>OX638122.1:15363333-16651666 GCA_951804975.1 Anthophora plumipes | reverse complement strand
CGAAGGGGTTTAAAGGCTACGTGCATAGCATTGTCGTTGTCATAATCGTAGAACATAGACAATTTTCGAGCGACAGGTTAAGCCAGAAAACTCGGACGTTCTATCATGGTTAGCGTCTCGTGACCCACATCTTTCGTCCTGATAATCTCCATCAAACAGACAATGATAACGAACTGTATAGAACTGCGACCTACGGTGAAGTTTGTAACGTCGAATAACAATGTTTGAATTCAAAATCTCGTGTATTCTATCGTTGATGCCAACGTGCATTCTATCGTACTCCAACGTAGTTGTATCTGGACAAATTCAACCTGTTTATTGAGTTAACGTGACACAATGCATCCTCGCGACATGCCGCGAGGTGTACGTTGACAAAACGTCGTGGCTCGCAACCGGAAGCGAGACCTATGTGCGCCAGGGGCGTCTCGTTATCCTACGAATTTCCAACCGGGCCTGTTTACCGCGTTAACCGACCGCCCTTTAATTACCCCAAGTTGCGAGAGCGCCTCGAAGGGCTACTTTCGCGAAGTATGCAACGTTAACGAAGCTTCGTTCCTCGCTGGAATACACGTAGTCACTTGACGACGAAGATACGAAGGCACGTTTCGAGAGAGACCGTGGAATAAAAAGTTTCGAATGGAATTTGAAAAGTTGAATCCGTTCAGATTTTCGAAATACGAACACTTTGTACTCGAGAGGCGACCATCAGTCGCCATTTTGCCCGATATCGCAACTTAAACGACAATTAACAAGCGATGATAATAATAAAGGATTAAATAATATCATAAAGGATTTGAACAATAAAAAATGAAACTGGTTCTAATAGTGCAGAGGAGAAAAAGGGAGAGAGAGAGAATTCGGATAGACGCTACAGATTTTGAGAAACTATTAGAAAAAATAAAATTCAAAAACGATGCAATCTGCGATGGAACCATTACATCTCTCGAATTTTAGTCGACGAAACCACAGGTGAAACACAAGTAATTATGTTAGAAGGAAACTAAGAAGAATTCAATTTCGGCAGAAAAGCTTCGAGTGCAAAGGGTTTTCAAAAATAGTCTAAAAGTATTAATCCTGTTAAATTAAAAAAGAAGGGAATACTTCTATTCGTGCTGAATTCTGCTTGAATCTTTTTAATCTGGGACAGGTTGGTAGTTTATCCGGAAATCTTTCCGACAACGCGTTAATAGATCGCGAAAATGAAACATCGAGCATGGTGGATCGAACGAAGACGGTCCTGAATAAAACAACGAGGCATGGGAACATGAGGAAGAAGGAGGGATGAAGGGGCAAAGAGAAGGAGGAAGAGTCGAAGGAATTCGAGAGATTGGGTTCGATCGAAGTTGTCGAAGGGAGGGCGCCACCTCGCCGGCCACCCAATTTCCATCGGTTCCCGTGGACCGCACACTTATCACTCTATCGTTACCGTTACCATGCTGGTTTCGAGTCACCGAACGAATTGCGCCAACGAAATCGAGACAGCTCGCGAAATTGAAAAAATAAGGATGAAAATACTGTGTTTAATTGTTTTCAAATTTTTATCAACTCGTCGGTGCCTTTAAGAAATTCTTGAAAGTTTCTTTTCTGCGCGAGATACCTTAAAAATAGCGGTTTTTAATTTTTTTAAGTGTGGCACACCCTTCCGAAAAATCTGAAAAAAATTGAGGATGATAGTTATGTTAATATACTGTCACTATAGAAATATAAAAGAAGCCATATCTTTTTTTTTTTTTAAAAGATATCCGATTTTTTCAAAATTTTTGCGTATCACCAAATAGGGAAAATAGTTCAAAAACTGATAATACGAATTTACCCTGTAACTGCCCCTACGATTGAGCTAGAGCGTTGAAACTTAATGTCGTATTTTTTTTTTTCGGCGAGCTATCGAATGGCCCATTGCACAACCAAATTGGTTGGAGGGCACTTTGACCCGCTTATCGTAAAAAGTACTTTTTTTTTACAAAAGTACACGAAGGAATTATGAAAAAAGGGAGTCTGAAAGTTTACTTTCTGAACTGTTTAAATCGACTTCCTTTTTTTTCCGTAGCCAATACGGTATATAAGCCAGCGCGAGAGGGTGAGATCTCAGGGCAAAGAAGAGTCCTCTCGGTTCCCATAGCGGCGGAATATTTACGCGAGCAACTGACAGCGCGCACGTGCACACTTTGATTCTCTGGCACTAATTGCGAGGCGCATCTGGCTGGCTCTCGAGGCCCGAAATTAATTAATAGCATACCAAATGACGGGTCGCGCGGTGAGAGAGAAACCGCGCTCGTCGAGCCCTCGTTGCCTCCGGAAAAAAAGCGAAATAATACGACATGCGATCGTGCCACGAATATCAATGCTTCCTTCGTTGTCATCAAGAAGCAACGGCTCGTGCTCGTTAACGACCTAACCTTCTTAACGTTTTTATTTTCATGTTTTCCTCCCCTTCTCTTTTTACCGCCTCTTCTCGATGTATTTCGGTTCTTCTCTTTTTTTCTTTATCCCGATATTCCTCTTTGTTTCCGTTTCAACACGGAGAATACAATCTGTGCGTTCGTTGTAATTTCATTCGAACGAGATTAAACCAACGAAATGATCGCCTGTTTTTACACACTGTGACGCCCTCGTTTGTTTTAGAGAATTAGTTTCGAGTGGGGTAAATACAGCACTAGTAGTGAATTCTAGAAATTAATTTCTGTGGAAAAGGTCTAGTGAACTGGTGTAAAAAAATCTGTTCGACAGAAGCTTCCATGTATGCTTTTTATTTTTATCGAGAATACAGTTTAATGTGTTGTTAATATCGCGTAAACCACACAATTGCACCTAACCCAGGCAACATCCGTTTCTTCATTTAAAAGTCACTTCGCAGGGTCATTGTAGCATGTTAATTGAACCTAACCTAATTTTTCTCAACCTACAAATGTTACCATTCTTCCTCGAAGTATCTAATAATTGCAGCCAGTAACGTTAGACTCGTGCAAGCTATTAACATGGCTCTCCGTCGTAAATATCTTCACGAATGTCGAAAATGGCCAAGTAAAATGTACGTTTAATCCAAGACTGGCTCTTTCTTCGTAAAAATTTCACGAAGATGCATCGACTGATGTATAATCCAAAGGGGTTATGGGACATTCAGGAGGAACAGCATTAGTGCAAAGTGTTCGATTTCATTCCAATTCGTAGCTGGAGAGCTATTGGAAATATGGTGATTTGCTCGCGCGGAATTAATTACGCGCCATCTACGAGCACTTCGTAGCTACGATTGGCCCACCGCCAAATGGACTTTTACGTACGTTGAACGTAAAAACGGGTGAAAAAATACAGTTGATTTATCGCTTCGTATCTATCGAACAATACTAACTGTCTCTGCTATTAGAACCCACCTTTTTGTCCGATACTATATTAAACTCGTTAAATGTAGACTGAATGAAGGTAATTGTAACGTTATCCCAATAACCCATATCGAAGAACTTAATTTTGAGTGTACTTTGGAATTACCTTCAAATTTGGGTCACGATGAAAAATCGAGAATTCTATTGAATTATGTATTTTCTTTTAATAACTGTTTAGAATATAAATTTTTCCTTATGTTGAAATTTCCATAAAGGTTGCCTGTCAAGGATTACTCACCGACAGAGAGTTTCGCCCGATATCTAAGATTTAATATCGAGTCTTATAGTAGGTGAAAACGCAATGCGGAAGAATAGGCGGTCACGCGTACACGCGCACGCAGAGCGGAAGCCCCTATGTCGCGACACACGATCGGCCTTGGTCCACTTTTGTCCCCTCCGTTTCTTTCCTCGAGAAGAAAACACGCGAGAGCCGTCGGTAAATTTCGCGGCACGTCGCGTGTCAGCTCTCGCGAGACTCGCTACGCCAGATTATCGACGATACCGTGCCTTATCGGGATTATCCCCACTTCCATTTCTCGCGTGTCGAACAGTTGGACAAATTTTGATGTACACAAACGGAAAAAGTTTTATTTGTAATACAACTCAACAATCGTTACACCAACAATTAAATTTATTTACAAGTTACAAGCACTTTAAACACTAGGCCATACTTAGTCCTTGGATTTCTGTTCTTCCTTCTCTAAAAGAGCACTTGTTATACCTACTTTCTTCAATTCAGTTACCAGTTCACCATTCTTGTGCATTTCTAGGAGAATATCACATCCTCCCACAAATTCTCCATTGATAAACACCTGAGGTATTGTTGGCCAGCTAGAGAACTCCTTGATACCTGTGTAACAGCAAGGAAATTACAGTTTAGAAGCTTAATGGAAATTGAAATCTTGGAAATTTGTTTTCAAGTACTGTATTCGTGTTTTTCTTGAAGAATATTACCTTGTCTGAGTTCTTCGTCATCAAGAACATCATGGGCATCGTATTTGACATTGTGCATTCTCAATATCTGTACAACCGCATTGCTGAAACCACACTTAGGGCTATCTGGAACACCTTTCATGAACACAACTACTTTGTTTTTCTGAAAAACACAGGTGATGGTGATTTGTAGGGGATTGAACACTGTTGATTCAACAGTAGTCTTCTGTACGAATTTCTGACATTGATTTTCGATTTTTAAAATTACCAAAGTCACGTAATTCAACGTAATTGATCATTTCAAATAAGGAATGAACGATGAATTTCGTTAACTTTTTTTTTCTCGTTGTAAATATCAACGCGTATAAACATACCTTAACCATGTTAGCAATTCTGTCAGCTGTCGTCGTAAGACTCCTGACAACGTTATAAAACCTAAAGGACATCATTCTCGGACACTGTTACAGATTAATTCATTAATTAAAACCTGAATTTTCAAATGAAAATACAACACAAGTTAGCCGGTCAACGGATCATTCACGAATAGGTTACGCCATATTGGGCTTCTGTTTTTACTTACAGAGACTCGTATCACCCTCTATAGGCGAAAGAAAGAAGGACAGAAACTGAAGTAAATTTAGTTTACAAAACTTTTTGCAAAATTTTATCTCAAATTTAATAATCACGAGTTTCGTAAATTAATTCCCAATAGAGATATGCATTTAATTCGTCGGTTGGGTAAGTTAGATTCCCGCGCAATCGACAGAGCAGGCAGCCATGTTCCTTTTAATTATCATCCAGCCTTGCTAGATGTCTCAACGGTTCTCTAAATAACACCTCTGACAGCCTTCTATTTCTAACGTTGCATGTATTAAATTCACGTAAAAAGTTCGCGTGCATACATTTACGTAATCATTTCATTATATCCCATTACGTAATCCGGTGTTACGTTAGATTACATCGAAATCGTACTCATTGGAATGGTATACCGAAATAGTTTCATATTCGTTAACAGGATGATAATGCAACTGAATACTCGTGCCATTAATCTCCCTATATTTAACCTGTTACTTCGTAATAACGATATTGTACAGCAACGTTAATTTCGTCTCGGTGATATTTATCGGTGTCGAAAATAAAACCACGAAACAATTGTATACGGTGTACAAACGTATATAATTATACTCGAAAAAAAAAAAAAAGGTATAGCATTTCAACGGATTCATAAAAGACACAGCCGTGTAACCCCATTTCACCACAGCCACTTCAAATACGATCTACGTTCGTGGCCTACTTCCGTGGTCGTTTACGCTCGTAACGAAAGGAATCCTGGCCACGATACTTCATGGATTATCGTTAACAGTAGAACTACCGACGATTAATACGTATCTACTTGTACAAGGAACAACTCCCCGCCAGAGAATCGTTGTACTTATTATTCTTCCTCTTTTCTAATAGAAAATTCGCCTCGTGTTGGAACTTCAATTTTTCGCAAGAAATTCTGATGTCTATTCTGACACTTCTCGCGCTGTAGGACAGTTTCGTCGGTAAATATTAAAATATCGTCTGCGGTGAATCATTCGCGACTGTGTAATTTATTCGAGGAGAAAAGATTCATCGTAATAATCTCAAGGACGAACTTCGCTACTCTGTTTTCGAATCTTCGAGCGTGCAACAAAAAGATCCGAGAACAAAAGGGAGACAAAGGAAACGGGCTCGCAAAAAAAAAGAAAAAAAAAAAAGAAAAAAGAGTTCTCTTTATCGACGCTCGGGTTCTTTCGCGTGACACCGTTACGGGAACGTTCGTAAATGCCGGAAATATTATCTTATCTGGTCGATACGTTATCGACGTCGCCGAAAGTGGATCGAATTGAAATTTCACTTGGTCGACGACAGAAAAATCGACAACGAAGGAACGCTCGTCACGATAGTCGAGCATGTGCTTGGGAATTGTTTCTCTTCCAAGACGAGGTGTCGTCATCGATTGCGACACGATGCTTTAACGTGTGGTGGCCGCGACGTCATCGTCAGACATTCCTTCGTCGAGGCGACTCGTTGACGCGAGGAGCATCGATTTTTTCAAAAATAATCTCCGACAGAGCGCATGTTCCTCCGACCACAGGCCAAGAAGGGTTCAGACTGTGTGTATATTACACAGGATGTTTCCAAAGTGCAGGTGGTAAGCCAGTTGACTGCGTTCGACGTGTATACACGTCAATTCAAAACTTTTTTTCCGACACGGTTGACGTATATACTGGTCGTGTAAAATAAAAAATTATTTACTGCAAAAGCTCGAGATTACAGTAGGAAATAATATAAGTGTCATTTGGTGATATGTTTCCTTTATATTACCAATAAAATTGCTATGTATTTTATTAAAAAAAAAAAAGGAAAAAAAGAAAAAAGTTTAATTATATCTCTTTGGTATATCTAATGTACTGCCTTTTACAAACTGAGTTTCAGAAGAAGGCATTAAATCGAGATATCTCGTGACCCCTACGCAATGAGTTAACCTATCTAATATCAAAAAAATATTTTGTTACTTCTCTTTTTTTTGACAACTAATCTTTCTAATATCTCGCGAGAGCTCGGTTCATTTGGTTCAATTTGGAAAAGGTTATTTTGCTTTAAAGAGTGTTCGAATATTAATGGGAGTCACTGTACGCGTGGAAATTATTTTTCCCGCGACGTAACGGTGAAAAACTCGTTAACCGAGAATGCGTCCGCAGCACGTGGTTGTCCTTTCCGAAGCTATGACGTCAACTCGAAATCATGGTCACCGTGACTGATCGCCATGGAAACTGTACGCTACGTGGGTACACCGACGTGAGAACGCCCACGAGATTTTAAAGATCGACCAATGGACGGAAGCCCCGTACAGCTTTACGGATCAAGTCCTTGCGATAGGTCGGGAATTAAAGCACGAAAATAGCAACAGGTAAAATTGTTCAAAAAATATTCGCTCTCGAGTGAATCGTGTAGAAATTGTTTTCGTCCAAATCTAAACGCTCCGGGGAATTAGGAACGGTTCGTGTGACTTTTTCAATTTGTTGGAAATGAAAAAAAAAAAAATTCGACGATATGAATCTCGTCGAAATTTGCATCAGCATCGTTGTGCTAATTCTCCTACTCTGTCCTTTATACGTTTGTACAATAAAGAGGATATAACAGTAACGATAATAATATTACTTCGAAACAGTACGTAGAATTTCTCACGTACACCTAACCTAACAGAAACACGACCTTCCAACGGATGTAATAGATACTTTTTTCGTCATTGCGTAAGACGCGACAAGCCTACTTATTGTCCACCTTCTAACTACGCGTCTCTGTTTAGCCAATAAAATTCGAATAGTTTCCTTTCTTTCGTCTCTTACATCCCCCTATCTCGTTCATAATACAACCAACCCTCTTAAACTAAAAGTACCATAATATATTCAAGATAGAATGGACAGTGTATGGCCCTTTCTACAGAACTAATTTTCTCTCATGCTTCTTTCAAAACAATTTCGCGTATCTTAGTCTACGCAGACTTTTTCTAGTGTTGCCTTACCGATGCGCGCGATAACTATGTATGTTCCTGTAACATGGCCTTGCGATCTGCTGCTCTTCTCTACACGCGTTACTACTTGCAAATGCTCTATGACTAGTCTTTGAAATGCTGATAGGTTGAAACGTGCGTCTAATGAGGTATAAAGTTATGGGATTGACGAAGGTCATCTCCTGCACAGAGAGAAAATAAGAGAGAGAAAGAGAGAGAGAGAGATGAGGAAAGGCATGTTGTTTGGATTACGGTGTTCAGGTGCGGGAGATTGGTGCACTATTTCACGTGGCTCGCTTTAACGCGACTACACCGTGACGAGGGGTTTCACTTTGCCGCAATGTTGGCAGCCACTGGCAGTTAATACATTTCCACTGGTGGGACGGTGACGCTAAATGATACGGTTTCCTGTTCACAGGAAACTCGAAACTACCCGCAACGCACAAGGTATACCGAAACTCCAGCGCGTAACTTTATTGGATACACGAAAATATAACCTACGCGCCGAAAAATTACATGCGGGTGGTATTTACTTGGTACTGTTACGCAGCATTTTTTTCCGCGATACTCGTCACTCACTGTGAATTACTGCAATCGCAATCTATCAAGAATGTATTAGAAAAGTCCAAAGAAACGAACGATCGAGTGGACCATGTGCCTTCCTTTGCCATGCTTCCCCTTCTTAAGGAGAGTTCTGCCTCAAGAGAAGGCTAGGGAATGCCATATTGCCAACAGGGTTTTCTTCACTAGAATCTTTGATCGAACGATATATTTCTACTAGCAGTCGCTGTGACTAATTGAAAAATACAATCTTTCATTCTCTATAACCGCTCACGTTTATTTCTTAATCAACCGCTCGTCACCGCTATCCGGATTTCCTTACAAATGAATTTTCCTTTGGGAAAAAACGTAATTTTTTTACAGGGAGCTTTCTGTAATTATAAAATAGGAGAAACAATTTTGCCTATAAGGATTAGATGGTAATCCAGTGTCGGCGATAGGAGAATGATTTTGGTAAAGCAGGCGAGACTCCGATGTTCGTCAGTTTGTCTCGATTATCCTGGCGAGTCGGTTGGGGTGGGGGAGGTTGTCGGCACTGGCGAGCATCTGCGACGGAGAACAAAACGCTGGAGCGAGGAGGAACATGCTAGCAGGAGTACAACGAGGAGAAAACGATTCGTGAACGGGGAACGCGAACGGATCGTGCGACGAGGACGGAGAAACCTTACGCCGATTCCTCTCTCGAGGTCGAACACAGGAACGAAACAGAAAAAGACAGACCGGTCCGGCGGCGACCGTTCTGGCGCATACGCAACGAACGTGGTGCACGTCAGAGCCAGAAACGAGAGAAAAAAAATTATCGTACGTATATTGCGATACGAATGACAAAGATATTCGCAAAAAAACGAACATTGCATCTTACATGCAACTATAATATGTTTAAACATCGAGCGTAGATTTACGTCAGCTGCATGGAAAAACGTTTGCGTCACTTTTCTTCCTTATCTACCTGCGACATCGACATTCATTAATAGCGAGTAACTGCTTGAATCACCGGATACTTAAATCCTGCCCTTTTCTACCAATAATTCCCTCGCTACAATTATAACGAAATCAACTTCGTAAAAGCTTTACAAAAAATTCCCCTAATATGGTAATATAACGAAATCTGAAAGGGTGTGAGTTGGAAAACATTGTAAACCGATCCCATTTTGTAGCTGGCAGTCAAAAGTTAATAAATATTGCACTAAAGCGTCCACAAATCCTTTTATATTATAAATCAACTTTTCTGGAAACAATTAACGAATTTGCCGATTATATCGAGATATACACCGATGGTTCCTGCTCTGATAAAGGCAATGGTTATGCAGGTATATACCGTAATAAAAGCTCTTAAATATAGCCTGGACGAAAAACATGCTCTACTTTCTTTTGTGAGGCGTACGCCGTAAGATCAGCTCTCCAAATGATCGAAACTGACAACGCAACCAAGTACGTTCTACTCACCGACTCCAGAAGCGCGATAGACAGTTTAAAACACCAAACTACCGAACCAATAATCCAAGAAATCTTACATCCCCCATGATGAAAGCTAGCAAGGAGGTTGTATTTCTATGGATTCCATCTCACCTGGGCATTATAGGTAATGAAACCGGCGACAAATAAATAATATAGTAACCAAACTACTTTAATCTCGCACAGAGACTTGAAAAAACATTTAATTAAAGAAACAATTAAAAAGTGGAATGATTATTGAAAGACTCACGGCCGTTTCGAAAATTCTTTCCGCGAGAAGCAAAATTTACGAAATTACCCTAGCGACGGAACTAAACAGACGGGATCAATCCTAACCTGTTTGAGAATTCGACGCACAAAATTAACCCATGGCTACTTCATGTCATCCCCCAAAGAAAGCTTCGGTAAAACGATTGAAAATCCCCGACAGAGAGCAACTGGGGAAGGAAAAACAAAAGCAGCGACAGATACAATTGGAGAGAACAACACGAGAGTCTCCTCCGTCGGAGAGAGAAGGAAACGTAATCGAATATCGCGCGGAGAAAGATGGATGAATCTGTCGTTGGAAGGAACGAGATGAAACGTACGGCTCGAATGGGGAGTTGTGGGGAAGAGGAGGCTAGTGGAAGGGAGAGAGTGCCACGCGACGCGATAGACGGCAAAAGAGAGAGAGGTGAACGGTGCGAAAGAGGTGGGGGGAGTAAATCGAGTGGCTTGGTGAGCGGCAGACGGTATCCTTGTCGATGGTGGGGAGAGGTGGGCGGCAAGAGGGGCAGGGACAAATGATGAGGCGCGCGAGCCACCAGGGCCGTATGCTAGAGAGCACGCGACACGCGCTTCGGGAGCTACGAGTCGCGCGCGACCTTAACCCTTAACTTTACCATGGTTAACACTAAACCTACTGTAAGCGATAAACCTGGCGCCGCTGTTCCTACGCCCAGCCGTTTGACGAGACGTTCGGATACGTCTATCTTTTGTATATTTTTGTGGAAAGGCTGTGCGTAGCGGACCACCTAAGTGCATCCACTTAGGCTGCCCTTTCTCGTTCTTTATTTTTCCCCAAGGTATATACCTCTTGGGAAAACGAAAGTTTTAATCTTAACCAGCACACAGCACGGAGCAGTTCGAAGTAAATAAATGTAACCACCACCAATTATTATTTGTTTGATTAAACTCTTCCCAGCTCGACCGTCAGTTATTCCTACACTACCATCGTACTGTCAGTCAGCTAGTATTACTTATCATATTTACTTGTTATCTTTCCTTCTGATTAAACATTTTTTGGGCACACTATATTATTTTGAAAAATAACACACGAATAGAATGATGAAACTGATCATAAATTGAAATAAATGAACACTTCCATACGCAGCGAAGGAATAATTTTATACGATTTAATTCACGATGCGATTTTACTTTGTGTTAGTGTTGATTTTTTTTTAGTGTTAGTAAAAACATTGAAACACCTACCAATATTCAGCCGTTTACAATTACTGTGTTACACGTAACGATAAATTCGGTGTTAGAGAACAGTTATAGTAAAAAATGATTTAGAGGGCGTACATATTGATAAATCAGCGAGAGCATATATATACGCCTTTCGTAGGCAAAGGGTTAAAATTAGGAGACACACAAGGATGCGTTTACCGACCGCTTACCGGTAACCCAGGCTAGCTAGAACCCGGAGAACGACGATGGAGTCTTCGAGGAGGACGGAGAACGGGAATCGAGGCGTTCGAGTGAAACAGAAGACCGAGCTTACCAATAGAAAGAGAGTGGGAGTATGTTACGGGCGCTAGAGCGAGACGGGCGTTAAGATAGAACGAGAAAGAGGTCGGGGTTCGAGGGAGGAACTGAAATAGAGAGTGGAAGAGGATTCACGAGTGGCTCGCGGACTTTTCTCTGCATTAGGCTCGGTGCAGACGAGCGATGCGACGTCGTTGCGACTTCGCAGCGGTGACGTTGTACGATTCGACAGGTTTAAATACAATGTGCACGAGCCTGCGATCTCACTAGGAGAAATATAAACGTGCCGAATCGTACAGCGTCGCCGTTGCAAAATTGCAACGACGTCGCATCGTTCGTCTGCATCGAGCCTTAACGGTCATAGACTGCAAAGTACGAAAGAGAAATGAGGGACGGCGAAACGCGCGCACACTCGGCGGTAGAGCCGATACTCTGCGCGGATTATCCTAGCTTATACTATTGTTCGAGTCTATCGTCCAAGTTTTCTAATGCGAGTTTCCCGTAAGTTACTTCCGTTTAGATCTTACGTTAAATCCTATAGATAGACGACATCGTTAATTAAATACACGATTCGTTCGTTGCATCTTTGACGAGACGCGCAACCACTCAACCCATTTTTGAGTCGTTTGGTGTGGAATCGAATTGTCGTTCGCGAAGGAACTCGTTTACGACTCGTCTCTTCTAGTAGAACATTACTGTGCTCCCACAGAGTTACAGTGACTCCCATCAACACGTTGAATGCCACGCTAATTTTACATGGCTTGCCTGTAGCGCCGACATGAATTTACCGCACATCGCAATATGAGCGCATAATATTTAAGCATACATGTTATATATGTAGATAAAACTATTTTTATGTGTTCTATCGTTTCATTAATTTCTTCACCCCATTGTAGTAACCATGATAGTATTGAAAAATTCAGCCCCATGCCATTCAACGTGTTAATATTTAACGCTACAATTTTCTTCGTAAGACTAACTGAAATTTTGTTCAAAAATGTTTTTACACGTCCTCTAGTAAACCAATACTTTCATCTCGCGAGAACTCAGTTCATTTGGTTCCATTTTCAAACAGTTATTTTGCTTCAAAAGCTGTCCGAATATTAATGGCAGTCACTGTGTATCGTGATTTTTACCGCACCCTGTATATTCACAGAGAGAAATCCCTTTCCTTCCTCTCTCTCTCTCTCTTTTAAACGTGCAAAGTAGGGAGACGGAGACGAAGAAAGCAGCGTTAGAGAGAAAGGGGTGCGGATGTGGGGTGTACAGAAAGGCGAAGGGCGAGGCGGGGAGGACAGACGTTCTACCGTTGCTTGGAACGAACAAGCTTGGTTCGCGAACGCGGTGGGGCGGGCGGGTTATGGAAAGAGGGAGGGCGAGGAGAGCGTCGGAGGGGAATGGGATTCAGCCGTGGAGAGGTGGGGAACGTCTAGTGGGTGGCAGCTGAGCACGGAGTGATAGGGGAAATCAGTCGCGGTTCGAGAACCGCCACGTATGCACGTGAGCAGGTGCGCTCGTCTCCTCGGTGAGCTTCTCTTTCTCACACGATTCACAACACGACGCGTTACGCTCGTTCTTCCTTTGCTTCTGCTTCTTCTTCTTCTTCTTCTTCCTTCTTTCTTTCTTTCCTCGGTCCAAGCGTAAATACACACATACAGAGAACTCGTTGAAATAAATAGAAATAGTACGGTACTGCGGAATTTTAGTTGAAAAAAGAAAAATCTCGACCTTCTATATAACCGGCTAGTTTTAATATTAGGCCTTTCGAAAGCCGAGGTTCGAGAGACGCTTGCGCGCCATTGTTCGTAACGGCTAGACGGGGGAACACCAGGCCAATCAGAACACCGATGTAAACAGAGAGTAGAGTTTTAAACGGGCAAAAGGACTTGCCTGTGGCTTGCGAGACGCTCGCGTTCTTTCCGCCTCTCTCTCTCTCTATCTATCTATCTATCTAACTATCTCTCTCTATCTGCCTATCACCGACTCTTTCTAACTCTGTCCCTCCCACTCTGATACTCCTCTACCTTTGTCGCTCTTACTCTCGTGACGAAAGGACGTTGGAGATAATCCGAGCGAGCGTTTCTTCGAGGGGAAAGTCTGACTTTGATATACCAGTTTTCCATCGTCGCTCGACCAGAGGATTCCGCGCGATCTTCGCGTTCTCAACGATAAAAAAAAATAGCGTTACTGTCGGCGTCGTCGTTGTCCGTAGTCGCCGGTTACCGTGGCCGATCAAGTCGGTACGACACGCTGTATTCCGTAGTCGTGGTAACGCGGTCGGTTACCGTGAGAGGTGAACCAAGTGACACGCAAGATATTCGCCAGTGGCAACCAAAGTAACACCGTAGCTTGAGCACGAAAAGAGAAGAAGGAAGGAGAGAGCAGGCTGAAACATAGGGCCAAGATGCTCGACTTCGAACAACAGGCGAATCAGGCACAGGCACTGGCCTCGCTGGACGAGGACTGGCACCTGCTCGAGGGTGAGCGCACGACCTTCGCAATTTTTTCTCTGTCTCTATATCGCGTTTTCGAGCATACGACAGTGGCGTTGACGCTAGATCGGTGGACACCTGGTGAAACCTGCTCGACCCTTTTTATCTTCTCCTTGCCCCGCGTCACGCGCGATAATCTTCGGACCGGATATTATTCGAGGTTAATCGAACCGGACGCGAAACGATATTACTTGGACATTTTTGCTAGAACGGGTCGATTTTTGTCGCGTACAGCTGTTTTCTAGGTCAGCTTTTACTTCGTAGATGTTCTTAGGTTATACGAGCGATTACGTCAGTGTATCACATAGCAGGGTGCATTCTCATTTGTCGAAAAGCGATGGTATCGAAATCGTAAACGAACGATCGTTTAATTATTTCGATTGAAAATAAATATGAGGTAAAGTTGAGATTGAATCAAAGACAGTTTCGAGAAAAATAAACTTGGTAGAAAGGAAAAGAGATACGGTTGTTGGAGGATGCACCGACCGAGTGGCCACGAAGGATAAAGCCTGACCTGTGACACGGCGTCATCCGTGCGTTACCGACCCGTTTGTTTTCTTGCGCGCGTTTCAAACGCGTTTTTACGATCGCGAACTGCGTCTACATTTACCATCTGAGTCGTAGTTATACGAAAGAACGTTTGATCAACGGCTGTCTCCGTTAGACGTACTTTTCGAGTAATCTTTATTCGGTGTTCGTGTTACAACGGTGAAATGAATGTTCGATAATGAATATATCTTGCAATTATCAGCCATTTCGCGACCTTACTAGACTCGTATCGTTATAATTATTGTTATTTGTGCTTTACGGTCGCGTTCTCGGGACATACGAGTGATATTACGCGGGGTGACGATATGTTCTCGAACGAAGGTTATGAGAGTGATTATTAAAAACGCGTCGTAGGATGCAAACCGTGTGATACGTGCCCGTATAGAATTTGAACGTCCTTTTTATCGAACAGCTGCTTCCCGAACCGGCCTCTCGACTTTCTTGTACCTTTTTCTGGCCGCGTTTACGGAACGTCTGGAGCGAGCCACGTTCACGGGTCTCATTGTGATTTCTTAATAGCCAGAACCGAGGAAAAGTAACGGGCGTTGACGAGGATTTCGTGTTACGTCGACAAACACACACCAGGTAACCATTCTCAACGCCACTGTCCAGCTTCACCTCGCTATTCTAACCTATTATTCGTTACGTGTGCATGCGTGTGTGTGTGTGTGTGTGTGTGTGTGTGTAACGTGTTTGTAGACACGACGTGTAATTAATACCGTGGAAGAAAGTCAGAAAGTTGAAAGGAAAGAAAAGTGAAAGGGGGAGCGTGAGCGTTTACCAGATCCGATGAAATTTTGCTCGAAAATGAAATTCCTTTGTCCGTTTGAAATTTTTTCTATTCGTACGGTTGATAAGATACGAAACGAAATGATAATCAGGGAGAAAAGAATTACTCTTCGGTTAATGGGTCGAAAATCGATCGATACCCACTAGTGACTCGTTACGTTTTATCGATAGAAATTAATCGCGTATTGCACCGGGGGAAACTAGTTGCAAATATTCGTCGCCCGCTTTGAACGCGTCGGTGGATAGTCCGGTTAATTGACTTTTAAATTTGTTTCAGAAAATTGAGATTCGCAGTTACGTTGCCTTGCGAAAACACAGTAGAAACTTTATTTAATATACCAACGATACGTCTGTCTGTTATAGCCGACATTTTGAATCGTGTATCATTTGGAATATTTCAACTAACGAGATTCTCCGTTTGCTTTTAGGTTATCCGTAAACTTGATACTTCGAACCTCCTAATTTTCCTAGCAATTCATATATAATTACGTAACTACTCTATAGGTGGTGGTAAATGATAGAATAATGATAAAAATTCGACGTTCGACGATAGATTCGTTTCCGTTTCTCTTCAAATATTTTCGAAACACGGCCACGCTACAACTGGTCGCATGTACATCGAGCACGACTCGCACCTGTTTCACAGCACATAAATGTTTGCAGGAGCAATATCGTGTTTGGCAATGCCAGCCTCACCTGGCTCGCGTTTTTTTTTTTCTCACCCCTCAACAAACCCCGTAAATCGTCATGGACGAATTTTCAAGTTTGATATAGCTGTCGTCGTGTCGCGATTACCATCGTCTGGTGTGTTTGATAGTGTGTATCGGATGTTACATAAGGGAAAACGGACAGGGCCGCGCGTGAAATATGAATTATGGTTATCGTTTAAAGTAAATAAACGATATCGAGGAACGATGCAACGCGCTTTGAAGTGTAAAACAGGGACGGTGGTTGAACGAACCGTAAGAACAGGATTCTCGACCGACCTCGACTACGAAATTTCGCGTTTACGTCAGATTTACACCTGTTGAAGTCGTGGGCGTCAACTGGGAACATCTGTCGCGGTATCTGTTCAAACAGCCACCGACCGTCTGCCTCGAACCGCGCAGCTGAATCCCTCTCGGTGTTGTTGCATTTATCCTTTTGCAACAACAATCAATTCTGATTATTCTCCTGGGCGAAGTGTACACAGTCTACTCAAAAAGTTCTCGGACTCGTATCGTAGAACAACTTCTAATGGCGATATCTTTACTTCAAAGCTAAATCTAGTTACTGGAGATCTTTTGTTCATCGACTTTGTTTAACCTGAAAGTATTTAATCGTTTGTCTGTAGAGCACACTTGCAATTTGATTATTCTGTTTCGTTGTCACTGTTAGGCGCGATGGAAATGAAAGAAGTAAGAAAATATACTAAATGATGCAATATGCATACGATAGCGAATGTCATTGGTTGTATGCAAGTATTTCAGTGATACTCGCGCCTTTAAGAACGGTCGTAGGACACTTGAAATCAAAAGTGAAGACAAGGTTGATTGCATTTTTTGATTCACGAGGAATTGTCTGCGGTGAGAGACAAACTGCGAATGGGGAATTTTATCGCAACGTAATTCGTCTTCTGAAACGGATTCAACGAGTCCGCCAGCAGAATTGTACCAGGTCCGGTCAATAGTTTCTGTTGCACGACACACGTTAATAACTGTGTCTACATTTTTGATTAAAAAAAATTGGTTACGGTTCTAACATAACCTCCCTATTCGCTGGATCTGGCACTCGCGGACTTTCCTATTTCCAAAACTCAAATTAACCGTGAGAAGAAGCTCGTTTTGAAGATACGGAAGCTATCAAGGGGAAAAGTAAGAACGACTTTGAGGAGTATTCCGGAAAACGAATTTTTCAGATGACTGCATGAAAATAAGGAGCGTATTAACAAAGGAGGAGACTATGTAGAGTACTGAAAAATAACTTTTTAGTAGAAAGCATTAGACCGGGAGCTTTTTGAACGCATTGCGTATTACGTTAAATATTTTCAACCACCTTTACTTCACCTCGATGAAATAATTAATCAGAAGAATGTAACAGAATGGAAGTTTAATAAAAACGGGGAGGAAGCAATAGGAGTAATTTCGCGAGAGAAGGGAGAAGCAACCTGTCATCTGAATTTTCACGATTGTATCTCGTTGGCGCGTGGGTGTACCATTTTCATGAATATCTAAGGGTACCCTACAGCTGAAGTTTCTCATCAGCCGCGTAGGGATCGAGATATTCGCCCCATCTCCCTAACTACGTGAAACTTTTCTCTCTCTCTTCATCTCCCTCTCTTCCTCCCTCTTTCCCTTTCGATGAACACTAGCGAACTCGCTTGTCGAGTTTCGGTACTTCTTCCCCGACCATTGTTACACTTCTGATTTCCAGTCGATGTTTAGCGATGGCCGTACAATTTTCTCCACGTTTTAAACGTTCTTTCGAATTACCTCCGAGCTTCGAACGGATCACGCGCGAACAATTTTTTCCCGATTGAAATTTACGTGCGTTAACGGATGAACGAATTCGAATTAGCCAGGTTTGTCGGCTGGTTGAACGGAAGTTAGTGTTAATCTCGAATAGCATTGGGATCCCGAGAGTGGTCAATGGTAAACAGCGACACTGTGTAGTTGCGTGAATAAATAAGAACGATTTTTCGTCGGGTCATCGATTCGCAAAGGCATTGGCCTAATTGCCGGAGTCAGGGACACGGGTAACATTTACAGGTATATACGTTTTCGATCGTCGCTGCCATCGCTCTCGCCCGTCCCAAGGACCCTCCGCCGAGAGTTCGTTCACTCCGTGAACGCCTTCCCTCTACTCTCCCCCCGTCTAACGTATTTCACTCTTACTTTAGCTACGCGTAAAAAACTTCAATCTTCTATCGTCTCTATTTCCCCTCGCTTTTTCTCTCTTAGGTCAGTGATGGCGAGCCTATGACACGCGTGTCAGAGGTGACACGCCGAGACAATTTTAGCTATATACACGCGATTGCATACGAACGTTATTCCTGTTTTCGAAATATATTACACTTACGAAAAGATACAAATTTATAGTATTTACCCTTTATCTACGGGTGTGGTTTATAAATCACGTACTAAAATTATAGCCAACTTGTATCTTTACGCTTTATTATACGATACTTTCTTACTTTGTATACTTTTTATAATTTATAAAATAATTAGAATTATATCGTCTGATATTATGATTTGATTTTAGTAAAATACTTTTTTTCCTTTTCTTGTTTCTTGCATTTAGAGCGATCGGCTGTGCTAAAAGTACACGGGGTTAAAGGGTTGAATAAACTACAGTCCCAATTAACCGAAATCCACCGTACTTAAAAATCGTTGCTTAGGAATTCGAAACTCTCGAAAATTGTAGTGCTGCTATAGTTATGCATATGAAAATGAAACGAAAGGAAAGATAGGACTATCTTTCGCTTTGCCAGAAACAGTTTATACCATTGGGCGGGCGTTGAATTTTCATCTTACGGCAAGATTTAAAATGCATCCGTTTCACCGACGGAACTATACTCGTTCGTCGACCGAAACGTTTTGATGAAAAAAATGCAAACGCGCGCGCACGTTGGAGAAAGAGAGAGAGAGTGAGCATGAGAGAGAACGAAATAGTGAGAAAGAGGGAGAGAGGGAGAGGAGAACTGTACGGCGACTGAGAAGCAGGTTGTGGGAGGGAAAGGGAGCGTGGCACAGTGGGATAGAGGGACAGTGAGCAGGAGGAGGATGAAGAGAGGAGGGGAGGGGGAGAGATAGCTTCGACACGGCAGCACTGCGGCAGAAAACTGGTCCAGGTGCAAGCTCGATACTCTCGGTGAGCGTGATTCGCGTTGAATATTCGCCAGAGTAGAATTCCTTATCCCTTCGGTGTAAAACCGAGGCGTTCCGCGACCAACGCAACGGTACTTTTCGCGTTTCGTCGCCTCCGTTATTGTTCCCTGTTCTTTTTTCACGTCGAATGTGTAATATTCGACATCTACTATACCAACTTTCCTCCATTTTTTCCCACGATTATATACTTTTTTTTTCGGTATTTTTTTAATGCTTTAGCAGAACACTGTACGTGCTGTATCCCGCGGCACGCGTTTCCTAATGTTCGACTTGTCTTTGATAATTACGCAGGTAAGAGAGCTGAGGGAAGTTAGGCGAAATAAGTAGGCAGCGTGTATAATTGATTTTTATTCAACAGTTTAGCAACGCTCTTGAGACGAAGACTGCTCGACGAAATCTCTGTTTTTCGTTTTTATTTACGGTTCTTTCCCCAAAGAAAAATTCATTCTCGATAGATCGATTGCCGTTGCAGTAATTCACGGCGAGTAACGAGTACCGCGGGAAACAATTCTGAGTAACAGTTTCAAGTAAATACATCGGTCCCTCGTTTTACGCGAATAAGAATCGCGTAAATAAGATCTGTCGGGACAAATGAAAATAATGTTGGAAATAATAGGTAGTATATGTAAGTTTTAGAAACGCACAGTTATTTCAAACAGCTTAACAAAATAACGATGCGTCAGAGAAGTAAATTTTATTCGATGTCACTATCGCTATTGTAATTCGAAACAGTCAACCTTTTATTTTTACTTGTGTTTCACCTATGGTTTCCTCGATTAAAATTCGAAAAATCCAACGGTTCTGTTACAGTGTACAGCTGCTTGCGATTCTGCAATTTTTCTCGTCGTTTCTGAATCTATCAGAACTCTGTCAGAATCAGTTTCACGAATCTCTCATTTATCAGATTGTTAATTTAATTTAAAATCGACACTTATAAACCAAGACTAACGTATAAAACAATCATTTCAATTAAACACAATGCTATATTATGAACTACGTATACGTGAACCATTAGAAACGTAAAGAGAAAGGACATCTGTTTAAAAAAAAAAGTTATTGTCACCCTTTAATTGTCGTTCAAGCTGCTGTATTGAACCAAGTGGCGACTGAGAGTCGTCTCTCGAGTGCAAAGGGTTAAAACTGATAGAAAAGCGTGGTATACAACATATGGTTAAAATTTCTTCGAGAACTTTTATCGGTGATCGTTTCTCGCGAGTTGTTTTTCTACGGAATTTTCGAAGAATGTGAATATCGAGAGGAGTATCGCAAGATTCTCGGAGGTTGTGCGTTTGTTAATTTGGTAATTGTCAGTCGGAGATTCCTCGAGGTCTCGCGAGCGCTGACCTGTCTCAAGGACCCGAATTCGGCGTTGTCACGCGCATTCCCCGCGACTCTTACTTCTATGAGGATACAAAACGGACGATTCCATATTAAGAATGTCGATGACATTGAAAGCCATTCGCGTAAGAGAGAGAAAGAGAGAGTGTACCACGGCTACGTGGACGCGTGACCTTCGAGACTCTGTCCGTTTCTCTTTCACGGAAAGATCGCCGGTATTGATTCGAAAAAAGTAGAATCTCGAGTGAACCAAGATAATCCCTGCGCGTCGTGTGTATTTCCATTGTTCAATTAAATCGTCACACGTAAACTATCGTATCCGCGTAAAATCCATTTCGTTCGCACAATAACAGGGAATTCCTGGTTTCTGCGAATCAAGGTCGAATTCCTTACGGAACGAACGTCGATAAGATCATTTTTAGCTCGGATTAGTCAGAAGTCGTATTGACGTTTGATCCTCGTCATATTTTTCTTCACGCAGTTGTATTTCTCTCTCTCTCTCTCTCTCTCTCTTTGTGCATAAGATAACTGTCGAGCTGATATTATCGGTCGCGTTCGAGCAAATCTGCGTGTGAAATTTGCGCATATCGATGTGTCGCAAATAATGGTCGCGATACTCGCTCGAATGGAATGGAATATATTTTCATCTGTATTATATTCATTCTTGAACTAGTTACGTGTGAAATGACGCTTTTAATTACCGACTAACCCCTTTGTTCGTGGCTCTGTTATCTGATCGATAATAATTTCATTTTCGCGTATTTTAAACCCGAAACTGACATGTGAAATTATCGTACAACGTTCAGTAAAGATACGCAACTGAGAAAAACGAGCATTCGTTCCTTTTTTTTTTTTCTCTCTCGCATTGTTTAGTCGACCATCCTTGGATCTCTCTTTGTTCGATGTTTATCAGCCTGCTTTGCTCGATTATCCATGGTAAACCGGGCTGAATAAACTATTGTTTATCCAGT
The DNA here is from genome assembly GCA_951804975.1 of Anthophora plumipes. Classification (NCBI taxonomy): domain Eukaryota; kingdom Metazoa; phylum Arthropoda; class Insecta; order Hymenoptera; family Apidae; genus Anthophora; species Anthophora plumipes. Next base: position 16,630,048 of record OX638122.1, on the reverse strand, counting down.
AGATTATTTATACAACTGTAGTAACCCGTTGAATTTGATTTACCGACAGCGTCGAGTATTCTTATGAATCTTTAACCTCGAATATTCCGTTGGTTGGACGATTGTATCGATTGCACGTGCACCGTGGACGGACAGTTTAATTGTCGAATTCGGACGGAGGAAGGCTATTCGGTAAACAAAGAAACGACGGGCGAAATGTAGCGGGGCTCGCGAAGGTCTCATCCTCCGGTGACGCAATGGAAAGTGGAGCCCGGCAAGGCTGTTCCCATCGCGGGGGAACGCGCGCGCAATCCTCCTCTCAGGTTTATTATTAACCTATTGGCTTCACGATTGTGGCTTAGCTACGACGCAAATAATGCAAATTACTGTATAATTGTCGCAACAGAGTTTTTCGTTTGTGAAACGTTCGAGTACAATGGGAGATCCGCCTGAAGATAGGAAATCGTACGATCGTGACACTATTTCGAAACTTTTGCCATGGGGTATTTCGAAATTCCTCCATTTCTCGCGTTCCTATTTTCCAAATATTTCAGTAATCGAATCATCTTCTCAGAGCGTGTATCAAAATTGCAGAGGCAACTTATCGACTAATTAATCCCGTGTGTAACCAGGGGAGAGGAGAGGTGGGGATAGTGTGCGACGGGAGAGCGCTTTCTTGAGAGGGGCAAGCCTTCAAGAAAGCTTGACGCACCGGCGAAAGTACTTTCGTGCTCGTGCCACTTTATCAAGCGGTCGTGTGTAAATACGCAACCGCTGCCTAACCGGACTTCCGGAATGGCATGCTACCGCAGGTCCAACTGTGCAACACCTTTTTTTTTTCTTTTTTATTTTTTGCCCTCTCTTCCCTACTCTCTTCTCCTTTCTCGGGTAATACGATACTATTTCGAAACTGTTGTATTATTGTACGTACTCCAGTGTACGAGATCGTTTTTAACACGTTAACACATTGACGGCTGTCACGTTCGCGTGAATTATTTCGTTCGACCAGCGTTTTTCGAACGACATCGCGTGTTATATTTGCGATTTCATTCGCACAACTTGACGAGCAAACGACTAATCGATTCTCGTACAAATAATCAGTAATAAAACGCAAATTTAGACGTTAAAGATTGTCAACGACGGCTTTACACCTTTCCTTCTTTCAAATTCGTTCGATTTTTTTGCCTTCTGTATTTTCCTTTTCTTTTCTTTCGTTTTTCGACCAACCTGTCGCGTTCTGTTTGATACGTAACCTATCTTATCTCACCGATAGACCTAACCTTACTTCACCTACAATTTTCACGTTCGAACACAGTTCGATACGGTTGATTCAACATTACCAATTAGACAATGACCCGTTTAACTCTCTCGTTCCTATACCGCACGATAGCTTATTCGTATACGTTCCTAAGCCTAGACGCGTGTAAATATTGGAATCTCGATTAACGGTTGAACAATTCATTAAGTGTTGCCTCTTTCGGTTAAATATGCCTCTGCGTTCATCCAGGTGGTCAGGTCGCCTGGAATATCTGTTCACCTAGATCTAGTTTAGTATAGTACGAGTAGCTTCTTAAATGGGCGGAGAGGAGTTTCACTTATTGCTAGGCTGACTGGTTGTATTGGACGCTGGGTAGAATCTGTTGATTGGTGGATGCCATTGTGGGATTTCCCCCACCGGTTCCATCGAGCCACTTTCAACCTAGGGCATCTCTCGAATACGGAAAATACAAACCTGTTACATGAAAACTATATACTTTATCATTTCCTTTCTATTCACACATGAATTATTTCGTTTGGTAAAACATTAGACGGAATAATTGTTAGAAATAAATCTAGAACGAAGACGTGTTCTCGAAGTCATCTCTCGATTTAAGTTTCAAAGTTCAATCGTAATTAACCGGATACTCTTAAGGCTGATCTCGAATTTTCACAAAGTGTTTGCCAATGACGCGTGGCCGTCGTCTTCGAACAGCTCTCGTGTTGACCGTGCTGCATAATCGATATCCTCGGCATGCCCAAATGCCTTATAACACGGGTTATTGATTTACAACTATCTCTCTCGCTCTCTCTATCGTTCTCTCTCTCTCTCTCTCTCTCTCTCGCGTTCTCTAGCCGTGTAGCCGATGTATATACGCTCGTAACACCGGCATAATAAACGCTACTCGTACTCGGTTGCGTTTCGACGTCGATCCAAGAAAGATAACCTGTCGTTTGCTGATAGTTATCGCCTCGTTGACCTTGGATCGTCGATGGAGCGTTATGCCTCGGAACTCGAGCAAGCTTTCGCGCTCTTTTCGCGTAATGGCGCACGTTCCTTAAGTTACATTGACTCCCGTTAATATTTGGACATTTTTTGAAACAAAATAACCTTCTTAAAATTCAACCAAATGAACTGGAGTTCTCGCGAGATGTTGGAACGATTATTTTACTAAATGACGTGCGTGGAATATTTTGAAAAATTTGTAACTGGTTGGAATTGCACGATTTAAACTACTTTCGTAATTATGGGTACAATGGACTAGCGCGAAAGTGGTCGTATGTCTGTCCCTCTGGTGGTGGAGCGCAGAAGGGTCGCCACAAATCAATTAAAGAGAAAAATCTTATTGCTGATAATACTCTAAAAGCTCCGAATTTTATTACATATTATTCACGAGAAGTTTCTAGCAGACTTTTTGACGTTCGGCGATAAATGACTAGTCGCTAGCCGGATTATTCCATGCTCAGTGGTAGAATTTTATTCGAAAAGAGAAATATATCGTAAATTGAATGGAACTGGTTTCGAGTAAATCTAGACTAGGTATGTCGTATCCAGGAGTGTTCCGAAGTGATTTTGCAGTAGTGGTTCATCGCGATTGATTAGCGTTATACACATGGGCCCCGTGGTATACGCACGAGAACGCTCTGCTGATGCAAACGCAATTACGGATTCGCTTTGACACCGTAAAACGCTCAATGTCGCTACAGTTACGTGTCTTATTAGTTCCACAGCTATTTAATACACAAGTTTACACCACTTCAAGTCAACTCTCTCTCTATCATTCTCTCTTTCTCTCTCTCCTTTATCGATCACCACCCAAAGATAAAGCTACGAACCGTAGTAACCTTTCTCTCCAATTGTTTCCCCTCGTTATAATAACCATCGATAATACTTCAAGATAAAAGTTAGCAATATTTTATTCGTTATAGACATACCCTTGTCTTGTTCTTTAATAAAGTTTCTACAATTTTACAATCCTTCTGAACTATACAGGGTGCTTGAAAAGAAGAAAAAAATGTGAAAACTTAGGTGGAAGTAATATTTTTATCGTTCTTTCGTAGAAAGAAACAAAATAGAAGTATATACATAGAAGTATACCAAAAGAACATTTCAGTAATTTTACGATCCTGTTAAATACAGAGTATTTCGTAAATCGTTCATTTTGTTGTGTTTTCGTGTTTATTCGATGTTTTCTAATTAAAACGTTCGTTGTTATAGTAGAATGATTTTCTTTTTTAAACGAGCTGATCGGTTAAGAAACGCTTCGAGTTTTATGTGCCTACGTCGGCGAATTCGAAGCAAGTTACACGCCCTCGGGTTACGCCATTGACCCAACTTCGGGACCCTCGTTTTCATTAATCCTTTCAACGTGGCCCCTCCTCCCAACCTGGTCTCGTCTACCTTTGTAGACGGCTCGTTTATCCATCGATTCGACACGCCGCGATATATAAATAAACCATTGCCCCTTCATTTTTATCCTCGGCTCGTACGTTTCGCTTTCCTTAAATAATCACTTCTCTGATAATTACGACATATTAAAGTAATTTGATCGAAAAGAGAAACTGACTCGTTTAATTATACACATCAATCCTACAGTTTGTGTCAATTTACTTTCAATTCGGTTCGAGAAGCCTCTTCCCGCCACCGATATGGCTTCCTTAACACACTGTCAATCGTTCAGCTAAATCCACTATTTTCCATCCCATTGCTCTCATATTCCATTAAAAAGAAAAATAAGAAAAGTTCCCTAATTATTGTCAATCAGAAAATTATTTAAAAATACCTCGATCGAGAGTTGATATACAGTGACTCTCATTAATATTCCGATCAATTACAAACGACCCTTTTTTATAATTTAGTTTTTTTTTAATATAAGTGAAATTAATTCTCGATAAACTTGATTATTCGTCTACTTACGTGTCTTGATTTTAATATTATTTTTTTACATTAAAAAATCCATATCTGTAATGTTTATAAAATATGGATTTAAATTTCCTCTAGTTTTTATTTTTTATAATATATTATTATCGAAAGTGGTACAAGTTCATTTGGAGATAAACAATCGTTTATTTTCTTTAACAATATTAATAATTATTATTGCACGAGTGAGACTCGTTATACGGCAAGGGGTTAAGGATGTGAAAATAGTTGAGCAGAGGGGAACGATTCTTCTCGTTTGTTTTCTTCGCGGTGGTAAACCGGAAGGAAGGAAGGAAGGAAGTAAGTCGTTGGCTGGAGAAGGGGAAAAGGGAGTAAGTCGGTGGGGAAAAAGCGCAATGGCCGATAATTCGTCGATGCCGCGGCATTAATTAGGCGTCAGGCATACGTAAAACATTGCCAGCTCGGTCGCGTAATTATGTCGACGGTCGATCAACATCGTAAAACACCGAATTACTATCGGGTATACTTTGAAGAGAGAGGAGCAGCGCGTTGTAATATCGATCGCGCGACGTCGTTACGCCACGGCGACGATGCCATGTATCCGGCGCAGACCGCAGCCTTTTATTCGATTTTGTTATACCGGGTGAACACCTCTTTATCTGCGGTTCATTTCATTATCCCACCACTGACACTCTTCCCTACAGTTCTTTTCAAATCTCCACGGTGTTGCAGTTATTTAATATCCTTCGCTGTTTCAATGTTTCTGATATTCTTAATAATCTTTAACTGGTCTATTACGGGGGTCACGAGTGACCCCATGGATGCAAAGTATATTCCAAAACGTTCGTTGTTCAATTTTGGAAAATTCTACTGCTACCACATTTTGTAACAAAAGTTTTCATTATTTTATACGCTAAGGACAAAATATTCGCCGGAGGTTTGTCTAGAATCGGATTAACGGTTTTCTGTGAACAGCATTGTATCGGTTAGGGGTTAAAAATGAAAATAAAAAAGAATTAACTCTTTGACTACTGTCATCACCTTTCCCCTCTGAATTTTATTTACTACGCGCTTTCATTTCCATTCGACGAAACAGATTTTACAATTTTACAAATTCGAAAATTATTGATTTCTAAACTTTCCGAGTCAATTTGGCAAATTTTGCGAATGAAAATTAAACGTCTACCTTTTCACTGATATCTGAAAGAGTTAAATACAGCAATGGGTAAATAAATGTAACAATTTTGAGGTTACGTTATAACGGATGGAGATTTCGTATAGAGCAGCACGTGTTGTATCTCGTTAGTCTGTGGTTGAATTACAAAAAAAAAAAAAGAAAAAAAAATATTCACCCTATACCCGTACAATAATGTAGGTCTTCTCTGGGGCAACAGAGGCAGTTGTTCCACGAGTTGACAAGTGAGCTAGAAAGTCCAACAAGTTGAAGTTGCCCGACCAATCAGAATGTAAGGGGTTAGCGGCGCGATTACACGCGTTTTTGGCGCGTAAAACAAGTAGAAGGTTAATCGCGGTGTTGCAATATCGTTACGTCGCGATTCACCGATAAACTCGATTGCGTAAAACAGCTTGTCACCTCTGTATGCCACGGTGTGTTCCGTCTTCTCGAATAGTCACCATAGACTTTCCTATGGTATCTCGGTAAATAAATCTAGGTTAGTAATTATTTCACTGGATTAAATGATGAATTTACAAAATCCTCCTACTCATTTATACAAACAGGAGAAACGATGACTTCTTTTTTTTCTTTTTAATTGTAGAAGAATTTTTCAGCGGTTAAAATATGGATAAAGATATACGTAACAGCGTGTTTTTAAAGTTGCACGTGCAATGCAACCAGTTAAGAGTCGAACGGAATCGGACAGCACGCTTTCTATACGCGTCTACCAGCATACGTATTATATTACCGTTCTAACCTGCTTTTACTTCTTTCATTTGGTTGGTCCCACTATCCATTTTCTTGCTCCCTCTAAGCCTATCCTCGTCCACCAGTGTCCCTGGAAAGTTTCACTGGAAACAAGCCTATTTCATGTGTTACAAATTGAAAAAATATATGTACATGCACTGATGTCTGATTTTTTGTTAACAATTCGAACAATTTTGTGTTATTCACTCTCGATGATGATTTTTTTTTTTTTTTTTTTGGTCGACTTTTATATCTTGCAACATTTCTGTTTCTTTGAATTTGCTCGTTATAGTTTGTATCGTTGAACTGTAATGTTTAAATACGATTTACCGCCTTTAAACAATTTTACATTTCTTTTCTCTAATGTCGTTTCACTGACTATACTTTAGACTTTCCGCGAGAACTTTAGATTACCAATCTTAACGTACTGTTACATCGGTTAATTTCAAGCAGACTGCGTTAGAGATCATTACTGTGCATTTGAGGGAAGTTGTTTCTCAGTTCTGTAATATCTCTGTTGTGTTTGCCAACGAAGCTAGTACTGTACGAATATTTTTGACGAAATCCTACAAATTTGGAAATTTCCTAAGTGAATTACAACTTACAAAATACCGTTGTTAAGTTTTTCTTTTCTATATCTGTCAGTAGAAATGTTAGCGTACAATGTGCAATTGTACATGTGTCGATATAGTTAACGATGTAAAAATTATAGTACTTCCTATTTTCCATATTCCTACTGTACGAATACTTTTGTCCTCTACTGTATGTATCGACGAAAAAATTACATATTTTTTCTATGTACATCGAAACTGAGTTACCCAGAGTGGATTTACCCGACGATAAATTCGTGAGAAAAATGTTTTGTCTTCGATATGGAATTACCTAAGCTTGAAACGCCACTTTGTTCGAAACATAACCTCTCTGGTCCTCATCTCGGGTTGGTTCTCCGGCGTAAAAAAGACGATAAGCCGGGAGGTCGGTTATCGGGGGACGCGATCGGTCGAATCTATCAGTGAACAGTGTCGAGGAGATTTCAGCGTTGTCGGAGACTAAACAGGGCCGGCTGATCGATTGGATTCTCACCGGTAGTTGCGTCTTGAATTTCTCTTCCCCTCAACTCTACTGGAAAATAATCAAACAAATCCTGCATTTGAAATTTATATCCTTTTTCATTCTAGAAAATCAAAGTAACTCTCCGCTCTTTAAAAAAAGGTAATATTAATCGCAGCAACTAAAAACTATCTTGAAAGTTGGTGATTCTTGTTTTCATAAGAGGTGTAAGTCAGAAACAATTGCTAAACGCATATATGCGTCCATAATAGCAGTCAAAGGGTTAAAAAAAAAGGTAGTGGGGGGGGGGGGAGATGTCGATTTCTCTTTCTGCCAATTTTCCTCGGGAATTCCTCCGGTATGTAAAAGAAAAAATGGCGGCAAAAGTAACTTTTCGCGGTTCAGCCTCAAGTTTCGCGGATTAAAAATGTTAAAAGCAGCAGGAGCTTGCGAGCAGATAATTGCCAGACGTAACGAACGACGCGCACAATGCGAGCTGGAAAACAAACCAACGGCTTCGTAAACGCGCAGTACATAGTGTGTGCGTGTGTGTTAAGTGAGCGAGCTAGCGAACGAGAGAGTTGGTGGTAGGGCGTGCGCGTGCGTGCGCGCGAGTGCCAAGCACCGCCTGTAAAATTCTTTGACTCTCTCCCTCCCTCTTTCTCTCTCGCTCTCTCCCTCCCTCTATAAACGAGCTGTGCGCGGCTCGTTCTCCTTTTTGTCCCCGTCTTCTCTCCCCTTTTGATCATCGTGCCTCCCGTAGCGGTCTTTTTCGACCAAAAGGAAACTACCTTGTTGGGAAATTAGAGAAAAGCGCAGCCAACGACTGCGTCGCACCGGTACGAAACGCTCCTGATTATTTCCCTTTGGAAGTCTTTCGATTTATGAAAAATAGGGAGCCTCGGAATATTACTCTTTAGCCATGCTACCGAAATACGCGCTCTTTTCTTACCTAATCTTTGATAACCCCCGAGAAAAATAATTATAGCAATAGCGCCTACGAGCTATACCGAGCTTCTTCGAAATTTCGAGTGAAAGTTAACGTTACGTTGTTGCAAGATGGTTCGTGGAACGATTACGAGGAATTTCGGTAATATTCTTAGCCTCGTAGAGGACTTCTTTTTAACACTGTGGATACTGGTGCGGATCTTTAATTTTCGAGTACGACAGATACCGTAACCGACGTTGCTTGCTCCCTCCACGCGGTATCGATTGCGCCCTCGTGTCGCGTCGTAAAACTTCGGTGATCATCGCGATTCCGTCCGTTCGCGGGCCACCGGCAGGTGCGTAGGATGGGGTCAGGGGCCCAGTCTCACACGAATTCACGGACAAGGTCCCGGTGGAACGGTGTCACGGTTACCTGCGAAACTGTATCCACTTTGCTAATTAAACATGGCTTTATCGCTAAGCTCACACCTTTTACAATCATACCGTAGACAATTCGGGATCACTTGAGATAAGACGGAGGTCGAACGTTCTGTGTTCCACATTTTCGTTTGTTCGATCGAACGCTTTGCAAATTGTTGAAAAAAAAAAAACCTTTACTTTATAACAGCGTGCTAGACTCGTGACATAGATTCTGGCTAAGGTTTGACAGAAACGTTAAATTTAATTCTACCTTTCCTTTTAGTTTATAAGATCGAGGATTGGTAATTAATCTATAGTGCATTAGCGTGTTTTACGTAAGATGTATAGTCAGCAAAAGGAATCGTAGATCAAGGGGTTAAAAGAAGCTTGGAAGATCTAAGAAATTGTTAAGTTAGGTTAGGTTAGGTCCGGTTTTCCTCGGGTTGCATCGGAATAACGCGTGATGAAAATAGCGGCAGATTTTGCAACGCGAGAAGTCCTTCTGGCCAGGACTTATTTAGCGTCCGAGTATTGCGCACACCGGACTTTTAGCCGTAGTTGCGCGCCTTTCACCAAGCCGTACTCCCATCATAATTAGATGGACCGGGATTTCGTCACGTCCGTGCGTCACTGACAATTAACGTAAGATATCCGGCCATGGACTCGTGTCCGCGCGCGAACTACCTATTACAGAAACTGAAAACAACCTCTCCTTTGTATCAAACGTATATCTTTCCCCTTAATTTTCCGTCGTTTAACACACTTGAAATTATCACGCTGAGAAGTTACGTTCAACTTTACCAAGAAGTTAAAACATCGAGGATATTTCGATGGAAAATTTGAAATCGAAAGTGTCTCGAAACAATTTAGAGATAATACCGACGGAGCCGCGTCGGTTATCGGTCGAGAAACTGTTAAAGAGATCGACGCGCTATTACACGGAGGATGCAAGAATCGTCGCAAAGAGGATTTCCCGGAGCGAGGATTATTTAAATCCAAGCTGAAAGCTGTTTGAATGGAGACACCGATATGCCATGTCACCACGAACCCTCCACATGTATCCTCCGACATCCCCGCGACACTGCCGCCCACGCTCCTCTCAAGAACAACAACTGAAAGGAGTCAAGGTCGTAGCCACCGCTGTTTTCCTCTCTAACCTCCTCGCTTCTTGCCATCGTGTACCGATCCTTCCATGGGTTCAGGCAAATCTTTTTTTTTTTTTTTCTAACCACTTGCCGTTTTTTTGGTTACTTTCCGCTAAGACGTGACGAAAGACACTCGGAATAGAAACAATCGAAAGAGAAAGATGCTGTCAATATATATACGAAGGAAGCAACGAACGAACGAACAAGATATAACAACTCATCGAAACCAAAGCGAAGCATTTGGAAAATATTGTAGTCTGCAATATTTTTTTACTCTTCTAAAATGAGAGGAATCACAAGAAGGATCAAGTGCAGAGTAGTTTCGTATTAGTAGTTCTTTCTTATACATATGTTCACTCGTGAACCACCTTTCAAATTGCAAAGACACGAAATACTCGATGATTTTATGACCGCGTCAAAAGTCGAAAAAAAAAAGAAAGTCGAAATGAGCAAAACATAGCGTGGGTTCGAGGAACTCTTCGCGAGGTTTGGGAATCCTAGGGTTAATATTTTTACATTCCTCGTCCAAAGTAAGCTTTTAGGAGCTTTATATTACTCAAGATATTTCCCTTCCTTATTTTTCTTTCGTTGTTATTGTGGCAACGTTAATCGAGGTTGGCGGTGGAAGGATGCGCCACAAGATCCGTCGCAAAGGAAGTTTATTTCGCAGCTGGTCGTTGGCTGGCTACACGGCCAATGGCTATCTATTTGGCTAGTGGTATCTAGTCGAAGCCACGGTACGCTCGGCGATGTCGCTTTTAATTCGATAAGAAAGTGGGTTTCTAGGTCAGAGAGCCGCGATACACACGGAGCAAGCGGTCGCGTATCACAACCGCAACGGCTTCACACGACTCTCAGGGAAACGACTTTCTTCGGGGCAGTGCCGTATCTTTCGCTGGGACGTTGTCCCGTGGTAAGAATCGACGAACGATGAATAGTATCACGGTATATACATATGGGCCTATGGTGGTGTATGTATCACGTTTGGAAGAGACACAACAGGCGGAGACATTTTTGCCGAGAGTGAAAGTCATAGGTTTCGATGGGGCAACGATAACTTTTACGTTCTCCATCGTGGAATGCGTGCGTCGATCAGACCTCGCTCTAAGGTTCCCTCGCGTCTGTTTAGCCTTACGTAAATTCGATGCAACATTATTACGTAGAACTCGGCTCTGCTGTAAACTGTATTAACTCTGCCAAGTGTCGAATCGTACAATCCCCGATAAGTAACGAAACTCGCCTCGATGAAAGAGGACAAAAGGATGCGCGTGTTGCAAGCCTTTTCACCAGCGATGGCTGAGAGACACGTTTCGATACGTAAATTCTCGATTCTCGATTTCTCACTGCTCATTCCTACCGTTTTCTATCCATTCCCTTACCCTCTGTAATTTTAATTTCTCGATACATCGATGTTTCCATACGTCCCGATACGTGCACGAGACTCTCGTAATTGTCACCGTTGAATTTTCGATGTATCGATCGATAAATTTATCGTCGAAGCGATTGTTCATCGACGGGATGTTGGAATGGTATTTCAGGATTGTAGTATAAACGCTACGTCATCAGGAGCATCGAGTCGCAAGACCTTGCGATCATCAACTTTATTCACCGGGCGATTATCGCCTCTATTATCCATGGGGTTACACCATACGCGACGAAATTAATTCTAGCGACTGTATTAATCGTGGTTGTAGAGTATCGAACTCTCTGAGAAAATTCATTCTTCGAACGATGGCTGTTCGATTTAATATGAAATGTATCGAGGATAGAGTGAAACATGAACGAAAAATATAAACGATCGAACGAAATGAAACGTTGAAAAAGTAACGGGTGATGAGAAATTAGCGGACGCGGGTTAGGAAAGAAACGGTCGAGATCTAACTGTACAGAGCTGAGTGGACAAGGGGGGCAGAGGAGGTGCAGTCTTGTAGGATAAGAATGTCGGGCAGCACACCGGTTGGGAAATGAATTGTGACGTGGCCTGGCATTGAGAGAGAGAGAGAGAGACACGCGTGTATGCACGGACACGCCAGCCAAGCGCGTCCACGATCGCGTTGTCTGACTCCTCGAGCGGCCTGATTTCTCGAATCAGCCAAGATCGTTGCCGAGGCGATCGCTAAATTCTCCTCGAATACTATCCCATGCAAATTTTTCAGAGAAACTCCAACTTTAGTTCAAGCTGCTTTCCTCTCGACTAACGTAACTTTTAAATACATCTACATATGGTTATTTAGCTCTTTGCACTGTGAATATTTTTTTCTATACGATCGATTATCAACTTCAGCACACTTCTGCAAGGAAATTGTTGAGAACGGAAAGTTTTGTTTTAAAACCGAGAAATGATACATGCTTATGATAAAATATAACAGATAGAATAAATGTGTTCTTGATCATCGTTGATTTTTAAATTTGCATTTTATCGCTCATTATTTACGTGAAAATCGATTTGCGACAGCGGCCGTCGAAGTGTTAAGAAACGATACAGCAGGTCAGGGTTAGGTTAGGGTACCATGGGTGAAAAAAATTCTCAGCCGAAAAGAATAACGTTGGAAACAGGGATGGATCGAGAGGAAAGGGAGAGACTCATCGATATTCTGTGGAAACTCGAACGGTAATTGAGTTTTAATTACCGATTAACCTTCCAAAGAAGCACAAGCTGCCGTTTCGCTTCGAGCCACGTTTTATTGTCTATCAACAACATAAGTGGGTCGCTCGCTTGCCCCTGCCCTCTCCCCAAGGCGGGAGGGGATTTCCCTGCTCTTATTTCCACCGATCACGGGAGCCTCTACCACGTTTAGGCCTCTCCAATTACATTTTTCATCAGCTGAGTACACGAAATTAAAAGAAAAAAAGAAGGAAAAAAAAAGAATGGATACTGTCGTTAATATTTCAATTTTCTCCATTTTCGATTCAATTCGATTTCTCGGCCAAGTGAAAATCTGATAAAAAGAAGCGATTCTTTCGAGTGTTAGAACGACTCGTGGAACACTTTAAAACGCGGAGAATGTGAAAGTTTCCCGGCCCACGTCCCAGATACACCAATCATTCGTTCGCGATAAACGGTTCGTTCTCGCCACCCTGTACAATGTTTTGCATTAATCGTCCAATAAACGTAAAACGAACCGGAATCCGTTTCGATAATGGTAGATCGCAGCTATGCCGACGCGCGATTATCATGGTTGACAAACTAACTGGTTAGTGCCGCGAGAGTTGTTCGGGTTGAAAGGGGGCGCGACGATTAAACGGGATGATGATTTTCCCTCGGAAACTAGCCACGTCCCGGGCCATAAATCAACCCGCTGCTTGTTGTCGAGCGACACGTCGTTGCTCACGAACTGAACCGCCTTCCGGAATTTTCTGAGTCGCCAGTCATTCTCTCCATTCGATCGTGTTTCTTCGCTTTACCGTGTTGCACTTTCGCACCCTTTGTATCGGTTACAAGGTGGTTACAACGGTAACATTCTTCTCGCCGCTTGAAAACTTGCCAATTTGCTACAGAGTAGATTAATTTCGAAGAAAATTGCTGAATCGTGCATTGTGTCTTCGAAAAATACAGGGCGTAAATATTCCTTTCGGAGGAAATGGAAAATTTGCGAATGATTAACCCTCTGAGTACGGAGTCCTTCAAAGTAAAACGCTCCATGGATGGAATAATATTCCTAACTGTGTATTTGAATGTTCGAACTTAAGAAACGCATATATAAGTTCGTAGTCCATATGTGTCTGTAGCACTCAAAGGGTTAACAGGTTTTAATTTGCGAAAGCATAGAGGAACGATTGCATTGTTAGAGTTTTCTTCCGTTGTTATTATCCCCATTGAAAATGTACAAATCATGATATTCTATACAAAGGGATAAGCACGAAAGGGTAAACGCAGCTTAGACGATCTCAACGTTGAGAGCCACTTACAGAATGGTTTAATTTACGATTTAATGCTCGGGGAGTATTGACAGTGCCCCCTCTCCGCCGTCGCCATTGGCTAACGAAGATCCTCGGTGGTTTCCAGTTTCCTGTGCCAGTCTTTGGCCGTAGTAATCCTTCCAGAAATAAGTGGACGGTTATTTTCGGTATTTTTGGAAACCAGCTGGAAATTTGTAGCAACCCGTAAATATTTCTCTCCCTCCCTCTTTCTTTCTCCTCTCTCTTCTCTTTCTTCTCTCTATCTCTCTCTCTCTCTCTCTCTCTCTATGCGTGGCGTGAGCGTGCGCACGCAAGAATCCTATAGATATTACGTGTATACGACACTGCTTTAATGAATTCGCGTGAATGGCGTTGTTTAGACAATTCTAGACGTCGAGCAAGACACCCTGTGTACACATTAAATCGAGCATGATCGTTTTTGTTCGCACGCTGAATCTCGAGGGGCGTCTGCGAAAAGGGGTTCCCCGCCCGCTTGTACGAACCGTGAAAGGTGAAGCAAATTAACGCTCGTACTCCCTAAACCTCGATTACGAAAATTTGCCGCACGATCGTTTCTTTTCCTCTTTCGATAAACTTCTCATCGATTCTGTTTTCCCCGTTCTGTTTTCTTTCACATCGAAAACGAAGAATGCACTTCGTTATCGAAAGATTCGAGGAGACACGTGAATAAACTGAACGCAGACTGATATATATACATATACCGTAGAACGAGGACCCCTTCTCCTCCCTCTAGCCATCTGTGGTTAGAAAAGGGCCAGTAAATTCCGAACGCGAAGGAGAACCCATAATGGCTCTACGATTTGTTTGCGCTTGATATTTCCCTGGAATCACTCTCGGTATTCTTTTGCCAGCCTAATCGTTCCATCTCACGTCGATTAACCTCGCTACGATTAACCTCCTTTGATTTTATACTTCTCGATCACTTCGATCTCGTTCTTCATTTTCACGAAGATAACTAAATCTGTTTTAAATCTGTTTTGAAAACTCGCGATAAATGAGAGATTAGAGAAATAAAAAGAAAAGATTTCGTATCGCGAAATGAAACAATATCGATTGCGTCCACAGCCATAGAGTTAAACCATTATCGAACGCAAGTAATTCTGTACCCTTCGCTATTACAGAGGCGAGCATTGAGATTGGCACACCCCGGCTGGAGAAAAATCTCGCATGGCCGCTTAAAAGGGGTCGTCTTTGTGTCTCGACTGCGTAAGATCAAAAAGGGCCGGGATTTCTTTGTACGTGCGCTTTCGAGTCGCCACCGCTGCAACGTGCCCATAGCGCACGGAGAACCCCCTTCGACAAACAGATTTCCGTTCGTATTTCAACTTCAATTACGATTATCTGTCGCCTGACCATCGAGAACGTATTCTTTCACCCTTCTGGTTAATTGATATCGCTTGCCTAACAACAAAATGGTCCACTGGATATCTATGAAATTTCCAATTTCATAATTTTACAAGTGATCCGTATCACTGATAAAGCAGACAAGTGGTTGAATTAATCTTCAGTGAATCAGGTGGGGTTAAATAACCCTAGCGATTTTGAAGTTGCTGTATCGCGAACCTGCAAAAACGTATACCTAACCTACACGCGGCACTCTTCGCTCTTTATCGTTTCACTGTTGCGCAACTGTTTTCTCCTGGCGTCAGTCTCTCTGAAATTGCATATTATCGACGAGGAAATATACTATTAAAGAATGTTTCAAAAATTCTCGCGTCACTTCTTTTCCCTCTGTTGATTCCTCCTTCGATACTTAACCCGTGGCACTTTATGCTTGTGCGAACGATTCCCTGATTCGGCGAATATGTGTGGGACTGTATCCATGAGCCGCCATATGCGTGTGCGCGCGCACGTGCCACGCTATAGTCAGCCGAGCAACTCTGCGCGACGTGATTTAGTTGAAACAGATAGCAGGAGAATTGAAGAGATCCCGTCTACCGGCCTTAAAATGGAATTCGTGGGAATACAAATGCAAATCGGGCGTGTTCCGCCGTGAACAATATTCCGTCCGTCGCTCGCCACCGGCTACGTGCTTCTTATCGCGATTTCAGCCTATGTTGCAAACCCCGCGCACTTAAATGTATCGTTTAAATATTTCGCGTGGACTTTCGACGAGCGAACCCCTCAAAGAAAGAAAAATCCTCATGCTTTTATCCGCGTTGCAACTGTTTCTTTCATTCCTATCGGTGATTCGTTAGATACAGTGGATTCCGGTTAATTGGGACACTTTGGGACTGAACTAACCCGTCCCAATTAACCGGATTCTATTGTATTACTATACCTAACCTTGATTACGTACATTGTCTCGACGAGGAATCTACGAAAGTACTTTTCTGTCAAATGCCGATAGTATGTAAATGACAGAATTCCCCCATACCAATTATCCCTTACGTAATTACCGCTGTTGAAAATTTTTCAACGAAATCACTATAACGCCGTTATATTCTCTCATTTGCATGAAAAAAAAAAAGAATCGTAAGGGGAATTTAATTTTTACGAAAAATAAAAAAAGGAACGAAAGGGTGGGTCACAGTGTCGTGCATTGAAAATCACTTTAGGGACGAATGCTTTTATCAAAGGAAAATCGTCGCGCGTATGTCGCATTTACACTTGCATAGACACTGTGTGATCAGAGCGCCACACGTCCATCGGGAGAATTAACTGTAGTTTTAACGTGGCTTCGGCACGAGAACGAGGCGGTCCCTCGATGACGACGGCGACGATGGTGCAAACGAATATACGTGTGTATACGTGAAACTTATACATATACATCGCCGAGGCTGTCTCCTACTCGGGTGCACAAGAGACGTCCGGGAAGTAGGGAGCTCCAAAGATAGCGTTACAATTGCTTTCAAACCCTTTCGAATATCCTTTCCACGTTTATTTTTGACAGGCCGAACGAGAGATTCCTTTTTCTTCGCTATACTTCGAAATTAGGTTATCGACAGAGTTTCACGAATGCAGATAGTATTCTAATATATTTTTTTTTTTACTTCGTCATACATACATGCGTTACCTACGTAATATTTCGTAATTCAAAGGACACCATTGTCTTTAACGTTTACAAAATTTCAGATCTGAATTATCATCAAATATCAATGGAACAGGGTTCTTAGAAATCCCATTCTAGCTACTGATATATTTTATAATTCGTAGAATAATAAATTGGATTAACAATTTGACGTTGGAATACGTAAAGTTACGTTTTCTTGTGAATTGTTAGTTTTTTTTGCATACCATCGGTTTATTGTACAAATACAAGCTAGTATATTGGCAAATTTAGCCATCAATAGCATCGTTCATCATAAATATTTATGACTGAATTTTTAGTTGTCTTGATAACGACCTCATAAGCAGCTATTAAACATGTTACGTTTGCAAGTTTTACTGTGTACCACTTCACACATAAAAATGTCTTGAGAAGTATCGTATATTGAAACATTATTAGAGTTTTAGGAATTCTCTTTGTTTAAGATCGTTATATTTTAAATGGGTAATACTACAGTACTAAGCTTTTTTTTTTAATATCACAAATAGAAGTATACTTTTTGACCTGAATAAAAAATTTACAAAATAACGTCTCTTCGTAGCAAAATATTAATCCAAAGAACAATTCATCGTGAGAAACTAAAAACAGATCGTTACAATTGAGTACTTCAGTAATTACAGCGATCTTAATTTTTCGTCTGCGTTTTCACTCAGTATTCACTCTGTATCGAAATACGTATATACATATGTACGCCCACGTATATATATACATATGTTCCAAGAATCGCCCGTTGAACGAGTCAGAGGGAAAGCCTGGTGAAACATCGGCGAACTCGATCGACCGATCGACCCTTGAATCACCACCGCGTCTGTCTCGAATTTTTCTATCAGAGGCGAGAAACATTCGAAAACGTCGCAACGTTACCCGGTGAACGAGCAAGGGTGATCCAAAGAGCAGGAGACGTTTTCGGGACACCCTGTGTGCAGTTGCACTATTCGTTCGAGGGGAGAAACCTCGGGCATGCATAAGAGGAAGAAAGATGGACAGGCGAATGGAAAAGGAAGAGCTGGGGGTCGAAAGGTATGGGAAGGAGGAACGAGTTCCGCACGAGCGGAACGAAAATGAAGCTACGACTCTCTTCCCCTACTCTACGATACTCGCTTTCTCTTTCTGTCTTCCTTTCTCTCTGTCTCTCTCAGTCTCCGACTCGCGCTCGGAACGCGCTATCCCTTTCTAACCAGCGAGAGAACCCTGCAGGAGGAGAAGAACATCGACCAATGCGGTGACACGGGTATTGGACGAAGAAAGACGTCGCGAATAGCATGTGGCACATTTTCGAGTTAAACGAGAAGCTCTCGTGGTTTTTACTATAGCTCCTCGACTGATCCTTTTTTTTCTTATGTTTTTTATTTTCATGCTTCTATGGACAAAATGACACTTCTGTGGCTATATCGAGGAATAAGATACTCACCTAACCTTCGGCTACATATGGTTAACTTGTATCGCGTAAATTGAGACACAATAGTTGAAGAAGTAAGCAGAAAATATTGATACTCGGTTCAGTGAATAAAAGACAAATCATGGACATTGAGGAATGTTTACTGGACTGGAAATATTCATCGGTATCGCGAGAATCTTTTTTCACACAACACTCGTGGATTATCGATTCCGTGAAGCTTTCTGTACGAAGATAATTTGAAGGTGTAGAACAGTCGATATGATTTTTCTATTGCAACCGATAACGCTACCTCTTTTATCATCCTGTTGATGTTAGCGATGAGAGTAAAGAACTAGTCTCGAGTGTTTCACAAAGTGTTAGAAATTTACAGAAAAGCGCAACTCAACCCCGATTGTACGAAACTGAGAAAGATTCAAGATAAGTCGCGTTCCGGGAACCGTGTAACGTAAAGACGATGTCTGCTTTTCTTTCCGCATCACGACGCTTCGAGGAAACGTAACTTCGAGCTCTTGACACGTGCTTAAAATTCGTCCCGCTTCGAACTGATAACAGGATGAATTTACGAACTCCTTCCTACCGGAGGCTATCGATTGGTTTTTCGGTAGACTCAAGGCCAGCGAAGATAGGACGTTTTAAGGGGTCTCTTGAAAGCCCCATGAGAGTCGAACTAAGTACCTAATAACTTTTCAACAAAGAATCCTTCCAGCCAGAGGGGTAAAAAAAAAAAGAATCCTTTATTAATTTTAACCTTCTGCAAGTACTTCCACGACCTTTGCAACTTCGTTCCTTAAATTACCGAAGTAGAAAGGAATAATACAAAACGAGGAAACCAACGATGAAATGATATCGCAACATTTCGAGAAACGAGTACGAGCATAGACTGAAAAATAAAACAGAGTGTCACCTTCTAGGCATGTTTCGCGAAATCCATGGATTACGACAAGTTATAATACGCGTAAGAAGGATGAAATAGAAGGCACGCCACTTTCGTACCAGTTCTGAAATCCTGTTCGCCACGTTCCCGAACGCACACTCGGCTGATGTGGTTCGCGCAGCGCCGTTACGATGGAAACGCGCGGGACACGGCTATCTTGGCGTGTATTAAATAGCGGGACAAGGTGGATACACAATAGCCACGTATTTGACCTGAGACATCGGGCTCGTGGGGCTTCCTTAGGGTACATGGTCAAGCAGACCGGTGTCCCACTGGTCTCGGGAAACAATTTTTCGAATTCTTTACCTATAGACAAAGTTACTTTGAAATTTTAAACGGTCTTTAAAGAGGGGAAAACGAATGGACAAATTTTGGATTCGATCGATTTCGATGGAAATAGTTCTCTATTGCCTAGGTGAAGGCGACCACTTTCTTTAGAAAGTATACTCCGTGTGAATAATTACAAGGTGAAATAGCGCTGCTAATTTTTATGTAACAGTTAGCCACTGCGTCGAGAAGAAAATATCGTTTCCATTGTAATCGATGATACAAATACTACTTCTACTTAAATGCTCAGACATCGTGGATAACAAGTGTCTATATCGTTACGGTCGTACGCTTAACCAGTTAGCTGTTTTTGACGAGTATACTCGTCATCGCTTACTTTTCGCGACACATTTTAAGTACACACTTTTCAAAGAGGTCGCAACAGCTAACTGGACAATTATCGACTAGGCGTAAGCGTGCCTTTCGCTTGAAAACTGCACGCGTGCTCCTCTATGTATATATCACGAGGGACATCGAGGCTAAAAAGGCCTATGTGGATATCTGGTCACCGGCGAGAAGACGGTAGAGACGCCTGTTTGTAAGATAGAGAAAGACAAGGAGTAGACAGAAGGATGAACGAGACGAGCGAGTGAGAGGACTAAGTGAGAGGTTCTTGAAACCAAGAAGCGTGCGAGCGAGCGAGTAAATGAACGAGCAAGCGAAAGATTCTTAAGAGTAGAGCGATGCACGTGAAAATGGGAGTGAGTGAGAGAGACGGCATTGGTTCAAGAGTAAGCAAGATGGCGGACGTGATGGCGTAGTGCGAGGGAAAAGGAAAAAGTAAACAAGGCGCAAGAGAGAAACTGTATGAACGGGAGGAGGAGCAAGAGTAAGAGAGTAAGTGAGCATGTGCGGGTTTGGAGAGAGAGAGAGAGAGAGAGAGAGAGAGAGAGAGAGAGGGAGACAGAGAGAGGTTACAACAGAGCAGCGGACTGGCGAGAAGCAGGTAAGAAAGGAGCGACCAGCTGTTTCCTCGTGTGACGTCACGCAGGTGCCTCACGGCCGGCCGGGGGGAACGAAGGTGGACAGGTGGACAATGCTCCTAACCCTCATATCTGGATCCTATTTTCTACCAAGTGCTTTCGTACTCGCTGATATTTTTCTGCTTCTTTTAAACCACCGCAATTCTCAATACTTCGATGTATCGAAAAGAAACGGAACGATTAATTGTCACGCGTTCGATTGTACAAAAGTCCCGGTTATTATACGTTGACGAACAAAGCGAAATTCGTCTAGCGTTAAACTTATCTCCATTGGAAATTACTGTTTCTTGGTGTTCCAGCAACATATACCATTATCGACTGTAATATTTTTGCTTTTGTTTCGCTTTCTTCGCGTATTATAAAACTTCTGCGTGTACATAGGTCGTTTTCTTAGAACGCGATGTCGTTTCACGGTTAAACTATGTAGTGACTCGCGACAGACTAGCGATTAATCGTAGAAAGAAGAAAAAGAAAAAAAAAGATCGTCCCTTATTAGTCGAGGAAACACGTAAAACCGTGACTTTGCGAACCCGGAGGGAGAACGTGTCGAGAGACCCGACGCAGCCATCGACCAATGGCATCCTGCTGTGCGTGCGCGCGCATGCGTTGTCCTCCGCGATCGTGCACACACGCATTCACGCACGTGCCCGCGTGCACACTAACGCAGCCGTAGAGGGGGAAGGGAAATACAACCTACATATTTCGTCGGAGAATCGACCGAGCTACACCAGCCAGCCAGCTCTTACCACGGACGATGTCTCGCGAGATCGTTCAATCTGTACTGAAAAGCAACGAAAATAAGATCATCGGATGTGTACGAATAAGTCTACCAAAAGAGTCTAGTCAAATTGTCGATGTTATGTTTAACGATCGTTTTGCGATCAACAGGGCAGATAATTCCGATTCTGTGGTAATTCTCATTGTAGAATTCGCTATCGATATAATCCCTAGATCTTCTCTCGGTGAATAACAACACTCTATTCGTAACCTCGCTACCTCACATTGTTCAAGTTTTGTAGGCAATTGGTTATATTGAAAACGAAGGGATTCGAGAATACCTCTAATACTAGGATTAAAATAAATCCTTGGAGAAATAATATGAGAAAAAGGAGTGTACTTTTCTATTTTCGTCACACGATTGTTCGAAGATTTGTGCTCGACTCTGTTTCCACGTATACCGATTTACCGACCGTGTTACGGGTTCATGCTGGGTCAAAAAATACGAAGACCCATGACCGTTGACGCGATATTTTAAAAACGGTCTCCTCTCAGAAGACGTTTGTTTTTGCGCATGCTCAGTTCACGCGTTTTAATAGACACTCTCCATCCCCTCGATCTTGTCTCGGCTTGTGCTTGTTCCCGCGAACGAGTCCGTAGATTGAACTCGAGGCGATTAATCACGAACATTATCTTATCGCGAGTTGAATGCTCCTATCAACGACGCGTCGCGAGCAGTCCTCCGCCATGACAAGATTGTGCAACATCGTGCGCAATACCAGAACAAATTCGCCAATAATTGTAGAAATTTACGCAAGGTTCCTTTCTTCGAGAAAGATTGCACGTGCGCGACTCCCATTAATATTCAGACACTTTTTAAAACGAAATAACTTTCTTAAAATTGAACCAAATGAACTGAGCTCTCGCGATTACCCTGTTACTAATTTAGCAATTTTATTCGACGGTATTTTAAAAGGACAGAATTATTTTAATTTCCCCCCTCTGTATCTTAACAAAGATAATCAATTGTACGGTTTAAATAAATCAAGTTTATTTCCTATAAAAATGACGATGGACGTGCAATAGTCAGGACAAAGGATTCGGGAGGGACGAAATCGCCGCGTAGCCACAAAACCATCGATTCAGATAACACAAGGTCTTGCCATACTTGGCTTCGAATTCCCTAAGTAGGCAGGTATGCGTATGACTAACAGTGTCTGTCGACGAACCCACCACCGGCGGCGGCTTACCGCTCGCTCTGTCTTAGTCGAACACGCGCCACTCTCTATACGTCTGTCTCTCTCGCACTCTTGTGCTCCCTTACAATTAGCTGTTCGAGGTATTCGAAGGAGGATTACTCACCCGAGCACATTGTTTGCATTGTCCCGCGAGTTATGATGCCAGAGTCGATAAAATCGAAGGCGAAACGGGGGTAGGACGTACAGACAGAATGGTCAGGTAAATGAACACCTTCGAATTCTCCTTTGTACACGGGATGCAATTCACTGGTTACTGTAATTACGTATACACCCTTGATTCTTCGTTCGAAAACTGTCGGATCGTTAAAATTAAGAATAAATTTATAGAAAGAATCAAAGAAACGAAGGCAAGGATTGCCTAAATTTTTTTTTTATTGTTAACACATTAAGAACCGATCATGAGATAACTCGTGTTTTCTATACGTTATCTTTAGACATCACCTACTTTGATACATTGTATCTACTTTGTCTATTTAAGTGTTTACATCAATAGTCAATGCATTAAACTCGATTGCCTTCATGTTTTTTTTTTTTTTCGCTTATTTATCGGTGCTTCATGCTTTATAGAGAAAAATGTTTCACGCAATATCGTAGTTTAAAAGAAGTACTAGAAACTTTGGTAAAATTGATTTTTAAATAAAATTTTATAATAATTATTAAAAAACAATTTTTTTCTCAATGATATCTAAAATGCATCCTATTCTACAATTTATGAAAGTTTCACAAAAATTGCTTCATAAATAAAAAAGTTATGATGATTTTAGTAACGTGCAGGTGTTCCCAAAAACATGCGATCCCAAGCGTATGTCTTACAGATTTCTTCGCGGTCCTGTATGGATATAGTCAAAAAAATTGAGACCCAGTTCGAGGTTGGCGATTTTCCAAATTGACCGATCCGATTTTAGTCAAGACGAGCTCATTAAAAGTTGACGCGGAGAATTTGTAGGTGAAATAGCGTACCAATTCAAAGAGAGAGAGAGAGAGAGAGAGGTTAAGGACCTCTCATTTCTTTTTTTTCTTGCCATTTTTTCCGTTTCGAAGGCGCCTTTTAAAGACCAGCTTGGCCCCGGTAATCGGATTATTTTGGTGCGGTGCGTAAAACACGCTCGTTATCGGACGTTCTGAAGGGGGAACGACGACACGAATACATCATTGTTAGATATCTGTGTGTGTAATGCACACGTGTGAATCGAAGCATACACTTAAGGCAGGATGAGGAGAATGACGTCGTTGACGACGGTGGCGCTGCCGGCGCCGACAGCTTTCCACTGTTAGTCGCGCCACACACCGGAAGATCGATCAGTATGGATGGTCTCTCATCCTCGATATGCTATTGCGCTCGGATTACCTGAACCACACCATCAGAAACAGCTGGTTCTGTTTTGTTCTTTACCGGACGCATCTTTTCATGCATTATCGAAATACTTCAGCTCACAGTGAAATCTGAAATGTTTCGATTTTTTCACCCTTTTTTCTTCTGGTTTCTTTGTCTAAAATCGGACATTTTAGAAATCCAGTGAACGTAGGTTATCGACCGTAAAGGTTAAGGGATCGATGCCGCCTTCTATTCTCATTGACGTCAGTGACGATTAGTCTTTCTGCTTTCATAGAAACTTTATAATCAAGTATTCAGTGGCACGTGATTACTCGTCAAGGAAGATAGCGTCCTACGTGATTCGTCGATCAGAGTAGCATTTATAAGTAGAATACAACGATATACGAGCCATTTTTTGTTTTCTTTTAAATGATATAAGTCCATTTTTGAAGAAAATGAGTTAATGGTAGTTTCAGTTGGATGTAGATATCCTCTTTTTATATTTATAATCACACAGTCAATGTTATTTAATTTACTTTTCGTACTTGTTTATTTATTACAATATAACTGAAATTAATCCTTAAACTCGATTATCAGTCTTCATTTTAATTATTATTTTTTAAATACATTATTATTGAAAGTGATGTAAATTCATTTGTAGCTATTAACATTTTTATTAACTATCATTGCATAAGGAAGTTTAACAAGTTTATAGTTTTAAAAACATTACTCGAATCGATCAACGTTCGCCGATATTTTTAAGCTGATTCAAACTGAAATTCTTAAATATCTCAGTGTATGAATAAATGCAAACAACGGCTGATATCCAGAATGGAAGAAATGTAATTGAGGATTTACGATTTATGAAGAGGTTAATTAAATCGTTTCACTTTTGAGGTTATATACTACCAGCCGAAAGGGGGAGGGCGATTCGAATTTCGTACGGTTCAGATGTGATCAAAGGTAAAATCGCGAAGAAAAAAATTCTATTTGACGCATGAATTCCCCCTTCCACCTTCTGTAGCAATAAAATTCAAACACAAATAAGCTAACTCGCAAAACAACCGATGTACGCTCTGATAACTTCGCATTTTCCGATAGGTTAGGTCAGAGACTAGAGTAGAAATAACCTTCCGAATTGCGATACGTACATTTTTGCGATTATATTTTTCGTTTTTCTTTCCCTTTTCACTTAACCGTGTTTAAGTCTCGCAAATTTTATTCTCCTCGATTGTTCGAATGAAACACTCGAATACCCTTGCCTCAGTTTTAACCTCCTAACTGTGGAGGACGAGTTAACTCGTCGTTGGTTAGCCAATACTTGGAACACAATTGTTTATTCAATTTTAATTGCACTGTTATGGCTGTATTAAATGTAAAATACATGTTTATCTTATAAATAAGTATTTAGTTATTTTTGTTCATTTTTAATCGCAAACTAAGGAGATTCAATTTCTGTTTGAAAGATATGAACACAGTTAGCAGGTTAAAGGAGACACTATTTCACTCGATCTGTTATCTGTTAGTCAAGTTGATTACTTTTCAGGGCTATGTTTAGAGGAAGCGTGTTTGAAAAGTCAGCGTAAAAGAAGATAACATTCTGGTGGAATATTTTTCGATCGTTGTAACACGATATAAACATCAGGGTTGTGGACCTCTAATGAAAACGGTCGAACGTGGAAAACCGTTCTTTCCGTGTCGCCTCCTCGGCTTTTCTTCTCTTTCCCCCTCTCTCCTCTCCTCTCCGTCCCCACCTTGCACCCTCCGCCACTCGACAGTCCCCTTCTGGCTCCATCGACTTTCCTAGCTATCTCACGGATAATGTATAGTTTTCATTTCTAAGCCATATACAGGCAGTGTTTCCTCGCAAGTTCTAATAAACAATAACTTTGGTTTGCAGTAATTGCGCCCGCGCGTCATTTGCATTCTTCCCGTTCTCCCACTTTCTTCTTTTCATTGTTTCGCGAGTGGAAGAATCAAGGATATTTTCAGGTTGGTTCGAAAAGATAACGACCGTGCAAGCAATGTAGGAATTTTTGCTGGAGAAAGAAAAAAATATTGTAAAGTGACTTTAACCCTTTGAGTGCTATGGACGCATATATACGTCAGGCGAAAATTATCAACACTGACTATGGACACTCATATGCGTTTCTAATCTTCGAATAATCATTATGTGTGTATTTTAAAATATTAATTTTCTTAAATAAATGACCATTTAATTTGTTGCCTTTTAGAAAGGCTTAGGTAGGGCATGACACAGAAAAGGTTGAGAAACACTGCTCTAAATGGTTAATATTACCTTGCAATAATAATAAACGTACTTGAAACAGAAAAAAAAAAAATACAGGGACACAATCTTATATGAACACAAAATGGCTCTCCCTTAACCTAACCTTACATCTTCTGACACCTTAAATCGGTATTACGTGTAGGCGAAAAAATATTCCGTCCACGTGAAGCGTTTGACTTTGAAAGGGTTAATCGGAAAAGAAAATCTGCATCCGATCGATCGAACGTTGGGCGAGTGATATAAATGAAAAAAAAAAAGGAAGATCAAGCAGTGGGTATCGTTTCTCGAAATTAATCAACGACCAGGGTTTAGACTGTCTTATTCACCGAATAACCAGTCGCACGGTCGATTTCCAACGGACCTCGGAAGGGGGATCGTTAAGCTCTCGGCTAATCTGCGTGCAGACTAACGCCGGGTAATTCCAGTAACACGCTCTATGAAGTGTTTATTGAACTAAGATTTAGTAGAGGCTCTTTGAGATCTCCCAAGGAGTTCGCATCTTCCTCTGCGCGCCACTAAACGTTTAGAGGTTAAGTTGCCGTGATTCTTTCACCGATTATCTCGCCCTGGCTTATCGATCGTTCGCTTACAGCTTCAACTTCTATCTAAACAGATTATCGTGCTCTCTCCCTCTCTCCCTCTCTCTCTGTTGCTGCGTGTTTATCGACTTTGCGGCATTTTCAAGGTACTCGTAATTACGAATTTTCGAAACCCCTTTGTAAACTGATTATTTATTTACAATCTGTTTCTCATGAAATGAAGTAAATTGTATATAGATATTTTTAATAACATGGAAGTATTCGACTCATTGGTTAATACTTCTACACTTTCCTAGGAGTCAACTCTTATTAAAGAATATACGATTTAATATGCATTATACAATTACGGTTTTATATCTTTTAAGTGTTGGAACTGGTTGTAGTATCCTCAAGTAGGTTTGCTGCAAGATGATTAGAGTGTTCTGTTAACCTGTCCTTGTATTTGCTATACCGTGTTTTTATTTCTTCTTTAACTATGGGAATATTTAAGTCTTTTCTAATAATATCATTTGAAACTAACCAAGGGTCATCTACTAGGTTCTTCAGAGTTTTCGATGGTAGAGGTTGATGCTTAAAACTAACGAAAGAGATAACTGTGGTGTACAACAAATTTTACTAACAGCAATAAAGGTGTGATTTTTATTATCACACGGTAGATAGTAACATTAGAGTGTGTAACAATACGTTGGAAAATTTTCACGTAACAAAATGTTGATCGTTAAACTGTACAGTGTATAAAGGTACACCTTGTAATACCGTTTCACTTTATTCTCGATCATCAGGGCGCAACCACTTTGCGATTCATTGGCCTCCGTTACATTACGCGTGCACGCTGTTTCGTCTGGGGTCAATTCACCCCCTCCAGGCATACGCCACTGGCTCAAACAGGGGTCACTCGTTCGCTGTCGGCTTTCTGGTTAATCGGGTGCGGTTATTCGTAAATATTGGAAACCGTGTTTAGCTCCTTTCTACCGACATCTCTACATCCCCCTCCCACTATTGTGCATTTTTACTTCTGCCCCTTTTTGTTACTTTTATTTCCCCTGAAAACAATTTTCAACGTTGCTCTGAAACGTGGTAAACGAAGTAACAAGTGGTAAGGGATAACCGGTAGGATTAAGAAGTCGAGAAACGGAATCGGATCGTTCTTTATCGCCGAGAAGAATTTGAACATTACGACAATGGGTATCGGGATTCTTAACCCTTTAACATTTTAAATTAAAGGGTTTAAAAGAGTTTTAAATTAACGTATTAAAACAATAAGTAACCGATGCTTGAATGTATAGCTGGGAAAAGAAACCGTAGGTTAAGAGGTTAAACAACGTAGAAATGGTAAGGAGCACAATGGATTAATAACATGTGGGAAATTATTATGTCGAACGGCGTATATGGACGGGGTTAACCGAGGTGCACCCTCGACCTGCCTCCACCAGTGATTGTAGGGGCTGCTTTGACGGTTCTCAATGGAATCTCGGGCTCCATTGCTCTCTATGTGCCAATCCCCATTTTCCATCACGGCTACTAACCTCCTTTACCGAGAGAGGGCACCGGACATTTAAGAACTGTGAACTTTCGGAGGCCTGCAGTTTGTTTGATTTCTAAACTGACCAGCATACCCCCCTCTCTCTCTCTCTCTCTCCCTCCCCTCTTCATTCTTTTTCTTTGAGTCGATCATTTGTTCATGCTCAGTGTGTTAAGATGTATCGCGAAGTTGAATTTCGGATGAGTTTTAGAACGGAAGGTAAGCGGTACCGGCGACAGTTGGCGAATGCTGAATTTTTTCTTCCACTGACCAGAGTAGACGGTGGCAAGGCTTGCCGTGGGTCCGTTCCCTTGAAATTTGATCTTTCCGTGGATACACAAGTTATATACCAAGTCTCCTTGGCAAATCGATAAACAGGCTTACCGAAGATTATAGGCCGGAATGGTTTTTTCGCGCGCGCATCTGCCTGCCACCTCCACTTCTCCCGTGTTCTCCTAGTCGACGAAGCGCGCGCTTCGTTTAAATATGACATCTAACTAGACTAAATAAAATACTCGAATAGTTCCGGTTTTGCTCGGTATCAATTAACACTTCAAGCGCCACGCCGGTCCCTAGACTTTTTCGTTCAGGCGGCGTTTATTCTCGGAAAATTTAAAGCCAGTCATTTTGACTAATTTGGTAACTCTAGTGTTAATTCACTCTGATATAAAATACGCGATGAGCGCGTACCGCTTGAAGGTGCGCGAGATTTTGAGGTTAGGAAATCAGGTTGAAGTATCTCGAACGTTAGACGGTGAATTAATAGAGAAAGGGAATGTAAAAGTAGGAATAAATATTATTCGATGGCGGGCTCTGTAAGCAGCGCACGTGTTACGAAGATGAGGAAAAAGAAAAAGAAAAAGAAAAAAAGAATTTCACTTTCCATCGGGAGAGGTTCGGATCTCGGTACGGATTGCGTTAAGCGGCCCTTACCTTTCCAGTTCGACTTTCACCTAACGTTATGCAAACTACTGAAAATTAAAACAAGCCACGAAGACGCCACGCTGCGTCATTGAGCATTTAAACGACGATCCAGTATATACCTGACTTTCAATTTACATATTGTCGTCTATCGATAGGTTAGAAAAGTTTCACCCTCCAATTAGCCACGTGCTAACGAAATTACGTAACTATGTATGCGTAATGGTTCCCGTGAACATTTTTTAATTGATTTACTTTTCGTCTATCATCACGCTCACTAAATAGCTGAGCAACGTAGCAAAATATTCCACAAATAACGCAACTAAATTGCTAAGAGTATATATGTATATATAGAATAATTAAAAGTTAAATAAACGATCATTAAGGCTGATTTTTATGATTCCAAAAGATTTCTAAATTTTCAACTAAATTTTAAACAATCTTTGAGGATCTGTAATTGCAAGAGCAATGGTAATAATAATAATGGTTTACAAGTATTTTTAACGGATAGTTATACGAGACACTGTTAGGGCGAGTTTCCATTGAAGATCTCGCGATATTATTGTCCGCCAGAGTGTTCGTTGCTATGTAAACAGCTGCTCCGCGGAATCTCGCCTTTGACTTATAATTAAATGCGCTATTTTTCGCCGCGCACCGATTGCACTCCCGATGTGTTCCGGAGATTTCACGTTTCAAAATGGCGCGTCCAGAAGGAGGGTTATCCACGAATCCGTTAATTTTTCGCGGAATCTTCGTATCGTGGAAAATGTCTTTCCTAGATTCGATACGAATTCATCTGCAAGCGTTAACTTCCGGGAACGAGTCGTCGTTCTATGAAAATTCACCATGTCAGTCGCGTTTCGAGAATTTAGAATTAACGTAGACGGAAATAAAGAGAAACGTCCGACCGAATGAAAAATGATCTAAATATCCTCTAAATATCTAAAAAATTTCTCTTATCTTCTCTCTTTGTTCTTATAAAATTACGAGAGTGAAAGAAAAAAAAAATATGTACAATTTAAGACTGAACAGAATCGCGAGATTAGCCTCTAGAGGATTATCACGTTTTTATTAGGTCCATTAGGAATCGAATAGGAGATATTTACTCGGAACGGTGGTGAATAGTTTTAATCACGTTATGATAGACACTGCCAAGCCAGACGAAAATAAATCGTCTCCTCGGTTCGTTAAGCGTATCTTAACGATGTGAAATAGTTGATTAGAAAGAGAGCAAAGGGGTTAGTTTCTCGGTAATTTCGCCGCTCGTGTAATACGAACTTTCATCTTACCTCTCGGAAACTTTTTATCAGACGAACACGATATGTCAAAAAATAATAATAACATGTGTGAACGCTTAACGACACATTCAGAGGCGTAAGAAAAATATTCGAATCAAAGAAGAAAAAAAAACAAGAAAAAAACAAAAAGAAATGGTAAAAACGAGGTTACTAAGCTTCAAATGCCTTAAATCGTTGTAAATTCGATAGTGTCGTAATGGCGGGCGATTATTGGTCGTAAAGGTTAAAATAGAAAGATGGCCGCGGACTCTCGCTAATCCGTGTTGGCCAATGCAGAACAGAAGGTTAACAATTTCCTCGCGCACGAGTTTATGAAAGAAACACGGACATTACGGAAGCTGGTAAAGATAACGCCAAGCCAGATTCTGTAAACACTGTTATCATCCGCGGCGATCGTACGTCCCTGCATTGTAATCACGGGAAGAGGATACGAGAACCCGTGACCTATGTGTGGTCGTGCATGTGTATCTGTGCGTCTACATATATAAGCGTTATACGCCTTATAGTTATGCTCGCTAGCGCGATCACTCGCCTAATAAGAGAACGAGTCCGTTTTCTTTGACGCATACGCGGGAAATATACTTCTGTTCCAGTGATTTCCTCTAAATTGAATACGTACTCCGCGTGGGCGAAATAATACGGGGGCCTCGTAACGAAGATAGAATCACAGGCAAATGAGAATAACGTCCAACCACTTTATCGTGCACGTTTATTCAGTTTGAGAACGTGTAATCGGTAATAGAGTCTTTCAACGGTTACCACGAATGTGTACTATGAAAATATCTATCCATAAATAATATCATCCTTATCGTTGATCTATCAGAGGTAAATGAGAATTGTCGAATGTGTTATTAGAACGTTTGCTATACGATCGATATAGTTTCGACTAAGGTGATCGTGCTAGGTTAGGGTATCGAATCGATACGTCGAATACAGGCATTCGACTGGTAGGGAGTTTCGAAGGTGACCAAAGCCATCTAAAAATAACCCGCGTTGCCACTAAAAATAAAGACGGGAGTACCACTCATTCGACAAACGATTGCTGCCTCGCTTTGATGCGTTTAAACAATCTCGAGGAACGTCACTTTCACGTATATACTAATAATACGTTTATCGTTTAATCAGTTAGCTGTTTCTGACGAGTATACTCGTCGTGAAGAAAAGCCAGTGTTTTGTGTCACGGCGAGTATACTCGCGTAAAAAGTAGGTACAGTTTGCTGTTTAAATTGCAAATTTAGCGAAAATTGAGGTATTATTTGTAAATTTTATATCATTATTATGAAAAAACTGTATACAGTCTGAACAAAGTAGTTCTTTCCTTTGTAAATGTATTGTTTTTTTGTTTTTTTTGGTAGACCTTAGGAAGCTGTTGAGCATTCGTATCACGACAGCAGATTAAACTAATCACTTTTCTAAGTAATTGATTTTTCGTGAAATTTTTTCTCTCGTATGCAAACTATATACGTTTAAGTTAAGTAAATAAATAAATATCGATAATTATCGTACAGTATTCCTCTTGTTTAAATCTATATTTTTGTTTGCAAATTTTCTACAATTCTCATTTAAAAAATTCTAATTTTTACCCCGAATGAAATTAAACGACCTTATCTCAAACAAATCTTTTTTCGTAGATTCATCACTTCAGGACTGTTACCAAGAAGCCCTAATAAAATTAGAAAATAAAACAGTCATTTCGTTGCAACTTAATTCTGTGTTTGACGAGTATACTCGTCATCGCTTACTTTTCGCGCCACATTTTAGGTGCACACTTTTCAAAGAAATCGCAACAGTTACGTGGTTAATAGGAAAGATCTAACCGTGTAGGCAGATATCTGGACGCTTTTTTCTATCGGTCGATAACGTTCACGTGCGTTGTTAAATATTAAGAGAATATAAAGTAGAGGTGCGATGATTTTTGCAAGCAACGCTTGGATCAAAAAGAAACGCGCGATTAATTATAATAGGTACAGGTGATGAATGCGTTCGAACGAAGAAGTTAATCTTGACAGAGTACACAATAAATGGTAGTGGTTGACTGACGATAAATCACGATTGCTGGCACACGCTCTTCGACACGTATTAATAACGCGCGTGCTGTGGCCGCGGCAGCGTTACACATACAGGTCCTGCTCGCAAAAAAAAGAAAGAAAAAAAAAAGATGCAAACCTCTTCGACGCGAAGCCGGATTAGGTAACCACGGCTTTAATGATAGTTTCGATGGGATCTATTATTTCGTTCGGAACAATGATCGCTCGATTGGCTAACCGTGCAATTATGCTTTTGAAACGGCCGGTTAAAAAATTAACTTTCACTTCTTTCGATAGGGAAACTGTATCTCGAAACTTTCCTAGGGACGTCTCACGAAATCTGGACATCTTGACTTTTATCCTAAACTTATCGATTCCATCGAGGAAACGATTAGTTCGGTGATCTACGGTGACTTCCGTTAATATTCGGACACCCTTTAATCCTTTTGCACTGGAAGCTATTTTGTCGAAATTGAAAATCGAAGTCTAGCGATTTTTCGCCTATAATTGCAGTAAATCGAAAGATTCAACATTCAGTGCTTGTCCCTTGTTCCTGATAAAAGAGTTGTAAAAAGAAAATTCTACTATGTTCTTTGCAATTCCGACTAATTACAGTTTTTTTTCCAAACATTTTTCACGCAGTATTTAGTAAACTAATCGTTCTAACTTCTCACGGGAACTCAGATCGTTCGGTTGAATTTTAAGAAAGTTATTTTGCTTCAAAAGGTGTCCGAATATTAATGGGAACCACTGTATGTTTAAACGAATTTAATTTGTTCCTTTCAGTGGATTCTACCAATCGATCGAGCTTTCTGTTTCAATCGTGCGTCAAATCGAAAATGCAAAATGAATTGGGATATCGTAGGAAGTTATTAGGAGTGAATTCGGGGCGTGTTAAGTGGATAAAAAGGATCGTATCGACGGATAAGTGGTTAGTAGTTCTTGGGCAGCCAGGATGCTCCTAGAGAATTTTGAAACACGATGAAAATCGATCGGGGCCGCTTCGTCCTCGGTTGAACCGGCTGTTCACAGATTGCCGGTCCACACTAACGCGCCGGGAACGCAACTGCGTGTCCCGTCTGTGTGTATATATATATATACATATTCGTGCTCGCCAGCAGAAAAGAAAAAGACAGACGAACAGAAGCCAAACAAAGAGAAAGGAAGAGAATCTATAAGCGAAGAGAGGATGCGAGAAAACGAGCAAGCGAGCGAGCGAGCGAGTCACGGAGTAAGAAAGACGAGGAGAGTGCGAGAGACCTAACTCTGAATCGATGAATAAGGGCGAGCAAAACAGAGATGGGGAGATATAGAGACGGAGCAGGCGAGTGGAATGTCTGATGAAGGAGCGAGCGAGAGGAGGAAGTAAATGTAATATAACTGGTGAAGAAAGAGAGGGAAACAAAGTGAACGAGAGAAGTGTAAGCTCATCACTCAGCGGAAGAAAGAGGAGTGAGTTACCGACCGAGATGGATGGAAAAAAGGGGCGAGTTATCGAACGAAATGAGACAGAGAGGAGTTCCAGCGCAAGGAAAGAGAGTGAACGCGTGCGATGGAAAAGAGCAGAAGTGGTGAGCGTGGAGTAACAGAGAATGAGGCTGAATGAGAAGGACAAAAGTATGCGCGGTAAAGAGGAATAAAATCATATGAGTTACCGAGTGAGGAAAGAGAGAGCGAGACGGTCGGAGGGAAAAAAACGTGCAAAAGCGAGATAGGGTTAGGAGCCACGTGACAATCGTACAAGGAAGAACGGTAAACGAACTAGAACAGAAAGCTATATCTCGTCCTCTCTCTCTTAGTTTTCTCTACGAGGGAAGAAAGAGAGAGAAATTGGAGAGAGGACGAAGTTCGAGGAACGAGGTAGACAAACGTGAACCACACGGTCTCGTCTTTCCCCACTTCGTCCCTCTTCCGTTTTACCTCTCTGTTTCGAGCGATGTTCCTCTACCTACGAACCAGAGAACCAACTGTATATCGTGCTCTCTACGTCCTCCCGTGCATTCGCGTTGTTCATTGCGAACGCCGTTAACGGTATAGCACATTCGTTACAATTATTACAAACATTCGATGCAGTAGCGAGCCTCGAGCGCATAATGGTTAACCCTGATGGTAGGATACCGTGACGCGTTTCGAATTCTTCGCCTTTGTGCCTTGGTCTTTACCTAACCTTTTCGATACGATCGTTGACTATACTGGGTAAATAATACAATTTACAGGAGAGTTTTAGGCAAATTTTTATTCAGACGTACAAAAGGTCCTTAATAAATTAGGATTCAAAGGAATTTTACAGCCATTCTTAGATGCAATTAAATCAATTTCTATAGAATGATTATTTTTAAACTTAAAGTATATTATTTACATATCAAGACCTACATTTACATTTTTATTCGCAATAGTATTATGATCTTTATATCCATGAATAAATTTACTTAACTTAATTATATTATTAGGATTAAATGTTTACCTAGTTGTATCAATTGGTTGAATTTCAAATAATAATTACGCTGTATTAGGACAGTAACGAATACAGGGAAATGAGATTAGGTTGACTCGTCCAGCGAGGACACATTGTTGCTATCTTGTAATCTGTATACCTGGCCGACATAACCTTTTCCGTACTTTCGTTTCGTTAAGAGAGAAAAGAAACGAGAAGAAATCCAGTTGTCTATTCATTCAATCACCAATAATACCTATGAAAAGCCATTCTCGTGGTTCCCTGACTTCTCCTCGTCGACTTTTTACGAATTATTCGCTTGAAGTATCATCAATATTCCGTATTTCCGGCGCATCTTTCGATTGATAAACGATATTCGCAAGCGAAGATAGCTGTAGCAGAAGAGAGAGCCGGTCGATCGGCAGGAATTAAAATATCGAGCATTTCGAATAGAGGAGAGCGCTCTGGCTGCATGCGAGAAGAGACCAGGGAGACAGAGAGGTAGAAACGATAGAGATAATATATATGAGCAACGGAGAGGGAAAAGTCGAGTAGTCCTGACTTCTTCCTTCCTTCTCCCTCTCGTACTTCGTATTCAACTCGTTCTCCCTCTATTCCTTTCCTTCTCTGCTCCCCAGAAACCGAAAGAAAGGCAGAATCTCTTTTTGTTCTGGTCCATGTCCTCTACTGGATAATCTGCCTTCAAACGATTTTAGTCGATGCCATCGTGTAATATTATCGAACAATGATCGGCGATTCCTTCGATGAATCTTTCGAGGCTCTTGTGGTTATGGTAACGAAAACTGGCTGTATTGTTTAGGTTTAAATTCCTTTATCTGGTGGAATAGAGGTTAGGTTACGCGTTCGTGTATTCGTAGAGCAGATACAATTATTATATCCTGTGTTCAGGTAAATAAATAGGGTGGTTCTCAATTTGGCACGTGTCGCGGGATATTCCACGGTTGACATATCGTCGCGGAATGAACGACATTGAGCACGAAAGGCATGGAATCTCTCGGCGTCGTTTGCTATTCACAAGGCAAGATGCGCTCGGTTACGAAGCGAACGGCGTATTCAGCAACTTTCGAGCCGTTTTCTACGGTAAACTTCCTTTCTCCGGCAACTGACCACACCGCCAACGATGTCCTTCTACAGATATTAAATCCCGATATTTCCCACCACGCCGATGAATTCACTTGGTATAAAGGGGAAGCAAAAGAAAAGGAAGTATCTACGATTGTGTACTCTCGCGAACCCCTCGAATTCGAAAGATCTTGGCTGTTTAACCCCTTTGGCCCTTCGGTAATCCAACGACGATCCCACGGAGACACGGTCAAAGCTTGTACGTACTTTGAAAACACACCTTAAGGCCCCTTTCCTTTTCCTCACGAGGAAGAATGAAGCTTTTTCGACATCTTGAATTTGGTCAATCGAAATTTTCACTTTCTCCGTGAGAGTAATTTTTTTTTGCTCTCCAATTTGATCGACTTTCTCACTTGCATGAATAATGTATAATTCTTTTTTTTTTGTCTCGATGAATTCCGGCTAATACGTTCAGTCATCGTACGAATATTTCAGAATAAATTAAAGACGAGTATTCTCATGCTGGGAAACTAGCGACCGGTATGTCATAGCGATCGTATCGTTGCCTAAGTTCGAGTTTTGCTTTCCTTCTGAACATCCCCACTCGAATTCCCCAATTCTAAATTTGGCTTGGTCTACCGCCACAAATAAAACTTGAATTCCGCAAACCACTTTCCAAAATCGAAGGAATCCCCGTTATGCGTATGATCGAATAAATTATTTAGGTTAAAAAAAAAAAAAAGAAAAAATACCAGTCAGAAACTGTTTTTTTCGCGATTGATACAAGGACGATCGAATCAGTAGAAAAAAAAACGGGGTCGTGTTTTAAGCAATATTTTTCGTGAAAAAAATTGTTACAAAACGTCCAATTTTTTGGGTCAGCTGTGTCTCTCCGATGGCCGAAAATGGCGCTGGTGTTGCGACATAAAAATAGACCGAAGGCTGGAAATCGTTACTCAAAAGCGGAAACCCGAGGATTCCGTCGCGAGGACGAACAAGCTTCTAATCCTAGGCCGGGTGGCGAAGTCCGTAAGAACGGGCCAGAAATAGGGGCAACGATCCTCCTCTCCCTTAGGATGAAACAGACTCAGGAAGTTCGGTGGCTCGTGTCTGTTCAATTACGAGACACCCGGAGTACAACGCACCCGACGGCTACAAAACGAGTCCTGACTCGCGTTTTTTTCTCCTCGCGATGCAGCCACCTCTCTGTTTCTTTATTTCCTTCTCTCTCGCTCGCTCCTCTCCACTCATCGTACTATCCCCCTTTAACTTCTTCGTTTCATGCACGCGCCACCATCGCTATCGTTTCGCGTACTCTGTCGTCAGTTTTTTCACGATTTTACCTTATACAAATCTCGTCTATCGTTCGATGTACTTTTCCTTAGACTAAGCCTGGTTAATGACACGTGTTTACGTAATCGAAAAAGCGTAAAAAAGATTGAACGTTTGTCGGTGAATTCGAACGGGTAATACAACCGATGAATCGCTCTTCAACGACTTCCAACTCTTGCCGGACGTGCAAAGTTGTGTTAGAGAGGTCCGGTCTTTAACGTAGACGAATTGGAGGTTTCTCGGACGATCAAACGGAATTAAAGCGTCTGCAATGGAGCAGACTACGTTTCTACGTTCCTTCCTGAGATGTTCCATTTTCTTATGAAGAATCGTTAAAGGTAGTTATAACGAGAACCAGGCAACGCGATAAAGATCGACCAGGTTTAAAGCCCTAAAGTATTACGTCTTCCAGAATGTTCCCAACAGAGGCAAGACACGCGATAATGTCTCGACAAAAAAGCTCCAACTCCGTTTTGTTCCGGAGCCTTTGAAGATAGACACTGTATAGAATGAGGAATTTCCTTGAAGTTTGATTTTCATGTTTGGCCTCACCGACCTGGCTGCTAACCGAGAAAAATTGCAGCGTACTCACGAAGGACGGTCGAAGAAGTGGAAGGTATATAGTAATGGCAGAGCGGTAACGGTGAGGAGAGAGAGAGAGACTAGTATGCTGGTTAGACGAGAACGGAACACCTTCGCTGGGCAAATGGTGGGGGCTGGGCAAAGCATGGGCGGTGAGGAAACCGCGTGAAGGGGAAAACGACTCGACTCGGAACTCATGTCGTAGCGGTACTTGTTTTCTTCTCTCAGCACCGCGTATCTCGTTGCTACGAAATTGAATAACCGCGATATACCGTGATCGGAGTTGCACTTGCGCAGGCTCAAATTTCTCAACCTCGAATTGAACGTGATTTGTGAAGGGAAACGAGGCATTTTTGGAAAACGGAAAATTACAGCTTTAAAGGAGGAGAGGCCCTTTCTCTGCTTTGTTTGCCCTCGAAACGGGCACGCGTTTCTCTTCGTGAGAATTTAACAGTTTCATTTCCTGTTAAAAGAATACGTTCCCTTTGTATTTTAAACGAGCCAAAATTCGTTTCGTTCTTTCCCTACCTCTAGTCGATTAGCTAATCTTTATTCTACTTGTTTGATGAAATTTTCGGAGGTTATGATTTTACCGGCAATGAGTTTGCCGTTAGTTAATAGTTTTTTAAGTGCTCTTTTTTTCCTTCTTTCGGTTCGCAAAGGTAGGAAATAACGATATTTAACAGAGTTCATTTTCAGTCGCGATTCGCATCACGTTACAATCATACACCTCTCCCACACCCTCGGCTGTCATTACTCGTACACGAAACTCGAGGGAAAAGGCTTTCCCCACTCGACCCGTTGGCTCGCTTGGCGCTTGATCACGTGTTGCGCGTCACAGTTGCGCACCAGTCAAAACGACGTTGCCCGTTCAATGTAGCGAATCGAATGCATCCTCTTGATGCACACTTTTTCCCTCGGATACCTTATTTGCTTGCACAGAATCTTGTACAATGCAACGAGGTATCAAAGCAACGCTATAGATTAATATGTCGCAGTACAATAAACGGATTATCAAGGTTAGATTCGATCCGTTGCATTGATCGCTCGTTAACGTTCCGATTTATAGCGCCTACGTCATCATGGCACGTGATACGATACCCGAACAAAGTGAGTAATGTTAATCTGCTAATGCTCGGTATCATTAGAATACGTATGTCGATAACAGATACATGTCGAAATTATTGAAATATTTAACCCTCTTTATGGATACGAACGTACGTATCTATGGTGGAGTCAGGTTTTAGCAGGTGACTGTACGATCGGTGTTTATGGTCGCGTCTGGTATACGGGTTCTAAGGCTTGGCATCAACTTTGTCTTCTATAGGCGCCAACAAATTACATAGGACAGCTCGTTCGCTGTCCACCAGGGACGCAGGTTTACGAAAAACCAGTCCTCAATTTGTCGCAAGTAAATACACTTGCGAGAAAACGAGATACAACCTGAACGTTTCCCCATTGCAAACAGCTAATTATCAACGTACCAGTTATTAATTTCACCAAAATGAAAAAAAAAAAAAAAAAATTACTTCACAGATGCGAAAATTCTTCCTGCCTTCTTTCAGATTTCAAAACGTGCTCGTACGTAAACGTAAGCATCGTTTGAAAAAGAATTGTCGTACCTCAATGTTCAAGACTCGGAGTAAAATGAAAATGGACGAGAGAAAGGAAACCGAGGGAAGTCGATATCGCCTGGCGAAGTATGTCGGGTCCGAGGCAAACGAATACCGCTAGGTACAAACAAGTACGAACTCGGTGCGTCTATTTTGCACCGTACTGCGCATCGTTCCACTTCCCCTTTCCCTCCTCCCCTTGCCGGCATGTGTCGCTTGGCTGCCTCTCCCCGCCCCTCTTCCCACACCCCCCTGATCGACCAACATTCGTCCTAACACAGGATAACTTTCATGCGAACTAGCTAAAACGTTACGGCATAACTTGAGACAAAGGGCGAGCCGAAACTTGCTCCAGTAACCGTCCCATTCGAAACGGAGATCCTTAATAATCTATCTTCGAAGAGTACGCGACGGTTACATCGGTACAAGTGTCCCTTTCGAATTTTAACCCGCGAAACATACCGCTGTTAATTTTTCTCGATACAGCTGATACGTAGTACAATATTCCGTCGATAAATTACACAGCGGAATTATCAAACATTCAAATTAAGGTTACAGAATAGGTTAGAGATTACGCGTACAGGAAATGTGTACTGTATACGGTAGGAATGTAGAACGACCATATGTTTTTGTATCGTAAGATCATAAAATCCGTTCTTGGATTGATTCAGAGGTGAATATCGATTAGGAGGTGACGACGCGTGGCTTCGCGATTCGACGTGAACCGTACGTCGTTCTCGTAATTGTTTCCATGTATATTGTTTACGTATGGCGCGCGCATTGTGCATAATAACGCGCTCGCTCGATTTACCATAGGAGACGTAAAAGTGTAACCTCTGAATCGAGTGAATTACGGGGAGGTCATCTTATGAAGTGTCTTCAACTCCAACGGTTCGTTACGTAATTAACGATCGATGAGCTCCTTGTGTTCTGTTTCTCTTGTACAATATTCCAATGCGGGTTCATTTTCGCTCGAACTTCTTCGCCGACATGTTACCCTAACGCGTCCGATATAAATACCATATCTACGTGTTGATTTTCTCTTTCTCTCGTCTCATCTTCTAATTTCGCGATCAAAATTTCACGCAACGCTGCCCTGGTATGGTAGGGCAAATGGAGCGCCGAAAGTGAACTGGGAACGATCAATTTTTTAACGGAAGTTAAGAGGCGGCTTATTTTCTCCACGACGAGTGTGGGTTAAAGGCTTGTGGGAGAGAGAAAGGAGGTTGAAAAAAAAAATGGTTTTACAGGAGTCACCTTTTTCTTGATGCTTTCACGCAACAGCCCCTTTAAGACCCTACGAGAAAACACACGCGGGGTATCTCTGGCTCTCCGCAAAAGTGCTCTTAACCCTCTCGTTCTTTCTCTCCCCTCCCCCCTTCTCTCTTTCTCATCCCATCATCTTTCCCATGGGCCTTGCCTAACCTGTCCTCTGCTTCCACGAGCTTTTATGCCGGTTTGCGACCGTATCCCGTTGGATATATACACTCATTAGATTACATCGAAACGGAAAAAATGGCGGCAAAAACCGAAATTTCGTTACACGGGGAATCGGCGAGATGGCGCGCGTTCATGTCCCATTGAAAAGCAAAGCACGGATCTGTATCCACGGTTGAAATTGTTTGCTTTTACCACGGTGAAAGGAAGAAGTATATACGCGTGGCCTGTTACATGATGCCACCAGGAGGGAGGGAGCAGCGGGAAAGGGAAAGACACTAAGGGTGTATCAATACTTTTGTCTTGAGTGTTGAGAGGTTAAGCACGCCGGAGGAATCACTTTCGTTCTCGTTCGGACCCCGCCATTGTGGATGACTGTATACGCTGTCGATATACATATAGATTGATTATCGATTAATCGTGGGTTCAGGAGAAAGGCATCTTGGGATTACAGGAATCAAACATTTCTCATTGTTAATCGATAGTTTCACGAATAATAGAATTTCCACTTGACCTAATTTTATTGCAAATGTTTTTCTTTTTTTTTAATGCTTTGAAAATATTTTAACAATGGTTTACAAGTGTAGATATGAATTGAGACTGGTGAAATAACGTTCAAGAAGGTGAAAGAGGAGGAAAAACCGGACGTAGAATTAGGTCTAAGCGTTAAATGAATATTCATAAGTCGAATTATCAAGCTAATCACGGAAACGGAAGCAGTAACTCGTGCTAAAACTCGGTGGTAAAGAAACAGACTTCTGCAAGATGACATTTACCAAACAAAGGGTAAAGAGACAGCTTTAACGTTTTGATACGCAAGCGTCTCTCCCTTTTTTTCCCTTATTTTCTTTTCTTTCCAGGACTACCGCCAACTACACGCCACCATAGTCGAGTGTGCGCGCGCGCCACGATATTTCACGTGGACGTTAGCACAAAAGCGCATGGCGCATTATCATATCGCATTACGGTACTTACACGCGCGTACATCTACTAAATTCCACGTATGCCATCGGGTATAATGTACCCTTCCTATCTACCATTAAATCAAACACAAACCACCTAGCCCGGTTGGACAGTTCATTTGGTGGTCGCAAGCGAGCGCGCGCACACACCCAGTGGTATTCAACATGGAAATCGTATCTTTCATACCGCGGCCTCTGACGGAACAATGGCGGCGATTTTTCGACCGTAGATACATATATAAACGACGGGAAATCCCTCGTGAACTTGGCAACGACGGTTGCTATTAAATATAGATCGTCACATGGAAGAACCGCTCGTGTTCTAGATGCTAATTACATCGTGTGAAAATTCATTGACTTGTATCTATAGCTACAAGTGGAAACTGTTAATAAGAATTAGCGAAAGATACGAAATAATAATAGTGAACATAGATCGATCTCGAAAACGATCGATCTAACGATATATGTTTATCGAGAAGCGTTTGTTTTTTTGATTACAATTCGCGTGTATGAAACGGCAGCATAAATCGAGTGGGAACCACTTAAAAATTTCCCCCGGTATGTTTAACCCTCCTCTCTGTACCCCCTGGAACTCAGGCCCACACCTGTTCCAGCAGGTATCAAAAGCGCGACCCATTCGATTCCGTGAGAAAAAAAGGTGGTGATTATTCGAGCGTGGATGGGTTTTCGTATTAAGAAACATCGCGGTGTATCTCGTATACACCAATGAACGTGTACGGGTTTAAACAGCAGATAGAGGTAGTGGGGGGTTAGCAGGGTGGGAGGGGAAAGGAGGAATCACGGAGGGCTACAGGGTGGATGGTCGAAGGGTAGAGGGCAGACGGGCGAGGATGAAAGACGGAGCGAGACAGTGATCATGTGCGGTATGGTGGGGGGAAAAGGACTCGGAACTCGTGTCGTAGCGGTACGACGTTCGGTCGGGTATCTCCGCGTCGTGGGCCACACGCTCGGCCGGTGTCGGCTCGCATACGCGCTCAGTCGTGCTCCGGCCTCACTTGCGCACGAACGTTGGGTAGGAGCTATTCGATAAGACAAAATACACAGAAGAACCGAGAATAGTGTTTTCTTCTTCGTATCTCGTATATACGTGCACCTGTGTAAGTGTATATGTACACGTACCGTGTATAGGACAACAGATACATGTAAGTTCGTATACGCGTGTGATACATGTAATACGCGTACCTATCTCACTTTGTCCTTCGTTCGTCTTTATCTCTTCCTCTATCGTTCTTACGCGTTAGAGAATCGCGCACAGTATATTATCGGGGACTAAGGTGTCGCGTGCGAGTGCACTCAAGAGCAACACAATATACAGTGGTGTATCGAAATGTTATCTCACAACTGATATATGTACATATCTATATACCTACATATTCCAAGTGTAACGACAGAAGTGACGAAGGGACGCTGAGTCTAACGTGCTCCGATTAACTTCGTTCCGTTAGTCACCCGAGTGTGTGGTAAAGCTGAGAGTGGCTGCGAGAGCAGGAAGGAAGAACAAAGAAGCGAC
Organism: Anthophora plumipes; assembly: GCA_951804975.1. NCBI lineage: Eukaryota > Metazoa > Arthropoda > Insecta > Hymenoptera > Apidae > Anthophora > Anthophora plumipes. The sequence goes on along the minus strand of OX638122.1, from coordinate 16,586,990 downwards.
GTCCTCTCTGCCAGTCGGTGGAAGCAGAGACCGGGGCCTTGCGAAGACTGTCCCCTCCGTGAAGCCTCTCTCCTCTGTCTCTTCACCCCTTTCTCTGTGGATTCTCATCTCATCGGTGCACTCTCTTATCGCTCTCCCCCCTCTCTCTCTCTTCCTCTACCTCTCCTCTCTCTCTCTCTCTCTCTCTCTCTCTCTCTCTCTCTTTATTCCACCATCGACATCGTGTGGACAGCATCGAAGAAGAGTTGCTTTCGTCTCGAGGTAAAGTGATTTTGTATGACATCACGAAAGCGATGTCAAGTTGAGCAACCTCCATCCACGCACGTCACCTATTTGTTCCTCGACTCTGGTGACTCTCTGTGCCCTCCACCACCGCTTCTACCCTCTACACCTCCACCCCTCCGTGGCTGTTGGGGTTCTTTTTTCCCCTACGTCGCAACTAAGTACCGCGCGTGACGATTTTACGACGGCCAAGTAGCCGATATTACACGGCCTATGCGTATGACATAGCATCTATATTGTCAATGGATAATCTAATACGGAGAAAAACGTCGGATGAGAATTTTTTTCCTTGCGTGGGCGTTACTCTGTAGGATTGATGAACCGTAAGGCTCTGAATCTCCTTCGTGTACCTCGAATTGCTCGAAAAAGTGGTACGGTATATCTATATTTTGTTCGCGATGTTGCGGTATCGTCGCGAGATTGTAACCGCGCGGACGATGTGGGCTTAAGGTTGAAATTGCGCAACGGAATTTTTTCACGTAAATAATGTGCATACGTGGAACTTCTGTACATCGTTATAACTACAGGGATTAATTAGTTTACCGAAGCACTGTTTTATAAAATATATCTCTAGTTTAATATGCCGTGTTTAGTAGATTGGTAGATAGGAGTTTCCTCTTTGCCGGACACGGCGAAAAACGGTTCGTTAGCGTTTAATCTCTCGACTATCTGGTTGTAGCCAACGGTTCGATATATCGTTACGGCATATCTAAATAGTCCGCAGCCTTCGATTTATCACGTTCAGCGGCTGTTTAGGGAATGCCATTAAGTGGATTGCTTAGCCGCTATCGATTTTGTACACTTTCAAGTTGTAACGTATGATTTTGGTCGATCCATATATCTTGTCCCATTTTTAACATATATCGATCTCCAGACGCGTCTAAACGCCCTTGTTAAAATAAACAGTTTTTAAAATTAATTCGAAATTAATAATCACGGGGAGAAGAGATATTCTCGATACTTTCTCATATCAAATTACAGCTAGACATATTCGATTCGTCGCGAAAAGATACAGATACGAAAAGGTAAAAAGGGAGAGACCAGGAACTTCCCAGGTCTCTACCCTTTTCAAACGGGACCCGACTAGGTCAACGAATGAATAGTGATGCGATAATTTTTTTTTTTCCCCAACCGTTTTCGGTCCCGATAAGTCAGACACTTTGCCCAAACGTCTCTCGAAAATCTTTTCCGTGCATTGTAACTTCGAATTATCATTTATTAACAACGATTCTCCGTACTGTCGTTGTGGTTTCCTTGTGGAACGCCCTTTGCTCCTACTCCCTCCCCTACCGTCTCGAACAACGTAACATATGCGCGCAGATTTATGAACGGGGCACACGTATCGCGCCAACGTGTATCGAATTATTATCGCGAGACCACATTAACCCCCCTCGTCCTACTCTATCGGTAACAAGGGGCACCGATACCACCGGCTGTCCGAATCTATTTCGCATTACATAAAATGTCATTGGCCGGTAATCGTTGCGGGACTCGCTCACCAGAGCGCAAATGCTTGTGCGTTTGAAGCCTCTAAGGTCCTTTTATACCGCGTGCACCGCATTCTTTCCGTTGGTTCGCGCCTTGTCTCCGCTTACATTCAAGGACGATTCGAACGTAATCGTCGTACATTAGGTATACGAATATGACCACAGCCTGCTATAATTATTTTTGTTTTTATAGACATAGGTAAAATAATTTCGGTTGTTCGTAGAACAAAGACGCACAAGGTGTAGAAATAATTTTTTCTTTCTTTTCAAATGTGTGTTGGGTACTGAGTTTTTTAAGAGTTTATTCGTTTACAACGAACGGTGGAATAAGGAAAAGTTTACGTAAAGGATAGACGTACGTTTAAACTGCGTAACAGCTAGATTAAAGTTACATCGATGCTCTCCTTTTGCTAATCTGCATTATTCTACGTGTGTCGTGTATTATCTGGTCGGACGTGCGTGTTCCCCGACTTAAAATTCAACGACTGCATCGATGTAACTATTTACGACGCAGTCGAGACGGTCCCTAGCGATATCCCATACTCGGTTAACACTAGATACAGACCCTCAACACATATAACTTATCGTTTAGAGAACAATATCGATTATCGAGCGTTCTCTTTGTACTCTAAACATCACAATCACAGTTCTATTACTTCTCAAACTTTACATTTTGTATCTTCTTTATCCGCTTCAAAATCCATAAGCACTTCGTTTCGTATCGTGTGTTAATTAATATTCTATCAACGTGAAATGTCACTTTCGAAGATATTGTCGCTCATTTTGAATTTTTTTACGAAAGACGCGAAGACTGCGCCGCCAATCTTCGATTCGAAGAATCATCATAGACTCGAGAGATTTATTCCATTGATAAGTAATAGTCGAAACACGAATAAAGAGTAATAAATTTGATTTGGCGAAAGAAACTACACCGGTAACTTTAGGATATCTGTTCGAATGTATCGACCGAACACAAAACAGGCGTTAACTCCCGCTTTTAAATTCTACGGCAAGAGGTTCGTAACTATTTACGTCCCGGTTGAGAGCATATAGCTGTACACCGTCATAGGACTACCGAGACGCATCTGTTTGACTAGCGAACATACGCAAGCAGTGTTTCTCTTTCTCCGGGCGCATCGAGACGTTCTAGACTCTAAACAAAGGTATTATCGCGCATACCAGATGTCTGTTGAATTACAAAGTGACTTACCAAAGGGCATCCCCGCCTTCTTATCTCTTGCAAAGCACTTACAAATGAAGAATCCGGGAAACAATGGGCTGGGTTGCCTAATTAACGGTACGAAAATCCTGTTTCGATGAAGCCCTCGCTATACAGTGACTCCCATTACTATTCGGACATATTCTAGAACAAAATATCTTTTTTAAAATTGAACCAAATGAACTCAGTTTTCGTGAGATGTTAGAAGGAATAGTTTACTAGATGATGTGTAAAAAATATTTTGAAAAAAGTGTAATTAAACGGAATTGCAAAGAGTACAGTAGAATCCTCTTTTTGCAACTTTTTTATCTGAGCTGGGAATAAAAATTTAAAAAATATATTTTGTAGATTTATGGTCGTTATATACATGCTGAAAATTTCATGTAACTCGGAAAGACGTAAGAATCTTTCGATTTATCGCAATTATAGGCGAAAAGACATATATTTTTGCAATTTTCAGCATGTATATAATTGACATAGATCTACGAAATGTACTTTTTAAATTTTAAATCAGTAAAAGGCGACCGTTACTATTTTCTTAGTAATTTGGACCAACTGGATTTTTTTCAAAACTGTCATTTAATAAACTAATCCTAACTTCTCAAGAGAACACAATTTGTTTGGTCAAATTTTTTCAAAAGTAATTCTGTTTTAAAGGGTGCTCGAATATTAATAGGAATCACTGTATCTCGCCTTGATAACACGTTCGAAAAACAATCTTCCGTGGAAACAAACGTTCTTTTTTTTTTTTCATTTTCGAAACGGCGCTTCAGTTATTTAGCCGTGTACGTAAATATTTTCATCCGGTATTATTATATTAACTCTAGATAAATATTTCTTACGTACCGTTATTATATCGCTTACGGTAAGAGTTTCGCCAGAGACCGATCGTGTCTTTTGATCACCGAGTCGAGCTTATTTTGCATACGGCAAGGACACTCGATAACGATTGAGGACGTTTTACATTTATTTCGCGTATGATTAACGAGCACCACAGATTGTTTTTCAGTGAGCGACGCGCGGAATTCTTTTTACCCGTGTATATACACACACAGATGTTCTCCGCTTTGCAACAAATACATAGGTATCGATTCCCCCACCACACACACCCACGAAAAAAGAAACTACACGCGCGTACGCATCGATGTTGGTTAATCCTGTGTGTAACTATCGTTATATATACATAGTTATATCATAGACGTGTTATTGTCGCAACATGAAATTTTTCACGAGGCACGCAAAGTGTGTCCATAAGTTGAAAACTTATGGCACTTGAACTGTTAACGTTATCGCATTACGAAATAATCATTCGAGAAGTCCGAGTCGATAGAAAAAAAAAGGTCGCAATCGTGTCTCGTATGTCCAGTGAAAAGACAGTACAAACAACCGAGCATGCACTTTGATCGTGCCTGATACACTTTTCTGTTCGCCTCATGACGTCTTTTCGCTCGGTAGGTAATGGAGAAAATTACCGACATACGTAGGGACGACAGTTATATCGTAATCCTCATTTTGCTCGCTTAATCTCTACAAACTCTAGATGGAATCTATCTTCGGTCTCTGAAATCATCGCGAAAATGAAAACGGGAAAAAAAGAAAAGACATTCGTGACGCGTTTCTTCGTCTCTTCGATGCGAAGGAACGAAAACCCGTTAGAAATTGTTCGATGCTACTCTTACATGTCGCGAACGGGCGGTGTACATGCTCGGGACTCGACATAGTGTGTGATCGTTTGCTCATGGCGCGCACGTATATATACGTGCATGCGTGTGATGTGTATGCATGTGTACGAATAGCAAGTATGCACGTCCGCCATAGGCCCTTTCTCGTCGTCGAGTTATGAAGCCCAAGTAGCGAGCGCGCGTCGAAAGAAGAACGACGGCAGCGTGAAAGTAAAGAAAGTGGGCCGCTCGAAGTAGTGTTCAACCTAGTATACCCCCCTCGCCCCCTCACGGACTGCCACGATTCTTCCTTCCGTTCAAGCACCGACTAATCGCGGTGAATTACATTTTCGAGTTGCAATTTTATTCGCTAATTCGAGATACTTTGACGATTTCTTATATACATAGTGATTTTTGTTTTCTTTACATTTAACGTCTTCTTTCGTAGTTCACCTGGTGAAAGATTTTAAACAAGGAATGGAGCGATAACGTAAATTTATTGTCGACTAGTTAAAGAGAAGTATAGGGGATTTTTAAACGCGATTTTGGCGGAGGCAAAGTACGCAAGCGTTTTTTTCAATTCGTTTCAATTTTCTGAGCGGTAAGATGAACAAAACAAACCCGCGTTAATTTCTTAAGAAAGTATCGATTACCGATCGGGGCCTTGCAGCCGCGCGAATTCCGCCTTACGTTCACTAGCAACAGAACCACTCGGTATTCGTAACACCGTGAAATGTAAATTTATCGCGCCCCGTCAGAGATTCTAGAAAGTTGTCGTCAAGGTGATTGTTATGAAGCTGGACCGTGGCCAATATTAGCGTGTCTAAACGACGGTCTCATGGAGCGTCATGCACATTCGAGATTATCGCGCGGTCTTATCGATTGACGTAATAATACATAAGATCGCTCGGAAGGCAACTCTGAGTTATCCTCATTTGCTGAATAGTCTCAGCGAATTTTTTAAATAACGAAACTATTCAGCGATAGAGGATAGAAGTTTTTATGATTTGTCGGAATGTGTCGTATAGGTTAGGCGAGTTCTTACTGTCAGGATGTAGAAAATCGAGAAGTTATTTTCCCTTTTTGTCGTGCGAACGTCGGGCTCCCTCTCTTCCGTTGCATTTCGAGTAGCAACCGGTACGAGCATCGAGCAAAAACTTCCAGGGTCGCGTGAAAAATATCCCAATTAACTATAATTGCCGTAAAGCAAAACGAAACGCGTGTTTCCGTGACTTGCGCGCAAGATAGCGACGCCGAAATAGTAAATTCCTGTCGCTTCGTCCCCGCGGCCATCTTTTCATCGAGAAATCGATAATTATGACGCGAGTAATCGACCTTGATGCCTCCTATTTACTTTCTTCACCTTATTCTTACTTCTTGAGACATTCTTCGCGCGTAATTTTACGTTGATGAAAATTCAAAAAAACGAAAAGAAATAATTCGACAATCGTAATCTTCAATTTTCTCCGAAGTGTAATCCAACACGATTCATTTAAATAGCAAGTATAAACTGGCGAATAATGAGGAAACAATTAGCAGGAAAATGTATCACGATTACGCGAAACATTTTAACATCATTGTTCCTGACCCCTTTAAATAAAACCTTTAAGGAATGGATTAGTTGGCACTGTTCCATCATCGGATAGTTTCTCGGGTCGTGCGATTGTTGCGAAAAACATTTTGTTCCTCGAACCTGTGTGCACCGAAGTAATACATCCGTCTTGACACTATATATACTCCCGGTGAATTACATCTCATAAGTAGAGCTAATTTAACGTGCTATTTTAATGGACCCTACTGAAGCACACTGTAGAGAAAATATTCCGATTCTAGCATGGAATCGCGGTTGCAATCAACGACTTTATATACCGTGTGAGCTTCGATATTAACGTTTTCATTAATTCGCCTATTTAAAAAATTTGTAATTGAAAAAAAAGGACAGCGGTACACTATTTTGGAAGAATAGTCGCGATTAATCGATTCCTTGAATTTTCATCCGCTGCACGTAAGTCACAGTCGAAAAGCAATATCGGTTAATTCGCAATCGAATTCACAGGAAATTACATTCGGCACTGGGTATATTCACGAGGCTCTCTATGTGCAACAGATCAACCGAAACGATCGTTTTTGTGCCCGATTTCGAACAATTTTCTCGAAATATTATTCGGGAACCTTCACTTTCATATAATTCGCACGATTTCGCGATTCGTTGAATTCAAACATCGGTATAAATACGAGCCGTCTCCAAGCTATTCGACAACGACAACGTCGCAACTCCAACTACTCAAGAAACCAGATCGATTGCAGATATTTTGAAAAGAATACAGTAATTGTTAAAATCGCTGGGGTTCATTTAACCCCACCTGATTAAATTAACCCTGGAAAGGGGGGAAAGGACATGGCGTCAATTGAACATTTTCCACTATGACGGTTATTTTCCGTGTATAATTGTAAATAAAAAAGGGTACACACTCCCTCGCGTAATGTTTCCTCCTTTGTTATTCTCGAACACGATGCGTTGCAACACACAATCCATCCGTCCAGTTACTTCGAACTCACGCACACCCACATATACACGCATACGCACGCATATATAGATATGTACGGATAATAGAACGACATGCACGTTCACAGGCCGCTACGAGAGCTACGTGCACGGAAAGAAAGCTTTATTCCTTTTTACCGGCCGATTCGATTACGCTTCTCACGTGTACTCCCCTTTATGATCTTCGGAGAGTTTCCATCGATTCTGCATCGTTGCTTGTCTCTTCGTATACCCTCTCTACATGTTCGTCGTTAGCGATTCAATGCGTCGTTAGCCTATACACCCGGTCGGTAATATAAATTCGCCTGTTGAAAAATAACCGATAGATTCGTCATGTTACTTTGAGGGAAAAGAAAGGGATAAAAATAACTGGGAAGGGATCTTGTGTCTTGGGTGAAACGTGTCGTGGACTTCGTTTTGTTTTTGTGAACGCAGTTACCACCGAGGCTTATCCATGCAAACGGTCTCCACACTTAACCGACACGCACACAGAATTCGTTAGAGACGCACGTGCGCGTATTTAACGCACCGCAGCTGAAGCATCTTTTTAAAACGACCAGTAAACATAAGCGTGGTAGGTATACACATCTTCCTCCTTTCCCTTTTTTTTTTTTTTGTCTTTTGAGGAAGTTGAGGTTCATTTTTAGATACGCGCTTAAATGTGTTCATACTTTTCGGAGGGTTTAAGTACTCGTCATGCTGAATAATGTAGAACATTGTTAACAATTTTTAGAGGTTACGTAGCGTTTAATACTTCGCAACTAGATTTTGACAAGATATCGCGAAACAATGTAGACATAATTCTTGAATTCAAATAGAGGAAATATATACCGAAATAACAACAGTTTTCTTATATTAGAAGACGCGTTAAAAATTATACACCGTGCAGCAAAATAAAGAAAAAGTGTTTGTAGAATTTTTTTGTATTGGAGTAAGAACAATCGTGCATAGATAGATACAGCCCTGGCGGGTCGGTTTCCACGGCAGAACGGTTACGGCGATTTAAAACGATTCTATTTAACGATGAAAGCCGTGCACCATCCATCGAAAAGCGTGTAGCACGAAGAGAGAGGAATAACATTCCAGCTTGTAAAGAAAGGGAATATAAATTTAGCGCACTGATCTCATTCTATGGCGAATCCGTGGACGAAAATAGCGTGGACGCTTTGAATGTGTTATTAAGGTGCGTTTAGGACGGACCGACGTGTGCGCGTAATCGACGGTGAACGGTCGCGTACCGCGCAGCTTAAATTCGATTCAATAAGACGTTGAACGCATGTCGCGTCACTTATATCGATGTAGCATGTAAATTGAATCGTCTCCTTTATTGTCGAATCTTCCCTGTAAATATTCATACACCTGTGATATTCAAAACGAGTCATTCGTACGTTTATGCACGAAAAAGGAAACAAAGGGCAAAAAGAAATGAAAATTCATATTTTATATAGCCATCGAAGTGTATCAAAAAAGAGGAAACATTCCGTTTTTAAGTGTACGATGTTGCAAGTGCAAGCCTTTTGTCTCGTATTCTGCATGTTAAAATTTATTAAAGGCTGTTGTGACGACTTAATTTTTCCATGGACTTTTCATGCAATTTCAGTTTATTTCTTGATTTCCTTTTATTCGTAACACGAATTTTGACAAACTTTAAGTAATTACGTCGTTGTCCGTTTCTATATCATCGAAATGAAACATATTCCGCGTTGCTCTAGGTTATGGACAGGGTTCTAATAAAAAATTTACTCGCGAAAAGTATCGTACCAGATTTTTCTTCTCCATCTGAAACGCAACGAACGCTTTCGTATGATTACGTTCACCTATGAAAAGAGGTTAATAGCCGACACCTAAAGGCACCTTTACAATGGAAACGCGCAATAGAGGAACCGTGCGTACGCGCATCCGTTCGTTCACTCCTGGAATGAGTTTCGAGCCGTGGCAAGTACCGGACTGGTGGGCAGGTGGCGTTGCTGTGACGCGACGCGAATCGAAATTTCGGGAGGACGATGACTGGGCTTCGCTCCCAGAAACTCTGATCTCGTTTTTCTGTCACTGACCTTCCGCTAGCCGCCCGTTGACGCCACGATCATTGTTGCACGTAATCCACGCGTCAATTAACCAATCAGCCCAGAACAAGTTGCCTCCTAACCTGTTTCTTGACATGAATAATTAACAAAAAAAGTACATTAAAAATTTTATAAAAAAAAAATACTACAATTCCAGTTTTAAGAGAGTAGAAGTTATACGCATGTCTAATTTGAATTATGGTAATTCCGGAAACGCTCTATGAAGTATTTCCCTAGTTACAAATATTTTATACAGTCAAAATGTGTAGTAACTTATTCACTAAGCTGGTTCTCACCATTCTTCCATTTTCTTCCGCAAGATAACACTACTGTGAACATTGTCACTTTCACGCTTCTGTTCACAATGCACATTCGATTGAATGCCATGGGTAGGAGGCGGCGAAACAAGTGACGTGCGTGGGCTATCGACAATCCTAAGTTCTCGAGAATCAGCGAACCATGTGACCACCCTTAGAGATCGCAAAAATTAGAAACAAGCCCAAAGTTAGTCCATTTCCAGAAGGGGGCCCATTACCTTGCTACGATCTTATGAATTTCTATAGCCACACATGCTACGCTCGCGTTTTCCTTCTATTGGCGTGGGCATAAATGCCACTGTGAACACTGGTAGCGCTCACGTCACGCATCCATTATGCCACAATAATTACTAATGCCTGAGTATTACGTCACGCTTATATATGCGATACGCGCGTCTTTAGGGAAATCCTAAGCCGCGTTAACGTCATTAATGTTGCACGCATCTTTGAAACATTTAACACTGGAAACGGGTCATCTTTATCCTAAATATAGTTTCTGTTTCCAACGCTAGTAATTGCAGTAGAATATAAAAACAATCTGAGGTGTCGGGTATATTGCTTTTCTTTTCTTTTCATTTTTCAATTTCCTTTCGTTGGATATTCTAGAAAAATTAAAAGACCCTATATTTACCAAGGACAAGAGGTAAATTGATTTATATCGAGGCCGCGCTCAATGGAGGTGAAAAGGTTTGGAATAGGATCGAATATCTGGTCGGTGTTTTATATTTCCTGGTGTTGCGAAAGAAGTACGCGTTGAGGGCCGCTATTCGAACGCTCGAAAGGAGTGTAATACATGTTAGGTGCTGATATATATTTATATTGTACTTTTCGATTCGTCGTTTTATCTATCTGTCGTATGAGTAATTCGCAAAGTGTCACAAGATGGTGCGTCGAGGGGAGGAAACAGTCAAGGACGATGAATAATGCTCAAAAAGCGCAACTCTTAGAAGATTAGAATAATCGTGATCGAGAACGAGTGAACCAGATGGGCTCCTTTGACGCATCCACGAGGACGCACACTCGCTAGAAATAGACACTGACTTTACTGCTAATACTCTCGATAGTAACAAATGTTTTCTCCATCGATAATTCAGTGCTTTCGTATTTCACAACCTGTACAAATTGCTCGAAATTCTCGCATTTATTCAACTCGAGTGTGCTCGATTATACAATTCATTTCTTTTACAATACATCGCAAACCGATACCGAAGTAACCTCTCTTACATAAGTCGATAAACGTGCTCTAAGGGAAACGCTAACCTGCGAAAAGTGACTCAGCCAGTAACGAATGAGATTTGAACCTAAGAAATATCCAGCGATGTCCTCCGTGTAATCATAAGCTACTGCAGTTTTTTCTATTACCGATCATTCCTGGTCATTGTAGTAATCACTTACGTCTATCCGCGATGATCGGTCGGTAACACGAAGCGATTTCCATCACGCAATCACGTACGATCGATAAGTCTCAGGGTTAATGTCGTTCCTTTAGAATGCATCTATACCTTCGTCGAAAATCGCTACAACTTGAATACGAAAAAGTTCATAGGTCCGGCAAAGTGCTATGCCTCCCCATCGTTAAGTGTTATCGCGGCAAAAACACGGGCATGGCAACAGGGAGAGTGGCGCGTCTCCCAACCAGCTGGTGGAACGCGTGACGTCACGCGGCTACCTACACTATCCTCGCTCCTCTATCGATGCATACTCCGCTCTATCCCCACCTTCGGGACACGCGGTTATCCCCCACCGTTGGGTCGCTGAAATACACATGACGTGATCACACGGCACGTACGTGCACACTGTCGTACGTGGTACGAGACACATGTCAGGACCGTAGCTGACTGTGGTACACCTCCCATGAGAGGCTCATTGAATTCTCGTCGCCGTAGTGCCTGTATACTTATCAACAGCCGTGATGTACGGGAAGGGTAGTTAAACCTATTTGTAGTGTTATATTTATGCTAATAGAAATCGATTTGTTTGGATACAACGTTTCTGAACGATCGTATGTTTAAAACTGTGGTGTTTCATGGTGTTCGATTAGGGAGGTTCTAATTTGAAATAGTAATCTAGTGATCCAAGAATTAAATGGTACTTGGCGCTTAATGTTATTTATAATTTATTTCTGAATGTTAAAATTCGCACTTCACCGATCGGAAGCTTATTTTTCTTTCCACCAGTGCAACAAATTAATTAATTAGCCTATAATAAAATTTTTAAGATTGAAAATATTTTAAGCTGTCACGAATAAGCGAAATATTAGCCAGTATTAAATAAAAGAGACTCGTTGGTAAAATTTTTAAATATTGCATAATTCGCGCATAAAGTGTCAACACTAATCCATATCTCTTCGAATCGTGCAATACCGCTTCTCGATCGATTGATAGATGTAAAAATAATATCAGAAAATCTGGTGAATATCGTTCACTCTGTTAAAACATTTCTGCTACATCTGTCGGCAAGCATGATAACGTCGAATCGTATCGATAAAGAAATATAAAATAAAGAAAAAAATTTGTTAAGACAGAGTTGGTTTGTGGCACAACCCTGATTCGCAATGTGAATGCAGGGAAGAAGACTGATTGGTGGGGGCACCGAGTATCGGCGACACGAGCCGATCTGTCCCCACCAGTGTACTGACCGATCTCTGGCTCGGGTCTAGAAAAGTGGTAGGGCGGTCGCTATGGAGTAGGGATAACATCTGCTCTTAGCGTGATTGCCGTGTATTGATGTGGCTTTATGGCGCGCGGCAGGCTGCGGGCAACAAAGTAAGCTTACGGTCGTTAATGTTCCCTGCTACGTGAAATTCGAGGCCGCCGGAATATTGCGCCGCGTATAACTCGACGTGCTTCACCGCGTTCCACGCGAGATTCGCAAAGTTGCGAAGGTAGAGAGGCAGGGTTAGGGACCGGACAAGAAATGCGAAGACCATTCAGGAATCGGTTCGGCAAAGATCGACATCTGTCAGTATCGATGAAACGCTTATACATGTATATAAACGTATATACTTATAGATAGGGTCAACATTGGGCCTACGAGCGATGTCGCAATAGATGCGTGTAATAACCCGTCGTAATACCCTTTTGTGCATTATATAATAGTTTTGGAAAACCTGTTGTTATACAAATAATATCTTATGCAGTATTCATAGTTACACAATCTATCAGCGTTAATAGAAAAACTGTTGTGTAATTATTTTTCTTTCGGTATTAACGAAGCGTTTCCCAGTTACGTTTAATTTTATCCGATTCAACCGTATTGATCGTTCGGAAATTATTTCGGATGTTGACGTAACGAGGAACGTTATTTCTCTTACACGGAGACGTTAAGGTTAAAAAAATTTGGTGGAGGGGCAGGACTGATCTGTCTCTGCCATTGATAATGCGATACCTATGTTAGAACTCTCGTTGGAGTTGGTAACAAGTAACGGGTGATGATTGATCGGTGAGAATTTTCAGTGGTGTATCTCGCCCGTCGATTTGTTCCTATGGTCGTATTCGTTAAGTTTCGGGTGTGCCATGTGAAATCAGTGATATTCGGAGAAAGTGAAGGGGTGACATTCTTTTCGCACATTCCTCCGCTTCCGTATTACTGAATCGCTCCTATAGCTTTGCGCGCGTGCTCGCACATTGGACAGAAAATTGGGGAAAATTTCTCCGTGGATTTTTTTATACGCTGAATTTTTCAACCTGTTGCATCGTCCTCGTTTTTTTCATTTTTTTTTAAATAACGCTGAAATAATACGACGAAACGTATTCTTGTAATTTCGAAAGTGAACGCGGTTTTTGTTGTCACTGTTATTGAAGCCGTATTTCAGGGAAAAATACAGCAGCAGAAAACCGTGTACAAATGAAACTAATTCGCCAACGAATTACCAACAGTTTGATCTCGTTTTTTTCTTCTCGTCAAAAAAAAAAGAGGCGTTTGGTATTTCCATAGGAGAAAGGAAATTATTTATTTAAATGTTGAAATTGTGCGTACGATACGCGATGAGAAAATAATGGCGGATACCCAAGGTCGTTTAATCACCGCTTATGGCTCATAAGCTTAAACGCGTCACCGAGTTGATTTGATTTTACGTAAGACTCCGCTTTGCCACCACGTCGATCGTTCTAGGATACGTAATAATAGTAATAGCGCATTTCAGTTACTCCTGGGAGTATTTTAGTTTCCGTATTCGTCCACCTTAAGACGGGTTTGTGCAATCGTCGAAAGCGCATCGATATGCGCATTTTTTGAATTCGTGTCATCATGGCCGAGTCCTTGGTATAGTTCACGAGAAAGTGGGTCTTCCTGTAATACAGCCTAATTGACCACCGTTAGGAGACTTACTTTCACGAGAGAATTACGTGAATTTAAAGTGATTTATTCAAATTACCCGCCGAGAGATAGTCAAACAATTCGATGAACCACTCGAACTTTCAAATAATTATTTCGCCGATAGTTCACCGTTCTTCCACACTGTACATAAATATTAAAATCATTATACTGATATCTACATATTAAAACGTCTCTCGTACTCGATCGTACATAAACGTACGTATGTGGTTAATCGAAAACGACAGTAGCAGCTGAGACGCGCGAAATTCGAATTAAAAGACAAAGTACAAAATTCTTTTCTGGTCTATTTTAAGCAGAATCGCGTCTCGACGGATCAGTTCGTGACTTGGTGTTACGCATCTTGGTAATAAGATGTCGCAGCAATCGCAGCATGTCTCAACCGCGATATCTCGTTAAACGGTTAACTAGCATAGACGAAGCATTTCTAAACACGAACAAAGCATACCATTTTTTTTCTTTTTATACCACCGATGTCGTCGTTCATTGTGGCTACTGGAGAAAGTTGTACGAATAGTCACGGACTATTTAACAACTGCCACGCGTAATTTAAAAGATTCGAACGGTTTAATAAAATAGTGGAAAATATTTGAAACAGTTTTTGAAATCACCGTAGTCTCCAAGATAATTCTCTGACTTTATATGCACGTTTTACACGGTTTGATTGAGTTTTGTGGAGAAGGGTGATGCCATTCGTGATTCAAGGAACTCGGAGAAGCAACTGGAAAATTTTTGGTCGGTTAGGTTAGGTCAATTATTACAGTCAACATTATAATAGGTTCAGGAAAACGGTACGGCGTCCTTCATGGAAACGAGCCTTCTTGGTCGCTTTTCTATCGCCGTTGGATCTTAAAAAATCGTTGTTTTTCGAGTACGTTATTCCGCGAATATATCACCGTAACCTCTGTTTCCTCGCTGTGCACGAAACTTTTTATCCTTATACGAATTAACATTTTACGAACGTGAAAAAAAATCAATTTTTTTTTAAGTGTTACATTTATGTTAAGTTTTGTTGCGTTCGTGTTTTTAGTTAAACGCTGATGTAATTATTGAATCGTAAGGATGATCAATACAAAATTAATTGCTGCTCGACTCGTTATCTATCTTTCTTTTTATCGTCGCGTTATCAAGTATGCGCGCGCCAACCGAAAGATAAAGTACAAGGTCCGATTGAAAGAAGCGTATTAATTCGGATGAAATTCTATGCGGCACCGAGAGAGCTCTGTTGCTTCGAAAAAAGAAAAAGAAACTCGGACGGTTTCGCTATTCTCGTTGAGTAAAAGTATATACTCGCGTTGGTGCAATTAAGGAGCTTTACCGGGAATCCTTCGCGTATGTGTGCGTGTATGGCTACTTATCCGTGTTATCCTGCACAGTATTTTAAGTTAAGTGACCGTCGAAATGTTCGAACCGAAACAAAATGATAAATCATATTGGTAAATATGTGTAATTTAAGAATCTGAACTTTTTTTTACACTTGGAATTAGTAGGAAAGATAATCGAATTCCGCGAAAATTTGCAATACGTAATTCCCTGATCGTACAGGTACGAATTGGCAATGGTAGAAATACAGTGACTCCCATTAACCCTTTGCACTCCATAGGCGCCGCTGTGACACTTGTAACACGAACCATTATTTCGTACAAGTCTTATTTTTATTGAAATAAAGCAAATTGACGAAATAAATTTTTTTAAATTTTCATTACAAGCTCAGATAAAACAGTTGGAAAAGTAAAACTCTGCTGTGTTCTTTACAATTCCGACTGATTACAATTTTTTTCAAAATATTTTCTACATATCTAGTAAACTATGCCTTCTAACTTCTCATGAGAACTCAGTTCGTTTGGTTGAATTTGAAAAAAGTTATTTTATTTTAAAAGGTGTCCGAATATTAATGGGAATCGCTGTATGTACGCATTGAAAGAATTAAAGGAACGATATTTCTTTGTCCTTCACGGGCATTTCTTTGCGCAAAAAGAGAAAGTGATAACACCTTTCTGGTCGCTAAATGTGGATACGGTCTCGTGCGCGACAGGCTCAGGAATGGCTATGTAGATGTGCGTAACCTGCCGCGTTCGGTGGAACGACGTACGCGCATGCGCGGCCCGCGCGTAGTAGTACACACGGTCAATCGTGACGTCACGCGACGTCGCGATTACACTTTTGTTGTCGTTGGCCTGCGTCGTACGTATGCCACGATTACGCGTGACGCACAGTTTAGTCCGAGACACCGAGCAAGTCTCACGCGGGATACGAATTCTTCCTTTGGTCGACCATTTTGCGACGCAAATCGATTCTCTTCTCGACGCGGAATTCAAGTTGAAATATTTTCAATCGGTGTCACTCGTTCGTCTAGTTGTGTTCGCAAGTTTTATCTAGAGCGGCTCTACACATACGTCGTCGTTCGTTCCTCTGGTTTTCCCTAATCGTATCGCACGAAGGAATGTGGAAAGTGTAGTGAGCGTACACACGTCCGACGTTACAGTTTTGCATAGTTCGAAAGTGAGTTCTAGCCGTCGACTTACTACGTACAATGTTGTTCAATCTCGCGTATATCGCTTTCCCTTTTGACATTCTACGGGAGTTTGTGCGTTCGATTATTTTCTAACAGATCGAAAGTATATATATCAACGACATGTCATTTCGAGCAAAATGAAATTTTGTAAATTTTATTACAACGTCGTATAGGCGGCGAGACTTTGAGAAATTTTGTAGGAGATATTCATAATGAATGTAATTTTCCACAGTTATGTAGCAATAAAGTGGAGTTTCTGCGTCAAAGTGATCGAAGTAAAAGCGTAGTCTGTAATGAAGCTTTTGTTCCAAATATAAATACATTCATCAGGATGTAATGGGAGCCCCACATACGCTGCTGGTATAATCTATACGGTAGAAAACGGGGCCCTGTGAAACATAGTCCCACCATCGGTCGATAAAACAGGCTGACCAGAATTTCGATTATTCGTTATGATATTAGTCATCGGGTAATTCTTATCTGAACTACGTAATTGCGCCATGATCTCATATGGTGGTTGGAAAGTATGCGTCAAGGATGATATTTCGTAATTTTTTCTTTTTTTTTTACGCCACAGAACAGTCTCGCGTTTGTGTTAACTGTGACGTACGATGATAATTCCGACAAATATAATCAGCGTATGTTAAAACGATCGAGATGCAATGCTAGGTGTACACATCTGGTTCAGCGTCCGCGTTTATTTACAATCGTATAAAAGTGTACGGTGATTTCTTTTTAGTCGCGCGCATTCCTTTCAAGGCCCCAGCAGGGAATGAACGGGCCAGCAATGATGTCTGACCCGACTGTCCCCCATGCACCGACCGCTTTCTACTTTGAAACCGTTCAATATGGAGCTCCTAGATGTCTTTCCTTACTTACGCATTGTCTTTAACCGCTGTCGATAACTGTCGACGAAACATATCACCCGTGAGATTCGTTTTTCGATTCGTGCATAAGATTCGTTTGACATTAAAGGTTATGGTATTCTTCCTGGAGAGCTGAAACATACGATCTTTTGATTGGTGCTTTTTTTTTTCTCTCTCTCTAAGTAATTCGCGAGAAAATGTTCGTGGAACTAAATTTCGTGATTGCGAACTGTGTAACGTTTAAGAGCAGTGATCCTGAAAGGGTTAAGTATATCTACTCTTAGAAATAAGACGTTTAAATGGATCTAATTCCGGCCGAGGTCAAAGCTTCGTTTAATTGCCAAACACTATGCTACACTGATGTAAGATTAGATATAACAGCATCGAGACGAAGTGACGTAGTTTTTAAAACCGATTCTCGTGTGAATTGGATGGGATCCAGTGAAATTGGGGACTGAGAGTTTTATTGCGCCCACCGCGGCCGCTCTATAATTATCACGATCGACAATCCGCGATAACAGAAATTCGTCCTAGTTGGTACGACTAGTTCGATACTCTTTGGAAACATTTATATATCAATTTAGCTTGATAATTCTTGCACAATCGAGAATTGCCTGCACGCGTAAAATAACGTTGATCGGATCGGCAGTTACGTTGTTTCAAATAACTGTACCGGATAAAAAAGGCCGAGGGAGCGAAGAGAAAAGGTATCATACTCGAGGGACTGGGGAGGGGTTTGCTTATGTGTATACGTTTATACGTGTGTATATACATGCAAGTAAAACTTACGAATAGGAGAAGGGAGAGGACGACGCGCGCGAGTCAGCGACTTCGAAGCAGACTTTACAGGTTAGGTAACGTGTATCCATAGCGGTTTTTTTTCCCCGGTGGAGAAAGTTAGCTTAGGCGCACTTGGAGCGTAAAATCGTCTCTCGCTTTGTGTATACCGTGGTTCTTCTTTATTTTTCCGTGGCGATGAAATTGAGCGATCTTCCACTGATAACAGTGCGTGTACATATTTGATAACATTCCTATTAGGCATCACTCCGGGTATTAGTTGAATTTAATCTCTTTCGTGCGATAAGAAATGATAAAAGAATACATATGCCTATTTAATCGTAACACCGTCAGCAATGCAACCGCTCACATTTTAATATATTTCACGTTGATTAACATTCAACGACGAAATATATTATTCAGCAACAAGTGTCACATAGTGTAACATGGAACACGTATATTCTTTGGACGTGTGATTAATATCGCGCGGCAACCATCTTGTTGGCACACACAGTGACGGAGGAGCCATCTGTTGGCTAATTGAATAATTTATTTTTGAAATTATTTCCGTCTACGCGTGACTCAGCCGGTCAATTCGCGGAACATATTTTAGGAGAGATTCATCTTTCTGCTAAATGTTAATCATTAGGTTAGAAAACGCGAGGATGATTCAGAATATAAATAATTACCGGTCGACCGGGAAAATGTAACAGTATACACTTCGGTTCTATTTTCGTATCGATACGGACATTTAATTTCTTACTTTCTACGTACTTCCTTTGATCCATTATTTCGACGAACGGTATAATTCTACGTTATTTCCATAATCAACTGTATATAACACGATCCACACTACTGTTAGACAGAATTGCACGGTTACTAGTGGAAGGAAACTAAGATCAAAGTCACTTTTTTCATATAGAAAAAATATTTTGCTCATCTACGATTGTAACTGCTCGGAAAGTGATCTTATGTCGATCATGGGAGTTTCTTCCATTACAGAAAAGAAGGCACAACGTATGAAAAGAAAAACTGTGCTCTGAAGATAAAATATCATAGCTATTGCGACTAAAATGTTTTGCTTGAATATTGGAAATTCTTTTCAAGTGGTAGCTTATCGCGATTGAGAATCCCGTTGCTCCGATGCGTATAAAAAGTGTACGCTCTATAAATAGTACATTACGCAGTCTCTTAATCATTCACGCATGCCTCACGCTTCCCAGATCATTGACATTTTGTCGATTCGTCAACAAAATTCTATTTAAATAAAACGTATAGATAGGCCAGCGTAACAATTGTTTGTAAAATTCTTTACCGGTAGAGCGATGCAATTTGTCGATTTATCAGGCTATAAAGAAAACGTAACGTTAAACGTGTAGAGATTTTTTTAACCACAACCGAATTATCATCACTTGGTCGGGTAGATCCGCGGAAGTTACGAGGATAATAACTGATTCTACTTTTCCGAAACAACCTTGCGTCGTTTAAGTAGTTAAGCTACAGGTATTTCTATGGCGACCGTGTAATTCGAGTGAAGTATGTCAAAGCGGTCGTCATTGGTGTCAAATTTGCAAGCGAATTATTCCCGACGAACACTTCTGACTATCGATGTATTGCCAACCTATAAATACCTTTGTTATTTTTTTTCTGCACAACGTTCCAATTGCAGGCGATAGAATTTACACGATCGTCGATATTTTATGCTCGTAGAAATTAATCGACCGATTCTAGAACTATCATAAAAGTTATCGCGCGCACGTGTGTGTGTGTATCTCTTTTTTTCATATGGGAATAAAATTATTTATCAACATCAAGCTTTTTTGATTCATTGTTCTTTACCATGAAACACGCATCATTTAGGTTTAAAGTGTCAGATTGTTACGACACCGATGAAATCTTACGTTGGCCATCGTAAAGGTTTTTTTCAAAGTGGAACGAACTGAACGAATTGTAACGTCGTTAGATATTAATTTTAAATGCGGAATTACACCATACCCTCTCTTCTTCTTCGTTTCTTAATCAACGAGCCCTAGAGTCGGAATTCTTTCGTATGTTTGAACTCGTGGAAAGGAATACGAAATTCGGTTTATCGTGGACATAGAACGATGCAAATCACACGGAAATATGTGCTCGCGTATCGCCGGGC
Source organism: Anthophora plumipes (assembly GCA_951804975.1). Taxonomy (NCBI): domain Eukaryota; kingdom Metazoa; phylum Arthropoda; class Insecta; order Hymenoptera; family Apidae; genus Anthophora; species Anthophora plumipes. The sequence goes on along the minus strand of OX638122.1, from coordinate 16,566,777 downwards.
TGCCCTCTATAGTCGCTTCTTTTACCGTCTCTCGGTAATACCGTTATATCTGAATTTTTTTTCCTCGCATGGGAAAAAAAATACCGTGCCGCCAGATTTCTAGATATAAAAACACAGAATCGATTACAATACAACGGTGTGGAAAGCACAATTTGAAAATATAAACTTGCACTCTCGTCCCCTAGCGATGGAAATATTCTACATTTAGCTAATCAAGGTTTAATGGTTTACCAAAACGAACGCAGAGACTTTCTTACTGTATATTTTACATTAACCACAATCTTGGAGGACAAAACAGTTTCGAAAATAATTCGTTAAAAGTTTGCCACATTAGAAGTTTAAAAAGTAACATTGACAGGAAATGATGATTAGATCAAACGAATAAATTTTCCTTGAATTTTCTGTTACAGACGCTAAAATGAGATTGGAGGAAGATCTTGTGATCCGTAGGAGCAGACCCACGATGATTTCAGCGAAATACCGTGCGAGGGAAGAGCGTCGTCGCTTGCTAAAGATCTCAGCTGGCAAGTTGAGAAGGATCGAGGACCCGGAAGCCAGCCTGTGCAGATCAGTTCTCATAAATAACGCCGTCAGACGGCTGCAACGTGAGAACCGGGACGAAAAGACTAGAAATTATGGGCTTCCGGTGGTCACGTATCTGAGTGACTCTACCAAAGAGAACAACGTCTCTAGCAACCTTATCGTCGGAGTAACGGACGACGAGACGTCCTCTAGAAAGAGGTAAGGCGAATCTCTCGATTAGAATTTATCAACTCTATCGATAATTCATAACAGAAATTTATAACCTCCACGGGAACAGTCAGTTAGCTTAACCCTTTAAGTGTGGAGTACTTTTAACGTTAAACGTTGTATGTGGACGGAATTCTTTTTCGTGTAAGGCAGTATTGATCGACATGTGATTAAGTTGCTTTATTTGCGTTAACCAGTCAGTTGTATTTAACGAGTATATTCGTCATCGCTTACTTTTTACGACACATTTTAGGTACACGCTTTGAATTAAACATTCTTCTTTTCCTCAACAATTTTCTTTCCTAAAACTTGGAAAACGTGTATATGTATCCATAGCACTCAAAGGGTTAATAGTATGGATAAATATAAAAAGAATATAGTAACTTAACATTTTCATTACACCAAAAGAGTCGCAAATCTCACGCACAGTCCTCTAGAGATTCCTCGACTCTTATATTATTCTAAATTTGTATAAACCTAAAAAACAAAAACGTTTCTTCTTTGTAGATTGAGCGATGACACGAGGAACGAGGGAATCAGCCCTAAACGACAGAGGCACGACGACCTCGACCTTCAGGACGACGTGTTCAGTGACTTCTATATCTTACCGCCCACTCCTCGATTGCTCTCTCACATCGACGAGGTCCAAGAGTCCGAATCCCCCCCTCACCATCACTTGGTTTATCCAGAAAATCGTTTAGGTTCTGCAGACGTTCGGTCGGCAACGACTATCATTAGTACCAGCACAGCGAACACAACTACAAGTAGCAGCACAAGCACGTCGGCGAGTAGTTGCTGCAACGCAATAATATTTCCTACTGAACTAGATGGCACTAGTAGTCAACTGAGCAGCGTTACCAGATCCAACGACGTTGGTATAATGGAAGCTTCGGATGTGGTTGATCCTGACAGGATCTGTGATTTCGCAAGGTTCGCCGACTCCGCGAAGAGCTTGGAGGAACGTTTGGTCGAATTACAGTCGCTAGATGAACATTTCGATTTGGCTAAATTCGAGAGAAATAATAATCAAAGCTGCGGCAGAGCGTTCCACGATATCCAGACCTTCCATAGTCTAGTACCTGGCCTGGAAACCTAGAAGGGAGCCTCGTGCCTCGAGCACCCTGCTCTCGTTGTATCTGGTCCAACGGAGAAACGCGATCACGATCAAGACAACGACGAGGATAAGGGTAGACGACTTCGCGGCACCTACGAGGAATCACGGCGAGGATGAACCTGGAACTGTTAGATGGGGTAGACGCTCTGTATTGAGAGAATACTGATCGTTCGGAACGATGGAAGGAAGTATCGTCGATTCGGTTGGACGACCAATCACGGGATTTGTCCCATAACAAGACGGTATTTGGCGAGAATTGTTTCAAGTGGTATATTTGAAATTTGTGCAATTGAAATCTGCGATGAAAAAAATTGAAAGTTTGTAATTACGATGTCCTTTCTAATTCTGTTGAGCTTTTGTTATTCATGTGACAGTTGGTGCAAAGACAAAAGGTGTTTAAAGTATATGTTGAAAGAAAATTGCAGCCTTCCACGGCCTACAAATCGATAGGTGATAATATTGTTTATTATTCTTGGGATTTTGGGTCGTTCAACCATCGCCGACAGCTGGGAATAATGTAGAAAAAGGAAGACTATGTGGGAGAATTAAAAAAAAAAAAAAGATTTCGTAAACTGGATGCGTTCTCGATAGTACCGACCCAATAGAGATGGACATTTCTCTAATTTAAAGGTGAAGTATAATCGCTGTCGGTACTATAATTTACGTTGGACATACGAGTATCGAGGTAACAGAACGTCCTGAAAAACGCATTACGGATGGTCGTTTGTTGTATATATTCGAGTACATTTCTAAGAGCACGTTAACAATTATAATTATAGATGAATTTGTAGCGGAAAATTTCACGGAGAGTGTAAGGGAAAAAAAAGTCGCCGAGAAAAAACATGCCGAAAAGACGAGATACGCGCGTCGTCTGTTGTGTATAAATGCCTTTAGAATAGCTGTGAATCGATGTAAAAGTGACGTGTACGATCGGAATCGGGTGAATTTTTCACTATATCGCGCGATTAAGCCACACTGGGCCTTCGATTTCTATTGTTAATATCACCAGTCTTTTTTTTTTTTTCTTTTTCAAACAATCATTTCATACTTTCAACGATGGAAAAGAGGAAACAATTTTAAATCTGTGAAAAAAAAAATCATTACTGCGAAATCGTAAACTAATAAATGCAACGTTTGATATAGCGATATATATTCCGGAATGGTGATCGTTGAATGTTTGTGTTTCTCGTGTGGCATTTTTTTTCTTCTATTTTGTTAACTATTTTCTTTTTCTTTTTTTCTTCTTTTTTTCATACTACGACCGCAAAAAGCTCGTTAGCTTATAATGTTTGTAAAGTTTCGAATTTTGTTACGACGAAATACGTGACTATACGATTTGTATACACATGCCCCTGTATATAAGATATTGTTTTCAACAGAACGTAAAATAAGTTCGACTCGGTAAAACATACCCGGTAAGAAGACCGTCAGTATCGGTAAAGATACTGTGCGATGCAATAGGTTCGTCCCCTTCAGTTTCTCTTGCAAAAGAATGGCCAAAGGATATGCGAATCGATCATGAGCATCGACCATATTATTACTGTATAGTTAACGATAAATGTTCGCGATCGATTCGTACCCCTTCTAACCGTTCATTGTCCGACGCATTGGCAACATAGACGCCGTGTTTCTTTTACAAACAGCAGTGCAGCCAATTTGTATGCTCATTTCTGACTGCATTGATCTAACCTATCTTCTAGCCTGTTCACAGAAGTGCTAAAAAAGGAATTGGACGATCGATGTCACGCGTGCAACCCTTTTCTCTATTTCTTTTTTTTTTTTGTACTTTTTATTTTAACAGTCGATCACTTTTGTACATTTCTATAGGATCGAATCGTTTCCACTTGCAAGCACACGTGTGGTAAATACGGCGTAACGTTCTCGTTGATTCTACTTTTTTTTTTCTTTTTGTACAGAATAACAGCATATGCATTTTGAAATCCGTTTAACATTCAAACACTGGTTAATAATCGAATTTGCGACCTAAAACGCGCAACATGTGTATCACGTAATCGATTATTAAGAAACATCGTAATCATTTGTACCGATTGGGTAAAATGAGACAGAGAAACAATGCCGAAGGCGTGTAAAACGGTGCAAAGAGAAATCCAATCTTCCTTTTGAACACTCGAACTGCTTCGAGGGGAGAACTCTCGATGTATAATCGTTACGTCGGAAGAGACTCGACTCCGTTGCGTGATTCGAAGTGTTCACAATTGTAAATAGCCCACGTTAGCACTCTTTAAGTAATTAGCTATGTATAAAGTTTCATACGTTGTTTAGGTTTTTAGTACTAGTTATCCGAGATCAGTTACCAATTATACGAACAAATTGCAAATAAACCACAAAAATATAACATCTCTTTTACATGTGTTTTCTTAACCAACTCCCTTAACCTTACTCTGGCGATTCGTGAATTTATTTGAACAGTTAGGTTAGCTCTCGAGGTGAGGAGATTTGACAAGGATAGAACGAATACAGGTATAACATTTTATTTTTTTTTTGGTACTTTTTTTTATTGACTGTTGCGAATATATACAAAGGATGGCGAACTAATAATAACTATTACATTAGAACCAAATAAACAAAGGTTATCATGATAGTATTAACATGTGTTAATATTTATTTAAATAACATAATGTTCGTAAACGGTGTGTTTGCCGAATTTCCGAAAAGATGTTCCTGCGACACACCAAAAGCGTCTCGCTGTCCATCGTATTATATTTTTTCTGTTTCGTACATTTGCGCACGCGCATGCGTGCACGTGTCAGTGACTCACACTGAAAATCGTCCACCACCTGAAATTTCCTAATTTTTTCCAAAAACTCCACGATATGAATATGGGTACCTTTATGATGAATGTAATAATATTCCTTCCATGTTGTTGCTCGTTCAAATATAGAAAGCAATGGAAAATTTTGTGAAAGAATCGATGGAAAAGTTAATATACTTAATTGCATCTATGAAAAAAGTAGCTCACATTAAAAGTCGCAATATTTCCTGAATTAATATACCTTCTGTCAGATTGTCTTTGAGTATTTCGTTAGTGTCAGCTTAGTCTCCCTATATTACTTCGTTATTTCGTATATTTTAAACGTTTTTGAAAAGGAAAAGAAACGCTAAAAAAAATATCACAGTAAAAGAATGAAAAATCGTAACTTTCCATCACAATCAAGACAAATCACAATCTGAGATAGCATAAATTCTAAATAGGAATTGCACAACAGTCCTATGTAACCTTAAAAGATGTATAGATGAGAATCCTGTATCGAATAAAATAATCAAAGTGGTAAAAATACTTTGGATAATTATTAAATGATAATACGACAAATTGATGATAGCTCCGACAGAAAATATCCGAAATTTTATCGGGAATGTCAAAGAATGTTTAAATGAAAATGTTCATCGCGAAAATATTCGAAGAATATTAAGGATAATAATGAGGAAGTATACGATGAAAAGTAATTTAATGTACAGAATGTTCCAAGAAAACTCGAAGAGCCAAGTATCTCTCCTTTTCAACGATCCTGGAAAATGCATTCGAAATAGAAATACACGTAGAAACGTGGTGGACGATTTTCATTGTGAGCCGCTCGCCTGCACAATTGCTTTTGCACTGCACTTGACATCGCTCCGTAATATTCGATCCCCGATGAAAAGGAGGAAAATTTCAGATTGAAAATCGATATCGTGTCAAAAAATTAATATCGAACGGCTTCGTTTGAAGAAAAAAAAAAAATGGATCCACCAAACGACGTTTGTTGGTCGACGTGAAATCAACCGGAATTCGATTGATTTCGATCGACGTACTTCTCAACAGGATAAATTTCTCTTTTCTTTTTCTCTCTTTTTTTTTTTTATTCAAAACGATAAGTTAGAATTTAGAAAATATACAACTACCACCCGATTAGTATTTTCTATAATTTGTTTTTTTTTTATTCATATTTTTATAAATAGTAACGTGTTATTTTCTTTCTTTAATTATTCTCGAGTGTGACAAGCGAATCGTGATCATGATTTCACGGGTTTGTGAATCGGGAAATATTCCCGCTTTTTTTTTTTTGTCCAACACACACAGTGAGGTTAGGTATGAAAAGTGAAAAATTTCTGTACATCGTTTTTATAATCCGCATCCGTTCCCGTCGTGTTACGATTTGTGCGTTTAGAAATCGCGACTGTCCGAGGTACGTTTCCGGTTCGGAGTTTCTAAGCTTAGGATTCATAAAGATGCGCAATCGCTCGACGCAGATATAAAATCGTGTAAAAAAAGTGTGAATACGTTTTCCCCCGTTCGTTGATCAATTTCTCGACGATCCTATTTCTTACAATAGAATTCGTTTCGATTCGCAATTGTGAAACGTTTCTTAAACAAATCGAGATCAGCCAATGATACTTCTTTTCGTTTAACGCGCGATTATGTATTACGAAATTATTTCTTCGATCGTTCAATCGTGTTGCTACGTTGGTGGACACGTCCAGCACAGATCCTCAATGTTAAGGAAAAAAAAAAAAAGGAAAAACCAACACATAGAATAAATCGTCTCGCATTATGCGGCAGATATCGCATTCGAGATGTCAATCGATCCCGTGGATACGAGTTTCCATAAAGCTAATGGAGAAATAGCAGAACGATATATCGCGTGCAATCGGCGCCCGAAAACTACTGAAATAATACGAATTCTTTATTCGAAATGTTCTTCTCACACTTCGAAGACCTAGCGCCCACAATATTTTTCTTATTTTTTTTTTTTTATTGCTTTTTCCCCATTCTCATTGCTAACAGCAATCTCGATTCATTGTTTACCATAATAAAATATCTTTCTCTAAAGTGTAAATTGATCGATCGTCCAAATTCCTCTCACTTATCGATCTGCCTCTCTCGCCTTTGCTTTTCACCTCAAAATAGATTCTTTTCGCTGCAAGAAACGTCCAATGATTTTTTGTTTTTCTTCTTTTCTTCTCACTTTTCAAGCGATATTAACCGTGGTTTATGGTAAGAGTTGTCTAAAGAATGTAAATTAACTTGTCCTTTTCACAGTTTCGATATAAATGCTCTCTCTCTTCATTGTGCTTCTTGTAAGTGCCGCCAGAGGCATGCAGAGTTGCGATTACCGTCAGTAGAAACACCCCGTTAGTTGTCAGACATTTGCCGACCGTTATTTTCTTACGATTGTCTCTGTTATCGAATCTGCCTCGTTATTTTCACTCATTTCTCCGGATCACAATTAGAATAATAATTGGGTTAAATTGCGTTTCGTCGGCTAAAAATCATTGGATGATTCCAGCTCCCCCCCCCCCCCCCAACTGACTACGATAATTACACTTTTGTTTTGATCACAAAAATAGAACTCTTAAAACTTAAACTCAGTTCACTCTTACACTGTTTCCTTCTTCCTCTCTCATTCGTACGCTCGTTTTCTCTCTTTCTCCCCTACTTTCTCACTTCCACCGTGTATCTCCGTACACACACGAGCGATCATTTGCTGAGTAGTATGCAGTTGGCGTTGACAGATTATAATTCCTACGATTATTATCAAGTTGTCGATATATCGACCTTCCCTATTCGATCCGATAATATGAGAACGTATGTTACACTATCTAAACCACTCGCCATTATTATTATTATTAAAAAAACAATATCGCATTTAAGATTGATATTCTCTGGCGTGATAAATATTTTCATTATTCAACAATTTGTCGATGGCGGTTAAGGTGTATAAAAACCATAAAGAAACGTTGACGATTAACAGTTAAAAATTTGAGCAATAATTTAAATGATTCACTGTTCGTACCGTGCACTTATACCATGCAAAATAAGGCAACAGCAACTGAATTAACGTTTATTAGAAGGAGAAAAAAATGTGTATTTTAACGCAAAAAAAACTGTAATCGATACACAGGCTCTTACAATAATCGAATATGCATCAATTAAATGTAACTGTTACGAAAAGAACAGAAAGAAAGAGAAGAGAAAAGTAGGTAAACGTAATTATAAAAAAAATTTCCGCGAGTCTTATACAGCGAAAAGGAAAAAAAAAGAATCCATACGCTCGAGAACGAAGGAACGAGCTATGGAATTCTTGAAATCTCCCATGTTTATGAAACACACGTAACAAAGAAGGACTGTAACAATTATTTTACAACAACGACCGTAAATTTTCCACCTAGGTTCCTTCGTTCTGATTGCATTCAAGAGAGAAGAAAAAGAAAAAGAAAAAAAAAGAAAGAATCGAAAACGAAAAGAAAGGGTTGAGACTTCATCGGTGATATGTAAATAACCTATGTAAGAAAATAAATACGAACGACGTCACCGCTCTGTACACACGAAGTACTTATAACCAAAACACGTATCTATGACAATTTTTTCCCTCTTTTTTATTTTAATCGATCTCTCGTTGGCTCGGTTTTGTCTCTCAGCTCGAATAGATTGAAGTAGAAGAGAACAAAGAAGAGAAAGAAAAGCTATCAACAACTTCTCATCGTCGGTTATATACGAAATACAAATTCGATACGCACTGCACACAGCTCAGTAAATACTATCTCGCGATTTTAGACGCCACCACCCATCGATAACAATAATTACGTTGATCGTCGATACTTATCGATCGGTGATACTTGTTTCTTTAATTCGATACATATATATATATACACATATGGTATGTGTATATCTATATGTATATATATCGAAACATATCAAAAATATCCTTAATAAAATAGAGCATTTTAATATGTATAACGTACCATCAAGTACTTCTTTTTGTATTATACCTTTATCTTTTATGTATATATAATATAATATATATATTTTTTGTTTATAACGTTTTGTATTATATATATTTAACATACATATAATACTAACGTTTGTGTGACATTCTTTCCTATCGTTCACGTGTACGTGCGCTCACAATTGTGCATTGGCTACCGTGTATACAGTATCCGATGCACCTCTATACGTATGCCTGTGTTCTCTGTGTGTGTGTACATTTTTTTTTACGTGTCGCCACGTGAACATTTTCCAGATTAGATTACGCACACCTTGAGTTACTGACCTTCGCCGCATTACTTTATGGATTACTCTGCTTAAACTGCTTCTCTACATTTTCGTTATAATTTTTTTTGCGGTCGATCTAAATTATATTCAAACTTATACTTGAAAATGTTTCTATTATTGGTGTTATTGTTTTGCAAAAAAAATTTTACGAGGATTATACTATCGAGAATTGTATTGTAGTAAAGTATTACTGTGGAATGGGGGGTTGAATATAATACAGTATACCTCCATAAAGATAGTCTGTAATATTTTTGTAACTATAATTTTTAGTAGAAATTAGAATTAATATTTCATTGATAATTTTTTAATCTCCAATCAATAGCAAATCCGTAAAGTTGAAGGAAATAGTCAGTACACTCAAACTCTCGTTTTAACTCACATGCAATTCATTCGTATATGCAATACAGTAAGTGCCTGTATTCTGATCGTAACTCAAATACAGTCAATATTCAAAATTTGAAGCAGAAAAACGGATGCATATATTCTCTTGAACTGATTTCCATTTCGTGTTGATTTCGTGAACGCGTTAACTAGTGCACAGGTGAGCAACGACAAAGAAAATGTTTATAATGTCTAAGGGGAAAAAAAACAGAAAGCTAATTAACAATAAACGAAATGTGAAAAAGTTTTTCTAGTATTTTGTTCACTTTGTCAAAGGTGTCGAGCGAACAGGGAACGATTTTAGGCAGTTTTAACTTCGAACAAAATTTCTACAGTTTTTTCCGTCGACATGAACTGGTTCGAAAGTAAACGTATCCACGATTTAAACTATTCTTAGCGTCCTTCATAACGGAACTCATAGTTCGAACATTTCATTTCCCTTCTCTTGTGCTTTCCACTTTCGGTTTGCTCTCTCGTCTCGTAATTCAAACATGTCTGCTATTCCTAAAAGCTAATTTACATTTGAAATATCATTTTTCAACTATTTACAATCGATCACACACATCTCTTAAGGCAGTAATAATCTAACCTCGAAACAGCACGCATACCCGAAACGGGGATGTATCATTTTTGTTTCTAAAACTTCTACGAAACTCTTCAAACAATCGAACACATTCTTCAATTTATTTGTCTTTTCTTTTTCCTTCACGTGGCGACCCCATGCACAAAGAGACGAAGAAGATAAAGAAGAAGAAAAGAAAACGGTTCTCTTTCTCTCTCGTTCGCTCTCTCAGTCTTCCTCATTTGCTCAGTCTCTTTCACTCTTCCTCTATTTCTCTCTAAAAAGTATTTACGAAATCTCAAACCTCTCGAATTCGTGATCGTGTTACACGATTAATAAAGGAATCCTGCACGGCAATTAAATTCGTCGTGACGTATATAGCAATTGAATTATCCATAAAGAAATAATTAATAATAATAATAATAATAATAATAATAATATAATAATATAATATAATAATAATAATAATAATAATTGGTTACGAACTAGAAATAATTATCAGTTATGTACAATGTAATATAATGATATTATAGTAACGTAATAAATAAGCTCGAGGCGTACAAATCTACACCTACGATTTGTTTTATAGTGTATTTACCAATTCACACGATACCGCGTAGCTTTCTCGCTCAACGATCGCCCATGGTTAATAAGAATTAATTACAAGTCGTCATTATGCTCTTCTCTGGCGAGCAAGCCAAAATATATATTTTTTTCTTTTTTTTCTAATGTACAATTGAATCTCTCTGCGGGCGTGCATTTCTCTCGCCATGAATCTTGGCTATAAAAGAATCATTCTCTATATCACCCCCCCTGCCTCCTTCTCGCTCTCTTTTACTCTTCCACCAATATTCACCACTTATCTGTTTCCCCAAGTAGACAAAAATATATTCAGCATATATGAGACAAATCGTCAACGAAATCTATACACCGTGGCGCCATTTATCGCGTGAATACACGCGAATCGACATCTCCCTCGGGACGCGCGGGAAAAGGAACGAACTACCATTTGAAATCGCTCTTCGAGGCGCCATGGACCTTTTAACGAGATCTCGTTACGAGCCGCCGCAAATCTCTCGAAGAACGCGCGGGATAGATATGTCTCTAGCAGTGAACCGTTTTTCTTTTGTTTTATTTTACGTAACAACAGCAAGGCAAATCGTCAGTTTTTTTTTCTTCTTTTCACTTTATTCGTCGGGACTACTAACACGTTCGGGTTCAAAGAAGAACGTTACTCCGTTAACGAATCGTTTTTTTTCTTTTTTTACTAGGTTAGGGTACGAACAAAGAGAAACTAGTGGAAGTGTATTATCAACTTCCACAATATTTACACCCTCTTCTTTTCTTTCTTTTAACTTCCTTCTCTAGAGACCGCTCCTTCATCTTTTCTCTTATTTTTTTTTTCCTCTACTCCTGTACGTATATCTTTATATATTTAACTATATATACGTGTTTCATGTCCAAACGTATTATATTCCATCATTTAAAAACTAACGACTTCATCCGCATCACACATTCTTTCTTTTTTTTGTTTGTTTGTTTGTTTTTTGTTTTAGGCACTTTTCCTTGGAAATAGATTCCTACCATGTTTCACCGTATTCCTCACACTGGTGCTTTGGTTGTCATGTACAACATCGTTAGCAACTGTTGTTCCATTTCTCTCGCTCTTTTTTTTATCTCCCTTCTTAACGAAATCGTTTCTCTATTATATGTATTATCACGGCGTGTACGCATGCGTGTTCGCTCGTCATGCGTTTTTAATATAGCATCGTAAAATTGTTTCTATTTCTTTTCTTCTTTTTCTTTTTTTTTCTTTTTTTTTTTTGAGCAGTGTACAATTCTTCTCGAATGCACTCAACTTGTATAAGGCAGATATTGTGTCGCTTCTCGCGGTGAGCGTTGGCTAGATTTTCTCTCTAACGAAGCATCCTTCCTATCGTTTATCTCTTTATCTTTCCGAACGCAAAGCTCGATCGATATTCAATATTCGATCTTATTCGAATTCTTCTATCTCGGTCCAATATGCAAACGTCTTCCTCTCTCGTATACTCTATTCAACGCTCTTTCGTGTCTAAAAGAATTAACATCTACATGTTTGTTTTTTTTTGTTACTTACTCTTCACCTTTCTAATCGTCCCCGTTTCTCATTTGTCTGCAGGTCTGGTGACTGTCTGTGGTATCACCGTCAGCGACTTCGGAATCTTCGGCAAAATTGGAATCTGGCTGGACGTCTTTGTGGTGACCTGAATCGACTTGGGCAGATTCAGATTATGCAGCAAATTCTGCGTCGGACTATTCTCGTTCGCCAACGATCTGACATTGCAGATCAACGGCTCGAAGTCGCTTCTGCTTTGCCGACTAAGCATCTCTTGCTGCATTCTCAGATGCTTCTGGAACTGCGTATGAGCAGCGAGCTGAGCCTTCTGGTATTGCGTAGTCGATTTCAGATTCGGTGGAGAGCCAGAATTACCACTGGAAGTGGACGACTGTTTCTCTGTGAGCATTTGTTGCTTCTGTTTCTTCAGATTCTGCAGTCGCTTGAAATCTGGCTCGCTCAACTGAAATACTTTACCACCCGACGAAGCTGGCAGCTTTTGACCGTCCTTTCTCCTCATGCTACCGTTCGCAGTAGTGGCGCTGGTAGATGGCAGATTCAATCTTTGTAGATTAGGTGGTGGTTTCTTAATTATCGATACTCCGGCATTCAATTTCAGAAGCCTCGAAGGACTTCCTTTCGCGGATTGCGTGTTACTACAACCAGCTGTTTGTTTAGGAGTGCTTGTACTTGGCAGAGAGTGTCTGTCTCTCTCTAGCACGTATCCACCGCTTAGTCGACGAGAATTATGATACTCTGAGGCGATGGGCTCCATGATTGGCTCATCCATTTTCTCTGGACCCTCGTACGATATCAATCTATTTTGTACGGACGTCGAATAATTGATAGCGTTTCGTGATGCATTCGGTGCCAATACCAAATCACCCGATCTGTAATATTTTTCGAGTAGTATCAAGTGTCTGAGAAACGAACTCTGGTTCCCGTACGGTCTCTGAAGTTCTTGCCAGAGTAATTTCGTGTCTCTGTCGTACTGTATCATCGTGGCGCATTTCTCCCAGCCCTGAGGTGTTATTTCTCGGACATTCGTGAACTCTATATTCGCGTGAAGGTTCATTTCTTCCTCACCAGGGAAAAGAGTGCGTACGCTGATAGAGGGATTAGCACCGAGTCTCTGTACAACAGGATTGATGTCATTGTTGGTTCTTGGTCTCTTTGGCAATCTGGTCAGGGTCACCTCTTTGTCCATCGCGAGAATCTCGACCACCTCGTTAGGGCTATCGCGTGATATCGTTGTATCAGATATCGTGTACGGATGCATATCCAATAATTTACGTTTCTTCAATTTTTCCACGGTGCTTTCTATACCGAGAAACTGGACATCCGTCGTAACATTCTCGTCGTTTGAATTCGTCTTTGTAATAGGATTTTCATTATCCATCTCAGAATTATTTCCCTCGTTTTTACTAGGTTCTGGTGTGGACTTCTCCGAGGCAGAATTTGTCATTCCATCCGGAGATTTCGAGGTTACGGTTTTCGGCTGTGTGATACACTTGGTATTTTTCTTCCGTTTATCCTTATCCTTAGACTGGTTTTGAGAGGAATCGTCGTCTTCATTCTCCAGAACCTCGATATCATGATAGTGTAGGATTCTGAACACATAAAAATAAGAAGAAATAAAGATATTGGATAAAATATAAATCTCTCAAGGAGCTAGTTTTTTAAATGTTTTCAAATTGTACCTTTTCCTGTAGCTCTTGAAGAACGATCTATGATTCGTGTTCATGTTCTCCACGTCTTTGTACTTCAGCTGCAACTGCGTGAAGTAGCGACACAATTTACAAACGAAGGTGCCCGCCACCAGGACCACAGGAATACCTTGTTGCCCGAGCAACTGATTCAATTCATCCGTCTCTGCGTTCGCCAGCTGGTGAGTGTGATTTCTCGCCAGTCGGCGCTTGCAGAGGGCACAAGTTAAAAATCGCTCGATTTTTGAGTAATGGCTAACGCAGAACGACATGGACGTATGTTGACTCGACTCCCAATCAATATCCACCTGTACAAAAGATATATTCTCTTGTTATTACTGTGGTTGATAGTTTCTAATAAAAATAACCTTTTCTAGTAATAATTACCTGTTTTTGCAGACCAGCTTTTATCTTGAGTAACCATCGTCGTTTGACATGATGCCGTGCAGCGTCTCTGCAGTCACGGGCCGAGCATTTGGAGACCATAAGTTGTCTGTGTTGTTTCTGCGGCTTCGTTTGCATATTCGTAGGGCTTGTGTTCGCCTATGAGCGAATCAAATTTTATAGAATAGAATTCGGAACGATTGGAAACAATTTGAATAACATTAATAACAAAAAGGATATCTACCTTTCTATCAACATGGCGGTAACAGGCGTCGCACAAACAAGAGTCCTTGGTTAAATGTCTTTCTATGTTCAAGATCTTCTTACGTCTTTCGTCGGATTTCATCTGAGCCAGATGCATCGGTGTGTCCAAGGAGCCGAATTTTCCGAAGCAGTAACAACACACGTCCGCGCATAAGCGTCCTGGATGAATGGAGAACGAGGAGGACTTCTCTGGAATAACAAGAGACTGACGATCCTTTGGTGTGGTATCCTCATTATCCTCGTCTGTCGCGACAAAACAGTCAATTATAATCCCAATTACTATAGGACGTATAAGAGTATGTCTTATGTTTTAATTTTGATCTCTAGGTGAAATGAGGTCAATTTAGTCGGTAGACAATTGGAAAGTTAGAGAGTTAAGACTTGATATTCGAAGCGGTAGCATAAGATATGGCATGCTTGTTACGAAGGATATATCGTGTAATTATTGTGAATATACTTGAGAGAATTGCGGGACTTGGATTTATGTGTAAGTAAATTGCTTGATATTAGAGAATTATAGGATTGCGACTGATGAAAGAAAATCGTACCATAATGCATGCGTAGCAAAGATCAATCCTTTAAAATAAATATCAAGCTATTCCTTTTTTATAATGATTCTCTAACGGACTGTACAAGAGACGAGGATGTGTGTTTTAACAAAGCAGAGGAACAGGGAACGATTAAGAATGTAGTTATTCCCGCAACCAGGATTACCGCAAGAGTGTCTGTGGTTAGTAGAGAACTTTCGGTTCGCACCAGAGCTGCTATCTCCCCAACCACTGGTTCCAAACTGAAAATGAAAAAAGAATAAATGCAATAATTCACAAAATTTCCATCCTATTTTATATACAATGATCTATCATAAGCTCACCTCCTTCTGAATAGTGTAGAAATTTTCAGGTGAATCTCCTTCTCCATCACCACGACCTTGTTTCAACACCATTTTCAAGGGAGATCTAGACCGCCTCTTATCCTTCTCTTTCTCCTTCTGTACCCGGATTACAGTCTTCAATGTACCAGTGTACTGCTCCTTTTTCGCTTTCTGATGGCTTAGTCTCTCTGCAGCTTTTTCCAGAGATTCTAAACCGAGCAGTCTTAGAATCGACTCCTTCTTCGCCTTATCTTCAGGCGTTTCCAAGATTTTCGGAGTGATATTGACGCTGCTAGAGGACTCGCCAGACGTCGAGGTCTCGTCAGAATCCTTTTGGGACGTCTCTGGTGTCTTCACAGGCTTGCAATCGGCATCCAGGCTGTCTATGTTCTCTGCCTCCTTGGTCATACGGTTCTCCGACAAATTTCTGGACAATCTGTTCTCACAGACTACTTCACTTGGTTCTTTTGCTATTGTTATATCATTCTCTGACTTGCTTCTTACATTGTCAGAGCTATCTTGTCGCTTTTCCAAGCTGCCTCTGCCACCTTCTGAGAACCCCCTGAACTTTGTTCCACACTCTGTTCCACTTCCATATTTGCCTAAGAATGATCTGTTGTTCTCATTGATCTTAGCCACCTCATTATCCAATAGGGTCTCTTCCTTGTTCTGCTGATCAGATTTCTTGATTTCCCGTTTCGAACGTTTATTTTTCATGCTAGCCAGCTGTTCCTCCTTACGTTTCTTCGCCTCTCTACTACGCCTGGTGCGAGCTTGACGATCCAGATCGTTAGTGTCCAATTCTGCACTGTTTTGGGTATCATCAGTATCCTCTGTGTTCTCCTCTTGTGTCTTTTCCTCTAACTCCTGTACATCTTCTGTTTCATGAGAGTTCTGTATCTTTTGCACACCTTCATCTTCTTTCACCTTCAATACACCGTCTTTATTACAGAGAGCTTGTCCTTTTTCAAGTTTTTTCGTCCTGTCACGAGCTCTCAACACTCGTTTGTTATCATCACTGGCAGGTGATTTTTGCTCCTCTACGGTATTGTCTAATTTTTCTGATTCCTCTTTTATAGTTGATTCACCACGTTCTGAATTATTGTACAAAATTATTTGCTTCTCTGTAGTATTAGTGACAGTGTTATTATTATCTGTATTATTATCTTGTTTACATTTATCATCTTTTGCACTATTATCTGTATCATTTTTCGCATCTTCAGCAGCGTTGCACGTATCGTTGGGAACAGGACTCATATTATGTTTAGGAATTGTAGCAAAATTGGGGGTAACTGATACTTGACAATTACTTTTCTCCTTTTCAACATCTTGCACAGATTCCAGTGTAGTGGTTCCTTCACTTTCTTTGACTTCTTTGGCATTCTCTGTTACTTCAGCTTTGCCTGGTAGACTGTTCTTCTCTGATTCATCCAGTTTAGTTACTTCTTGCTTATTAGTATCTGTTACAACAGTTAACTTGTCAGACTCTGCTGAAGATTTACTGTTGCTTGATTCATGCTTATTCTGTATTTCTTTTGTGCTTGTTTGTGACTGAGTGTTAAGTTGTTCTTCTACTACCAATCTTTCCACTTCCCTAGAGATACTTTCCAAGGTTTCTACTTCATCAGACTGCACAGTGTTACTTGCAGAAACCTTAATTTCATCTTGTTCAGTTTGATCTGTTTTTACCTCTTCCTCTGCAACTTCCTTTTCTTCTATTTGCTTAAATACAGTTTCCGCATCAACAGTCGAGGATTCTAAAATATCTAATTCCTTTGTTGATTCACCCTGTTGTGGTTCATTGTTTGAAATTGTTTCCTTAGGTTTATTCGAATCTTCGAAAAATTCTTCAGAGTTCTCAGATTTCTTACTTGTTACTCTATCTGATTTTTTAACACTGATTTCAGAACCTTTGTCTGTTATTCTTAAAGATTTTCGGATAGAGACAGTTTTCTTACCATCATCCAACACTTTTATCTGGTCCTCCATAAGGTGTTCCACATTCTTTTCAGGCTCCTCTGTTGCATTAGAAATTTCAGCAAACTCTTCTTTTAGCTCCATAGCTTTGCAACTACTAGCATTATTTTCTGTGACACGTACAGCTTCAGAAACGTTATGTGTATTGTTGGTTGCATCAGTGTCAGGAGACTCACTTTCTTGTACATTCTGGGAATGAGTTTCTGCTAGTTCAATATCACCCATGACTAGTTTCTCAATTTCTTTGGCAGTGTCAGCCACTTTTGGTACTGAATTCTCTGAACTGTCTGATTTGATTTCATTTTTCGAGATGGTAGACTTATCCTCGTCCGTATTTTCCTCAAGTCCTAATTTTTGGGATTCTGCACTCAATGGTGCAATGATCTCTTCAATTTTTGGTACTTCAAAGTTTTTGCTCAATCCAAGACTCTTCTCTGGCCCAAAGATTTTACTTTCAATGGACTTTGCAATTTTAAGCTTAATATTCTCTATCATTTGATCTATCTGTGACTTTGGATTACCATCTGACTTTTCTGTACCATAAAATGAATTTACTGTCTTCTTCATATCTATATTTAAACTACTTCTTCGACCCTTGGACTTATCAGAAAGTTTTGCTAAAATATTTTCTTTCCTAACTTGATCTAAATTGCTCACTTTCTTCACCTCATCCTGCAGTTCCGCATTTTTAGGTACTATTCTCGTATATTCAATTTTTATATTCTCATTTTTTATTTCAATCTCTGTACTTTTGGCTTTAGTTTTCGAGCGAAGAGTGGGTCCGATCTCGTTAGTCCTATCTGCTCTGTCACTGTTATTATTGTTCTCTATTTCTGACCCAGTCTGGGAACTGTCTTCAAAATTTTTTAATGTTTCTTGCTTCAAACAAGATTCATCTTTGGCTGTTACCATAATTGTCTGAGAATCATTACCGCTAGATTCAGAGAAGCAGGATTCTGTATCTATGTTACTATCCACAATGTTATCTACTAAAATCTCTGAACTAACAGGGTCATCTGAATTTAATCTTCGACGTTTTTTAAGCTCCAATTCCGTGGAAATACCTGAATCTGACTGCCGTAATTTGCCATTCCTTAAGCTTCTTTGACTAATCGACGCATTTGATCTTTTTCTTAATTGAATTGCACTTTGAACAGATTCCATTTCCACATTCTCCCCGTCGGATGTAATTTTAATATCGTCATTGTCCTGTTCTTTCTTTATTTCAATATCTGAAGCAATATTTTCTTCTACCAACATTTTCTTACTCCTTGTCACCTTACCCTCTACTTTATCTGTTATTCCCTGTTGATTATCTATCTCTGAATCACTCAACATCGAAGCAATAACCTCGTCTATAGTAAGATCTATAGAACTCTTAGAGTCCAAAAGTGACTTTGAAAATTTTGTATCAACAGATGCCCTTGTATTAGCGTAATCTATATCTCTATTATTCTTCCTTCCTTTAGTAAACTTGATATCCCCTTCTGTTTTTATGCAAGTATCCTTCTCTCTGATATTGTTCCTTTTGAATCCTGAAAACTTTGTCTGCTTCACACCCTTGGATAGAGAATCCGAATTCTCTAAACTTTTTCCCTTTCTACTAAGTTTTGGGCTACTTTTAGTACTAGATCCAGCAACAGAATCTGTGTCTCTATCTTGAGTGTCTTCGTTTTCCGCTTCCCCGCTATTTTTTGGTAGAAACTTGGTCTTTTTAGTCCTGAGATTGTTCTTGGCACTTCTGTTAGCTCCTTCTGTTCCTATACTTTCACCCTCTGTATCGTTTACGTGGTTCTCTAGAGTTCTTAAACTAATATCCGACGTCTTAATGCTATTGTCCTCTGATAATTTGACCCTTTTAGCTCTCACACCTTTCTTAATATCAGCAGTTATTCTGCACAAATTCCTATTTGCTACTTTCCTTGTAACCTTTGACTTAATGAGGTTTGCCTTTGCTGCCCTTAACTTCTGTTTACGTTTAAGATTCCTTAGAACCTTTTTACGTGGCAAGCTGGCCTCTAATTTTGGAGGAAGCTGACTTCCAGTGGCTACAGCTTCTAATGCTTCCAATGCTTTTGCAAGTTGTTGTTGTCTTAACGTCGACAAAGGCTTGCCTTTTCTATTTTTAATTTCATTCGATGGCAAGCCACAATCATTATTTGCCTTCTGTTTTGCTTTGGAAGGCGCTAAGGGTTTCTTTTCCCTGGATGCCATCTCACTTCCACCCACATTGGGCTCCTGCAATTTCATTCGTAATATGAAATTGCAAGCCAATTACTGACCAAAGGGTAATTACTACTACCATTGTAGTGTTCAAAGTAATTTTCTAATTGTCCTATCAATAAAACAATATACATTTAAAAACTCAAAGAAATACTATTTATTTGTATACATTTTTCTGAAAATTTATAAAATATCCATTTCTACGGAAAATACTTTCGAGACAATAATCATATAATTAAAAGATAGCTCAATTTAGAGAAATACATCACAGTGAAACGCTTAAATTATAACTGATGAAAATGTACCTTTCCTCTTATAAGCGAGACAGGAACAAATTGACTGTACACC
The DNA here is from genome assembly GCA_951804975.1 of Anthophora plumipes. Classification (NCBI taxonomy): domain Eukaryota; kingdom Metazoa; phylum Arthropoda; class Insecta; order Hymenoptera; family Apidae; genus Anthophora; species Anthophora plumipes. The sequence goes on along the minus strand of OX638122.1, from coordinate 16,547,051 downwards.
AAGTGAAAAAAACTACATAATTCGTCTTAGGTGCGAGTAGGTGAGCGGCCGGTTGAATAGTGGGGTTGATAGATGCGGCCCTGGCGGTCAGAAAAATTACGTGACAAACTTTGCATTTACACGGATACACGGAGCGCCTCTTTTCGGTCAGGGAATCGCTTTGAAATATTTACCGCAATATCTCGGCAATCGTCCCCTCGATTACGATAAATTTTATCCCGAAAGAAACATCATGTTATATATTAACTTCCAAATGTAAAAATTGGGGGTTGAGCATGCGGGAATTATCGAAAATCGTGAAACAAATCGTCGCGAAAAAATCGCCACGAATAAACAAAAGGTCGGACTCAATTCGAGATTTCCTCGATTTAATACGCAATTCGCCGTGTATTATCAAAGGGAATAACAATTTTATTATTCAACTTGTCGATTGTACTCACCTCTGAGGCAAAAAATCACCGTCAAAGAGCGTAGTTTTTGCAGCTAAAACGCGGAAAACAATTCTGTGAAAAACACAGTCCCGTTGCAGGGTGTCTGTACGATGTCCCACTGTTTTGAGGCTACCGCCACCTGACGGTGGAACATACGACCTCTCCCAGGTCCATAGTCCGTTTGTACTAATTCATTGCATTATTTTAACTAAATTCAACCCCTGCCGCTTTATGCCGGTCAGTATATTTGATATGTTCAGCTCGTGAGAAAATTGTGCTTACTAGCGAGCACTAAAACAGTCCAAATAGGCTTGGCAGAATCGCGGCAATTCCACGGCAAAGTTCGGAGCAACGCGGCACTTCCAAATCTATACAGTATTTGTAATAACTAACCCTGCCGTTATTTGTCGGATTTTAACGTAATCACGATCACTTGGTGATACATTCTATCTATCGGGATCGCGGCCAAGGGAAGCGAAGTTTCTCGCGAGAACAAAAAATGCTAGAAATACAGGCCCGTCGCGAGGAAAAACTCGATCTGGCACGAGAACGAAAAGGAAGACGCGCCCGTGCGCACCAATGGCGGCCACCGACCCTTATTTACTGAAGTCAAAATGGCTGCCCTTCGGCTTTTCACACGTTTCGAACTATTGCCGATTATTCTACGTCCTGTCACCAACAATGAATCGTTAAGAGGTGCTTTACCAATCGTCGCTCAGGTATTACGGGTTTGCATGCATTTATTTTTCTCTTAATTACGTCGACACGTGACCCGACTATCGTGCATTTCCATGATCCATTAGTTTTAAGAACAAACTAACGAAGGGCCATGCTAGGTATGCGAGGTATTTACGTTTGTTAGTTTTTATTTTATTTTATCTTGAAGAAATTTCTTTGTTTCTTGTACTATCGAAGACTTGTTCTACAAAATAAACATTCTCGAAATTGTTGTATTTAACGTTTCGACGTTAAATATCTGGTAGGCTGGTAAATATACCAAGGTAAATCGTGAAAAGCGAGTAGTCTAAGATACAGTAGTGCGATACTAAATATACGCCATGTTATTTTAACTAGTAAAAATATAGATTTTTTTTTCTTTTATTAAAATGTAACTTAAATTTGTTCAGTTTAATTTATTGAAAGGAGAAAAACGGTACATCTGACGATAAAATTTCTATTTAGTCAATTTCATATTTTAACCTGCAAATATATCGAAACGACCATAATAGGTATTAGTGATAAAATTGTTAAAGTTCTTTTGTCGTGTATAATATACGTACTTTTTTTTTTAATTTATTCAAAAGATACATGTATTTTTCATTCATTCTAGGTGTACAAAAGATGGAGCAGTTACAAATCTTCGCCTGTCTATGACGAAAAAAATCCTTCAAAATATACAAGTTATGAAATAACAAAAGATCCTGAAGAATGGAAATTCGTTGAAAATTTGCTTAAACCAAAAATCATACCTGAGATTTCACTAGAAAAGAAAGAGTATCCATCTGGATGGAAACCACCTATTGGTGTGTCTTTACTTCTTATATCAATGTTATATATTATAAAGAAGTGCGTCTTGATATGTAACTTTATTTTACAGCTAAACCAAATGATTATCCATATTATATACAACGTACAAAGAACTATATGCAACCAGTTTATCTTCGTCTCTTCTATAGAGGAATGCGAAGAATAACTGCTGTTCGTAGAATTCAAGGAGATATTTGGGCACTGGAATCTGAATTGACAAAATATATAGAAGAACGCGAGCAAAAACCGATGGGTGTTCGTGTGAACGAACTTGTAGGTGAAATAAGATACAGGGGAGACTATGTAAATCTTATTAAAAAATGGCTAGATGAGAAAGGATTTTAAGATATTGTAAATATTTTATAAGCAGGCATTTATTGTAAATATAAAAAGAAGCATACTTTATTGGTACTGTTGTTATTATTTGTTGAAACCTAAAAATAACGAAATCCCTTTTGAGATACCTTGGATTTAAATCGTTTCGTATTCAATTAGTTATACAAAATATTTGAAATATAGAAATTTATTGCAGTACTTAAAGAATCAACAACTTCATTTTCTTTTTTTTTCTTTTTTTTTTTTTGTAAAAATATGCATTATATTTAAAACTATACTTCACACAAACTAGCATATGGAAGAGATGAATTGTAGTATGTGTAGCAACGCAGCAGACTTAAATATAATAGGTGTTACAGTGTGTTATCTCATCATGTTTCTATTAAATCATGCTATATGCTTTTTTATTAAACAACAAATGAACAAAGTAACTTCATGAATCTATTAAATTATCTGCTTTCGTAATGTGTGTGTGACGTGCAACTAAAACAGTTTATAAATAAAATAATTTAACGGAATCGGATAAAATACAAATTTCTAATAATGCGCATGCCAAAGTAAATGTATCACGACTTACATATATCGTTAAACATGAATGATAATTCGCTCGATGTTGAAATAAATTCAAAATACCGAAGAACTTGACGATTTATATTGGTACGATAAAAAAAAAAGTGCGTTAAAAACAAATTTCAGAATGATGTTTTAAACGTAACGAACTTAAAAAGGTAAAAGCATCAAGTTGTACAGTAGTGATCTACAGAAAGGAACATGATTTTTTTTCTTTTTTTTTTTGTAGCTTGAAAACCATCCTATTCAATACAGGATTCTAAGGGTTTGCACGTAAACTTTGATAATATTTTATCAGTTTTTTTGACGTTTATTTCATGCGAACAAAATGTTCTGTTTAATAATAAGCATATGGCAAAGTTTTACTTGAAAATTTTTCCCTGATTAAATTTACGTCCCTCCTTATCAGCACCGGTCCAGCTGAAGTACTGTTGAACCAATTCTTTCGTTTCTTCTTTAGTTGGATCTAATTTGGTCCAACTATACGATTCATAATCTACCTGCCAATCTGGACACAGCTGTTCAAAAAATTGCGGTTGTTACTAGTAACCATCACATTGTAGAAGGGATGGAAATATTGAAAAAAAAAAAAGGGAGAGGAGAAAAGAAACTAACTGTGAAAGCAAGTTCTTGTCCGCGCCAAACCCAAATACCGCTGATGCTACTGTCGTTATCTGTACCGAACAGGCAGGCACTAGCGAATGCACCTTTCCGCATTTTGTCTAATCGTTGGTACATTCCACTTATAAGATTGCACGACATAAAAACCTACGAAAAATATACCGATAAGAATATGCTGATCTGCAAAAGTATACGATTAACCGAGTGCTTTTGTTTTACCTTCGTTAATTCATTATTATATTTATATTCGCCGAGCCAAATACTGTAATGTTCTGGATCAAATTTTTGCCAGAAGTAAGGTATAGACTTTGCTTCATCCTCGTTTGAATAAAATCTCTTGAAGTCATCAAGATCGAAAGAGCCTTTAGGTAATGTATCAAAAGGATTTGTAGTTTTAGGTTCAGCAGCTAAAGCTATATCTGTTGGATCTAGTTCTTCAACAGCTTCTTTTTTAGACTCCTTTGCTTCCTTTGACTCCTTTGACTCCTTTGACTCCTTCTTGGATTCCTTCTCTTTCTTCTCTTTCTTTGAAGACTATTAAAATCATAATCCGTTATTGTAATATATCCGATATAGCTGTTTTTACGAAAGAAAAAATACTACCAACTTTTCCTTGAGTTTCTGCAAATTTCTTTGGATCATACTCAAGAGTTTTCTCAGCCAATTTAAAGCAACCAATTACAGCCATCGATTCGGGCTGATAAATGACTGTTTGGAACCACCGATTCACGTTCTGGTACGGTTTACGTAGATTTGGTTCTAGAATATATTGGTACAAATGAAGTAATGTCATGGCTACACTAATATCCGCTAATGTCAGTCGCTCCCCAACCAGGTAAGTACGTGTAAGTAAATGAGAATTAAGGGCGGTCAGTGCTTTCTTTACATCATCCTTAGCATGCTCTACATTCTGCAATTTTAAATTTACAAAATTAGCTCAGCTTCAATTAGCTACAAAACCATAAAGGAAGGTCGAAAATTTGTATGCACTTTGTTTAAACACATATACAGAGATCATATGCATTCTGACAAATTGCTAACATTCATGTACCTCCTTGAGTTACAATAATAGTTAGGCTATTTAACTATTGTTGCCTTTGAAGGAGGATTCACAAAAATGAACAACATTCATTTATACCTGCTTATTGTATGGCATAATTCCAAGCAATGGGAATACCCATGCACAGCTAGCTGGAAGAATTTCAGAATCTGCAAAGCCAAACCATTGAATAATCTCTGCACGTTCAATATCAGTTTTACCTCTCAATTGATCATTAGCCACTAAAAAAAAAAGAAAAAGAAATATACATATCCCGATTACATATATGAATAATTTAATCCGTATAAGCATCATATATAATCATAAGTTTTTACCATAATAAGCAATTGCATTGCTCTCTGTGATACATTTTCCATCGCATGTTTCAAATGCTGGGACCTAATGTGAGAAAATAACATGTATTATTGAACTTTTAACAGATAATTAAAAATAGAGACATCATAGCAATGTGAATAAAGTTAAAAGAAAGTTTTTAACAAATGACTCAAAAAATTACACCAAACAGTGATAATACTCTTTTGAAATCACAATACGAAATATTTATTCTTGAATATTTTCGTAAAAAAACTATACCAGCTGGATTGTCGACAAAGACGTTAACATATAAGGAAACAACAAATATACACAGCGTTCGTAAATAGCTTTACCTTGCCCAACGGAAATTTCTTTAAGAAAGCTTCACTTTTGTTTGTTTCGCCGAAAACGAAATCATCTGCGATTTTGATGTGAGCACCGGAATACTGTGCCGCGATCAGCACCTTGTAGGCTCTGAAGTTTTCCGGGTACGTGTAAAGAGTCTGAAATAAATCGAGACTCCATTAGCTGGTTTCTACATTATAATGCATTTCTGCAGAAGCCTGGTTTTTTGTCACTTTATCATAATATCGATGTTTAGCAGTTCAAATAGCACGAGAGGGACTTACTCCAGACGCCATTATATTCAGCTACGGGAAGAGGAAGTTGAAGGCCGGTAAAGATCGTTTCTCTCGAGTGCATGAAGTCTACAGTAATAGATATGTCCTTAAGATGTAGCCACAATGTACGAATCTTTTATTTTCATGAAACGCTTCAAATGGTTTGGATTAAAATTATAGTGTAATAAAGAAACAACATAAAACATTAATTTAATAATGTAAAAACAAATTTCTACTTATATTGGACGTAATCTAAAATAATAAAATACAAAACAACAATTAATAAGAAACGTTATAACTTCGATTTGCTGCTTAATGAAAATTCATCATGCGCATCACAAACAAATTACAATTTTTTAGATAAAGGAACATTTTTTTTATAAAGTAGTTTTTAACGATTTTTAAGTAACACTTTAAATAACGCTTGTCTTTTAAATGCATAAAATTAGAGTTTGTTATTCGATACGTGAAGTTCAATTCACGTAGAGGAATATTGTTACATTATATTTTATAATAATGTTCAAACTTGCACGTGTGCAATTAACATTTTTTTTCATATTCATATATTTCTCTATAATGTTGCCTATCTATAGCGAATGTATTATACGGTCGCAGTGTGTCCAAAAATGGCAGCGCTGAAGGATGTTGTTTCTTTGTATAAAAATTTAAAAGAAGAATGGACAGCGACTCCGTGTAATTTGAAGAAATGCGGTGAATTACTTAATCAGCTAAAGGTGATCTATGAAATGTTAATTTTAACTTTTCTATCATTCAAGAATACATTTATTACTAGAATCGCAACGATGTAACCTTGTTTACGTCTGCAGTTTGTCAAAAGTGAATTGTCATTGTATTCTAAGTACACGATTAATCGTTGAATAATTAATTTTTCACAGATCGGTCTTACTCATTTAATGTTCCTTCCAACATCAAACAGTACAGCAAGTCAAAATGAATTGCTTATAGCTCGTGAGTATTGTAATTTGAAGTAAGTTCTGTTGAAAATTTCATTGTCATACACACGAAATTTTGTACGATTTTGCAGGTGATATTTTAGAAATTGGTGCACAGTGGAGTATAGTAACAGAGGACATACCTTCTTTTGAACGTTACATGGCACAATTGAAGTGTTATTACTTTGATTATAAATCAGGATTAATGGAATCTGCATACAAGTATCATCTTCTTGGCTTAAATCTTTTATTCCTGTTGTCCCAGAACCGGGTGGCTGAGTTTCACACAGAATTAGAATTGTTACCATCTGATCAGATTCAATCTAATGTTTATATTAAACATCCCTTAAGTTTAGAACAATACCTGATGGAAGGTTCATATAATAAAATTTTCTTGGCAAAAGGCAATGTACCAGCAGCATCCTACAATTTCTTCATAGACATTTTATTGAATACTGTGAGAGATGAGATTGGGGCATGTATGGAAAGTGCGTATGATAAAATTTCCATACAGGATGCTTCAAGAATGCTGAATTTAAATTCAGAGAAAGATATGAAAGCGTTCGCGGCGAAAAAGAATTGGACCCTGGCAAAGGATGGCTACTTTTACTTTAGCACAACCAATGAAAAGAAAACTGAAGAGCCAATCCCCAGCTCAGATTTGGCTACATTAGCAATTGACTATGCAAGAGAACTTGAAATGATTGTTTAAGCATGTATATTTCCCTCGTATTTTATAGATAAATAAAGTTTGTCATATAATTATTACAAAATGATATTTCTGCACCTTTCTACATTCCCATAAAAGAATTATACATAAGATACGAAATTGCAACGCGTTTTGTTATCCAAAAAGGAAAATTGCTTTAAATGGACTGTTTAAATAAACAAATACTAAGTGCATATACTTTTCCAAAGTTGCATATTTAGAATATAGAGTATAAAGTAGATCAGAGTGAAGCAACTTTGACTTAAAGGGAGGTTTACAATTGACCGTATTTCCATTCCCTCCAACATTGTGTCAATGCAAACAAAAATGGAATAATTACTAATATTTATGCTAACTGAAACTGTTGTCAAACTAAAAATTAAAAATTTGCCTCAATCGAAATTTTAATTTACATTTTTAGGTTAGCTTGCTGCGGAGTTGCTTTCTAGTGTATCGAAAAGAAACGATCTGTCAAAATGCTGCCCAGCTACGAGCGATTTCTTTTAGAAAAGCAAATGGTTATATTCGATATCGGTAGCGCATATACAAAGTATGTGTATCTATATTTACAGGATAAATTACGATATGCTAATATACTGATGAATAATTTGAAAACAGATTTGGTTACACGGGCGAAGCTACACCGCGCGGTATAATAAAGACGGAAATAAACTGTCCAGAAACGAAACAGCTTAGAAAAATTTACGATTACACAGACACGAAGGATCTGTATCAATTACTCGTTGAATTTTTCCATCTTTTGTTTTCCAGGTAAAAATATGTCCAACTAATACTGTTACTTTGATTTAGCATATATGTTAATCTTTGCACTCGGCTTTAGACACGTTGTTACATGTCCAAAGGATACCAGAGTCGTCGTTTTGGAGTCGTTATTATCTCCAACACAATTCAGGGAGACATTGGCTAAAGTATTGTTCAGACACTTTGAAATTGAATGCTTGCTGTTACTGCCTACTCATTTGGCCAGCATGAGTACCTTGGGCATCAATTCAGGTTTAGTTTTAGATGTTGGATACAAAGAAGCTACTGTGATTCCAATTTTTGAGAGTGAGCAAATTCTGAAAGCATGGCAAGCTCTTCCATTGGGTGGACAAATTGTACATGAGTAAGTTGAATATATCTACAGTGTAATACTGTATTGTTATAGGTTGTTTCACAATAATTGTATCTTTTGAACAGGTATTTGATGAAATCTTTGAAGGAAGCTTATCCTGATATGGACATAGATGAAAGACTTGCAGAAGATATAAAAGTGAGGACTTGTTTTGTCACTACATTAGAGAGAGCTGTTAAATTAGATACTCCAGAAGCTCCTAATCCTCCTCCAGCAGTTATATACCCTGGAGCTAAAAGTATCACCATACCTGGTGAACTTAGAGAAAAAGCATTTGAAGTGTTATTTGAAAGGGACAATGATAATCTTAGTATACCAACAATGATTTTGGATGCTATTCTACAGGTATAACTAAAACATGTATTTTCCATTGATATTCCGCTTTTCCCTGACGTAATTCAATTTCTTTGTTGCAGTGTCCAATAGATGCTAGACGAGTTATGGCGCAAAACATACTATTAATCGGTGGTACAGTGATGACAAAAGGCTTCGCGAGTCGTCTCAAGTCCGAACTGTTAACTCTTATACAAAGTAATCTGTATTCCGAGAAATTAAAGATTCAAACGTTTATGTTCCATACTGCACCCTGTAAACCGAATTATACGGCATGGTTAGGAGGTGCTATATTTGGAGCAGCAGATTTACGATCGAGAGTTCTGACAAAAGAAAATTATTTAAAATCTAACAGAGTCCCCGATTGGGTCAGTTTTCTAGACAATCCAAAATATGACAACCAGCTTGTGAAACCTAAGACATTGGCTACTTCAGTAAATTAACAATTGTTTACATACATTAGTAATAACATAAATAATATATTTTTAATCATTGTTATGTGCTTGTACGTACAATATGTGTACTTTTATTTATTTTCTATTTATTGTTTTTCATATTATCATGTATAAATTTAAAAATATTATTTCGATTAACATTAAATAAACGTGAGAACAGTCTTGGAAATTTAAAATGTTTTTTATTCGTGTAAATTGTGTTACGCAATTTTCAAAATTACGTCGCAAAACTTATAGAGTGGTGAGCAACGTAAGTTTCTCGTTAAGTTGGAGCTGTGTTTTTATCAACTGCGAGAGCGCGACGACCATTAGTAAATCTTTCACGTTGCTGTTGAACATTTCGTCGAATTGATCGCTCGACATTTTTGGTACAGAATGTACCATATCCAGAAGAGCACGGCCCACCTAAAATATTTTTAGATTAAATTTTATACTATACGAAATATTTTTACAAATCCAAGTACACACTTGATTGTCTGGTGGTTGTTTTCCAGTCAGTACATCATCAACATATGCAAGTACTTGTTCCAACATTGAGGACAGTTTAGCACTAGCTTCTGCTATTTGAGAAAGATCCATCATTGGTTCTATACCCGCAACTGTTTTTGCACCAGTTATTTGAGCATGTGCTGCTTGTTGTGTCTTAGAACAAAGCTGCAGTCCAACAATTTCTGGCTCATAGCAGGTAATCTAGAAAAAAGTATGCCAATGGTTGGAAGATATTTTATATTCTAAAGAATGTAACATGTAACATACCTGTACTTTAACTGGTGTAAACATAGAACCTTGTTTTCCATTAGGTACTCCTAATGGGACACAGACATAAGCTTTGATTCCCATTCTAGTAGTATTTGCTAATGTTGTATCAACAGTCAGATGAACAGGATTATTACATTCACAAACATAATATTCATGAATAACAGAGGAATGAGTAGTGACCTGTAAGATTTGATTCCAATAGAATATTTTTCCTTAGAATACAATGTATACATGATTGTTAGACCACAGTACCTCATTCCCTGTTGCCCACCATCCCACAATATTTTCTTGTGCATTAATCCTATGATTCAATCTGTACAAATCAACTCCATAAACTAAATCAGCATCTACTTGACTTTCAGATTCTTTGTGTGGCACGCAAAAACAGTTTGTAACTTCAACAATTCCTTTCTCAACAGTACCTATATATATTAATTCATTGTAAACGTTTTCCATATAGTGAAAGAAACTGTTCAAATTTTGGGTACAATGCTTTCGTAATTTAAACAATACATTTTCGTAACAGATGTAAAATTTATCAATTACCTAACAACGTGCCGATAACACGATGGGATTCCGCTTTCCGACGCTCGTAAGCGTCGACAATTTGAAACAATACAACGGGATGAACCTTTACCGTGAGGTTAAGCGCCATGATTCACTGTCGTCTATGGTAAAAAGAAACTGTGCATCGACCACGTTATTTTCCCACCTTGAAATAACGTTAACATAGAAAGGAATATCTATGCGAATTTCTTGATACGATCAGCCAATAAGTAAATTGCTACCTTCATTGAAGAGTGTGCTTAAAATTATGTACCACCTTTAATTAAACGTAGAATATTCTTCTCTCTAACATTCGATAAATTAACAAAAACGTATTAACGATATATTTTTACTAAACCAATTTATACATGTGTTACAGTCTAAAAAAGAACATACTCCGAATCAACACGCGGCGGATTCATGATCATGAGAATTGTTCACATATATTTAATCTGGTAGGCGTGATTTCGACACAAGATGCTCTCGCTAGTCAAAGATAATAGTTGGTACGGTGCTCGATGGTACATATAGAACGCATTGCTGTGGTGGAGAAAAAAAGGGGAAAAGAAAGTACGTTATTTATAAAAATAGTGCTGGGCGTGATAGTGAACTACGTGATGCGATTAAAATTGACGTGAATGGAATGCATCACTGTCATGTAGTACGTACAATGACGTATAGACGTCGAGAGAATATAAAGTACTTATTTTTTTTTCACTGTTATCATGGGTTCCAGATTGAGGTAAGTGCATTCCTTATTTTCCATCCTACACGCCAGATATTATCTCACAGATATTTCTTTTATTTCACTTTAACACGTTGATATCATTATCATGCTACAGAGTATTTCCTCTTGTATGATGCATCAAATAGGTGAAAGTACTCTTTTTGTTCTTTTTTTTTTTTTTAAACATTACCCAAGTGTGTTTCTCAATGAAAGTTTAACATGTGTTAGTCAATGGATCAAATGTGTACAGAATACAGAGTTTCTAACAATGTGTGAATATTTTCAGGGACAATGTGCAACATCTTTTTGAATGTTTCTGCGAGATAGCTGCACCATTGGGAGAGAAACCACCTTGGATACTCCAGAAGTATCCAACTTCTTTCTTAGATGAGGAGATACTTAAATCTGTCCCTAAATTTGCCTATCCTTGTGAAATTGAGAAGTAAGTTTTAGGGATTGTTTAATGTTGGTAGATTTATATATATGTGTAACTTTAAATTTAGATAGATATCATTTAATTCTAAGAAATATGATATCACATTGAACTTACACATTTGTTTCAGTTTGATGGTGCAACATTTCTCATTTGTACTGACTAGTATAGATTCAAAGTGGACATTTGGATTTTGTAGACATGATCCTAAGACAGACACAGCTTTAGTAATTTTAAGTGCACTACCATGGCATGAAATATTTTACAAGTTAGTATATGTTATGTAATATGATAGACCGTGAAGAATTTAGATGTGCACAGTGTGTAATTTTGTTTTATGCTTTATAGACTTCTAAATAATATTGCAACATTGATGAGCAATGGCACTGGAGAAGATCTTTGGAAATTTCTTGAAACTGTATATAAAAGTCCAGTCCCTATTCCTGGTAGTTCTATTTCTATTCCTGTACCAAATTCTAAAGTGGTAAGTAATGTAATATAGCTTTTTTTCCATAGCATAGCATTTCATTCGCTCTATTTCTTGTTGATTAACAGAATTTCGTTTGTCAAAGTCCGAAACAATTTCAATTACCAAGTATACCTGAAAATGTAAGTGAATAAAAATCATTGTCTAACGTTTGTAAGAATTTGGTGTACAAGTTTCATTATTTTTAGAGAAACTTGACCGAATATTACAGCGCTGTCGATGCTCACAATATGATGATTATATTCGCCTCTATGCTGTGCGAGCGACGAATTATTTTCACATCGAAACGTTTATCGAGATTAAGCGCTTGTGTTCAAGCATGCAATGCTTTAATTTATCCAATGATTTGGCAACATATATATATCCCAGTTTTACCGCTATCCTTGATAGACTATTTATTAGCGCCAATGCCATTTTTAATTGGAGTACCTACTCCAACACTTCAGGTATTCATATATAAAATTATAAAATGTTAATTCACACACACACACACACACACACACACACACACAATCATATATTAATTATATAAGATTCCTTTTTTTTTTTTAGAGAGTACGAAAAAGTGATCTAGGAGAAGTAGTTATTTTGGATGCTGATATTAACACCATAGAATCTCCGTTTCAAGATTTGGAATCGTTGCCTCAGGATGTAGTTCGTATAAAAATATGATTTTACTTCTGGAATGACAACGATTATTCTTAAGAATCGGAACACATCTTAAATAATAAAATAAAGAGTTTCTTTGTCCCAGGTGGCAAATTTGAAAAAGGCATTACGTAACAGATCTGCGCTACTCGGAGACGGCGTGTCAAAGGCATTTTTACGAGCGTTGGTCCAATTAACGGCTGGATATAGGGACGCATTAACGTTGGAGCAAGGACAAAGTATTACGTTCAATCAGAATGCGTTTGTAGAAAGCAGACCGTTGTCGATGCAACCTTTTCTACGAAAAATGTTGGAGTTACAAATATTTCAACAAGTATGAAGAAATATTTCTTTTTATATGTATACATATATATGTACATTTTTTTTTTATAAATTGAATGTAACTTTACGATGATGATAATTTTAGTTCATTGAAGAAAGACTGAATATGCTTAATTCAGGGCTTGGCTGCTCGGATGAATTCGAAATGGAAGCCTGCAATTATTCTGCTAAATCTGGTAGCAAATTTATGCAACAATATCGGGAATGGACTTACGCAATGCGAAAAGAAAGCTCTGCATTTTTCCGCAGTGTGAAAGACAAGGTGTGTTAATTGTTGAATTAATTACTCCATAAAAGTACATTTCGAGGATTAATTGTCGTAGCTGAGATTTACGTAATCAAGTTACCTTTTGTGTTTTTGATTGCCTTGGATTCCAGGCCAATCCAGCTGTAAAATATGCAGTTAAATCAGTAAGTTTAGTAGATGTTTAGATTTATCGTTCTGCTGTACTTAAAATTTCTTTATGCTACATGTTACTTATCATATCAAATTCAAATTTTTACTTTTGTTGCTGTGTATGCATGTGTAGACAAATTTTATCATCTAAGTGTATTTTAATAACTATTAACAAGCACAGTAACGACAGCCTTTATATTTTTATTATTTTCGAAATATTTATTTGAATTTAACAGTTGTCTTAAACAAACTATACACTTGTAGGTAAAGGATAAAGGCAAAGACATGAAAACAGCATATAAAGGATTAAAATGGAAAGGTATCGTGGGGTTTTACGGACATTTCTTAACAAAACTTATCTAACAATATATCAATAGAATCATTTGTATTTCAGGACGATCAAATAGAGGTGATACCAGTATGAGATTTCATCAACCAAGATCCGCACCTAGCTCGCCTACATCTGACAGAAGACCTATTGATTTTACATCCCCACCGAAATCACCAAATGGTTTTACGGCTACTACTAGTTACAGAAAAGACCTCCGAATACGTAATAGTAATTTCAGTGATTCAAGGTATACTTTCTATCGTTCTATTTTCAAACGATCGTATCAGCTTTTATCGTTAACTTTGACTATTTCAATTATGATAGGAAACAATATTCACCGTTGAGTCCCGGTTCACCAGAAGAATCGGATTCTCCACCGGAAAGAGTGAACATTGATCTTATGCAAGAGCTTCGTCACGTGATATTTCCTAATACACCTCCAGTTGATAGAACAGTGAGTGTATATTTTTAATCGTAATCTAAAATATACAGGATCCTGAAAAATTTACCAGTAGCCAGCACTAATTTAATACGGCACTATAAGGATATTAAGTAGAATGTACAATTCATACGAGATAATTGAGACAGCATCTCAGTTATATAATACACTTCGCTATCGGGGGTATAGCAAACGTCTCTTTGTACAATTTATATGTATCGTTAACTTGTTGCTTTATTACGCGATGTGTATGTGTATGCGCAATTGACATCAATAGCATGATTATGATCGAGAACAAATATACATTGGAACTTATGCAAATCATGCGCAATATCATGCATGTATCATCTCTAAATACTTTAATGGTAATCGCATAAAAATATTTCTTTCTTATGAATTATTTATTTGGTTAAATCGTGAAACAGTATGATTTCGAAGTAGTATATTTATATACATAAATATGCGCATGCAGAATAAAAAAATTTACGTTAATATGATGTATGCATATATCCATGTTCAAGATTCGTAATTTATTTAAATTATGTTTAGAACGTACTTTTCCGTTTTTTTTTTGTTTTTTTAGTTGATAAAATTATAAGAATGTTTCATGCATCACTTTCAGTTGAAACCAGTACGCAGTTTAGACAGCTTGCGACCTGCATGGAGTGGGCATATACGGCACGGCCCTCCACCTAGTACAGTTGTCACAAACCCAACTGTTACCACTTCCACGAAAACTATAACCTCTACTCCACCACATTCCACCTTAATTAGCTCGGTTGATCAATCAAATATTCTATTGAGCACCGATGATACACAAGCAAGTGCTCAAATCGGTGGAAATAATAAAACATTTCCCTTTCATTCTTTGGTCTCGAAACCGAATAAGTTAACCGAGAAACTTGACAAAACGTCGCTTTTATCGGTTTCGCAAAGGTGTATCGACAACGTACATTTGAATAATTTTTTACACGAAATTCACGCGAGTAAATTTGCAAAATGTAACATATCGCCGCAGTACGCGCAGAGAACAAATGTAAAGCAATGTAAGAACGATTGCGATAATCCAGCGAAGAACGCGACGTTTTATATCGACAGTGTATTTCCAAATTACGATTCGGATATCCATTCGAAAGAGAACGATCCGTTCGATACCAGTCAAATTTTCATGCCTTCCTATTTGCAACCACCGATATATCAAGCTGCAAATGCATCGTTGTCTGTTAAGTATCATGTTCCATCCCATGCATACAATAGTACATCTTGCTCTGCATATTCGAAGGTAAACGTCGTCATTCATTATTTATTTTGTGAATCTTATGTACGCTTTTCAAACACATCATTTCTACAATCATTTAACATGTAATCTACACGTTTATGCTTTTCTTGTAACTGACTTGTCTTTGACTAAAAATGTAACTTTTTTTCTTTATTTATACTTCTTCCTTTTTTTTTTTTGTTTTAAGTTTAATTTGTCAACGTTTTTAACAAGCTACTTTCTTTTTATCGTTGTTTACAGGTGTCTCCTGAAGTGCCAGATTTAATTAGGTTAGATTCAACAACAAGCAACGACGACTTTGATCCGTTACTCTCGAAATCCTCGGAATTCCCAAGCTCTAAGCAAATGACTCAATCATTACATATCCCAGTGATGGGCGAGGGTCTTAGCAATCCTTTGTATCCTTATTTTCAACCACTGCACAAAAGTAACGATAAGCAACAAAAATCTTCCGATAATATTGGTGATCTGGATTTATTGCAAGCGTACGGCTTGGATTTTAACAAGTTTAACATAAGCAATGGCGATTCATCTTCGAAAAATTCCACTGTATGCAGCACATCTGAGAGCAGCATTAATATTGATAATACGTTCAGTTTAACGCTGAATGCGCCTGCCATTAAATCACAAAACAATTGGACAAAATTTGAATAAGTAATGAAATATATTACTGTTCACATATCACACAATTGTATATATAATGTTAATACTGTTTTCTTTTCTTTATTTTTTTTTTTGTTACTCATATAAACATAAGTATCATTGAACGCCTACAGGAGCATAGTTGTTAATAGGAGTTTTATAGTGAAATGATAATAGAATTAAATGAATTGTAATATCCTAGCTATTTAGTAGAGAAAAGGGGATACGATCATTTGGCTTTGTAGCACAAATATGTAATACAATACGTCCAATGCGTCCGTATACATTTTTTATATTGAGAACTGGCAGGATAATATTTGTAGTATCCCACAAATTTGATTTTGTGTAATTTCTAAGTCATTGTTCCTTCGGATTTAAGTTTGTGTAAATTTGTGTACAAAGTTTGTTTCAATCGATAAGTTTAATTGAATTAAGGAACACAATAACAAATACTAGAGCAAGGAAAAAAAGGTATATAATTTAATATTATTCGAACGAATGGATTCTTAATACATATTTATGTATATGATTCTTAACAACAATTACCTTGGAAAATTGTAGAAACATAATAGATTAATACTGAGAGAATAATGCCTACATAGTAATTTGTATCATTTCATTAAATTTTTTTCACTTAACGTAGTCATTCTCATGTAATGTCCCGACAAAACTACTTACTGTATCTATTCGTAATTAATTATTATCAGTATTTAAAGGAAATGATCGATCGGAACAAATTAAGTACGATTACCGAAACAATTAGCTCGTCCTTATTAGATTTTAAATATATTAAATTTAATAGTTGTTGCATTTATTGGTAACGCTTTATAATAAACGAATACGAAAAGTAATAGCACCATGATTACCTACAGTTTTCTATTTTATTCGTTTTTATTGAAAAAAAGCTTTTTTTATTCTGAAGATATTTACTCCATACTTTTTTTTTTTAAATACGTTTCAATAATCACCTTTAGCGAATGTTATTTTAATTTGTACAAATATGTGTCAGAGAAAATGGAAATAACGACAATGACATATTGGTATAGTACAATTTAATAAATAAGATAATGTGGAAATTAAATTTTCAAACCTAAAATAATTTTAATTAAGCGTTACATTACTCGTAGCGCTGATAATGCATCGGCAATACGTTGCAGCTCCCCTTCGCTATTTATCAGTTTCTCTTTATTACTATTTTGCACATCTAGAGGTACTTTAACATCATAATCAGGAACTTCCATAGCCTGCTTAGTTTTGCGTATAGTATCTACTAACTGTTCTTGCTTCTTGCTAAGTTTCTCTATCTCCTTCTTTGAATCAATTAAACCCTTGAATATGCACAAATGTTACAGTTAATGTTAATTACATAAAGCTGTTAAACGAAAGTTCCTTCCTGATCTATTTTAGCAGTATTATTACCTTTAATAGTAGATGCACCTGAACTTTATCAGTGATAGTAATGATAGCGCATCCTGCTGGTGGTTTTGTTGTATTAAGCGTAGAATACGAGAGAGTTTCTATCAGCAGCTGATACTTCAAAAGCTTTTCTTTTAGATTATCACTAGCGCATACAAGAAATGCTTCAGTCTTTAGTTTGTTCGGCAAGTTGTAAGTTGCGCGGGTTGACCGGATATTCTTTATCAATTTATTTGCGAAATCGACATCCTTCTCTATTTCTTCGTTCCTCCAAGGATACTAGAGGATAATTGTGCAATTAAACATGTTCAATAAACTTTAAGAAAATAATGTTTAAAAAATTATAAATACCTCTGAAATTTCTGGATATGGACTAACACAAATACTTGGATAAAGCTGTTTCTTGTGAGGTAGACGTTGATAAAGTTCTTCCGTTATAAATGGCATAAACGGACTTAACAATCTTAATCCTATATCTAGCGTCTTAAATAACGTTCTTCTTGCCGATTGCTTCCTCTCGTTATCGTCACTTTGAAATACTGGTTTCAAATACTCCTAAATAATTTATATTAATTAATATAACGATGTAACGTTTCGATCATTGCTAAATCATGTACGAACCAAATAAACGTCGCATAGATCGTACAACCAAAGATTGTAACAAGTAGTGGTGGCTGTTGGGAAATCGTACTGTGCCATTGCTTCATCACAGGTTTTCACCGCGTAACTTAGACGAGAGAGCATCCAAGAGTCCATATTTGTCACACCTTGTAACTAATTTTTTTTATATATATATATATATATATATATATATATATATATAAACGAATAAGTTCTTTGATTTTTATCTTTGTTATGAAATAATTTACCTGATTTTTTTTATTATTATGATCGTGTATCTTGCAATCACATTGAGGTAATATTTTACCCTTTTCCACACGAAACGCAGATTGTTCTTGTTCGTTGTAAGATCCCATGTGTCTGTACCAACGATACAAATGAGGATAGTTCATGAAATTAGTATTTAATCTAACGAAAGTTTGGTAAATTTTTACATCGATTTGCGAGGGACTATATCCATCTAAATAAGGGTAATCCTCCAAATAATTATTCAATGCCTCTTGCACGCATGTTTCTTTCAAGGTGCTTTTATACCAATCACTAGCACCCACCAGATTATTATCCTGAATATCGTTATTTGTCTATAACAAGTTGAAACGAATGTTTTGCGGAAGTTTCAAATATTCCTCGAGATAAATATTGAACAGGAAAATTTTACCAATTGTACATCATCGTAATCAAGATTAGAATCCAAGTAAGCCAGAGAAAATTTTGCCGCGTTCCATATCTTGTTGCAAAAGAATCTGTATCCTTGCACGCGAAGAATATCGAGATTAATGTTACGACCTTGCATCGTATAAGCACAAAGAGCAAAACGTAAAGCGTCAGTTCCACATTCCGGAATCCCTTGTGGATAATCACGTTTCTGCCCTTCGATAGCACGTTTCAGCTCCTTCGCGTCCAAATTTGAATCTAATAATTGTTTATGAAGATCCTAGATAGAAATGATATTCAATTACTACCAACAACTTTAAGAAAATTGTTAAAACAAGAATTGTATATAATAAAATTATACCTCTAACGATATTCCATTAATAACATCCATAGGATCTACGACATTTCCCAATGATTTGCTCATTTTTCTGCCGTGAGCGTCTCGTACCATAGCGTGCAAATACACTTCTCTGTAAAAGTGTGTGTAAGCGTGTGTACATACATTACAAACGCGCAAATGTAAGAATAAAAATATACACGTACTTAAATGGTAATTTCCCTAATAATTTTTGCCCAAGGAATACCATTCGTGCTACCCAGAAAAATAATATGTCATGTCCAGTTTCTAACAATGATCCTGGATAAAATGCTTCAAGTTCCTCTGTCTAAAGTATAATAGTTTTATGTTAGTATGAAGCAAGTTATAGGAAATATGTAATTCGTACCTGATCTGGCCATCCGAATATCGAGAATGGAAACAGACCAGAGGAAAACCATGTATCCAGCACGTCAGGATCTTGTTCAACGATAACGTTATCCACGCTAGTGCCTAACTTTTTAGCAGCTTTTTTTTTAGCTTCACTCTCCGAATGTGCACTCACCCAATAATCATCATCTGGCTAAGTAATATGAATTTATGTAATAGACAGTATTTTTCAGTTCTTTCGTTTACATTGAAATTACCTTGATATTTTCTGTTTTGTTAATCATTTTAACAGAATAGGCAGGGATACGATGACCCCACCATAATTGACGAGAGATACACCAATCTCTTATATTTTCCATCCAATGAAACCAGATTTTTTTATACATCTCCGGGATAATTTTCAGTTCGCCAGTATTCACTGCATCCATTGCTTTTGCAGCCATGTCACTGCACTTTACGTACCTAGTAACGATAATAAAACGAACGTAATTCATTATATGCTGTCTTAATTGTTAGAAATATACAAGTGTTAACTACCATTGAGGTTTCATTAATGGTTCGACCACATCTTTAGATCTACTACATATCGGCACCACCATGGGATTATCTTTGATCTCGACGAACAAATTTCTTGTAGTTAATTCTTTTATAATAGCTGCTCTAGCGTGGAATCGTTTCATTCCCTGAATATTACAAGAAGCGTTACTTTTCGCGAATGAAACAGGACATTGTAAAATTATAATACAATGATTTCAATACCGTAAATTGACCGTAATCTCCAATAATATTTCCAGTGTCGTCGAAAATAGTGATGAACGGTAGATTATGTCTTTTCCCTACTTCGTAATCATTAGGATCGTGAGCGGGTGTAATTTTTACAGCACCTGTACAAAGTAGCTTCAAAGTAACATTGTTTTCTTCCTGATGTTTTTTATTCATTTAAAATATTACCTGTTCCAAATTCCATTTCAACAAACTCATCAGCTATAATGGGCAATTTTCTATCGCAAAACGGATGTTGCACGTATTTCCCGATAAATTCGGCGTACCTAGTATCTTTTGGATTAACAGCAATGGCTGTATCTCCAAGCATCGTTTCGATACGAGTGGTAGCTACTACCACCTTCTCCTTAGAATTTATTACCTCATAAGTAAACAATACTAACACTCCAAATTCTATTCTCTCTTGATATCCAGGAATCGATAGCAATGTTCTACCAGTTAATTCCAGTTTATCAACCTAGAAATAATGCGAAATAAATATATTAAAAAAAAAAATTATTAGGAAGCTACTACTTAATTCAAGATCCTCACTTCTATGTCAGAAATAGCACTTTTTAATGTACAGGACCAATTGACCAATCGATTACTTCTGTAAATTATACCGTCGTCGTGCAACCTTATAAAAGCTTCTGCAACAGCACGACACAGTTTGGGATCCATAGTGAAGCAAGCGCGATCCCAATCGTACGATCCGCCCAATCTTTTTAATTGCAAGTAAATTCTATTTCCTTTCCTAAAAAAATTGAAATATTACACATAAAAATCCATCATTATATTAAAATTATATGCAGCTTATTTGCTTAAGCTTACTCTTCTTTCCATGTCCAAATTTTTTGTATAAAATTCTCTCTCCCTATATCATGACGCGTTTTTTTCTCCTCCTTCCAAAGTTTCTTTTCAACCACAACCTGAGTGGCAATACCTGCATGATCACAACCTGGATTCCATAGGGTTGTACGCCCTTTCATGCGATTCCTTGCGAATTATAAAAATCTCTTACACAAAACTGTTATTCACATATGCTTAAATAGTAATTCAAAGACAAGACAAACGATATTACTTTTATAAATTATGCATTTCTATATAACATATACTATAAGCTGAAGCACTCTTTTACCATCTTGTAATAGCATCTTGTACCGCATTAGTTAAAGCATGTCCAAGATGAAGAAAACCAGTTACATTAGGAGGTGGTATCACCATAACAAATTTACCCTTAGGATTTGGTTGTGATATACTTTTTCTCTGTAACAATAAAGAACAGCTGTATAAAGATCACGAAATAAGGCCAATGAAAACATTGTTTTAGTAATCTCATTGAAGAAATATCTTTCAATTACATACACCGTACTCAGGTTTGAAAAAACCTTGTTTTTCCCACCATGCATACCATGCAACCTCAACATATTTTGGACTGTAGGCTTCAGGCATAGGAGATGTGACATCTTTCTTTTCTCCTGCAGGTGTATTTACAGTGTACACAGCAGACTCTTTGTTCTCTTTTTTCTTCTCTATTTTCTAAAATATAAAAGAGAAGAAATAACACAGAGTGTAACTGATCATGTTAGACAGAAGAAACAACCGATTGAATTGCATAATTTGAAACATGAATACAAAGACCTTATGGTTAATAATAAAGCTAATACTTCATAAATAAAGGAGATGAACTATCTTAACATTTAGAACTGCGGTGCTTACTTCATTTTTCTCTTTCGGCTTCGAAGGTTTGTCGCTATCTTTCTTCTCTTGCTTCTGTTTGAACTTCTCTAACTTCGCTTGCTTTTTCGCTTCCTTTTGCAGCTGTTTTGTACTTTTTTGCGGAACTTCGGTCTCCCTATTAATTTCCTCGCTTTTCATATCAACCATTTTGCCAATTTCACTTTACCTCTCCTTGGTAGGCCAGATGCTTAACTGCGAACCAACTGACGAAACACGTTTCAAAAATTACGACGTCAACCACTCGCTTTCTCCGCTCTTTCCAACTCGCTAGCCAAGAAATATCAGCAGAGAAGAGATTCATTGTCAATAATAAATCTTAGAAATTTCCTCTGTCTTGTTTCTTTTTACAAACGTAAGATGGCATAGAGATAAAAAATGAAACAGCGGACTTCAGAGATCGAATCCATAATTTAATTTGAAACGGAACTCTTGAAAACTCACGGTATGGTATTAGTAAATAAACGAATCTTCTCGTTTTTAATTTAACATTGCAACGAAGTCCATAATATATACTGAAAATTATTTGTAAAATGTTTCAGATGCAAACTTTACTTCGAGCTGTAAACGCTCTTTGTAAGACACATAAGATTTTATACTTAACGCAACTCTTCTATCTTTTATTGTTCATGCTAAACGGTACGTAATCGTTTACCGGTATATTCATCACAGAAAAGTAACTTAACACGGTGATACGAATAGTAGAAACATCGTAACAGATAATCACATGATTTCAAGTATAAATTTGTACCATAGTTTCGTTTTTTCTTTAATGTGGAATTTCTGAATAAGAAGAGAACCATGGATCGTTCGAGTATAGGAAATTCGTTGGGGAGAAATTTGACATCTCCGCGGAAACGCATGTCGATCGTACAATCGTTGAAGAAAAATAATTCGTAAGTCCTGTTACGAGTACTTTCAAGCTACATCAATGAAACGTGATTTATAAATCAACATTGTAACTTTATAGAACGATAAGCATGTCAGGACGTTCTAACCAATCTGTACAGATAATATGCAAAACGCCTAATCATGTGGTGGAGAGCTTCGGATCGTCTTTACCTGTACTTGTCACAGAGGCTTTAACATTTGTAGACAGAAACACTGCTGTCAGTGTTAACATTTCAGGTGGTTGGGCTTGGCTTGTGTGCGGCCGGAGATTACTCGTGTGGCAGTGTAAAACAACTATTCACGATCCGAAGCAAAGAAGGACCTTTAAAAGCCAGTGCCGCGAACTGTTACTACCTCAGAGTGATTTAGCTCACAAAGCACAATGTATAGTTGTTTGGTTATCCCAAGGCCAGCAGGTAATTGAAATTTATCATCTTAGATAACACCATTTATATTAATCATCTTTTATAGATATATGATCTTTTAATAATTAGGTGCCCAGTTGTATGGCTGTCTCTCCTGAGGGTATTGTACGCTTTTGGGCTAGTGTTGCTCATGAAGGATCTTCTGTGGAAACAAGTGCAGAACTTGCTGGCCAAGAAGTTGATTGTCTCACTTATATCCCTGGTCATGGTTGCATTTTAGCCACAACTACGTGCACAGTGGCATTGTTACAACCACAGTTTATAGGTGGGAAGAATAGTGTTACAGTTCAAGTTCTTAGGACAAGCCAAGGATGGTTGGGAGGTATAGGACGTAGAATGACATCACTTATCTTTGGAGCTATGCCTCAATCTCCAGTTACAGAAACGGTAGATTTGTCCAATAAATGTTTAATAACAGCTGTTACAAAAGAAGTATACAATGTAACAAATTGCTTTCCTTCTTTCTTAGAAATTGGTAAAAGTCACTTGCACAACTATAGGAGACAGAGGATCAAGAGTTCTCATTTTAGCTGGTTCATCTTTACAGTATTGGTCTTTTCCTCACAATGAACAGGAAAAGATGGAATTTGATGAAGATATTGGACATATTATTTCACAAGCTTTTCAAAGAAAGATTTGGGTATGTAGGGATTCTGTGTTTTTAAGTGTCAATGCTTTATTCATTTACTTTACTGTAGGAGTCAAGTACTTACAATCCTCAAAACATAGAAACCTGGTTGATTGATATGCAACCTTGTAATGAGGGAATAGTATTTTTAATGGCAGCTCATGGTGCAGATGCATCACTTCTTATGCAGTTTGCACTTGGTAATAATGGAAAAAAAATATGCAACTTTTACTAAGATTCGTTTTATCGCACTTTTCATTATATAAAATGAATATTGTAGGTTTAATAGAGTTGTCTGGTACAACATTAGCAACTTCATTTAAATGGTTCATACCAGTTAAAATTGATACTATTTTCTACCACATTGATGTTGAATCAACTTTGGTTCCATATCGTTTCATATTATGCGGTTGGAAGGCTATTATATATAATCAGCATGAAATACTTGTTGTAGACTGTGAGTTAAATTTTTTTTTTTATTTCATTTGAACTTTCTTTTGTATTGTAAGATTAAAATATTTTAGGTACATCCGAGCACGAACAGGATGAAATAGGTTTAATACGAAGGGGAGAAGACAGTATTCTTGGTGGTGCTTTATGTTCAGGAACTCCAGTTTTATTCACCAAAAATTTAGGATTAGTTTCCATCATGCCAACAGACTTTATGTCACAAGAATTTAATATGTTAGTTTCTTTTTTTAAAAGTATTGGCTACAGAAAAAGAAAAAAAAAATTAAAGCCAATACTTCTCTTAATAATAACATTCGCGTTGTTTTCTTTCTTTAGAAATTGCACCGATAATGTCAATACAAGTATAGACTGTAATTATCGACTTAATTTAACCGCACAGCATTTCA
Organism: Anthophora plumipes; assembly: GCA_951804975.1. NCBI lineage: Eukaryota > Metazoa > Arthropoda > Insecta > Hymenoptera > Apidae > Anthophora > Anthophora plumipes. The sequence continues at coordinate 16,522,280 of OX638122.1, read as the reverse complement.
CCAGTTTTATTAGCAACAAAGAAGTTCAGGACATATTTTATAGTTCTGATAGCGCTACGCAATTGCGCGCTGCGTTTCTCTTTAGTTTAGAAAATAAAGTAAGTTTATTTTATTAAGAAGAATGAAATTTGAAGTGATTTGAAATCTGAAACAATGATTTTACTTCAGGCACAATGCGAAGAAATTTTGTCGCAACTTTTTCCATTGCAAGAAGAACCGGTAATGGATATAGATGCTAGCTTAGATACATTGGTTTTGAAAGTTGCTAAAGATTTAATAGACGATTATCCGGCAAACGATCCACGTTGGTCAAATCACAGGGATTTGTGTAATTAATTGTTTTTTTATATTCTTACATTTATGGTATACATATATAAATAAATATCTATATTTTCTTATAGCTGTGACAATAAATGCAATTACTTCTATGCAAATACCACATCAGCTAGAAGGGAAACAGATAGCATTGAATTTATTTATAGCATTTCTAAAAAAACACAATTTATGGAACAGAGTAGGTTGCTTTGTCCTGTGGTTATGTTTAAATATCTGATTTATTAGTTAATTCAAAATTAACATACGAATATTTTTCAATTTAGTTTTGTGCCGTTACGTATAGGGGAATAATTATGTCTACGCCACACGTACTCGGAGAATACGCGGAGAAAATAGTTGCTGCACTGATCATATATAATCTTCAAAACAGGTAATCTCTATAAATTTCTCATTTTTTCTCAATTTAATTTCATTGTTCCACATTCTCTTTAGATATCCAGATATCGTTGATCCGTTAATAGAGCAAACTTTAAGTTCAGAATCATATGTGTCCGATGAATTAACAGCGCGTGACATATTCTTTCGCGAAGTCAGCACGGTGCATTGTTTTCTTCCTACCTTAGCGAATAATGCATCTGAAGTGACACAGTCTGAACGACCTGTTCAACAAGTAGCACAATATATTATGCAAGTGAATGCTATGCTATTGGTAAGTATAATTTCGTATAGTTTTATGGGCGAAATAGAAAGGGCGGTAATTAAATGCTCAATGACAATAGGCTATATTACACGGAGTGATAAAGTTTCGGCAGCATAATGCAGAAAAGTTTACTCCCACGAGGTGTTCAAGTGGTATAACAGAGTATCTTCCATGGACGGCTGCAGTTGGAAAACATGGATTAAAAAATTGTCTGAATACAATGGTTAATATTTGAATACTTTCGTACAGTTTTTTTTTTTCTTTTTTTTAACAAATACAAGAAATCATTGTTACAAAAGATGTTTCGCTCGTTGTTTTAGTATAATTTAACCCTAAAACACGGTGTAACCGGAACCAATGATTCGACAGTGAGGAATGAATTATACGAACAGTTAGTTAGTTACATAGATTTAATATTAGACGGTCGACAGTGTCATTTAGAGAGTGTCCGAGGTACAGAGAAGTTCGAGATACTTCTGAAACAATATGAAACGGATCGTATGAATTTGATTCAACCGCTGAGTATGTATCTCTACTTCATTTGACTTACACTTGTAAAAATGGGTATTTGTATCGAATGATTTATAGTAAAGGAAGAACAGTACGATAGCGCAGCAATGTTAGCTGAAAAGTATTGCGATTTTGCGTCCCTTATACAAATATGCGAATTAACTAACAATAAAAGTCGGCTAGATGGATATATAGAAAAATTCGCTGCTCAAGATTTTGTAGGATTTTTATTTTCATGGTAAGTTTGACCTACGTCTAAAAACTTCTAAACATTTCTTTTTACTTATATTATGGCTGCTTTTATTTATAGGTATGTGAAAGATGGCCGACAAGGGCAATTAGTAGAAAAATGTAGATATGGCGGTACTGTTGAGTTAGCAGAAAAATTGGCGAAACACCCTACATTATCATGGGTGCAATCTGCTCTCACGGACGATTTACGCTTCGCTGCCAACACACTTTACTCTTTGGCAATTCAAGAAACCGATTTGGTGACACGTAAAAAGGTAGAAAAGTAGATTCGTTTAACAATTTCTGTTCAATTCTTTCAATTAAATAAACGTTCCATATTTTTGGCAGTCTATGCTTTCCTTAGCAAAATTGGCTCTTCTTGTCTCGGATGATCCGGAGCAAGAAGTGAGGGACTGTGTGAAAAGAATCGATAATGAATTGGCGTTGATAGCTCATCAAGAAGACTTGCCAACTCAAGTACTCACGACGTACGGTTACGACGTAGAGAAGCTACGAGTATTCACGCCAACAGAATTAATTACGGTATTTATTCTTTCTTATGAAACATTTCGTGAAGCACATTATATAAGAATGGCTTAATTGATTTAGCTGTACACGTCTGAGGATAACATCGATGCAAACGAATACGATTTTAAAAAAGCTCTTGATTTGCTCGAATACATGGAGAACGAAGATGAGAAAGTGTCTTCGAAGTTACGAATTTGGGCACGAGCTGCTAAACGTGATCAATGGGACACTATAGGGAAGAATCCTGAGCAACAAGTACAGGAAACTATATTTTTCAAGTTAATGGATCTTGCACATTTTATGGGTACGTCGTTAATTGGTATTTTCAGAACAAGAAAGGAATTATCAATTTATTGTAAAATATTTCATTTTGTTCACCGTATAGGAGGCGAGCTAAATGAATTTCTTCCACCAGTTGATATGCTTTTGGTAGAACCTGAACTGGGAAGTCTTGCCGCATCGAGTAACTTCCAATTTCTGATCAAATTTGTATATGAGTACGCTTATAGCAATTATTAACCTACCTAATCAAATGTAAATAAGAACAGAGTTTGTATTTTTTTATGTAATAAATAGACGTCTATACAATATATTATATTAAACCTTATACAGTAAAATATAGATCTGTTAAGTAATAAAAATTATACAAAAGTTTGTCAAAAATTGAGGACTAGTTTCTGTATGTTAATAAAGTTCACATAAATGTGTAAAGTACGAATGAGAGTAAAATATTCAACGGAACTAGTATCACATTTTTACTTGTGGAATTGCCGTAACGTGAATTCTGTGGACTCGTCCTTATGATGAATCTTACTTGATCCGGTGTTTTACAGTCTATCTCTGAAAGTGTTACACTATTAAAATTTCTGTTATTCGTATAAATGTTACCGAATATAATTAATATTTTACCAGCACATTTGTACAAGGAAGTTACATTTCGTATATTGAGATATATATTTGGACATGGTGAAGCTTTGGTACATTTATACTGATCAGTTAATGCAAGTTCATTGTAACCAGATAATTCTGTACACTGCAAATATTGTCTATCGGTAGGTTCAAATCCTATCCATAAACAGGCTTTCATCGTACCGTAACCGAAAGTATGAATCTGAAAAATTAATATCACGATTATGATTGAAAATGAAGTGGTTTGTCAAAGAGCTTTTTTTTTCTTGATACAAACTGTGACCACTGTCTTTTTCATATTTCTTTTCCAATGTGAATGTATTCTATATGTGATAGATTTTGAAGGAGTTATATAATCTTCAAATTGAGGTGTGAAAGCTTTTGAAATATTTAAATCCGAAGATCTTGCAGGCCTCAATGCCCGTGGAACTGAAAATTTATGGGAAGGTAGTTCTCGTGTATTAAACGCATGGTTTTAACGTTAATTGCATTAATTACTTTAACATAAAATAACATACTTGTCAGCACATACTGAGTGATCGAATCGATGTTAGAATTTTTTATTATATGATCTTCACGCGACAGAATATACGACGTAAACAAATTAGCGTTATATCGTGATACGTAATACAGAAAGTGAACATCTACAAATATTTAAAAGATTACATATTTCTTTTTAAATTCCTTTTTAGTGTATAATAAAAATTCGCGTATTTACCCGGATGATTGTTTTTTATTTGACGTAATAACGTTATTACAGATTGTTTCTCATCGTCCGACATATAGCCCAATGGAGTTAGTAATATCACTACTTGTCCAAGATTTCCAATTATATGGCGTTCTCGATTAGATTCCCAAGTTTCATTTAAATGAGTGGATACTGTTTTTAATACTTGTGTATAGTTCAATTGTGTAGGCCCTAAAATATAATCGCATCATGAGCAGTGGAATGAACAATTATAAACACTTTTTATAAATTAATCAAACTTGCATGAACTATTAGTAAAGTTGTTTAAGGTTTGAAACACAAGTGATGGACTGTTGGTAATATTTAATGACCATTCCCCTGAAGTACCATGTATTATTCCCATTTTTGATCCATAAACTGACACATCTAAATCTTGCACCAAAACCCTAAAGCATATGTTTAACGTTAGAAATGAAAGTATACAGCAAAAACATTGTATATTAGCATACATACTGACTTACGCCAAGAAATCTATCGTGTAATCTATTGACCATGCACCATCCAATACAACTAATGCTTCTACACGAGGTCGATCTGCCTCTTGCTGGCAAGGTACCGCAGGGAACAGATGATACTCTGCGTAGGCGTAAAATTTCTCAATAGCAATGTCAACCATTCGTTGCAATGCTTCAGGAGAAATATACGCAATACTATTGCGATAAGCGAGCATCTGAGCTATAGCATAAGTCTGTTGGTAAAACAACATTCTCAAATTAAAATAGTACAGTGTGCTCGTCTGTAATTTTATTTAACCTTTAGATCAAACCTGTTCATTCAAGATAGTTTTCGGTACTGCATACAAAAAAGTTTGCGCTCGATCGCAAGCTTTTACGTTCGTGTTGAAAGTAACACCTTCGTTCGAATAGTACATTTCTAAAATTTGGCTAAGCCGAAGACTGTAAAAATCTTGAATCCAAGTCTGCAAGTAACTTGCAATTACCATACCTAAAATGTATTATAAATAATTAGTTATGTATTTAATGTTTAAATAATAGTAGATATATTGGCCAACCATCGATGCCTCCTATTAATTCTGCTCGTGTTGCATCGAAATTTTCATATGACTTTGAGAAATAATAAATTGTTGGGCGCATTGTATTCTGCCAGAATCCTGTTGCACCAAGAGTCATGTTATTTCCTAGCAGAGGTCCTTGATACACCACCATTTCAGCTAATTCACCTGATTAAACAGGTGAATCGCAATTTATACATTAATACTGTATAGCAAAGATACAGATGTTAATACAACTTTATTTTATACCTGCAATTGTGGTTAGCCATACATTATCAAGCTTCACAGGTGAATTTATTAAAGTTTGATACCACATAGACGATTCGTGAATCATCAGACTTTTTGGTAAAACAAAATCAACTTCCTCCTCATTGTACTCTAAGTTATGCATACTTGAAAAGTTTGTTTCTAATGGAAAAAAGAGGTACAGTTAAGAAACATCTTATTATAAGAGCACTTATGCTAATTGTTTACCTGGAGGAGGTGTATCCAAAGGTCCAACTAACTGGTTCATAGCAACATTTTGATGTTGAAGAGATGCTGCAATGGCTCCTATAATTGATCCAGGAGCAACAGTACCATATGGTGTTAAGATCACTCCTTGTTGTCTTGGACAATCCCATATACTTGTAAGCACAATTTTACCTGCATAATAATTGTTTGTATTTTATGCTGTGTGTATCACAAGTATTGTTTATTTACCAGTTAATTTTTCTGTTTGAATGAATTGACCACATGGCTTGTATTTATCTTCATTGTCAGATCTAATAATTGTATTTGAGATAGCTTGATGAAGTATACAACGTTCTGTCTGAGAGAGCACATGCAGCGGCAAAGCATCCACATTCCCTGGAACAAGTTCCTCTATCAATCTATGTTTAGCACGTTGCATTCCAGTCCCGCTGAACGGAAGTACATTATCCGTAGCTTGTACATTCTTTAGGTATTCGATACCATCAAATTTGAATCTGTTATGTATAAAATATTGTGTATATTATTATTTGCAACAATGAGATTAAATATCTTCACATTGTTATGTGCAACCTGCGTAATATCGATGATGACATCATTCTTATATCCGTGGTCGAATGTTTTTCCAGTTTCTGTATGATGTCCACTAATATACGCAAATTCAGTGGAAGCGGAGGATTGAATGTAGCATTGTTTCTGTAACACTCCCTGAGTGATTTTGGTATAGCTATTTGTGACCATATCAATTTTAATTCTGAAACAAAAATTATATGTAACAATATCATTGCTTACAACTTGTCTACAGTTTATACTTTGAACAACTTACCACCTAACATCAGAAATAATAAAACCTTCTTAATTGCCATACTTCTGTTGTTAGAACTTCCTGATGTGTTATTGAAAGTAATTAAACACCTAGGCTCTACTGTCGATATCTACTTCAATCTTGGTATTGACTCAGAACTGTACTCAAACGAAGAAAGAGAATGTTCTATTTAAACCTGATAAGATAATAACCAGGAAAGAGAGGTAACTTTTTCTACAATAAAATTCCACAATTTACAGTACATTTTCATTAGTTTTTAATTACACAATATCCCTCAAATATTAACGAATTTTGATTTATTAAAACAAAATTGTTATACCGATTTGATAAATATTTATTTGTTATACTGTACATGAGAAATATGTTAATATTAAAAACATAAAAGAAAATACATGTGTGTGCATACAAATTGGGAAATAAAGAATATTCAATATTTAATGGTTTACTGATTAACAAATGTTTTCAAATATCTTTTTTTTTATTCTGAGAGTACCTGTTCCAGTAAGAATACCTGTATTAAAGTGGGGAGTTATTACTCATGATTATATCATATTATCTTATCACTTCAGTGATGATAGGTTTCACTATATCTAGATAGGTGTGGTGTTGTACTTTGTTGAATGGAGTTGAAGGAATATTATATATTTCACATAAAAAGTGTTAAGAACTGAATTGTGGTGTGCATGTTATAACTTCTTAAAAAGAGTTTTCTTATCTGTTAATTATTTATTTGAATTAAATACATACAATAATTATATAGGACAATATTTTTTAATATTTTTATATTCTACTATTCTGTGCCAATCGTTACCACATTATATCTGATTTTTTCTAGCGAGAATTGTTCAATTATACGGATTTAAATATTAATTTTACATTTTTTCTTCATTGGTGAAGTGAAATGGCAAAATTTCTTTATCTTCTGTCCTTTATTATATTAAGTAAGTATCACCAAAGAATCAAAAGTACATCGTTTTTTTAAACTACTATAATTTATACTGTTTTCTTTTCTAGCTGTGCGCGCACAGGAAAATGCACACAAAAATCTTCTACCGTTTCTTCGAGAGTGCTACGAGAACAAATACCTTTTGGAAAGAGATAACAGATTACCGTACACCTTGGATACATTCATCGCTATACTTCGTAAAATTGAGAATACAGAAGGTCTTAATATGGATCTGAGAAGTTTGTCTGTTGCACTGTTACATCGGTAAGTCTGGCATATACGTTAAAAGTGTAGAAATAATTTTACCGAAATTTAATTAATATTTGATTATAGTTTTCGGCAAGATGGTATTGCTCCGAATCCTGCTATTCCTATTCAAGATGGAGTAACACCTTATGCACCAAATACTTTTCAATTTTTCCGTTTTATCCAAACACTACGTCTTATTCCCGGAAATGCTATTTTGTTTCCCAATAATAGTATCACAGCTGTTGAAAGAGTACGTATGTTACTTAAAATCTTCTGCATATTTATATATATATATTTATCTAATAATTAATTATTGTATTACAGTGTACACTGCACTTTATGTTATCGGATAGTGTTGAAGTTTTTCAAAGAGAAAACGAGGCAAATGTTTGTAGATTTGCCAGCTCGTACAGGTATCCAAGAAGTGTTAAAGGTGATAAAGAAGGGGCCTCTGAAGCTACTATTAACGATGTAGAAACTTTGTCGTCCGATGAGATGTAAGTAACAGAAATTTTTAAAGCAATTGATGTAGAAAATAAGACATAATTTTCCTACAGAAGAAGAATGACTCACCATAAAAAGAACGGTCATTCTACAGTGGATCCAAATTCGTTATACCCAGAACTACCACCTAATCATCCAGACATTGCGCGATTGTCTGCCCTACCACCTAAAAGCAAGTGTCCCGTAGAGAATGGTGTTGTAAAAACTCCGTAAGCCCATAAATATATAAAAAATTATAAGAATGAACAATTATAAAAATTGAACTTGCCATTGAATTATATACTTTCCAGATGGGGTGCTGTCTCTATTGGTTTAGTGCTTGCTGGAATAGCTGCAGCTACACAACCGGAAACAATTATGCTTCAGGATTTACAGCCAGATGTACTACAAAACAATAATACGCAAATGAAGAGTGTAGCGCTGGACAACAAATGGTTTGCCACTCTGGCTGGTAATATCCGTTAATGTTACACCATACGATTAATTATTTTTTAAAATATTAAATATTTATTGTAAAAATTATAGGAGATTTGGCAGAAGTAGCTTTGAGACTAGGTCCTGTAAGGGATAAGCTTAGCGTCGGAGTAACTGGTAATTGGAACTCCACAGCTTTGCCACGCTGGTATTTCTTAAGTTCCAACGAGAAATTTGAAATGACAACAGCAGAAATCAGAGGAGATTTAGACGGTTTAATTTTGGCTAACGAAATTAGCAAAAGATATTCGAACATGCCTAGTTTGAGGCTTTCGCAAATTTTCGATATGTATTACAGTCCGCTAGGATTCTTCGATACCTCAATTAGAGCGTGCGATAGAAGAACATTGTTCACATCTGTTGCTCCTAATAAAACAATGACTGACCAGGTAAATTATTTGAATATTCTATTAAAATTTCTTCGCTGATTATTCGCTTTGTGCGAATCGATCTTTTATATTGCACCTATACTTTTTACAGACATATAGCGCAGCTTTATTGTTGGCTTCTGATATAGCACACGCAACACTTGAACCTGCGATAATAGAAAAATTTTCAATACAAGCAGTAAACGAATTAGCCTCATACGTGCGTAAGTATTAAGTGTTACCGTGGATGATATACCTTTAAAAGTAAAAATCCGTTTGCTTTGATATCTTTATAGCATCAGCCATGAACAAGGATCTTTCATGCGCGGATACAGATAGATTGAATCATTTCAACCAAATTTCTGTTGACTTGACAATTATTTTGGATACAAATTGGGAATTCTCAATGATAAAACCAATCCTTGCAACTTTATTAGAGCAAATAGAAGTGAACCAATATAACTCCAATTTCACATTGATAAACGGCTATGATGGAAGTACAATGATTAATAGTACATTCAACATTTCGGAATTTCAAGTTTACAATTTATCTCATTACACGAACAGTACGTAAAAAAAAAAACAAATTAACGACGAATAATAATAACTTACAAGATACTTTATTGTATATATTTTCAGTTACCCATGGTTTTGACTTGTCTAAGTCGCTGAAGGAGTTAGAAGTATATTTAACGAATAAATTGAACAGTGAACGTACTGCTGGTGTTGGTGTTGCACGATCTAACGTTGTTTTAATTATTCCATACGCCTCTGTTGTATCTAACAATGACAAGGAATACTGCAAGCAGACGCTCTCACGAATGCGAGAACAAATTCCAGGTAACAACTTGTCGCACTGTAAAAAATCAGAAAATTAAGAGATATACGTACAGTTTATTATTTAAATAATTTTACTTCAGACACAACGGTACTTATAACGACATACAGATCAAAAGATATATGGTCGGATTTTGTGGTGAATCAAACGACAGATTTGTTTTCCATTAGTATCGGAGATACAGAGGAAGCTTTAGCACCGATAGCGAATGTAGTATCGAGAATAAAACAAGGTAAAGAAAATTAATACGATTATTTTGTAATTTAATATATCTACATTGAAGTAATGTTAATTATAAAATTTTACAGTTCCTAAACGCTTAATCAATACACAATGCGGAGCAGATAATATTGCACGTGGACCCTCAAATCCATTTGATAGCTACATCGTAGCGAAAGGTGTGGATTACTATAAATTACACCCCAATTACTTCTTCCATTATGAAAACGCTGCAACGATAAAGGCAAGTGTTTTGTAAGATTTATTATAACATATTAAATACGATCTATATTATAAATTAAACGTATTCAGATTCAAGGCTTCACCTCGGATAGTTTAACTGTCTGCTCTTCACGAGAAGCTTTTCGCGTTAATGATACAACAGGACAATCGAAGTCATGCGTATCAATTACTAACAATGTACACAGCATTACAGTTTCTTGTGCTAACGCTGCTTTCATTCATAACTGTTCGCCGCTTTATATATCGGTATCCACTAACAGTTCAACTGTTTCACAGCTGTGCACAGGTAAGAGCACCATAGACGTTGTTTTAAAAATATTCCTATTATTGGTAATTATTAATATTATGGTTTCAGATCCTCGAATTTGCAGATTCCCCAATTCAATTAAGTACACTATATCGTATGAAAATCTAGTGTGCACCAGTGGTGCGATAAAGATCGCATCTAATTCTTTTATTTTAATGATAGCTTTAGCTTTCTTTAATCTATACTGATTAAAAGGTATTATATGTTAATGTAATAACGAATTTTTAAAGATAAATTTTATATTATAATAGTTTTGTACTGAGCACGTTCATCCCTTGAGTAATGACAATTCATTTTAAAATACACACTTATTATTTATCAATCAAATTTATGTAAAACATTATAGTGTAAAAATATTTTAACTGCCTACGTGTAAACAATATCTTTTTGTAACAAACTGAAAGGAAGTCTTGTACCTAATTTTCACAAATAGTATATTATTTGTAATAGTATATTATTAATTGTAATAACATGAAGAATATACTACACTTCAAATAAAAGGTTTACAAAGAGCAACAGTATGATCAACTCCACAAGCAACTTTTTTCACTTGAGCTCCTACATTCACCTGTAATCAAATTGTTATTTATAATTATACCGCGCGTTTTTCTTTCTTTTTTTTTTTTGTCATACGGTTTCTACTGTGCTATACCTTCAATGGAAAGAACTGATCCTTAGCATCTCCTAATCCTAAAGATCCAAATTTGTTACAACCCCATGTATATAAATCTCCTGTATTAGTTATGGCTGCAAGATGGCTCAAACCACAAAATATTTTAACTACCTATAGAGAAAAAAAGAAATTGAATTACACTTTACATTTATCGCAATGTTTTATTTAACAGAAGTTGAACTTACTTTTATATTTTTTTGATACGCGTTATTACCAAAAAGTACAGATGGAATTAGGGTCGGTTGTAGAACTCTTTGAACCTCAGGACCGAAACCGAGAATGCCGTAACCCCACACATAAACGTCACCTGCATCTAGTACATATATATAGTACGTATATACGTGCTGCGATGCATCAATATGTTATGAACGATGCAAAAACATAAAAAAAAAAATGATAAGGCAACGAGAGAATAATACTCGTCGTTTCTAAATACACTAACCATACTCTAAGCATGGTATAAGCCCGACAGTGCAACCATCGCATTGTGTATCATTCTAATACCGGTGGCACTTTCCGTTTAAAGTGCGATAAAATGGTGAAAAAAAATCGTACATCAACTTTTTAGAGATCGTTGTAAAGGGGAAACTTTCCTTCACGAAGTCATCTCGAAACGAATCCCCCAAAAAATTCTGTAAGCTTCGCAGAGTCGTTTGAATTTCTAAAATTTGAAAAAGAAGCAACTTCAGTTTTCCACTTCGTTTTGTAACAAAAAGCGATTTTCGAAAGAATTAAGTTCGAGGACGTGAAAGTAGAGACTTCATCCTTTAAAACAAGTCCAACTAGGTTGTTGTACGATTTTTCTTTTTACAAAATTACACCAGTTCAAGTAACGATCATTTTTCGGTAAAAATTTCGTAACTCTAATTTTGTTTTGTAATATGTGTGTGTGTGTGTGTGTGTGTCTCAAATTATCATTGTATATCAAATGAACACTTACTGTTTAAAACCATACAAAAACAACCACCACAGGCAATGTCCACAATATGACCCAATTTTTCCAATGCATTTATTTCTGTAGCTATATTTATCTGTTGAGTTTCAGTATCGATAAGTAGCTGTCCGTATTCAGAGTTGCCCCAACCAAACACTTTTCCTTTATCTAGAATCATAAATTGTACAATTAGCAGTAGATCTGATGTAAAACGAATTTATATAATTTATTACTGTATTAATACATGAATATTGCAGATACCGCTGAGAGCTAATACACAATCTGCAACACTTGCAACTTTAATAATATGCTGTCCAGCTAGATCTCCTTTAACCAAGCTTGGTCTGAATTCATTTCTGTAATGTGCCAATCCTGTCTGTCCATCTGCTCCCCAGCCAAATGTATACACTTCACCAGATTCTGTCAAGAGTATGCTATAGTATAGCAATAAGGGAGGATTTTCAAATATCATAAATAACTATTTATTATATGCTATGATGCTCCATACCTATGATCTTGACCAGCTGTTACAGCTTTAATTTTTTTCCCTTTAATATCAGATATGTGATGAACAACTCTGCTGTTTGAATAATTTTCATTTAATATTACAGGACGACCACACTGTCCATATGCATTATTCCCTAATGTGAACAATCCTTCGTTTGTTAATACTAATAAATGTGCTCTTCCAGCTGCTATATCGATAACTTTAGTAGAGGAGTCTTTAATAGGTAAATTTATGGGTCTTGGTTCCATTATCAAGCCACTGTTAAATTTCTTATCTTCTTCTCTAAAGCCTATCCATGTATTGAATATTGTATATGAGAACCAAAAGATCATTTAAATAGCAAAGAATAATTTCCTTCTTACCAAGCTGAGAATCTGTATTTATTCCACTTCCATACACAATGTTTTTATCTTTGGATCTTATAGCAAAAGCAGTAAAACCATAACCACAAGCTATATCTGTTACATCATGTATCTCTCCAAAAGCTAACCTTTTAGGCCTTGGAATGAACGAAATACCATTTACATATATAGTTGATTTCAATGTTCCAAGAGCACCATGATCCGCTATACCCCAAACATATACTCTATGATCTCTTTCACTGCTTATAGGATACTGGAAAACTGTATCATAAATTAACGTGAAAGAAAAAAACGTGACATAGTACTCTGTACTAATAAATAACTTGTAACGTGGGCTTTTTATAACATTTTTAAATTTCATTTTAATTATTATTATTCTTTACCTGGTAGAGTTTTTGAAATTGGCTTGTTATTTTCAATTTTATTCAATTGTATTATTCTATTACGTTTTTGGACGTTATTTTTCAAGTACGTCTTTATCGTGTTCAACATGATTATTGCTGTTATACTTTTTTTTCTTTTTCTTTTTTTTTTTTTTTTTTTTTTTTTTTTTGAGAAACCGTTACGGATTTGTCGTAATTGTCGAAAATTTACGCTTCGAAATTTTGCCGATTAATCAGATCGTCGATCCTTTCATAAATTTCATAAATTATAAAAAAAGCTTGATTTCACTCATCTTCTGGATTTAGATACACTACGAAACTTGTTATTAATTATACTTAATTCTCTCGTTCCTTTTAAACCTCATTTTTACGATATTAAAGGTGCTCTTTCATGTACAGCGATTACTCTATGACAATGACATTTAAAAGCGGGTAATTCGAGTTAACGGAGATTATTGTATTTTGTTTAAAAATAAAATGTAACTACCATGATGCTAATTGTACAACGAGAACAACTTGAAATGAAATAATTATGAAGGAAATTTCAATGTTACAAATGTATTACGTCAAGTATAGTCCTTTTCTCTTTACTGAAACATTCCAGCTGACATTCAACAAATGAAAAAATGTTGTTTTTAATTCCCGTAAAATCTTACTTGAAATTTTCTTAACAAAGTGATAAAATTTTCTCAAAAATACGAGAACGAACGGAGAATGAATTGTTTTTGAAATTTGTAATGGAATATTTTGTTTAATGGTCAAACGACAAATGATAGTGAACGTCGGTGGTATAAAGAAAGCAGTAGTCTCTGGACATTTCTATCGGCTGTAGTTGCATGGATAAGGGTCAAAAGAATAGTAACTATACTTATTTCTCGTAATGCATCTACATTGCGGATGAAAATAGATTTTTAGCTGTGAAGTCACACACAGATGCTCTAGATATAATTCGTGGCAATTCAGCAGAGTGAATTGGCAGCCATTTTTAAACTGCTTACTTAGTATAATAGAGTAGAGAAAGGATATGAATAATGAGAAATCGGATCGCGAGATAGTAATATGTGAACGCGTGGGATTAAATGTAGCGTGATCGGCTGTGAAAAACTAAAAGACAAATTCTGGAATTTGGTGAAGTGGTGGATATTCGTTTCGAGTGGACGGTGCTCGAGCGAATGCACTTCTTCCCCGTGAAATTGACGAAATGGTGAACTGTCAACACCTCTGCAAGATGAGAATATGAATTTCATTCAAATTCACGTGAAGAGTAAGGATTGCCTTATTTGAAGGGGTACCGTGTTTTATTGTGATAGGGAGAAATAGTTCGAAGCCGAAAGGCCCCCCGGCTAAGAGCAATGTCGATTTTAACATGCAAGAGTACAACGAATGCAAAGATCGTGGCTCTCGAATGCTAAGTTCCTATAATAATGGCAGATAATGTACACAGAAAATCACATAAGCTATCGGATGGTAGTAGAAAAACATCAAATCCAGTGCATCGTACGACCACCGAGACAATTCGGTTAGGAGAGCCAGAGAAACTGTACCAGCCGGTTAGTTTGACCACTTCAGGCAACGTGACGGTCAGTAATCAGTGTCGAAAAAAGACATCGTCCTTTCAGATTACAAGCGTTACAGTTGGTTCTCGCATGAGCAATGATGCCGGCGAGGATTCGAACGATGATCTGGATGAGTCTCACACAGAGGACAATTCGGTCGAGCATTCGCGTATCACCGACATCGATATTGAAACTCCTAGCTATTCGGAAGATACATTTTCTAAGGAGGATGTATTCTTTAATACCAGTAATGCTGCCCTTAGCACTGCTCCGGTGATTCCTACAAGTTCACAATACGGTTTGGCGATTGTCCCATCTGAAGGGAATAATGTCAGCAACTCGGTAAATGACAGCAATATCAATACTTTGGACATTACATCTGTTACTGACAACAATATTATTAATTTACTTTCGAGCAACGCGAAACAAGATGCTGACCTACGTGAAGTACATTCACATGGTAGAAATGAAAGATTCAAAGTGGTTAAAATTGAAAGCACCGAACCATTTAAGAGAGGCAGATGGACTTGCATGGATTATTTGGATCATACATCGGTCAATCAACCTACAGCAATCGGTACGCCGAAAATGTCCGATCCAAATGAGGTATGCATATCGTACGGGGTGACAGACAGTGGAATTGTTATACCAGATGCATCTAAACAATCGGTCATATCGGAAGATAAAGGTATGAGCATCGATGCTAATGGACAGGTACCTGCACATCCAGATGTGCATACATCGATCGGTGTATCTAACAACCCTACACCAGTTTCAAGTGCTAATTATGCAGTAAGCAATTCAATTCCTCCTAATGCACAGCATAATCCGACGCAAGTTCAAACACAGACTAAAGTTCAAACACCTTCGCAAATTCCTCAGTACTTTCAATCTTCTGCTCAACACGTGGCATCTCAACAGCAGCAGCAGCAACAACAGCAAGGTGGACAAGGCTCCACGTTACCATCTAATCTGCAACCCACCCATCCGAACAACTTGACTCAACCGCAAAGTATGCCCCAAGGTTCTATTCCCATTATAACACAGACTGGTAGTAGCAATGTGACACCCCAACAAAATATACCTCATTCGAAAGAAGATACATACGTGACAGTGAGCACACAAAATCAGTCATTACCTGTTCAAAATGTTTGTCAACCATCCGTACAACAAACACCTGTACCAACATCTCAAGCACCTAACATTCTTGTTACGCAACAACAGCAACATCCTTCAACTCAACAGCAGCAACCACCACCGCAGCAACAGCCTCAACAACAACAGCAACAGCAGCAGCAGCAGCAGCAACCTCAGCAGCCATTACAAACTCAAAAACCAATGGCTCAAATGTCTGAACCATTGACTGCCATACAAGGAATGCAGGGCATCCAGAATATTCACAAAGTTCCTCAAACAGGTGCACAGCAAACTTCTTCAACTATTCATGCTCCTGGAGCACCAGTGCAATCTCAAGTCATACCACCATCTCAAATGCAACCCCCAACTTCTGGTAGCAATGCTCAAGTGCAAATGGCTCAGGTATCAGCTAGCTGCCAAAATGTTGTAGGTGGTATGCAACAGGGAAATATAACTTTTCATCAATCAGATCCGGAGCAGGACTCCATTTCAGGCATTGTAACTGGATCCACTACTCAATCAGCTGATACAACTCTCTTAGAATCACTAACCGAAGTCACTCAAGGCAGCGATGAACATCATACCCTCGAAGATAATGAAAGGTGCATTGAATGTACTTATTTTATAGAAACTTCAATTTCAATGTAGATAGTTGAGAATAGTACGATTTTTGGAAAGATTAGTTAATGGAGATTTATCCTGAAACAGAAAATAGTGTTTAATTAGATTTTAAAGTTATATATATTTTGTAAATAAATGTTCGCATGTTATTGTTATTGCAGTATGTCGGGGACTAGTGCTGTAGCAATTGATAACAAGATTGAGCAAGCTATGGTAAGTGTCCTCTTTACCGGGGATAATTACCGGATAAAAAGATAGGGAGCAATGATGTAATTAACAGAGAATTTGTTTATAGGATCTTGTTAAGAGTCATTTAATGTTTGCCGTACGAGAAGAGGTTGAAGTACTCAAGGAAAAAATAGCAGAGCTTATGGACCGTATCAATCAATTGGAAGCTGAAAATTCAATCTTAAAAGCACATGCGACTCCAGAAACATTGGCTCAATTGAGCCAATCAACTGCAAAATTACCCCAAAACAGTTCAGGAAGTGGTCAATAGGTAACCATTGTACATAAGTTTCTATTAATACTTTGTCAAGTACATAATGGATAATATAATTATTGTATATAACTTTACGATTTTTAGAAATTTATAAACAATGAGATTTATTATATTATACATATTAGCATTAGCATTTTTTTTTTTTTTTTTTTTTTTTTTTTTTAAGTAAATTAAAGATAATAGATTATTTTTTACTATTTCAGTTTACTGTTTAGGAAATATAAATAATAATTTAAATCTGTAAATTCGATTTTCTTTCAAAATGATAATCATTTTGGAAATATGTATTGTTACGATCCTAGACAGAAACAAGGACATATATGAGTGCATGCCAAGATAAGCAGCATAAGTAATGGAGTTGATATTGTTTTATGATAGATTCAAGATTTTGAACATGTTAAAAGAAAGTATATAACAATATGAAATAGGCAGCTAGACATTCCTAGATTATTTTTCCTATTATCTTTCGCATTTCGGCCAGTTTCATCTGCATATAAATTTGATTAAGAAAAAAAAAATAAATAAATTGGCAATTCAACCTTTATGGGATTTAATGTTTCGAAGAACATTTATATTTTAGATTACATGTGATTTTACGTTGATATTTTAGCATTTTCATTCATCAAAACAGTTTTTTACGTGAAACTCTATGTAATTTTCACTATTATTAGATATCAAGTCTCATATTTTGTAACCTGTACTCGTATTGTAGTCTGATTTTTAAAACGGTATGTATCATAATCAACAACATGCTGATTACCCAGGGAAACAGTTATTACTACTGGTGTGCATTAAAAGAAAAAAAAATCTACAATTTCCTGTCAACATTTTATGTTACATCTTAAACATGCCTAATAAAAAAAAATTTTTAATTGTATAAGAATTTGTTAAAAATTCCTAACAAAAGAAAAATTTTATAAGAACTTGTCACACTAAAATATTAACAGAACACAACCATTTCACACACATATATATAATATATATATCGTTTCTAATGATACGGGGTTTTGCTATAAGTCGAATCGTCTTTTTCCTTTTTTAGTTTTTTTGTTTTTTGACTTTTCAAAAAAGTTTTATTCGATCACTATATAAAGATTAAAAGATGACAATTTAATATAAAACGTTATGAGGGAAACCATTTTCGTCTTTCTTTTTTTCAATGAAAGGAAATCAGAATTCATAATTATACACCTTACAAATTTATAAATGTTATAAATTTTTTCTAGGAAGGAAAAAAATAACAACATACAACTTTTTTTTCTTATATCATTATCAATAATGTGACTTCTTTTTAGGGCTATTGCGCACAAACATGGTCACATAATATATATAATATACATAATGTATATATAATATGATTTGTTATTATATATATTTTATGTATACATATAATTATATATATATATATATATATATATATATATATATATATATATATATATATATATATATATATATTTATATTTATATTTATATATAGAATCTATATATTCATACAAATCCGAAGTTCTTTGTCTTAATAGCAAGTAGTAGTTTATGTCTTAATATGTGACGAGAGCTGTACAATGGAACATATAGTCGGGAAATACATGTATTTGCAGTAGGTAGATGATCATCTACTGGTCGTAATGTCACAGATGGCATTGGTTGAAAACCATCCTCGCTTGCCGGTAATGCTGGAGATCCCGTCCAGAAGTATACCTATAATATACAGGTAGAAGTATAAATAAAAAATGCATCATTTATAAGTGATAATTTTTTCTTTTTGTTTTATGAAAGGAATCTTTTTTTAAATAATATTAGTATATTATAAATGTTCCATGGAAGAAAAATAAACTTCCTTTTTTTTTCTTGAGGAATAAAATACATAAACCCATTGTTATCCCTTACCAAGTCTTGTCGTTCTGAATGCGACATTTTCTCAACGATGGACCACAACCATCGCTTGAATTTAGCTAATCTTTCAGCAGGCTCCCCTGACTCGTCATTGAACGAAGTATACGATATTAAAACGGATACGTTGATATCACCGACTCCATTCAGTAAAAGCCTAAAGTCCTCGGATGTTAAGCCGTCGAGCGCCCCCTCTGGCAATACATCAAACACCCCTTCTCTCATAGCATGCAAAGATTTCTCTTGTACCTTAATCATACGAACTTCAGCGTATTTCCGTACGTAATCGTAAATGTTGCTCGCAGTCACCTCTATATCATGGCCGTTTGGAATCAGTTCAATCGACCCCCCTCCTTCTTCGGGGCACAAATCAATACTGGAACCAGATATTATAAATTATCAAATATATCGTAAGAATCCCTGTTTTGGAGATTAAAACGAAAAAAGTATCACAAAAAAAAAAATAAAATAAATGCTTACCTGAACGTAAGGTCAAGAGCAGAGAATAAATTGTTACTATCCTTAGTTTCAGAATCGATAACGAGTTGCCTTAGGCTTTCGTAGATTACAGAATCGAAAAATGCAAGATCATGGAAACGTATCGGTCTTCCCAGAATGTATTTTATTACGTGACGGTTTAAAAATATAGGGCACAACTCATTTTGCAAGAGACACAATCCTATAAGTCTAATTTAAAAAAAAAAAAACTTCGTCAGTTAAATAACCCATAATTATTTCATCTTTTATTTATCGTATACCAACCTGCCCACGTTTCTGAATGCGTTCAGACGCTCGTAACTAGCCCTTCCTTGTCGCGGAGTGTAGAAACCTCTTTTTCCCGGCGAATAAAATAGAGGTGCGTTGTCCTCCGTGTCATCCAGAATGCTGTTCTCGATCTTCTTTTTGCTAGCCCCGCAACGCGCAATTAAGCTGAACACATCGAGATCAAGCAGTGCCTCCCTAGCTGACTCCTGACTATGACTACGGATTAATTCGAAAGCTTCCTCTACTTTTTGCCGTAGAGCATCTTCTGAAGCTAGTAGCATCAATAACTGCGCAGGGGATAGTTCCAACAGCATACCAGTTATTTTAGCAGCTAATGCAGGTTGTAACGTATAAACCTGTATAAAGGAACAATAGTATTGTTATTGAATCTCTTTCGAGGATATATAAATACACCGACTTATTGCAAAGTATCAGTGTTATCATTATTAATTACTTTTGGATATAGTCTGTCTCCAAGTTGTTGTTGATGCATGGTCAAGTGATCGTTATTTGGATGACTAACAGGTAACGGATGAGAATTTGAGGATGAACTACTGGCTCCAGAGTTGCTGCTACCCTCGACAGAACTAGATGGGTGAAAAACTCGAGCTTCGAAAGATAATGCTCTACGCGTTTCTCGGCACTTTCCAGAAGATCGAGGATTCTGGAAATAAAAATTTATTTCGTGATCGGTGTTTTCTTTTCCTTTCTTTTGTTATAACAATGTAATATTTAATACTTACTTGTCGCCTTAAATCACGATCGCGATCTCTACTTTTTAATTTCTGAAGAACATTGTATTGTGTATACTTTGATCCCACTTGTGCTGCTTCCAGATTAGGCAATTTTTCATTTGCGAGCAATGCCTGAGATAAAGAATACACCTTCGTGTTATTTTCTAAAACAAATAGGGTGTTTAAAAGGAAATAATTACAAACCTCTGCGATTGCGGTGTAAAAGCTTCTAGTAACTCCGGTGCCTTCGCCAGGCTCATCCTTGAAAGTCACTTTAACGCGATGCACTGCTAATGGCGGCGTATTAGAGGCACGCCTATTATACAAATTGTAATGTGTATTTAATTCTTTCATCGTTTGCACTAATAGCTGTGTCCTGTCTCGTTCAACCTTCGTCAGAAAATTGTATCAGAGATTACAATGTCAAATGTGATACGTGTTTCGTGTCGATTTTAATTATTCAATTTAAAATTTAAAATTAATTACTTTGAACAGATTAATGTCTCTTTGTTGTGCATTTCGAAGCTTCTCCATGTTTCTACGAAATTTCGCCTCTTTCACGTCGAAACCGCCTAATTCAGATACAACTGAGCCAGCCTCTAATCCAACATCATCCATAAAAACTCGTCCAAATAGATCGAGAGATAATCTCCAACGGCCCAATAAAATGTTATGCGACATATTTGTCCCAATGGATGAGACTGGACTCGTTTCGACTGTTTCAAGGGTTGTTGATGTTTCTTGACTTGAACCGGTCGATTCCATCTCCTCCGAAGCGTTTTGTGTTTCATTGGAGACCATCATGTCAGACGCGCTTGCTTTATTTGGACTTGATTCCTTTAAAATTAAAATACAACAATTACTTTATCCTACGTACGTTAGAAGAAACCTGTTACAATTTTTTAATTTTTTAATTTTTTTATGTTCATCGTGCATTCAAGTATCTTTATAACTTCTAACTTTTTCTTTTCGTTTCTTATTTGAACTTTAAAAATTATATTTACCGAGACAGTTCCAGCTCTAACAATTACACTTCTACTCGTTTTACATACATCCTTATTATTTTTGGTACTTCCTGCTGCTTGATCATTTTGATTATTAGTAGAAACAATAATCGGAGCTCGATCGATTTGCTCCGCAACAAGTGTATGATTATCGTTCGTGTGATTAAACGATTTTGCCTTTTCCTACAATATGGAAAGTAAATCCACATATTTCATTGTTTCTCTAAACGCAATTAATGCATGCCGGCTGAAGATTTAGTGATATTTAATGCGTAAAAGAAATAATAGCGAAATTTCCTATTGTTGTATGAATTACTAGAAAAAATAACTATAAAGAATTACAACAATAAAATGGAAATTTAGACTGAAATAAAAATTGTGTTATTCACATGCGTGCAAGAGTTTCCACGGAAAAAAAACGAAAAAAAGACGTAAGAAATGAATGCCATGTGAATGGATTAAAAATTCAACCAGTTTTTGTTTCTTTTTTTTGTTTGTCCTATATACAAGACACACGTTACCGTATGCTTTGCAGATGTCGAATCTCCAACTGTTACAGAACTGTTACGCCTCGTCTCTGACGACGTAAACACTGGTCTCTGAATAATTTGGCTGAATGTCGGTGCAGGAGCATTTTGATTATCACCACCACGTGCAGATAAACTAAGTCTTGTAGGCAATCCGGCTAATGGATTCTGATTGGATTGTCTTGGTATACCGAAAAGATCTTCTCGTCTTGAATGGGGTTGCAGTAAATGTGGCTGATCGGCTAATGGCAATGCTTCGCTCATCACAGTATCAAATGGATCAAGAGGAGGACAACCAAGACACAAAGTGGAATCAGATCTTTGTAAGAAGGGATGCTTTCTTCCTTTCGACGTGTTGTTACTGTTATTCCCTGATCCACAAATGGGAACCTGAAGTAAATCAGGATAATCGACGGAGTCTGTTTCCAGTGTAGTAGGTACCGGTGAACTATACTCTTCTCCCTCGTCATTGTCATTCTCATCCTATAATGTTTATATAATAATAATACATATGTATATTAGATTACTTGTTATTTGAAAATTAATTAAATTTAATATATACCTGATCGTTCCAGACTGAATAGTTAGATGTTTCTTTCTGGGCTTCTCCACGTGATGACATTGGTTCTGACAACGAACGCATGTAATATACTAGAGCGTCGAAAACGTAAGCTACGTGTCTCAGAGCGGAAACATCTAATACTGGCAAACTGTCTCTGTGTTCAGCGTTGTGTGCACGCATTAAAGACAGGCAATAGGACAAAAATTCACGTCTCGCCAAGTATATATCGCCACCTAAAAAAATTCACATTAATTATCTGTGACCTGTTCTTAATTTTAATGTTTTTTTTTTTGGGGGGGGGGGGGGAGAATATATCAAAGTTGCAACGTTTCTTTTAATAAATACCTTCCCGTTCTCTACTGTTTCTCGACGGTTCGCCAACGCCTGCAAAACCAACGGTGAGTCTTGTAGAAGCTTGTGGAGTGGAGATATTGGAGCTTGTAGCGATACCACCGCGTTGATTCCGACCTGTATTAGATTGCAATGTCAAGGACAATGCAGCTGTATTCAATAAGCCAGAGAAATTGCCTCCGGACAACGATGGAGCGTTGTTCAGTGGATGTTCTGGATGCGTAGGATCTGCACTACGTGTCAGAGATACACCAAATCTCAGTTGTGCCTCTGTGGCATCCATTACCGTGAGAAGCCAATCCCATGTAGGTTTTAAGTGCTCTTCGAGATACACCTGTGTAATTGTTCAACGTATTTCTTTAGATCTATTATAAATTCCAATCATGTTACATCAAATGTTAGAAAATAAAATGAAATTGTACCTGTAGATTCAATGCGTCCTGCTGAGTGATCTCTATCAGACACGGTAAAGAGAGCGCTAATGCTTTGTAATCTTGCATCATAACTAAAAGATCAGCTATCTGTCGAATAACAATTCCAAATGCACGTGCCAAACAGCTGGTAGTAGTACCCATGATAATGGGTTCTTGTGCAGCTGCAACAGCAGATGTTGCAGTAGTACGTCTTAAAGTTGAAGAGTCAATAAAAACCAGATTACTGCCACCTGTTACCCGTAATCCAGCTGTACGCATACTTGATTCGCGGCTACGTATTGCCCATTGCATAGTAACGGGCGCGAGACTATTACGGTGTAAATGACCGGACGAACCACTGTAATAAGGTATTGGTAATATAAAAAAAGACTTTAAACATATTTGGAGAAAAAAAAAGAAGAATTAATGTTACACAACTAAAAGCGCGCTGCTGTACAATATTTTTTCGATAAACTTGTACACATACATACAAACTAGTCCGTCATACGAGTACACAAAGTGCAAGAGAAAATACAAAAACACATACAAAAACAGAAAAACAATTTTACCTTCGACGTTCCAATTGTTCGTCGCCGATTTGAAAATCTTCATTGTCCTGTTCATCGGTTTCTCCTGCTTCGCTTTCATCATCCTCTTGCTGGCTAGATTCACCAGACTCATCCTCCGGAAACAACAAAATGGACCCCATTCCACCGTCAGAGCCTGCTGTAGCACCAGTTTGCACGCTGCGCTGAGCAGACGCTGCGTCTTGATTGCTGTGATTATCATCTGAGTCTGACTCTGTCTCCGCTTCCGCCAAAAGATCAAGCTCTGTATCGGATTCACCGTCTCCTGCCTGTTCTTCACCTACGCCTTCACCGTTGCTATCAATCTCACCCAGAGGTTGACCAGCGACAGTCCCGGAAACTCCAGACTCTTCGTGTTCGCTTATGTCACCATCCACATCCATAGGAACTTCTGGGTACACGCGAATATATTATTATTCAATCACAATTAACGAAGCTTTACTCGTAAAGCAATTTACGAGTCATTCTCTATATCAATTAATGGTATATACCTTCACCGCCTTCTGCTTCATCTATAATAGAAACGCCTCTGGCAATAGTTATATTATTGTTCCCTTGTTGAGTTTGCAAAGTAGCATCTAGAGTCTGAGCGCTAACACCACTTTGAGGTATCAATGGTTCTATAGAGAACAACTCTTCCGACCCATTAATCACTTCCATCGCCGAGCTGGTTAGCGTAAATGGCGCTGTTGGACGAGCAACGCCTAACCTCACGGGTGTTATCAATGAATCAGCAATTTCGCATAATTCTTCGACGGCTAATTTGATCAGGGCTTGGAAAACCTTGCGACATTTCATCAGAGGCTGCAACGCTTGGCTGGTACTAAAAATATATTACAATATATAAATTTATATATTACAATATATAAAATGAAAAAAGAAGAAAAAAAAAAGAAATAACTTCGTTGATAGAATTTATCTATTTAGTACCTTCTTCGTTTCGTTGTATTTGGCGCCATTTCTATCGTAAAAATCACAAATATTCGTGCCACAGATCGTACAAATCGGCGTGCAACGTTATTTGCTTCCTCTTGTCGTCCAGGTACAGTATCATTTCGTAATTGTCGTATAAGCGTGGTAAGGAGGTTATCGAGCATCTACAGGAAATACTTTATATTAATAACTTTTCTCTGATATGTCAAAAATATAGATTAGCGTAAAAATAATATTCACTTACCTCTGCACTGCACTTAACTAGTAGCGAATGAGTGAATTTGTCAAGTAATGCGGTGCCACTTTGACGGCATAATTGTCCTTGATCGCCGAATAATTGATCGTTCCCATTTACAGAGACTCCTGACATGATCATACACTGAACTGCTGGCCAATCGTTGAGCAATCTTTCTAGGGCTTTTCGACTAAACCGGGGAGGTTCTAGATCGTGATCTGGCATATCTGCTACATCGACATCCAAACCTATTTACAAGATTAAAACATGAATATATTTTTTCAAATATAATTATAGTACTAAAATGGTAAAATAAAAGTTACCGTCAGATGGTGGTCCCTTACGGCTTGCAGACGTTGAGCGTTGCCTAAGCGCAGAACGGCATTGTCGTTGTTCTATCAATTGTCTTCCCACAGTCTGAACCAGGAATAGTAAAATGCTTTCTCCTCTGTCAAATTAAAAAAAAAAAAATCATTCGTTAACTTCTTCCATCTCAGTAACATTATCAATCTACTGTTTACAATTTATTTACCGTGAGTTTATCTTCGTGACAAGATCAGTGTGCACTATGAGACGATAAAGAAGTTCGTAACGAGCACCTTGATGTCCCGCGATCAGCGCACGACATTTACATTTCTCCCAGCAATCGCAGTAAGCTGTAGGAGAGGTGATCTTTATCCTACAATCGTGTCCTCTGTGACAAACGCGTGCACACTCTGTGCAACAGCATAAAGATCCAGTTAAACCGCAGGTTTTACATTCGAAGATATCTTGGTTGATGTGTTGCGTCCCAGTCCAAGTGAAACTGCAAGTGTCGTTGCAGCATGTAACGAACAACGGTGATAAATCTGGGTTAGCATCTGCAGGTAGTATCATTGCCGAACGTTCTTTCTGGTCTCTTCCAACTCTTTGAATGGTATCTAGTAAAATGAGAGCTGCGTGATATGCACGGACCGATACAGCAAGCATCAACGGTGTCTGACCCTGGATATCCCTGTTGATATAACAATGTAATTATTTTTATTCAATCACACAAGTATTTTATTAATTTTAAAGTTGGAATAATTACTTTGCTGTGAGTAATTCCTTTAGATGAGGCGCCAGCACACTGCTTTCACACATATACTTCAATATAAGCAATGCGTTGTTTCTTCTTTCAACAGAGTCTATGATATAAGTATTATTCGCTGTCGGTCCAACGCCTGGAAGCAGGAAAATGTTTATATAGCTATACGTAGTGCCCATTAAAACGTCAAAGCAATAAAAATATAAAGGTATATGCTTTTACCTGATTTATTCATCATAGATATACTGGCAGCACCAATACTAAGCAAGCTGTCTTCTTCCCCTGATGTGTTATCGAATGCTTCTGGTGGCCAACTAAGAGTAGGAATTGGCTCTTCGATGGGTGCAGATGGGCCATCAACGGTATTTGAAACTAATTCACGTTCAATACCTTTCCAATGAAAACGTAGTAAATAATAATAAAGTAAGTAATAAATAATTCATGTATATATGTATCATAGAAAATAAGTAGCGACTCAATACCTTGATCATTCTCTTTATTCGAAGTTGGTGAACACATACTGATGCAAGCGTGCAAAATATTACGATTACCGTCGCAACGTTCCATTAGTATCGCTTGAATTTGCGGCGCATTGTTTTCTGAAAGATAAAACGGAAATATTTGTAATATTTGCAATCTTTCTATACTTTATCCTCGTTAAAAGTTTACGACATTGTTTACACTTACTACGATCTAACATCAGATTGAAGAATACTTGTTTAACACTTTCATAGTCACATCGTAGTATACGAGGCATAAGTAAAGGATTATCGAATGCCAGCGCAACGACCGCAACTTGGTTTTTCATGTTGGTCGAATTCGAACAGTTTGGTATAGGAATAGTTGAAGCACCAATACATAGAACCGGAACTAAATCTAACCAATTAGGATCACGAATAGCATCGGCACAATCTTTTGCTAATGGATAGATCGTGTTGTTTCCATCTCTGAGTATCATTGAACACTCGATGCTCTGTAACGTAAAAATTACACTTCTATATCGGTTATATAGTAAAATGTTGTACACTTGCAAAAACGAAAACACACCTCTCCTGCATTTGTAAGACTAATATTTTGGGGTTGTGAACCGAAGAACGATGATATATCCGCTGGAATATAACAATCCTGCACGTATCTTCCAGTACTTAAATTATACACAACGTAGCTTAACTTATTTCCATTTTTTACTATCGCATGAATTCCTGTAATTAAAATTAAAGTATATCGTCAATTATATTGAAACTATCGTTGACAGTTCAGATTTATGAATATTCTACCTTGCCCATTAGTAGCAATAGTTAAAATGCTATCACTTGACCCTTCAACGATATTTACTCTTCTAGGAGTTCGTTGGAAGCAATCAGGCGCTCTTGGATTCATGGATGATTTTATTACCTGGACGTATAATTATTAAAAATTAATATGATTTCATACAATTAAATTTCAACATTTCACTTACCTGTATTTCGTCTTTTCTCAACAATCTACAATCTGCCAACAATTTAATTAACTCCTCGGTTGTTAAATCCTTAAAATCTGACGTACTGAAGTCTTTTTCCTTGATCTCCTTCTCCTTTGAATCTTTCGAGAAAAATTTCACAGCAACGTAACAACCGTCAACTTTTATAACTTTTCCTGTACCGAAAGAAAACATAGTAAATTATAGCAAAGTATCGATGACGCTTTTAATATTAGTTATTAAATAAAAACATACCAATGGGGGCAGTTTTAACATCTTCCACAAAAACAACATCTTTCAACTGCCACTCCTCCTCATCTTTTCGCTCCGGTTCACCTTCATTTCGAGGTGCAATACGCTTTTGTCTTTCTACAAAATTATCGAGCATGTGAGAGTTAACACGTATCGTAAATTGTAAAGAAATTAATTTGACTGAACTATCTTACTGTGACTCGTCGTGATGCTACCAGTGTCGCTGCATGTACTCGAAGCTGGTGAGGGTGGTGGAGGCATATCAAGACGATCAGCAGTTTCTTTATGATTCGTCTTATTAATAGTACCTGTTCCATTATTCCCGTTTGTTTCACGTTTCTCCACGTTAGCATTAGGCAAATGACTTCCAGCTGGTAATATTTTAAATCTGTAAGTTGCATCTAAATTCCAAGCTGCACTTAGTAACTGTCCTACTTTTGGAATTCCATTAGCAATTGTAAATCCTAAAAAAAAAAAAGTATTTCGATTCAGTACGCTGCAACGTAAAACTTGATAAGAACTTGTTTTAATAAATTACCTATTGCTCCAGGATGGTATATAGGGCTATTTTTCATACAAACATGCGTGCCGTAACTAATGTCGTTTGATGATACTGTGGATGATCTGTATTTGCGTGACTTAGCCTTGTACTTTTCCCATAATTTTTTACGTTGTGCAAAAGGCAACACACCCCTGTAGAACAAATGTAAAAACATAAAAATTATCGTGACTCTGCTACAATTGAAATTATTAAGAAAGTGATAGCATTCCAACTAACCACCAGTATAATGCACCACTTTCAAGTCTAGCAACAGTATACAAAGCACAAGTATGCAGGGACACTATTTTGTCTAGTGTAAATTCAGTAAAAGTTTGAGCTGGATGTTCGAGACGAGAAGCAACATGTCCTAGAAATTCGTCAAGCCACGTAGCTACCTTGCCACTTTCTGTACTAATAGAACATCGAATTGCTGTTGCAGATATATTAATTATTTTCTCGGTCGTTATTCCTAACCACGGTGACTTCGGATGATGGATATTCGGATTCTAAAATAAACAATTTTCAATTGAGTTTCTTAAAAATTATATCTAAACAGATTATTTGTTTTGGTGATACTTGCATCTGGATCTCTATATGGTTCTGGTTCTGACCACTTCCACTGATACAACTGTCCTCCAGCAGAAACAGCAATTAATTCACTATAAAGCGACGCAATTTGTACAAAACGAGGAGCAGGGCGGCTACTGCGTTCGTGCCACCATTCTAACTCTTCTGATATCCATAATGGACTTTGAGAAGCTAGCTCTTTTTTCTTATTATCTAAGAGAGTTTTTAAAATTAGTACTTTAAGTATCAACAACTACAATTCGGAAAGATTGAAAAATTAATTTAAAGAAGTTCAGATGTTACCAGAATCTTTGTCCCAAGAATCTTTAAGTGCTGTTTCTAGCCAACGTCGCGGTCCACAATACTGACGATCCCTCCATCTGCTAAAACTATCTCGATCTCTATCTCGTTCAGAGGTACGTTCACCTTCTCTGTCGTTACCTATTCTCCGTGAAGAACTACCTCGACTAAAAGATATAAAAATATTGAGAGTCCATTGTATCTCACAAAATAGGCCTAAAAATAATTAAAAAATAATTACTTATATTATTTATTTACTTATATATTACTTTCTCATTCCTGTATATCCAAACATGTCTTCAGGGAACATAGAATCTGCATCGATTATAACAGAGTGTTCATTGCTAAATCCACCATCTAGCAATGAAATGAGATCTTCAGGGACATAACTATCTGCTGTATCTTCGGCATCGTCTCCTTCTTCGTCGTCTCGTGACAGTAAATTATTTACTGCTAAGTTTACATCTAAATTTGTACGCTACGAAATATATTTCAGTATTAAACTCTTTAAACATACTCTATGATGCTGTTGATAAACATCTTGATTACATCAACAAACCTGTAATTCCCTAATAATAAGATTGCGACTTTTTCCCTGCAATACTACTTGAGCCTGTGTAATAAGGTCTTCTGGTACAAATGGTGCAGGTACTGATGCAATAGGTCGTGAACTGCTTCCACTTCCTGCACCCATAATTACACCTGGAGGTCCTATCCTACCTCCACTGCTACTTCCTCCGCTACTGCTACCCCCACGAATGGCAGAACTGCCACGCATGATTCTTGCACGTGATCTAATTCCTGCTCTGCTTCCACTTGCACTGCTACTGCCACCATTCGGTGCTGAATTGGAGTTCTCAACATGACTTTTATTTGTGCTATAACATAGTAATAAAATATATGTTATAATAATTGTACAATGATACATATATTAAATGTAATCCTGTTTTATAACTTACTTTCTATTTGGTTCATTTTTGCTTAAATCCAATCGGTCTGACAATACTGTAAATGCAACTCTACAAATTTTATGGTCTTCTGTGAGAAGGGCAATATGTGTTGGTCCAACAATAATACGTTTTATTGTAACCTTTAATCCACTAAATGCTGGTAATGACACAAATCCATATCTATTGATCTTTTCTGCCACTTCCTTCAATCTAAACAAATTCACAAGCATTTGTTAAATTATACTCCTAATGG
Organism: Anthophora plumipes; assembly: GCA_951804975.1. Taxonomy (NCBI): domain Eukaryota; kingdom Metazoa; phylum Arthropoda; class Insecta; order Hymenoptera; family Apidae; genus Anthophora; species Anthophora plumipes. The sequence continues at coordinate 16,491,853 of OX638122.1, read as the reverse complement.
ATACATTAAAATGATTTTTATTCTTTGTTTTAACATTTCTATTACACATTTTATGAACAAGAATGCTCATTTCAATTTCGCATTGAAATTATTTCATTATAATATATGTGTATATACATACATACATACATACATACATACATACATACATACATACATACATACATACATACATACATACATACATATATATATATATATATATATATATATATATATATATATATATATATATATATATGTATATATATATTATATAATTGTATGGCATATAATTAACTCAATTTTATATTACATACTTTAGATTACATAAAGCAAAATATACATATTTGAATTTATCTGATGTACATAAATGATACAATTAATTAAAGATAACAGAAGAGTAATGTTTAAGTATCATTATAATTACAAACCAACCTCCTTTCTTATACTATAATAATAATTACAAGGTATTTCTTGTAGCAACCGTTTTATAATAATGTTAAACATGCATATACATGGATATACATCTTTTGTATTTAAAAAAAAAAATGCATATTAGATATTAATGCTAATAAAATTATAAAAAAAAATTCGTTACAGCATAACAGATTTATAATTTATAACAGGTTTATATGAAATAAAATTCTGAAAAAAGCATTAAAATAACAGATGCAAAATATCCAGTAGATTAAAAAAAAAAAAATCCAGAAAATCCTGTAAAAAAAACAGTTCAACATATAAGTAATCGGTAAGTGAAGGTATGGATATCTTGGAACGATATATTTATCGCAAATAATTATATTTACAAAAAAAAAAAAAATGGTTCCTTTGTAACCTACAATTACAACGAATAATAGAAACAAAAGAAGAAAACATTTTTTTTTCCCCTCGTATTCCCTATACATAATTGTCCAAATTTGAACAATAGTTAGAACGTTTCCTAAATTCGCTCGCACAGCATTTTGCATAGCCTTACCGATGCGTGCGTACATATTATTTAACAGAAACGTAACGATGTGACAACAAACTCTTAACTTTCAAATGAATACATGGAATTTATCTTTGAATTATTATCGTCAGCAGGCGAGTATCATTGTTTCACTGTTTGAATTGGTGAAAAAAGGAGGAAGGAATGTATACTAATTAAAATGAGCAAGCATATTTAGGAATGAACAATGAAGAGATCATTTCAATACGGTGCGGAGACAGGACTACCAAAAAGATACATTAATGAGAAACCGATAATGAAAAACGTTTCCTTACCTATCGTTTAGCTGATCGTCTGTACCCGGTAACGGGTGCACGGCAAAATGTATCGACGTCATTTTATTAATGCGTGAACGTAATTTCAGACCAGGATGTCGTTTTAATAATTCTATACACACAATTTCACTACACCATCGAAACGATATTCAGCCATGTTTCTGAAGAAACAACGAGTTACGTGTTCTCGAAAGCAAGCGAACCCGAACTGAAAACGCTCGCGTATTCGTAAATACATTAAAAATTCTCGGGTTAGAACAAACGGATAATTACGCGTGAACGATTGAAAATCATACGTGAATCGACTGCTTCTGTACGGTGTACCTTCGTCTCTATGGGAATTTCAACCAATATACTAGATGCTTCTATACGTTTCTGTATTGATATTACAAAAGGCAAATATGTATCATGGCGACTCTACACTAATGGCGGCCTGAACTGTTCCAATCTTTATTTATTCTTCAATAGGCAAATTGGAGAATCTTCGAACAAACTTTTCCTTCACAGTTATTTATATTACGTAGAAAATGAATCTTTCACGTTGTTGATTATTATTACTATTACTGTTTTATAACTTTGTAGCAACGGCAAACTTGTCGCACTTTTCCTGTAACGTTCAATTACGTACAAATCTTAATGCAAGTTGTGTAATCGTATTCAAATAAATATATTTCCAACACGTGTTTACAATGGAACTGTAAATGTTTCTAGAATAGTCGCACGAAAATTTGTCGGTAAGAAGGTTTAAAAGAAGAAAAAATTAAATATCAAGAGGATAATCAAATTTTAACTTTCTCGGAACAAATGTAAACCCGACCAATCAGAGCAAAGTTTCGCTGTAATCGAAAAATAGCAATGTTTTGTCTAATTGCATCGACAAAAATTTTAAATGTTTAAAAATAATTTAGTCAACGTTGAATTTAATTCGATTTTATATGAAATATATGAATTAAAATACAAGTTGTTGAATTAAATGAATTCAATTGAGTAAAAGTTAAACTTTAACATCGCAACATTTTTTTCAAAATACTTGTTCGATCATTTGTAGAAAAGACGATTGAAAGGACATAAAAAAATAATCAATGTACCTATTTTATTATATTTATTATTACATATTAAATCCAATTTATTCAGGTAGTTTGGTATAATTTGCACTGCAAAATCTATTTCGTAAAATAAGTCGTAAACAAATCATTTCTAATTTATATGTACAGTTTTTATTTAATCATGAAATGTTTACATTTTTTTATAACAACTTAAAGTATCCATGAAAATTAATGTTTGGCATTCAATACAGATTTTTTTTTTAGGCTCTATAATACGAACAATTTAATGTCAATATTTAAATATATACAAGAACAGATTACTACAATTTTTAACATTCTCGCGTACTAGATCGTAATTAAGGTACATATAATTATAAAATATAACTGAATAACAATCTATATTGATAATTAATGGTTCTCACGTATAGTTCATGATAATCCTATAAATAAACAGTTGCAAGTTTTAATGTACATTTTAGAAATATAAATACGATAGTTGTACTATACAGTCACGTTAGAAAAGTAAAATGGTAATAGTAAATTTTTTCGTGCTTCAATATGCATCTCTATAATATAACTTATTTTTATTATTTTATTTTTATGTATAAATCGAAACATTCTGTAAATTACACAAAAATCTCTGTAGCTTAATAGCTACAGAACTAAATTGAACATTATCGTTCAATTTAAGTCGCAGGAAAAATTAACATCCATCAATTGATAGATTTAATATACACATTGCAAATCCTAATCGAGATTTAGCTCTTTCAATATCAATTACATTGAAAGCTACAAGAAGGAGAGCACGCGTCAGTTCTCACCCATTCTCCAGTCACATATTCACATTAATTTCTGTTTCTTTTTCTTTTTTTTTTTTAGAGCTTTAACTAAATTAAAACCTAAGCTATACACTATACAAATTGCTCTGTACTGGTAGCACTAATATCAAGTAAACGCCATGCAGCTTTTGGATTAAGTTCTGTAGGATCACGGCACAGTACCCACATGTAATTAACGCGCATTACTTTGTTAGGACTACCTTCGATAACCTTATTTTTAATATCTTTTACACACATAATTTGTTGGCATTGAAAACTAATTATCAAAACTGGTCCCTGTTCTATTACCCTGCCCATCACCAAATCTATATTGTTGATATCTGAAATCGTAAGATTGTATCTATTAGTTGAGAAACAAACGTTTAATAAAAAGAAAACATATAAAAAAATACCTAGTATCTTATTGTCTAATCGATATCCCAGTTTTTCTGCTTGCATTATCGGCTGCGCTATTACTTTATACGGAGCTTCGTAACACCAGTCTTTTAAAATTTCAAGATTTCCTCTCACCATAGCTTCCAGAATATTTGGTATAATATCTGTTTCACAATACTTTAAAAACTGTACCCTATCGAAGCTAGGATCTAGCTTACATATTTCTGTTAACGTTTCCGACAGATCTGTCTTATGAAACAACCCACCCACTATATCTGTAACTTTCTCTGTTAAGAGTCTGGAAGCACGAATTACAGGATTATCGGATTCCTCGTATTTTATTTTCCAATCCAAAACTTTATTCACATATGGATTTTTATCCTTTAAAAGATCAAATTACCGAATATGAATAACTTCACAGAAATATAAAGAAATAATTTTGTCATTTGAAAGTATAGTACCTTAAAATTCTGCCACGATTGATAAAATCTAAAATCTTTATGCAATTCAACACCTGTGGCCTCTTTATTTGGTTGAACACTTTTATCATCTGCAGTCTCTATTACATCTTTCCTTTTCCTTAACTTTTTAGGTGGAACATACACTCTTCCTATAGTTTGATAAGAGAAATGCAATGTTATAAAAGCTTGTATTTTTTAAACTTATCATAGAACTTACCATACATTCCTTGATGATCTAGTTCTTCACGCACAGCTTCTGCTGTTTGTGATATTGTTTGAAACGCGCTTGTTTTACCTAAAGCATGACTTTTCTCAGAAATTGTTTCTGCTGCTTCTTTTGCAGATTTTGTTATCTCTTCACCTAACTGTCCAGCCTTTTTACCTAAATCTGTTTTACTTGCCTCTTCAAGAACTTCTTGTACCTATGTGATATCAATTGATCAATATTTAAAGAAATCTTTTCAATATAACAAAATATTTCCCTGTTTGTACCTTTCCTTTCAAAGATCCTAATTTTTCTTTTATAGCTTCAGATCCTTTGGTGGCTTCAGCTTCAACTGCTTGAAACTTTTGCCTCGCAGAACGCAAAGCTTCTGACTGTTCAAGTTTCTCTGCTTCCTCTCTGAATTTCTTCAGAGATTCTTTCATCTCCTTGTTCTTCTGAATTTCCTGCTTGATATTCTCAAGGAATTGAGTCAAGAAACTAGGTCTTTTCGCTGGGTTTGTATAAAATCTGACCTAAACAAAGAGACTATTATTAATCAAATTCATAATTGTTCTGAAACTTATTTACAGATGAAACTCACTGATACACCTCTCATGTTTGTAATTTGTGGTAATTCTGAATGTATCAAAACATTATAAGCATATATCATCGAACAATCTCTGAGAAGTTTCTTTTTACATTGGGCTGATCTTGTAATACCATTAAGGCTTGCCCTGCATATAACAAAATTCTGAAACTATACAAACATAATATTATATTTCTCATATGTTTGTTCAAGTGTATTTTAAATTAATCCCAATATACAGTTAAAATATTTCACACATGGTGTAACTAGAAATTTAATTTTCTTTCAACTTTTTTTTATTTTAATGCGATGCATTGTTAATTGTTTTTATTAACATAATTCAGACTTCATTGAACAACTATATGATCATAAAAATGAAAAAGTGTAAATTGTCATTACATGTAATAGATACTTATTACCATGTTACGCGAGTTCGTCCTTTCCACGTGTAAACATTTAATTAATCTTTATCTTTTAATAAGGGTGAAGGAAAAGAAAATGTAACACGTCAGTTTCTAAAAATTGAAATTTTATGATGCAATTATACAAAAAGCATGAGAGCTATCCGATAGAGCACATAACCTAAATATGATCAAAAATGTGACCGGTTCGTAAATTAAACATCTGTGAATCTATGTTAGCGTGGAAAAAAAAACGGCCACATTTAATTTAATTTTCCTGTCTCGGTAAACGGTGACGGTTCAGTTAGCAATTGGAATTATTTACCATTTTACGAACAATTTATCTGGATCTGAAATCTTCATAAAATATATTGCGGCTAATGCGGAGGACATCTATCGACAAAAATTAGACTGAAGCATGGTTGCACAATACAAACGTAACTCCTTATTTTACATAATTGTACCTTTAATTAAAACTATTACAATGCTGATAAATATATGATTTTTAACAATTTATTCGCACGAAAAAAAAATGACACCACAATTGTGTATATATATATTCATTTATTTTTAATAATTGTACATAATTTGAGCACATATGTAAATAAATATACTTTGTTTTTAGATTTGTATCCAGAATCTTAATAAATACAATAGATTACTTTACATGAAATGACGCTAAATTCATCAAGTTTTCAATCCTGGTACTCTGTACAAAAATTCTCCATCATCATCATAATAACAATCTTTTACTCTATATGTTGTGCCTTTCTTATACACATTTTTAGGAATTTTCAAGCGTTTTACATAGTCAACATCAGTATCCATACATGACTTTCGTTCTTTTATAAAAGTATCTAAACTCAGATTTTCATTATTCATTTCAGTCGTTATTTTCGTTTCAATTCTATCTTTCTTGACAACTGGTAAACTTTCGTTAGACGATTGTTTTACAATACTAACATCTTTTTCTTCAATACTAGCATTCTCTGTAGTACTATTTATTACATTGGAACTTACATCATCTAAATGTTCAGATTCTATATGTTTTTTATAAGTACTCAACAATGTTAGTCTTTCCTCAGGAGAGGTATCATTCAGATTGTTCAGCTTCTTTTTTATAAATTCGTCGAAAACTAATTTTTCCTCTTTATGTTTCCCCCTTATACCAGATTTTCTATATACAGAATTATCTCTTTCCTCTTTTACAATTTCCAGTTCTTTCTTTTTAGTTGTATCAGAGTACTTTTCATCTCTGCTTATGCTTTTCTCTAAATAATTTCCTTGTTCATTAGTTGTAATCTGTTTCTTAGGAACAGAATCTTGTACAATATTTGAAAAGAATGTGCTTACAGGCTTTGGAAGTTCTACTTTTGGAGGTACAAACATCTCAGCCAAAGTCTTCCTATCTGTTAAACTAATTTTTCTATTTTGAAATTTCATTAGATGTTCCCTCAAGTTAAAATTTACAGCCAATTTACCGGATTTAAAATTTTTCCAATTCTCAATCACTCTTTTATCATATTTAAGAATTATATCTACGGATCTAGGTACCCAATTGGTCTTCAAGACTTTCTTTATAGTTTCAGGTAAAGCTGGAAAACTTTCACTCAGCTTCTGTGGTGTCCATTCATCAGGATTACTTTGGTGTAGTTTTCTTATTTGATCTTTCTCGACATGTGTAAGAAAACTTGGCTCTACCTCGTTGAAAAATCTACTCTTAACGATAAGTCGTTTCAACCGTTCGTGATCTGTTTTTCTTGCCCTAGAAAGTATAGCAAAAATCGGATAAAAAGTGATCGAAATTACAATTTAATTATTTTTGTTTCATATATACCTTTGCTTTTCTTTTTGAAGCTCGGTGAATTCTGTCAAATCTGATTCGTATATTCCTACATCGTCCTGATCCAATTCTTCGAAATCAGTTTCAAAATCTTTACTGTACTTCGATATCTCTTTTTTTCTTCGTATACCAGCAATTTCAGACACACTTTTCGTACCGTATGCTCTTATTAACTTAAGCGTTGTTACTCTGATATTATTCATCTTTGTTTTTACGTGCCTTTCACCGTATCATTATTGCTTACACGAAATAAATAAATTTTTAATAGTATACTCGTGAACAACAAACATATCATGTATAATTGTCCTAGAATTCATAGGTCGAATACTCATGTGTTACATGTAAGAAAATAGAAATACATATAAATTGTACTTTTATTATGTATTACAGGTAGGTTTGTAAATACACATTTACATACTTGTAAGTTAAAAGTGAAACTATAAAAATTACAAGTATAAATAATAAAGTGACAATTTTTTATTCGGTATATTCTCAAGCCTTAAGTACAGTACACACGATAGCTCGTAAATTTCTCAAATTAAAAGTTTCGAAATTTAATTAAAAAATGTAATACCTTTCTTAAATATTACAAAAGAGTGATTGAAAGCTGAAAAAAATGTAAAATCTGGGAAAATTAGCAGTAAATTTTAACTTAAGAGAATATTTAATAAAATTTCGAAACAGAAGAATTAATTTAATTAATAGAGAAACTTTGGCTGATAAGTTTAATTTATTTATCATTTATTTATTTTTTACATTTAATATTATTTCGTTATATTAAGGCTGTAGTATATATGCGTAAGCATAGATACTTTAATTCCTCTGAAAGAACTTAGATAGCGTTATAAGTTTCTCCTTTATAAATCATGGTAGTTTCCATTCTACATGCATCGTATATTCCGACAAGAAGAAATTATCTGAAATGGAATAAAGTTAGCCACTGCAAATGGTCGTTGGTCTATGAAGCGTACGATTATCCAGAAGAATCGTATTTAATGTTGAAAAGTAATTTCAACAGCAAGGTGAAATAATATTCATTGCAATGTTATAATTTTAAGAAACATAATATTTTTCGTTCCATGTTTAATTTTACGTTTCAAAACTTTTTCCTATACTCGGAATTTATCGATTCGACGCTTCCCATCGTTTCCGTTAGATTTTTAGCTTCACGTGTGTTTGGATAACTTTCATATATATGTATGTATATATTTTTTTCACAATATTTTCTTCCTTTAATTGTCTAATTATTAATTCTATTTATAAGCTACGAAATTCATGCGTTTAAAAAGCTCTATTTAACGAAGTGCGTTAACTTATCGTTAGCAGCGTGTTATAGAGGAAGTTAACGGACGCTTTCATTTTTTTTTTCTTTGCATTCTGGAATGAAAATGTATTACTTCTATATATTGCGGGATTTTTTTAAACTACGTTCTTTATTTGTGTATAAAAAAATATTAGTTTATAGAAATGTTTCTGATATTTAACAGATATGTTAATTTGTTCTGTAATATTTCTTTGCAGAATGGATATGAACACTTTATATCAATGAGAGATAATAAACTTTTCTATTTGTTGGTCAAATAAAAAAAAAAAAAAACTAAAACAATGTATCTGTATAATTTGACTCTCCAACGTGCCACAGGCATAACTCATGCAGTGCATGGGAATTTCTCTGGCAGTAAGATGCAAGAGATTTTGGTCTCACGTGGAAAGTCCTTGGAGCTGTTAAGGCCAGATCCAAATACTGGAAAAGTTCATACTTTATTGACGGTAGAAGTTTTTGGAATTATAAGGTCTCTAATGGCCTTTAGGTTGACAGGTGGTACAAAGGATTATATTGTTGCCGGATCCGATTCCGGACGTATTGTAATTTTAGAATACATTCCTGCCAAAAATGTTTTTGAGAAGGTACATCAAGAAACATTTGGAAAAAGTGGATGTAGACGTATTGTACCTGGACAGTACTTAGCTATAGATCCCAAAGGAAGAGCTGTAATGATAGGTATTGCATATGTTATTAAATAAAGATGTGATTTGCCTAAGTAAGGTATCTTCTTTACCAGATGATTATATTGAATTGATCCGTGTTTCACCTGATTAACATTGATTACAATCATTTTCAATGATGGTACATTTTGGAAAAAAAAAATAGAAATATACCCACAACTGTATTTTAGATATTATTTATTAACAAATATGTATGTTCTAGGTGCAATTGAAAAGCAGAAGCTTGTTTATATTTTAAATAGAGATCCCGAAGCTCGTCTTACAATTTCGTCACCTTTAGAGGCACATAAAAGTAACACATTAGTCTATCACACTGTAGGAGTTGATGTGGGTTTTGAAAATCCTATGTTTGCCTGCTTAGAAATTGACTACGAGGTAATATTTTTTACCTTTTTCATAAACACCCGGTATTTCAATGCATACTAGAAATAACGATTTTTGGATTTTGCAGGAAGCGGATAGCGACCCTACGGGAGATGCAGCAGTAAAAACTCAGCAAACGTTAACTCTGTATGAATTAGATCTTGGTTTGAATCACGTCGTGCGTAAATACAGCGAACCATTGGAGGAACACGCAAACTTTCTTGTGTCGGTTCCTGGAGGGAACGACGGACCAAGCGGTGTTCTTATTTGTTCCGAAAATTATTTAACGTACAAAAATTTAGGAGATCAGCATGATATTCGTTGTCCGATTCCAAGGCGGCGTAACGATTTAGATGATCCCGAAAGAGGCATGATATTTGTATGTTCCGCTACTCACAAAACTAAGAGTATGTTCTTCTTTCTGGCTCAAACCGAGCAAGGGGACATTTTTAAAATTACACTCGAAACGGACGAGGATATGGTGACTGAAATTAAACTGAAATACTTCGATACCGTACCCGTTGCGGCAAGCATGTGCGTTTTGAAAACAGGTTTCTTGTTTGTAGCTTCTGAATTTGGTAATCAGTAAGTATATCATTTAAAGGGTTGTATTTTTTTTTTTTTTGTAATAAGCCGTTTCGTTAAAATGGTTTATTCTTTTTATAGTTACCTTTACCAAATTGCACATTTAGGAGATGACGACGACGAGCCGGAATTTAGTTCCGCAATGCCTCTCGAAGAAGGTGATACGTTCTTCTTTGCGCCAAGACCGCTTAGAAATTTAGTATTAGTCGATGAAATGGACAGTTTGTCACCCATAATGGCTTGTCAGGTAATTTATTGCGAGTGGTATTACAATTGTTTTGCACCTTCAAATAGTGAACGAATATTTAAATTATGTTTATTCACTGTAGTAAGGTGCAACAATAAAATATTCTTAGTCGCCTTCGATTTGTTTTAGCAAATTGAAGTTGAACCTAAGAATGACACCTGGAATCAAATTTAACACTGTTAAAGTATAGTAAGACACGATCGATGTAGTGTACGATATTAAAAGAAATATTTCTTGTTTTATTCAGGTAGCTGATTTAGCAAATGAGGATACTCCGCAGTTATATATAACGTGCGGCAGAGGACCACGATCAACTTTGCGTGTTTTACGACATGGTTTGGAAGTATCTGAAATGGCTGTCAGTGAACTGCCTGGTAATCCAAATGCTGTATGGACTGTTAAGAGAAGAGTCGATGGTTAGTTCGAGAAACATCTTACAGAATAATTGTTTGCATGTTTTGTTTATCACTACTGTACATTTAAGTTACAGAGCAAAATAAGTTCCAGCTTCGTTTTTTTTTCTGCATTGACGATATATTTCACATATACAATATACACCTTTTGTTTTATCTACTGTAATATAAAATGGTCCTTTACCAATAGTTATTTAATTTTAATTATAATAAGTTGAAGCGTTACTTGAACGAAATTTTCAAATATCGATGTTCTCTAAAGATTTAATTAGAAAATGAAGAAAGAAAATTGCGGAGGTAGTTAGGAATAAAAATATTCTTAGAATTGATTCAACGAATTTACGATTGTGTATACCCACTTATTCTATCTAACTCTGCAATTTTTTCAATGCAAAAAAAAAAGAGAAAAGAAAAGTTGATTTTGTAAATGATACTAATGAATCTGGTGGATTGATACACTCTTATCAAACACCAGTTCTCTCTTTCAGACTACCAGCATGCTATTGGTTGAACCACAGAACACAGAAAGTGATTGAAAGGTAAGGACTGTAAAAATTGTCGGGGATTAAGAATTGATTTGCACCAAATACCGTCATCTACTCTTTGTGTGTAGGATGAGAAAGAGCGTGCTCGACTGCCACGAAGAACGATCTAAATTAAAAAAATATATCGATATCGTTAATGTTTATTTTACTTAGATATTCAGAGTGAGCTTTGTAATTCTGATTACAGAGGAGTATGATGCTTACATCATAGTGTCCTTCGTCAATGCTACTCTTGTACTTAGTATCGGAGAAACTGTTGAAGAAGTGACTGATTCTGGATTTCTCGGCACTACTCCAACACTAAGCTGCTCTGCTTTGGGAGAAGATGCGTTAGTACAGGTGTGTTAATTACTTTCTTAATCAAATGTATTTCGATGCACTGCGGTATCTCCAACTCCTAGACAACTACGAGTTGGTCGCAATAAATAGTGCTAAATTATGCTAGAGTTCTCGCATCGTTGAGTGTTTAGACATTTTTTCTAAACATATCTGGTAAATTGAACCCTACAAATCTTTCGCTATTCAAATATTCACTTTTTTATAATTACTGTTATATTTTACGAGACGATTTTCTATTTATTTAGGTGTACCCTGATGGAATACGACATATTCGAGCAGACAAACGTGTGAACGAATGGAAGGCTCCTGGTAAAAAGACAATAGTGAAATGCGCAGTGAATCAACGTCAGGTTGTAATTGCGCTAACTGGAGGAGAACTAGTATACTTCGAGATGGATCCCGTATGTGTGCTCATATAAGTTAAATTCACATTTGTTAATCGCATCGATTGTTCTCTCTATGATGCTAATTATTCTCAGAGATAGTACAAGATGCGTAGAGTATAACACTTTTTTCATCTAGAGTAGCGTTCAATTATAATTATTCAAGGCAAGATGAAAAAGTGGATATTTTTAAGTAATCGTTTAAATTTAATTAACTCCGATTATTTTGTACATCCTAGACTGGGCAATTGAACGAATATACAGAAAGAAAAAAGATGCCATCTGAAGTGATGTGTATGGCTCTTGGTAATGTAGCAATAGGAGAGCAAAGATCGTGGTTCTTGGCCGTTGGTCTTCAGGATAATACCGTAAGAATTATTTCGTTAGATCCTTCGGATTGTTTAGCTCCCAGAAGTATGCAGGCTCTACCAGCAGCCGCAGAAAGTTTATGTATCGTTGAAATGGGCGCTAAAGACGCGAATAGCTCTGAAGAATTAACTCCTCAACAGTCCAGTCTTTATTTAAATATAGGTAGGTAAAAATTAGAGATACGTTTCTTTGGTCCCTTTTTTCTTTTAACTTTTTAAGCATCGTACTCCTATGTTTCTAGGTTTACAAAATGGCGTCCTGCTAAGAACAGTATTAGATCCGATCTCTGGTGATCTCGCGGACACGCGCACACGATACTTGGGTTCGAGGCCTGTAAAATTATTTAGGATAAAAATGCAAGGAAATCAAGCTGTTCTTGCAATGAGTAGTAGATCGTGGTTGAGTTATTATTATCAAAACCGTTTCCATTTGACACCGTTGTCGTATGAAAGTCTGGAGTTTGCCTCAGGCTTCAGTTCTGAACAATGTCCCGAGGGAATTGTCGCCATTTCCACGAATACCCTCAGAATTCTTGCTCTTGAAAAGTTAGGCGCGGTTTTCAATCAAATTAGTTTCCCTCTGGAGTATACACCAAGGAAATTTGCGATCCACTCGGATTCCGCGCATTTAATTATCATCGAGACAGAGCACAATGCGTATACGGAGGAAACGAAACAGCAGAGAAGGTTACAAATGGCGGAGGAAATGCAAGAAGCTGCTGGTGCCGAGGAGGCTGTAGTAGCGAGAGAATTAGCGGAGGCTTTTCTGTCTGAGGAACCTAACGAAGCTGTATTCGGTGCACCAAGAGCTGGACCAGGCTTATGGGCATCGTTGATAAGAATTATAGCCCCTACGACGGGACAGACATTCGAAGTTCATCGGCTGGAACAAAATTTAGCTGCCTTATGGTAGAATATAATGAATATTGATATTTTTGCAATGTTTACATATTAGAAAATACGAAGAATCTAATTTTTCTTTTTATGAATTGTATTACAGCTTGAGCCTTGTGAAGTTTGCCAATCAAGGCGACCAACTGTTCCTCATTGTTGGCATCGCGAAGGAATTTCAATTGAACCCGAGAGTCAGCAGTGGTGGCTTCCTATACACATACAAGTAAGTGTTCGTTTTATATAAAAATGTAGTATAGATATAATTTACATGATGACAAAGTTACACGATTACTGTAATTCACATTGGAGATATTCCTGCAGTACTGATATTCAAATTTAACATGAAGTAATATACGATTAAGAAAGAAGGATAAGTAAGAAAATAAACTTTTTCTTTACAGAGTAAATGTTGAATGCACTAGTCTTGAGTTGGTGCACAAAACTACGTTAGACGAAGTGCCGCTGGCTATATGTCCGTATCAAGGAAGAGTTTTAGTTGGTGTTGGTAGAATGTTGCGGTTGTACGACATGGGCAAAAAGAAGTTGCTACGAAAGTGTGAAAATAAACATATTCCTAATGCTGTTGTTTCCATCAACGCTATTGGACAACGAATTTACGTTAGCGATGTTCAAGAGTCTGTATATGCTGTCAGATACAAGCGTCAAGAGAATCAACTTATAGTCTTCGCGGATGATACGCATCCAAGATGGATAACTACTACCTGTGTGTTGGATTATGACACTGTTGCTACCGCTGACAAATTTGGTAACATTGCTGTTGTAAGTAGAATGGAAATATCCATTCAATAATTCAATTAATAGTGTAACAGTTGTTCGATTATATACAGTTTTTTTTTAATATATTCCTTCTATATTTTTTTTACTAGATACGCTTAGCAAGTGGCATTAACGATGACGTAGACGAGGATCCAACTGGCAACAAAGCTTTATGGGACAGGGGTTTGTTAAATGGTGCCAGTCAAAAAGCAGACACAGTCGCCTGTTTCCATGTAGGCGAAACAGTCATGTCTTTACAGAAAGCAACCCTTATACCTGGTGGTTCTGAAAGTTTAGTATACACAACGTTAAGTGGGACAGTAGGGGTGCTTGTTCCCTTTACAAGTCACGAAGATCACGATTTCTTCCAACATTTGGAGATGCATATGCGCTCAGAACATCCACCGCTCTGTGGGAGGGATCATTTGTCGTTTAGATCGTACTATTATCCTGTGAAGAACGTCATAGACGGGGATCTCTGCGAACAATTTAACTCGATCGAACCGGCGAAACAGAAAAGTATATCGGGTGATCTCGAACGGACGCCGTCGGAAGTGTCGAAAAAACTTGAGGATATTCGTACGCGATACGCTTTCTAAATATATATTTTTTGCAATTTATTTATTATCGTTATCTAAATGTTAATTTAAAAAGTCTGCATTCCGTTTTTACGAATTCGTCATATTTTTCATGATAGAATACGCGTTCGAATAAATCATTTGTAAAAAAAAAGAAGTTACGTGCATATTGTTTTTAATATGTGAAAGATTCAGATAGAAAGTGTAAAAAAATTGTACTGTGTAATAAGTGTAGGAGCTATGTTTTACGTGACGTTAAATGTGTGATCGTTGAAAAGAGAGGATCTTAGACAAAAATCTATTTAAACTAAAATGAATAAAAAGGAATTAAGTTTATTTCTGATAAACTAATAAACTCTTGAATTAAACCCAAAGCGTGTAAATTTTCATCTTGTACGTTTAGTGTTGCTGTGTTCAAGGAAATAGTATAATGAAAGTTATCGTTTTAAGTAGAATAAGATTTATAATTACAACCTATTCGTTTCTACTAGATTCAATGTGTATATCTTTTG
Organism: Anthophora plumipes; assembly: GCA_951804975.1. NCBI lineage: Eukaryota > Metazoa > Arthropoda > Insecta > Hymenoptera > Apidae > Anthophora > Anthophora plumipes. The sequence continues at coordinate 16,476,841 of OX638122.1, read as the reverse complement.
ACTGTGTATGCTGTAAGTTTGGACTATGACAGAAAGTATTACAATATTGACAAATACACGTTTTTCTCAACAAGTAGTATACTAGAAACGTTATTTCTAAAAGAACATCTTATATTCTTGTTTTTCATTCACGTTAATATATGTAATTATGGTGTAATTTTTTTTAGTTTATCCTTGTTACAGTTTACTAAGAAAGGAAGTTAAAAGTGAAATCTAATGTGTAATAAAAAAAAAAAAAATTGCGCCTCGTCAACGTATATTATAAACACAACTTGTACATAGTAGATTGAACAATTTTTAAATTAAAAGTAGATTCTCATAAGCCAATTCTTATACCTGATTTATTTTAGAAAAATCAACCGGATATTTTCGTCTTATTTTCTAATTGTTGAAATTCTCGTTTTACGTATCGCTGCAAATGCATTTACATTCAAATGCAAATTCAATAGTAAAAGAACAAATTTACCTGTTTCTATATACTTTCAAAATAAATAAGAAAAGCATCAAATGGTTTCCCGAAAAAAGAGAATAGAACGAGTAGTCGAGTGTTAAATACACGCACGGGCAAGCGATGTATTATCTTCCCTTTTCTGCTAGAATTCCGCGAGCTCATTTCTTTCTACTCTATTGCCTTTGTTGCCTGTGTGTGCATCCCTTTCGACCTACAATTCGTCGCCAATAGCGGTCACTGTAGTAGTTCGCGCATTTTTCTCGGGGAGCTGCGAAGCGCGAAGTTAATCCGCGTGCCGAAGCGTATCGAGGGCATAATGCAACATTATTACTCCCCGTTTAACCTTCAAAGTAATAAGTAGGCTATGCAACGTGAAATCTGAAAACCATCGTTGAAAAAAGGTATATCAATTCGTAGAATTGAATTAACGAAAATAAAAAAAAAAGATAAATATGTTTGTATTTTATACATTCGAATTACAGAGCCTAAATTCGAACGCAAATACATTCATAAAGAATTTGATCAATATCCCATCGATGGATATTTATCGTTCCACCTTTCGAGTGTTAATTGTTGAACTCTTCTTAAAATTTCATTTTGCAAATCTAAATATTAGAATCTGTATGTTTATTTGTGGCAATACGCTATAATTCGAAAGAAAGATTTACGTGATAGACGTTTATCGTTTAACATTTTGCGTGATTGCTATTTAAAGTTCCTTAGGAAATTCGAAAGATTTTTTCCAAATTTTCCAGACGTACGTTCGTTTGAAATAATATTTAAAGGCAAAAAATCAAATGGTCAGTATTTACATCTATTTACGATCAGTATTTAAATCAATTTTCGGTCAGTATTTTATTATCAAAAGGGTCAGTATAAAAATACTAAACGGTCAGTATGTAAATAAAAAAATGGTCAGTACATAATTTATTTAAATACTGACAATTTAGTATAAATACTGACCAAAGGATACTAACCCTTCATATTTAAATACTGACACTTAATATTTAACACTAGGTTTATGGAACATGTCGCATTTCACGAGCGAAATTACAGAAACAATTGCTATTATTTTCCAGCAACGTTTCCTCAATTTGATTAATGAAATGCTACGGAAATATATCTGAACTTGTAGGTAAGTTAGCAATGTACAATTAAGTTGTCTCTAATAAATCAATTTCTTGAAGGAAAAATTCGGTTGTTCGTTCACGCAAGAGAAGCGCGTAAACCTAATGTTAAATACTGACAAAAAGGGATTAAAATACTGACCAGTAAAATACAAGCCATACTTAAACCGATACTTTACACTCGTAGTTATTCGAGAGAGTAAATCGAGCATCCGTTGGTCCACGATTACTTGTAATGTATTCAGGCACCATGATCGGTAGTTCCGTCATTGCGGTAGATAGTGTGCTTTAGGGCGTCGAAACGGAGAGAAAAGGACCGAACGTCGATCGATGCATTGAGGCGCCAGGCCCTGAGCTCAGCCCCGTTTCGTTCCATCACCCTTACCCCGGTATGCCCTGCAGCAAAGCTGCCCTCCGGGCTTTTCTCTTTCCTGTGCAGTTGCGCATCAACCTCTTCGTGGTGTAGAAGTGCATTCGGTTACGGAACCTTTCGAGACATCGTAGAAACGTTGTTTCTTTGTACGTCTTAATTTTTCTATTGTGACACGAAACGACACGTTTAATACGAAGGTGTACTAATTCTACGAGAACATAAACTTTTTATCGACGATTTTTATATTTGTTCGAAACTAATAGTTCTCTGATACGTTGACATTCGTCCGGGGTGATGTCAATTGATAGTGTCATTCGTTCTTGTATTTATGTGGGTTGTCATAATCAGCGAAGGTTGCAATTTCGACGTGCTTGAAAACCACTTTACGAGCACATGATTCGCCGAGCGTGAAATTCTGATTCGGTGTCATCGATTCGAACTACGGTTGCTGGTGTGATGTTCGATTCACCGACAGATGATTATGGTAAATAATTCTTTTTTTCTGTATCATTCGATGAAATACATTCTGTGTTTTGTAAGTACACTTGTGTACTGGACATTTTGTAACAGCCGTATCTGATATAAATCTCTGTGAACATCGATGATGAATTTTTTTTTTTTTTTCAATAATTACAAAGGTTTATTTATTAACACATAGTCAACCGCGTATTTTTCACAAACGACACGAAATAGTAATCTTCTTCGCTTGAAAGACTCAAAGAGTCCTACATTTTCGATGAAGATATTTTCTTCCGCCACCCGTGAAAATTTCGTACAAGTTTATATATTTTTTTAAATCGTTCATGCAACGATTTCTTTCAAAAACGAGGAGAGATATTCAGTCGGTTATTTGAAAACGGGGAGATCTACCCATGTGATTGGTAATGTATTGAAAGAACATTGATGTTAAAATAGCAACATTCTCAAATTTCAACTTTTATTTAACCTGTTTTTTTGAGGACGCGTTTATTTCAATGTTTCGATAACTAAAGAATCTGATGTACATTTCAAGTCACTCTGTGTGATGAAATTATTTGAATGCACGTAGATAAGCACGAGGAGTTGAATTCAGATCGAAGATTTGATTTTATCGCTGAAGTGTGAAATTCAATACCTTCGTTTCGTCGAGTATATCGATAAAACGTTTGCCATTCTATAGATACAAGTAACAGAGATACGAGTATACACAGCCTTTTTATTTCGTAGCGAATGTTTCACAAGATTTTCGTCAAAATTACAGAACAACGTAGTCATAAAAATAAGTTCGAGCGCGAGATGAAAGGGAATTGTTTTTTCCCCGTGTGAAGTGTTTTTATCGTGCAAATGTATATAGAGAATAAAAGAGGTAATCAAGTACTATCTCGAAAATGGAAACGTATTGTTTGCCGGCACACTTCCGGTCTTTGTCAATGCGGCCAAGTATTTGATTTTAACGTGTCCACCTACTTCGATTGAATGCCTCTCTTCCTCTTTTTGTAGAACCCTTTACACGGTAATAACAATTTGGTAATACGATTGCTCGTGTAATGTCTACGAAAGTAGCTTGAACATTTTTCGAACTTTATCGAGTATTTTTCTCCAAACGATTAACACGAACTTCAAATTTAATTATTCGTAGGGTGTTCTAAGAAAAAAAAACAAATTATTTAAAATCATCTAATTTTATAATTTAAAATTTGGCAACAAATTAAATGGTCAGTATTTAAATCTATTTTCGATTAGAATTTAAATCAACTTTCGGTCAGTATTTTATTATCAAAAAAGTCAGTATAAAAATACTAAACGGTCAGTATGTAAATAGAAAAATAGTACATAATTTATTTAAATACTGACACTTACTATTTAAATATTGACAAAAAGGGATTAAAATACTGACTAGTAAAATATAAGCGTTTAAATTTTCATGCGGAAAAAGCTAAAAGTTACGTTGTTTCGTAATAAAAAGATTCCTATTGTTTTGATAGGAGATAGCTGATGCTGGAGGTGGTCACAGACGATTTCGTGTAACTACTCTAGTTCCGTTGATACTTTTATTTGGTTGGACCGACTCTGTGGTAGCTGGTGATTGCGGTCTGGCTGAGTTAACTTGCCGGGACGGGCATTGTGTACCGATTGATGCGTACTGCAATGGGCAAGATGATTGTGGCGATAGCAGTGACGAGCCGGCTATGTGTACACCCTGCAATCGTACGTATCACGGACGCGAAGGACGTACGTACAAATTGGATCTTCCGAGACCTGTCGAGGAACGTTTACCGTTCCTTTGCCATTTAACGTTTACTGCTGCCGGGCAGGGATACGGAGAATTGGTGCAACTGTTATGGGACGCGTTTAGCGTTGGTAGAGTAGATCCAAATACTGATAGTTTTGTCACAAGCTGTCCAGAAGGATCTTTACAACTAGCAGAATTAGGTAGACACTTCACAGGAGGTTCTTGGTGTGGTGTTGGAGAAGGGAAAGCTTCTTATTATAGTGAGACCAGTACTGTTACAGCATCTATACGTCTGTTTCATGCACCTTCCAGTGTACCATTTGAGTTTCGTTTAAGATACAGATTTGTAGCACGTAATGAAGCTGTTGCTAGACTAGGGAAACCTGAACTTCCAATAGAGAGAGGTTCACCAGTACCTGGTACCTATTGCTCTAGAAACTTCTACGAATGTCACTTGAAACAATGCAGGTTGCAGAGTCCGAATTATCCTGGAGAGTATCCAAGAAATGCCAGTTGTTTGATAACAATAAGACAGAAAGAGGTGCCTACATGCAAGCATGCCATGATTTCTGTGAAATCTACACCAACTGGTCCTGCTGGAATGACCATAACCAATAGTACTTTAAGCGTGTGGCAAGACTGTCCTTCAGAGAAAGACCGCCTTATCTTTCGCGACGGTGTCAGATTAGAGGATCCAATTTTGTTGGTATACTGTGGAGGACCATTGCCACGGATCACTGCCAGAGGTCCAACGATGCAAGTAGAATTTCGAAGTTCTCCAATAGCAATCCCACTTGGTGCTTCTGCTTTGAGGGTTGAACTGGAGATTCAAGTAGTTTACGTGGATTCTGATGGTCTTGATTATGCAAAAGGTCCTCAAGGCTGCCATTTTTTTGTAAATGGTACTAACAAAAGGAGTGGTGTTTTGAGAGCACCCCTCCATGCACTGCCACCAAATTCCAGTTGTACCTGGAATATCAAAGGATCTGTTGGAGACAGAGTGTGGATTTATTTTTCTTCCTACTCTCAAAGAGACTTGACAGGTAGCATTGAGAACAATGCCAGTTCTCAGTCAGATGTACCCTGTGCAGTGAAGTTAATCTTTTGGGATGGTACCCCAACTAATGGACTTCCAATGATTACACTTTGTGATGACACACCAAAGTTGTGTGCTCATGCAGCTCTAAGAAATGTTACCAGAAGTACAAGGCCATGTACAGCAGATGAAAGCTATATTACAGCTGCACCATCTTTGACATTAAAAATGGAGACATTATTTGGTACTGCTCTTCATACTGTTAATTTCAATGTAAGCTATAACATCAACATTTTATTTCACATTTACTTCAAAAAAACATTAAACAACTTTTAGAATATTTTTACAGGCACAGTATGAGTTTATTTCAACTATTCAAGTTGGGGAACCCTGGGGGGATGGAATTTGCAACAGGGTCTGGCGCAAGGTTCGAAGTGGCGAGGTTACTTCGCCACGTGATGTTCGTCTTTTCGGACGAGGTGGTTCCCCGAAGTTAGAGTGCAGATATCGAATCGAGGCTGGCGCAGACGAGAGAGTGCGATTGACATTGCATAATGTCAGTCTCGGCGAGTCGACTGTGTGCACAAGTGAACCAGATCCTCATACCGGGCGACCACGTTGTGTTCAGGAAGTGGGTTCGAGAGAAGCTCGTTTAGTTTTATACGAAGCGCCTTGGCGGGATGTGAAGCTTCCTAGAGCTTGTCTATGTGATAATACATCTCATCTTCCACTGACGCACATTTCTTCAAGCAGAGCTTTGGAGATCACCTTCTTAGTCGATCAACAAGCTCCACACGAAGACTTCGAAACGCTTTTTTTCTATGGAAGCTTCGAGCTCGTTCGGGCACCCGAATGTCCCAGAAAACAAAGAGTGCGAGGAGAAGGTAATTCTTTATTATTATTAATTAAGTAAATAATTCTTTTTTTTTAACGCATTAACGATTCATAGGTGGTGAATTAAGATTCGTTGCTCCACCGTTATCAAGACCAGATATCTATTGTGAGGGACTCCCATGGCTGGTAGAAGCACGTGAAAATAGATCTCTCTTTGTATTAATCTGGGGCTGGTTCCTTCCCCTTGAACCAGCACCGATATCAGAATTAAACGAACAATCGAAATGCCCTACTTCCAACAGAATCCTCCTCTATTCAGGCTGGCCACCGAAACTCTTGAAAGTGGTTTGTCCCGCGAAACCAGGTGCAAGAGAGTTCACTGTTCATGTATTTTCAGAGGAATGGCTAGGAGGAACCGGAGAGGGTAAATGGCCAGGTCCACCGCGACCACCTGCACTTTTATTAGATTTTGTTGCGAGAGAATCTGGCCAGGCCGCTGCTTCCTGGCTTGAAATTTCAAAGAGCCGAGCTGCACTGCGCAGGCAGTTGCGTTTACCCGAGAGAGGAGTAGAGAATGAAACTTTATCCCATGGAGATTGTCCTCATAAATGCCCCGAATTAAGCGCTTGCATCGCCGCGAGTCTATGGTGCGACGGAAGAGCTGATTGTCCGTCTGGACATGACGAGGCAAATTGTGGTAACGGCGCAAAATTGCTCGGATTACTTCCTTCAGAGATATGGCTTGTGCTGGCAGCTGTTGCTGGAATCATCGCTGCCTTTGCGTGTTTGTTTGCTGTGCTAATTAGCAGGTACGTTTGGTTAAGTTAGTTCCTATTTATATATGGCCAATTTTGTTTTTAATTCTTTTTTGTTTCAGGTCAAAAGCGCGTACGAAAAGACTTCATTATAAGGGTACAAAGAAAAGCAATAGACCTAGACGGGCACCAACAGAGGAAACACTGCTTGGAGCAGCATCCTGACAACAACAACCCGGTTTCGTGGAGTATATCCACGTGGACCGGGAAACGACCGTTTAGCAATATTTCTCTGTGCTTTACCGTCCACTAATTTAACATTACCCGCAGGTATTGTAATCCAGGTAAAAGTATTTCAGTTTTTAGTGTAGTTACATTTGTTCAATTTTATACGTTATTTCTTTTTTAATTTTTCAGTCGTTCTTTGATTGAAATTGTTGTATTCTCGTTTATACACATTTGTACTTTCCAAATGTTATACTAACACTGCAACCTTGTCGATATTAAACAATGCAATAGGGAGGGACACAAACTGTAACCATGCTATATTTCTTTAAACTGTTTGAAATCTTGAATGAAATAGTAATTTTCAATTACTTTCTGGTATGAGCAGTTTAAAGTGACGGCAATATCGTTGATTTTGAATTTCTGCAATATCAGTGTGTGAGATAGTGAATGGTAGCACTGGTTGTTTCAGAAATTCTTTAAGAAAACTCTCCATTTCCAATATATAGTATGATTGAATTATATAACATCGACACGAGATTTTATAAACCAAAGAGATTGTAAATGAAATTAATATAATATACAGGAGTAAATCTATAATTTAAAAAGATATCACATATTGCTCAAAAAAAAAAAAAATGTAACTGCCAAAAAGAAGTATTTTAAGTTCAGTTAGCAGATATAACATTCTTAGCATCAATAAAGAGAATAAAAAAAGGAAACAATAGGAGAATGTATTCTGAATGCAAAAAAATAACTTTTTTATATTTTAATCTAGGAACAGAGACACTTAAATTTAAAAGAGAAAGGTATGAAATTTTTTTTTAGATTTACATATTTTATTGATAATGTCAAAGATTCAGTTATATTTCTCTGATGATTTTTAAAAATTGTGTTTGCGATTTTGCTCCAATATTTAATTACACATTTCGAATGCGTTACATCGGAGGTAAAAAGCAAATTATAAGATTAACACAGTTGTTTGCGAAGAAAGTTTATTCAATTTGCTGAAAAATTTTTCGAACTTGATACTTTTTTTTTTGTTAAATATAGGAACTACAAAAGTACTATACTTATAAGGGAACAATTGTAAGTGAAGTTCCAGCGCACAAGAGATTGTGAGAAAAACGAGGAAAATAAAAAAAATATTAGATGGTACATGAAATTTATGGTACAATATTATATAACAGTGTCTTTTAAATGTACATGATTAATCAGAATATTTTATTTCCTAGTTTCCGTTAAGAACAATTTTTTAAATTCTCGAACAGTATTTTTAAAAATTCTTAGCACTTCGTAATTCGTTTCTTGTTGCGTATCAACAATGTTCACTTTTAATTTACGTTCACTTGTCAATTAATTTGCAGCAATATACACAAACTATAGCGAAGTATATCTTACGAACCGAATAACGTCGAATAAAAAAAAAAACTATCGAACTAAATAAAGTATAGAATTAGAGAAGAGATTAGAGAATATTTCTGCGAATATTCTAAAAGGAATGAATTATTCATAAAATCGCTGTTATACAATATTTAGTACTACGGTTTATAGTTGCACTTACAAAATAAAGTTAAGATAGCTGTGACACGAAGCGTTGAGAGATACCGATATAATTTATAATTACAAAGCACTCGATAATGTTAAAAGAAAAAAAAGACGTTGTTATTAAAATATAATTACTGTTACATAAACGATCGATACGTATTATTTGAATGAAAGAGATATTTGTCTATTGGGTTATTTACATATTAGAAAAATTAATACTCGAAAGATTGATTACTAACCAAATATTTTAAGCGGAAATTTAATCTTAGATTGCACGAATTCAAATTCCGAGGAATAAATCAAACATAGTTTTTAATTCAACTATTACGATATAGATTACAGTAAAATGAATATCGAGTAAGAAGGATACATTTTAAGCACCACTATAAGGACTGAAAGTAAATTGCAAGATGTAGCGATTAAATGAAATGAACGATAAGCACTATATAGTGCTATTCGAGAGTTAACAATTAATGTATTGTGTATTTAGTCTCTAGAGGATGTGCATACAAATTAGAAATGGAATATATTTCAAATCTATATCACATGATACATTAATTCCTTGCAAAGTTAGATTGTTAATTAATTCGAGAGAATTGCGAGCATTTCGATGATAAAATCTTTATACAATATTTTACATTTAAATTATCACGGATCTGCTACGAATAGTAAAGGTTATAATTTGCAGGGAATTTCAACGTTGTGAAATAGATTTAATATGCAATCAAGATACACTGCAGTGTATATAAAACATACTATTCGAGAACTGAATGTATATACCATGGTCCGCTTAAAATATTTCCAATTCTGATATCTAAATATGATGTTACACCTTATGTTTGCATATACCTAACGTTTGCGATATTTTGTTTCTCATTGAAAGATTAAAACGATATCTAAAAACAAAGAAGTAAAGATGTATGCAGCCATAAAAAGCAATGGATATTTTATATTGAAGTGTTCATTATTTAATTAGAAAGAAATGAGTTATCCACAATTTTATACTTGATACATGTAAAAAATGTTACAGAAGAATTGATATAATTATCAATAGTTAAACACAGATATTTTTTAAAACATTGTGCAGGAAAGAAATACTCCAGTATCATTCTGAATGATTTCTATTATTTAGAAGATAATATAGCGCAATATTTTGAGAAATATTTCTTATTTTTAGGATTGAACTTGTATAATATGTAAGTATATTTATATTGAACGTTTTCGTTGCTTTATATCTGTAATCGTTTATTTTATTATTCTCTATAAATAACTTTAGAAATTCTCGTTTCGTTTAGGCTGTGTTTACTTTTGTATATTTAGATATCTGAATACTATCAGTTTATGCAGACCATGTAGCTCAACATAAGTAGCAAATATTAGAGAGGAGAAACTTTAAATGAAGGACACAACTATGATGGCGTTTCCCTTAACTTATTCTAATTCAGATAAACGATTTAGAGTTTTGAGAAGAATACATTTTATGAAGAGTAACAGAAAAAAAAAGTATACTTATACTAGGCTCTACTTTAGTAACGAATTTACTTAAATGAGAAAGAAGAATCTAAATATTATAAAATATATAAATAAAAAATATATATATATACATATACATATAGAGTATACATACTTGAGACTTATACTCAGACCATGTACTAACGCATTCGTTTGAAATTTGTAGAAGAACAAAATGAAAAAGAAATTGATCTATACTATAGAAAAAAAAAAGAATTTACTCTAGAAATAGAGTACAGAAAACTTATTGCCTTTTACGACGTAAGGGTAACACACATGGGAGGTCACGTATAAAGAAAACAAAGAAGAGATACTCGTGACTATTCCACATTTCAACTAAAGTAGAAATAGATGCCAAAGCATATGTAGAGAAAAAGAATTATAATTTTACCAGTTCAAACATCTTCCAGAAGAGATAATCAATTCTTTTGATTTGTTCATTTGAAAGTCTTCCTAGAAAAATATATGTACGATATTGTATTTGAAATTTTATCAGTGCTTTGAAGAACAATACATGGAACCAAATGGAATACGATAGAACCTTAGTAGTTGGACAAAACGGGACTGAAAACTCCTTGAAGTATCCGAGGTTCCTGCATTTCTCGAGATAGCCAATGTACTGTATGAAATCTTCCATTATAAAATTTTTGCTTCTCCTATTATTGCGCATTTCACTTATTTTTCGTAATACTAATGAGATTCACATGAAAGCATCGATAGTGCAACTACCGAGGTTCTACGGTATAATAAACAGATTCTAAAATATTAAAAATTTCATGCTATACAAATTTATTTATTTGTATAATATATATGTATATGTTTTACGGTTTATTTTCAATTGATCATTTCCTTCTTTGGACGTTTAATGCCAGTAAGAGAAATGATTGCAGTGTACAAACAGTGAAGTGATCATGTTGAAATGTAGAGACGAGAGACTAAGTTTGTGGGAGAACGAAGAATTTTTTCACTTTCGTTGAACACACATTTGTATCGATACTTTGAATTTTAAATAAATACGGGAAATCGAGTAACTATTCCCGATGTCATTGTATTATCCTAACTAATTATTAGGTACAGAATTACTAGTTTGCACGTTAAATGTTTCAACGTTAATTCTCGTTCAAAGAGAGCTTTGCTCCACATTGTCCGTCATTTCTCCTTCCGTCGAGTTTCTTCGACTAAGAATCACACCCTGTTGTTTGTTCTTATTCAAATAAACAATCTCCGCTTGTTCTCGAAGAGTCTGCGCCATAGATACACCTGTATTGTTCACCATTTGTGAGAACATTCCTTTGGGGTTGTCGCGTAGTAACTCGTAAGGGCAACCAAATTCCTGTTTCCGTAAATGAATGAAATTTTTGTATAGAGATTCGCTGTGTATTCTAAGGTAGGTAAGAGTATTGAAATTTCTTGACAGTGAAAACATTAATCGTACCACTATGTTACCCGTGTCCATCACTATGATCCTATCACTGTCTATAATCGTATGTAAACGATGAGCAATCGTAATGACTGTACAGTCTGTAAATCTCGTTCTTATGGTTTTCTGTATTAATTCATCGGTGCTGAAAAAGATATATACTTAACAACCCTTAAACATTATTATTATGTTAGAAAGAATTAAAATTACTAGGAGTCAATGTTAGCCGTTGCTTCGTCCAGCACAAGAATTTTATTGTTTCTCAAAATTGCTCTTGCCAAGCATATTAACTGTCTTTGTCCTATGCTAAAGTTGCTACCGCTGTGCAACACTCTTTGGTCTAGAACAAGATCGTTCAGCTCGACCTGTCGAAGACTATCCCATAATAACATGTCATCGTAGGAATTGAACGGGTCTAAATTGTAACGCAACGATTGAGAAAATAAAAATGGCTGCTGAGGAATAATTGATATACGTGAACGTAATTCGTGTAGGCCTAACGTTCTAACGTCCCGTCCATCTATCTTCACCTCTCCTTCTAGTCCATCAACGAATAAGTTGAACAGTGCTGATATTAAGGAGGATTTTCCAGCCCCTGTTCTCCCAACGACGCCTACTTTCCATCCTGCTTCTATTGTTACATTTAGATTCTACATATATATATATGTACATTCAAAATTATTATTCTACATATAGAAATAATAATTATGTAATTGATTCGTTTCAATTACCTTTAATACAGGAGGTTTGTCTTCCTCATACTTCATACTAACATTCTTTAGAGTTAGCTGACCATACTTTGGCCAACTTGGAGATGGGGGATCAGCACTTGTCCATGAGCCTTCTTTAGGCAAATCGGTATACTGTAAAATCCTTTCTACCGAGGTTATTTGGGACACCATTTCACCGGACTGTTTAATCCCATGTTGCAATGTACCAACAACAATTAAAGATTGTGAAATAGCTAGACCAACGTTACCTCCCAAAATATTATCTAAAATCAAAATCAACAGTTTTAGTTTAAACATAACGTGAATTTAGACGTTTTTTTTTTTTTTTTTTAAGCACCTGTATTCATCAGGATGAAGGAGAAACAAACACATGCAATAAACATGCTCACAACTATGTCTAGGTAAAGACCAAAGGCTGCAGGGGCAACTATGGTCATGTACCATGCCCCTGTGTGTACATCTTGAAGATCGTCAAATTGCTGTTGCAATAGCTCTACAATTTCTGATCCGCTACTTCTGATTGTTACCAGGCCACTTAACGTAGCAGTTACATGGGAGAATACAGGACTTCTTGCTGAAATTTTAACACTACTTTAGAATTACATTTATGCGAAGTATCAGTACGAAACGCTTACCTACTCCTTCAAGACGCTTCACACTTTGAGCAGTCTTCTGGTATATTAACCTCACAAAAAAGAAGAGTACCAGAAGTGCAAACAGTGGAATAATCATCCAATGATTTACCGTGAGTATTATACAAAGAACACCTATTATTACGAGAAATATTTGAGAAGTCTCCAGCATCACCTTAGGCAGCATTTCATCCATAGATCCAACATCCTTAGAAAATCTATTTAAAATTCTACCTACACGAATAAATATGTAATTCCTCTTAATCTTCCTATCTGTAAATACTTACTACAATAAGTTTATGTCAATATCTACCAGAAGTATTGTGATGAAAAAATGATATCACAGTGTGCAGTATATTGGTGTACATAGCATCATGAAGATTTCTGCTAGCATTCATGCAGACCTTCATAAAAAATATATTTCTTACAAGTACAGTCAGAATACAGCAAACAACGAAAAATCCATACACGCATAATGCATTGGATGTGGTCAGAAGACCATGGTTGTCCAAACTGAAGATATTGGATAGAATAGTGCCATTCAAGAGATAGGAGGAATATTTGTGATTAAACAAATGGGTACCATTCTTCATAGATCTTCTAACAATTTCTAAATTTGTCCAGTAAGATATCCAATAGTCGTTTCCAATGGTAGCTATCACAGATACAAGGAACATGAACGATAAAGCGAATAATGTACAGCAAGAGCCACCATAAGAAAAATAGCGTTTGTACACTTTGCTGGACAGACTACCAGTTTTTGTTACTTCATCGTTATCTGGTGCTGCTTCTTGATCGTCATAGTTATAGAAAATCTGAAAATGATTGTATTAAAAGCTAGTTTCCCGATGTTCTAGGCTACGTTTTTATAATTACCACGCTACTATTGTTAGAGCTTATGGAAACTCTACCAACACCACTCCTCTTACTGTTTTTTCTTTCTAAAACAGTATTTTCAGATATTTTTGCATTTGTATTTCTCCTTCTGACCTTTGTGGACATTTTTATATGATCCATCATCTCCACGAAATCTTTGCTGGACTTGGACAATTCCTCATACGTTCCTTGCATTTTCAAGGAACCCTTAAAGAAATGTTAAGAAGGGTGTAAAATGTATTCCTCTTTCTGTTAATATTTTTTATACTGACTTTGTCCAACACTGCTATGATATCAACTTGTTTGACAAATTGTAACTGATGAGTGACCAAAATTCTGGTTTTCCCATGGAGATAATTTTTTATGCATTTGTAGAAAATGTGTTTGGCCACGCGTGAATCCACCGCGCTCAAAGGATCGTCTAATAGATAAATATCTGCTTGTCTATATACGGCTCGTGCTAAATTTACACGCGCCTTTTGTCCTCCGGATAAAGAGGTTCCGCCTTCCCCTACGTTACTCATGTCGCCATAGGGTAACTGTTGGAAATCCTTTGTCAAAGCACACGCTTTTATCACCTGATTTTCAATTTATCATTAGTACAATGAAATATAAATTCTTTATCCATTTCATTTACCTTGGTGTGTTGGAAATGTTCGTGAAACTTACAGCAATGTATCTGTTCTTGTCATAAGGCTGTCCAAACAAGATATTGTCTTTTACAGTTCCGGAAAATAACCAAGCTTCTTGGCTGGCATAAGAGATCCTCAAATTAGGATTATCTACGATGTACTTCTGCTTGTTGTACATATTATCTTTAAACGGTTTACAATGCAGCTTTAAACTTCCAGCTCCCAAAGGAAGTTCCTTCAAAATGAGTTGCAAGATGGAGGATTTTCCTGAACCGACTGGACCAACCAGAGCACATAATTCTCCACCCTCAATCTTCATGGAGATATTGCACAAAGTCGGTGGTAATTGTCTGGGCTCCCAGTTTGCTGATACTTTCTCCAAGAGTATAGAAACTGGCATATATTCCTGTACATTATTTAGACTTAAATTGTGGTTCTCATTGGTCATTTTAATGGATTTCACATTCTCCTTGTTAACTGTCCTCTTCTTAAATTTTAAGACACCATTATGATGAGTTTTGACTAGTTCTTTTACCTTATCCGGCTGCTCTTCCAGTAATAAAAATTGCTAGAAAAGAAATTTTTTAAATTCATAATCACCAAAGGGCAGATGGTAAATGGTCATTTAAAAAAATTAAGAGACCTCCAGTCTTTTAATGGATACTAGAGTCTCCCCGAGTATCATGAGGCTCTGAGGGAACATCAGTGTAGTAGTGAGCTGCAGGACTTCAAAATAGGTGGACAACATGAATGTCACCTCTGCTGTAGGCCAATTTCCCGTAAGAACAAAGGACAGAAGAGTCAGAAAGAGCACTGTACGGGTTGTAAACACCACCATGGCCAAATATGTCGCACGAATATACGAGGAGAGCGCTATGTTCTTGATTTCCATACTACGTATAGTTGCTACAATCTTTTCAAACGGTTTCTCCCAGGTGTACATTTTGATAACCTTAATTTAAAAATGTCAATTCTTGTATTACAAATTGTACCATAATTTTACATCGATTATATTTCGTTCTATTCATTTTCTGAACACCTGAATACCACTTATAAGCTCATTCATGAACTGCACCCTCTTGTCGGTCAGTGTAGCAACAACAGTCCTCAGCTTGTGGTTCAATCTGATGAAGACAGAGTGAGCAGGAATAGTCATCAGCAAAAGAGCTCCAACACCAACCATGGATGAAATTCCCACCTTGTACCATATTACGCTTGCTACAAGAATTACCTGTAACAGTTAAAAAAAAAGATAAAAATGTGAAAAGATTGATATTAGATTCTTTATTAAGCTTAAAATCAATGTTACTTGTATGGGAGTGATCCAGATGAAATTCAGGTAGTAACACAGCTCGTCGAAGCGGCTTACGTCGTTACTGAGGAGATTCACCACCTGTCCAGAGGTGATTTGAATCAAGGCTGCATTACTGAGTCGTAGTATCTATGACAAAATTCAAGCAAAATACATTTTCATGCTCGCTCACAGTCACAGCTACATAATAAATGTTTTACTACACGTTCTACTTCTGTGTTATCTATTCAGTTCAAAGGAAACTGCCAATTGAATGTCAGGGGATATTAGTCGGCGAATACATTTTTTTTTATACTTGGAAATATCTTATAATACTTCCTAGTAAACTATTTCTACAGATTCTCCCCCCCCCCCCCCTTAGACTATTAAATCTTTTAAAACTAATTATTTGAACTCGTACTTTTCTATAAATTAACGAGCAACAAGCAACGCGTATTTTCATGCCAATTTGTTGAGACAGCAGACCACTGTGATGCATGATAAATACGGCAATAGTTATGGAAATAATCAGATAGCCAGCGTGAAGTAGAGCGTCTGTTTTAGTAACAGTCTTCGTGCCATCTTCGATCCTGAAATAGCTGATAATCGACGATGTAATTATTGGTATTATAATAAGAAGGACTGTGTACTGAATGCTTAACAGCAAGCCGATACTAAGATACTCCTTCCAAAAAGTTCGAATAATGGCTCGTCCAAGACGAGGAGTGCTTTTATTTTTATTTAATTCCTCGTATTGTATTTCCTTTCGTTGTTGTTCCCATTTAAAAAGTTCTTGGTCCCAAAATCTGTGAAATACAACGAAGTAAAAATTATTTCTGTTTTCGTTTTTTACTGTGAAAATTAAACTTATGTAATATTCAAATTTTTCCAATGGTTATATTGTTTTGTTAACATTATTGTAAAATATTGAAATGATCCGATGATGTGACTTTGAAATTTTAGAATATACGGTGACGATAATATTTTAAATGCTAATTAACTGATAATAGATTATTTGCATACTTCTCCAGTCGATCTGCGAGTCTTTTTGATTCATCGGCCTCTAAAGGACGATACAGATCTGATAATATTAGGTCTCTCTTGGCGCCTTTGCAAAACATCTCCTTGGTCCATCTTAAAAAGAAAAAAAGAAAAAGAAATAAAGTAATTATTATATATACATAGTGTGGTGTTTTATATAAAATTACGGGAAAGTATAGACTAAATAGAAAACAAGATTCGTACCCAAAAAATAATCGACTGATCGGATTTGCAATTTCCCTTGGATTCTGTTTAGTGTACACCAATTTTGTTTCCATTTTTGTTCTTCTATCCTTCTCGAGAAATTTGTTCGACGTGCCTGCGAAAAGTACTCCTACCTGACTAACGTCTGAATTATATATTCGACAATATTTATACCGACTGATAAAATCTGTATAAATTTCAAGTGTACAGTGTTCACCTTGAAAAATTAACTTATCGTTTATGTTTCTTTCCTGCATAAAAATCGCTTTGAATTTGTAACAAATTTAAACCACACGATGTACAACATATTATAATTCTTTTTATATAAAACATGAAAAATAGTTTCGGTATTTTTCGGCGACCTATGAGCGTATATATTTCAAAGTACGCGCCAAATTATATTCGTACTGCGTCTGCGTAGATTCAGCCAATCAGTGTTTAGTTTACAAAAACGCGCTTAAACCTGTCTCTAAATTTTCAGTTCAATTTCGAATTTCATTGTGTCTGTTAGTCGCTGCAAAGTTTTACGTGAATCATATTGAAAGTCTAACGTTCTATGTAGCGCGTATTTAACTATCTATTGTGTAGTGCAGCGAAGTATTTACGAGATTAGAAAATCATCACTATCTTGATTAACACTAGATTTACGGGACGCTTCAATTTGACATATGTATTTGGGATTTCACCAAGTAAAATTACAGAAACTGTTGCTATTAATCCACCAGCAATTTTTTGTCGACTTAGTAATAAAACGATACGATAATGTATCCGAATTTATGAACTATTTGTTTCCAAATTGAATAAATATGATTTTCTGAAGGAAAATTCGGGTTTTCCTTCGTTCAATTTCTCGCTCAATTTGACAAGTGTCTTGTAAAACTTAGTGTTAACACATTACCAACCACATGGGGAGATCTCCCCGCTTTCAAATAACCGATTGGAGATCTCTCTCCGTTTTTGAAAGAAATCGCTGCATGAACGATTTAAAAAAAAAAAAAATATAAGCTTGTACGAGATTTTCACGGCGAAAGAAAACATCCTCACCAGAAATGTAGAGGGACTCTTTGAGTCTTTCAAGGGAAGAAGATTACTACTTCGCGTCGTTTGTGAAAAATACGCGGTTGGCTGTGTTAAAAAATAGAGCTGTCACCAAGAACGTCGAAATTCGGAAGTACCGATTATGAATTGAATATATAGTTAACGTATAAAAGTAAATAATTTTATTTACAATTAAATATAATACAATAAAGATTAATAGACATATATACCTACATATACATAAAAAATATAACAATATAGTTATAATCTCGAAAAAAAGAAAAAAAAATTGTGAAATTACGAATGAACACTATCACGCTGTTATCAAACGATCGATGTATATCGATTTTTAAAATATCTCGTTTCTTTTTCAAAAATGAATTTAATTCATAATTAAAAAAATTTAAATAAATTTGTAAATTTATAATTTTGATTATTATAACATTATATACAATTTTTACTATTTATTTAATCATTATATAAATAATTATTTTATTTAAATACTTTTTATTTTACATTTTTATTTTATTTAGAAAATACGAAATATTGTAATGTAATTTCAAGTTTTAAGAATAGATTTTTTTTTAAATCAAAATAATAATAGAAACTTATAGTTTGTCCTATAAATTTTTAAATTAAATAAAGTTATAAATTTATTTAAATTTTATTTAATTATGAACTAAATTCATTTTTGAAAAAAAATCAGATATTTTAAAAATCGATGTATATCGATCGTTCGATCTTTATCGATATACATATTAATCAAGTACACAGTATTAAGGACATACTTCAACTAATCGAACGATCAATTGGTATTACAAAATATATATATACTGCTATTTATAATTATATATATAAAATGTTGCACTTTCGTTTACGCCCCATATACTAAATCGCGTTTAAAAATATCCGTATACAATTGTACATTGCAATATTTCTCTTGACTAAACATTCTTACGTTAACGCTTATCGATATCTTAGAAGTTTATTTGGCATCTACGCGTTGCGAGCTATTGCAAATTGTTTCCGAATAGAAAATTCCTCGAGGTATATATGTAAAATCTCAAGTAAAAAAATATATATATATATATATATATATATATATATATATATGTATAAGTAAATACCCATATGGAAGTATTTGAATGCGTTTCTTTTAACTCGGTGTTTATAGGAAGTACTGGAATTAAGTTGTGTGTAACGTTTTTCCACTCGACGAGAATAGAAAAATACGTCTCCGCGGATATTGTTTTATATACACGGAACATATAGTAATACTATTGTAG
Source organism: Anthophora plumipes (assembly GCA_951804975.1). Classification (NCBI taxonomy): domain Eukaryota; kingdom Metazoa; phylum Arthropoda; class Insecta; order Hymenoptera; family Apidae; genus Anthophora; species Anthophora plumipes. The sequence continues at coordinate 16,457,617 of OX638122.1, read as the reverse complement.
GATTAAAATTACTGAAAAATCGTGGCTCTCGAGTGTTGTATTGTTCGGCTAAGCAAAAGTGAAGCTTTCAACATTTTATCGACATAATCAGTTTCTTGCTACTAGCGCAACAAATTCATTACCCTATAATAAGAAAAAGTGAACGATATTTCTTCTATTTTCTATCGCCGCCACAGTGTCGGCGGCAATTCCTTCGTTTGATCTTTGAGTTGTCGATAAACTTCAGTACGTAACATACGTGGCAAGCGATAGATTATATTCAATCGTGAACGTGAAAGGGCGCCAAAAGAGATAATTAAATTACGACGAAAGTACAGTGACTCCCATTAATATTCGGACACCTTTTAACTGTATGTCAACAGCGATAAAAGGATTAAAGAGAAATTGTAGACAAGTGGTTTTCAACTCGCCTATCACGATCATTGTCTACAGAGAACTTGCGAAAGACTTTATTCTTCTGTGATTAAATGATTAACACGTTAAACGCGGCGTCAGTCCTTGGGGACTGACAGTGAACTTTCCGTTCAAACGGCGTCGGTCCGTGATTAGGTATATCTATACTTTGTAATCCAACACTCGATGAATGATCCTAACTTTTCCTAGAAGCTTCACTTTTGCTTAGTAAAATCATACACAAGCTGCAGCTTGTTGATCGTAAACGAACCAGTCATTTTAAAACGATAATCATCGTTCACCGTGTTTCGCGATATAAGATTGCTTGGCTACCTTAACTAATTGGTCGTACATAGCGCGATCGGTTTCTTTCACCAACGAAGTGAATTGACTATAGCTATTTTGTAGTAAAATGTGTGGATGGTCGTATTCCTAGAAATGAATATTTCATTGATCGATAAAACTGTTATTGATTATAAATTTATAATTTACTCTTTGAAAGAAAATAATATTGTACTCACCGCCATGCGGCCCTTATCCATAACTAGAACCTTATCGCTATCCATAATAGTATTTAATCGATGGGCAATAGTAAGTACGGTGCATTTGGCAAATTTCTTTCTTATCGTATGTTGGATTAAAGCGTCTGTCTGCGGATCCACATTCGCAGTCGCCTCGTCGAGCATGAGTATTCGATTGTTCCTTAATATAGCTCTCGCCAGACAAACCAGCTGTCTTTGACCAACGCTGTAATTGCTACCCCTATCTAACACACGGCTTTGTAATCCTGTACCGGCAGTGATTATAGCATCCTTTAATTCCACCTATAATAAAAAACGATAGATCACCAAAGATTTCGCTTCATTTACGTAACAAAGAGAAATTGATATCTGAATTTGTTTACCTCGTCAAGCACCTCCCATAAAGCTTTATCCGTAAATTCATCGAAAGGATCTAAGTTGCGTCTTAAAGTACCGGAGAATAAAACAGGATCCTGAGGAATGATCGATATATGACGTCTCAGATCTTCCAAGCAAATAGATCCAGTATCTATACCATCAATTTCTATTATTCCTTCGATCTTAGCTAATCTAAATAAGGCTGATATTAGGGATGATTTTCCTGCACCAGTTCTTCCAACTATACCTATCTGTAAAATATTACAACTGGTAATGTTTCGCCTTCGTATACTTTCTGTAATCGTAGAGAGTAGGTCAACGAACCTTTTCTCCCGGATAAATAACAATGTTCAAGCCTTTCAACACCGGAGGATCATCTTCCAAGTATCTCATATATACATTTTTAAATCTAATCATTCCGTCAGTGGGCCAGTTCTTCGGAACATTGGCAGGAAGTGCAATCTGTTTTTCAGATTTCTTTGCAAATTTCCCTCTGTCACGCAAATTTGGCTCTGGCGGGATTTGGGTATACTCTAATACACGTTCTACAGCCATCATTTGGTTAGCCACTTCGGCGTTCTGTCTCATACCCCACTGAATCATCCCAGTCATGGCCATTACTTGAGTAATAGCCAGACCTACCTCTCCACCGGAAAATGCTGTTGGAAAAATTCATAATTCACTTCTACCGTCTATTAAAAATTATTTCACGATATGAGGAAAATATCAATTCTCACATTGTTGCAATATAAGGAAACTAAATGTGACCAGTGATGTGAAAACGAAGCAGAAAACGTCCAACGAGAATCCAAAAGCGGTACTTGCTACCATATACATATATACAGTAGACGTGTGTACGTCTTGGAGTTTATCAAACTCTGTTTTAAGTATATCCTGCGCGCAGTATGCTCTTATGGTAGTCAACCCGTTCAATGTAGCATTTAGATGAGTGAACACAGGAGATCGAGCTGTGAAAACAAAATTTTGATTACCAATAGAATACCTTTCACTATATGAATCATTTAATAACAACACTTACTCATTCCTTCCATTCTCTTTATGTTCTTGCTAGTTTTTAAAAATACTTTTCGTATCCAATAGAAGACTGTACCTAAGAATAGAACAGGGATTAGGAAAAGAGGATTGATGACGCATGATAGTGTTAGAGAACCGAACATCATCATGCAGATTTGTCCAGCGTCGAGTATAGCCTTTGGTAACAATTCGTCAATGGCTCCCATATCTTTGGAGAACCTGTTGAGGATTCGGCCGCTTGGATTCGTGTCGAAAAACCTCATACCAGTTCTAATTAAAGCACTGAACGCCATATCGTGCAACTTTTGACTGCAGTGTATACATACTTTGTAGAAAGTCAATGATCTAGTAATACATATACAGAACAAACCCACAATTACACCTGTGTAAATGTACATGTAATTGTACATGGAAGAAATATCCGTGTCTTCATCTGTCACGGTATTGTTACTGGTATTTAAGCTTTTCTGTGTGAGTAAATAATGTCGCGTTTCTTCTTCGCTCACTCTGAAATTATTATCAATTTACACTTTACTGTTCCCACTTAAGAGAACGGGGATATTGTAAAGATATTTCGTAAAAAGCTTACAAGAGTGGAACAAAATAATCGTTGAGACTGGCTATGAATTGTGTACATATAAATAATAGGAGAACCATAAACGCAAGGTACAAGTTGGCACCAGTTTGGAAGTACTTTATGAATATTGATCCCTTAACCATTCCTCGAGATGTTCCCTCTAACCCATCATTCAGTTTTTCTGGATCTTCGTCTTCTTCTTCGTCGTCTGTTGCTCCGCTACTTGCTTCTGGAGTTCGACTCTATTCAAATACAAATATATATATATATATATATATATATTATTACGTTTAAAATAAAATTGTAAATAATAGAAGTAACGTAACAAACTTACCCTAGTACTGGACGATGAAAACTGTCTTCTCATAGTGTTTTTCTCTATAGAACTATCCTCGTTCGTCTCTGGCTCTGCTGCTAGAAGTTCAGCATACTCTGGTCGTTGATTTAATAGATCTTGATAGTAAGAGAACATTGTGACTTTCCCCTGTTCTATAAGTATAATTGCATCTACATTCTTCACATATTGTAACTGATGAGTGTCTAAAATTCTTGTCTTGCCAGCTAAGTATTTCTGCATACATTCTTCGAATAAGTGTTTACTGACGTGTGTATCAACCTGAAATTTATATCAGTATATCTGTATTTAAATTTGAATTATGATAAAAACTTTTAAAAATTAATGATTATATCGAAGTCGCTCACAGCACTTAAAGGATCGTCCAACAAGTAAATATCTGCCTGTCTGTACAGAGATCTAGCCAAATTGATTCTAGCTTTTTGTCCTCCGGATAAGGAGCTACCCCTCTCCCCTACAACTGTTTGATCACCCTGTGGAAATTGCTTGAAATCTCTGAGAAGAGAACAAGCTTTGATAACCTTTTGATATCGATGACGATCATAGGGCTGCCCGAAAAGGATATTTTGTCTAACAGTAGACCCAAAAACCCAAGCTTCTTGTCCAGCATAACTCAAGCTTCCGTTTACTTTCACGTGTCCCTCTGTCACATCTATTTCTCCGAGAATCGTAGATAGGAAAGAGGTTTTTCCAGCCCCAACCATACCTATCACAGCATACATCTTTCCTTTTTGTAATTCCAAGTTTACACCAGCCAAAGTGTTCTCAGATTGGTCTGGCTCCCATTTGGCAGTCACATTAATCATTTTCACTGCATATGGCTCTTCGTTCGTCATAGGGGAATAGTTCTTTTCTGTGAAACAAATGTTTTTAAGTACAATTCAAATCGTACGAAGTTTTGATATTGAGAATTGAATTCTTACCTCCCATGAGATTGGCTGTATTTTTTAATAAATCACTAGCAACGACCACTAGGCCGTTGTGTCTCCTTTTTTCCGAAGAATCATCCAAATTCTCGTAACTATCTATCTCATCGTCGATATATGGTATATCAGGCTTGGAAGTTTTATTGGAAGTTTGCTTAGACATACTGTTAATGCTACCATTGAGACTGGCAGCGAATTTGTTCAAAGTGAATGCATTCTCTTGGAACTCCTCGTACATTAGGAAGTGTTGCAACCTCCTCACAGCCACCATACATTCTGCAATCTCTGCAAAACCTCTCACAAACATGCCAGACATAGTATGTGCCAGTATGTTGAAATACGAGGAGAAAACGAAAACTTTATCAGCTGTTAATTCATTTCCAAACAGGAGCATGCTAATTAAAGTACAAAAAAGTGCCATCCTTGTGGTGAACAGGTTGAAGGTCATATAAATGCCTCTAATGTAAGCACTTTTAGTGACCACTTGCAATTCCAATTTTCTGGCAGTCTCTATCAAGGCACAAAACGGCTTCTCCCAAGCGTACATCTTGATCACCTGCACTCCCGATATAATCTCATCCATCAGCCGGACTCTTTCATCCGTTTTTATAGCGGTCTGTAGCCTGAATATAGAGGAAAGCTTGCCCGTATACGCTGAAAACCATGAATCATCCATTAGACGTTCACATAACTGACCAACGACATTTTACATATTTCGCTGTTTACATTTCTGCCGTCGTGAAGTTCAAATCTTTGCATTTGCGTATCTATATTTAGTCATTGCGGTTTAAATTCGTCTTTCGTACGGATTTCCGTTGTTTTGAAAATCAATTGAAAATAATCTACAAATGTAAAAGCTTGAATTCTCCCAGCCTGATAACATGATTTGTCCATTACCAGAAACTCACATTGAATCGGTACGACAACGAATACTGCTGCAATACCAATCAGACCAGAATATCCAGCTTCGATATAAAGAAAGTAAGCTATGATCAACGCAGAAAGTGGCGCGGACCACATGTGATGGATGAAGATAGAGACGAGATCAAATCTATTTACGTCATTAGCGACTAAATTAACCACTTTTCCTGGTGCCGTTTCTCCCAACGCCGTTTTGCTCAGACGTAATGCCTATTACATTAAGAAAAAGAAAAAGAAAAAAAAACTGTTATTTCATATAACACAACTTATTGTATCAAAGAGGTAGAACCATTGTTAGATTTTGTTCTGCATTACCTTCCGATACACCACGGAACAAGTGGCGACCCTGATCTTGGCTCCGACGTGGAAGGCACCGAAGATTGCTTGATTAAGAGTAATAACGTTCACAGCCGTTGCTAAAGAAATTCCAGCCGCGTACAATAACGCTGTTTCATAAGTCTCTTGCGTGTCCTTCTTGAAATAGCGTAACAGACCGCCCAGAAGTATCGGGGTCCCTAAACTTTAAATCAATGTCCAATTAGTTATCTCTTCTCGTCTTGAATGAAGTTTCATTGAAAAGCAATTCACCGGATAAAAAATTCGTTCAATATCTGCATTAAACCAAGGACGGTATATTCCCACATGAAAGTGCGAAAAATTGCTCTCAACAGACTGGCTCTCCTTCTCTTCTTCTTTGAATTTTCTAACTCGATTTTCCATTGTCTGAAAATTTTCTGCATTACAGAGATATTTCATTCACAAGTAGTATATACAGTATTCTAAATCAAACATCGATGCTAACCTCTCCAGTCGATCTCCTAGTATGTTCGATCGGTCGAATTTTAACGGATCATATAGGTCATCCGTTTGCAGTACCTTTCTGTAACCAGTTTTGAACAAGTCTATCGTCCACCTGTGTTTCATTAAATGTGACGGATAATTTACCATGAGGATCAACGTGGAAAGAAGTAATTATATTTAACGATGTAAAGTTTGTGTAGCCGAAGATTTCTAACAACCGATGATACAGCAGAATTGCGTACCATTCTGCTCGTTTGTGGTTAACACTTCGCGGCGGTCTATTTATTTTGCAATTATCTCAGAACAATTACTCGAGAATTACGGTGTAGATAAAATAAAAAGGCACGGGGTAAATTCTCTTCTGAAAGGAATTCTTAAATGATTGAAACACCGTTCGAAATCTCAGTTGTTTGAACGTTAAACATTTTCGCAATTAGCGATAAGGAAATTAAAGAAATGGAAACAATTTCGCGAAGGTAAAAATCATTTCGTAGGACGTGTCTACAGATAGGTGATATTTTTCTTTTTATTTTTTTTTATGGAACATCCTCGATAAATCTTAAAAAACGTATTAAGAATTAACCTGTTTCCCACCTATTTGAATATTCGATGATAATATTTTATGTATCTTTGTATTCTACTGTTTGTAATTTATTTCGCCTTATTCAAGACTTATTCCTATACTTTTACTATATTATTCGAAACTATCTACAATATGACTTGGTCCTTGAATTCCTAAATACTTGCGTCAAACAAAGAAGCAAACTACCTTGTCGAATAATCAACGGATAAAGACGAATCGATACGAACTTACCACCAAAGCAGCACCGACAATAGACTCGCTCTTTCCCTTGGATTCGGTTTCGACTTCACATTGCTCGAGTCCATCTTCTACGGTGCACCGCATTAACTCGTCACTGATAACTGATATTTCGATTACTCGAACAAAAAGAGCCCGTGTGTCGAGCGGCGAAAAGCGCGAACGAGTAGAAACACCGATGGTTATTTACAAGGATAAATCGAAGAACAGGGAAGTAGAAACGTTTTTTACGATGCACGTGGTGTTATCATTCAAGTAGCTTATCTACTTGAGAGGGTCCCATCGCGAGGAGGTTAATTGCTGACTAACAGAACAATCACTTGAAAATTTACGCGACACAAGTACAATTACAGATCTCCTTGATAGCGATCACAGATACAAGTTCTGATCGATAAGTTTCTTAACAGATGAAAAAGTTAATTTAGCCAAAATTCGGTTATTTCGCGTTTCTGCATAGAACCATACCGTGAAGGAAAGTAAGGCGTCAGTCGGTCGTGCACCTGTATTTAAAAGAAAAAGAGAGATCATACATCACGTTCAGACCATACCTTTCGGTTTCGTCTTTTTATCTCGTCTACTTGCTTCGTCACTACTCAAACAACGGCTAGAATGTCGTGACAATGTTTTGACATGGTGTATTACACATACGGGTAGTAAGGCAATTGAAATAAAGTGGTAATAAAAATCGACGGGAAAGCGTGTAAGAATATGGAGAGCGCTTTAACGAAAACAATCATAAGTGAAACATAAAAATCGATAAATTTCGATTCGCTGTGAAGGAAATGGTGTTGCGATAACTGTTGCTGCCTCGAATTACCAGTACACATTTGTAGATTACCATATTACTGTTAAATTTTACGTTTTTATCGATAAAAGCAAATTAGAAGTAAGTATACATAGAAACTACGTTACATTATTGTTTCTAAGTGCATCGCCTGACATTAGATTCATTACACTATGCGAAAACACCTTCTGATCGACATTTGTGGAAACATACTGATCCAATTCAAATTCATCGTGCGCGTTAAAGCGTCGAACCAGATTTTAATAAGTTGAGTAATTTGTTGCAATCGTCGGTGCGTTTTTAATTCATCGCGCAACGTCTTTAGACTGTTCAAACACAATACTGTCGCTCAATCACAGAGATAAAACCCGGTGTAACCGTAATGGGACGATGTGTTGATACGCAGGAAAGTTCACGATACCATTAAAATACCGTGAACAACAATAACGATAATGTTCGTGTTTAAAAATGTTATTACTTCTACGGTTTAGAAAACTAGTACGATAAAAAAAAAACATAAAAGCAGTTTATAAAAGTAACACACACATGCTAAACTTTCCGAGTCATTGAGAAATTATAAAAAAATAATACGGTGGTTTAATAAATAGTTACGAGAAGATGTATATGATTTTTCTTTTTTTAATTTAAAAAAAAATTTTAAACAGAATATCCCTCCGACGGATCGAGTGTATGCTTTTGCGTATGTTAACTGTGTATAAACACGAATAAGAATGATGGCAATAAGCTTTGTGTCACTCGTGATTCAGCATTAATATCGTATTTAATTGATTGCATTCGCTCGAGGAAACGTAAGAACAGAAAGAAGATTAGAAAATCTTCAGTCTCTGTGTACATGTAACATGATGATAGGAAAATGGTGGTCCCTAAAACTAAGCTAATTCTTATCAACCGCGAATAAATCTTGTCGTATGCATTCGTTATACAAGTTGTACATAAGAAACGGTATCCCTCATTGGTTCATGGTACACAAGGTTGCCAAGCGCGTATAGAATTTGTATTCGTCATGATTATTCAGCAGAGAATTCTATGTCTTCTATAACGTTACAACATGTATTGCTGAGGTTATATAACCTTATGTAACATGTCTGAATTAAGTCGACAAGTAAATAGAACCAAGTAACGAAGAATATGTTTTTTTCATTGTTATTATTTTTATTACTACTGCGCTTGAATGAATGGTATATATACATCTTTAAGTAGAATTCGTGAAACATTGATAATGTTTGTCGTCAATGTGTATACGTTCATTGTTTATAACGTTGGAAAATTTTACCACCGAATGTAATAAACCTGCAATAATTCAATTCTGCACCATGACGTTTATCATACTTTTATCAGTTCTACAAACTTTCTTGGATTTTACTGGCTATTGCACGTGTACGATTATGTTTTAATTCACGACTGATTTGAAAATTTGTTTAATATAAACGGTAAAGCAGAAAAAAAGACTGTTGACTGGTAATTGCAGCTACCGTAAAGAAAAAGTAGACTGAATTCGGTCGGTAAACGTAATCGTAATACCGTAATTCTTAGTTCTATTCGATATACGCGGATGTGTACACACGGTGTCGTAAAACAACTTACGGTGAAGGTAAACGAACCATCATTCTCTACCATCCCAAAGGCTTTAGCAAATTTATACGAACGAAACGAAAATACCACGTGTATTGTACGGAAATGACAAATCCTTAAATTATGACCGGAAAGTTCAATAAAGGCTGCATTATTTTTGTCGTATTTAGTGAACAACGAAGCAAAAAAAAGGAAAACACTCGCCTTAATTTAATTGGAATTTCTGACAGAGATACGAAGTAACAAAAAAAGTTGACAAAATAACAGTAAGAAAGTTTCTTGAAAACAAAATCAATATCGTATTATGCAATGAAAAAATTGAATCCTGCGCTATTACCACTCGGCTGCATATCGCAGTTAACACAGAAAAGTGTCAAAAACACTACGAAATAACTTCCCATGTATCATACTTCGACACGAATGTTTCACACAGAGATAACCAATGGTCGACGTCTAAAAATAATTGCAACGCGACTTTATTGTTCTGTTATTAATCGTGGGCCCGCTGTTTAATGTGACTCGCGCGTCTTATAGTTGTATAACGTAGTCGGGCTAATGGTCGCATTAAACGATGCCATGCGAAATCGTTATCGAGACAAACAGAGAGAGAAAAAGAGAGAGAGAAAGAGAGAGAAAGAAAGAAGTGCAGCTGAGAACGGGTCAATTGTAGGCGACACGTAATGTGTAACGTTCGCACAGCAGTGATATACCGTATACTTGTTCTTTTCAATTCGATTTAACGCGTGCAAGAATAAGCACACATATAGAAACAACAACAGCTCGCAATTTTACATCCTTTAATAAATACTTTTTTTTTCTTTTTTCTTTCAGCCTCCATAGACGTACAAGATTCTTATGATGGTAAATTAAATCGACATTTCGTTTCTAGGACGCATGCTCGTTGAACTATTTCGCGAAAACACGTGGTTCTCATCAAGCGGTAATATACTCGACCAATTTTTCTTCGACACTCTCTTTTATCTGTCTATTGAATTGATTAAACAAATGAATCTCACAGCGAAACAAAGCTTCGAATATTATCACAACAGTGTGTACAATAGTGAATCGAATTTCGTTTCGAAAATTTCTCGTCAAATACGTTTTACTTATTGTTTGTAAGTTGTCTTAGCAGAGATATTTTCAGCTCAAGAGTGTAAGAATACCTCGACGTAGTGCACATAGCGGCCTCGATGTTTAATAGAAGAACATTTCATAGAGGATTCCCGAGGGAACTTCGAGAGAGCAGACGAATAAAGGCCATACGCGCGTGAGGCGTTTGTTAAATGAAGTTTCTACTCACTCTCTTTGTCGCTAACGGTCGTTTTCTGTTCTACCAAAAATTCTCGTCGATTTGTGTCACATTGTACAAATGATATTTGCTTTTTATTGTGACGAGTAACACGCATCGACCAATTCAAACAACGTATGCCTGCTTGGCGCAAAGCCTGCGCCGCTACTGAATGCTTGTTCTCGCTTTACTTACGTTCGCTCTTCGCTCTCTGACGTATACTAACCCATTGCATTCATCTACGATCCCCTTGTATTTATTTCGTTGATAATATCGCGCATCGTTTACTTTCTTTCCGTCAGTTATTATTGTACTTTTCAAGATTCTACGTAATCTGTAACGTTGATAATTTTGAAAAATTGCAACATCTTAATTTTGTATTTTAACAAAATTAACGTTAATATAGATTCTTGAAAGTTTTAACAAAATTAACGTTGATATAAATTCCCATAATCGAACTATTCTTCGCTTCTACGAATTCCTTATATTTGTCGTTTTAATTGAATGGATGAAATATATATGTCTTAATTATAAAAGTTTCGAATGTGTATATATATATATCTGTTACTGTAATAAAAATTACGCTGCGTAACGTAGGTACACGTGTAAGAACGCTATCTAACCTGATCCAAGTGTAACCTTAACCGAACCTAACTTGATTGCCCAAAGCTGTGAAAATCAATTCGAGGGGAAATACTTTGAATGAAAGGATTTTAAGAATGAAAACAGTTTATTTTAGCTTCAAAACAATGTCATAGGCTACTTACAAAAATAACACTATTGTTACAATTTTATTTTTAATACAATAAATGCTTAATGCGATATATATCGTGTATAGTACCGTAAGATTCTTGTATTTACATTTGTATATATCCTTTCTCTTTATAATTTTGTTAAAGCGATCTTTAGAATATGGATTTAAAGTCCTATAAATATTGTCGTACGTTTTCACACCACTTGTTCTATTTCAATCTTCATTTTTTCTTTTTTTTTTCTAAGATTACTTAGGTACTATACCATAATTTAACAGGTTAAGAAATAATTTCTATTCACCCTTGCAAGGAGAAGAGAATTATTACAATAAATTTCAGTACGTTTTGACGATGCATAAAATGCGCATACGTATATTCTATACACACGTCAGTAGAACCTAACTTTAGTTAAATAATAACGATATGAGAATTATTCTTTTTTTTTTTAAATGCGCACGATTTGGATTATTGTCGAAGATCAGATCGCCTGTCATTTCTCTCGCATGTTTTGCTCAATACACGAGTGTTAAATTGCACTACTCCATCTAAGATGACAATCACCATAGGCGTTATTTACTCTTTACAATCATTATTCTCGCATGGAGTAACGGCATATCGTAGCAAAGTGTTTAAATTTAACAGTTCGTTCGTTCGTTCGTAAAAATTGTCAAAATATGAGTCCCTACAAAAAAAAAAGAAAAAAAAGAACTACAATTTGTCTAGTGCTTAAAAAAGAAAGGCTCGCGAAAGATTTTTTCGTGTGATGAAAGAGCCTCCGTAATAATTAAATTGTTCGCATGATTTGTAGATGTTTTACTGTGGATGTTGCAATAAAAACACCTAGCAAAAAGATCATATACCTCTACAAAATAAAATAAAAATAAAATAATTACTTAGCTGTATTTCGTTACATGCCGAATATAAAGGCATTTCTTTTTTTTTTTTTTTTACTAAAAAGGAAAGTATAATACTTCTAAAATATACTGTATCAGAATTGTTTTGCTTTCTAAACCGATTAAATTTTGTTTAATAATAATAGTAATAGTAATAATAATAATAATAATAATAATAATAATAATAGTAATAATAATAGTAGTAGTGGTATTAATTATCGACTTTGTGGATTCGATAACATCAGTACAAGTTTCTCGTAAGCATACGCCAAATTTCGAGCCAAACCTTTACAGCATCCGTTTTCTAGGATGGTTTGGAATTTATAAGTTCGGAAATTCTTCTCTGTGTCTATATATGTGACAGCCGCCATTAACGGGCACATGATAATTTTCGTATGATCCAAGAAATTTATCTGAAAGAGAGAAAAAAAAAGCAAGAAATTACATACACTCGAAGCATAAATGGGGAATATCGTTTCTTGTACACACTTGTACTGTTCCATTGGTTAACTGCATAACTACAGCACTCTGTGTTCTAAACCATTGATGTATGTACGGTATCCTAGACATGGCATCGGACGGCTTCACGGCAACGGAACTTCCGGCTTTCATCAAGTATTCCCTCATGTATTTCAGGAAGAAGTTCATCAGTTTCATCTTTTTCTCCAACTCTGGCAAATATTCTCTGACCGTATAGTAGAATTCGTTTCCCTCGCGATTTATATAATGAATATTGTAACAATTAGCCAGCATTATTAGTCGAGTGCCGTCGTTGTACATCACACCCACACCATCGTCGGAAAGTTGGTATCCGAAACCGTATTTATCAGAATAGTCAACCCATTTACTTATCCATACTAAAGGTTGCGCAGCTGGATCCGTCATCTCATCTGTACAAGTTATCAATGAATCAAATTATATTGCCATTCAAATTTAATACAGTATTTTCACTATTAATTGAACGCTAACTTTGATAGATAGGGAAAGTAAGAGGGGAATAAAGATTTTTATAAAAATCTGATAGGGTCTTGAATATTTTGCAACAGGAAATAATTTCCGTCGATATAATTGCGTAATTTCTACGCAAAACGCGAAAACACTTGATCCCTGATTGATTGTACCTGCTGAAGAAGTTGTTTCTCTGCTTAGTTTAGATTTTAATACAGCAGCCAGCTGCTCTCTCAATGTTTCAAGCATCTGTCTAATGTCAAGGTTTATTTTCTGAGCTTCGCTTATTGCATCCGCAGGTTTTGTTTTATGCGCTGGACTACTAGGTACGCGGAATACAAAGTCTTGTCCCTCTCCTCCTACGTTTGTGTTCATTTCGCATAATGGTTTACGTTGATTATGCATCTCTAGCATGTCTAAACGGGGAGCCATTGTTAAGCATGAAAGCGGCAAACTAGCTGGTAAGAAACCTGTGATAAAATTGGAAAAGAAAATTATCGGTAAGATCTCGTGATGATTCTTTAATACTTTGGTAATATGTAACAGTATTTACCACACGTGAAGAACGGATCTTTCATTAGTTTTGTTATGGAAGGACGTTTGGATGGATTTCCTTGTAACATGTTAGATATCATGTTCATTGCGATTGTATTGATATTTGTGGGAATTTTGTACTGAACTTGTTTGATTCTGTTATATGTTTCTCTTAAGCTCGACGTTTCAAACGGTGGTTTTCCCACAAGTAAAGTATACATGATGCATCCAATACTCCATATATCAACTTCATAAGAATGACCAGCCTTGGTTAAAATTTCTGGTGCTATATAATTAGGTGTCCCACACAGTGTCCTATTAGCAAAATAGAAATATATGATTTACTTAAAATATATAAATGGATATTGAGTGAAATAGAACACTCACTTTTTACGTTCCCCATCATGCTGAAGTCTGGTGGCCAATCCAAAATCACCGATCTTCACTTGCAAATCATCACTTAAGAATAAGTTACCTAATTTCAAATCTCTATGAATGATTTTATTTTGATGCAAATAATTCACACCATCTAAAATCTGCTTCATATAGTATCTGGTTTCGCATTCTGTTAGTGCTTTCCTGCGTTTGTGTAATTCCATCATTGACTGGAAATTATAACAGCTACTTTAATTAGATACGGAGTTTTAATTAAAAAGGTATCAAAATCGTCTTACCCTCTTCCTGCATAATTCTAGTATTATATACACATTTTGGGGATCGTCAAAGAAACCATAAAATCCAACAACATTTTTGTGGTTTAAGGTCTGATGAATGCATATCTCCTGGGTCATTTTCTCCCTCTGATTGCTCTTTGTGATATGTGATTTGGGCACAATTTTTCCAGCAAACACACGATGCGATTTCGTCTCTCTGATCTCGTAACATTTTGCAAAACCACCCTGTACAGTGGTAAATACGAAAGTATTATATAAAGTATCAGGGTTAAAATTAGAAAATATGTAGAATGTACAAAACTACAAGATTTTACATATTGCCTGTACTTCTATCCTACACGAAGTAACGAATTTAAACGAAAGAAAGAATATGAAATCGTAACTTGTAACCGATAAATCAAAGAAGTTGATTCGGTATTGCACGAATTTCATATGAAATTTTAAGAAACTTGGGGAGGAAAGCAACAAGTGCCGGAAGTTTGTCATATATAGAAACGCCTACGTCTACGAAAAAAAATATATAATTCGCGTTGAATCATCGAAAAGAGAAAATCTGATCTAAAAGAAGGCAGAACTTACTTTTCCAAAAAATCGCCCCTTGATATAACTTTTTCCCGAGTTTACATCGTATATCACATCTGGAATAACACATTCTTTCTCGTCTTTCGACATTTTCTATTAGTTTTATCGCTTGCTGGTGCAATAGAAAATGTAAAACTTCGCGTTCCAGTCAATATTGCTCGCGTTACTTGTACCTTCCACAAAAAGTAGTATATTCGACACAAACTTTCTTTCAAAGTACAAATTACTGTTTTTGTCTTGCGGAAGACAAGCAACGGATTTCAATATTTAAATCCCAGTTTCTTGACCAATCCGCTATTTGCCCGCGCGTATGACCAACTATAGATACTTATTCACTATACTTATAGTGACATAAAGACGCATTTCCATAAGAGATCATCGTGATTTATATTCCCCAAATATTTAATTTTCCATTTTCTATCATATTCCACGAACAATTTTAAGTGTACGCCGTTCTATATTTCATAAAAAATATATACACCTAGTAATATATACAATACTTAAAAAGTTGTACATAGTAAACTTATTTTATGATGTTAACCCGACACTGGAATTCAAATGAACACATTAACGAGAAGAAATCGACAAAAAACTTGAAATTTGCATAATATTATTTAGATTAATCAAAGCGTTATTTTTTTTAGAAATATTTCCTGTTTAAAGATATACGATATTGAATGAGAATGCTTCATAATAAAAGGGATATCCGGTCGTATTGGTGTAAGTAATTTGAGTGGTGTGGTCGATGCTTCTTTTTCCGGCAAACCGGCGTCCATTTTCAGTGTTGGATTGTCTAAGATTGGCGCGTTCTGTATTCATGAACGGATTATTTAGCAATAAGTAAAACGTAAGTACATTTCAATACTGTTATAACGTATATTGTATTTGAACTTTTTGTTCGATCTATTCACGGTTATCGATATATCAAAGAAATTGTAATAAGAGAGGGAAACGTTGTACACCTCTGGAAAATATTAGATAGCGTCTGTGTTGTATGTAATGGAGTATTTGTTGCACATTTGAAAAATTCTTTTCTAATTATCAGCTATAACGATAAATGGAAGGCGCGCCAAGCAGTAGAGGTGGATTTCGTGGTAGCCGTGGTGGCCCGGGTGGTCCTATGAGAGGACGCGGCGGTTTCGGGGATAGGGGAAGGTGAGTTTACTCTATTTACTACCGATTATATTTATACACAGCATTCACAACTTCGTACATATAAATATTTTTGTAAAAAACTTCAGAGAATCGTGCATTTTCGCAACGTAATTTTACGTGTTTTATCAAATTTATAGAAAATTAGGTAAAATATGAAATTTTATGTAGGGGTGGACCCCCAAGAGGAGGAGGTATGATGAGAGGTGGCAGAGGTAGTGGACCTGGTGGTGGCATGAGAGGTGGACCACCAGGAATGAGAGGCAGAGGTGGTCCTCCTGGTAGAGGTGGCCGTGGTGGACATTTTCCTCCTGGGTAATTATTCGTTGAAATATCAGATATATACTTCTAATGTTGTACTCTTCGATTAATGTATTTTCATATATTTCAGAGGTCCACCAGAACCAGGAATGTCCAGTGGACCAGGAGGTGGTGGACCACCACCACCAGGAATGGGTGGTCCCCCACGCGGAGGTAGTAGAGGAGGAGGAAGCAGTGGTTTCCGTGCTAGAGGAAGGGGTGATTTTGGTAGAGGAGATAATCGCGGTGGTAGCAGCAATTTCCGTGGACGAGGAGGAATGGATAGAGGCAGCAGAGGAGGATCTAGGTATTATATATAACAGCTACTAAATTATGTAAAATAAAACGTTACTAATTTCTTACTTATTTCTAGGGGAGGATCAGGTAGAGGTGGTCCAGGTGGTAGAGGAGGTTTTGGAGATCGTGGAAGCAGAGGAGGTAGCGGTCGTGGTGGTCCATCAAAGAGAGGAGGTGGACCACCAGGCTCAAGTGGACCTTCCAAGAGGCCAAGATTCGATCAACCTTCTTCACAACCTGCAAACGGTTATGCAACACAACCACCAAGGTATCTATTGCTGATGAACTTGGCAAAATGGTGAAGTATATAAATTCATATATGCAAAATTCTGATACAGTCAAGGTGGATATGGAGGAGGAACTAGTAATGCCTATGGTGGACAGCAGCAACCACAGCAGCAACAGCCAGTGGGATATGGTGGAGGTTATGGATCGCAGAATTATACTCAGTCGTCGTATCAGGGCTATGAAAGTTATCAACAACCTCCAGATTATGGTCAAACAGCTGTAAGTTCTTATTGATTGTAGATAAAGTGAAAATAAAAATGGATAAAATGTGCTATTTAATTGTTCAGGGTTATCCACCGTCGGCAACTGCTGATAATAGGTATGGAGGAGCACCCACTGTACCAGCTACAGGAGCATTCAGTGCTGGTGATCCATATAGTTACAGCAAAGCACCACCATCAGGTTAGTATGTAAAATGTTAGTATGTATGTTAGTATTCCATGACTTGAACTTTTTAACAATGCCAAGAAACCGCACAAAAAGAAAAAATTTGCAACTTTTTCTCGAGGGTAAGATTACATCGTCAAAGTCATGGTTTAATTAATTTAATATACTGCGTGCACAGCGAATTACCAGCAAGAGGCAGTAGCAGCAGTTGCTGGGGGTGGGGGTGCAGGTTACGCCCCTACTAACCCATATGATGACCGATCTTCTAATACCATTTCTATGAGCAGCAGGGGTGGTTACCCGACGCAACTTTATGGTTAGTTTTTTCCGTTCGACACCACATTTTACATCACATACTTAATATCTTTTCCTTGGTTTCATCTAAACATAGAGGGGATAAATAACTGATTAACAATGATCTGCTTTCATACATTTTAATTGTTTGCACATTATTATGCTGGAATACCGATCGATTCAGACGAGAAACGCTTTATTACAAAAGGATTGGATCTTTGTTCTTTTTTTACCAAGCATGTTCGTACGTCCTTTCTTTGAATCCCTTCTTTTTTTCCCCCCTTTTCTTCAATTTGGAAAAAGTTGCGTTTCATAACTACTCCTATTTAAAAAAAAAAAAAGCCAGATAAAAAATCAGTAAGATGAACAAGAAAACTTGGACATTACAAGTACCAGCACTGCCGCACTGCCTCCTGCCATTCTTCACTTCAGAATGACACTCTACCATCAGTATTTTTACGCCTGAACGAAATTAATACAAGAAATAAGTTATGTTTTTGAGTAGGTAAATGTATAATTGAAACTTTCTCAATTCACTGGATTACAGATTTTTCTCGTCTGAGTCATATCCATATAAGTTAAACCATCATTAATGGATAATTCGTAATACTCGCTTACTATAATTACAGATTACTCGAGTCAAGATGGTGTATACGGAAAACAGGATTATGGTAAGTACAATTTGCAATCCAAAAGAGTTTTTTAACTTCCGAGAGGCAGTCTCTTATCGTGAACTGAACATTTAAGACCCGTTTTAAATGTATCGACAAGAAAACAATCATATTTGTTAGCCTAAAGAGAAAGAGATATTTGAGAAAAAAAAATAAATAAAACAGAAAATGATGTTTCATTATGAATATTTTATTCGTATATTTACGAGAAATAAGTGAAACGAAGTTCAACATTAATTGCGAGAAGTAAACTGAGTTCGTAACGAGTCGAAAGATACATATATCGTAGTTTTGATAACAGAATTATAACTATTGAAGAAAATAAATGATAAATGTAAAACGTATATTACTATAATAGGATTTACTTTTGTAATATCGAAGCATGAAAAAAAAAATCATAAAATTTATGTTCTATACAGTAGTGATAACAAAATGAAAGATGCACCCACAAAAGGAAAGATAATATATATGTATATGTATATACATATATATATGTTCCACAATTTTTATGACAAAGTTGTACATATAATATAAAGTTAAGTACAGAATCACATAAGAAAGCTATAATACTTCAAAGATGATTGAATGGAGGAGCTATGGTTGTTTACAGGTGGCAGTGCTGGTTACCAAAACGCCCAGTCTCAGCGACGTTATTAAAATTACACATTCAACTTATTTAATTTTATATATTAGATGCACACACGTTTTTCCCCAATTAAAAAAAAAAAAAAAAAAAAAAAAAGAAAACGAAAAATGAGAAAATCTCGTTCCTAGCGCGTGAAAAAGTTGGACAAATATCATTTGTCGGGAACACCAAGTGTTTTTTTTATTTTATTTTTTTTTTATTAGTTTTAATCAAGCAATCGAAGAGAGAGTTCTTGCATTGAAAATGATGAAAGGAAGAAAAGAAACGAAAAAAATGTACGAGAATAACAATGAATTCTAATGTGATGATTTTTATGGTTTTTTCTCTATCTTTGTCGCGCGCATGGAAGACAATGAATTTTGCGTTCAAGCGCAGTTGTTTGATTACGATTATAAAAGAAAAAGAGAAAAAGTATAAATGACATAAGCGTTTTATACTTGACTATAGCAGTATAGCAAGAAATCTTTTTCCGTCATGTTCGGCACTAAACGACGAGATCATTTGCTTAGGTTTAAGTGTTTAGTTGGTGTACAGTTAGTTTCCAAGCTATTCTGCGATTGTGAAATATTAATTAAAAAAACGTAATTGTCTTCATTGTAATAACAAACAAGGACAAAAAGATATTTACACCGTTTTGTGAAGTTTTTATTAATCGGTTTTGATCATTGTGAACACACTCAAGCTCAATATATCACAAAACAAAAATAAAAAAGAACAAGAAAACTTAGGTGTAGAAAGTTGATATCTTTAATAATTCTGTGTAAGAAAAGAAACAACAAGTAATTGTATTTTGTCGTGTATTTCGTTTACATTTAATCATCAATCAAACAGAAACGATAATCTTGTATCAGAATATATATATATATATATATATATGTGTATGTATATATATATGTATATAGTTATACATGTGTATGTATATACGTATATATATATACTGTTCTTCTTATGCGTTTAAATAGTATGCGTTCAATACTGAAATTATTTCTACAAGCACCAACATTATAATATCCATAGATCAAGTCCTAATTATTGCGATATTTCGTTTTCGTATATTTTAACTTACAGAGCGCAATTTGCGTGCAATTGTGCGTACACAATACTCTGCTTAAAGGTGACAAGGCATTTTTGTTTCGCTGTAGTTTAAAAAAAGGAATGTTCGAATCCTTCAATATAATAGGTCGTTCGAATTTACTTTTAAGGTAAATAATATCGCATATTGAAAATGTCACACTGGCAGAGACAATCAAAAACCACGGAAACACTTAGCGATATAAAAAACAATAGGTATTTACTATAAAGTGAAGAACAATGTAATTATCCAATGCTCAATTTGCATGAGTAGCTATAAAACAAAAAACAAAAATTTGTCCCAGCCAATTGTGTACATTGAAAAAGTACAGGAATCGTTGTTCTGAATAGGGCAGACAAAATGTGATCCTTATATTCTGTTCATTATATAAACAACTATAAAACTATTTAAACTGTGTTAAAAGTCATTGTCGCATGTCATCAGAATATATAGCGGATAGTGAAATCAATTTAATTATTGTAAGTACTAGAGTAACGAATGCAATGGAAAAAAAACAAACAAACTCTTGAAACAAAGAACTATGAAAAAAAAAAAATAGTCATACTTTTCGCTCGTTTATTATTTCCTTACCTTTTAACATGGGAGACTAACGGACTGAATTATAAAGAGAATTTAGCAATGAAAAGGAAAAAAACAAACCAGCAACTGCCGTAGGAAACCACATATACATTAAAATGACTCAACTCGAAAACTGAGTACAATGTATTCGTATAACTGAACGTAGGTATAAATTTTTGTTTAAAAACAGTAATTTTTTTTATAATTCCGTAAGTGGAAGATAAATGAACGGGAAAGATTTATTCTTGTCTATTTTATTGTATATATATATGTATGTATAGTTCAGTTTGAAAAAATATTTATTATGTCCAGAATGAAGTACAATGTTATCGATATATATATACATAGTAACACAGTTATCGATGGACAGTTTTAGATGTGTATATAAAAAAAAAAAATTTTGACAAAAACTAAGTTTATTTCACAGGCGTAACAACAACCTGAGATACTTAGGGAACAGAATGAAAGAATGAGAGAGAGAATACCTTCCCTCTGTTGAGAATACCAGCAAGGAGAATACCGAATTCTGATAACAGTACAATATTATAATGAATAAATGACGACTGTGTATGATAATGATTTATATTGTCCGATGACATTCAGGTATCATGTAAATTGAAATTTAGAAAATATTGTTTTTTCTGTTAGAGTATTATAATGAATAGTAATTTCATTAAATTTAGATATATTTCTTTGATTTTTCTAAACGATTGATATCTGTACTCTACATAAATAGTAATTTTGATGTATTTTTTGTGGTGCACCCAGTTTTTTTCATTCAAAGTATTCTTGCAATTCTTTTTCTCAATGTGAAATTGTTACGGCATCATTCAATATGTTGTTTTCCAATTTATCATGCAAAGAAAAAAAAAACTTAGTCGTACCGTGTATACGTATATATATACACACACAGAAAACAGAAAGAGAAAGAGAACATATTTAAAACAAACCAAAAAAAATATATATATAAAATACAAAAAACAGTACATAAAAATAATGGAAAAAGCAAGCAACCAAGAGTAGCGAATTAAATCTATGCTAACATGTATTACGCTCGTATATATTAAATGACAAATGTTCGAGTAAACCTCAACCCAAGCTCAGGTGAGTAAAATAAAATCTATCCGTTTTTTATAAGAAAATAAAATAAAGACAAACAAATCTACCGATATATTACAAACCAAAAAAAAAAAAATGTTAGCAAGGATAATAATATTTAGATCTGCATCTATCGAGTGTAAAGTGGAACGATTGAAAATATGTAGGTTATAGTTTCCATGTTTATAGTGAATCATTATTTTTTACAGAGGTTTTCAATGATAATACAATTTTTATTTTATTGAAAAAAATATATATTATAGGTACGGGATGTAATACTATACATACAGTATGTAATACTGTATATATAATACTGTACATACATATAAAACTACATACATACAGAGAATATCCTTTTTTTCTTTCATTTTAATTACTGAACCGCTTTATACATGCGATATCTGCAGCACTTTTTTTGTTTTAAATCATAACAATGATATACGATAAGGTAACGATTGAGAGATCGCTCGAAATTCTTTTATTCGAACATGTTTTACGAAAAAAAAAGCCAAGTACGATTCATAAAAGATAAAAATACAAACAGGGAAGGAATGTACTGAATATTAACGAAGAAAAATCTTAAAGAATGCAATATGTTTTTATGATTTAATTGAATAATGAAAGTATATAACCGTGATTCAACTATTATAAATATAAGTGCGTTAGCGATAGGTATCTGATAAGATTTTGTTGCTTCTGATATTATCTACCACTCTCTCTAATTCGTTATTATTAATTTCTCTAGGTTGATAACGACTATGCTGTCACAGATGGTCATACTGCCATTGAATCAGCCAAGCAACATCTGCCACATGACTGGCATCGACGTTGTTCATCAAGAAGATTCAAGTGTTTGTTACATTTACAATGACGGGTATTGTGAAAAAGGTACGAAAGTATGTCGTACTTTTTAACATAAGTTCCGAAAAGGTTCAATTAACGAGACTTATAAATTTCGGTAAAATTATGATACACTCTCTGTGATAGAATATATATTTTCCGAAAAATAAAACAATTTATATACGAATGGTACAAATAATTTCTGAAGCTTTAAGTACATACGATATTTTTTATACATATTTTTTTCTTTACATCGATTATTTATGTTTTGTTTGTACAAAGAATAGAACCAATAAAAGATGTAAAAAAAAAAGGTATATTGTAATATATAACGAAAGTCTTTATTTTGAATATCTTTCGAAATGATCGTTTAACAAAGTAGCGATGTATGATTTTAACAATAGCTTAACGATAAGAAAATTTCCGGTCGACCTTAAAATATAACATCACATCTTTAATTCATTTTATTCCTAAAAGTAAAACCTCGAATGTACAAAGGTATAATGTCGTTATTTGTCTAAAAAAAAAAAAAATTATATTATAAAACATAACTTCTAACATTATTCTTTTGTACAGCCTTTGCGTATTATGCATTTTTAATTATACTGTACATGAAGTTTAAACTTAATTATAAAAAAGAAGTAACAAAACGGTAAACGCTAATATTACACATATAAAAAATTATATTATACGTATATATTATTACGTATAACGTATACACACGGTTGCAAAAAAATATAGCTTGTTATAAAAATTTTTCTTGATTATCGTTCAATCGCAGGATCACAGTTAAGGAATATTAAATTCCTTTGTTTACTGTTCATGGCACAACTTGAAACAATCGTGGTATCCGTCTTACCGTAGACGTCTCTTAGAAGTATTGTTAGATAGAAGTACAAGTTGTATATAACTGTGTCCTTCTCGCATATTTATCAATCTGAAATTATTGAAATGATTAGATAGACGAAACAAACGACTGTCAGTTGTGTCAAATTAACTGCTTACCTATCTCTCTCTTGCTGCTGTATGTGAACTCTGTCCCCTCTTTGCAAAGGTATTATAACACTTGTGTAGCAGGACACTTCTGTGGCCGATGTAGAAGAAGCTGTAGAACACTTTACAAGCTTCTGTGTTGCCGATCTTCCCTCAGAATTTAACAGTATCCAATAAGAGTAATTCGTTGGTTCTCCGAAGTAAAAAATCTGAAACAATTGTAAAAAGTTTGTGTAACAAATTAATTTGAAGTGTTGAATAGTTAATGTTACGCGTTCTATTTACCTGTGCAGAAATCATGTATAAACCTGTTACTGTAACTTCTATGGATTTCTTATCTTCTACCAGATGAAATTTATTTAAACTATATTGAGTATCGTTTTTGGTACTTTTCACCCATGGACCGATGTAAACTAAAATCACAAGTATATTACTACCTATACTACGTTACGATCGATGATTTTACATACCTGTGTCTGTGACATGTTGTTCAGGAATTGCTCCGACAAATGTTGCCACTAATGGTCCTGAACAACAGAGAAAACATTTGATTTTTACAGCACGGTAAGAACGTATGGACTATGTTTTAGCTAAGCAACAAAATCATGAATCAACATAGAAATTTGCATACAAATGAAAATTTGACCTGGACTTTATTTTCGAATATATTTTGCTACCTTCATTACTATATTCCTAATAGAAAAGAGAAAAACAAAAAAACAGATGCAAAATAAAGATCAGGGCAAATTGAGATCTTACTGATAACAGTAAATCTCCTTTGGTTATAGAAGCGCATGCTAACTGAATAATACTAAATACCCAATCGCCTGTGACTGCGTTTGGGCCGCCTTTTGTTCTTTCCCCGTTTTTTACCTCTTCCCTCGTCTCTTCTGATCCTTCTCATACGGGGTTCTCTCCATACATCCGAGTCGTCGTCGTCGTCGTCGTTGTAATAATCATTCGCATTATTATACTTGTTTCCCTCGCGATTCGATTGCACGTCTTTCTCCATTGAATTCCGTTTTTCAAACGGTATTGCCGCTCTTTCGAATCGTAAAGTAGTATCGTTCAAGCTATATCTATTATCCTCCTGCATTTTTAACGGATTAGGAATCGCGGTACTGTTCTCGTTACTCTCGCTGTAAGCGTCGTCGCGTGACAAATATTTCCCTTTCAGATTTCTCATCGGATTTAAATATCGAACGATCGAATTATAAGCATACGAGCTTCCATTGGTCGCGTTTCGGATTCTGTCGAAAATTTCGATAGCTTTAGTTATTGACGGTGCTTCTTCGAGTAATCTTTGCATATCGCGTAGATTTCGATTCTCGAGAAATCCTTCAGACCTATGAATCCAAGCTCGATTTAAACTTCGGTTTAATCTATCGTACTTTGACATTAATAATAGGATATTTACGTTTATAGATTGCACCTGAAAAAAAAGAATGTTTTATCTTCGTTTGATTAATTGTCAATTGTTTATCAGAGGAGTTATTAATATTGTAATATTTACTTGTATCTGCAAGGATCGCACTTCCTTCCTCACGTGTAACAATACAACGCCGAAAACTATCGCTAAAAGGAAAAGTACTATCGTGCGAGATCTTTGGAACATCTTTGATTTCTTCACGTTAGACACTGTCACTTTCATGTCAACATTCCATTCGATTAAATTCCCCACATTTTTCATCGGATTATCGACGTGCAGATCGATGTCGCTTTTCACATGTTCCATTTTGATTTTCCTAGCCATCAGTTAATCAAATCCAACGTTTACGACGGATCAATTAACGAGAAAATGCGACTAGTTTACACGTAACATCGCAAATATTCTGAAAAATACAAACAATGGTAATTAATATTTCATTTGAAAATACATTATCTCGGATAGAAGAGATAGATAAGCCAATAAGTAACAATTTTATTTCTCACAGACTTTGTAAATAAAAAGAAAATGGAAAATTACAAAAGATGTCTTAAATAGATAGTCGATACGATCGATAAATCATTTTTCCTTCGATTATCGCGAGTGCCGTGCGTTTGTGTCCCACAACGCGTTTAAGTGAAAGGATCGCCAAATAGCAACGAAGATAGCGGATAGCACGTGGATCGTAAACACGATTTTACTTGCACGAGTGCACACCTACGTTCGGACTGAACGATTTCAGAAACGAGGAAGTGGATAAAAAGGTTGCAATTCGTCATGCTTTGCAACTTTGCTGACTCGTACGCTTGTCGTATACGGTAAACGCTCAAGCAATAGAAACGAACGCAAGGAATTATTTGTTTCCCATATCTTTCAAAAAATGTGTAATAATAAAATCACTATCCCCGATAGCATTCGTCTATCACTCGTCTCGATAATAGAAAGTATCCTTTGTTGCACATATTTCGAATAAAAGAATGAATAAATACATATTTTCCCAAACGCAGCAACACTTAGCAGGATATTTACCGTTATACGAGAAATTTCAAATTCTATACAACTGTTCCCCGTCGTCGTTCGCAACAGTACAAGATAGTCCTCCTCCCGTTTGTTTCACATAAAGAGAAAAAGACGATAAAAACAGACTTTATAAATATACCACAAACACTTGACAGGAACTTGAGATTGTAACGAATATGCAGCGTCGCGGAAGACACGATTTTTGAAATAAAATCACAAGAAAAAAAATAGACTACAGGGTACAGATATGACACGGAAATATTTTCGCTTACTTGAGTGACATTTTTGTCGATTCTCCGGACTGCGGGGGATCGCGAGAGCAACAGGTGAGACTAATCGATCTACGGACTCGAACTGACGTTCGTACTCGAGCCAGTGTCGCCGTTGAGAGACTCACCCTCTGCAGAGTTGGCGACGAACGACGTCGTCCCGTAACATCTTTTGTTTACCTAGGTAGTCCGCGGTCCAAGCGTCTCCTAGCGTCTCAAGCAACTCCACTCGACCGGTTTGGCGGCTGTTCTCGTCCGAGCATTGCCAACACTCGCCTGACAAGGAACTATGGCTGCTTTTCTCTTCCGCCTGTGTAAAATTCTTTCTCTCCTTGTTCACAGAGCCAGATAAATAACGTGAACCAAACGAAATTATACAATACTTTTATTCTATTTTATTGACTACATAGAACGAAACACAATTTTCTATGTTTATCTACAGATTTAGATTACGTCTGTTTTAATTGCACACAGATGAGTGTATATTTATATCGACGATAAGAAATGACGTATTTTTGTAAAATTCTATTATCTCCTATATGAAATTCGCGTTGCGGTATTTAAGATACAGATAAGAGGAGATTTTTTAATCCTAGAAAATGTAGGATTAACGCATTTTTCTGTCCTATATGGGGTTTAGGATAGTATTAATTGGCAACAAATTAAATGGTCAGCTTCAAAATCAACTTTCGGTCAGGATTTTATTACCAAAAAGATCAGTATAAAAATACTAAACGGTCAGTATGTAAATAAAAAAATAGTCAGTACATAATTTATTTAAATACTGACAATTTATTATAAATACTGACCAAAGGATACTGACCAAATTATTTAAATACTGACAAAAAGGGACTAAAATACTGACCAGTAAAATACAAGCCTTAATTCATGAGTTCCGTGGTGCCATGTGTACTGTCAAGATACGTGAAATATGTCATTTTATTAATACAGAGAGGAGCCTGTGTTAAAATATTTATGCGAGTAATAAAGCTGGAATCGTTAACTTTATTGTGTGATAGGAAGATTATTTAAAAATGTCGAGCCTTTCGATAATTACTTAATATACTGTAGAAGCGTAAGAAATCTGTCGTAAGAGATACAATTAATTGAATAAAAAATAACACAGAAGAGCACAGAATATTTATTGGGTTAAGGTTTAAGGACGACAGCGTATCGTCCTGAACCTAAATTTTTAATTTATGCCACAGAATCTCGTTCCCAAGGTTGCAGAATTCTGCCTTTGCGCAAAAGCGACCTGGATCCTTCGATTCTTCCCAATCGTCCCCTTCGAGGATCCTCGAACGTGCTCTTATTACCATATCGAGCTTTCGTAAATCTTCTCTCTTTATAATTTGAGAAAGTTAACTACGAGAAGTGTAAGCGTAAGTCGCGTTTTTAGTATGTTACGAGAATAAAGATAAAGAATTCAGATACCAATTAAGTATGCCAATGTTATCACACAGCTTAAATCATTTCTACGTTAATGCTTATCCAACAGTGAGATATACATCATACGCGTCTTTTTTCTGCATTCTATAGATACACTTGCGTATGCATAAAAGTACGTTAGATGTGTGTGACTAATGCTTGGATTCCATGACGATGAAATCTGAAGTGGGGGCAGTCTGTTTCACTCGAAGCGGTAGCCAGCGCTAAAATAGGTCAACTGTAAAGGAACTCGATCGATAATCGATGATAGAAATCGTATATTCGGAATCTTGGCTAAGTTCCTTTTTTGTTATTCGGGGAGAAGTAATTTTAAAATATTGAAAAGGATCTAAGTCGTGGTAAAATACACAAAATTAGTTTCTCGAGAATTGATATTTATTACATTGTTAATATTGTCGACAATTCTGAGTTAAAATGAGAGAAGGCAAAAGAACACAGTTTTAAGTCGACGAGACACGGATTGAAAAAAAAAATAGAACCCTTGAAACTAGCTTCTTTCTTTTTTATATTGCATCTCGCTGCTATATTTAGCAAGCGGTTTTCTCCGCTTTAGATTGACTCAGTGGCGTCAATCCTGATGTGATTACAACTGGTTGTCATATTACCACCGGGTGCATCTGATTCGCATTAACTCGCTAAAGGGAGGTTATAAAGTGGATCCAGCTAACCGTAATGTAGCATACAGTGGCTCCCGTTAATATTCGGATGCTTTTTAAAACAAAATAACTTTCTTAAGATTCAACCGAATCAACTGAGTTCTCACGAGAGCTTAGAAGAATTAGTTTACCAGACGATGCGTAAAAAATATTTTGAAAAAATTGTAATTAGTCGGAATTGCAAAGAACACGGTAGAGTTCTTTTATGTTTCGTTATACATGCTGAAAATCCATCGGTATCGGTCGATTCAAGAACAAGGGACAGGCATTGAAAGATGCAAGAATCTTTCGTCGTGAAAGTCGTGAAAGAGTTCGATTTTTACAGCGTTAATCGATTTCAATGAAATTTTCATCACGAGTTCGGATAAAAAAAAAAGTTGTAAAAGACTTGTAATGTGGATCAATTGAGATTTTTTCAAAACTGTTTGGGCGCGTTATTTAGTACACTAATCCTACATCTAGCGAGAACACAATCCGTTTGGACCAATTTTTAAAAAGTTACTCTGATTTAAAGGATGTTCGAGTATTAACGAGGGGTCACTTGTACGTAATATCTCACGGCGGAAGTGTTGATCATCGTCGAAGCAATCTGCCTTCGCTATTATTGTTATTCTTTAAAAAAAAAAGATACGTAGTTTCCCCTTTTCTTATGTTACATTTTAATGCAATCCAATTCAATTCACCTCTCGTGATCAGAACATTAAGAAAGTCGTGGAAATAGCGAGTAGGTAGCTATGAAATGAGGAGAAAAGCTGAATTAAATAATTGGTAGGCCGCGTAACGACACACGCTTCGGCTCATCAGTCATAAATTGATCCAGCTACCTCGAATTTTGTCGTCTTCCTACATGGACCGGCTTCAATTGCACAGTTGGAACGCGCGTGCGCTGCACGATGACTAATCGGGATCGCGACTGCAGAATTTCTGATAACATTACAAAGAACGTAATGCGAGGACCGTTCTTTCTTTAAATCAGCCTAAAAATATTTCCACGAAGAACACTCCCGCGTAATTGTATCAAATTTAACGGAGGCTACATACTGGCCACCGATAAAGATATTAATCGATAGGAGAGGAATTTTGAACGAAGCAAATTGCTTATGCGAACGATAGCGGAAATCACAATAAACAACACGCACGAACGAAGAATTACAGATATCTTTTCGAGGAACTACCGTAACCCAACCTAACCTACGTTAATTGCCAATTATTCGTGTTTAGGGATCTGTTATTGTCGTTAGAGAAAAATATTGAAAAAAAAGAAGTAAATGGTTGTTTATTAGAGGTGTAGATAACTTTTAATTATATTAAAAATGTGATTTATTTCTTTTTTTTTCAATGTATCGTCAATATTTTGTACGATACTACGTATGTATGTATGTATGTATGTCTATTGCAGGCATTTTATTTCATAAAACGAGAACGTATGAGCGCCCACGGTCTAGCAGGATTTCCCATGCAACACACATGTTCTAGGAAAGAATCCGTCAACGTGGAATTTTATCGTCGTCTATGTCCAATGTTGTTGCTGTACTGGTCATCTCCAATTTCGACTTCTTTTGACAACCGTGGAACGTCGAATTTGATACGCTGCAGCTCCAGGAACCATCATCTCCTGCGAAACACTATCGTGAGAATCGTTCGGAGGAATTTCTCTGCGAAATAAATACTGCAATTCGTTTCGACGAATGTTATCTCGCACAGGAAGTCGATTGGGCGATAGAACCTTCCTTTTTTCTTTTTATTGGCATTCGTTACATGAGAATACTTCTCCCGACGGGTGTAATTAAAAAGGATGGTGGAAGGATTGTTGTTGATCCGTTATTAGTAATACATAATCCTGAATTGGTCGCGGATATTTTTAAGAAAAATTGGAAAATTTGCAAAATGAATTCACAGGAAATGGAAACTCGACCGACTACTGTATTTTTATTACTGGAAATTCAATTGTAATCCTATGCCGGATACACGAACAGATCGATAATTATCGATTACCGTGAAAGAAGGAATTATAAGAAGATAATGCAGTGCTATAAAAGAGGTATTATAATTGAACGTCAAAACTACATTGACGCTGGCTGTATCTCCGGATCACTGATCTACGCCACTGATATACAAAGGTGCTGGCCACGATAAACTCGAACGCGTTCTGCTCTTTCTATTCAGTAGGCTCGAGCCTGTCAGCCACGTAGGTCGTCTCTTCTGTTCTTCAGTCTCTACAGAAAAAAAGGAGAAAAAGAAAGAAAGAAAAACAGATTTTAAACTTTTCAATCGACAAACGTCTGCTTTACAATTACAGAAATACGTTTTTTCCAATCATCATTCACGCTGAATATTATTTTATCGTTTTTCCTTCATTTCGCATTGCCCAAGAGGATGAAGGAAATAAGAAGACAAAGGATCGGCGGAGCCAAGGAGGCTTAGAAGATCGAAAAGAGGAGGAGGGCAGATAGTCGAAGGCGTAAGTCTCGCGAACGAGAAGAAAAAGAAGGGATAAAAGGAAAGAAGGGACTATGGACAGAGGTGACTGACTAAAGGATCGAATCTTGGCTACTCTCGAACTGTGCTTGCCCACGGTTCTCTTCTGGAGGGGAAAAAAACTCGCTGGACAAGTTTTAAAAAGGGCCAAGACCGATAGTACCAGCCATTGAATGTCGTGTATCATCATGAACTTATGAAACGGTGGAATCAGATGGACCAGCGGTTGTTCAATTAACAAACAGACGAACAAGAAGGTAGTTTTACATCAATTACTACGTTGAACTTTGGAATTTATCCATCTGGTATATTTCATGGTGATCGTTGAAAGCGAATGATTAAACCTAAGAAGGAGAAAGTACGAAAGTGTTATATATTTTTAACCCTGTTCAGTGATATTATGTCATCGTGACGATAAAGAGAATGTGACGACATGGCTTTGAAGTTTCACTGCCGACGCAAATGGAAAACAAGTTAGATCCCGAAGAACTATGAACGTAATCTGTGACATTAGACGTTAATTTGGAAAGGAGATAAAAGAGAAAATTTATAGTGTTCTCTAGTGGGTTCGAACGTTGTGCGGTGTAATATAGATATTACTGTTTAAAGGAGAATTTATTCAAACGTATATGTATAATGACTTCCGTATTACACGAAGAGGAATCGAAGGTCGTCAGGATGAAGCAGAAGTTGATGAACGACACTCATGCGAAAGAGGAGACCCGCTCTTTTCTCAGCTTCTCCAGGGAGAACCTGAGCATCTCTCAATCGGACTTTGAGCAAGGCTTCAATAAACATCGCTTCCGGCCAAATAGGAACACGATCATAAGCGTGGCAGCTCTCTTAATCGCTCTCCTCTGTTTGGGTCTCGAAAGTTGGAAGTTTCATTATTCCTTAGTGAACGCGCGTGAAATCGAGGAGTTAAAACGAAGCGTGGAGAGTTTGAAGCACCGTTTCTTGGAGGAGGATCTACTCGAGGAGCTGAAAGCTTTCCAGGAGCAGGCAAGTGTTTTCTTTTTTCTTTCTCTTTTCTTCTTTTCTCTTGTTTGGAATGTCTCACGTACTGGTAGAGTTACTCGACCGCTGCGTGTAATTTGATCACCCTTCAACCGTTACTTCTCGGTTTTTTGTTTTTTTTTTTGTTTTTACATTTCAATCGCACGGAACTTCTCGATCTTGAAGTTTGAAGATTCGCAACCTTGAAAATTCGAGTATTCAGATATTTGAAAATTTGAAAATTAGAAGATACGGGTTTTCGTCTCTCATCGCGAGGCTCCTCGTTGTTTAAAGTAAGGGCGAAAAATTCATCTGAAGGTCTCCAGTAAAAACTCACCTTTACCGTTACTTATGACACTATCCTTAATTTTTTCATTGCTACTTATAAACTATTCTTCACTATGACTTGAAGCAACCGATAAGAGTTAAACAGAGAGACTATAAATGAGCATAAAACGCGACTGAAGATCTCGCTAAAATAAGGAAGATCCGTTTACATGAGATGTGTAAATTTACGCTATCAAAGCATAAAAAAAAAGGAGATAAAAAGGGGGGGAGGGAGAGATAACAACCTAATCCAAACAAGTCTAAAATTAAGCAGGACGTTGAGTGATTTAACTTCAAGCAAATTTGTTTCCCACCGAAAAGAAGTTGATAGATTGGTAATAGAAATATATCGAACGAGTAAGTCGTTTCGAAGGTCATCGAGGTTTGTTATAACCTTGTGCAATTCTCCTCAAACGAATCCTCTTTCCTCTTATACTGGAGAAAGTAAGAAGGAATCGTGCTGTCAAGGTAGAAATTGCGTAGTGTCACATTGTAGTTCGTAGATGAATTAGGTGCTTATACGTGTACGAATAACATGACGATTCGACGACCCGGGTTATGATCGTTCGATGGAAAAGTTACTGCAACCAATTCAATGCCTGTGCGCATAGGATAACGCTGTGTTATGTAACCATGGTATAACGTCTATATAGGAAGCATCTGTACACGAAACGTTCTATGTATAGTATTGGAAGTTTTCTTTTATTAATATCTTGAAAAGTAACAATTAGACGAAGCTAAAATTTCCGTATTTGTCACTTTGTTATTAAACTTGAGCATGAAATTTATTTCCACCAAGATCGCAAGTTATTAGCAATAGGTTTCACCATCACACATTGTTAATTTTTCAAGTACGATATTCTTTGACAATTTTTCCAGAATTTTTTTTTATTGAAAGTTTATCATTTTCTTTTCTGAATTTTTATTCACAGTTGTATGCCGAAGAATCGAACGACGATGACGATTCAGGGGAGGCAGACATTGACAATGCCGATTATGATTCCAACTACGACGACGATACGTCGTCTCACGATTACTTGACAGACTATCACTCTTCGTTGACGTTTGGCGCAAGACCATCCGATTTCCCCGATTCTTCGTCAACGATCGCGCCGGTACCCTCTCCGCCAGAGCTCAGTACAGACAAGGCAATAATGGAATTGTGGGCAGCTGTGCGTAAGGTCGAGGCTAAACACGGTCAGGAGTTGAAGAAGATTCACAAGAATTTGGATCGTGATCGTGATCCGAAGAAGAAGCTGTCGGATGGGAAATTAAACGATCAGAAGAATAATACGAAACGTAAAAGAGATATAGCGGATGTAGAAAGTACGAGGAATCTTTTGTTAAATTGGAGGATGACTTTGAAGCGTAAACGGTCGATTGGCAGAGAGGAACATGGTTCAGAGAGATTGTATATTAATAGACACCGTCCAAAGAACAACACAAGAAGGGTCGCTACCTCTGCTTTCAATTCTAAGGAGATATGGGAGGATAAAACATTTGGGCAAGATGAAAATACGTTAGTTTAAAATTTGTTAAATATCTAACATTTATTGTCAATTTATATACACTTAAAATGTGTCAGAGTATCTTGAAATGTACGCTCTTATCATGACTCAAGCACGTACGTTTCTTTCTGTTGCACAGATCCATCGTGGTCACAAATAGGTATCCTCCGAAGAAATATAAGACCCATCAGACTGTTGATGCTAGTCATGCGTCTCCTAAACGTAGAGGCGAATCCAGTGTGCAGAGCGGCTCGACGAGGTCGAGGAAATATTCTCGAAAGCATAGGTCCGCTCAACACACAACTTTCGCTGTTCATTACGATGGGAATAAAGATTGGCGGTCGCACAACGATAAGACCACTGGAAATGGCAGAATTCTACACGGGGATAGTGTTTTCAAAGCGTGGAAAGCCAGTTCCTGGGTAGAGACTATTGGTATGAATAAATACTTCCACATGTCCAACAACGGGAGCGTAACCGTTTACGAGCCAGGATTGTACCTGGTTTATGCGCAGATTCATTACCGCGATGAGCACGACGAACTAGGCTTTCATTTGCAAGTGAACAACCAGTCTATTCTGCAGTGCGTGGTGGGTAGAATATTATGTTTTGCAAGAGAACGGTCTGATATTAGTGAATGGTAGTACACTTTGATGTTTTCAGGTTGACAATTCGTGCAACTCGCGAAATATCAGCCAAACATGTTTCTCCGCACAACTAACCTCTCTCAAGAAGCAAGATGTACTAGTTTTTAAGGAGGTTGGAGCCTCGAGGTATGCCATTTTCGACAAAGAGAACAGCTTCTTCGGGATGGTGAAACTCGCCGATATTTGCACGTGAATTTATACGAGACTGTGATTGTTTGTGCAGTTGAAATGTTGCAGCAATAAGCCTCGACTGCGATCGAACTAATTTATTTGCGCGTGCAATGATACGCCAAAGTGTTCAGCATCCGCTGTTATTGACATCCAATGGAAGTAGACGTAGATTAATACTGTTAATTAACGAGGATTCTATCTATTTTCGTCGGTGAATACGTACTAACCCTTTGTAAATAAGGTTTCTGCGGTTTATTATTCAGCGATCCCCTAAGCTAACGATTTTTTTTTTTTTACACTGAGTCCAAAGAAAGTCAGAGTGAGAATTAGGAGATTAGGAGATAAATTTAGAGTAATTTTTTTTTAACCGATGTATCTACATGAAATAAAGTCTTGCGATTTAATTTTGGAAGTTATATATTCGGACA
Source organism: Anthophora plumipes (assembly GCA_951804975.1). Lineage (NCBI taxonomy): Eukaryota > Metazoa > Arthropoda > Insecta > Hymenoptera > Apidae > Anthophora > Anthophora plumipes. The sequence continues at coordinate 16,422,850 of OX638122.1, read as the reverse complement.
CATGTCGATACAGGTTAGTCTTTTCTCGCAGTACAATCTGGCCCGACGGCTATTAATTGGAATCAAGTCTCCTGGACAGTCCATTAAGTCGACGATGAAGTTCGGTTTTAACAACTTAGTGGGAAATACCGAACGGTATTGTTCTTTCTCGGAAATTATATTATGACTTATTTGACTTCCAGTTTCAGGTGGGTACTGTACAGGTTTATGAATCGTGATAACCTCTGGACAGGACGTGTCTCTTTGGATGTAAGACTGAAACGAATTTTCTTCCACTGGAGATTTCACCTGGCGGGAATATCCCAAAGCAAAAAGTTGTTAACTTCGTAGGTGCAAATATCATTTGAAAATACAGAGATTTTAAAATGGTGTACTTCGGGTACAGCAATCTCTATCCAAGCTTTTCCATATTCTCCGCGTATCAACGCGGTTGGAAGGTGTATTCTATCGGCGATAACCTTGAAAAGCAAAGCTCTTTCAAAGTATGAACCAACTCGTAACATTCCCAATGGTATCACGCTGGTCTCTATGCTCTTCTTAATTTCCTTCAAATGAACCTCCAACTGATGGTCCACACACTTGATTAAAGTATCCGGACCTGACAGTTGTTGAGCTACAAACTTGCCCAGCATTCTAGCACGTGAGGCTATGTAATTTATATTCACCATTCCTCGTCTCGTTTTCAACACTCTGTATTGAAAGTTACCGTTACACCTATGAAAGTTACACACCGACCAATTAAGAGCTTGGTTTCTTACATGTTTCTCGACTCTGCAGCGATCAGTTTGCATTTGAAGAGTTCTATGTAGTTGTAGAGATGACTGTCGCATTGTAGACGGCCGAATCTCGACTCCATCGTCATATGTCTGATCTCAGTGGTCAAGAAGATTCTTCTGGAATCGATGGAGAATACGCTGGGCTCTGAGGAGAAATATTTTTCTATTGTAACCGACTGAAAGAGAAGAGAAACGTTTGTCATCAACCTTGCAAAGTCATTAGGTCGCATTCTTCCTCCAACACGCTCGATCGTTGAGGACGGATACAATTGACTACGTAAATGGGTTCCAGTGGGCAGAATTTGAATTTTAAGATATCGTCCAATATGGGAAACCTAGTACATAATTAAGGAAACGAATATGTATTTGTTCCTCTCTTAATGATAAAAAGAAATGGTTTCAAAGATGGTCGTACGAGCAGACGTTTCTCCGTAGAACGTAAAATCCATCATCGACGATGTTATGGAAAGAGAGTCGTCCGGTGAAAGCAAATTTTAAGGGAAGATGCGAATCGAATAAAGCCTCTACGCACGCATCCCACGATGGAATAATTCTGGCGGCTGACCGGTTCTTCAGCATGCTATTGATCGTCATTTTTATAGGTAATTCTGCTGTCCATTGTTATCGTGAAGAAGTGGAATTTTCCGAACATACTAATGCAAATATCTAGCTTTGACAAAAGCGTCTGCCAGACGGGGGTCTGCGCAAAGCGATTGGATCAGTTGAACGCCTGCGTTTCTTACTGGAATCGAATCGACGTCGCACAATAGGTTGTACAATCTCTCTGGTCCCCTAGTCTTTAGAAATTCTTGCCTTCCAGATTTCTCTGTGCATAAGATGGAGAGGGCAGTGCAGCAAACTATTTTCAAGTCGTTCATGAGCTTGCACGTCAACTGGAAATCGGGCGATTACTTTCCTTTAACCTGAAAGGTTTTATTACGAACGATTCCTTTTAAAATAAAACCGAAGATGCACCTCGAAGGAAGCAGACAAGACATCGATTAAATCTGGGCTGATTATGCTCCTTTTCAAAGCCAAATTCCTTCCGATAGCGATGAAACATTCAACAACCCCAACGAGAATTTCAGCAGGTACTTTTCCCACTGTTTGTTTCATCAGTACCAACAAATAATTCTGTTGAAATATTCTTGAAATATTTCTTGTTAGAATAAATACATTGTGGCTGGTTGAATATACTCGATTACCTCTCCCTGAATGTCCAAAAAACTCTGACAATTCCTAACATCACACTTCAGCAGTTGTTCCAACGCAAACAACGCTGCCTGTCTAACAGTCCATGTTAGATGCTCATCTTTCAAGACGTCTGAGGAGGAATTGAAAATTACTGTGATACTTTCAGACGATTTGTATCGCTTCCTGGAATATATCGTACCTAAAACGTTCTTCACGCAATTACTCTGAGTCAAATCTTCGGCGGCATGATTGTAAAGTGTCATCATACCGATACCATGGCAAGTTATTTCGTACATGTCAGGGTGCACACTGCCTGCTAACGCGCGTAATAAATAATCGACCATCCCATACGTGTACAGAGCCTTTCCAGTAAAAGTATCAGTAATAAATCAAACGGTGTTGTTTCGAAGTCATATAGTCTATCTAGAATCAGCTGAATATTCAAGATTATATATAGAATATATTGAGGGCCATAAAAATGACCTTGAGCTCATAATTTAGATAAAAATTAGGGGCAAGTTTTCGACACCTTTGAATTTTACCAACAACATAGATTACCTTTCTACCCTTAGGCGTGTCAGATAAACGGACAGCCAGGTCAAAAGCTTCTATAAAAAGCTTCGAATTTGAAGTGTCCTCTATATATTTCAATATTTGTTTAATACCGCCGATATCGTCTAACAATTCTACCGTAGTAGCATTATCACAGGCTAAGCATAGGCTCTTGAGAACTTCTTTGTGAACATCTTCCCACTCTGTCTTCTAAGTTGATACATATGTGTAAATCAATTTACATGAAATTTGAAAGAAATACAGAAAGGAAAATAACTTACTTCTAAGACTTGCAACAGAGCTTGAAGGCCGTTCGATTTGCGAAAGTGATCGTGTAAATATTCGTCCTTATTTCTACGTACAAAATCAGCAATCACGTTGAGAGTAAGCTTTTGAATCACAGGATAGGATGAACTGAATAGTTCGTATATGAGCTGCATGTCGAAATCCTGAAAATAATAACGAGTCTCGAAAAATACAATCGGAATTGCGTAAGTTCTGTAAAATTGACCAGTTAATCTTTCACCTTAACCTAACCTTAGTTAAAATGATCTTTTGAGCACCCAAAGGATCTTGCAGTAAATTATACATAATTTGTATAGTGTTCTTCTTCACATCAGGGTCTGGTGATTGAATTCTTTCAAACAAAAAGTCCATGTCGGAACATTGTTTCAACAATTGTGCTGCGCCAAATAGATCAGAGGATATTTCTGATAGAATTAAGGATGAGAATTCCTGCATGAACATGTCCTCCTCGTTAATCAAAACTTTGGTGAAATGCGGAATGTAATAATTAGAATCCAAGAGGAAATTGCGAACATTTGAAATAGCCGCCATTTCCGCTAGCAACTTTGCAGCGAATCTGTATCGAAGAATCGTAGGCAAACGTAAATATTCGGTAAATTAAGAGAAAGCGGGGCAACTGAAATTTATAAATCAACCTTCGAGTGAACAAATCTTCATGCGTGATCAGTGGAAGCACGCTGTCCACAATGTCAAGATTGAACAAGATTGCCGAATTTTCTTCTGCTTTGGCGCTAAATTTCGTGAGAGCAGCTGCCGCGGCTAACAATATGGGTTTCTCTTCGCATTGTAGCAACAATATCGCTGTTCCGGGATACTTCACTTCCAGACGAAGAGGATCAAACTGATTTTTCGTTTGTTGTTCGCGATCCACTCGATCTTTACCCTTCGATACACACTACGAGAAATATGCGATTAAAATGAGAGAGAAAAGCTTACACCGTGTTTTCGAAATTTTTACTTTCAAATTCCCAATTCTTACTTTTGCACGTTTCGAATCCATATTCTTTGGCTTGGTTAAAAATTAAATCGGATATACATAGTGACAGTTGTGAAAATTGTTACAATTGAAGGGCTTTTTAGCCTACTTTCTAACAGACTTTAGAATTAACAATTCCTTTGGGCTAATTTTCGGAAACAACACCCTCTTTACGTGTGCCGTATTTAGGGAGACAATATCATATCAATAAGTTTCCACATCCCCGGTGAACTCTTATCGATGATAATAAATTACTAGTTACTAATCGCCTACTTATCAACAAACGCCAATTCTGATTTCAAACTGTTCATTTTTTAAAACAAAATAGGTAGGAAATCTAACGTGGCGCCATTTAGTAAAAAATGTACCGAACTGATGTACAAAAAGGCGAAACACATTGCGCCATCTACTGTCAATGTGCTATTACTAATTTCAAAAATCAACTGATTTTTCTCGTTTATGTAATACTAAAGACTGCTACCACATGGCAGCACCTATATCGTCAAGTGCGTGCTGCCATCTAGCAGCGATTCGTGGTACTACTATACTTAGCATATATAGGCCGTCACCTTGGAAGACGCATTATAAGAGAAAGAGGTTCCTGCATGAGTCTTTCCTTCCCGAGTGGTTTCACACCAGTTTCTTCAATCAATTACAACTAACGTCTTTCTTTTCTAGTGCATAAAGAGAATATACTCGAGGCAGCACTTTGTTATTTCCAGGTGAAAGGAAGACAGAAAAAAGCATTATGGGAGAAAAAGGATACTGCTTCCGAGGATCATGGGAAAGGAGCAGTTATATTCAAAGCTTGAATTAAAAAAACTCGAATACTCTTTGTACCATATATTTTAATTATAAAATCTTAATATAACTGTGTTCTTCGAGAACTACAATGCTTATCGTAGATTATTTCTAATTTAAATGCAATCTTATTACCAATAACGTTTCTTTTTTTTTCGTACAGGGTAAAAAAATCTTATGCTATAAAATACATCAAATTTCTCGCAAGGTAGAATAACGTACATACACATCTCTGTATTTAATAATTAGGTACTGTAAAATACTAGAACAGATGATAAACTTATGGTATCGAAATCGTGGCGATAATGAGATCGATTCGACTACAACTACGCGTGTTTCCAAACACTATAAATATATCGATAACGTACGTTATACTCGTGTTTTTCATAATAAAAACAAAAAACAAAAACTGAATATAAAAAACCACTTTGATCTTTCTAAGTGTATTAAATACGTGCTGAAGGCAACTCCATAATTTTATGGATAATATGTATGTATATATATATTACTATTGTGGTACGTGTCGGTTTCTTTGAAACATACATAAATCTCATACAACCTATAAAATATAATATCCATCTTTGTAAAAGTAAGAAAATATAAAAAAAAAGGTAGTACAAAATAGGTGTATCCGTATATACAGCGTTATATTAATACAACAACGATATTTTCATGGATGGATGCGATATTAAACCATTTCTTAGAATATCAACTTCAGTCGTTTGTAAATGCTTCCCAGTTTTCTTACACAAAAATATAGTCTTTTAACATCTGGGAATTTTTCCAGATATTCGACGTATTGAAACAAAATCTCTCTTATTACGTATATACAGGATTCTCTTTTAAATTAGAAAAATTTCCAGACATCTCAAAAGACGATATCCATATTAGGAGACGGCTGCGAAAGGAAGGGTTAGATAAAGAAAATCTTATACAGCTGTTTGCGGGGCACCTTGTACTAAATGCGTCTTGCTCTTGCCTTTGGACAACGAAGACTGGCTCATAGCTTTGTTCAGTCTAAGTTGTCCGTTTGGTGAACTGGTAACGAATCCTTCTGACCTCATATCCTTCAACGAAATGTTCGAGTTGCTCCTTAGCGACGGAGTCGAGCTGAATTTTCGATTCTGCGCCAAACGATCTTGAAGCTTCGCTTCGTTTTGTCGTGGTACTCTGGATCTAACCGGTGGCGTATCGCGGTACTCGTAAACGTTCTCCTTCGAGGCTCGATTTATATTTTCGATTCCCTCCGAGGGTTCGTCGTCTCGTACCATCAGGATGTCTCCGCTATAATAGTGGTCAGATTGTCTGTGTACAACACAAAAAAAAAAAAAACAGTAAACATGTGGAAAAATAAAAATTAGAAAATTAATTCTGTAGTAAGATCACAGGAAGATTTCGTAACTTTCTTCAACACCACAATGTAAATGCATATGTAGTGTTTGATTACCTGCGTATAATCTGGCAGCCTTCGTCTTGCTGCATGAATCACAAGCAAGGGTCAAAATTAATACATTGAATTAATCGTGTTAAATTCTACCTTTGAATCTACTTTTAAATCGTACTTATAATATCCAGAACCATCACCCCCATGCGCTACAGGATTAAACGCTATTGTCATATCGGGTTTGGTTCTGTTTACCTTTTCTTACCTTTTGGCATTGCGCCAAAGCATACAGCACACTACAGAGAGCACAATCAGCAGCAGGCATGCGATAGATACTGACCAAAATGCAATTTGTAAGGGTTGCTTTGGTTCCCACCAATACTACAACACAAAGAAAATAAATAAACGAATAAGATAAAATTCTGAATGTGTAAAAATAAATACATATAGTGTCCTTACTTCGGTAACTGGAGGATATGTAGGCACCAAACGACCAATAACTGTTGGTAAATACTGAGACCAAAAGGCACTTTCAATTTGTCTGTAGTTCAATAAAATTGAACTATTGAAAGTAGTATTAATATTCAGGTACTGTAATTGACCAGGTTTGGCAACGTTAAAGTGTAATCCTAAAATTTGCGAAGGTGTGGGATTCCTAAAAAAACAAAAAAATTTTGTTATTACACAGCGGAAAATAAAAAATTGGAGATAATAAACGCACCCGTATGTTGCAAAATTTGCGTATGCTTGCATAAAAAAGCGACTCATATTGCGATCGTTATCTGTCCACATATCTCGCTTTAAGTTCCATTTTTGAGGGAAAAATTCTGGAAGAATTATATTTCGATTATCGTGTGTAATCGTAGAGGAGAAATGTTTTGTTTACTTACCAATATCCATGAAGGGTGCACCGATTAACCAAAGATGCTCGATATTGTGAGGAACCCTTCGCCATTGCGGCAAATTTAATGCTTCTACGGTTGTGTTTAACACATACAGATATGTAGGCACATGTTTCTCCACTAATAATTTCGCAATTTTATCGAAAGGCGCTACGTAATGGAAATCGGATAAAAGCTGGAAATACAGTATTACACAATCATAAAATTGTAAAGGTAAACTGTAAATACAAAACATGTGAAATTTACATTGATATATTGGTCGCGGATATGCGTGATATTGTTGGAATCTGGCCAATATGTGTACATATATTTTATAGCTTCGTAAACGCCTTGAGGATTAAGAGTATAATTGTACTGAAGGACTAGTTCCCATATTTTCTGATCGAATAATTCCGGATCTATAATATACTGATTTCTAGCTAATGTGGCATTGTTATCTGAAATACAACAATACTTATTAAATTGCAAATAACGGTAGAGTACATTCAAGTTACATACATATAATGTATGCTGCTTCTTGAGTGGTTACTCCAGTCATGTATGCCAAGTTATACTTAAACTTGCGATTCTTTATACTTTTTTCAGGTGGTTCCTCAAAGAAATGCCAATCCGACGATCTCCAATCTTCGTACCAATTGTCACTTGGTACCGTGTAATTAGTATCCAATACCGGTGCCCATGGAAACATTCCGATATGTGGTTTCACCTCGGAATTACCTAGCTCAAAAGAAGATCTACCATCTTTCAAGCATTGTACCAATTTCCAACTGCTTTCTATACTACAGCCTAATCTTTCTGCATACACCCTGGATGTATTCTGTGCTCTGTATTTGTCTATTATAACTGCCCAATCTGCCACTGCAGAGCCTGATTGGGCTATTACTTTTGACACCATGTCCCTTGTTCTGGGTGCAATCATTAATAATCCAGCACTTGCTGCACCAGCACCAGGTCCAAACAGAGTTATTGCATTAGGATTACCATTGAAAGCTCTGACATTATCATATATCCATCTAAGTGCCATAGCTTGATCCAGAATTCCATAATTCCCAGGGCTGTTCTCATCTCCTGTACTTAGAAAGCCCAGTGAACCCAATCGATAGTTAATAGATACAACTACTACATTGTAAAATGCAGCCAACATATGGCCTGGAAATAAATTGCTAGCCCCATGAGTAAACTCTCCACCATGAATATAAAACATTACCGGATAAGGTTGAGCCACACCGGAACCAATATATGGTGTAAAAATATTCAAATACAAACAGTCTTCGTTTACATCTCTGATTCCTTTAGTGGCACCAGTATAAGCACTAGGCTGAGGACAAGCTGGTCCCCAATCAACAGCTTGTAACAACTGCCATCCTCTATGAGGTCTGGGTGGTTTGAATCGTCCTTCTTTAATAGGGGGCATCGCATAAGGGATACCCAGGAATATGTTAACAGACTTGGTAACTCTCTCAACTGGTAGATTCCATGGTCTGTGACTTGCTTCTGGATCATCGTACAAATAAACTTTAAATCCTTGCACTTGTCCATAAGCTGTATTAACAGTCACATCTCTATCTAAATTCTTAGAATCTGGCCTCTCTTTGCCTTGAAGATCTTCACGCCAACCACCCAATACTCCTGGTAGAGGAAGTCTCGATGTTGTATCCTTAAAATGTACAATTCGTTTGTTTATAAAACTTGTTCCATTTTATTTACAACGATCGATAAAAAATATCAAAGCTGCCGCTTATATTTAATTAAAATAATGTATCCTCTTATAAAAAAAAAATGTATTTCAAACTTTACCTCGTACAAGTATCTGTCTTCCGGTACTTTGGTAGGTCCTTTGTAAACAGAATCCAGGTAACTGGGACGATAACCGTACCGTCTATTTTTGTAAACGTAAGTGTTGGTACGGTGATCAGATTCGTCAGGAGGGACGTACACTCCATCGCGGCTGTAGTACCGGCTACCCGGTGATATTTGTTCCTGACACAACACCGTAATTATGTAGAGACATATATAAAAACAAACGCGTCCAATCGACGTATACAAACTATACGCGGCCATCTTGCCGCGTGCGGATTGGTGTGTTTCACCCGTGAACAGGACAGGTGTGGTTTGTCGGTGTTGTACACACGCGTAACACTTCCCTGTGACACGTAGAGTAAAGCGTAGAGGGGCACCGTCTCTTCCAGGAAACTCTCGATGAAGCAGGGAAAAGCGAAAGTTGCTACGAAAGTAAAATTTCGCTAGCGGTCATGTATGCGACTCATCGAAGGTTTGTGCAACGGGAAATTACCTCTGGAAAGTGGCTGAGACTACAGCGGTTGTGTTTTTTACCTTCAAAGAGAGAGAGATAGTTAAACGATTTACTGAAATTATGCGATTACTGCACGTGTGCACTTACGAAATCGAGCGGGGATCACGAGAAGCACGCGCGTGGGCCAACACCCTGTAGTTTATCACGTTGGAAAACGGCCGTTCCTACCACTCTCAATATTACAGTCTCTGTTTGCTGTAGCGATGGATTCGATGCAACACCAATTCGAACATTTTGCTTCGTTAATACGCCAATTCTTTATACAAATTTTCTAATGTAAAAATGTGGATAATTTTTAATACTTCATCATTTTTAATTCATGATCGAACAATTTCGTTTAATATAAATTTTAAAAAACAGTATCGAATGTACTCGTTACTACTTAGAGATATATATACGTACCATCGAACGATAAGTGTATTTGAAAGGTATATGAGAAGAAAACTAACCCGAATAATCGAAACCGGGGTTCTACTGTGCTATCAAATTGCACAGCCCGGTTAGTTGGCGGAAGAGAATTTGTTTTAGAAAAATTACTTTCGTCGCTAATGTTACTCGGACCAGCGTTACAATTGTACTGAACGGCAATGTTACTCTCGCGTGCAAATACACGCTGCAATCGACCGCCCACACGCTAATAAATACTTGTTGCTGGAACGATCGCGGAATATGATCTCCGAATTCCTATGATGCCGTTTCAGAATGCCGTCGCGTGAATGGATGAGTTGTATTCGTATATACTATCTACATCGAGGCAGATTATACTGGCTCGTGCGATGGTAATACTTATCTGGAACATATCTTTTACCTCAAGTAGATTACGTCAGTGATCCTCATCTCGAAGATCCTTCTTTCTCCCTTCTTCTTACTTCTCAAATACCATTGTCCAATTTTACTCAATTTAATTTTTTATTTGTTCATAATTTTTTTATTACAAATAATCTATTTTTTTTTTTTTACGTACACCGTACACTCGTACTAGAGATTATAAATTAAAACTACATGGCGATGAATCATCGTCGATGCAATTGTAAAATGCTGCAACATGAGTAACACGATAATCAACGATTCCATCGATTTGCGATATAATCTATCTAATCGATTATTGGCTCTAGCCCTATTTCCTTTGTAATCGTTTGATCGATTGAGATTTGTATGATCGTCCTGTAATCATGTAAATCAACGAAATAATCTTTCAACAGTTAAAAGAAATATTTTTACGTTTTTTACGCTGTCGATATAATCAATTATGTTCAATGATCTGGCCAGAAATCGACGAAAGATACCAATTCCTAAAGTTATGCCGAGAAACTGTATTTAACAGGAGAATTACCTACCATATTCCGAGGAATTGCCTCGACGCGCCTCCAGCGGCGCATTAAAGTTTTTTTCCCCGTTACAAACCCCACTCCACTAGGCTGTTCACCAATTTAAGCAATTGCTGGATTTATTACTCTTCCCCAGTCGACTTTACTTACATGCACGTACAGTCCCAGCAAAAGAACCAACAGGCTTAATTGCACCGAGTTTCGTTCTCTGCTATCCTCTTGGAATCGTCACGCTTGACACAGCGGGGTCGGCTTTTCAGAACAAAGGGGAACGTGAAGAGAAAGGCTAGACGCGAATTAAAAGGTAAGACAGATCCTTTGACTTATGATATAACATATTCTTTGATCCAATTTTACATAAGTACACTCTTAACTACGACAGAATTACTCTGAATGTTAAAAGTACTGATCGATGTATACATTCGTGACAGCGATACATTAAATTGATTAATTTGTTCGCAGTGGATACGAATTCATCGGACGCAATGTTCAATGCCGTCCTGAGCTAACATTCGCGCAAACCTCTATTTAAGTGAACGTTATTATACTCGTTTTATTCCATGTCCCGCCGCCAGTACTTCCCTTTTTTTGTGGGAACTTTAGTATTAAAATAGTCCTTTGAACCCGTGTGAATAAGACATTGCACGGTATACGTAATTATATCTATTTCTTGTTTATCTTCGTTTAACCTATTCGCAGAAACTCTTCTCAAACTTTCTGAAGATTGAAATATATTCCAAATTAATCTACACGCTAAATATCGATACCAGGGTACGAATAAAACTTCTTCAGGCGGTTCACATGCTATCCAGTGATGCGAGCGCAATTTCTAATATAATACACTCGTCCCTCGATTTACGCGAACTATCCGTTCCACGTGGATTCGTTTTACGCGAATGAAAATTGCGTAAAGTCTGCCGGTACGAAAGAAAAAAATATTGGAAATAAAAGCTAGTACAGATAAGTTTTAGAAGTACATATTCATTTCAAGACGTTTCAGAAAATAATAGTAATTTTAATTAGAAATATTTGGAAGTTCGATATCATTTTCATTGTTAACGTGTTAATTTTTTCAGATGATTTGTTCTTAATTTTTCCTTTAACTAAGTTTTCATAAATTTGCCGATATTTGCTACAAAATTTGTTTAAATCTTGTCGATATTTTAAGGCTCGTTGAATGTTTGAATCATTCTACATAATGGCAGTTTTCAACACCGCCGAATAAGTTACCGTATACACTTATAACTTATAAAACTTCTAGGAAAATATATTTTCTGGCTGGATAAATTAAGATTGCATGTAAAAACTACCGTGTAAATTGTGTTCTAATTTATCCGCGTAAAAAAGACTCGCTTTTTTTTTGTTTTTTTAAAGTGTCGTGTAAGTCGAGGGACGAGTGTATTGAAATTTACGTTACCCAGGATACTACACAGTTACCCTTCAAACACCATCATGACCAACATCTACTCTTCACCTTCGCCTTGGACATCCTCCCCCTCTGATACACTTTTTCGGGGGGTACACAGCCGGTGTGTGGTGAGTTCCTGTGCAGTGGGTTCCAAGCACAGATGCATTGGCAGTGGTCGAAGGGTGGGGGCGGTGCGATGGTGGAAGAACCAGCCAGCATACTGCTGGGCCCACTTGTTCTCATGGATTGAGGCTTGTCACTTGAGAGCGCGTTGCCATTCCGGTAACATCGGTTTCACGTGCTCGTTTCATCTTTTAAAAACTTCGCGGATGATATTTTTCGTAAATTCTCGCGCTCTCATATACCATTCTCTAAATCTTCCTCTGAAGACCCGTAACAACGCGCGAAAGTGTTCGTTGAAAAAGTTTTCGGACCCTTGAGTGACACTTAACTGCATTCTAAAAGTGAACAGTACAGTTGAAAGAATGTTTTAGAACATTTTTTTTTGTTTTTTTTTTCTTTTAAATACACTCGACTATTTGATATTACTCTTAAGTTCTACTACGTTATACCTACGAAGAGGAAAAATGACTACAGAGACGTTACCCAGAGAGATCGACGCTCATATCGTGACCCTACTCACGAGGATCTCTGCTTTGAAGGAGAATAACCCAGATCTAACGCAGAAGAAACTGCCTATGTCGATCGAGGCTCGCAGTTTGGAATTGTGGAGAGCCGTAGCTGTCGAGTGTTTCGCCACTTTTCTGTTTAGTCTGGTTGTATCAGGCGCGGCGGCTTCTTCTGCCGTTTCCGGAAGCGGACTCTCCGTTTTGGCCACCGCTATCGCCTCGGGCTTCGCGATTGCCGCGATCTGCTGGATCTTTGGTCACATTAGTGGTAAGATTCTCATCTCTTTTCATATCATTTTGATATATAGCTTAAACAGTATGTATTGTCAAATTTAATAAACTAAATTACAAGTAGTTGCCCCTAATCTGTATACTTAAAATATAAACATAAATCGTAGGTTAGATAATAAACTTAATTTCTCTATTAATTATTAGTAGCTTCAAGTGAGCAAAAACGTATAATTCGTTCTGTTACTCAATGGAAAATCAGATAAAGAATACATGTTCGTGATATTGAAATAATTTTCTAGATGTAAACGTATTACATCATCAGTAGAGATTTCTGTCATCCGCATTGTCGCGTCGTTTATACTTGGTCGTCATGGTTTCTCTCTCGATTGGCTCATTAACGGATTATAGCGGCCGATGGAAATAACGTGGGTATAGTAGACCGTGCTTGGATAGCGTGCATATGTATCGTGTACATTTTATTATAGAACGATCGTATTCCCTTGAAGTTTCGTTGCCTTTTAAGTGAGATACGATCGTGTTTATTTTCCCTTCCTCGCTCTAATACACTCGGCAAACAAGAGGAACACGCATTGTTCGATTACGATCTGTATCGAGAATCTACTTCAACTTCAATCAATTTTAGACGGAACAACAATTAATAACGCTATTCATTTTTCTATACAGTTATGGCACGAAAAGTATTTGCACATTGTCCTCTTTATATTTATCGAGTTAGATTTTCTGTATTCTTAAGAATACCTTTATCTGAATATACAGAATGAATAATGTAAAAATCAAATGCAAAAGTAACCTATCCAAATATACTGTTCTATTAAATAGATACAACTGTTCTACTAAGAAAATGAAATACTGTATATAAATTTTATTGTTCCTTTTTAAATAGAAGATATAGGTTATGTAGGTCCAATAAAACTTCTAATAAAAGAGTACAACTTTTGACGTGCAGGTGGCCACGTGAACCCAGCTGTCTCGATGTCTTTCGTTTTGTGCCGGCGGATCTCTCTTCTTCGAGCTGCTCTCTACATTGCAGCGCAGTGTGGCGGTGGTATAGCGGGCGCAGCAATGCTGTATGGGTAAGTGATCCCCCTTAAAAGTGCGTCAAATAACAAATACTCTCAAGGCTTATAGAAAAATTCAAGTTTTTATATTCTCCTTACACTTCGTGTACAACTTGTGCATTAAAACTGAAGCTACCAAATTGTAATACTTGAAGCGCAAAAGGTGGAATATGTTAAATTTTCCTACCAAAAAAAAAAAAAAAAGAAGCGCCCCAAGTGCATACACGAAAGAAGCACATGCTGTAGAAAAAAAGCGATATACGGTACCCTAGGATATCTGTTAGATACGCGATCCAAAACGGGTGTTCGGCAGTAGAAATACGCTCTAACCTTTAAAGAAATGCTTCAACCTCCTGTATTCGTTATTAAAGTTTAAGAAGCGGCTATACATATATACCACAAATTATTTTTTCAGGGAAATGTTATTAAATTTTATTTAATATTTCTTAGGTAAAAAAGTTTCTCAAATCGAACAATCTTTGTTTTCGTGTTGGCACCCCCCCCCCCCCCCCCAACGTTGCAGTATAATCGTAAAGGCGGACAGAGAATAAAGCTTCTTGTAATATCTTCTGTAGATAAAGAAGATGTAGCCGATTAGGGGTGATACTTTACCACGTATCACGTAAGCGCAAACGCGCAGGATAAATAACTGCAATAGTCCTCTCGAATCTTTCCTATACATGCACGACTATTTCCTGGGATCCATAGGTGTATTTCTAGTTTTACGAGAGCGTAAAGCTGCCTACTAGACCTCGAACGATTCGAAATTATTGCACGGTGACTCCCACTTATTTCACCCGGAAGATCGTACATACTTTTACTCGTCTTGCTACAACCTCTGGTCACGAGTATACTTAAGATGTGTTCGAAGGTGCGTTTAGTATCTTGCTATTGTATTTTCGACGGTATTTCGAGTTTCTAATATTAATCCTTAAAGCCTGTGGATGGTTTATAATTCACGGTGCAGCAAGTTTACGAGGTCCAGGGACAATGTAGGCGCACGTATATACGTTGCGTTTTTTTTTTCCTTTTCTCCGGTTGAGCTAAAAGAAAGAGAGAGAGAGAGAGAAAGATCGGCCGCGTGCAACTCAATGCACGTGCCTCAATTTCGCTCGTGGTTAAAAGGATCTCACGCGCTGCAGGGCGACAAAAAACGGAAAGGGGGGTCAGCTCTCTGGTGCATCATGAGCAATCAAGTCTGACGTAGGAGGAAAAGAGATAGGTTATGTTAGCAGGGAAATTTAATGCTTGTACTTAGATAAAGATTCTTTCTCATCTATCTTTCCTCGTGAATTCTTGTTTCTCTTCTTTCCTCATTGTTAACTCATTGCGTACGGGTCACGAGATATCTCAACGAATTAGATAACATTTGATCTGTTTTTTACGTTGCTATGGTAACGGAGCCTTGTGGTATTTTGTTCATTTTATTGTTATACATGTTGACATTAATTAAAAAAAAAAAAAATAGAATGAAAGTCAAAATGAATTATCGTCTGATAATTTATCGGATATACCAAATGACATTTCAAGTGAAAATGAACTTAGTAATAATAGCGATATTCCTGGAATAAGTGATGTTATTAACAATTTACAAATGTTAATTAAGAAAGTGCTTGGTATATGCATTGTATTAAGTTTATTGGCACGCTTCAAAATGTGCGGGTTCTGGTGGCACGTCGAGTGAGTAGAACGTCGTACGCAATGAGTTAGAATTACGTGAAACTGTGTTGGAAGCGTAAAGATGATACTTGTAAGTGTACGCTTCTATTCACGAATATCTATCAAGTCTCTTTATTAATCTCTGCATTTTCTTTTTCAATTAATTTCTTCGAATGAAGATATATATAAGGAAATACAATTTCCAAGATTCTTAACCTATTCTAACGATAAAACATCTCTAAACTCGGTACAAATTAAGTAAGCAACTAATCGTAGAGGATACATCAGATTGTTACAACCAACTGCCAATTTGGACCGTTTAATTGCGTTCGCTTATTCAGCGGCTATCAGGGGCGAGATATTACAAACGGATGAAGAAGAAAGAAGGAAGAGGAGTGGAGGAGGCAGAAAGAGGCACGCGTAATTGGCAGAGCTAAGGAGAGAAGAAGCTTCTTCGATGGTGAGCACCTGCCTCTCGTCGTTCCGTGTGCGGCCAGCCATCGCCTCGCAGCTGCCGCAGATGTTTCGTGGACCAAAAAAGATCGAGCGTACGTCAGAGAGACGAAGATAATGAATACCTATACGGGACGAGGTGGGACAAGTTTCACAACGCGATCGCCTCTCATTGAAGGAGGACATGCACCGTGATCCGAACAGATGTTTCCTTCGGATCATTGTCCTCCCTTTCTCCACCCATGTGTGCGCTATCCTGGTTCTTATTCTTATTCGTTATTTTTTTATTTTTCACTCTGCCGGCTTTAGAATTTACGAGGGTCATTTGAAAAGTTCGCGGCTTTGTTAGATAGTCCTAATGTTTGAATTTTATTTACTATTAATTTATAGTAATTAATTAATATTTATCTTAAAGTTGCGATTATTTTATACATTTTTTT
Organism: Anthophora plumipes; assembly: GCA_951804975.1. Taxonomy (NCBI): domain Eukaryota; kingdom Metazoa; phylum Arthropoda; class Insecta; order Hymenoptera; family Apidae; genus Anthophora; species Anthophora plumipes. The sequence continues at coordinate 16,406,418 of OX638122.1, read as the reverse complement.
TTTATGTTTCAAATTGATTTATCGTATAATTTATCGGAAATATTAATATTTAAGGAGAACAGTACGATTAGTAAACGTAATACGTGTACGGAAACAGAATAGTACGTTTTTATTTTAAAGCCGCGAACTTTTTAAATGGCCCACGTATATTTCGAGTTACAGAATTTTGAAGAATTAATTTTTCGGAAGAATTTCACCTGAATACAGAATTGAACCTGTAACATAGGGAACACAGGTTGATACGGATTGTGTGGAAATTCTGTGGACCCCTAGTTCAGTGCCTTCGGGGGGTCGTCGAATGGATAAACGCCCCTGTAATGTCGAGTACCCTCGTTAAATTTCATCCATACTCTATGACCATAGAGGAAAAAAAGAACGAGAACAACCCTATACGACGCGTCGCAGATATATCTCGAATGTCATTATCCTTCTAATTAAGCTTTCACAGAGTGTTGAAAAGAGAAGTCATTATAACCTAAAAACTGAAGTCATTAAGTTTTCCAACTAGGTGAAAGATACCGTATTTCTTTAAAACTGACTGTAATTATAAAACTGGAGAACTAACTCTATCGTATACATATATCAATCGTATCGAATCTAAAAGATTCTTATTTTTCTCCGACGATATTTTTACTTGACAAACTAAATATCGTACGATCGAGAATTATACGTGGCCATGTTGTTCCTAGCTTAACGACAGATCCGTCATCGATGATAAACCACCCTTTGAACCACCATATGACCGCACAAAGAGACAACAAGTGCGCGATATGTACCGAAATAATAATCGAACAATACTCTAGTTAACCGACGGGGCTCGTCAATCCCTTCCAGTGCCATCTCTAGGGAGTTACGTTCTCCCCGATGGGAAAAAACGAGCGAGAGCAAAAAAGACTGAGAGAAAGAGAAACGAGGATAGAGATAGTAGTGTATTTTCTTGCATCTGTTGCTACTGGGTCGGACCGACGGTGTACCGTGCGTAGCGTTTGTAAAACACGTATCTTTGAGTTCGTTCGAGGGGTGGGTTCGATCCCAGTGCGATACTTTCTCTGGGATATAAATGAAAAAAAGAAATAGAGAGACAGACAAGCCGATAAATCGTAAAACGAACCGGAGAGATTATGGGAGTAACCGCGAATCTAACTATCCGGAAAGGATTTAATGCACTTTCATCGACGAGTTACATGATTTTCCCATTATCCCTTCGTGCTTGATCCTTTTTTTTTTCTTTTTTGTCAGTGTGAAGACAAAGAAGAAAATACATTACGATGTATCCAAGTGCAGTAAAGTATTTAGTATAAGTTGCAATCAAATTTTAAGGACATTCACTCTAGCAAGAAACGAAAATTTATTCTTCTTTGCGTTTGTGGGACGCAAGAAGTCAACTGAGATTCTTTCAAGAAGAGACATTAGTCTGGGAGGACGAGGTGAGGGTCACGGTGGTATGTGGTATAAAGCTAAGGCGGTTTTGCCACTACGGTTCACGGTAGCGGCGAGGGGGGGGGGGGGGGGCAGCTGTGAGGAAGCAGGTGTGTGTTGTGACGTCAAGCAAAACACACGGACAGCGAGTACGTAGCGAGCCGGATGTTCAACGAAGCAGCTACGTTGCGTATTTCCTATTATCTCGAACTATATCTACGACACCCTGGCTAGGTTCGTCTTTCAATGTCGAGATTAATTAATTTCTCTTGCTACAATCTTGGAACGACGTTTGGAACGAAATCTCTGGCTGATCGATGTTAAGACTTTACTTCTCCCCTCGTTCAATTCAACACTGGCTCGGTTTTTGCTGTCGTCCTTATTTTTACAGCTCTAAAAGTTTTAAATCGAAATTCGTGAAAGGGCTTAGTATATCGTTTACTTTCTCTTATTAGAGGGTAATTAATTTATTTGGCTGGCAACAAGAGACCGATTAATAAGCTCCCGGTCGATAAACGTTGGCAGCAGAAAGCTGATTAACAAGCTTTCAGTTGGTAAAATATTGATTTCGATACAAACCGTTGCACACAACTGAATTTCGACCGAGATGCGCAAGTCCCCACTACATTCCATCACTTTTCATATATGATTGGTTCTAATGTGTATACACCGTGTCTGGTTATTTTAGCGAGTGAGTTATTGTAAAACGTAAAGAAAAAATGAATGTTTCGTTCAACTGAAGTACTGAGCTACCTTGTATACTATGGGCTAATGATCAACAGAGTAGGAAAACTTGATATAGTAGGATAACAGTTATGCTCTTACGTGCGACGAAGTATAGGTTAAATGTCATGTCTCTTGAACGCGTTGAATACAACCTAAGAAACAAAATTTTCCTCGGAGTCGAGATATATCATTCATTAGAATAAATCACTTCGATATTTACAATCGATACGCAATATCTAAGCCTCGGCAAAAGCCCTCGATATTAGGTTCTTAAGCTGCGATTTCAAGGGAATTCGTTGAATAGGCGCAGGCGGCTTTTAGAACGTTCCTCTAGATTTTCTTTGGTGATAATTCGTCGGCCAACCAAATAAAGTACGGTTTTAGGTTCCGAATGGTATCCTTCTTTATTGCTTTAAATACTTCAGTTATACTTGTATATTAAAAACAGTATACATGTACGTATATAATTATAACATGAATATAATTGTCGAACTAAAAATGTCAATAGTGCAATTTGCTTTTCAGCAGCCGGAGATTTGATACTTCAGCTAGGTAGCTCCCTTTATACGGATGTACATATATATATATATATATATATATATATATATATATATATATATATATATATATATATATAGAGAGAGAGAGAGAGAGAGAGAGAGAGAGAGAAATCATGCTGTTGAGTCGAAAATGCAGCGTGAAAGCCAGGTGGGTCAGGTAGATCCATTTTCAGTAAGAACCGCTTTACCTGCTCGCGTACACCTTTTACCGTCGTAGAGTACAAAGCGGACCGCTTGAACAATCTTCGCGATATTCCAGCTTTCGCAGCTTTGTACACACACACACGTATATACGTTTTCTGTATTTCCATTCTCGAAAAGCGTTACTTTACCGTCCACGTGATGCCTTATGGCGAGTGAGACAATGTTGGAAGAACACATCTCTGTTTCTTTCGGTGTTTGTAAAAATAAGTCACGACTGGGCGATCAAGAAGAGGAAAAAAGAAGCGTGTGGACCATATGGTGATCTTTCACGCACCTCTTAACAGACTCTCCATGACGAAATTGCTAAAAGCTGGATGTCTCCTTCCTTAAACTAAATATTTGAGTGTTCAGCTCTGAGAAAGTTTACACCTCGGTATTTCTTCATGATGGTTTAACAAAGTGGCGATGGTGTTGGACGATAAGAAGCTGGACCTCTCGTTTCAGCTACTGTGAGAAGCTGAACGTAACATTATTATTCCTCCACTTTATGCGACTATACATTTTCAATTCTTTTTTTCTTTTACCTTTCGGTTTTATTTCTCTCTGTTCTTACAGCCGGAAAGAAAGGAACTTGCAAAAAGTTCTCTCTGGCCTAAGTTTAACTTTAGTGTTCCAAGCAAGTAAAGAAACGGAAACTTTAAGGAAACTTTAAGAAAAAGAAACTGAAAAAATTACGATATGCTACGAATATTAGGGGGGGTTTTTAATGGTTCAAGAGAGCCGCCGAAATAACCGTAAATTCCTTTCTTTTTTTTCTCTTTCGCCGCCTGCATCGTCCTTACGCTTCTGCGTAGCAGATTCGACGTCTTCGAAGAGATGAGGAGGGGGAGGTCGAGGCGGAAAACATCTGCCGGCGCGTTCGTATCCTCCGGCCGAAAGGGAATCATTTATGGGCCTCCTAAAGCTCCTTTGTGACTACGATTTTACTATATTCGTAAAGGACCACTGAGGATTCCTTTTATGCAACATGTGGTCGGCACGTGTTTTCCCGTAGAAAGGTCACGATTTATATAGGATGTATATGGGGAAGAAAGATCCGCAACGATCTTCGTGACCAGCTGTGTATCTTAACGTGTCAATAGGATTCTTTTTTTTTCTTTCTGGTTCGAAACTCGCGCGTGGATTATTATCACGGTGAAAACAGTTGTACACGTGGAATTTCTGCCATTGTTGAACTACCGGTCTATCATCGTTCTAGGTTAGGTTAACGTTCCATAATTTAAACTGTGTATAAACTGTACGCTGAGATTTTTTCTAAGGTTTTAATTGAAATTAGTAGTAGTATTAATCTTTCAATGTTGAAATTCGAAGGAGATACTTGTTATTCTGCTTTGTATATTTCCAGAGATAGTAATTAATTTAAAAAATGTTAACATAATCTTTCTGTACCTTCGATCGGAATCTGTGCCACGAGTTTAACTCGTTATCATTTTTTTAATTTTTTTTTTTTTTTAATTTAATTCAGTGTAAAAACATCGAGTAACGATGTAGTGATCTTCTGAGGTTTTTATGGATTAATATACTTGAATAAAATAAAATCGACACTTCGCCAATCTTACATCCTCACTATATTTCTTTCACCGACAATACAATTTGGCGTTCGCGTTCGTTGCGTTGTGGAAACAGATCCTCGTGGGTGTATACACTTCCTGGCCTCTTTTTTCAAACGTTTCCCATTCATCGCGACGAATGATAGAATTCCGTACCGACCTGCTTCGTTCTTTCAAAGAATGCCCGTGCTTTGTCGCGTCGGATTTCTATGCTCGATGACGTTCGTCCAGGAAACTGTACGTAAAGTAAAACGAATCTACGTAGAACGAATACTCCGCGTAAATCGAGAGATGGGTGTACGTTTACTATCTCGAAGAAAACATTGACAAACATAATCCAAAAATAACGCTCGATCAAGAATAATTCCGTCAAGCGTAATATACTGGATGCAATTGTCTCATTGGTCAAGTTTCTCGTATAATTTCCCACAATCGCCCACCCTAACGTTGCCAGTTGACCGTGTAGAGACTAATTTTCTGGTTTAACCGCATCTGAACTTTCCCATAGGGCGAAACTTTAGAATGGAATCACGCATGGATCTCTTCTCGCCTTCGATGCGTATTCACACATATGACAGTTCCCCTTTTGAAGCGGGGAGTTAATAAGAGGGGGACCAATGGCGACTTGCATACATAGGTTCGAACTGTTCTCTAAAAAGGGTGGGGGGTGGGGGGTGGTACTGTGGGTGGGACGGTATCAATAGCTCGTTAAACACAACAGAGGCACGGTAAAATTGATACATAGAGGAGACCCCTTCTGGGTCAAATTGAAATTTATTTAAAGCCTCGCATCGTCCAATGGACCCTATATGCAGTGTTTCTGGGGTTCGACTACCCCCGTGCGAATATAGGGCACAGGTTGCACTCGGTCTCTCGAGTCAAGTGCCATGGCGAGAGATTAAACGACGAGACGAAAGTCTCGGGTGAACGAGCATGGGTTCTCGAGCGGAAAACGTGAGAAAATGACTGCCTCACTTTGGTGAGAAGTTTCTGAGAAGTATCAAATTATACTGGATCAAAAAGAGTGTCCCACGGCTTTGTCCAGTCTTAACACTTTGATGAATCGTTGTCACGTTTGCGTGATTTCGTTCAACCAGTGTTTATTCGGCCGGTATTATATGTTTGCGATTTCATTCACACAATCAGATGAGAACAATGGACAAATTTGATTCTCATGTAAATAACGAATAATAAAATGCAAATCTAGAAATGAAATATGGTCGTGGACACATTTGTACTACCTTTTTTTTTTAATTTGTTCATTTTTTTTGTCTTCCAATTTATGAAAAATACCAGTGGCAAGATTCTCTGATTTTCGTGTAAATAATGAGCGGTAAAGTGCAAATTTAAAAATCAAATGTGACCAAAGATGCATTTATTTTGTTTTTTCTGATTTGTTCGATTTTTTGTCTTCATGCGTACTGTTTAGTCTGCATAAGGTTGATGAAAAAAATATAGAGGAGTTATCTGGTTTTGTGTATATGTATACGCGAAATAGCTTTACTATATACAGGTACGAGGGTGTAAGTAAAATATCGCGGTACATTCATCTCGCAACGAAGATCGTTTCTTTTGCTTTTTGCACGTTTTAGAATATAGAAAACGGAGAGTTTTGTGACTACAAAGTGTAAGCGTAAAGAGCATTTCCCGTTTCTCCGACTGTGGTGAAAATGGGTCTCTTGGAGAGAGAGTTGGAATTGAACGAAGCTCCTTTGACTCCTTTAATCTCAAATTCTGCGTTAGACATTGTTATCGACGGCCCCACGTAACTTAATATAATTGTGATTTAAAAAAAAAAAAAAAAAGAACGTTTACAATTATCGTCCTCCAAAATTACACTGGTAATTACATCTGTGTGCGAAGAATGGACGTGACAAATAAAAACGTTACTTGTCAAAGAAAATAATCACAAATAAATCCACTTATCACGGTTTGGGAACTATTTCCCCGTTCTTTTTTTTTTTCACCCTACGGTAGTTCGGTTAATACCAATTGTGCGGTCGTGATCTGCATTTTTTGATTTCATCAGTTCCTTTTCGCGTGACGCGATTACGAGAGCACTCGAGGGGTCACAAAACTGGGAGAAGGAGTTTCATTTGCATCGACTCTAGACAAGGGTGAATTTCCGCCTATGCACATGACACAGCTGAATTTCAGGCCGTTTAGCGACGAGATTAATCGTGATTCTCTCCCCTAAGTGCTACCTCGATAATACCTAACCTAACTTTCTATATATTTCAATGTTTGCTAGAGTTAAGTCGGCAATTAGTTTCTTTTCAGTTGTTCCGTTTCTTGCAGAACATTTTACATGTTAACACTTTACCGACCGTTTGCATTTGAACTTACTATGCACTCTCGACCGGATATATTACCAATATCGGCTCGGTGTAATAAATAATATCAAACACTTATTTTCACAGCTTTACAAGTTTTAGATGAAAATTCGTGAGAGGGCTTACTATATCATTCACTTTCTCTTATTATAAGGTAGTCGATTAATTTATTACGCCTACAGCAAGCATCCGATTAATAGGCTCTCTGTCGATAAGCCTTGGCAGCAAAAAGCCGGTTAATAGGTTACTGATCGGTCAAGTGTTAAAAAATATTGCATAATTTTACGAAACTGATAGGATATTAATTTTATCATGTAAACTAACCGAAAGATTAGGTGCCTTTGACCCCGATGTTATTGTACGATGCAAGAAAGATAACGAGGTTAGGTTGTACAAAAAAAAAAAAAACAAAGAGGAGAAAGGGACGAATATGTGTAATGTCAAGGGTTCAGCGATGCACCGGCTAATATAAACATTACACCTTTGGGACCGACTTATAGGGGTTTCTAGACTGGGTGCCGTTGTTACACTAACCTTCAATGGGGAAATCATTGTATATTACACTGTAGCCGTGCCATGTGCTGTGATTGTTCCAGAAAACCAATCGATAATTCTTCTCACGCTACAACTTTATTCTCTCCGTCTATTTTACTTCAATAAACTATTTAGAAAAACTTACATTGATGTTACTGAAAGAAATAAAATAGTCGAATGTTATAAATAAATAACGATAAATTTTTTTTTGTTGCAGAGTGACTACCCCCTCGAATACTCAGACCCTGGCCTCTCCAGGTCGTCTTAACGGTCCAATCGAAAGGCTTCTTGTGGAATTGGCACTGTCTGTCCTAATAGTCTTGGCCCACTTTATCTCAGAATCTTCGAAAACATTGCCGATATCGATTTCTTCGAAACCAGCCGGTGTACTGGCCGCAGCATATACGGCGGCCACTTTAGTTTCTGTAAGTACATGCATACATCGATCGAAGTACAAATTCTACGTGGACAAAAACACATCGCTGCACTGATATACGTGGGGAATCTAGGAAGTTAAGATTTCGTTTTTGGTTCGATTCTCTTTCGTTGTACGTGCATTTTGGTCTCTCGTTCTCGCAACCAGTCTATTCAAAGAATCTCTTTTCCTTGATTCCATTTGAATCAGACCACGTCCGTGTCTTTAAACAGCACCTGCAGGTTAGTGGTGCAAGAGACAGCGAGAAGGGACATAATAAGAGAGATGGGGGGGGGGAGGCAAAAAGAAGGAAATCGAGTTCGATTCCACCTGCTCCGGAACGCGTGGTACAATGCCACCCCAAACAGAAAAATTTGGAAGCAACGCGCCTCGTGCAAAAGCAAGCATCTCGTTTGTTGGTTAGGGGTCCTCTGTTTTCTTTCCCCCAACTTGTATAATCTAAAAATTCACATAATTTGGAATCACAGGGATGATCACGATATTCAATAATTAACGTGAAATAATGTAACAATTTTAATAAAAATTTCAGAGTCCATTCTTGAATCCAGCTAGAGCGCTAGGACCGGCCTTCGTCAGCAATCGTTGGGACAACCACTGGGTATACTGGGTGGGCCCGCTATCGGGAAGCGCAGTGGCAGCCCTTCTCCACGAGTATGTACTAAATCCAAAGCGATCCAAGGATCCGCGGGACATAGACGACGGCGATAATTCATCGATGAGGTCCGACGAAGACACTTACGACGACTTGGATAAACCATCGGGTCCTAAATTCCCCAGCGCTTATGCAACGTATCGTCCAGTGGCTGGAGCATCCTCTTCGATTTACAGCGCGCCACCTACCGCCCTGGAACGCGTAGAATCGATTTACGGTGGAACGAAATCATTGTACTGTAAATCCCCACCGTTAACCAGGGCGAATTTGAATCGTTCGCAAAGCGTGTACGCTAAGTCGACGACTGGAACACGAGACGGTCTGATGATCCCTAAACCAGGTCCACTTGTACCTGCACAGAGTCTGTACCCCATAAGAATAGGCCAGACTGGCTCTAGCTCTGGCTCTGCCAGGGAGAGTCAACAACAAACTGGACCCAGTGGACAAAATCAGACCTCTCAGAATCATAACAGTACCAATCAGAATATGCAGAATCAACTTCAGCAGTGTACTCAGAGTATCTATGGTATCAGAGGAATCTCAACGAGTCTCAGTACCCGAGAGAATGGGATTTATGGTGTTTCTACAGGATCCAGCATCTATGGGCGAACTCCAGCTCCTCCTCCAGTTAGCCAAACCTCTCAGCAGTCTGCTTCAACTTCGTCTTCTACTCAAAGTCATCATCAGCCGCAGCAACAGCAGCAACAACAACAGCAGCAGCAACAACCACAGCAACATCAAAATGGAGCAATATCTGCAAGTTCAGACAACGCGGCTAATTCCAGAAGACCGGAAAGCATGTATGGGCATATCTCTAGGCGCAGCGATGATTCTGCTTATGGTAGTTACCAAGGTTCTACCAGGGGGAATTACGGAAAGGTACCAGCACCTCCTGGAGCAACGGGACCGTCTACCGGACCATCTGGTCCTCCTCAATACAGAGAACAAGGTAGACCTAGCCCTGCTGGACCATTACAGCAAAATCAGCAGAACAGCTTTCAAAGGAATTCGCCTAATCCTCAGTACTGACTATAGATTAAATAAATTTTACTTGGTGACTATTCTTACGATGCTGTTGGTAATAGTTGACTGCTAAAAAAGGACATGCTGATCTTTTTAAAGGATGCAAAAGGTTCTAGGGGATAATAGAAGCAGCCATTTGAGGATGAATAAATGTGATTGGAAAGTTGAAGATTTTGTCGAGAAAAAAAAAAGAAACTGACACGTGCCATTGTTGTAGTGTGATGATAAGATATGAATATCCTTAGAAAGATATTCGACATTGTTAGAATGTTCGAAGAACTTGGAGGGAACGATAGCCCTTGCCATTATTTTCCACTTAGAATGGAATTAGTACTTTTTATATTAGTGACGATTGTAATATCTTTTGTAAAGATGTTTTTTTTTCTACGAAAAATTGAGAGTAAGAATCATCTCCCATTTTCATTTCGATATCGCGCATTCGATTTTCATTGGTGTTGGGCGTGGATTGATCAATTTCTTTAATCGATGGTTATCATCGGTCTAAGTATCGATTGATATTTGGTCAGGTTGAAGGTACATTCGAAGACGATGGATACCGCAACGAAATGAGGCTCCGCAGTTACTTTGTATTTGAATTTTTCGACCGTTAATTAACGGACTCTCGTGTCCATCTTCCCGAATCGATCAATTATATCGTGCCGTCACACAAGACTGATCTCATAAATACTTTTTTATATATCACATCAAAAAGAAAGAAAAAAAGATGAGAAGGTTTTTAATACATCGAAGATCGAACTTGAAAGCTTATATGACGCCCGATTCTTCTTTTCGTATAATTCATTGTGATCAACTTCCGTTGCGAAAAGGCGAAAGAAACTTGTACGTACAACTTCCGGAAACTAATTGAGATCCATTTGTGTATATTATACGATGTATGTATTAAGATACTATTACTTTAAGAGATATATTATAAATTCGATATATAAATATTACGAAATAATTTAACGTAACGAATGAAAGTAACGGAGGTGTACGAATTGCCGCTAAGGAAGACAGAGATCGATAGAACTCAGAAGGAGCAAGTGTTTTTTGTATATATTAAATTTTGTATTTATTACTTTTACCGTAGGCTATATATAATTTTGATTATTGTTACGTTCGTGTATGTACGTAAATATAAAAAAAAAAGAAAACAAAAAGTTGACAATAAACATTCTAGAAAAAACGGACAACAATTTTCCCTATGATTCGAATATCTACCAAGATCTTGATTGATCGAAGAATAAATTTCAAACTACCTACTTAAATTAATCTGTTCTAGTAACAGAAATGTGGTTTCGTCGAGTAACTTTATTTTTAACTATATTTCAAAAATACATCAAAAGCTGTACCATTGATCACGAAACCTATGAAGAGAAAGTGCAACGAAGAGTTACGTGTATCACTAGAAACAATAGCCATATGATTGGTTGATATCTTCGAACACAGGGGTGACATCTAAGGGACGACATTTTTAATGTTGTTCGTATGAATGCGCGACTAAGTAGAAGATTTCTGTGTCCAATAATAAGGATCAAGTATAGAACCGATCAACACAAGTAATAATAATTACATTTTATACTCCTATCGAATTCGTCAGATGAACGACAGAAAATGTAGAGGAAATGAATGTTTGGCGCATTTTTTTTTTCCCGCCAATATAAGATACTCAATGGCAATTACGCCGCCATCTATTGGATGCATGAAAATTCACCGTTTGCCAGTCGTTTGAACGATAAAAGATTTTGAAGTGGAATCGGCATGAGGGATCCAATCGTAAGAAAGCCAATCACAATCGTGTTCGAGTGGAAAATCGTCGGAATCCCCAAGTCCTCGGCCCGATCTCTCGGGGCGCGTTTGGAAATCAGCTGATGACGTAACACACGACGAGCGCAAGAAGAAAACTTAGTTGTGTACTCGTGTCGGTGTTGGTGGGCGCGAGACTTGCGCGAGACGAAGTATGGCGTAGGATTCTCTGGCCTCTTTCGTCCAAGTGTCGAGTTTTCATTCTACTTAGCAGGCTACGTTTTTTCTATACGTTTTAACTAAACGGTAATTTCACAAGCGTTTTCTGTGTGCTGCGACCGTTCTATCACGACGGACGTTTTTTTTTTTCTGGTGATCCGCCGCTTTACCAGCCGAAGCCAGTCTATCTCTTACAGGGCACGAAAAGGACATCGAGTATCGTAACAGGATGAGCGTCGATGCGTATGGACCTAGTAGTCAGACCCTCACGTTCCTTGACACGGAGGAGACGGATTTAATTGGAGCGGACACGCAGGGTAGCGAATTCGACTTCACGGATTTCACATTACCTTCGCCGAGTCAAACTCAAGCATCGCAACACGATGTTGCACAAAGTCAACCTAGCCAGTCTGTACAGGTTGGTTTCTCAACTCGTCATATGTTCCCTCGTTTCAACCTCTAACCTATTCCCGATCCAAGGAACTGTACGTTCGCGTTACGAGATTTTCTGTTAACACGCGGACAACCGCCTAACCTCGCTGGTTTTATGGTCACTTCTATAGTAATTCTAACGCATGTCGCTCACACGTCCACGCCTCACCTTGATTTTCTGACCCTTGCTTTTTTTTTCTTTCTTCTTTTTCTCCATTTCGCGCTGAATAGACATAGGACGATGTTCTTGTAAATAAGACGTTTGTTGTTCGCGCGTGTATCGTAAACGTGGTGATCGTTGATTTCAATCAATTTTCGAGAACATGAGTAGTGGTTTTTTAAGATTTAGAGGTTAGGTGGTTTTTGCATGGATAACATTGTTTCACATTGTTGTGCAAGGTGAATGGTCTGTGTTGTGGTTGATTTGTTATCGGCAGTTTTTTGGAGTAAAAGAATGCGATAATAATAACGCGATATATCGATTAGCATTGTAAATTGAGAAAAACGGTATAATCTCGTCTGCGATCTTGAGAAAGAAGTTACACGTATTGAGTAATATATAAGCAGAGTTGAACTTTATGAATAAGATTGAAAATATATTTTGCTGAAGTTTCCTTCAATGTATGATAATTATTTAGGTTAATGGAACAAGTGGCAGCTCGTCGTTGGACTTGAAGATTTCTGGAGCAGCACAGACCCTTGCTGAGCTGCAATTTGAGGAAGAAGAAGAGGAGGCATACTACAATCGTGATTTACCAGAACATGCATGTAAATATTGCGGTATTCATGAAGCATCATGCGTTGTTATGTGCAACGTATGCCGCAAATGGTTTTGCAATGGACGTGGAAATACATCTGGTTCCCATATTATCAATCATCTTGTTCGAGCCAAACACAAGGAGGTCACTCTACATAGGTATCAACTTCTTTCTTTGCTTGCTGCTTAACATTGTGTTTTTTATTTTTTCTGCATAATCCACTTATATTGCAGAGATGGTCCTTTGGGAGAGACTGTTCTCGAATGTTATTCATGCGCTGTTAGAAATGTTTTTGTTCTTGGCTTTATTCCTGCAAAGGCAGATTCTGTTGTTGTGTTACTGTGCCGTCAGCCATGTGCAGCACAAAGTTCATTGAAGGATATGAATTGGTGAGTATTTGTTAAAGAGAACAATTATAGAGAAAGTACAAAGAATTATTTAATCATTTTAAATATTTCATAAATTTTATAGGGATCAAGAACAATGGAAACCGTTGATCGAAGATCGCTCGTTTTTAGCGTGGCTAGTAAAAATCCCTTCAGAACAGGAACAGCTACGAGCTAGACAAATCTCCGCGCAACAAATCAACAAGCTGGAAGAATTATGGCGTGACAATGTTGACGCTACTTTCCAAGATCTTGAAAAACCTGGAGTGGATGAAGAACCGCAACAAGTGCTTTTGCGGTACGAAGATGGATACCAATACCAGAACATATTTGGTCCTCTCGTTAAATTAGAAGCCGATTATGATAAACGTTTAAAGGAATCTCAAACACAAGAGAACATCGAAGTGCGTTGGGACGTTGGACTGAACAAAAAAACGATTGCCTACTTTATGCTGGCGAAAACGGACGGCGACATGAAACTGATGCATGGTGACGAGCTTAGGCTTCGCTATTTGGGTGAACTTCACAAGCCTTGGTCTGGAATCGGTCATGTGATCAAGATTCCGGACAATTATGGAGAGGAAGTGGGGATCGAGTTGAAGAACAATTCTGGTGCACCGACAGAATGTGTCAGTAATTTTGTTGTTGATTTTATTTGGAAAAGCACAAGCTTTGATCGGTGAGTAACGCTATGGAAACAATTAATCGTTCAGATTACTTAAACGGATTGTGTTTGTAATGTATCATTTCTTTTTCCCCACCGTAGCATGCAATTAGCGTTGCGAAAATTTGCTGTGGATGACACCTCTGTATCCGGTTACATATACCATAGACTGTTGGGACATGAGGTAGAGGAGGTCCTTTTCCGTTGTCACCTTCCTAAGCACTTTAGCGCGCCAAACTTGCCAGATTTGAATCGGTCCCAAGTGTACGCCGTAAAGCATGCTGTGCAGAGACCTTTGTCTTTAATCCAAGGACCACCCGGTACAGGAAAGACCGTGACTAGCGCCACGATAGTTTACCAACTTGTCAAACAAAATGGTGGCCCTGTATTAGTATGCGCCCCGTCTAATACAGCCGTGGACCAGCTCACGGAAAAGATACACAAGTCCAATTTAAAAGTCGTACGGCTTTGTGCAAAATCACGAGAAGCGATAGATTCTCCAGTAAGCTTTCTAGCTCTACACAATCAGATCAAGAATATGGAAACGAATACAGAGTTACAGAAATTACAACAATTGAAAGACGAGACTGGAGAATTATCCAGTGTTGATGAGAAACGTTACAGATTACTAAAGAAAGCTGCGGAGAAAGAGTTATTGGAAGCAGCCGACGTGATCTGTTGCACATGTGTGGGAGCCGGCGATCCAAGGTTACACAGGTTGAAATTCCATTCGATTCTGATTGACGAGAGTATGCAGGCTACTGAACCAGAGTGTATGGTACCAGTTGTACTTGGAGCGAAACAGCTGATCTTGGTGGGTGATCACTGTCAATTAGGACCGGTGGTTATGTGCAAGAAAGCCGCTAGGGCAGGTTTATCGCAGTCTCTTTTTGAAAGATTAGTTGTACTTGGCATCAGGCCTTTCAGATTGGAAGTGCAGTATCGTATGCACCCAGATTTATCGCGTTTCCCGTCGAACTTCTTTTACGAAGGTTCTCTGCAGAACGGTGTCTGCGCCGACGAAAGGAAATTGCTAAAGATCGACTTCCCTTGGCCAGCTCTCGATAAACCTATGTTCTTCTATGTCACCCAGGGGCAAGAGGAGATCGCTGGTAGCGGTACGTCATATTTGAACCGAACAGAAGCGTCAAATGTTGAAAAGATAGCAACAAGATTCCTGCGCTGTGGAGTAAAACCTGAACAGATCGGTGTGATTACACCCTACGAAGGTCAGAGAGCTTATTTAGTACAATACATGCAGTATCAAGGATCGCTGCACTCGAAATTGTACCAGGAGATAGAAGTAGCCAGCGTGGATGCGTTCCAAGGCAGAGAGAAAGACATAATAATCATGTCTTGCGTTCGATCCAACGAACATCAAGGTATTGGATTTCTGAACGATCCAAGAAGATTAAACGTTGCGTTAACCCGGGCGAAATATGGTATCATCATTGTTGGAAATCCAAAGGTACTATCGAAACAACCATTGTGGAACCATTTATTGAGTTTCTACAAAGAACAGAAGGTTCTGGTAGAAGGGCCACTGAATAATTTAAAAGAGTCCATGATTCAATTTGCCAAACCAAAGAAACTGGTGAACGCTGCTAATCCAGGTTCCCATTTCATGTCTACCTCTATGTACGATGCAAGGGAAGCTCTCATACCAGGTTCGGTATACGATCGTTCAGGTACCCAAGTGAATGGTACACAGAATCACAATCCATACTATCAGAGGAACGTGCCTTTGGACATTTTTAGCAGGACCCACGATACAATTAGCTACATCAGTCCAGAAAGAGCTCAAGCAGCAATGAACAACGTGCCAGTTCCTGTGGGAATGTTTATGAACATGGCCCATGTACCTCCACGGTTCTACAACCAACACCAACAAGCTCTACAAGCTAGACAGAATCAACGTAATCGCAGAGGGTCTGCATTATCGAAGAACAAACAAGGCCCACGAATGGGTAAATTGAGTCAGACAGAACAAAATACCCAGCCATATAGCCAGCCAGGCCTGCCATTGACTCAGGGTACTACGCAGGGCATGTCTCAGCCAGGTTTCAGTCTTTCTCAGCCTGGTTTGAGCCAAGCGGAACTCTCGCAGGATTCTTTTGCCGTTGGAGAATTCCAGTCACAGATGGACGGTCTATTGTCACAGGATTCAACGTATCAGGGTGATCGAAGTGGTTTCTATCAATCTGGACAGTCACAAGCCGGGGGACAATTCTCCCAGCCATATTGAGCCGAGACCGTACGGCTGAGCAACGCAATTGCTATGCAGCGTCGCGGGAGCGACTGAAGGCTCGTTCGACCAATTCTTCTTCGACCAACAACCACAAATCACTAACTGCGCAAAACGGTAAAACGGCTCGGCGATCGAGTACGGTAATAAATAAATGCACGCAGTCGTCGGCGTAAAAGAGGGTTTTAAAAACAAGCAAGCAAATAAAAAGAAAAAAAAAGAAAAAACACTACTACTACTACTACTGCTACAAAGAAACGGGGAGTTCGTCGTCATTTACCGTCAGAACGCTAAAAATGTTTGTACCAGACGGGAAAGGAAAGATACGTTGAGAACCACCGGGCATAATAGAGTGTGAGAAGCCGCAATGGGGATAAAATATCAACGGAAAAAGGGGGATAGGACTGGGAGACGACACTATCACCAAATTTACACCAACTATACTATTCACCGTGACACGCGCTTACCGTGAACGGACCGTTTTATCGCGGGGATCGAGTGACGCTAGAATTACACACACACAACAAACAAAACAAACAAACAAACAAAAAAAAAGTCAAAATACCAAAAACAACAAAAAAAATATAATAAAGTAATAAAAAGAAAGAAAGAGAGAGGGGGGAGAGAGAGAGAGAGAGAGAGAGAGAGAGAGTGAGAGAGAGAGAAAAGGTACGGGACTTGTAACGCTTCATGACTTGATAAAAATGAAAATTCGACAAGTGTGCCAATGTAGCGTGTTTATAGAACGTAAAAACTAACAGGACAAATCCCTGACGACGAAATAAACAAAGGGGGAGAGGAAAGAAAAAAAAGTAAGGCTATGTCGCGGATGCTTGTACATGACCTCTCGGAACAAATTGTGCGAAAGATTATTAATAGAAAACGGAACGCAAAAAAAAAAGAGAAAAGGAAAGAGAGAGATTGGGACACGTTTAATTGTATTTGGCCTTGGATAACGCGTTACCTGTCTTTTTCGAATTTCCCTTTAAGCGTTGGGATAAACATCTGTCAAGATCAAGAAAGGGAAAGACGAACTGTACGCCTATAGAGATTTCACGGGATCCTAGAAGTCATGTTTGGTGACTCGTAACCACCCCTGTTTCGATCGCTATCGTAAAAATCTATGGAAGAAAGCGACAGTAAAAAGGAATATCGAATACGTTAGAACAACGCGTATATAAACAAGAGAATAAGAACGTTGAACTTGTTTTTTTTTCCACGGACCGATTGGAAACCATCATGATAAACGTCGGTCGAGATGTCGCAGAGATCGAATTGTCGTCAAACAGTATGATGAGGCTGACTACCTGACCATCGCCACGAGGGAGGAATCATTTCTCATAGGCTTGGCGTGATGTTGACATTATGCTAACCCCAATAAGGAATCAATTAATTCCGATCATGTTAATTATTTTCTATTTTTTTTTTTCTGGTTAGTCCGGTATATATATGTATATATTTTATTTACCGCAGGGGTCGACACAGAGCGCATAAAAATGAAAGAAAGAAAAAAAAGTCGAGTTTCATTCGGTATTGGTACTATTTTTTTTTTCTTTGATAGGACTCATACATGAATTACCGAGACAGATACAAAAAAAAGATTATCGCAATTATATGTTGCAACAATTAAGAGACAATGTTTAGTAAGGGGAAAAAAAAGAAGAAAAGAAAAAATATGGAAATATTAATTGAACAGTTCGTTGATAATATCATTTTGGACGCAACGAACCGTAGTTGTCTGAGACGAAAAGAAAAACAAAGAGAAAAAGTTATTCAAGTTTGGGATATATAGGTTCTTATCCGTAACGATATAAGTAGCTCATTTAGCGTTCGAAGTATTTTATTCGTTCTAACGTGCTGATCACAAGTTTTGTTCTACTAATTTCTTTTCAATTTAGACGCTTTCTTTTTCTCCGTTCCTTTTTTTTTTAATCCTCTTATACTACCCCTTAGTATGTTTATTTTTCATCTTTTCTTTTTTTTTTTCTGTCTGTACTGGCTTCTAGCGGTATAATGAATTTGAGTACTTGAGTATCATAAATTAAGAATAAGAACGAAACAAAAAAAGAAAAAAACCAAGCATTACACGACATAAAATTGTTTTCTTTTCTTCTTTCCGACCAACAGCGCACCGCTAACTGCAGAATATGATATGGAAATTCATTGTGGAATCTTACAAGATTGAATAAATTTAATTTAAAAAAAAAAAAGGAAAAACCGTTCTGCCCTCGTGTATTTCTAACCTATAAAATAAGCTCGATCTTCATCCCTCGATAACATTCAGCCACAGTGAATAAACGTGAAGAAGGTGTTATGTATATAAATAGTTTTTATTTAACAACAAAATCAAAATTACAAAAGTTTTTATATTATCGCCTTAAAATTTTGCGTAACGTGTGCATGGAATTGACAAAAAAGCGGGAAGATTTATACGAATTTATATAGCTATTTAAGCGAAGAAAGAGACTTAATATTTAATACTTTTACAATCCGTTACAAAAATAAGTAAATAATTAATTAGAAAAATATATATTAGGCCTGTCGAGATACAACGAAGATATCGTTATTAATATTGTTTATCCGGAGAATCGAAGAATTTTAACATACTCAAATTGTTGGTTCGCATATATATATATATATGTATATATACACACAAAAAAGAAACATAGAAGCAATTTTTCTTATTAAACAAACGGGTTAATTTTTACTTTTTGATTTGTAAATAAATGTTTTTTTCACTTATTTTTACAGGCCTGAAGATTGTATATAGCACTTAACAAGTTTTTATACTGTCAACACAGCCTTATGTTTTTTTTTCTATGATACTTCAAATATATTTAACGCGTTATACTTTTAAGTTTTATTTTTTTTTGTTTTTGTTTTTAGTGAACAAAAGACTAGTCAAAATGAGACTAGAAGTAGAATCAAAGCCCATCCTTTTTTTTTTCTTTTTCTATTCTGTACTAAAAATAGGAACTCTTTCGACTAAATCTTAGAATGGAGAAACTATTGAAAATTAATATACGTAACCAATTGTATTGTTTCAGTCTACTTGTAAAATTTTTCAATGTATAGTTGATATGGCCTGTTTGTTTCTTTTTCCTTTTTTATATTCCTTTTCTAAAAAATACATACTGAGCAAAGTGCTTGAATGCACGAATAATCGTTCAACGTGTACACGAAAGAAGAAAGTAATTTCTTACTCTGGCACATGATATACAAATAATAGGAATTTAATCATCACAATACGTTTTAATGGTTCTTCAATCCATTCAATTAACTAATCTTAAACTATATTTTTTTTTCTTTTCTAGTTTTGTCGACGGTATCAATTCGGATATAGGTTAATACCTTTCTTTTTTTTTTCCTTATTCCTGTTTTCAAACGATCTTTCTATCTTTTTTTTTTTCGAAGTTTTTAAATTTTTTTTTCATTATCTCAACGAGATACCTGTTTTTCCGACACTTTTTTCAGTTCTATAATTGAGAATAAGTACTTTTTCCTTTTCTTCGTATATATGAATACTTTTTAAATTCTAAAGAATATTCGGTGACGTGTCGTGTTTCTTTCTAGACGTACAAAGTTATGTATTCGGATTTTTTTCAGATGTATAGTTTTCTCTCTTAACGTTGCATCGAGCCAATATTGATCATTTACCATAAGTAATTGTCAAAAAAACCGAAACTTCGTATTCCCTTTTTTTGCAACATTTTTTTTCTTTTTCTTTTGTTTAGGATAATGAGGGGCTACGTAACGAGTAAATTATAGTAGCCGACAATTTTAAGGCACCACATTTTCATGTTTAACAATTTTCACGGAAAAAAGGCTACACATCCAAGAATGAAACAGGAAAGAAAAGCTTTGAATTATGACAATGATAGTTTCCTTTTATACGAAAATAAACGTTGCATTTATGTGTACAGTAGCCACAATCCTTGCAAAATCACGAATGTTATTGCACTGGTATAATACGTGTTTCAAAGAGAACTTATTCACCACACGTTGTGGGAAAATGGTGGCTTTACATATTTCTTTTAAAAGGAAATAAAACCAGAACGAAATGAGAGAGAGTGAGAGAGAGAGAGAGAGAGAGAGAGAGATGAGACAATAAACACGATCTTCTAAACGCAACAAAGATGAGCCGTTGCACAAAAAGCGCAGGCCATTATCACAAGATACGAGAGCATCTTATAGCTCAAGGTAAGCGTATGAAAATTACCTCATTGTACTTCTTTCTTTTTTTTTTCTTTTCTTTTTCTTTTATCCTCATACACAGATGGTGGAATCAGTCGAATCGCCTCGAATAATTTTATCGAGTAAGAGGCCAATCGCAAAAATAAACCGTTTTCAAATATATAAAATTATACTAGATAATATACGAGTATTTTCTATACTAGCCTGCGGACATACATGGTTACGTCACGATATACGGTGAATTAGAATCCACCTTGACGAATATTTTGGCTAGGTCATGATGTTCCTTCAACTTCTGGTATGTACAATCGAAAACGTGTTTGATCCGTGCGAACACATCCGGGTCGTAGACTGATCTAGCAGTGTTGGTTAAATCGAATGGCTCTGTGTAATACATAGGACAATTGTTAATTATAGAGCATTCGTATTTTCTGTTGGTTGTTCATTTACTATATTTACCTTCGATACATAAATACTTCCATTGATGAGGGTCGTTTTTATAAGATCGTGCCCTTCGACATTCTTCTATCGGTATTTTGTTAGCCAAACGTACTGATATTGCATACTGATTGAAACTGATTAAACATTATCGACTTAATAAAGTTTTGTTCGTTAAAATAAAGACCGTAGAATGCCGTCATTACTTTTTTTCTATTTATTTACTTACTCGAACATGACATAGTATCGAAAAAATTCGATAAACAGTTCCCCTAACGATTGTCGATTCCTAGGCCGATGTACAGTAGGTGGAATGTCCAATTCTTCTTGAATGTCTATGCAATGAATGTCCGTGTGCGGTGCAAATTTGCCCTCGTAAAGGGAATGTAAACAAGGTAAAACTGGTGGATTGACACCACCTAAAATGAATAAATATCGAGATTGATACATACATACGGAGGTGAATGAAATTGAAAAGGACAGGGTATACGTACACTGTAAAAAATGAATGACCATAAGAACTAAGGAATAGCTGGATATTGTCATATTCTTCGCATCGTTAATATTTTGAAATTGTGCCCAGAGTTTAACTACGAGTACCAAAGGTCTCACTCTCCAATCAACTGTAAAAGTCATTTGATAAATAATATCTTGTCAACTATTTTATAACGAGAAAACATTTTTTTTTTACTAATTACTACGACCTTACTTCGAGAATAACAATAGAGAAGATGCGTGTTCCGAATGCCAACGGCATTGTTACAATTCAAATCGACCTCTAAATTTTGTATCGAATCGTGAAATTTTAGAATTGGCACCTTTGCTTGTATAAGTTCCAATTGTTCTATAAAATCTGCAAACAGAGGAAAGTATTGATATGTTTATATGAAATTTTACAACGAACTATTAAACGAAGAGTTAGCATTTTAGATTGGCATACCGCATCTTTTGAGGCATTTCAATATTTGTTCTAAATGCCCGATAGCTTCGTTCCTTTGATCCATTTCTGTGTGCCTCACTAAAAGGCACATGTCAACGTCGCTATTATCCGATCCAAAACCGTTCATCGTTGAACCAACCAAAAAGAGACCATACTTTGGAAATGCGGTCTAGAAATAAATAATCGAATTAAAGTTTACACTCGTCTGTACAGTGCCTTAATTAAGGATTAATAGTGCATTAATATTACCTTGATATAAACGTAAAGATATCTCCAAAGCATCATCTTATTCCTATAAACAGTTTCAGTCTGTTGATTTAGCATGAACTTTAACCAAATATCTTTCGAAAGCTTATCCCATATCGTTCCGTTAAGTAACTCCTCGGGTGTATGTGTTACCTCGACTAAATGTGATCTAGCAAGGAACCGATCGGGAGCAATACCGTATCTAGGAAATGTATGATAATTAGGTGACAATAATCCCATGTATCGTTTGTTTCTTTGTAATCTTTGAGGAGGTGGACTGTTCCTTCCTACAAATACAATTTGTTTCTAAATGTAAATAAATAGATGAATTGGTTCAGCTCTATTATCAATATAAACATACCTGAATGATATCTTCTTTTATTTTGGTATGTTTGTACTTGAGTTCTAGATGTTGACATGGTAGTGGGATAACAATTAACAGGTCTTTGATTTTGATAAAATTGATGTGTAGAAGTATTCGATATTATACCGTAATGCATTATTCTATTGTTCGTAATATTATTCGGATGTATTTTGTGCGATTTCCTGCAACAGAACAATCTCCTGTATTTATATATTTAAGAATACTCCATAAAAAACAATACTCACTTCATACTTTGTTCAACCGAGGATATTACAGAATCTCGTTCATCCGAGCTTTCCGTTTGACTATTGTCGATATAATGTTTATTCGGCGTTGGAGATCGAGAACTGAAGCCACTATCGCTGCCGTATTTCTCATTATTCATACAGGAATCTCGAAATGAATTTCTCTTACTTAGTTTATTATACCAATTTGATTTTTTGTTCGCTAAACCACCGCTATTCGGCCTGAAGGTAATGTGCGGCGATGGTATAATTGGTGTATTGTTCGTTGTATTTATACGTCTCTGCCAATGTTGAGAAGTGGTGCCATTATTTGTTTGCATATACTCTACATGTCTCAGAGATGGTACTTCAAGTCCCATTAATTGCAATAGCTCCAAAGGATAAGATCCTGTCTGCAAGAATACTACTTGTACACAAGAGAATTTTTAGTTAATAAATAATATAGATTAATAACTTATACATAGGATTACATATACCTGCATCATTTGGTGTCTATTTTGTGAACAAGCATCTGAGCGATACTTTGTATATTCAGTCTGATGGAACGCACTTGCACTATGAATGTGCATTGTATGTGTTTGAACTGGTGGACACTGTCCATTTGCCTGTTGGCCACCCATTATCTGCACCATTATTTGTGGTGGATACATAGTGTGATACATAGTCAAAATAATTGTACAAAATGCTACAAAATATGCTACTTAAATTTATAAGAACTTCTAAGCTCTTTAACTGGGAGCAATTAATATAATATATAACGCATTGAGTATAATGAATATTATTTACATCAATTTACAAATTAAATTCAAATTTAAAAAATAAAGCTAATCCACGGACAGTTTTCTGCATCTACCATTGATATATCGAAATCTTATCTCTCTATTGTTATATTTGTTCATTGCACGTATAATATAAACATTGACAAATAACAGGATAAAATATAAATTTGTTAAATATAACTAAATTAATATAGAACAATCTGTGAAATTATCTGACCAATTGTTAAATAAATAACATACAAATATCCATGAGAACTAAATATATGAACTATGTATCTTTGTTTCAACACATTTAATCCCCTTAACATCAACTAATTAATTCTCCTTTAAATTATTTATACATAAACATGTTTCTCTTATTGTAACTCATTTATTGTCATGTAATTCCAACAGTAAATAGTACTTTTGCTCAGGAGTTTTGCTGTTCTGTTTTAATTATCGATGCTTTCTTTCCCAAATTCTTAGCAATGTACAGATTTATGATTGGCAAAGTGCGTTCCTGAAAACACATCACAGATCATAAAGACCTAACACCTAATATTCAAATCAATTAGGAATTTTATCATGAGATTGTGCATCAGATGGATATTATATATTGTAGGTTACGTTAAACCGATATCGTAACACTGTATAATTAGAAAATATTTCTAATAATATAGGCGCGATGCGATACGAAAGTAATTACAAATTATAGATACACAGCGGGGGAAGGAACATTTATCAGTTACATTCAAAATGTTACACGTACAAAAAAAAAACTACCTGTCGTGTATGATAACGTTGAGAATAGTGAACCAAAAAGTTTGCAAATTATGCAACTCGGTAACTGACGGATACAACGAAATGACAGAGAGGAAAATGTAAATTGTGGAAAAGATTAATATCACGTCCACTATCGTTTATAACAATTAACAGCCAGAAACGATTCTATACCTATTCCGTGTCGCCATGTTACGATGATCTTTCTTTGATCTAATTACGATATTTCCCAATGAAAGAAAAGATTCAGCGATTCTATTTCCTTGGACGTTTCTCCGAACTGTTTAACCGGAGAATGATGATATTTAAAAGTGTCTTGATACGATTGTATCTCCCGCCGGAATCCGGTAAATGGTTCGCGATTTTCTACAACGGTTTGTTATTTTCCACAATGATTACGTCCTTGTGATTTGCACGGGACCCTTGTCACTTTTAACGCATTCCGACTAACTAAACTTGCCCGTTTAAATTTTCGAATTCTTTGATGTAATAGATGTTTCTCGGCTTGACACTAGACATTTACGCGACACGACGTTAGATGGCGGAGATAGGAAGGAAAATCAGAGTTACCGAACGAGTCGACAAAGAAGTTGCCTCTATCGTCTGAATTTCTCGTTAATTTTATTTCGTACACAAACGAAAGGAAGAATACCGATAAAATTATTTAGGAGTTTAATACACGACGTTTACATTTCTTTTTTCTTTTTTTATCGGTACACAGATGTACAAAACAAATTTTCATACCGTGTTTTGATTGATACATATGACGGAACTTTATTAAATAATGCATATGATGCATACACTGGTCTAACGTATGTTAAAATGCATGCAAAAAGAAATTTCGGTATATTCTTTTCACATTTCCGTTATTATAATTGAATTATAAAATGGCAGCCATATCGTTACTTATCGTAAATATTTTATTTAAGAGAGAGTAGATGAAATAGATACCTAGTTTCTTTTTTTTCTTCTTTGTTTTTTTTTTAATAAGTTCTAGTTATATGTGTAAAAATTGTAAATAGTTCTCATACTCGTCTATCATTTTTATTTGCCAATTATATAATTACTGTAAAAATTTCATGCAAAAAGTGAAACTGTTCGTTACTTTGTATAAAATCGATAAACAAAAATGTATGAAAAAACGAAAACATATTCTTCTACGAAGAATGGAGACCATGAATATTCCATGTAGAAGTGCGTTATACCCTGCGATAACATTCTAATCTCGTAGCATCTCTGCATCTAGATTCCGTATCGTTTACATCACCTCTTGTTTTTCTTTCTTTTTTACTTTTGTTTAATTTAATCAATAAAGTGCTATGACTTGATACAGCTTAGGCAGACGAAGAATACTGCTTCCTGAGCCTCTGGAATTCTATCTCTTTCTGTAAATACTCTTTAACAAATGGATGCTCCAAGTGTGAATCTTTCAGCTGACTTAGATAACGATTTGCGACTTCAGGTGGTTTTCCCATATGCTGAGATAGAACGATCATATTGATTAATGTATCTGGATTGTTGCTATCCTTATCCAAGGATTCTTGCAAAGCTGTTTCTGCTTCTTCATACTTAGCTTGCCCGATAAAGCAAGTAGCTTGTCCATTTAACAGCATACTGGTACTGGAATGTTTGTCTATCATATCCTGAAAGTAGATACAATTAGAGAAATAACTCTACAACATTTTCTATTTGATAGAAAACTATATTATGCACCTGGAATATGTAATAAGCATCTTGCAACTTATCACCACCACTGCTAATATTTAGCCATGCCTGTGCCAGCTGAGTTAACGTGGCATCGTCATCTTTCTCTTGCATAGTTACCAACTCTTTCTTTGCAAGATCCAATCGATCCATTTTCAAATAAATCTGCAATGTTAAAGCCAAGCATTCCAAGTGATCGACATTGCGGAGTATCCTTAACGCTGCTTCCAAGTTCTTCTCGTGATAGTAAATGGTCGCAGCGACGATCAAAAAGTTGTGATTATCGTAATTAGCGCGATTCGTTGCTTGTTGCAGTTCCGCAACAATTGCCTCTCTGTGGCCGGGATTTGCGAAATAATCGGCTAACATTTTCAGCGGTTGTAGATCAGGCGGTGACGAGTTGTTAATTTCATCGAGTACAACACGG
This sequence comes from Anthophora plumipes, assembly GCA_951804975.1. NCBI lineage: Eukaryota > Metazoa > Arthropoda > Insecta > Hymenoptera > Apidae > Anthophora > Anthophora plumipes. The sequence goes on along the minus strand of OX638122.1, from coordinate 16,380,435 downwards.
AATTTTCGTTGGGCGATATATGCACGATAGAGGAATACGTCACGTTCCATCGCCACCTCCGGCGAAGTTGACTATAATAAAAGAAAGAAACAGCATTTAATAATTTTGTCTTAAATGCGTTTCAAGTCACTTACGTCATATCTGGATAGAAATTGAATTAACATCTATTTGCCTTAGTTGGAGTAACACAAATATCATTCTAACAGGGTGTAGAAAAAATTTGTTTGTTCAAAGAGAAAAAGACGAGAGTAACGTTCGTAGAAAATATACGTGGGGCAAACGAACCTTGATTTTTTGTGCCTCGTTGATACATTGCTGATAATTGCCAATATAAAAGTGATTTTTCACGTCGAACAATTCGTCGACGTCTGCTTGCTGCTGACGTGCCATCTTGGTCATTTCGATAGTAGTGTTCCATTCAGCTACATGTTCCGGTTTTCAAAAATCGTAGACTGCAATACCGACCATACGGTTCCCATGAGAATAATTCCTTTTTCGATGTTTTTCAGTTTAATTATTCTTTGAAATTTTTCACTCTTTTTTTTTTCAAGGTATTCAACTGGATTCAATTCTCAACTACGAATAAAATTTCAGCATCTGTCAAAGGCGATATCTCAAGGCGTGCATTCTATGTTTATCATACATTTCCACGCACTTTCGCAAATACTTAAAAGTAAGAAATTGTAAAAAAATTGCAATTGGATATATGTAAAAATATATATTTATGGTTATATTTCGTACGATGTAATACAACAGATAAAGTACAAATTGTTATTCCGAAAAGTGACAGTATAATTTCTGCCGTCGTAAATTTAATCGTCGTTGAATTAAACGAAAAACTTGTAACGAAAATTGTTACATTTCTACACGTATGCGCATCAAATTTTTCTATTCTATTAATGATAGATTTTTCATTAATCCTTAGAGTATTGTAATTTTTTCATACTTTTAAGTCCTTTTTTTATTTTTAGGTTAAGCACTGTGATGGTTTTGCCATATGATAAACGCTATGAGATAAAGTAGAAAATTTAATTGGAACCACAGCATTCCTTACATGTAAATCTCACATGGGATTGTATATACCATTCTGTTTCTAATAAGAGTTACTGTTAATTTTATTTGAAACTTTTACTTAAGCACCTGAAGGTAATAGGGTGTTATCAATGTACCATAAAGTTCCTTTTTTCATTAATTACTGTATAGAACAGTTTATGTAAACAAGAATTAACAATGGATATTAGTGCATTATTCAAAGCAAGCGTGAAGACAGTTAGTCTTCGTAATAAAGAACTGGGAGATGTGAGCATTGCTTGTAGTTTAAAGAAGGCAAAAAGTAGAAGTGCCTTTTTTATAAAAGCACAGGGTGTTGTAGCGCAAATTTCGAAATTGCGCGAGTTCTTGTTAGAGAACCGTAAAGCATACTTGAACTTCTCGAATTATTTATCGAACGTACCAAGTATGACGGACGCAGATCGCGATGAAATTGATATCGGCGCGCAAAAGATAATGAGCACATGCTCACAATTGATCAAGGATCTAAGAAGAGAGGTAGCAGGCTCTGAAGTCTCTCCGCAACATTTAGAGCACAGAGAAATAATGTTGCTGTTAATTGAAGATTACTTGAAGAATGTTTGTAAGATCTATTCAGAGCAAAAAGCGATGCGAGTGAAAAGAGCAATGGAAATACGGAAAATTGCCAAATTAGAATTAGATACAAAGCCTATAAAGCAGTTGAAAGGTGAGACGAAAAGATCTAATTTAAACGCGATAGAAAAGGTAGAAGATAAATTTAGCTCCAATGAATCTAGTCCTATGAAAATACAAGAGATAAATGGAGATATCAATGCATTGATGTACGAAGAAGAGATATCACCTGAAGATATACAACTATTCGAAGCAGAGAATGAACAATTATATAATGAACTTAACACACTGACAGAGGAGGTGAAACAAATTGAAAGCAAAGTTGTACATATAGCTGAACTTCAAGAGATATTTACAGATAAGGTATTAGATCAAAATAAGGACTTGGATCGTTTAATGACAACGGTCGTTGGATCCACCGAAAATGTAAAAGAAGCTAACGAACAGATTAGGCAAGCGATTCAAAGGAACGCCGGGCTCAGAGCGTGGATTCTCTTTTTCTTGTTAGTTATGTCATTTTCTCTGTTGTTCCTCGATTGGTATAATCCTTAAAATAAAAAAAAGAAAGATTATTTTATTAAAACGTTTATAATACATTCGTTCGAAGAATGCTGTACTATATGTGAAATATTAATATATCAACTGCTTGTACGCTCTGCTGATTTTTAAACAATGAAGAAAAGTTTTGCCAAAATATGTCATTGTATTTTATCCCCAAAAACATTTTACATAATAGCTACATCTTATATAATAAAATTTGTAATATATATTTACTTATATATATATACACACTCGCATATGTGCACTTGCCACACACATTTTTCTTATCTCGTTTCATCAATATTTTTTTTCTTTTTTTTCTTTTTTTTTTGGTTTAACAGAAAGTTCATTCTGTAAGTTTGAATCAATGAAAATGTCGCGAACACTTCTTTTTTTTTTCTTTTAAGATACATCTCCCGTATCTTTCATCGTTAAAAAATCATTAATGCTATTTTAATTTGAAGTATTTATAGGCAACCCGCTTGATATTTGTTGTCTTTTTTTTTCTCCTCTCTTTTTACTGAACATACATCCCCTATGTTATAATAGGTGAGAAAGATTTTTCATAAGTTCTCTTATTCAATGGGACATATTGTCCAGTACATAAAAAGTTTACGGTAAATAGATTTGTATGATCTGTCACTATAATTTTAAGTAAAAAAATATTTACAGGATATACCACCCATTATCAGCTTTGATTTACAGAGTTCTTCGATATTTTTCTATGTACGTCAATGGTATCAAATAGAAAATAACAAAATATTTCCAAATTAAAGCCAACAAAGCTCAAGTTAGGATAATGTCTTGATTAAAAAGAAGAACAAAAAAAAAAACATCTCATAGTAAACATGTCTGTTCCTTGATAGTACAAAATCCAAAATGTATGTATCTTTCGTGTGTGACTGCTTTTTAGAAACAGACAAGTATTATTGATAGTTTTTTTAAGCAGAAGTTGGTTCTTAAAATGTAACAATTAACTTCCGTACAATTAAATGCATTATATGATTATCATGAATATGCTAACATGGAAAAAAAAAATGAACCGAGTTATTTACATCATCAATGTAAATATGAATTATCGTTAAAGCCCTAATTTATACGATTCGCCTCTTTTCTCAACGTTTTCTCGCAAAACCATATTTTAAAACAACTTGTGACGAAATTGTACAGTGCTATTTTTTGGTTTATACTAAACTTACCGACGATAATGTAAACAGAAGTAATGTTAAATTACGCAAGTTATGGCCAAAAATCATCTAACGTCTTTCAAAATTACAATTTAGTTTTTTCCTTCTTTTTTCTTCGTTTTTTCTTTCCCTCTTCTTTATATATAAAAGTGATTTCTGATTTAGAATTTGATTTATACAAAATATTACAAAATTCTAACGCTACGTTCTTGTTTTCATCTTTATGATAATAAGCAATATGGTGTGTAAGAAGCATATATAAGTTTCTATAATGAGTAATCACAAAAAGAGAAATCTTTACACCATATATATATATATATATTAATTATATATATATATATATATATATATATATATATATATATATATATATATCCATACAGTACACAGAGTGAGTTTTTGTTTTTTTTTTGTTTTTATATAAAATATGTTTCGATATTTTCGATCATAAGCTAACTTTACATATATATCTTTCGTCTAAAGAATTATATACTTAATTATCGCAACCTATTCTTCTTTTTTTTTTACATCAGACACATACGGAAATAGATCATTTTAACATTACGATAAAATATACCTGAACGTAATATATGTTCGAAAGTAACGATACTTTGAAATTGATAAGTGTGTAAAGAAATAGATATACCTCGAAGTGTCTGATGATAATATAGAAAAGAGATAGTCCAACTAATCAAATATATTCAGTTAATCAAATATATCTAGAATAATACGTTGAAAATAAGAATATTTATAATCTGCAAAAGCAGGATTTGATCTCACCTGCTTTTGAAATTAAAGATACTGCTTTTCTCGATCGTTAAATAAAATCTAGTTTTTCTTATAATTATATTTATAACGAGAATGATCATCGTATGGACATAATTTCCCTTCTATTAAACTTTGAACGATCCATGTTGTCGAGAGCAATGGAATTTGTAGTTCGGTAGCTTTCTCAACCACCCAAGATGGGCATAAATCATTCGCAAGAACTACCGTTCCTTCTACGAAATTTTCCATTGTATCTAAAAATAAGAAAATAATGTTACACAAAGTATTTTTTTAAAATTTATATTAAAACTCGCGGCATAAGCATTATTATATAAAGAACTCGTACCTGGTTTATCTGCTAACAAGACAACAGCACCTGCGTTCTCACAAATTTGCCGCCAAAACGGAGCAAACTGTTTCTCAGACTCTACAAGTGGAATAATTACAACCACTTGAGTCAGTGGTTTGGTGCTAGGTCTTTGGAACATGTCGATATACGAATGTTTATTCAAACTCCATCCCACAGGTAATTCATTCTCAGCTGGTTTTACAAGTTTTCCCTAAAAAAGATGAGAATTATAAATTAGATAAACTCATGAGAGATTTACAATCCATAAAAACTGTAATATACTTACCTCTTGACAACATCTTATTATCCAATTATGATTATACGCGGGTATACCGACTGAGAGGCACAACAGAGTCTTTGCAGTTGTATTTGGCACGTTCGTTATTAATTTTATATGTTTGTACTCGTCTTGGGGTATTTCATTAAAATCCGTATATACTTTCCCGCCACCTGCTATTATTTGTGTGTTTAGTCTATCCCTTACGAAAGGCTTTCTCACCCATTCCTCTTCGGGTTCTGTTCCCGGATCGGAACCGTAATCCTTACACTCAAATTGAAACCGGTCTATAGTTTCTACGGGTGCGCATGTGAGAATAAAAGACATCCCTTTAAAAAGATTCGAGTCTTTACGTGGAATCGGACCAAACACAGCGATAGTTTCCTCGTCATCTGTCTTCTTTTTACTTCTTGACTTGCTTTTGATTCGATTCTGGGGTCCTTTTACAATTTGTTCATACGGTGTACCAATTATCTCCGGCTGTACACCAATGGAGAACACTTCGTCCTTCGCGGAAACGTTAGAATCGCTAGAAACGCCATCGCTTTCGGAAGATAATTTCTTGTCCTTCTTAACCGTAAAAGCAATACCAGAGACAGATGGTTCTACCTCGGATTTGCTAGGTGATTGAATTGATTTAAGTTTAGGCGTGGAGAATGTAGGAGTAGCGATCCTTTTAGAACGTCTTTTACCATCAACCATATTATCTAAGGTTATTTGACCTAAATTTTTCGGCGTAGAGAGAAGACTCTTATTCTCCGAACTGATCTCCTCTTTTAACATCTGAGCCTGATCCGCGGTCAAAGACATGTCCTTAATTTGCACGCGTAATTTCTCTCCCTCGTCTGTTTCTACCGTATAGTACACATCGTTATTCACAGTTTGACTGTCAACGATTATACCACACGATCCATAATCGTAATTCTTTGTAGTGGCATATATAGATAAACCTTTCTTCAGAATTTTCGGTATCGGTATAACGAAATCGGCTATAAGTACTTTATTCTTCCCGTCGTAGAAATTTACCTTGTACTTCGCCTTTATTTTATCAATAACGATACCGGGGTAGTAATTATTGTCAGACCATTTAGCGAAAACATCTTTACCGATCAGCTCATCTGTTATCATCTGCGATATGAGCTTCGTTGTGGCGTCCACGCTAACTGAAACATTATCCACGTGTTCGGATTTGTTTCTCTTTCTGCTCGGTGTGTTATTGCTCTCTGCAGGGCTTAGCACCTTCGAGGAAACTTTGTTCAATCCATTCGACTGGCCATCCGATTTCGTACTCTTGCTTCTTGTCCTTTTTATCGACTTGCTCTTTTTTGTGCTCTTAGGAGTTTGTACCTGTACTAGATCTTGCGGAACCTCTGGCGTAGAGGAGCGAATCTTTTGCAATTGATCGTCTATTCTCTCGTTACTGATATTGTACGCATCAATTCCGGTGAGTTCTGTGTTCGCGAAGTTTAGAATAGTTGCCGCGAGGAGATTACTGTTCTGCCATTCTTTAGTAAGACGTTCGTACGCCTCGTCCACTGATTGCCTGTCGTTCGATAAATGCATATCTTGGGCGTGTCGTTTTGTATATTTCGCAGGCGCTCTAGGCAACGAAAAATGCATATTATCTCTGATCGCAAATTTCGCTGCCAGTGAAGCAGCGCTGGATACGGAACTTAAAGAGCTAACTGTAGAAACGAACGAAAGTCTGGAAGGATTCAATTGGTACAATTGCGGATTACTGTTCACAGATCCGGGAGATGTATCCTTATTGTCATTCCCAGAAATATCCGCCAACGAAGCAGACGTATCATTGTTTTTTTGTCTTATCGATGTAGGTTCTGGAGCAATGGGCTCGCACTGTACGCCAGTGATCTCTTTGCTCAAAAATTCCTTTGTACCTTCATCGACGCGTAATAAACATTTCATTCTAACATATATGCCGATCTCTTTTTCCACTTGCAAGGCTTTCGTGATAGAGCTACTGTGAGTTAAATTCGACTTACTTTTATCATCTACCATAAAAACATCAGGTTCATTATCGCTTACACTTAATAAATCAGCGTGATCGCTGTCTTTAGATAGAGAGATCGGTTTGATCTGCCTGTTTATATTATGTACAGATGTAGAAATATTGCTACCAGCTTTATCGAGGATAACTGGTGTATCGCTAAACGCGTCCGATTGCAAATTAACTGTACTGTCAGTATCACATCTTTCCGATTCGCTACTTCCGTTTACCAGTTTACTACCAGATTTAGCCGAATCAAGGGACGATTCTTTGGTATTCTCTATTGATTTGTAACTAAAATCACTACTACTTTTACTGTCGTAACAGCTCTTATATATCGTTTCAGACTTTGAATTATCTAAGACATTCTTATTTTCTGCTTTTACAGAATCTTCTTGGGACGAGTCTAACACAATTTTTTCACCATCTTCGTCAATTTCTACTAGTTCTTTGGATTTTGTTTTAACATCGTGAACGGCGGTTCGATCGTATATAAGTTCTACGCTCTGTCTTGGTTTACAGATACTTCCAGGGTACATATTCGAATGAGATTCGTTTATTTCCTTTGACTCTGATATCTCCTGAACATCGCTGTTATTTTGCTCTAAACTAGTATGCCTTTTAGATTCAATGCCATTCTCCCTGTCCTCTACTTCTTCGCTGTTTGTTACTTTTATATCTGTACTTTTATTACTCGAATCGGATATTAGTTTTTCACCCGTTACCGCTTTAAGCGGAGACGTAGAATCTTTTTCCTTTATTTGAATCGGTGATTTCCTACTATCCTTAGATTGCGTGACATTTTTCGCATCAGATACTTCTTCATTGTGCTCTTTACTCAAAAGAGCTTCGTTTAATTTCGATGTATCATTGAAATTTTCATTCTTGTCTATCTCATAATCTTTCATCCCTAATTCAGGATGCCTTTCATCCTTGGTTTTCTCTTCATACTTTGCCTGTTTCACTAGAATAGCTTCTATGTCATCATCCTCTCCAACATCCTGAGTTTCAGGAATTATAACACTTGTATCAGTGCAATTCTTGGAGTATTCGCGATGAGAACCATCGGATTTAAACGAATGACAACTTTCATCCTCTTCCAGTTCTCTTTTCTCAGGTAAGAATGAATCTTCTTTAAAAGATGCTTTCAGAATTTTCTTAGGTAGTTCATCGAATGATCCTGCTTTACGTTTTAAACTTGTTACAGCACTCTCACCAGCTTGTTTTTTAGAGGGTGACTGAATTTCAGGTGGTGTGCATTGTATAATTTCCTCATCTTCATCAGAATGTTTACTCTTATTATCTACTGTACTACTTTCATCGATTTCAATATTAACCCCTTCTGTTTTCTTTGGTGATCCTTTCTTCTGTGCATCCTCCTCTTTCATAAGCTCACAATTCTGTGCATCAGAAGCTGCTTTAGGTACTGTTAGATTTATCTCATTCAAAGTTACCTCTGTATTACCACAAGAAACAGAAGAAATAGCTCCTTCTTGATTTGTATCCTCCAAATCTTCTTGAGACTTACTTGAAGATTCCTCTTCCTCTGTATCTACCAAATGAAAATCTTGACTCTCATTCAAGCTCAATCCACTGTTATCCAAAACTTTACTTTCCTCTAGACTCTCTGATTGAGTAGTTTGACTCTCCATTGTACACTTTTCCCTCTTTTCTGCTCCTGACATCTTTCTATGCTCTTTTTATCAGCATACTGAAAATTGAAAAATGTACCAATAACAATTGTCAGGATAAAATTTTCTTAGTTCACGGTTAATATTACGTTCCTTCTAACGAACAGAATTCTGTGAATGAAATATAAAGAATTACAATAAAATTGTACGAGAAGATTTTACCGAAATTCAAGGACACCCTATATATCGATACGGTGTTTACAACAAGCATGGAAGGTTACGGCGGGAACATCATGTGATCACGAGAATTAATGGAAAATCTAAATTTACGAAATACGAAACGTACCACAATCGATCATATACACTGAGGCGTGATTTATCGACGAGATTATTTCGAACTCTTTGTCAAAATATTACATTTGCTGCCGAAGTTAAATATGTTCGCCGGCGGACGAAAGCGGGAGCTCATGTATTTCTTATCTACCCGCTACTTTTACACTTTCCCCTCCACGTTTTATATCTCGTATTCGTCTTGCTGGTTCGCCTGTTTTCATCAGCAATCTCGGATATTACATTAATAAACCGGTCTCCCATAGAAAACGCTGCAGAAACTCCACTTTTTATTCACAAAGGAACACAGTCCATAAAACGCCATCGCCACTTTTAGTAATCATAGATTATGTAATTCTAGATTTGCAAGGTTTCGCGGCTAGCTAACATACCGCATTTACGAACTGGCCAATGGCGTCGCTTCTTGCGAACGACAGAACACCGCTACACTTTGACATCGCTACTTGCGAACGATCTTTTATACAGCCAATGAAAATACGCGACACATGTCACGTGAGATCAAGGATTAACGTTCAATTGTTTAACGAAAAGTGCAGTGTTTAAATATTCTTTGTCGTTAAAGTTGCAACGAGACAACACACAATTCGCTAAAAAAAAATATTTCAATGCAAGATTCTTTTACATCAATGTTGGATAATAATAAAAATATCGTTAACGAAATAAGTAAATTGAACTTGGAATTGAGAAAGAAATTGGAAATGGTTTCAAAATGGAGGGGTATATATGGGTTATACGAATCTATTCGAATAATTTCACTTTGTGATGAAGAAAAAATACACATCTAATGTTCTATTTGATTTCAGCTGAATGTGCTCAATTGCAACTGGAATTCTTGAAATTATATACTCCAGAATGTCTCGAAATTTTCGAATCGATTAAACAATCACCGGTTACCAATATCGATTCGAGTAATAAATTACCATCTCAATGACTACATACCAATACATTCATACTTCTTAGTTTCTCTTTTAATAAGGTATTATTATATTGATTCGCTATCGTATTAAATTTCAACGAACAAAATAAAATGCAATTACGTTGAAGTATATTTGTCAACGACGATACATTCTTAAAGGTCGTTGAAGGCAGATAGCCTGATGCTATTTTGCTCTCGTACAATTTGTAGCAGGAGCTTGGTCAGGAAGAATGAAAACATGCAGCAGATTTCCAATGATAAGCTAATCTGATCAGGGGAATGCAGGAGAAAGTTTAAGGGTGGCAAGCAACTTGACGTTGCGTTGCCTTAAGGATATGAATGTTGTTCTTAGAATTAGGTTTGTGGGCTTTTCTTGAGTGCACGCGAATCCGAATTTTGCTTTAAGAAATCGATTTATCAGGGACAATTTAATTGTATATCGTTAACTTGTAAATTATTTATCATTCCATCGATAAAAATGAGTAAAATTTGCTGGAAAGTAATAGCAATTGCTTTCATAATTTCGCTCGTGAAATCTCAAAGGCGTCCGAATTGACGCGTCCCGTGAACCTAGTGTTAAAGGAGTTAGCCACGGAGCGGGAAAGACGAAAGGATAGATACTGGTAATTAAGAGGATTGTGAGAAACAGCACGACACTTACCCTAGAACCTCGAAGTCAGAATAAATCGAATAGTAAAATTTACCAGCGCATCCTGATTGCTTTAAATATTTCTAACATATTTATTACATTCGAATATAAAGCTGACACATAGAATGTGTAGACACACAACATATTTATGGTTTTGATAACATAAAGACAGACAATAGATACATGCTTTTTATTATCTGATGAAATAGAAATTTATATTAGAATTGTCGCGTCTCTTTTTTAAACTTCACCAGATAACCTTTGATATCGACATATTTCGAGGATACGTAGCAATATCGTTACTTAATAGTATTAGTTACTTAATCGCGATAAGATTGAGAAACAATTGAGTAAATTATAGAGCACCGGTTTGGAAGTATTTAGTCGAGTATACTTGAACGGAACAGAGTGTCACAAATATGAATTCTATTCCCTCGAGTACAAGGATATCGCTGGAAATCACGTATGACGAGAATAACCAAACATGTATTCATACTATTCGGTGTTCAACGACCGCCTTAACGCGTTTTGTTACACAATCGATTCTTTGCGAAGCGCCTATTTCGATTACATTTCTTTATTATACTGACAAATTAAAAGGATGGCTTCGTGATCGATTATTGTGATTTTATTCAAAGATTACTATCTTTTACGGGAAAAAAGTTTCAATGTTTATTCATCGTTAAAAAAATAACAACAAAACTTTAATTGGTAATTATTGTCCCTTGTTTTAGAATTCGAAACAGAAAAATACCTCGCAAATGGAAAACATTTCTTTCGCTCAAAATACATCTCTGTTCTTTTTCTTTTTTTTTTAACTAAACAATATTATCTGCGCGGAATAGAATCATTCTCTATTGTAGTCAATTGTATACACAAAAACTGGAAGTTACTTGAACTTTGCTTACTATCATGTTTTCGAATCGATTTGGAACGTTATATAAATCCCGTTTGATCCTTTCAACCTAAAAATGAAAGCTACATTTTCAACATAGATTGCAAACGTTTTCCTTGGTAAAATGTTACGTCAACCTAACCTATAACCTCAAACCTTAGACCTCGTTCAAAGTATATAAATGAAACGCTGAATGTCGACTATGGAAAATAAAGCTCGATTCGAGGTCATTTGTTTGTTGAAGAGCCACACATTTCTCGACTAGAGGGAGAATCCTCGATGTGTTGTGAACGATACTTCACCAATAATTCATTCTTTATCGATCTGACTGTTGGGTGTCCATCATATCGTAAACGTTGTTCTGTCGTCCACCATAGGGTGGATAACGAAAATAGCGGTGCAGGTAACGATAATGGTAATGCCGTAAGCAAGACTCGTTTCCATCGAGGCGACACTGAACAGAGACTGCCGCTGGAGGCTGCAATCGGGACAATATTACAGTTGTACTGTCACACGACTCTCTACCCTTCTGTCCTCTTAGTTCTTGAGCGTTACAAATCTTCTCCGCCTCCATTACGTAATTGCCTAAGCATTCTAGATCGTCTTGCACCTAAGATTTGTTTGTGAAGAATATTTAATTGTTAAATTTATTTAATATGTATGTTCATTAAATAGAGGTAAATTTCTTGTGTATTAAAATTGAGAGAAATTTGAGGTACTTACACAGGCCTTGCATATCTGTAGCATTACACAGGGCATATAGAGCATCTGTGACTCATCTCCAGCCAAACTGTCGGCTGTTTTGCATCGCTTCTCGATAGCTTCCAACTCTGGACAGGCTGCTCTATTTTCCTCCATACCTTTTTATCATTATTTTTTTTTTAACCTGAATACTTAATCGATCCGATAAATGATCAAATTTAATAAATGATTAACAATATAATACCGTCAGTTTCAATTAAATTGTTGGTGCGTTTATCCTTGATTCTAGGAGTATTACTATTTTCCCTGAAATTCGAGGTTTGATTACTCTGAGGATGGGCTGTTTGTTGAGCCTTCATTCGTGCTGCAACGTTATTCCTGAGGTCGTTCAGTGCTTTCATCAACTCGAAGGAGTATGCGGCAGCCATGCGTGTCATCACCTTGTTCTTTACCTGTTATTCAATTTAAACATCAACAATAATAATAATTACATATATTAATCAATCTTTGTATATATATATATATATATATATATATATGTATCACTTTTTGCAAGTCTATGCTGCCTTCGGTGTCCGCGTTTTTCAGAGCTTCCTCGATGATCATATCCTTGATGATCCTCTGCTCGATATCCTGTTGATCCAGTTTATGTTTGCTTTCGGTAGGTTCCTTTTCATACTCGCGATCGTTTGCCCTCAAATTCTCCGCCATGTTCTGAAAAAATCATAATTTAATGGTGTATGTGTATTACAGATTACAATTGTGAAATACAATAAAGAGTAAGTAATATGCTAAATAATTGTAGTGTTCGGGGCCTCCATACCCATGAAAAAGTAATAACAACAAAGAAAATAAGAGGGCGCTTTGGCTATATGTAAGTGTACAGTCCTCGGCTTGCCGTACTGTGGGTCGTAGGTTCGATTTCCGTTTTTTAGTCTCCCGTATTTTTCCTCTGTTACTACAAAATTACCTCGTAGTATCGCTGTAACATCCATTCGTCATCCTGATTTTGCGTACCCTGGCCAGCCATAAGCGTAGCCTTCTTCCGCCTCCTATCGATACCAAAATATTGCGACCAACCGACACTCTTCTTCCTTAGTTCGATAGTCTTCGATTTGTCCTGCTTCGTGACATTCTCTTTCTGCCCCTTTGGCAGCGGAGTCATTTTCGGCGCCTCAGAGGAACTCTCGTGCTTATGCTGATCCCCGTGATCATGATTATGTTCATGATCGTGACTGACGTCGTGTTCATGATTATGATTATGCGTATAATTTTCCTTATTGTCCGTGGATTGCGTGCCGAACAGGACTCCTAGATCTTGGGCGACCTTGAAATATACATTTCCATTTATTTTAGGAATTTGTCCAATGAGAAGAATTATGAAAAAAATTCTAAGATATTCGAGCAAGTGTTTAATCACTTTAGGATCGGTAGCTTGTTTCTCTGCAGCCATTGGTTTTGGACTCCTCTTGGTCACGGGGAATCGTTTTGACATAATTTTGTAAATTTTCGTGGACTGTCCCATTGGATAGCCATCGTTCACAGTTTTTCGTTTACCCAGAGAAAGGCATAGTACATTTGGATCCTGTTCCCTGTCGGTGATATCATTTTCATTCGTTTCTCTACCTTGTCCTCCTCTAACCATAGACTCTTTGTTTAACAATTCACCCCACGACATTTGACCTGTATTCCTATTACACGTAACATCAATGTAATACTTTATTCAATCTTACATCATACAATTATTCCTAACAGATTATTCAATTCACGAACTCATAAGGTTTATTGGTTCTATCGCCTCTGTATCTGTCGTAAAGCGCCTGACGATCATCCACGTATCCATCATCCTCAACATCGCCTAGGTTAGGAGGCAATCTATCCTGCAACGCCTCCACGAAGAGTTTAGCCAAATCTTTATTATCAACGTTCAATCGGTCAGAACCGCTGCCTCGTTTACGGCTGGAACTTCGCTCACGTTCTCTGAAGAGAGAGGTAACCGGCTCTTCCTGTATATCATCAAACAATAAGCTCTTTTCTTCATGTGGAATAATATCGATCGGAAAAGAAGAGAAAGATTACCTGCTGTGGGATGTTCTCTAAATAGTCTATCAACGCCCTTTCCAACAATTTGTTGTTCAGATCTTGAAAACCATTCCCTACAGTCTCCAATTGACCATTATCTGAAAGAAAAAATTAAACAAATCCTTGTAAAAAGATAGAATAAATTTGCAATGATTCGGTTATTGAAATATTAGACGTGCTGTGAGGAACAGAACGTTTAGACTGTGCTATCCCCTTTAAACCGTCATATGGGGAATTACCATTGGGCAGGAATTCGATTTCCTCATCTCCTTCGTCTATCTCTCTGTCGCCCTGGCGATCCCTGTCGAATTTCCTCTCATTCTCTCCTCCATGATACTTGAACGAACGAAGATCGTTGTAATACTCCTGCGAATTGGTGTCCAGAGACCGTTGTTTCCTGCTGATCGCATCTAACACGCTTTTTAAGGACTCATCCGTGGCCTGAGGAGGTAATGCAGCTACCACCGCTGTTGATCCAACGAGTAGCAGCACCGGCAACCATTCTTGTGGTATCATTTCCCTTGTAAAAGTAAATAAATTTATACCACTGTTTTTTTTAACACGTTAAGTGTCGATTGCCTCATTCAACGGTTCAGTTTCGAAATTTTTTTAAATGTGGAAAGCTGTACTTTTGTCTAAACTGTTTTAACGAAACCTGTTAAAGAATGATAAGGAATTATTTTTGGCAACAAATTAAATAATCAGTAATTAAATCAACTTTCCGTCAGTATTTTATTACCAAAAAGGTCGGTATAAAAATACTAAACGGTCAGTATGTAAATAAAAAAAATGGTCAGTACATAATTTATTTAAATACTGACAATTTAGTATAAATACTGACCAAAGGATACTGACAAAATTATGTGAATACTGACGCTTAATATTTAAATACTGACAAAAAGGGATTAAAAGATTGACCAATAAAATACAAGCCATTATTTTTATATTTTTATATTCCTAATTAACACCGTCTATACAAAAAGTCTAACAGGAACCGGGGTGGCATTTAACGTGTTAAGTAAGAAAAAAATAAAGCAGTTTTTTTTTATCGTTTACTTTCTTTCGTAAAAGATAAGAGTAGAATTATGTACAATTATCTTTTACGTAAAAGAATATAGAAATATTATAATATTAAAGGATCGAATTGTTAATGAGGTGAATTAAGAGCTTCAACACGAACTCGAAATCTAGGCAAAGCATTGGAAAGCGTGTTAACAGTTCCGTTTAATCAGCTTTAAGTCGGTATCGATTCCGTTGAAAGGCCAACGAGAAGTCCCTCTGTTGAAGACGTAGTAGTGAAAGCTTGTGATGTATTGCTTTACCCGGGTCAATTAACGTTTCAGCTGATGAAGACGAGTGCCTCTATATCGATCGACGATGATTGCGTCTCATTATTCACGGATAACTCTTGTACGCTTGTGTCTTTCGCAGATCATGAACAATTGAACAGGAAATGAAACTTATTGAAAAGTACTTAGAAGAATATTTCTGTAAGAATATTTTCTTCGATATTTGTAAAAGCATCATACTAAAAGTTTCTATTAATGCGTTTCTTTTTATATTAAATGGAGAACGAGCAAGAAACACAAGCTCCTGCAAATATCGATCCACTCTGAAACGAAAATACGCAGTACACCCGCGGTTATTCAGGCCGAATCGACAACTGTCTGTTGCGCAAGTTTCAATTATACGACAAATATTTCGAGCCTCATCGGCTATTATTCATACGTTTCATACCATCGAATCAATCACCTTCATCGTGAACTTATCACTAACAGAAACCGTGTATCGACGCTAACAGATGGTAAGGTTAAACTTGAACCAGCAACATCCAAACGATCAATCTATATATACGATTTTTTTATAGATCAAGTTACTATCCTCCTCGTATGAAAAGTATGTAATTTATTACAAAATAATATGCAATTTATACTGATCGAATGCTCGGTTCCTGTCAGTGTCTAATTCGTTTCTTTTTCTTTTCTTAAATGGCGAACAGATTGGTTAGGAAGAAAATTGAAGGTACAGGGAGTGTTTCGACGGATAACTTACTTGCTTTTAATTACTCATTCGCGTAACACAAGCCTGTTTTCAACGCGTCCCCTTCGATTCACTGACTGTTAACTGTTGTCACATAGAACGTACGGTCTGTTTTTCATAACTACCGTAAGACGTGGCCTTTTATATAGGGGTGGCTAGGATCGATAAGGTCGCGCATGGATTTTGCCGAGTGCAGCAACAAGTAAAGGCGTGTGGGGTGTAGCTGTGAAAACACATCAACCGGAAAATTATAGACACGCGGGTTAGGCCAACCCCTATACGAACTAGCCAATCCTCATGATTAAATGGTAATCGCTTCAAGTAGTTTCAAGATGCTCGATGGTGGACGACGATGGTTAAAGAGTGATGTTGACGAAAAAATGCAACATATCCTTCGTCGAAGATTCGGCTGATGATGATTTCAATTTTCTTCAGATGTCAAGGAAAAAGATGTGGAAGACCATGAACGACCTGAAAAGAGGGAATTCGAGGATCAGCGTTTGGAATGGATGGAATTATTTCATTTCCAAGTTGCTAGGATTCTTGGGAATCTGTAAATTATTCGGATCAATTTCTTTTTTTCATTCCCAGATAATTAGAATCTTTACGAAATGTTTGAATCGATATTTCAATTTTCGAAATTTCCCGTTAAAATCTCAGAAAGCCTAGAATCGATGTGCTTCGAAAATTTACACACGATTTAAGCTGTAAATTCACAAAGAATCATATTAAGAATAAAATCATCCTTCGATGTTACATTGGATCGAGTTTTTCGAGAAAAGTTGCTCGAGCGAATCAATCGGAGGTAGATCGGTTTATACCAGTACAAGCGTGTCGATTTCCTGGGACAATGGAATCACCAAGGGGTGGGAGACCACGATAGAAAAGGAACGTCATGGTTGGTCGAACTTCCTTAAAGAAAATTCTCGCCGATCCGAGTTTCCTTTCTACGGTTTCATTACCTTTTACGTTTATCAAACGACATGTCACCTCCGTTTTAAGGAATGCGATTATCCATATGCACGTGATCCAAGTGAGGGGGTTGAATTAAGTTCTGTAAATACCCTTTTGATCGTATCATTGAAAAAAATATAGCAACACCTATCCCCTATCGCTTACTCTATTATATAGGGTATCCTCTAGCATATACCATCAAAGTTGCAGGTTAATTCTTCGTCATCGCTGAAGCTTGCAATTTCTGTTGAAATACATTTCATGTTTAATTTCAGCCGACAGAGATCACTTGAAGTAAGTATATTTAAGTGCAAATTTATGGTAAATTTTAATCGGTCCCATTGTCTTCGACTTAGACTTTCAACGCGTTATCTCAGTGCATATAGACTTGTATCGAACATCCAATGTTCCGTCTGATTAACTCGGTTTTTCGATAACAGTTGTATCTCCTTCCACTTGTGCATTGTATATCGTCGAACGTTTCAAAATGCGTTTTTGTTTCTTCTGTCCTAAATGTAAAATCGATAACTTCTCACCAGATATCGCTTATCCAGCATCACGATAAGAAACTGGTTATCTCTGATAACAAAGTATTGACGAGCGATCGTGAGCAAACGGTAAAGAGTTCCCCAAGAATGACATCGACAGAACGTGATTATTGTTTGAGACTGAATTTACCAAAATACGGATATTATCTTTTTATTAACTTCCTGAACCCTTAAACAAGTTGTGAAAGAATCGAACAGAGTTGTCCTTTTGATATTTTCGAAAGAGTGAAGTGACCTGTTTCAACGTGATAATTTTCATCCGTTGCCAGTTGATCGATCCGTGTAATCTCCTGTGTCGCTTGACGTTCATTAAAATTAATTAATTCGACAAGGTTTTCGCGCTTTCCGCGTCTGCTAGAAACGCATACATAGAGGAGATACATTCGAGACACGTGATGATACATTGTGGGACCTTTTCCGTATTTCTAACGGTGTCTTTTGGTTAACTTACACGAAGAAATGGAAGCCAGTGTCCTGAATCGTGCTGTATCCGAAGTATTGACCGGTAATGATATCAATTACCATTTTCTTCTCTTTTTTAATTCTATAAGAATCTCTAAATCTATTCATCTATTGTATTTAAAATAATTTTCTCCTTTTCTTCGTTACTCTTTGTTACTATGCAGTGCTTTTTAAGTATAGTTTAACATCTCTGATCTCTTCTTCTTTTCTATGGTATTCAAGACAACTTTCTTCTCTCTTCTCTTCTTCCTCTTTATGCTTCTTCGATCTAGTTGAGCATACTTGTTGTGTTCTTCTTAATCTATAATGTTTAAATATGATTGAAATTAATCGTTGTATTAATCAGTTTGCATAATAGGAAGTGTAAAGAAGAGGTGAACAGATTTAATCGTAGAGGATTTAAACGAGATTTTAATCACGCAGAACCTGACCAAGCACATATTCAGTATATAGAGATGCAAGAAAGTCGAACGTCCACCTCGCCACCTGTTCTTCCGCAGCGAAACGTGATCACCGCACAGCCGCAGGGTAAATGATCTGAAGATAATTTTTCTTTCACCAAGTAGCTGTGGTACATCCTACTTTTTTGTACAGGAGAGGTTCAACTACCACGAAGACCGATACCAGTAAACACCATGGACTGGATATCTACACCAAGGTCACAGCTCAGTGCCCTTTCCGGAAGTCATTTCCTTGGAAACGTAGAACAATTAGAAATACAGCAGGTCGTTGATTTGAGCACATGTTAGTAACCTACAAGGAAACAGTTATATAGAATATGATTAACAATACGTATACCGGTATCGAAACAAGATGCAAAACAATTTTTAAAGTGTTCTTTTTGTTTTTAACTAAAATTACTGTTACTACTAATTACGTTTGGGCTCATTTCCATCGAGAGAACTTTATCTATCTATCGATACTATTCTCATAAAACTAGAGTGAATATTATAAAAACTGAAATTCATTGCAACGTAGGCAATATACCTTTCGGATGCTGTTCTATTCACTTTCCCCGTCGATATGTTAAGGTTTACTGGCTGAGCTCGAGGCATTGAGTGGTGGGGCAAGCATGGGGTTAGTTTGTTCAAATTTAACCGAACAGATTTCGTTGAAATTTCTCCGAGAACCAGTATATACAAATCAGATGCCTCTAAATGATTTTCACTAACCAACTGATACAAAACAGACAACAGCACATCATGTTATAGTAATTAAGAAAAATTGACCAAAGTTCTCTTCTTTATCAGTACTCGGTCGATCAGAAAGGAAATTCCAATACAGGGTAAAAGTGCCAAAGGCGGAAACGTTGTTCTTAGCAATGGACATGAAATCAGATGGTCAGTCGAACGACTGGAGTTGCATGAAATTCGTTCACAGTGATTTTGCATTACACATGGTGGACCAATGTGGAGAGACTGCGTTTGTAATGAAAGTAAACTGTAGGTGGACCTGTACATTGAATAAATTGCACGTGAGTGAGAATTACTCGCTTCTACGAGTGTCTAAGATTCCCGTAATAATGATCATTTGAAGAATAAAACTTCATATGAATAGAAAATCACCGTTGGAAGCTCAAACCTGATTGGGACGGTCGAGGAGAATTTCGGCATAATAGGATCAAGTTTCACGGTTTATGACGCGACGAGGAAAGAGTTATGTAATATATACGGTCCGAATGTTTGCGGATGTTGCATGTATCAAGAGGCACAGTTTCAAGTACGATCCACACTTGATTTAAACGAAAATAATATGTTTGTTTATGTTTCGAATATTAAAAGTATATTTTTATTATGTTGTTAATTGATAAAATTGATCAATTAATAATTAAGGTAATTTCCATCGATGGTACACATCAAATTGCATCTCTGATGCATCAGTGGGACAATACTCTTCATGACTATACCTTGTTAATTACGTTTCCGGCAGACACAAACATAAAACTGAAAAGTTTACTCCTTGCTGCTGCGTTTCTAGTGGTAAATATATGAAATCATGTAGTATATCAGTATGCACCATAAAAATCGTGAGATACGCTTCGTAAATTCTAGTGGAATGTCCCAAATACTTTAATCAATTTACGCTTGTCCACTTACATTTAAAATGTGATTAAAAAAAAATGCTAATATACCTCGCTATTTCTTCACAGCGTTTAAACTGGTACTCAATAACAATATATCGTGTAAACGTTCACGCTTGTTTCAGGAACATATGTTTTTCGAACGAGTAAAAGGATCGTTATCACGGACTTAAGCGAGCAAAGATTTGCATTAACTCGTTTAACTAGGACGATACTTCGTTTAAGTGTGAACTTAACATGGACTAATCGTCGTCTAGAAAACGTACAACTTTGAAAATTTTAAATCTTCGATAATTTTGCAAATTTTAAATTTGAATAAACTTAGGTAAACGTTCTGTTTCGTATTGTTTACGACAATGATTGTTCCTCCATTCATTTTATCTTATTGTACATATAAGTACATATATTCCTAATATTGTAACTACTTAATTTAAATAAAAATAGTATTTGAAGTAACCCATGTATTAATTTGAACGTAAACTGTTTGCCTTTCCGACGGAGTCTGACGGTAACGTTTTACCGTAGGGATTTTAATGCGCCGGAAGTGGGATGTACATTTTTCCCTAACATAAAACCCCATCGTGCCGTTTGCTTAGTATGGGACACCTTCGTCCGTTGCGTTCTTTCTTTTTCTTTTTGAAAGGTCGACGTGTTCGGGCTGATAACAACGATAATGATTTCTAATAAACTATATTTTCTTCTCCTCTTTGTACCTTTTATATTCTTGACATTTGGCCAGCTATCAAAGGAACGGAGTTTTAAAAGAATGTGGCTCATTAATCCCTTTACGCAGTATTTGCATTTTACCGCTAAACGACATCACTTGTTTGGCTAAATGCATCGCGTCATCTCGCGGTGTATCATTGGTACTACGTCAAGTAGGTAATTCAGAAATTCATTTCTAGAGTTTAGTAATAATATCTATGTGCTAGATGGCACCACGAGCTTAGTCAATCAAGTGGTACCATCTAGCGATAGACGATAGGTAGTAAGTCAAGTAGATAAATCAGGAGTTCATTTCCTGAGTTTAGTAATAGCACATCTACGATAGATGGCGCTACATTTTCTTACGAATTTTTTTTAAGGGAGGGATGCTTAGTTTCTAGAACCGCCAACACAATTTACTTGATAGGATATGTTTTTTATTCACAGCTAACGAGTTGGAGTAGTCGCACAAGAAGAAGGTCATTTCAATTTGTTTTTATATATATAAGCGTTTTTGTCTTACACTATATCTTATCCTAGATTGGATTCTCGTTTAATTTATCTTAAACTAATACTGCCAATTTATTTATTAGTAACTATATCTAGGGATTTTGTTTCCTAACTGGTGGAGTGCCACTATAAACCGCATGTGTCATTCGTTTTAAGAAAAAGAACAAATATCGAATCAAAAGTCAAAATTGCTGCTTATTAATGATCAAGCAATTATTAATTATCAACTTATTATGATACGTAATAGCATTCATTCAATTAAACTCATTAATACAAAGGTTGATCTAATGCGCAGCTCGTAATTCCTATGCTATGCGAAGAGGGATGTGATGTATTTTGCCACGGAAATGATGCACGGCGTGGGAGATAGTGTGCCTTGGTTTTAAAAAACACTCCGAAAGGTCAGTCGATTACCAGGCCTGATGTGAACCATTCTAGCGGTATATCTGTTTGTCTCGTTATATCAACAAAAATTGATTAAAGTACGTGTTTACGGAGAGCGGTATTCTAAATACTAGCAATATTGTCAATTACGCTACGTGAAAGAGATTCAGGTTATTAAAGTACATGTGTGTCAAGTATTTGACAAGGGAATCAGCAGAAATTTGTGGAGGTCTAACGTCCAAAGTGCTCTCCAGTCAAGGCCGTATCCACGTATTTTATTACACATGCATTGTTATTCAATTCTCACGGGACCCTTCGTTTTCACCTTTATTCTTTTTCAATTCCCCTTTCTCACAATACAAAAATTATCGGCGATCTTAAAATTCGGCGAGACAATTGATCTGCGTCGATCATGTTAGAATAGGCTAAAACAGAATGCCGCATACGGTTCTTACTGCTGCTACTCATCAGTTGATCACTTAATGCTATGATTTACAAGCGCGTTATATACGTTGCTCCACCATCCGTAATTGGTCCGATAAAACGTTTTATCTGAAGTGCTTTTGTTTTTATTTCAGATTTTTTTTTAGACGGCGTAGTTCACGAAAATGGATCTTCTAGCTCTGATTGGTTTAATAGCTGTACTTTACTATCTCGTTTATATGATTTGGCCGTGGTTTTTAGATTGTGATTTGTGTCTAGCATTCCATGAGAAATTTGGAAAATCTATCAGTGAATAATTTAAATATATATATAAATACATATATATATATATATATATATATATATATATATATATATATATATATATATATATATATATAATAAATTGGAAATTCCTATCCTTTAATGTATCTTTACATTTTTGCAGGCTGTTTAAAAGGCAAAGTGATATGGATAACAGGAGCATCAAGTGGAATTGGAGAAAATCTTGCATATGTTCTAGCAGAAGCTGGGTGTAAGCTAATTCTGTCAGCAAGAAGAGAATCAGAGTTAGAAAGAGTGAAGGCTAACTGTTTGCAAAGCAAGTTCTCTTTGTAAAAGTAATGTTTACACTCTGGCTTGAATTTGATTGTAACTTTACTTTCAGGAAATAGAAATTTAACAAGCTCAGATATTGAAGTGCTTGTTCTGGATATTTGTGATATAAATAGTCACGAATCAGCATTTAATAGTATAATTAACAAGTTTGGCAAAGTAAGGATACATTTAATGCTTCTCATTGCAACCATTGATTAGATTTTAATCTTTCCTTATTGTAATTCTAGTTGGATATACTTGTAAATAATGCAGGACGATCTCAACGAGCGTTATGGGAAAAAATTGATCTGGCTGTGGATAAAGTTATGTTCAACTTGAACGTATTTTCGCAACTAGCTTTAAGTAGACTTGTAGCGGAATATTTTTTCAGAGTGGGCGAAGGTCATTTCGTAGTTACTTCAAGTTTGGCTGGTGTTGCAGCAGCACCATTTTCCTCCACTTATTGTGCAACTAAATATGCGTTACATGTAAATTATACGAATCTTAAGAGTAATCAAAATCGTTATTATTAATAATACATATATATACGTATGGTTATTTTTTTATATTTTCAGGGTTACTATTCTACCTTTGTTATAGAAAAAATGGATAAAAACGTAGCAGTAACAATTGTATGTCCAGGAGCAACTCGGACTAACTTCTTAGTAGAAGCATATACAGAGAAACTTGATGAAGTAAGTTTAATATAATTCTACTGTAAAATATTTATCTCTCCTTTGTATTTTCTCTTTGTAGAAATATAACGAAAATGTAAAAGATTCAGAAAATAAAGTTAGCGCGAAACGCTGTGCTACGTTGATGGGTATTGCAATAGCAAATAAACTTTCTGAAGTGTGGATAAGCAAACCACTTGTCCTTCAGTTGTATTATTTAAGAGTTTATTATCCGAACTTAGGAGCATGGTACGTTATTTCGTATCTATCGCTTTCTATTTTGGTGCACTTTGAAACATTATTTTACATTTCAGGATAAGCAGATTACTAGGTACGAGATATTTACTACATTTACGAGATGATAAAACGAAGCTCAAACAAGAACAGTGAACAGTCTATCTCTGTTTATTTTGTTATATTTAATCTAGAAAAAAAACACTCGATGTTTGTTTAATTTAAAAGTGTATTCGGTACTTTTACATTTGCAACATGTTACAAAGAATTATATTAAATTTTTTTCAAGCATGTAATCTCTATGTCTCTTCCCTTTCATTACTGCCTCCTTAAATAACTTACAATAAAGCTCTATAGCACAAGGTGTATCATCATTTCCTGGAACAGGATATGATATCAGCTTTGGATCACAATTCGTATCAACAATACCAATTGTTGGAATAGTCATTTTAGCAGCATGCACTACTGCTGTATGCTGTTTCACAACAGATTCCATAGTGTTAAGGAATATGCACAGATCTGGTAACCTAATAGCCGCTTTAAACTCGTGATTAGCATTTGTAAATGTCCCATGTTTCCAATGCCTTGTATGCGCATACTCTTCACACTCTTTTGCAGTATTCTCAACAAGGTAAGAGATTTGAGGATTTTTTGCTATAAACAAAATTATCCCACCCTGATAGGCTATATGAGCTGTGAAATTCAATGCTTGCCGCAAAAGTTCAGCAGTCTGATCTAAATCAATTATTAAGTGACCTAGTCTAGATCCAAATATAAAGGGTCTCATATAATCATTCAATGAACCTTCTTTGTGACCAAAATGTACCCTTGCCTTGAACAAATCTTTAACAGTGAACATGTCATAAACATGAAAGAAATCTGGATGATCGAGGGGATCTAGACTCTTTAGATCTTCTGTATCTGAAAAGTTACGGTTTTATATCTTATTGATGATAAATAAGATTCAGACAACTTGGAAAGATATTTTTACCATTTTTTTGTTCTTCAGCTGCTGTCGATAATTTATGCTTATGAGGATATGTGAGAAATGGTCGTAATATACTCCAATCTCTCCGCACTATAACAAAATATATAAAAAAAAAAAAACGTGATTCAATGTTTAGAAATATTCAAGAGACAGAAAAGAAGAAAGAAACAATTGTGATATTTACGTTTGGATAAAAATGTTCGTGTAATGATAGAAGTCATTCTACTAATTCTTTTGATTACCTACGATATCCTGATAAACAACTGTATCACTGAAATTTATTCAAATTTCTCTCTATTTCACAGGTTAGGATATATCGTATCGCTACTCAGAATAAAGGCTAATTTCTTTGTATTTTAACAGAGACGTCAACGCAAACGCAATGCAACATATTTCGGTGTTTTCTTTTGAATTATATTAATTTTTTTTCATTTTTAACTTTATTATACTAGTTTACCATGCGTAAATTAATTTTACCACGGGTTCACAAAACTACCGCTACGTGTGTACGATAATTAGTGGTTACAATCTGTGCAATAGTCGTGAAATCTACAAAGATTTGTATTTTATGAATTTTATATAAATTGTATAGAAAAATAGAAAAATTTTTTAAACAGGAAAGCTATTTGAATACTTTTGTCGAAGTAAGGAGAGGGTTAATATCCTTCGATGTTTCTTTCGATTTACATGAAAGGTTATATATAACTTTTTAGCCAATGTGTTACATTTAACGTGGATACGTCTATACAAAATTTGTATAATTTGTCACATAAAATTGTATGATATTGTAATGAAAATGAATTCAGAGGAGGATTGGGACGTAGAACGATACAAGACAGAACACGAATCTGACGAGCATTGGGAGCTTAAACGAAAATTTCTATTAGCGCATAAGGGTAAATTTCCGGAAGACGAACTTATCTGTTTGGCCCAAGTGTTTACAAATATCGAGATACTTGGATGCAGGTATAGTAGAATAATTTTATGTTAACACTTGCTTCTGTTATTTATAGTGCTGATAAATTTAACAAACATTTACAGGTATCCTAAAGAGACAATGCAATTGATAGCTGAATTAGCTCATGACATTGCAGAGGATTATAGAGAGAAACAAAAAAGTAAAATACAAAGAACATTTGTGAAGGCTTCTGATGCTGCTAGCTCAAAGGTTAAAGGTACATTAAAGAATTGTGAGTTAGCCAATCATTGAATAGCAATCAGAGAAGCATAATGGTACTTCTTGTCTCACAATTCTTTATTTAAAGAAAAAAAGAAAAAACAAACACACAATTGTTCCAGGAGCCACTGCATCATCTTCCACCTACAAAGCTGAAACAGGAAATCAATCACAATGTAAAAGAGCATCTAATTATTCAAAGTCTGACGAAATACCTGCCAAACAAAGAAAACTACAGAAGCTTCCATTTGGCGATATTGTAATAATAGAAAGACCAGGGGATATACCACAAAATACACTTGCCTGTGCAGTAAATGCAGCAGGTGGAGATTTAGACTGGAAATTTGACAGGACCAAGGATACTTAGTATGTCCATGTTTTTCTTTCACTTTCTCTTCTGTACATTTTCAAAGCCAATTTAATTATTTGCTTATAGCAAATGCAGTATTTTTATCAATTCGAAATTACTAGCAGAAGCTTGTAGTTCTAATCAAAAATTGGCAAAGAAAGAGGCATCCATTATTGGATTGCACGAATTAGAGAAGCATTATTATACAATTAAGGTTTGTATAGAAAAGATTCTTTCTTATATTTGTATATACCAAAGACTTTGTATAATCTACCTTTCTAATGTCATACAGATTAAGTACAATATAAATAAGGATGCTAATGTAACTACAACAACAATAATAAAAAGTACAGCAACAGAGGATTGCATTTCTGATGACAATATTGGTAAAAAATTAATGAAGCTAATGGGTTGGACTGGTGGTGGTCTTGGGAAATCACAGCAAGGAATTGTAGAACCTATTACGTAAGTGTTGCTCTTGTTTCTGGTTGATTAACGATTCTATTAACATTGAATGTATATTTGCAGACTTAAGCAGCAGATCAGTAGAGAAGGTTTAGGATTAAAATCGAATTCTTGCAATATGACTGACCTGAAGATCAAAGCAAAGGACATCATGAGAAAGTATCTTTCAGGTGATATGCAAAACGACTTAGTATTTTCTGCTGACTTTACTAGTGAAGAGAGAGCAGCTATTCATCAGTAGGTTTAATTATCCACTTAAAAATGTTCCATAGGTAAATTAAAAAAAAAGAAACACCGTTTTGTTACACGTGCTTTTAAATCAATTTTAGGGTAGCAAGACAATTGGGTTTAAAATCGCATAGTTATGGCCCTAAGAATCAACGAACGTTGGTTGTTTCTCGTAAGATAAACGTGCGAGATTTGGTCGAAGAGTTGAAAAATCTCGGCGGGGTTACCAGCAAGTATCAATTAATCGAACCGACCGGACTGTAAATAAAATACTGCATTTCCTTTTCTGTACACCGTGTAAATTCTTTGCCTAAGATGCCAGCTACGATGCATTCAACTTCATGGATAAAATTATTATTACACTATTGTTGTTTCACTGTAAACTTAATACTATTATTGTTTTCTGTTCAGCTTTTTCGTATTTAAATCGGATGCGCTCAAAATAAAACATTTCTAAATATTATGTAGTCAACCTTGTTTTCTTAACGTTATCTGTTTTATAGCTTCTCAAGCATTGGACAATTTTTTTAAGGATCTTTCTATCCCTTAATTTTGATTTTTACGTCTACCCGATGGGAAGAAAGGAAAATTATGTATGAAAGCAGAAAGATCATATTTAATGATTACAATAAACATGTATGTATCTATACGCATATATGTGGTCAGGTACAATGTCAATTCCGTGAGATAAAACTGAAGAAACGTTCACTTTATTTAATGATCATCGCGCGTTCAACTTATTTGCAAGAACATTAGTTTTAATTAATTACCTTTTTAATTAATAGAAGTATAAAATTTTAAGAAGCAAGATCACCTACAAGTGTACGGTACGTCGCAGTTACCGTAATAATAATAATAATGCGTTTGGCAGTAGAACAATTAGAAGTCAAAAGTAACATAGACACGACGGCGTGTGATTTTTCATTATCACATTATTTAAATCTTTGACAACTAAGGTGATCAATGTATACGTATACGCATTGCATATTGTAATTCTACCGGCAACAAGGATCCGATAATGCTCGTTCACGCTACAATTACTTTTCACAGAGAAAAACATCCTTGAAAAGAAAAGGTACATTCTGAGTACATGTAAATTAAGAAAAAAAAGAAAAAAAATTAAATTCCTCCATTTTATACGATAACCCTTTTAGCTGAATACTATGGACGGATTATGTAAATATGTTCTGTTCTATATAATTAATAATTCGTCTAATATACTTTATTAAAATAAATCCCATTAAGAATTATTCATATTATTTTCTTAGTTTAATATTGTTGTAATTATAATTATCGTGCGACATACCCGTTTAACAAGAATTTCATCAGGATATCAAACGATAATAAATATTCCTGTTCGATCTTTTTACAATACACAACATAAACGCAAATGACAGTACGTAAAGTACATAGGTTAGGTTTTGGAATATTTCTTTGGTTTAAATCGTTGAATAATAAGGGGTAAGTAAATATGATTGTTCCGCTGTAAGTAATAAAGGAGAACGCGTGGCGTGTACAAGCATTTCGGCGTTTCATTACTCAAAAGCAAATGCAATCATACTGTGTCTTGCACATCATACATGTACAGGGTTTAATTTCAATTTATCGTTGGAGATAAACGATCTTATTTTAAATACAATACGTCAAAATTGAGAATGAATGGGACCTCGAGGGGGGGGGGGGGGGAGGGAGAAGGAGAAAGTATCAAAACGTTCACGAGCGGAGATTCAGAGCGTCTTGATCCTTCTAAACAAGTCTCGATTTCTTAAAACTTTGCATAAACTTCCCTCGGGATTCTATCTTCGGTCCAGGCCCTACTTTGGACCGCAATTGACATCTGGAGGGAACGTTAAATCTCAACTTCTCTCTTTCTCTCTCTCTCTCTTCACCATTTTCTCTTCTTTTTTTATATACCAAAATATTATATCTACTATCTGATAAAAAGACTTTCTTTTTCTTGATATGTAATTATATAGACTTATTTGTCATTAATTAGAAGATATGTCATTGATTGACTAGAAGATATTACGCTTAATAGGTTAGAGATGCGATTCATAATTACACTGAATTCTCTACAGGGTCTAGCCATTATATACGATTGTTCTCCTTTTTTCTCGTTTAATATTACTTCGAAATTTCAATCTTGAGAAGAGATTATATTTTGAAACTCGTGATATCTCGAGGCTTAAGAACAAAAAAATAATTGGAGAACTGGCTTCCTAAGAGAATTCGGCACTCGTCATCTCCAGATTAGATTATTATTTGATATGTATCTATACTGATATGTTGTGTTGCGTTACCGCAATGAAAATATTAATACATTATAGCATTGTATACTGGCTTCATCATCGTCATCGTCGTCATCGTCATCATCACTACCACCATCATCATTATCATCATTGTCTTCATCTATCTTCTTAAGTATAGTGCGCGTTATACCCTGAAGAAACGCGATATGATGCTCGATTTGTACCTGCTTCACTTCTCATCCTTAAAATAGATATATATGTGTTCCTCTGTACACATGTACATGTGTTCCTCTGTACACATGTACATGTGTTTTCCTTTCAGTACATATAATTCGTCCATTTATATTGGACTAAAAGAAATTCATCGATCGATCGAAAAGAAACTGTGCAATCGATTCCGCTGTAACTAAATCGATTCAAATAGACGAGCAAGAAGATACGTAGGAATTGATTGAGATAATTGGACAACTTTCTCGTCTAATGATAGTCGTTAAAATATGTATCAACGGAAAAACTTTAAACATTCAAATTTCGGCTAGTCTACGGATTTCTGCTCGGTGCGGTATCAACGAAGAAAAAAAGTGCGTACAGGTATTTCGTTTGTTAATTAAAGTCGACAACGCTTCTCGCTAATACTACATACTCTATACAACCGATTACACTAAGATTTCGATTCTTAGACGTTGCATGTAATCAACTGCTTTCTTGTACTCCGTAGTAGTATATATCAAAGCAATCTCTCTTTCTCTCTTTCTCTCTTTCTCTCTTTCTCTCTTTCTCTCGTTCTCTCTCTCTCTCTCTCTCTCTCTCTCTCTCTCTCTTGTATATAATGGAAGAGGTATTATCTGAGATTTATCTGATTGTCCCTCACTTATTTAGCAGTGTATAATTGTATCTTTATATGTGTCAGTGTATGCTTCATGATGTACAATTCTGTGTACATTTACAATGTTACAAACGACGAGATACTGGTGCAATATCCAGAAATAATCTCGACACGATGCGATACAATACGAGAAATGAAAATTCTTCAAAGGATTTTTATGTAGTACTGTACCAGCAGTAGTTATCCGGTTTGCAAGATTGTAAAAGTGCGATAGACTACATGTAAATATATATAGGGGCGGTTCTAGTATATAAGTGTACAATGCACGCATGCGCGCTACCGGCAAAATTTTTAAGACGACCGATGGCGCACTTTAAAGAATAAAATTGCATTTGATTCTTTTTTTTATCTCTTTCATAAAAACGTAATATTACATTCCCATAGATTGGGCTAGGTTGTGAATGTGCTCACGATCCGCATTCATGGGACGTGACCAATACTTTTCTATTATTCTAACAGGCGGCTGACAACCCAGAACCGACCCTGAATATAGTATCTACATGTATATGTATGTGTGTATATATGTATATATGCATACAGGTGCAGTGTCTGATGTTCCAGCCATAAGGCAGATTCTTGTGCATGCATGAAATTATATACGTGTCGTTACTTTGAATATAACGAATACAGTCATCGAAGCACAGCTTCGATAACAGAATAGGAGAGGAACGCATGGGAGCTCTGTCGGTAACTCTGTAATAATAATATCGAATGTATCGATACGTCTCTACGATTCTTGCACGCTGCACTTAGGAGAAATTTGAAAATCAGTCCAATAACACATTTAATGGAAGCTAAGAGACAAAATTTCATAGCGTTTCAAAGGGGGAGAAAAAGAGCAATCGATAAATGAGATTGTATAATTAAATAGATTGAAATATTCTTTTTGTCCCTCGACGTATTATTTTTTGTGTCTCTGATCGCATGTCGACGATGTTGCCATGCCGGCTCACGAAAGCGAACAACGGTCAATCGATTACAGGCTGCGTGACATCAAATAGAGAACGCTTCGAGTGAAATATAATTAATTGACCTAGTAATTATTAAGTTCTTGCCTGTAGGTTTAATATTACTTAGTTAATTGCCACATTTCTATCTACATTTCTTCATTTCTTTTCTCCATTTCATTTGATCTCCGTTTAGGGAAATCCTTCGAAATAAATATATAGTATCACTCGTTGCAGCAGGAAAGAGAGCGAGACGTCGCGTCGATAAAAGTACACATGTACCTATATACAAGCGTGTTTTGACCTTTGACATTTAGCGAAAGTTTAAACGTTCAGTACTCCCATGCCTCTCGATTACAATGGATATCTCTTCGACTCGATATCTCGATGCTTACATACGGTGTGTGTCCTTTGAAAAGCAAGGAGAACAATATGAAAAGACATTGCAAGTTGGAAGGATGCGAAATGAGAAAAGGAGGGGAAAAAATTGTAAGTGAAAGGAAAGGGGGAAGGAGGAGATAAGTAGGCGGCAATTATTTCGCGAGGAAGACCTTGCAAAAGAACCGAGCTTTCAAAGCAACAGGATAGTGCGATTGTAATACGATACAGCCAATGTTATAATGCCTCCGCGATGTCGTTTCAAAAGAGTGCCTCCTGTTCAATCGAGAAAACCGGTTTTCACGAGCTTTTCCAAGAAGAATTTTACGTCTCCCAGCTCGGAGTCCTTAATACCGATCGATTTCAACATTCCCAGATCACCATTCTCCACCGCCATGAACACGGAGCGTAGATGTTCCAAATCAGAACGCATCAAATGTAGAGCTGCACCGAAATCTTCAATTGTTTGAGACTCTACGACAAATAGGAATTTACCGTGTTAGATTCCATTGTAAAAACCTTAGAGGAAATTTGAATGTATCACATATAAGATGCAAATAAGCTTGACTTACCGGATAGCGCTATGGCTACCGTATTCACCCCACCGAGAGGTTTTAACGTGTCCCTTGCCTTGGTCCCGAATAATTTCTCAAGATAGTTAGGACCGTGACTGGCCAACAAGGACTGCAGGAAGCTAGCAGTCTCTTCTACCGGAGGTCTTTTTGCTAAAACAAGCGATAAAGTGGTCTACATATTTTACATACTACTACAACATTTTATCGCTTTTTGTTGAAGTCAATTAATTCTACTTGTTGACCTTAGTTTTTTATTTAGCTATAAATGTTACAACATGGAACTTGGACCGAGCAGTAGTAACGACCGAACGTAAATCAAACAGCTAAATATGTTCGTGTCATATGAAAACTTCCTCACAACTTTATGCCTATTTTACTATCGTTTTTTACGCGAGTTCTCTGGACTATTTAATTTTTTGTTTAATGGAAATCATAATTTTTTTTTATAACAAGCTAGGAACATTACTGTAAACAAAAGGAAAGGAAGAAAGTATGAACGAATTGTTCGACGTATGAAGAAAATAATACGTAGAATTTACCAGCTGTGCATAATCGCGAATCTTCATCGTAACCGTCTTGACAGTCGGGAGCTCCGTCGCACAAATACTGGATCGAGATGCAGACTCCATCTCCTGGACACTTGAACGGTTCGTACGGTCGACATGCATTTTCTGGAACATTTCGTACATCGTAAAAAAAAAAAACGAATAGTAGGAAGAACATTGAATGCTTTCCATGCAATTTGGACAATTTTCAACGTTTATATCGAAAAAGATAGATAATATAGCGATCATTACTTTGCAACAAATGTAATTCTAAATGTCACAACAGTCTAATATGTTTAAATAAGTAAACTTAAAATATTTAATAATTTGTAGTAGTAGTAGCAATAAACGTTATTTGATAAATATTCAAGAATTCATCACATTTATCAAATTTAGTGGTGATTATGTATAATAATCGGCAATTATACATAATTACTGGATTAATCACATTTACCGTAATATATACATTGTATACGTGCATGTTGCGTGTTGAACATTTTACATGTGAAATAAGCATCGACGCGTGCGCAAGCTTGTGTTCATGTGTGTGTGCATATATGATAATTTAATGGTAATACCGAAATGAACATACATATAGTAATTATTGGTGGAGCACAAGTGATTTATGTATATAGGGAGAGCCTGTTGTTACAAGCGACATTGATCCCGCCACGAGGATATTTTCTATCGAGCTTATAATCTAGCCGTCGTTTATTCGATTGCTCGAAAATCGCTTGTTCTTGTTCGTTTCCTCTAACGATTTAAATTGATTTGGTCGCTGGAAGAGGTCATAGATTAAAAGCATCCAATGATATTCCACCAGGGTTACCAGTATTACTTCGACTTGGTTAACATATGTTTCACGCTGCTGCCTTAGCTTTCAACTTTTTATATCTTCAAAATTCTATTAAATTACAATTGTCTAGATGTTCAATGAAAACGTGTTCTCCTTTAAAACTGTATCAATTTGAAATGTCGATAATCGGCTGTTTCGTTCGAGGAACAAGCGTAATTCAATACCATCTGTAATTCGAGCCTTCCTAGTTACCCGCAAGGAACTTCATGCTGTTTAGTACAGTTGAAAGGAATTTACCGCTGGTAAAGTAACGTTTATTGGCTCGGGACCGATTACTGACAAAACGAACCACGTTCCGCTCGTTGTGTCGAATAAACTACTGGGTCTTGTCACGAAGATGAATCGTGATACGTTTAACACACCATGCGGACTGAAATTGCCACTTAAACGGTACTATGGATACAATGGATTATCGTGTAGAGATAAACCTTTTTCGGTTAGGTGGATATTGTCGAATAGTGATGTACGATTAATCAAATTCTTATTGATTTCTATGAAAATTTATATCAATTTTTGTTAAAGTAATATCACTTTAAGAAAAACATATCGCGTACGAATGATCCATGGTAACTGACTATATGAGACAAAAAATTTGTTGATTTCAAGTCTATGCTTGGTTACATACGTATATTGTACGTATATAGAAGCATCTCGTAGCTATCGATTGCAGTCCATAATCGTATCGAAAAGGTTAAAATGCATATGATATCGTGGACCTTTGTAAAGGTAACAAATTAAATGGTCAATATTTAAATCTATTTTCGACCAGTATTTAAATCAACTTCCGGACAGTATTTTATTACCAAAAAGGTCAGTATAAAAATACTAAACGGTATGTAAATAAAAAAAATAGTACATAATTTATTTAAATACTGACAATTTAATATAGATACTGACCAAATGATAGTGACCAAATTATTTAAATACTAACTCTTCATATTTAAATACTGACAAAAAGGGATTAAAATACTGACCAGTAAAATACAAGCCCTTTGTAAACAGTTGTTAACGAACGTAAATAAAATACACGTATAGTTATCCATATGTAAACTCTTTCAATTGAAACAAATCAACCCCGTCTATCTTTTCAATGTAGCATAAAATGATCTATTCAACTAGTATAATGAAACACACATTAGCATGATAAAGCCTAAAGAATTGCATAGATTGCATAAAGAGTAGCATAACAATAAATGTATTTGGACCAAGCGGAATCAAGGTTGCATTCGTAGCTTTCTGATTACCGACCCAAGTTCGAGATCGGCTACGTTGTGATAGCAGCTTGCTTACCTGTACGTTTCGAGATGAAGTGACCGTAAAATCGACTCAAGTCGATCGCCATGACGGCGCGCGGAAAAATAACGCAAACACTCAGGGCGAGGCTAAGCGCAGCCACGCTAGTGCAGAATCTGTGAACCATTATCAGCCGGTAAACGGTTCAACTACTCTCTCGACGAGGAGGTAAATTCACGCCGCGCACTACCCTTTGTTTAGTTTCGGGAAACAAAACCACCCTTTCTCTACGCTGACTACGACGACGTCAGGGAACGTGAATTCTCAAGCTTCTTCTTCGTAGTGATACTTGTGCTGTAATCAAAGTGAGACGCTCCCTAATACACCAACCCCCTTATAACCAAGAATACGCGTACAATTTTTTTCGCCGCTACTTTACTCTTCCTTGTTTGCCTACTTGGATGTTTTTTCTTGTTTCACAGCCACCCTCCGTCTCTTTTCGACACCGAGTGTGGCTGGCGCGTAACGCGGGGTGCACGGGCACTGTGAACACACCTGCGTACCGTACGTATAACCAACACATGCCATGACGAGTACGTATTACAATCCCCCACTCCACTGTTTTGTTTCCGATCCATGGGGTGGGGAATACGCGAGAATCTGCTCGACCAATAGTCGGACGGGCCTTGATGGTCCGTGGCCAATCGTACCTGGTAAAATCGAACCCTCTACCCTGGAACACCCACGCGACCCTTCTCCATTACCATGTCGCATCGATTTCAACCCCTTGTACGTAACATTTGTTTATCGTTCTAATGATACGTTTACGCAAGCGGAATGATATGGTGTATGCTGTCTTTAGGACGAACGGAGAAAGGGGTTCACAAAATTTCGGGAAATTCTTGTTTTTAAGCTAATTAATACGCGACGGCACTGGACGGTCTTGAAGAATGACGGCCATGAACGATTTCCTCGATCCTTCGTGCATTATCGAATGACTTTTTTTTTTAATCGTAATTAAGAGGAAAGATAAACTTTATTATCGATGGGAATTAAGAATTATTAAAGATTTGAAGAATAGTGAAATGAATACGATCTTTATGAACAGTAAAATAGTATATAGAAAAAGGCTGGTCAGTATTTTAATCCCTTTTTAAATAATTTGGTTAGTATCCTCTAGTCGGTATTTATACTAAATTGTCAGTATTTAAATAAATTATGTACTGACCATTTTTTTATTTACATACTGACCGTTTAGTATTTTTATGCTGACCTTTTTGGTAATAAAATACTGACCGAAAGTTGATTTAAATACTGATCAAAAATAGATTTAAATACTAACCGTTTAATTTGTTGCCATAGAAAAATAGTCGAGGTATGTATTATATCACGTAGCTTCGTAATTTTTACATACGTTATTCACGTTCATCCATGAAGCATTCGAAATATCGAGCGTGACTTGTTAAAGTATAATCTATTTTCATATTCTTCTTTTATTATGTACAATTAATTTACAATACTTGAGCCGATAAATTATAAATATTACGATGAAATTTCTTTTCAATTTGTCTCGCAAGAACATACGTAACGAACGTGTAATCATTGAAAAATAAACAACTCTTAATACATTGGACTGAAGTTCGTCGCACTTACATTTTGCGAATGTGGGATTGATAATTAAACAAAGATTAGTTTTACGACGAAGTTTACGTAACTTTTGAAGTTAGAGGTAATTTTAAGGTCACAAATGAAACATAAAATACAATTTATCTAAGCATTGCTATTTTAACATGTTTCTTAGCCAAGGTTATAAATTTCCCAGAATCGGTAAAAAAAAAAAGTTAACCATAACGCGGCCTCCATGTGGTTTGTAACTATGAAATCTTCCTTATTGGAAAATATCAAGCTTATGGCGAGGAGTCGTTTTGTTAATATTTTTCTAACATACACAACTAGTGGTTCGTTGAAATAAAAAAATAATTTTACTATAGAAACTACCATAAATATGTTTCTAAATGCTTTTTATTCAGATGATAATAAAATTAACAATACTTGTCATAGTTCTTTTCGCAAATTCTGTTTTTTCTTTGGATATCAATATTATTTAAAGATAATTATCTGAAACGCTACTGTTGATACAAACCTGTAGATAACTCCCGCGAAAACTTCGTACTGTACATAACCTAAAAAAATATTGACATATGTATATGTTTTAAATACGCAACATTTAAGCAATAGATTCTTTCTACTTGCGAAATGGAGTTAATTAAATAATCACGGCGAGATGCGAATTTTAATTGTTATGCCAATCACACGGAGAGAAACAACGGGAAACCGAGTAAATAGATGAAAATGTATTAGATGAAATTTTAAAGAAATATTTACAGTATGGAGGATCTAAAGTGTAAATTTTTCGGTCTTATCAATAAACAGGTGAATAAATTTTTGGTACATGTGTTAAACTTAGGAATTGCGAATTAATCTGACAAAACTGATAAAGATAATTTTTTTCCCATCTTTTTTTTTGGTTATGCTTGAGGTTATGTTATACTAATTTTGAACGTATCTTTACGAAGCGTTCGTTGAATCATTTCAAACGCAGTTTAATGTAATTTTAAAAAGATTTGGCGCGACATTTATGTTTTCTTTTCATTGCTATTCAGAATGCAACCAAAATTCCACTTATGGGTTTAAATCCGGATCTGCTCAATCCGTCAGAAGCCCAGGAACCAGATGATATACAACAAAAAACTGACCATTCAACAGAAAGTAAACGAATTCCCGATGAAAATATATTAGAATCAATAGAGAAAATTTATTTCGAGACAGATCAGAATTTTGATGCTTGTAGACACGAATTGAGAAAATTGCCAAAGGTGTTGCAATCTACAGAAATTGAAAAGTGTTATAAGAAACTGAAACAGCAACATCAGGTTGTCTCAAGTAAAGTCCTCCAACATATTCTAGAGAAACAGGATGCTTGCAAGGAAGAGTTTGAGAAAATCTTACTGATACAAGAACAATTGCAAGATGTATTAGAAATATGCAGAATGGGAAGAGCTGATCTGAAATTAGCAGAAAGACAATTCACAACAGCCAGTTTGGGAATATTGGCGAATTATAAAAAACGACAAATAGTAGAGGAACTATTGAAAAATCTAAATACCATAAAAACACTGGTGAGTATTCTTAGATATCTATTCATTGAAAAAGTAACAATTGTTTGATTTGTTATAATACTTTGCAGCAACGTACAGGAGACAGATTGCAAGAACTGCTAAACGAAAAGAATTACCCCAGAGCAATCTCATTACTTTTAGAATGTCAAAGTGCTGCACAAACGTATAAACATTTTCATTGCATCGCCGCGCTAAATGGAAAATTACAAGACATTTTGGAACAAGCAGAGGAAGCTTTGGATGTTACACTCTCGAAAATGTGCACACAATTCGATATGACAATATATACATCGATACAAGAAGCTTACACCCTCCTAGGAAAGACTCAATCTGCAATGGATCAATTGCATATGCATTTCACCGCTGCGATTCACAATACTGCTTTTGCAGCTGTTCATTCATATGCAGGTGGAGATACAAAGAGGCAGTATAAACAACTTTGTCAATCGGTACCGCGCGAAAGTTGCATCGCTTGTCTAACAGAATTATGTAAATCTCTATGGACAATATTGAGTTCTTACTACTTGGTAGTAAACTGGCATAATACGCAAGAGAATAAAATTAAATATAAAGCCGACATTAAAGATTTAGAGGAGACTTTTAGCAAACAGTATGTGAAACATAAATTAGAAAACAGTATGATACGTGTGTGGCATGATGTTGAAATAAAAATATCAATATTTTTAATGAACGCGGATTTAACTTACATTAAATTCGAACAGTTCGTTCAGGTTTTAGGTATAGTTAACAGGTAAAAAGTTTTCCGAGATTCTATGTAAATTAATTTATCGGCACTACGTTAACAAAAGGTACTTGCAGATTAATGGAAATTGGAGAAGAGTGGTGCAATTTCAAATCAGAAAATCTACAGGAATCTATAAGGAAACAATCTTTGTCATATTTTTCTCATTATCACGCATCGAGACTCGACGAGCTTAGAATATTTTTGGAAAACGACGGATGGGAATTATGTCCCGTTAAGTCAAACTTCGTTGCGACGCAGTTGCAAGAATTCAAAAGTTTAAAGCCATCGCTGAGTAGTTGTAAAGCTTGGAACAATTTGGATAACTCTAATGTTGGTGAAAACGATAATCCTATGGGAATAGAATGGATCCAGAAATATTTAGAAGGAGGTTCATCACCATTTTCTATAGGTTTAGATGATACAATGGACGAAGATATTTTGATAAATAACGAGGTACAATGTAGTTTCATTTATAAGCGATTTTTTTTTTTTCTTATACTAAATTGACAATATCAATATGCAAAATGTCTTGCAATACACAGGATAATCATCAAGCGTATTTTTCCGACGAATCCGACGATGACATTCCCGATGAATTGAAACGCGAATACGTCGATGATTCGGATCACGTAAAAACGAACAAAAAAAAGGGTAAACTGAAACTGTCGGGACCGATGGTTACAAACACTACACTGAGTATATTGCGCGTTTGTGGAAAGTATTTACAAATGTCTAGATTATTGCGATCGATCGCGGTCACTGTCATACAAAGTATGATACAGTTTTATGAACTGTGCTTTTATACTGTACATTTATTCTTTACTTCAGATCTGGTATGTTTTTCTTTTTCTTTTTCTTTACTACGCACGTGTTCGTCAGAAAAGTAAACTATACGTCTATTGAATAATAATTGTTTCTAGCAAATAAACAGCGATTCTTTGTACAGTCCGAAATTAAAGTTATCTCTGGCAAGGATTAAGGAAAATTTAATAATTTGCGAGAATGATACGGAAGATAATCTAAAACTGAATTCTGATAAAGTACGACAGCCGCAGCTCTCTTCCATTGTAAATTTATCGCAGCCGGAAAATCTTCACGGTTTGACTGAACGTATTGTAGCAGTGGAATCCTTGATATTTTTAGGCAGACAGTATGAAAGTTTAAAACCGTATCTGGAACATCTTATTGGCCCTAGTCCGCAACGTGGCTTCCTCCATCAGTTTTACATGCAAACGATAGCATCGACAACAGACTTAAGGAAGCCGGTATACATGGCAGTTGCGTCCCAAGCATTCGATGTTGCAAATATTTTAAATTTAATGAACAAAGTTAACTGGGAGGTGACAGATGTCATGTCTCAGCATAGCGGATACATCGATGCTTTACTTCAGGTATTTATCCTTTTCTCAAGTAAAATGTTTACCTTCGTTTTTCAACACCGAATTACAAATTGTCTCTTATAGGAAATATACGTGTTAAACGAAAAGTTGAAGAATATCGGAAGTTGTCTTCCTTTGGCGGAGGATGTATATAACGCTGTTTGGGAAAATGTCGCACATCTAATAACTCATACTTTGGTAGAGGGGTAGGTAATTTTCGAAACTTCCAATTTCATTGGTCGTGCTTAACTACGTTTATCTTTATCGTAGATTTTCTACGGCTAAGAAGTGTTCGAACGGTGGCAGAGCATTGATGCAACTCGATTTCACGCAATTGAAATCGAAATTTGAGACAATGACTTGTCTGCGACCGATGCCGCATAGAGAATATGTTGAATTGTACATCAAAGCTTACTACCTTCCTGAGAACAGTTTAGAAGAATGGATAAAAGAGCATAAGGTTAGATTAGGTTACATTATGTATCTATGTATATCGAAAGATATTTCGACGTGTTCTTTATTCTCGTTCATTTTGTAGGAGTACTCTGTCAAGCATCTAATCGGCTTGATTTCCTCCGCTTGTCAGAATAATAAAAAAACTCGGCAACGTTTGATAGCACTTATAGAAGAGCAGCGACCTAGTAGATAGCATAGGGCTATACATTTCAGTATATCTCAAGATTATGTCGAAATAGGAATTGCACAATGGACGAATTTTTAGAAGTAACTAAAAAAAGATAAAGAAAAAACATGAAAGAATGTATTTTCTCTCTGTACATATATTTGAGAACTTTTATTATGTATCAGCCAAGTAAGCAAAATAACTTAATAACTCTCTACTTTTCATGACATTTTTGTTTACTCAGTGTGCATATTAAGTTTACCGATGAATGGTCTTCTATAAAACATTGGAAAAACATGCAGATTGATTTGTAAAATCGAAGGAGTATGTGACAATGTACGGAAATTGTTAATCTTAATATTGCATTAATATGTGTCACTGAATGTAACTAATATCGATTGAAGGAATCTCATATAGAAAAAAAAATTTACAATTTTCGTATTATATCGTTATTATAAATTAATCGTAAACCTTTTCGTACTGTATTAATAGAAAGTATGTGATGTTTATCATTTAGATCTATTGTTGTATTAGCAAGATACCGAGGGAAAAGATTTCTGCATCGTTAAATCTAATAAGAAATCGAATATTAATTAAATTTTGTTATGTCAATTTTATGCTCGAACTTATTTTCTTTTTTTTTTGCTTAGTCATTACAGTGTTCTGCGTGGTTTTGTAGAACGAAATGTGCAATTTTAAAACCGTGAAATTCATTAAAGGAACAAAGTTGAATGACCGATTTCAATAAAAGTCATTTATCAAATACGTGGAATTTGATTATTAAACTTAGACTCCTTGATAGCTTTATTAGTTTCGTATGCAGTGCGATGGTGGTCATGCATTACCATATGTGGTTGGGTTAAATTAGATTAGATTAACAACAATGCATTCGCGTATAACTGAATTTGCGAAAATACACAATCCAAGGTTATATGATATCTCATATATGACAAAACATCCTGTGGGAGAAAGAATCTTTACTTTTTCAGTTGTTTGCTATTGTATGGTACTGTATGATCATATACAATAGCAAATATATTAGTTTTTATAATATAAATTATCAGAATTACATGAAATACTAGTTATTTATAAATATTAGTTATTTATAATATAAATTATTGCAAACACAATTATAGAATACTAGTAAGTAGCTGAAGTTCTTTTGTAAGTATTTATTCTGTTATCAATTTTTGGTTCTAATCGCAAGTGCGAAAAAAGTAACTTACACGAGAATTTTTTCGAAAATAATAAATAAAATGGGTCCATAAGGTTAACCCGAAAACGAAGAACTTAGGGGCTTTAAGAAACTGGTTTTAAATAGGAGAATCTCTGCGGATAACTTTCATTTAATCATAATGCAAAATATAACGATTAAAAATACTTAAAAAAAAAAATTGTATGTAAAAGTTGTCACTTTTGTTAAGCTTTTAACATTGACGTTTAATAGTTTAATATTTGCTTAATTAGAATTTATAAATTGATCGAAAATTGTAATGCAATAATTTGTATATTATCGATGAGATATTGAATGATTTATATTCGTTAAAATTAAATGCAATTATACATATATATCACAAAATACTTTTATAATTTAAAGGTGTCTTTATTATACAAATAATAATATACAAGTACATATTTATTCCGAGTTCATCGGTTTCCAATTTTGTAAAAATTATTGTTATTTATCTATATAGTATTCACTGTAGTATTACACTTACTGTATATTTATATAATTTACTTGTACTAAAAACCAAAAAATTCTATTGCACCTCTAGTTACTATTCACAAAAGTATTTTAACGTTCAACTTATTTCTCGGAGAGTTACGTTTTCTTTATTTAAGCTTCAACTACTAAAAAGTTCGAAAATTTATATAAAATCGATTATATACGATGCATTACTTCGGGTCACGCTTTTGTTTGAATATGAAAGAAATAACTAAGAAAGAAAAAAAACGACAGCTTCACTAACAATCTTCGCAACAACCAATGATACAATTGTTTCTTTCATTTATTACCGTTTAAACGTGAAAATCGATCGATGTCGGTGCATTGAGAATTCTCTGGCTAATAGCATAGGTCAGCGTTTCCCAATCTTTCTTTTTTTTAACTTTCTGGACCGTATACACTATCGAATAAAATTTGTTATTTATAAAAAGAGACAGTCTAGTGCATTCTAGGTTCTACGTGTTCCTTCTGTTGAAAAGATTACAGCGTTAAAGAATTTTTTTGTTTTTCCTATAGTTTTAATAAAATGAAAAAAAATCACGATCCATAAAGTACCGAATGTTAAGAAACGCTGATTGAACTTTATGATTGAAGTAACCAATTTCCTCCTTACTCCAAAGCGTTTTATATCGAGCCCTGAATTCTGAATGGCCCCTGTTAAAAACAAATCGTTTGGAAAATATAGAAGATACGCATTCGTGTGTATTTAACAATGGATATGATGATAATATCAGATGCTTACTTCGACGATAAATGTCTGTTCGACAATGCTATAATTGTTAGTACTGCGTTAGAACGTATATTATCTAACAGAAGTGAAATTACGTGTACATTTC
The DNA here is from genome assembly GCA_951804975.1 of Anthophora plumipes. Taxonomy (NCBI): domain Eukaryota; kingdom Metazoa; phylum Arthropoda; class Insecta; order Hymenoptera; family Apidae; genus Anthophora; species Anthophora plumipes. Next base: position 16,337,462 of record OX638122.1, on the reverse strand, counting down.
GTTCTTTCTCTCACTCCATTTTCTTTTTTTTTTTTTAAGTAAAATCGATAATCTTGATTGTAAATGCTTTTGCTATTTCACACTGAGCAGAGAATGAATAAATATACGTATATTGCTATTAGACGAAGTTTTGCTTTATCTAAGCAAATTATACTAAAAATATCTGCTTCGAATTGTTTATCATTTATTTTGTAGGATTCATTTGATTCCAGGCTTTGGATATTTCCTATCAAAATCTGTATTCCATGGCTAAAGACTTAAATAAACTTTGATTTAAATCAAGTTTATTACCATAATCTACTGGTTCTTCTGTAATTTTAAAACGGAATTTTTCTTTTTTCTTTTTTTTTTGTTGATAACAATTATTCTCTAACAAAGTTACGTTACATCTTTCTTTTTTTTTTTTACAATTATACTAACTAAGGGAAACAAACATATATGGACACATCGTGACAGCTTTTTTTTTATACGAATGAATATTAATAATGAGCATACATATATATGTATATAACCATAGAGCACTGCTCGATACTAGCACACATAACCGAGAAACAGATTACCATTTCTTTTTTCTCTCCAAAGCCTGTGCAATGTCTTCTAAATATGAGTTAATTTTATTTTGCACATTAGTTATCAAATACAACACTTAATATTAATGGTACGGATGCCGAGAAAAAGAATCTGACGAACTTATATCTCTGTATAATCCTTACTCTCTGTTTCATGTAAAATAATACAATTTGTTAAAATCCTAATATCTTAATATAATCTTGGAATGCAAATAAAATGTTATAAGAACGCAGAGCAAATCCAGCAACGGATCACTGTTACTCCATTTTAATCGCTATGCAGCCATGAAACTCGTAGAACAAAAAAAAGAAAAAGAAAAAGAAAGAATCGAACAACGATGAAATTTCTCGGTTGAAAAGTAACAGCGAATATCGATGAATATGTTTATCACTCTTATTCTACGCGTTATTATAAAAACGAAACGAGACGCACGTAAAACATTGTCTGACTCTTTTCCCTGTGATCTAATTCTAATTTTCCGTAATCCGATCACTTAACTGGTAGAAAATATTGGCAGATTCAATGCTGTTACCATTATTGAGTAACATTGTTCCTATTTTCGCTACCTTTCTTTTCACACTCTTTCTGTCTGTCTGTTTGTTTGAGCTCCTATTATCAAACCTTTTGTGGCTTGCCATTTGTGCGTACGGAACAACCCCATTTATATGTATATATAAGTGTACGTTCATACATTTATTGCATTTCAATTTGAATAAAGCACAAAAAATATACGCAGCAACGCTTTTTTTTTGGACTAAAATGGCCGATCGATTGATGTGGTAAAGAATGTTACTCAACCTGGAAGACAGTTATAAAAAAAAAAACCAAATTGAAATCAGAAATACATTTTTAAAGAACGAGGTCGTTTAGCAAGAATTTATCGAGGAATATTATCGTGCTATGTAAAATCATTAATACAAGTGCTTTGAATGTTTTACTCACATACATCGGTAGAATTATATATATATATATATATATATATAAATATTATGTGTGATACATATTATCGTATATCATCGACAACAACCAGTGAAGAATGAATTTTACGTCCAGTTATTTATGGACAAAATATTTTACATTGAATCATTGCGTAAATGATCATTTTTTAAAATTACAAAGTTAAATTTGTTTTTTTTTTCTTTTTTTCTTTTTTATGAATGCATCCGTTAATATCGTAAGTAGTGTTCTTACAACTTTTGTATCCTCTTACAAGTTAGTAATCCTATTAATGCGATACGCACGCGAATATTTATATATTTATATATAAATTATAGTAAAATGCTGAACGTGATAGTTTAATCAATAATGTTGCATTAACTATTTTCACGCGCTTTAGTAAACAGTTAGTAACAAAGTCTATATCTTTTGGTACTTTGATAAATTTCTATTTATATAGTATTAATATTACCGAAACGCGCCATGTGATATTAATGGCTGCTTTACGTTTGCTGTTATATATCCAAAGTGATTTTCTCTCTCTCTCTCTCTCTCTGCCTCTTTCATTCTCTCCCTCCCTCATTCCGCCTCTCTCTCTCCCCATCTCTCTCTCTCTCTCTCTCTCTCTCTCTCTCGTGGATCTTAATGATCATTATCAGTTGTTATAGAGCCTCTACATGATAAATAAAAATGAAAATACAAAGCAAACGTACATTCTTGGCATGTGGCTAATCGATGAAAAATAAATATTTGTTCATAATTTATGATTACTGGTCAACCATGTAAGGCCTTCGTAAAGCCCATCTCCAGTTGTGGCACATGATGGTTGAACATACCAATTCCTATCTCGTATCCTAGTTAAACCCAATTTTTCTTGTATTTCGTGTGGCTTCATTGCTGGAATACAAGAAATTTATATTTATATATACACATGATATAAGAATTTTTTTATATGATATGATTATATATTGTAAATGATTAAAATAATACATGATTTTTTTTACCATCTGGAAGATCTTGTTTGTTCGCAAAAATTAAAATAATAGCATCACGCATTTCTCTATCATTTATAATTCGATGGAGTTCCTGACGTGCTTCGTCTATTCGATCTCTGTCTGCACAATCTACTACAAAAATAAGTCCTTGCGTACCAGTGTAATAATGACGCCAAAGTGGACGTATTTTATCCTGTCCACCAACATCCTACAACAGATCATTGCATTTATTAAATCTTAGGAATATTCTCAATGTTATGTTGAAAAAAAAAAAATAGAAGAACCAATTATCATTGCTTACCCAAACATTGAATTTAACATTTTTATAGGTAACTGTTTCTACATTGAATCCTACAGTTGGTATAGTTGTTACAGACTGTCCTAATTTAAGTTTATATAGTATTGCTGATATGTAATTAAGGAAAGATTACAGACACAAGCGTAAATGTAATTCTGAAAAACTTTTATCACAAAATTTTAATACAAAGAGAACATCTATGAAGGATACTAGTTTTTCCAGCAGCATCCAATCCTAACATGAGAATTCGCATCTCTTTGTTGCCAAAGATTTTTGACAACAACTTGCCCATCTTGCCAGCTGCTTTCTAGGCACCTGGCACCTGAAGTTAACAAATGTTACTTTTAAAGAAAAAAAATGATTTTCCCGTGTCTGAGAATTTTCCGTACCGCAACAATGCTTACATAAAAGTTCTCTTATTGCAGTAACGAAATTTTTTCTGTCATATTTTAAGAACAATTGAAAACCTTATATCATATCCCTCGATAAGTTTTGTGTAAAAACGCGTCTAAAAAAAAATATAAACACATCGTGAAGAAAAAGAAATATTCTACGAGTCTCTTAATCCTTGTTTAAAATGAATTATTAAAGAAAAGTTAGTAACAGTCCCGAATAAACAATATGAGACATATTACTGAAATAAAGGAACTCAAGGACGTTCATCCTAACCTATCGGAACCATAAATAAAAGTGAAATAGACAGATGTTGGAAAAAAAATAATAGCATATGAATAAAATTGTGATATGTTCAGAAGCTAGTCTAAATATATCGGTGAAAATTGTACAATCTGAAAATGGGAATAAATATTCGTAGGATAACGCCGGAGCAGTTGTCACGAGAAAAAAAAATATACTTAATTAGTCTTGCAGCCTGCATGACAATTGATGACGAATTTTTAAAAAAAAAGTCCTTCGAGTCAGCGGTATCAAAAGAGTGTAACTTGAGGCGAAGCATAAAATGTAACTCACCGAAATACATTTACAAAGGGCGAGTACTTTATCATGAACGCACAGACATATCACATCACTACACATAACTTATTCTTACAGCTGTAATATTGCCGCGGCATTACCGAAAACGTTATTTAGGCAGGTACAGCATGATGTCTCTTGGTAAGTCACAAGCAAACACGCATGTAACTTAAACGAAATATTGAGATCACTTCTGTATGCATCGAGGTCTGACAGAGAATTTCAAGCGCCACCGTATGTCGCGATCTATCACTAATGCCAGATTGGCGATATATTTGAAAATTTTGCATCACGCGAAACCGTGACTGCGTAACATTAAATTTGTACTATATCGTGGATAATTTCGTCCTTCCTATTAATACGCATTCGCGTACGATACAATCGTACAAGCAGATTACTGTAATACATAATCCATAGATAACACGGTTCAATGTAAATTTCGTTACGATTAAATGGAAAATGATTCTTAAGTGTTATTAATAATCTCTAAGGGGAATAGGACAATATGAATCACTTGTTTTTTACAGCTTTCTCGTACCTGCGAGGTTATTAAGAGAAAATTAGAGGTACGTAAAGGGAAAACTTGCTAACCAGTGTATTCTAATATTTCGTAAGATAAAATAGTGCGCTCCTTTAAGCAACGCGTTTGCACATTCTTAATTCTTACGCATGCGTGTACCAGATAATCATGTGAACAACTGATGAACAAAAAATTTATTATTTTCATAAATTTCTACATTTCTTTTTTTTATATTCATCATCCTCATCCTTTATAAATGTGGCTAACTATAAATACTTTTAATTCCACGAAAGATTATACTCGAAACAAATGAATCAATAATTAAAGTTTAAAAATCCATTACCGATAAACTGTGACAAATATTTTTCTTCTTTGCACAGTTACCTAAAATTTAAATATTCTTAAAGGAATATATAGAAAAACAAAAAATGAATAAAGCCATATTTTCTTAAGAAAAAGCTCTATCTAAATGCCGTATCCTTAAATATTGTAGTTTTATACGATTGGAATGCTAGTTTTCGTCATTAATCTCGCATTTTTCTTTCATTTTTCATTTACATCTCGCGTTAACGTTACAATACCATTTTCATAGTGGCCTCTGGTAAATTGAGTATTTTTAGTCTCTCTCTCGATTGCCTATCTTATCAATAATACCGGTGCAGAAGGCAGCAATAGGTGTGCCGTGGAAAAAGGTTACGGTCTTTCGGTACTCGATAGAGTCAAGAGAGAAAAAAAAAAGCATGATCTCTCACGGTCGCTGTGCTATTGTAAAAGCAAAATATGCTGGAAAAGGAAAGGAGAATTGCACGAGTGGCCGGAAGGGTGAGAGGGGCCGATAAGAGAAATCGAACTGAATGTGCTACGTGGAATCGTGAAAGTGAAGGCGTATTCCGCTCTACCTATGAATTGGGTTAGGTTACGAGCATATGAGATACCTGTTGCTCAGCTCGTTTTTAATTTCTTCCTACTTGTGTTCGAGTGAAAAACATAACACAGCCACGTATCTATTTGTTCTACCCAGTATTAAATGATAACAGCCCTTACGATAACAAAAGTTTTTCCTCGTTGCTGTTAGTGCATTAGCGGTTGTCAAACGAGAAACCGCAGGTAAATATGGAATCGTTGAAAAGAAGAATGACCGAGTGCGGTCAGGACCATCTGTTGAAGTTCTGGGATCAATTATCGGACAATGAAAGGGAACAGCTTTCTCAGGATATATCCGAATTAAATGTTACGGAAATGACATCGTATTTTGAGAGAACAAAGTACATTTTATCCAATATGTGTCAAAGTATATTAAACGATAAAGTGTCTCCTATTCCTGAAGATAGTATCGCATCTGTGAAAACAACGGATAAAGATCAGTTGAAAATATATAGAAAATTAGGATTGGAAGAAATAGCTAATGGTAAAGTAGCTGTGTTACTGATGGCCGGTGGTCAAGGGACCAGACTGGGTGTATCTTATCCCAAGGGTATGTATAACGTTGGACTACCCTCTGGCAAAAGTTTCCTCCAATTGCAAGCAGAAAGAATACTTCGTTTACAAGATATGGCTAAGGAGGAATATGGGAAAGCAGGGGAGATTACTTGGTACATACTTGTATTTTTTTATCAGCTTATAAAAGTACCTAAATGTTCATATTTCAACTTAAACTGATCCTTATTTTATCAGGTATATATTAACCAGTGAAGCCACACATGATACAACCGTTGATTTCTTGCAAAAGCATAACTATTTTAATCTAAAGGAAAAGAATGTGAAAGCTTTCAAGCAAGGTATGCTGCCATGTTTTACATTAGATGGAAAGATCATTTTGGATGAGAAACATAGACTTTCCAAGGCACCTGATGGTAATGGAGGATTGTACAGAGCTTTGGTGAAAGAAAAAATCTTGGATGACATGATGCTACGTGGAATACGTAGTGTTCATGTTCATGCAGTTGATAATATATTGATAAGAGTAGCAGATCCAATTTTTCTGGGATACTGCTTATCTTCCTCCACTGATTGTGGAGTTAAAGTTACAGAAAAATCTTCACCCTATGAATCAGTAGGAGTTGTGTGCAAAGTATGCTTATGAAACACAATAAACATTTTGTAATATATCGTTTGATTTTGATATTATTAATGTCGTTACAGGTTGAAGGTATCTACCAGGTTATAGAGTACAGTGAACTTTCAAAGGAGATAATCGAATTGTGTTCCGACGACGGGAGATTAATTTACAATGCCGCGAATATTTGTAACCACTATTTCACCGTTGATTTTCTGCGCGCCGTTGCTAATGTTCACGAGAAAGAAATGGAGTTTCATATTGCTAAGAAAAAGATCCCATACATCGACGAGGATGGAAATAGAAATGTACCCACGTCTCCGAACGGTATTAAGTTTGAAAAATTCGTATTCGATGTGTTTAAATTTGCGAAACAGCTAAAAGTTTGGGAAGGGAAACGCGAGGAGGAATTCAGCCCTGTTAAGAATGCAGACTCTGCTGGTAAAGACTGTCCAAGCACAGCGCGAAACGATGTACTTAAGCTCCACAAGAAATGGCTGTTGAACGCTGGTGCAACATCTGTGACAAACGATGTGGAAGTATCTCCGTTATTATCGTACGCGGGGGAAAATCTGAGCCACGTGAAAGGACAATCGTTCGAAGGTCCTTATGTGTTAGAATAACGCACTTGAAGTATTTAAATCATCGTGAAGATGTATTTTTTAATTTTTCTGTGATTTAATGGTATAAAAATTTAGATTTTAAAATATTGTTAATATTCTTGTATAAATTTTATATCGGGATTTAGAAGATGTACGAATGTTATTCGTATACAGAATCGAATTACAAATATGCGAAGATATTTCGTATATAAAAAAAATAATATCTGCTTTTATAAGAGCAAATACAAATTGCAGTTATATTTACATAGATTTTTAAGAATTATACATATTTTTAGGTTAGTTCGCAAACTATGCGACTGTATTGTAAACTTCGGAGATTTATGTAGACGACGAAAGTATAACATATTTCATGTATTTTGACATTATATATTTACGTCAATTTTGTACAATTGATACAATTATAATAAAGAGAAAAAAAATAAGGACATCGACATAATGATTGTCTTGTCAGATTCGTATTCAAATCGGTATCAAACACTATCTGATATTTGAATTTCTCGCTTGCGTCTTGTTGCCTGCGTCCTGAATTTACAAAATAAACTTTTCTTATTTCCATTAGAAAAAAAATATATTGAACTTCTTGTTTTTGCAAGTATAACACAAGACGCATGAGTATAAAAACATTATTAAAACCTATAATTAATTCTTCCTATATTGTAAAGTAGTATTTTCTTCCTAACCTGATAGGTTGACATTCTTATTGTGTGAGTTATGTTTGAATTTAAATCACTTAAACTAACGGTCGCCGTATAATGGATGTTATGAAATGTAGAAGTGCGAAAAGAAAACCATGTAGAAAGTGAGATATGTCTATTAAAATGGACGAGATATTTCAAATTTTACACAAGTACCATTCAGATAATGATGAGCGCGAGGAAACGGTAAATAAGGTTGATACTACCTTGATAGAGAATGTGAAAAGGAACATAGAAACGTTACTCGCAAGTGTACGATGTAATATAGGAAGCATTGAATATGCTAATCTTAATAAAATGCTGGCAGTTTCTTATTTAGAGGTATCGTTGATTTATCAAGTTTACAGAATAATCAAGCTACCCAAAGTAATTTTCTTTAACTAATTTATCAGTTCTGCTTTATAGATTGACGATGAATTTAAAGCTATATGTCACTTAATCGAGTCGCATGCTGTCATACTTCGTCAACAAATATTGCACAGATCTGTGAAAACAGAAATGCGTGAATCAATTTTAAATACACAACAAACATACGGACTTAAATCCTCTTATGTTGGATTCAATATGAATGATACAAACAGCACTGATAATTTAAAAAGAAAGCTTGCTGATTTGCCCAAAGGTGAGATAAGATAAATAGAAATATCTAAATACCATTGAACATGTTAATAATTTGTACATCTTTTGTTATGTATATAGAATGGTACATGATTCAAATTACCAGTCAGTACAAGTCACCAAATATTTCTGAGTATAACAAAACTATATCAGGTATGATGCACGAGATACATATTATCATACTACCAACAGGAGCAGAAGATATGGAACCTTTGTGTATAACATTACCAAAACCTAAGTTAGAATCTGCATATGACATTTGTTATGAAATTCAGAAGTTACTTTTCAACAATAGGTCAGAACTTGAAACTACTTATGCAAATAATGAGTTGTATTGGAAAATGAGAGAGAGGCAAAATATAAGTATGAAGGTATTTAAACAATAAGTTTAGTATTTTTTTTATATGCATATATACACATATTGTATCTACATATATGTACATATATTCAAGGCTGCTATTCAAGCATTAGAACATATGTGGTTGCGAGAATGGAGAATCTTGTTCATGGCAGATCCAATAAACAAACATGATTTAACAACAAACATTGTACAAATGATTGAGAAACTGATATCTGATGACAAAAAATCGTGGGTATTATTTAGATTAGAAATCTTATTTTTTCTGATCCATGTGTTTTATATAAGTCGTATTTATTACAGACAGAACATATCAAAGAGAACTAAATGGTTGTTGAAAAAAGTAGCATTAGGAGCATGTTTTCTTACAAGAGAAGAGATAGCACGTGCTGTAAAGTATGTACTCTCTGATAATGACAAACTCGCGGATAACGTAATACTGTCGATATTTGGAAAACTGTCTTGTATAGAAGAATTAAAAGAGGCAACTAGAAAAACATTAGTTTTAATTATCGATGAAGTAAGCTTGTAATTTCGTTTGTTTTAAAGTATAGTGTAAGATCTGCTGTTTAATGTTTCTCTATACTTTATAGCATATAGATTATATACCTTTTGAATCTATGGAGATTCTAAAATGTCATCCAATTACTCGTTTTCCATCATTCCACATTGCGTATGCTTTATTTAAAGAACATGAGAATACAATGGAGAACGGCTGTAAAATAATTCGAGCAAGAAACGATATGGGCACGTGTATAGTTAATCCTTCGGGTAATTTAATTAAAATGGAAAAACGGATGAGATTGTTTATTGAATATTGGTTACCAAATTGGAAAAGTTGGTACAATGTTGAGCCACAGGAAACAATTTTTGAAAATGCATTAGTTAATCGTGATATATTAATGTACGGCCTATTTTATGTATTGTTTCAATATCTGTATAATGTTTGTAATATATTATTTTTATAGGTATAATGGCCACGGCAATGGAATACAATATTTATCGGGAGAACAAATTGAAAGACTTAGGGTGAAATCGATTGTATTACTGTTTGGTTGTAGTAGCGTAAAATTACTTACGATAGGAGGACGTTATCCGCCGTATGGAGTCTCGAATCAATATTTAATAGCTAGCAGGTAAAACGAAACTTTTACAAATGTTCTCGGTTAAATGATGAAATAAGTAGGAATTAAAATTCTTTACTTTTCTCAGCCCTTGCGTGCTCGGTATGTTATGGGAAGTAACAGATGCTGACATTGATAAAATGACAACAAATTTCATTAGTAATTGGATCCCATCGCCGACAAATAGATCGTGGGCAGATGTTGATATTAACATGTGGTGTGCGGGTACTTTAAGTTAGTATTAAAAATTACGAAGTATCTTCGTTTCTTTTGTTCTTTTTTTCAATGATTTTATTATTTCATGTTTTTCTCTTTTTTTTTTCTCTCTCTTAACTTTCGACAATTAGAATTCCTAAAAAGTCCACAGAAAAGCACTGAAAATGTGCCTATAGAACCTGAGATGTTGAGAGCAGTAGCAAAATCCAAAGATGTCTGTTCTCAATATATGACCGCGGCTGCAATAGTAGTACGGGGACTACCAATAAAACTCATTTGAATTGTAAATCTGAAAATGATACGAACGAATATACATTGAATATTAATTTATACACAGTTTGAAAAGCTGCTAGAAAACTTTTTATTTATAGAGTAATTCGCAATTTGATCGCTCGTATTACGCACGGTATGTATTTTGATATTGTCTTTGGTCACATGATTATTTGCGGTTCCGGCACAGAACTGGAAATATTCTTGTGAGGTAAAACCTGGCCACCGTTTATATATAATTCATCTTTAACAATGACATCTTCACCGAGTACTGTTATACCTTCCATTCGTACCCAACGTCCCACTACGCTTCTCCATCCTACGATGCACCTGTCGTAACATATCTATATCGTACAACGATCCTTTTGTCAATTACTTAAGAAGAAAGATTACTTTGAAATTTACCCATCTAACCATGCATGCTCTTTTATTACAGCTTCTTTAAGAATGGTGCTTCGTTTAATGCAACATCCGTCAGATAACACAACGCCAGGACCTATTGTAACATTAGGCCCTATTCTACAATCTTTGCCAATCTTGGCCGTTTCATCTACCAAAACATTCCCCACGACTCCTGGACCCATGTATAATTTTTCGGGGAACTTTTGTCTTAGAGATGTCAGGTACATACTCATTCCTGTACGAACAGAACGTAAATGAGTCATTCAAAAATATGTTTACATGCGCGTATACCTTTTAAGAAATCTTTCGGTTGTCCTACGTCCATCCAAAATCCTGTCAGTTCCATCGCATATAATTCCCCATCCTGAGCCATGTAGGGGAACACCTCTTTTTCTATACTTGTAGGTTTCAATTCTATTCTCTTTAAAATACTTGGGTTAAAAATGTACATGCCTGAAAAATTTTTAGTGAACAATCCTACTACAGATGTTTGAAAATTTATAATCTTCTGAATTCAGTATTAAATAGACAGTACCTGCATTAATTTTATTGGAAATAAATTCTTGTGGCTTCTCTACAAAGCTTTGTATCTTTCCATCTTCTCCATAAACAACTACACCATACTTTGATGGTTCCTCCACTTTAGTTACAATTATAGTGCCCTCCCTACCATGGTTTTTATGGAATTCCAAAAGTTGTTTAAATGGAAAATCGCAAATAATATCAGAATTTAAGACAAAGAATGGCTCATCTCCTGAATCCAATAGATCGCGTACAAGTGCAAGCGGCCCTGCAGTACCAAGTGGTTCTGTTTCATGTGAAAATATTAGACGTACTCCCAACTTCCTAGCTTCTGCACCCAAATCTCTTTCCATTTCCTCTGCACGGTAAGATACAGCTAATATTACTTCTGTTACATTTGTTGCTACCTGAAGTAAAAATTACTTAAATTAATTATAAAAATCAGAATGGGAGAATCTGTCACAGATGTTTCAACATACTAGAGCTTCTATCTGATGCAGAAGCATTGGTTTATTAGCAAATTCAACCAACGGTTTTGGCCTGCTTAATGTAAGCGGTCTTAATCTGGTTCCGTATCCTCCAACAAGAATTACAGCTCTCATTATTCCTAATCTTTTTCTTTTCGGTTGCATTACCTACTAACACTTGGGTTAAAATGTGTTCATAGCAACACACATTCATAGATAGACTTAATTCTGGAAAAATGTTATCAATGAGTGTGGAGAACAATATACAAGTTTCAATTTTCACAAAATAGAATATGAAGAAAAAAAACAGACAATGCAATTCCACGTATTGTTCGATTACATAGAAATAAATAAACTCTTGTGTGAAAATCGACGTCTTCGTTGAAGTAAAAAAATTTATCGATTATTTGTTAAATGAAAATTTATAAAATTCCCGTATGGGCAATTCAGTTCACAAAATAGCGGCGACGAGTAACTTTGTGGAAATACAGTGAGATCAACAGAAATGTGATCAAAAACAGTGTGTGTGTGTAAAAAATTTCGTTTGACCGCCGCAGGGTAGTTTATTTAACAGGTTTGTTCTACTTAAATACTTCATAAGTATACGCAAAATACATACCTCGTGTTTACATAGGAGCAGAGAAATGTGGGGATATAAAACAATCATTAGTGATGAATATTGCCACGTAGGACTGAAATACCACGTAGATGTATGTACATAGTGACACATGTACGCGATAAGAGTACGTGCATAATTATTAATACGATTAATACAATTGTACAGTATCAATAGCTTTATGTTTTATGATTACAATCTTACTGTTATCTTAATTTTGTGTAAATTCTGTTTACAATCAACCTTACTCCGTGTATTACTTATTACCTGTAGTAAACTACAGTTAGCGCCATATTATCACTCATTTGTCATTTGTATACATAAAATAAACACACGTTACTTTTTTAAGGTTTACGTTTCAGATATTTGTTTTATAAATGTACTTTTTTTCTTCGATTCTTTTTACATTATTTTTCAAAAGAATCACGACGATATTCTATAAAATTATGAAATATCGTTTTAATACAATTATAAAAAAGATTGCGAATTTTAATTATTTTTTTTTATCAACGACAATATTTCAATATTTTTCGGTAATATCCCAATTTCTGAAGTTAATATTGGAGAAAATTCGTCTTAAAAAGTTACAGTAGCATTGTGTACGGTTTTTGTTCCGCACAGTTAGTTTTCAAGTTAAATATTAAACCTCGGATCAATTATATTTACAGAACACGAGGACGAAAGTAAATTGAATAAGTTTCTATTTAATTTGTCCTCGTGTAGAAATTTAAAATAAATGCCAAAAAAAAAACAGCGATTGTATCTAAATCTCTGATATATAGAATATTCTTTTGTTTGCGCTTGCGCTCAAATAAATATGTATCTTACGCACGGAATCGCAGAATAAAAACATAATTACATTACAACCGATTTCTATCGTGCATTTTATAAATTTCGCGAAAAATAAGAAAAACAGAAACAGTGTGGCACTGGCAGCATTAATCGTGTATCAATGCATTCCAATACCATTTGCTATATTATCTTTAAAATATAAACATGTAACAAAATTAACATTATCTGTTATATTAATACAAATAAATCGTTGAAATATATCCGTTCAAATAGATACTAGGTTTCATTGCATGAAATAACGGTCTCTAAAAATAAGAATTAAAAATGAGCGCATTTTCGTTGATATTTCAGACGTTACAGAGGTACAGGTGAATTTTCATTAGAGGCACAAGCGTACATTGTAATTCAAAGGAAAGTCAATGATACACACTTTTGCGGATTAGTCGCTGATTATAAACAAGAACTGAACTACGTGTGATTCGTGGTATAGCCGCAAGATGGCGTAATACATGCGACGCTGCTTTTGACGTTCGTGTATGAGTTTTTTTTTGGTTCCTTCTACTTTGAAAACGGCAGGAAGCAAAAATTGTTAGTACGGTGCTTAGTCCTCGCTAGTCTGACTGAGGATGTGGTGGAAAGAGTTAAGTACGATAGGAGAGATTCAACTGAAAAGGATTTCGATTTCGAGTACATAGTACGCGAGACACACGAGGTCCCGCGATTGGCCAGTTTATGAGACGACGATGGCTCCGTGAGGAGAGAACATGGCTGCGACGCAAGCCGAGAGCCAACAAAACGATGTGAAGCTGAACGAGTCCGTGAAATGTGCACAGAAACGTCCGCAAGTCGGTGGGAATAGTGCGAGTGTTAATACGAAGCAGCAGCTGGATCCAGAGCCGGGTGATAAAGTGCCCCGGGGCGCGGCCCAGCTGCTTAAATATGTGAATCGCGGCGGGGACACGGGTTTCGAGATGAGTCAATACCGCGAGGACATTGGTGGACACACTGCTGGTGAAGTAAAATCACCCAGAGAGGCTGGACAGGCTCCACAAGAATCTATCGGCAAACAAGAGCCTCTTGACGCGCCTGGGCATCCAAACCATCCCGGACATCCGTTCACGTCGAACGTTATACGGGATTACCCGGAGGAGTATACCAACAAATCAAACGAATTTCCCTCCAAGTCGTTAACCGATTATTCAGGCAAGCAGGTACCAGAGTATGTGGGAAAGCATGGAGACTTTCCAGGAAAACAGTTGGATTATCATGGTAAACACTTAATACATGAAAGTGAAAGAGTTCATCGGGCTGAGATGGAAGAACATTATACAGCCTCCAAGATTGAATCACGATTGGCATATGTAGGGGCTACACCAAGCAGTTTTCCAGGACAACCAAGGTTTCTATCGGGACAAAGTATATCACAAGCTACAGGTCCTACACCTACGTTAAATCAGTTACTTCAAGCATCTACACCTGTGCATCGATTCCATGGAAACTATCCTGGAATGGGGCCAGAGCCCTATCAACAACCATGGCCCATTCAACGACCTCCAGTTGTTCCTCCAGTTTATCCACAACCTGGCCAACGGCCTCCACAGACGGTAATTATAAAAATCTGTTTTGTAATTATGCAGAATCTTTTCTTTTTTTTTCTTGTTCAATTAGTTCAGGTTTTGATTTAGTTGTAGCATTTAGATTGATGCTTTAATCGATATGTTTGTATGTTTGTTTCTTATGAAATTTATTTTTTATTATTTTCTTGGTAATCCTTGTAAATTAAATGCATTATACAACGAATAGGGGTCACCAAGGTTACATGCAGGACCTGGAGGACCAAGTTCTCCAACTCCTATGCCATATCAACAATATACACAGCGTTATTCTTCTCCTACAAGACCTCATGCACCATACAGTCATCATCAGGTACATATTGTAATGATTCTAAAGAGTATTCAATTATACAATAAGTGATATTAATCAAACTCCTTGTGTCTTTCAGCTAAATTCATATACAACGCAAACCAGTCATCCTTCCAGTCTATATACAGAGCAAAGAGGATGGAATCAAGGTGGACCACCGAATCCACCACCACCTCCAGCCAATCAAGCTAATCCTTCCAGTCAGTCACCACAACGTGCTCTTTCTCAATCTCCAGCACCACCGCCTTCTGCATCTCCACAGCCACAACCAACTGGACAATCTCAAGTAAGTTATCCAGACAGTAAATATATTTCTTATGTTTGTAGCATGTTAACAAATGTCCATGATATAAGAAACTCCAATTTGTACATGTAAACAAGAGTCATGAAGTATATTTTATTTCTGTGTGTGTGTAAATTATTGGACTATTATTCTTATTTGTAAAGAAGAGAAACTAAAAACGTTTTTGCTTGTTTGCAAATGAAATTGTCCTTAAAAATTTGCTAAACTTGATATGAACAACTGGAGAATTTTGTAGTCAGAAAAATAAGCCATCTCTCTTTATTTACTCATCTAATTTTTTTTTCTGTGCACACATTTGTATATGTATATATATATACGTAATATACAATTTATATTCCTGTGTACAGAGTTTCCACAACTTGCAACAACGATCAACAACACCAAATACTCAAGGAATAGATTCAGGGGTGAGTGCTGTTCAAATATCTAATAAATAATATACGTTTAGAACGAAAATCTTATTAATAGCAGCATGCCTGAAAATGATCTTAAGGTTACACAGTAATTCTAACTTATTGAAAGAAAAAAAAAATTTGATCATAATTGCTTAATTTCTACATATTCAAGTAGTAAATAATAAAGGTAGAAATTCTAGATTACATGAGTCTAGAGCACATCGCGACACGGTGGATTTATTTTGATCTTAATTATAAAGCACATGCGCGCGAATGCACGTGTGTGCACGTGTTATTGTTATTTCATGTTTGTGTTACGATTGGCTCGGCTGCTTGGTTCATTAAAAAGAAACGAACGTATCGAGACAAAAGACGGTGGCTGTTGCGCACTGTGGAACGATAAACCGGCATGGCAAAGCAATTCTAATTTCACGTTGCATAAAGTGCCATTTGATCTTGGATACAGTGGACGGGAGTACTTCAGTACTTCTCTCGTGAAAAGAGCAAGCATGAGTGAGCGAAAGGGAGACCTCTCGAGTATGGGTTGCCTACCGTTGAAGGGGCAGGGTGTGGGGAGTGGGGATGGAGAATAAGCGACTTGTAGAGTTCGATTAGGGCGCGAGTTGCGCGGCCGCTGGAGCCCCAGATATTAGCGACTTCCCCTTCTCTCTCTCTCTCTCTCTCCCCTCTCTCTGTCTTTCTCTCTCTCTCTCTCTCTCTCCTCTCCCTTCCGCCCTCCCTGCTTCACCTTCGAGTCCACATACATTCGCACGCATGTACGTACACTCGTGTATTTCGTCCTCCCTCTCTCCTCCGATGTGTTCGATTTCTCTCTCGCTTCTTCCAATCTAGATGGGCGGGTTAGCGAGAGAGCAGCATGTGTAACATAGGTTACCTGAGTATAGAAGTAAGAGTGAGTGTGTGATTCGCTTGAATCGTTGGGAGGGGGTTTGACGGCGGTAAAGGGGGGGGGGGGGCGAGTATCCGAGGTAGTTCTCCCCACCACTTCTGACGTTTTATATCGTTCAGCTATATTCGGTTCGTTAGATCATGCAACTGTCACTCTGCGACATGCTATCGAACTTCTCGTATTCCCATGACGCGGCCGAAAAGCTGCGAACATTTTCAACGTTCAATGAAGTTTGATTTAAACGATCCGCAGCATTAATTCGAAGTCTTTGTTTAAATATAATATTAGGACCGTTGGTTAATTATTTGTAAAGAATTTATTTATATAAAATTTAGTGTTTGAAAATTTTTGTTTATCATCAAAGATGGATCTGTTGGATCAGCCATATTAATAGTTCCCGATACTTATTAGTAGTTGAAGAATACTCAAAACGATTATTATTTTAAAACGAGAATTGTCACGTCACTCGATCTGTTTCGCCGCGATAACGATATTACGGCACTGACAGATAAAAATATTATTACATAATATACTTAATATTTATATAATATTTGATAATATTTGAACGTTCAACGTTTTAACTATTCAGCAGCGTGAATTTACTCGAGTTACATCTACGTGTTTTGTAATGTTTTTGAAAACATGTAACTTTCGTTAATTTAAACAACAGTTCTATGGTATATGTAAATTCATAGGAAAAATAATACACATGGAACTAAAAATTTGGAAAGTCGTGGATTTTTAATAACCTTTCTTTTCCAAGTCAAGAGGTACGATTATTCGCTTGTGTTTGTTGACACAAAAGTTCCTATTAGTAGAAATAAAAAAAAAACATTTACAAATAGCATGTTCAATTGATAAATAGGACATTGGTGGAATTTATTTTGCTAGAAAAACGTTTACACGTTCAGTTTGACTTCAGAGCAGTTTTCTTTCTCGCGTACCTCGGGGTTTTTGGAGCACACGGGTACTCTTCGTCGAAGAGAAACGGAAATAGCCGACGGTAACCGAACGCTTGCCGCGCCACGAAAGAACGCCCTCCAACGAGCAGCTAGACGCGAAATCTGTAAACCGAAGTCACGGAATACTCGATAAAAAGAATCACGTTTTTAGTTACTCCCGGCCACGTACACGTACGTAGACGATCAACCGTCCAATTCTAACCTATTTAATACGCTGTCTGTACGATCGAAAGATAATCATTTAGGATTGTATTGAAAGGGTTGTCCCCTGCGATACGAAACACAGAGACTTATTGACACAACATGCGATAGTTGAGAACGCAGCACACGGTGGAACCTGGCGGCAGTTCTATAGCGACAGACAAGATTATGCCCGTTTCTCATGTGGCTGTCGTATCAAACCACCGACTCTCTCTTTATTACACATGATCCGTATATAAGTGTGTCGTTGTTACACGAGATTCCCGTAAACATGTGAAAATCGTACTGGGAACATACGAGGCCTCTATACACGGTGGATTTGGTCGTAGTGCGCGGGGTAACGCCTCTCCTTCGATTCTCGCGTCATGCCGAGAGTCCTTGTGTCCAACACAGTATATACTATACGTTCCGTGATACATCCGAGGAAGTCTCTAATCGTCTTCTGTACGGATGAACTGTTCACTTCTTGGTAGGTGTAATGATGTACTTCTTTCTTTCTTCCTTCGTCCCTCTCTTTCTAGCTCTCTCTCTCTCTAGCTCTCTCTCCCTCTCTTTCCCTCGAACACTGGTTCGTAGTCTATCTCTATCCATTTATCTGTCTATCTTTTACCTATCCCTCCATCTTCACACACACACATATGTATCTCTGTCTCTCGCCCATTCTGTCTGTCCTGTGTCTTCCTTTCTTTCCGTCTTTCTTTCTTATTATCCCTTCTTTTCTCTCTTACCCCCTTCTCTTTTCTAGTGTACCCGCGCGCTCTCTCAATGCATCGTTGTACGAAGTGTTACGTGTGTGCATATATACATACAAATGTGCACATGCAAAAGAATATTCGTTGAAACGTGCGCGTGTGTATGACGTGTTATGTTGCATCGTACGATTAGCAGTAAGTGCCGCGTGTAGCGAATTTCCAAATTTTCTCGTGGTCAAAATGTGACAATGAACGAAGTGTTGCGTGTAGGATAAATTCGAATTTGGTGTATGTAGTTCCAAGAAGTTAAACTCTTTTCATACTCATTTTTTCTACCTTTTTTTTTTTGTTTTGTTGCTTACCAATGTTGCTTTTATTCTCGTGTGTTAGTGAGACGTGTAATTGGGTAAACTAATTGAAAAGTAATAGTATACATCGAATGATTATTCAAGAGTTATTTCTGTTTATATAATTTTTATTTTTATTTATTTTCTTTTCTATCTTTTCATTTTTTTTTTTTTTTTCTTGCTTTATGTTAGTGACTGTATGAACCTGTATTATATGGAGCACAGTAATATGAATCTAAATAAACTTTTAATGTTCAAGTGGATTCAGTGAATTTTGGAGTATTGGATGTAACATTACAATGATATATTATATACCTTTGTGAAACTGTGTTTTTGGTATGATAAGTATTTTTGAAATACTCTATTCTATGTTTTTCACATTTCAGGAACTATCTGGACAAAACAGTAACGACAGTTCGAATGGACCTGCTTGTCCAGGAACACCAAATTCACAGGGGATGAGACCAACCCCTTCTCCTACAGGATCTACAGGTTCTCGCTCGATGTCCCCTGCTGTTGGTTTGTACCTTTTAGTTTCTTCTGTTGCAGTAATAGATGTGCTACAAATAAACCATTGGTATCATATTACAATGAAACTTTGATGAATTTCTGAATCTTTCGAGTAAAATGTTTTACTTTTTCTAGGCCAGCAAAACGTTCAGATGCCACCACGCCCGTCAAGTAGCCAGTCAGATGGTAGTGGACCAGCACGAATGAGTCATTCTCCTATGACAACTCAAGGTAAACAGAAAATATAAACTTTCTAATTAATTCACCTTATGTTTTATATATCAAAAATATAACAATAACGTACTATTTTTAGGAGCATACCAACAGCCATTGGGTCCTTCACCACACATGCATAGCTATAAAATGAATAATACTGGTCCTGGTGTTGTTCAACCAGGACCAGGTTCAACAAGCCTTGGTGGAATAAATCCAATGGGTGGTGGTATGGGATATGCCGCTGGTGGAACGGCTGCAGGTCAGCCTGGTGGTTATCACGCGCAAGGTACCTATCCACCTCCACGCCCACATGTACAATTTCCGCAAGGATATCCATCACCGGCCAATTCGCAACCACCACCTAACAATCAATATCAGGCTCCTAATAGACCCAACAATTTGGTGCAATATCCCCCATATACAGTAAGTTGAATATACTTTTCGGAGTAAAGAAAATATTTCGTATCGTTTCTTTGATATTAACGTGTTTTCTTTTTTGTAGCATAAAATGGGATTTAATAGTGTACCACCAGGTATGCCACCTAGTCCAGGACCACCTCAAGTTTATGGTGGTAGTAGTACAACAGGTATGGTACCACCTGGTACACCTGGAGTAACTGTGATTGGCAATATGGGTCCACCGGCAAGTTCAATGGGTCCTCCTCCTCCATCACCTAATCATGTCAGCAGCCAACCACCACCAACGAGCTCAGCTGTGTCACATTTGCATACTCCTGCAGCTACACCACCTTTAAATCATGAAGGAAGTCCAATGCCTCCACCAAGCACTACTCCCAATTCACACCCTGCTTCAACTCCAACACCAACCAGCCATAGTTCTGCAGATCTTACTACCGAAACATCTAACGACAGTGGAATAACTACTACTGCTTTAGGTATTTATATTTTGTAATTTGGTTAATAGAATGATAACTTTATTTAAATATTTATCATTTGTGTAGGTACGTCAGCTATAAGTGTTACTTCCACCTCAAGTGGTACTGTTACATCTGTAATAACAACTGGTCCTGATGGTACATCTTTAGACGAAGGTTCCCAACAGTCTACATTGTCAAATGCATCAGCTGGTTAGTTGATAGATTGTCAAAAAGTATGTTTTATATCGTTTTCTTTACTAGGAGATAATGCATCATTTTGATTTTGCTACAGCTTCTGGAGAAGATCCAGCATTTACACCAAAGGTCCGGAAAGAAATGATGGGAGGAGGATATCATAGCCATCCAACTACACCACAGAGTACAGTTCCATCGCCTGGCGCTGCGAGTATTAATTCGATACACGAAGAATATCAGGAAATGAATAGTCCTGGTTGGCCACGTACTACCGCTAGTCCTGTATGTATTTTGTTTCATTTCACGATTCTTAATGAATCTGAGATATGGTTTAGTACTTTCGTATGTATATCTGTATTTTTATATGCATGGTTTTTTTAATATTCCTACACAAAAATTCTGAGAATGATAATACAATCAGGGTTAATGTGTTTTTATACTACAGTCCTTCCGATTTTTCAATATTTTATATATTTTACAGGTATTTAACAGTCATGTGCCTCAAGACCCGTACAGATCTAAGGTTACTGTTTATTCACTATAAGTATTTATTATATCGTTACACAGATATTACTATTTACACTGAATGCTTCGAGCTTCGTTTAATTCTGATATTTGCTTAGCAAATATTCCTTTCGTTTTAACTATCCACATCTTAACATTATGCTTTCACCGAATCCGTATGTAATTTTCTTCTTTTCATTTGCATCATTAACCACTGTATTTTGTGTTTTCCTTTCCACAAAATTACGATGTAGTTACCAAATAATTGTTACGTAACATCTTGTTCACACTTTTTCATAGCGGAGTTTCTAATGTAAACCTTAGAAAATATATGAACTAAAGTCGAGGAACAAGACTTTTTGGATCGTTAATCTTTACATCTTCCAATCTTTTGCAGTAATTTTTATATATAATTGCATGATACACATACACACAAAATCTTTCTGTTATTCAACTATTTGGTAAAGATAATATCTCTATAAGAAATCATACTTTTTGCATGAAAAAATCCGGTTTACTGCATTACTTATTTTACTCGTAGATAATATATCCATTTACATATAAATACAATTTTTAATTTACAATAAGTCATTAATTGAAATTGTACATGAAGCCAATATCCTTAGAAAAAAAAAAAAAGAAATAGTACGTCGAAGTCTACAAGAAAAATAATTACGATTACCATTTTGTTGCGAAAGGAATTAACAGGTTTTATTATGATAATTTCAGAAACCAGACAGCTTAGCAAAGTTGTACGAAATGGATGATTCAATGGAACGAAGAACATGGCTGGATAAATTAGTTAACTTCATGGAAGAACGAAGAACACCAATTACTAGCTGTCCTACCATCTCCAAGAACCCCCTCGACCTATTTCGGCTATACCTCTACGTGAAGGAGAGGGGGGGCTTCATGGAGGTATGCAAGGTGCAGTGTAGTTCCATCTAGCCCTCGGTGTCTTTACGTAGTTTTTTTAATAATCTATGTGTTCATATATATATATATATATATATATTTATATACAGTTTTCTTTTTCAATATTGTGTACACACATATTTTATTAATACATGCCAAAGAAGCATCGGTGGCTTAATGTCTCAAAGCCATACGAGTTTCTTCTTCTTCTTCTTTTTTTTTGTTGTTGTTTTGTTTTTCAAGATATATCAACAGTAATTTTTGTTTTTATATATATAATATTTTTACATATACATACAACAATTGTAAACACGCTTTGTTTTTGTGTGCGCTGAATTGTGCATGATTTATATATTATATTTTTTGCTACTAGTGTTTTTCCTTTTCTTGTATACTGTCTTATGAAAGAATATTATGAGGAGAAAGAGAAGCTTAACACGTCTTTTCTTAAAGTAGTCAGTCATTCGACGCGCGTATGGAAAACGCCCTGATCTACAAACCTTGGTGCTATATGGAATTATTCTAATAATCAGCGAAGATAAACTTTTAATATCAATGTAAAAACGGTAATATTCGTTTCGATTTCGTACATCCTGTCTTCATTTGTTTCATTTCAACTTACACACTTGTGCATGATCAGGAATCTCTCAAAAAGCATTTGTATATAAATGTACTGAAAGAGAGCGAGAGAAAGAGAGGGGGAGAGAGTGAGTGAGAGAGAGAGAGAAAAACAAGCGATTATTTCTTTTTGTTTTTGCCAAACTGTTTGATTTGATTTCTTTTAGATTAGCCGCCATTATGTTTTTTTTTTCATGTAATATTTCCTTTTTATTTTATTTTCGAGATGCAGATTTTTGTCTGTTTGGATTCTCTGCTAAGAAAACAAAAAAAATCAACGAAAATATTTGACAAAACTGACGAAATTATTGATCTTAATTTTCTATAGGTGACTAAGAACAAAACCTGGAAAGATATAGCCGGTTTGTTGGGCATCGGTGCGAGTAGTAGCGCTGCGTACACATTACGGAAACACTATACGAAGCATTTGTTGGCGTACGAGTGTCACTTCGATCGTGGAGGTGTGGATCCTCAACCAATCATAAATCAAGTCGAAGCTGGTTCGAAGAAGAAAGCACCAAAGGGAACTGCCTCTGTACCTTCGCCAGGTAAGTGTTTCAAATATCTGTTGTTAATTAATTAATCAGTATAACATGTTCTCGGTTATATTTCCAGGATCTTCCAATTCACAAGATTCCTTCCCGGCTGCTGGATCGAGTAATGCTTCCATGGATGGCTATGGAAGTTATCAGAGTGGTTACACCGGTGGTACACCTGGAGGACCTTCGTCAGAGTATACACCTCCTCCTCCAAGACCACCTAGCCAAAGTAGCGCACCTTCTCCTCATCAAGGTAACGAATGTTTTTAATATTTTTAATTATTTTTTTTTTTTTAATGAAATACTATATGACGTTACTAAGGCGTATTTCAAACGATGTGAAAGGAATTGCGGTTGAGAGAATATGTTCTGGCAGGTGGTTTGAACCAGGGCGGGCAGAATAGCACGAATCCGTTTGACGACGGCGTGGGACGCCTTTTTCGCAAGTCGAACGCAACGCCCCACCCTGGTCCACTACGAGCCTCAGGTATTTCTCTCATCCTTTTCTCCTTTCACAACATATAACGATATTTATTTTAATTTTTTTTTTTTTTGTATTTACAACAATGTTACTTAAAATTTCTTTTTGGATTTATATACAAAATGAATTTATTTGCAATTTAAGGCATACAACAAGCCAGTTACCAAAACGCAGGTTCCTACCAAAACTATCCTCAGGATCAGTACATCCGACCTCAAGGAAACACGTTGTCTCAACCGGGGGAATTCAACCAACCGTACTCACCAAGGTCGCATTATTCACCTTACGTACCAGATGTTGACAGGTAAGAAATTAACAAGATTTTGTTTTATTATCCGTGCATTTAATAAAAGAATGGAGTTTATAATGTCATGGATTTACAGAGGATATCCCGGAGGAAATATGCCACCGAATAACGCTAGTGGACAAGATATATACAATAGATATAGTAGTAGTCAACAACCTGCAAGTTACCCGGCGGGAACACCACCTAATGCAAGAAGTAACAGCTATCCATCTGCGCCACAAGCACACCCAGCTACCGTACCACAACAAACGGCTACAAGCCAACCTTCTTCACCTTCTCAGCCTTCTGCTGCTTCGTCCTATTCTTGCCCTCAAGATTACTATCGACAGGAACAGGTGACATTTCAATTTTGATCACCTTAATTTTCTCCTTTTCTTTGTTTTCAATGTTTACAATACAATGGTTAATATTACAGAGTGGGTATGGAGCTCCTGGAGGAACACAGATATACTCAAGTAGTGCGAGTACGAATAAGAATATGCCACCACCACCACCAGGTCCAAACCCACCTAGACGTCATCCAGATTTTGCCAAAGACCAACAGTATCCTCAGTATAATCAACAACGACCAGCGTATCCAGGTAAATTGATTTTAATCTATATTATAAATTGATGATCATAAGCAAAAATGTGGAATAAATGTCTTATAAAGTTTTGTCGATTACAGGATGGCCAAATACAACTAATCAGTACAATAGTAGTAGTGGAAATAATAGGGTTCAATATCCATCACAGCAACCGCAATCACAAACGCAGCAACCACCACCACAGCCACAGCAGCAAACACCGCAAGCTGCTTCTTCTACACCATCACCAGGGCTTTCCAACAGTCAACAGTGGGGTAGTCAACAACCAAATAGAACCACGCCTCAACCAACTTTGAATGCTATAGCTCATGCTCCTCCACCATGGGACCATCGTTACTCGAATCAACCGTCCCCTCTTTATCCTGCACCTGGAAATCATCAAGTACATTTTATTTTATAGTAGTCCTTTTTTTGTTTTAATCAGCGTTTTTCTAAAGTATATGTTTATTCGTCAATTTTCTAGAATCAGCTTGGCATAAATCCAATGATAAGTCAACAGCCTACATCGAAAAGAGAAATGACATTCCCTCCTGATAGCGTGGAAGCAGTGACCCCACTTCTTTATAAACGGCGAAAACTTACACGGGCGGATGTTGCACCAGTAGAAGCTTGGCGTATCATGATGGCATTACGATCAGGCCTATTAGCCGAAAGCTGTTGGGCTCTTGACGTACTAAATATTTTGTTATTCGATGATTCTTCTGTAAGTGGTCTACTCATCTTCTCCCTTTCATTTACTTTTTTCTGTATTCACTCTACGAGTCAATAAAAAAATAAAAAAAAAGAAAGAAAGAAAAGAAAAACAATGAATAAAACAGAAAAAATACGTAAGTACTAAATGATAATGAAACAATTCCTACAGGTAAGTTATTTCGGGTTGGCACACTTGCCCGGGCTGTTGGATGTTCTGCTGGAACATTTCTCACGTTCTTTGTCCGATATGTTTGAATCATCGGTGAACGAGGAGGATCGTAACTGGAACCAATCAGCCGATGGTCCTGAAGTGGACCTTGGAGCAGTGACACGTCCCATTGATCCCGAGGATCGAACCAAATTGCTTTCATCGTCGAATTACACGTTTCTATCAAGAAGGGGTCGTCCAGTGAAAATAGTACCGAGGGATGATGATCTATTCGTCCTCGATACGAGAAGAACTTGGGATCATCAAGACTGCGAATCAGAGACCGAACCGTGGCAGGTCGATAGTAATACGACTAAGTACATAGTGACGTGTTTTCAATCCGAGATTGGATTTGTGCCGTTCGCGCGTCTTCTCAGAGACGAGAAGCCGCCTTTGCTTCAGAAAGAGGTAGAGTGTACAGATTCGAAAGATGAAATGAAAACACCACCTGGTACGCTCGAGACATCAGACTTCTCTCACAAAATCACCGATCCTGGCGAGAAACCAAAAGAAACGAACGAAAAGAAACAGACCCTCGACAAAAAGAAGAAAACGAAGACACTGAGTGACGTTTTATCGAGGATCAAAAAGGAACCGGTGGAAATGAACGATCTGACGAGGGAATTATTCGAGAAGAAAAATGACGGGTTCAAGAAGGAATGTGACACCGAGACGAAGGTAAATAATAGCATGAGTGAGCATTTCGCGGATGTTCAGAAACCCGAGGATGAGATATTACCCACGCAGAACGGACTGCATGACACGTCGACGAGTGGCGGTAACGTTGATATTGAAAAAACTGAAATCAAGGTGGAGAATGATGAACAAGAATCTTTAACGAAAGATGATAATAAGGAGGGACCAAGATTAGAAATAAGAGATCCTGCGGGTACGCTGAAGAGGAGACGGATAAGTGACTACGAGGATGAGAGTTATTCGAGGGACGAAGCAAGCCTGTACCTGGTCACCGAGACACAAGACAACTTGGCTCGACGTTGCGTCTGTTTGTCAACGATACTAAGGAATCTCACGTTTATCCCAGGCAACGAGGCTGAATTCGCCAAGAACGTAACGTTTTTGAGTCTTCTAGGTAAACTTTTATTGTTGCATCATGAACATCCTGTGAGGACGCAGAAGACGCGTAACTACGATCGCGAGGAGGACGCAGATTTCGCTGACTCTTGCAGTAGCTTGCAGGGTGAGAGCGAATGGTGGTGGGATTTTTTGCATCACATCAGAGAAAACGTGCTCGTGATGGCAGCTAATATAGCAGGACATATGGATCTAAGTCAACATCCTGAAGAGATATCCCGACCTGTACTGGACGGTCTTCTACACTGGGCAGTGTGTCCAGCTGCTCATGGACAAGATCCTTTCCCAACGGTTGGCCCAAATTCAACTCTGTCACCTCAACGACTAGCATTGGAAGCTTTATGCAAACTTTGTGTAACGGAATGCAACGTGGATCTAGTTGTTGCCACACCTCCATACTCGAGGCTCCAAAGACTCTGTTCGGTACTCACCAGGCTACTTTGCCGAAGCGAAGAACAGGTGTTGCGCGAGTTTGGCGTGAATCTTCTTCATTTCTTGTCTGCGGCGGATAGCGGCGTCGCCCGTACAATCGCTCTGCAAACACCATGCGTAGCGCTTCTTGTCGCATTCATCGAACAAGCGGAATCGAGTGCGCTTGGAGTAGCAAATCAACATGGTTTGGCTGCGCTTCGTGATAATCCAGAATCGATGGGTACCAGCTTGGACATGCTGCGACGCGCGGCCGGCACGCTGTTGAACCTGGCTAGGCATCCGGACAACAGAACTCTACTATTACAGCACGAATCACGGTTGTTGAATCTGGTGATGAGTCAGATCCTTGATCAGCAGGTGGCCGCGATCGTTGCTCGTGTATTGTTCCAGTGTTCCAGGAGCACGTAACTTTGTTTCTTTTATCGATACGGACGGACGGTATATTTCTTTTTGTCCTTTTTCTCTGATCCGCGGGTGTAAGTTTGTTTTAGCCCCTTTGTGCAGGAAAAAATGATAATAACGATAATGAATTTTTTCCAATGAGAGACATACATACATGCATATACAGAGAGGGAGAGAGAGGGACAGCTTTAGTAAAAAAACGAAGCTGCTGATATGCTGCTACTGGCGCCGCCGCTGTTGCTGCTGCTATTCATTTTAGAGAGAGAGAGAGAGAGAGAGAGAGAGAGAGAGAGAGAGAGAGAGAGATATTAGAAAGGTAGTTAAAAAGAGTGTGAGTGAAAGGGAAGATTATATACAGAGAGAGAGACAAAACAGCGATATGAAAGAGAAAAATGTTAGGAAAACGCGGGATATGTTTAGAGTGAATTTTGTTAGAGAAGGAACAAAGTGTCGATATAATTGTAACGCCATGGCAGCGTGGTTGTAGTTTTATATCGTGTAACAAACAAACAAAAAAAACCAGAGAAGTAAGAAAGTTAATTATCGGTGTTAGCGAGTTAAGGTATACTACGACGCCGGCACGCTTAGGACGCGTCGAGTATACCTTTCCTACTTCGTGAATTGGAATAATATCGATAGTGTAAGATATTTCATATAGTTAATGAAGATAAAAAAAAACGGGGGAAGAACGGTAAAAAAAAATGGACTGAACTTCGAAACAGAGAGAGAGAGAGATAAAGCGAAACAAACTTGGGGAATTTCGTGGAGAATATAGACGGGGTGTAGTGATAGTGGGAGGCAGGGAGAGAGTAAAAAAAACAAATGAGAAACAAAGATGTTGAAAAAATGATGAGAGAAATGAGACAAACGTTTAGCAGCATAATAATATATAAAGAAAAAAAAAAGAGGAAACAAGTGAAAATGAAATGAAATATGTGACGAGGATATGAAGCAACAAAAGAAAAAAAATTACTAAAAAAGAAATCTGTTTGACGAACCTAAAAATGGTGCGATGTGGAACGATAATATCGGGTGACGATTATATATATAAATATTAACGATAATATAATGCAAATTTTTATATTTGCATGTTTTGTGCTGTAATTAGCGAGTAATTAAGATATTTTGTAGATAACACACACTTCCATTGAATCTTATTCGAACTGCGCCGCGCCGTGTGTGACGAGTTACAAAAGAAACAAACAAACAAAAAAAAAAACCATGAAAGAAGATACAACGCGGCGCGAACGCCCCACGGTGGTCTCCCTTGCAAACAAACAAACAAAAAAAAATAAGAGAAAAAGCAGGCCACCGAGAGTCTCGACTTTAGAAGCACAGGCAGAACTAGAACTGAAGAAAGACATTGCTAGAAGAGAGAGGGAGACAGAAAGAGGGAGAGAGAGAGAGAGAGAGAGTGTGTGTGTGTGTGTGAGTGTGAGTGAGTGTAAGAGTGACTAAGAGATCGATTTAACGAGGACAAGAGAGTATAGTGCATTTGAAAGAACGGTACGAAAGCAAGAATGCTGGAGGAGCAAAACAGAAAGAGAAATCGGTGCGAACAATTGAAAAAAAATAGTGTAATCTTTTTTGCCGGCAGAGAAAGCAAATGAGAGGGAGAGGGAGAGAGAGAGAGAGAGTGAGAGGAAGAGTGAGCAAGGTATGTGAAAGGGAGAGAGAGAATGAGAAAAGATGGTGAATGGTGCATGGATAAGAGAGAATGCACGTGTGTACGTGTGAATATTAATGGATGACAAACAAAAAAAAAAAGACGAAATAGCAACAAGAACACGAAAAAACGAGTAACAAGCAGGTAGAGGAATAAAGAAAGAGAAAAAACTTAAAACAGTTTTCGTCTTTTAAAACGTGTATGTAAAAATGTGGCGTGAAACAGGATAGAGTACAGATACGGATTGCGCGCGGATTTTCAAACGTGTGCAACTCTTCCGGTCAGCCGTGTGCGTTGAAATTTCTGAATGTTGTATAATTGCAGGTAAGAACGAAAATGTATGTCTCAGAATTGCGTGCACGAAGGATGGGGGTGCTGGTAGAAAAAGGGGTGGGGAATAGTGTCTGTGAAATAAACAAAATGTTGTACACACACACAAACACGTATATTATGAGCTTACAGAGTGAGAGAGAGAGAGAAAGAGAGAGAAAGAGAGAGTGAGAGAGTGAGAAAGGGAGAAAAAGATCGAGAGCAAAAATAATAAACGAAATAGGTCAAGTGGGGAAAAGAAGGCTTAACACGCGTGTACATACTTACAAGTGCGATCACGCTTGTGCGTAAATTTATCCAAGAGAATTTTTCGCAAATTTTTTTTTCTTTTTTTGGTGAACATTGTTTTCTTTATTTCTTTTTTCATCTAATTTCTAATTGGTTCTATTTTTTTTTCTTTTTCTTTTCTTTGTGATGATACTTCTGGGTAAAGGAGATTATCTACACAGTGTTGTCTTTATTTTCGGAACGAATATATTTATGAATATGATTTAACGCCATTTGTGATCAAATTTGAACATGTACTACGTAGTAAAAAAATATCAACTCTAGTCATAATAACGACTATGAGCAATAGGAAAGGAAATATACGAAATGGAAGAGGGATAGAGAGAAAAAATATGATGATGAGAGAACGTTTATTCAATAATGTACCGAATGGAAAGTACGTAGAGGGAGGGGTAAAAACCACGAGATTTTTCTAATCTAAGCTCTCGATTGTTAAACGAGTTCTGATGGAACGTATTTATAATCGAGAAAAACTTATGCTTTTCAAGGCGCATATGTTATTGTAAACGAGGAAAAAAAGAAACAACTAACAAGTACTATTCCCCCCATTGTCAGCTTTTTGCACATATTTCGACGGTTCTTACATATACATTTATCTAATGTAACGGAAAGAAAGCAAAACGTGAACAAAAAAAAAAAATCGCTCTAATTTTTAGTGTCTTGAAAAACGAACGACAACGTTTACTAATTCTTGACTTCGTCGTTGCACACCTTCCATGCCGGTACTTCCTTTTTCTCATTTCATAGAAAAATGGATTTCATGAAGTGAAAAAACACGGTGTTTTGGTTCTCATATAAAGGATGATAAAAGGAAAAAAGAAAAAACGAAACAAAACGGTGAAAAATACGATCAAACTTGACTTTGTTTTGAAAGGGATAAGTAGGCGAAGAAAGGATGAAGAGAGAGAGAAAAGAAAAAGAAAAGAATAAGACGAGGTAAATAAGTTAAAAACAGAACACTTTCCCTAATCCCAGCTTCTCCCTGACCCCAAAGTATCCTACTCTATAGATATCTAAATACGTGTAGTTCTTAAATTATTTACTTTAGTTCGAGTGGAGATGCCTGTAAGTGTAATTTACTAAGACTTTTTGTAAATAAATTATGAAATAAACTAGACGTACTTTATCCAAATGACTATATATGTAGATACTGAAATCTCTGATACGTGGAAATGATATCGTGATCATTAAGGGAACTATTAATAAGAGTATGAGAATAAAAGAAAAACAACAACAAATATTATGTATATGAATATTTTAAACTCGCGATGCTGGCATAGAGAATTTCTAAACTATACGAAAGTTAAGGATAAGAAAAAAACAAAAAATATTGTAACTTGTAGATGAAATAATGTTGCTTTTAGATAGAGGTTTTCAATATAAACACAAGGAAGTATTGCGTTTGTCAGAGAATTTATTGTTGCCTGACTATTTTAAATATACAATTATCTTTTTTTTTTATAGTTTGGATTCCAGTTATACAAGTTGCTTTGAACATATACTGTTCTCCATGTTCAAGATCATCGCTATATTTATTTTCTGGCACAGCCACTCCAGAATGTCTGTTGCTTCACTCTCCAAATACCAATCCATCATGGGTGACAATGTACCTTCATTCTACAGGTAAGATAAATTTAACGTTTATATCGTTTGTATGTAAGAAGAAAAGCTATCGATTTGTATGTATTAAAGTTCGTACCTTATTCACATGTAGGATTAGCTTATTATTAACCACAGTTGGAGGTAAAAGTAACTGATGTGTCTCTAAAGTCCATTTTACGTTCAATGATCCCCATGTACATCCTTTCTCGATGAAGTACAATCGCCTGTGAAAGAATATACATTGAAATTCCATATATCGAAAAGTACGAAAATGATCTTTCTTTTATACTCACTGTAGCGATACAAGAGCTATATGTTTTCCATCGTTTGAGAGGGTACTATGAGCCCAATAAGTATCTGTTTCAATGCCAGGGTTCTTATTTATCATACTTAGAAGATGCATTCCTTTCGCCTTATGCATAGAGTATATTTCAACTCCCTGGTAAAAAGAAAATGTTGGTAATCAGAATACTTTTACGTATAGAAAATTTGTTGAATGTATTATACCTTTACCTTATACGGATTGACATAGCGTGGTAAGCGTATCCGAGATATGAACTTATGACCTATTTCTTGTGCCCTGAAACGCACGTGTCGAATACATTAAATACATTTTCAATTGGTGAAACCTAAATATCAAGTTAGAAGTACCTTTTTATAATATCAGTTATTACTTTTGAATAAGCTTTTAGAGAGGAACTTTCTGTATTAAAAAATATCGACGTTTTCTTTCCCAAAGTTTTAAAGAAATATTTCAACTCCTCTTGCTGAATACCTACGAATATTCAACGGACAATTAAAGCTCTCCGATTTTTAAACGTAACACCAATTTGTACTCACTACTTATAAACGCAGTTACTAAGCTACACGTTTCTAGTTCGATCTCTGTAGAAAAGGAGGTATGAATTGAAAGGTTCAGGGGAGGCACATCCTTATTTTGAAAACACGGTTCCTTCGTCTAGAAAAAAAATTTTATTCGTCAATTGATTAAAACATGTACTTATTTGTCTCGTATACCTTATGCTGCATTATACGAGGTTCAGTGTCAAAACTAAATGCTGATATCTGTGTAGAATCTAAAGTAGCATATCCCAATTGACATGCTACCTCGTGACTTAGTTTCTCTGCTATTTCATCACCACATAAAATCAACTGTAAAGATAACAGTAATTATACAGTTGAAGCAATTAACAGTAAATTCGATATTCGTACTCACTGTATTAGATTCATAGAAATTCTCTCCTGGAGATTTAAAGTTATAGCCACATTGATTTCCTAAGACTGTAGCAGAACGAATTAGAACGTGAAATTGTTGCATGATTTGAGTCACGTAACATTGCGATAAATCCGACAGACACTCATCATTGTCGATCGTGATAAAATTTTTTTGATAATAAGGAAGTCTAAAAAATAATTAAAAAGATATATGTATACATTTTCCTTTGGGTGTATGTTAATTTTGAATAGGTATTGAGTATTTTTGCACCTAAATTCAGTATGCTTTTCAGATGCTCCCTTTTCGGAATATTCAAAAATAAATCGGATAATATTCTTGTAATCTGCTACATCGCTAATATTATAAATATTAGGTCTCTCTGTATCAGCCAACAATATTAAGCGTATTAGAATCGGAGAAATGTACATGTGCTCTATCACAATCTTCCTTTTGACAGTTGTATTCTGTAATTGATACATTATAACGAATCGTATAAATAATAGAATAAAAAAAGTGTACGTACGTTGTTGGTTTTACTAGAAGGTAAAATATGAATACTGGATACATCTTTTCTTAGTTTCGCCGCGATGGAATATTTAGTTTCTTGTTTCTTCGGGATTAAGTCGATCAAAGAGAGGAGAAAGCCTTCTTGTATGTTCAGATCAAATTCCCTAACTATGACACAAATACCTCTGCAAAATATAAATCGTTAATATTCTAGATAACAGAAAACATTGAAGCAATAATTACGTACTTGTAAACATCGTAATGTAACTTTCTCTGTTTCAAACATGTAAATTCTACACAGTGTTTTAATTTTCGATTCCCAGCGTAATTAATGACGCTTTTCTGCAAGTTCGAATACAAAATCACAGGGAACGCAGTGTTGCGAATTTGATTATCCACCTGAAACGATAAATATAACATTCAATTATGCAATTAAACAAAATGAATTTATTATACCTGTATTCTGTGAATGTAGCCTTGCAAATAAGTCAGTGACAAAGATTTCCTGCAATGCAACCAAATTCCCGGGGAATAAGTTCTCTTTAATTTTCCAAAGAATGGTTTGGTCATGTGCATTTTTACAAGATCGACCTAAAAAGCAACGTTTAAATATCCGATATGCTAGACAATTGATATTGAAAAAAAAAAATTAACGTACTTCAATGAAATTCTCTAACTGTGCCTTTTTACAAGACTTCACATATTTGCTCTCTATCCAAGCACTCAGCTCTAACGATAAACTTTTCCATTTTTTGTCGAAGTAAAGTTCCCAGTGTGCTGCGGAATCTGTTACGTTGGCGTACATTAACTCCTTCAGAGTTTCATTCGATTTTGTCACCTATGTATGATCATATATCAAAAAATTGAAGAATCATTGTCTCTTCATCTTAACACGTTACAATACTGTAATAGTACTCACAATACTAATTCCAATACCAGCGAAAGAAAGGAATATTTCCTTTTTACTTGGTTCAGGATCAATGATACTCTTGGCATTTAAGAATACCGTTTCCTGTTGAGTAAACAACAAGATCCGTTGATTCCCCTCCATGTAACTCACCCAATAAACGATCGTTTTATCTGTCTGTGCACTTTTCAACATGGACGACTTCACATCGTCGTCGTAATTATTGTTCTCGATAGTAGTACTATCAGATTTGTTCTCCAACCACGATGATTTACTATTCTGAGCTTTCATTGAGGAACTGGCCGGTAATCCAACGTTGCATTTTTCGACAATCATCAGTGGTACAATCTCTTGACCGTACCCATCCTTAAATCAATGAAAATTTATATACTTTACGTTGCTCTTTATTATCTGACAAACTATATCTTTTACCTTCTCAAATTTCGCATTGTACCCGGTTCTTTTATTATTATACACGTTCCAAATGAGCTCCCTAGATTTCGTAGGATCATCCCACGTGTACAGGAGACTTTGGAACGGATTTATCAGGGCCACTTGGCCTAAATTGCATTGGCTGATTTTTAAAAATAGATCGTCACAAAAATTATCTATCCTGACAGGTATATCACCTGCGGTATATTTTTGGAATGTAACATAATACGGGGAATTAGAGCCACCCTTGATTTCCACCGTAATGGCTGACTGTAGATCATTATATAATATTATATACGGTTATATCGATATAAATTATATCTTCAAAATTACTAAATGACTTACGCCGTTGTCCATTCTTAATACTGTCTTCCCGACGAGTATGATGCTAAAATGTTGAGATACCAACTGACTGTTCCTCCATTTGATTCTCATCTTCATTGATTCTGTGACTGGCCAGAACGGTATGCTTTGTCCAGGAAGAAGGTCGTTCCACAGATCAGCTTGATCATTCTCTTCCATGAATCTAAGACTTTTCTTTGTTTTGTTTCCAATATAGAAATAAGGGTGAAATGTTATGATCTTCGTGAAGTTAGGCGAGAGGCGAGAACTTTCGATCTCCGTTAAAATTCTGTACTTTCTTCCTCGTTCTATGTCCTTGCATACAATCAAAGACATGGATGTGATTCCTTCCAATCCAAATAACAAAGACCATTCAGACTGATGGGCTCTTAATCGAACCGTGCTTTTCTTGTTGTTTTTCTGAGAGTATACCATTAATTCTTCTTCTGGTATTTCGTTGACCACATGAGAATGACATTCCTGAGGATATTATTAAGCTAGAAGTACATGTATATACAAAATATATTCTTCGAATAATATAATCACCTGAATGAACAAAGGTAATCCAGACTTATTTATCATCCAATATTGAGTTTGAATGATAATATGCCAGCTTGTCATTTTACACAATTCTATGCACAGTAAGAATGGTTTTGTCGAGTCCGATTCGCTGTCTGCATTCATCACGACAAATTTCCTTTCTAAATTCGTATTTAACTTCGCAGTACCGGACCAATATGCGCCCAAATAACTTTGAATCTGTTAAAAAGGTATTTTAAATGATTTAAAGTAATCCTATATTTCGATGTATCAGTATATACGTACCTTGAAGACAAACTGGATGTCATTGTTACAATTTAAGGAATGCATGCTTATTCTTTCACCTGGTTCAATTTTCACTTCGTAATTAATAGCGGATATATGAACGTCTATGACAAATGGTAGCTGATTGTTGAAAATAAGAGGGGAATGAATGCTTATCAAATAACTTGGTACTTGGCAGCTTGATCTAGTCGTCACTGGAATTTCATCGCAAGAAACTTTAACGCAGAATACAGATTGATTATCGTCCTCTTTCATTTTGCAACAGATATCTTTGATCACGTTCATCATTGTGCTCATTTCTTTCCAATAAATCCCCTCGTCGCTAACTTGATACTTCCTATAACAAAATTCCTCTTCTGTAACGATAATCCAATTATATCTAGTTCCCTTCTACTTACTCTAAGTATGCAGGCAGTATGTATATAGGGAAGTGATAGGCTATGTATAAAGGAACGCTGTAAGTAGAATCAGGCTCGATAATTGTCATTCTGATGTTATCATCGAAAGGATTCGTAGGTTCCCCGATACATGTGAGTCCCAGTTTGTCTAATAATGATTTCTTGTAATAGAGACTCAATGCATACGAAGTTTCATTTCGAATCTGGAATACAAACTCTTTGCAGAATACTGTTAAAATAAAAAAAGAGAGAAATGTAAATTAATCACCATACCTGTAAAGGTGAACGTACTGTAATTGTACGGTGCAAGTAGTTGTTGATAGTAGCTTCTATGACTAAATGATAACGAACGTCGTGTCTGATAGGTCGAAGTGGAATCAGATTACATCCTTGTCTCTTAGGACAATACACCAGTATATCTTCGAATCCTATAGATATAATAAAAGAAAAATAGATAACTCTTTGAAGTGCGTGCGTTTAAATATATAGAGAGATAGAGAACCTTTAAAAACCACATGTAATACTTCTCCAGTAATTGTCTTGTATATACTTATGGAAGAGTCTTCTTCAAATATTTCCTGCATTGGCAATGAATGATTCTGTAAGTTCGTATCAGGGTCCTCGCAGTCCATCTCATTGTCAACCGCTTGTGGACTGACCAAACCTGAATGGGTTTCCAATTCTGGACTGCTAGGAGCACTTGCTAGTGGACTAATGTCATGATAGTCCCGACTTGCTATTACACGAGTAATATTCTTGTTATTCTCCTGGTAATGAATAAAAGAAGCGTAAAAATACATTCTTTACAAAGTAACGTATTTATTGATAGTGTACTAACTTCTGGAATAAGAAGTTCTATTCGACTTTCATGACCGATGTCATTCTGAAGATTCAATTTTTTCATGTTAGTCGGTACTATCGGTATTCCACTGGTAGCTTGTTGAAACGCGTTCATAATTATGTCTATCACGGTAATTAGATTTGGCGTAATTACAATATTTAGTTTGTCTTCTGCGGATACGATGATGTAGACAGTTATGTCGTTTGATTTTATAGATTCACGGCCCAGTGGTCCAACTGTGATCAGAAATTTATCGTAACAGTAGAATAAGAGATAGCTACGGTTAGAAGATATTGTGGTAAATCCTTACAAGAATCTACATTGCATTCAGGTGTCAATTCTAATCCTTCGTCTTCGTTTGTACTCGAGTCGTCACTATCGCTGTCTTCATCCCCGCTGCTGTTACTATTGAACAAGTAGTTGGAAGTTCTTGCCAATTTTTTCTGCCCCTCATCGTCGTCCGTGTCAGAATCCTCTTCATACGTTGAATACAACTCTGTCTCTATAATAATCACGTTACATTCACTTCGTCTGTATTATTCATTTTCAAAATAACGAATCAGGCTCACAGTACCATTTAATTTGGACACGGTCAAGTGATCAGGAGTAATGAAAACCATATCTGTAATATCTTGATCAAAGCTTCTGAAACTTTTCTTCTTGGCTTTCAATGCATCCTGTTTTATGTGCTGATACGAATTTGTCCAATTTGAGTTCACCATGAAAGCTTCACCATGACGCATCTGTGTAATAAGTAATTAAAAGAACGAGATATAAAATATTATTATAATCAATATCAGAAGGCTTACTTTTATCATTAATTCCCATGGCCTGTATGTTGTGTCATCTTCTGAATACAGATCAATTAGAGGCTCCCAATTTTTGCAATCTGCGTTATAACAGAATGCATGAAGTTTTACGTTTGACTCAAGATTGAAATTATTCAACCAATCGTTAATGTTGGCTGTGATTATACTGTCTATTTTTATGACAGGGAGTCTTTCCAGCGAATATTCTATTTCCAACAATAAACAGAGCTCCAATGGTTTTAGATTGAAAATTACAACTCTGTCGTTGCATTCGTCAATTAAATGCGAATCATCTGTAAAACATAATTCACAAAAATCATGTTTCAATTATAAAGACATTTACTTCTATAATCGACACTTACCGTCGTTTAATTTTTTATACGGTACGTTCAAAATTTTCTTCGGTGTCCACAAATTAATGTGCATATTAAAATCTTGACTCATAGATTTGTCTTCCAGTTTCACATTGATACTATCCACAAAACTCGTAGCTTCGTTCAGTATCTAAACATACGTGTATAAGTTATACGTACGTATGTACGTTTAATTATCTAATATCTAAATGACGTTGATACTTGCATTGATAAACGTGTGTATAATTTCTGCGGACAAGTGGATGTCAATTTTGCTCACAGCGACGGTATAATTGATATTGAATTCCGGTGCTTCCTCTTTCCGGCAAATTTCTATGTCGCACGGACAGAGTAACCAGTAAGGAGTATGATGTGAATAATTCCCTTGTTTTTTCGATTTGGCACGCACCCCCGTGAGTGTGCAAACGATAGACGATGAACAACTGTGTCTACTACTCTCGATTGACACCTCAGCTTGTAGTAGAATCATGTGTGCATTGTTCGCTTTTAAATCACCGAAGAGTAAGATTTCCGGTTTGTGTATCCTTACGGACATAGAGGCATCTAAATGGCATAAATGATCAATACTTAGATAATTGCTACAATAGTATATAATACAATAATAACACTTTACAACACAATAATAATATGTTTCCTGAATAACCAATGAATATTATTAAACTGTAGTAAACGTGCATAAATACCTGGCTCTTCTTTAAAATATTGTGCATACTTTAATTTATTTCTTTCTGCAGTGGTAATATCTCTGCTCTTGATTTAAAATATATACGTGTCCAATTTAGAAAGAATATGCTTAAACGATAAATGGAACAATTCTGATCTAACGAATGGGATCACCTACCGTTGCTGAATTATTGTTTTCATATCCGTGATTAACGATCCCTTCTTCGATCTGTTCTCCTGGAAAGGAGTCCATGATATATCGAGTGAGATGCATCACAAATGGCACCGACAAGTTTATCCTGACATCTTGAATGAGCGCATCAAAACATTTCTCACCAGCTGGTGCACAGGTGTACGTAATATCAACGATAGGAGACATTGATACAGATACACAGGATTCTGGTTGTATTTGCCTCGCTGGTGATTGAATTATTCTTCGATGAAAATTAAAATATTAATATCGAGAATGAAGGTAATCCGTAATGAATTGTTTGTAGGAAGAATACAAACTTTCTTATCGTTTGAGAAAACTTGCGGGTATCTTGCAAAATACAGCTTTGTAGGGACAGTTTCATCTTCATGCTTCTATCACTGTAGAATGCGTACGTATTGATTATCTCTCCGAATGTTACTTTACATAAACCGTGATTCAGATCACGAACTGGTGAACTTAAAACCTGAAGTACAATGAGTATATGAGAATAAAATATTCAACTTCTTGATTAAAAGAGAATTACATTTGGTAATGTACCTCTTCCGAATCTAAGAACAAATTTAATTGCAATCCTTCCAAGCTCAACTTCGTGTTAATTTCACACACAGAATTCTCATTGTGCATAAGGAAATCTTCCAATTTTTTCACCATTACGTCTTCCTGACTGGCTTTCCTCGATTGATCCTCCATCGCTGAGTGTGCTTCATTACTACATATGCTTTTGAATAATATAATCTTTGAAACGTTATCCTTCCACACTAGTATGCTAGACTTCAAATCTCTCTGACTCAAATTGATGTTCACGTAATCCATAGAACCTTGTATGTTGAACAAGCCGTACGTTTGAAACTCCATCGGGCTGCGATACTCTGTCTTTCTCTTGATATCGAAATGAATATGTACAGGTTCGACAATTGGTTCCTAAAGATAAAAATTCAATTTTCGGTACACTTAAATATACGGTTTCGAGTATTAATTCTTACTTGAATTTCCAAATCTCGGCTAAGCGTCATAATAGCCCTAGACACGGTCATATTGTTCAATTTTACTAAAATATTATCGATTATCAACTGATTCATATCATTGCAGGGCATTTTAACATTTTGAGCAGACTGATCGATTTTTTTGAAGAAATTCTCAACTGACAACACGCCTGTGTTCAATACCAAAAGACTGGGTACATCTTTCCGTTGAGGAAGAAGAAATATAGGGCCTTGAATATCAATGAAGATGTGCAACTTCGTCGCGCTCCTTTTAAACTCTTGGACACCATTCACGAGCTTGTTGATCAGATAATTTTTAAACTGCGAACAATACGTAGAGACGAACGGTGCTAAAAAATACTGTAAAAGTAAATAGAAGTTTTAATATTACTGTTGATAAAGATAGTAATGATATACGAATGTTAAATTTATACCTTTAAATCGTACAATATTTTACAAATAAGCACACAGCTAATCCTCCCTATGAATAGCTTAAATGTTCCATCTGACATTACGTCGTCCTGCTTAGTATCAATGTCCGAGCATGTGTATAATCGTGGAGTATGTCTTACGTATTTCAAATCGAGAACCTTATCGTCTTCGGTTGTAAATAGCTTGTAACAGAATGGACTGAATTCTTAGAGTGTAAACTATATTTAACAATACATTTAAGATAGATGGAGAACTTACCTTCGAGTACAGAGTATCCTCGTTTAAATCCTCGACCGATAAATGTCTCAGATGCGCACGTAACACCATTCTTTCATTAGCATTGTAAATACAATCATTCTCCAAACCTAAAACTTGTATTTCCATCAAATCCAAGTCTTTATCGCAAAATCTCACGACAAGGGCATTGAGACGAGCAGAATAATTCAGTTTAATGGCACCTAGAAAGAGCAAGGTAAAGTAAAATATCACACTTAATTATCCCATTATTAAGATCAACTGCAATCACGAAACCTAAGATAATTGAGAAACAAAAAAAGAGACTGAAACAGCAACCAAGGAAGCAAAGTTTAAGAGAAATTTTCACCGTTCACTCATCCTTATAAAGTGAACAATGCGACCACTGGTATTTGTTTTCGAAGAAGATCGACGAAGAACCGATGATACTTATCTCCCATTGATATTACAACTAGCAATTGTGAATGGTGAAACAGTTAGTACATAATATTTCTATTATACCGTACCAGGAGGTATAGGTGGATCGTTTTCTTTTGGTTTCCACTGCATAATGCTCCGACATGTATTCCCGATACAATTGAAAAGAGTATTGTCCTCGAAAATGCTGAAAGAATTGCTTATTATCGCTCGTACATTTTTGAATTAAATAAAACTGATACCACTTACTTAACTAAACTGCGCCAATATTCTTGTATCTTCAACAATGCTGGTCTATGAAGATTCATATTGATGTTTAGTATATTTATGACGAAAGATCTTTCGATACTTTTGAAATGGGATTTAAAGTCTGGACAATTAGATTTCACCTGCGAAGATTCATGTATATAGATAGGATGACATAAACTCGACGAAATCTCGATTCATTTAACAAATTACCTTACGGAATGATACAACAAGAACTTCGTGTGGTTCTTCTGTGGATATCAACTCTAAATACGACCCAGTTACTCCTGCGTTTGTTTTATCCACCAAAAGAACAGATCCTATGCCAAACTGAATGGCTGGTCCATACTCCATTATCGCAGTCTCAAGATACAACGCGTGTAATCTTAAATTTAAATAAGGCTCTTCTCTGCCATGGTGTATGATTCCCAAGAGAACTGATAGCTGAACATTTGAAAGTATGATTAAATACCCAGAATTTATTCACTGAAAGAATAAACCAATTAATATATACAACACCTCTCCAATAGCGAATCTCAACAGAAAGTTGATATGATTACAAGGAGACACGTTATCATCGAATCCAGATAAACTTATGGTTTTCGATAGTAACTCCAAGTCCTCTTCACTGACTTCGGAAGACACAACACTCCTATTGCATAGAATAAACGAATTTCAGCTGTAGTTTATTCGCAACGGGATCAATTGCACAAAATAAAAATGTATTTTGTACATCATTATTTAATCTTACTTCGTTACCTATCAAGCTTTTGTACATGGTTCGTCAGGAATTCCTTGCTAACATGCGTGAACTTATTTTGTATCATCTCAACCGACGACAGGCATATACTACGTTGCACATTTTTAAGTTCTTTTATGGAATTGAAAATCTTATTCGTTCCATTTTTCGAAATGCGTCGCTTCAAATCACTCTCATATTTCTTCACATTTCGTTGATAAGCCAATAGTAATAAATTCAGGAAATGAACAATCAATCGTATCTTGTTCTCTGTTAAATTGAACTTCATACTTGAAATAGAAACGTTCACTTTGGTTCTAGAAGAAAGAACGAACAAACAATGAATCTAGTTTAATGTTACCAGATAATCAATATGTATGTACCTTGGCAATTGATGGTATTCCGGTTTTATGCTATACGAAATAGTCGTGTTTGCTTGTATCTTTGGTATAAAATGGTATTCGGAGTCCTTCTTTTTTCGTGCTGATCTCCAATCGTCCCCTATATTCAGATAAAAAGAAAAAGAAAATACTTGACATATTTATGAAAAATAAAAAAAATTCATACAAAAAAAAAGAGATAAAAACCTGAGTGACAACATAGTACTTGTGCTCCAGAAAATACAACGTGTATCCTATCGTAAAGTAATTCTTCCAATTCCATAAGTGTTGCATCTTCGAGTTGCAGATTGGTTGCCTGAAGTTCGTTAGACAAACTCATGTTACCAAAATCCACGACAAGAATGTGTCCGCCTCTAAAATCCCCTTGTGTTACTTTCAAATTCTAACAAACCTTAAGAATTGATTAATGTATCGTACGCACTTTTGTATCGATCCATGTTCAGGAAAGACAATATACGGCCCCTTGATCTCTACTTTGAAGCTGATTCGAAGTGTCTGAGACACGATATTATCAATCAGAACCGAAAAGTTTCTTTTTACGTATTCGTACAGCGTATATGCCCATAAAATTTTCGTCTGAATATTCAAATCGTTGAGTTTGAAGAATTGAATTAATTCTATCACGGCATGCTGAAACATAATGAAATATAATTTCTCTTCTTGTAAATAATGTTTGCTTAACCCTTTGACTACTATTCTATAGATG
The DNA here is from genome assembly GCA_951804975.1 of Anthophora plumipes. NCBI lineage: Eukaryota > Metazoa > Arthropoda > Insecta > Hymenoptera > Apidae > Anthophora > Anthophora plumipes. The sequence continues at coordinate 16,294,508 of OX638122.1, read as the reverse complement.
TCTATAGACGTTTTGGAAATTTGACTTGTACTCTTCTCTTACCGCCTTTTCGCTCGAATTTTATTTCATTCACTTCCATTTTAATTTAACGAAATACATTGTACAGTCTTACAAATTTGAAAATTATTAATTCTTAAATTTTCAACTGAACATCTATTTTTCTACTGAAATCTACCGTAGAGAAAGGGTTAATATACGAAATATATCTTCCAATATTATTACGTGATAATAAGTCACTTCGACAGCTTCCAACTTCACAGACACATCAAAAGTTGGATCTACATTCTGTCCGTTCTTTTCGAAATCAATTGCGAGGAAATTAGTCGATACGTTCCCTGTGAGAACATTATCGACGGTAATTAGGGGCACCAATTCACCTTCCGCGGAAAGACCTTCGATTACGAAACTCTCAGCCCGTGTGGACACTTTGAAAGCGGACAATGCAGAGCGTATCTCGATGCTGGTTAAAAATTGAGTTACAGTTAAAACAAGAACTTCTCTGCCGCTGTTCAAGAGGTTTAAACAACAATTTGCCAAGGTGAAATTGAATTTGTAATCTGAAATAAAGTGTAAAAAATCATTCTCATCGTTTTTTACACATTCGTTTAGGTTGCATGATCAAATAAGTGTTTCGAAATAATACCAATTGGTTGTGGTAACTTTTCCAATTTGATCTTTTCTCCTGATCCATTGTCAATACTATGCTGAGACACTTTTCTAGTTTTTTCTACTTGTGTATCATTATTTTCCATTTCTTCTTGAGCTTGTTCTTCCATCGTTTTCTGCATTGAACTGTTTTGGTACTTTTCCTCGATAGTTTTATTTTTCAATTCCTGCCTGGCGTGTTCTCTAGCTATCACTATGTTCAAAATTGTCAGATAATCCTCGTACTTCTGTAAATCTAATTTCAATTCAGTATCGTTTGGTCGAAGTAAGCTTTTCAAGTATGCCTCTTTGTACTTTCTGTAATTCTTCCTGTGCTCGGCAATTCTCGCCCAAGTGTAGGGTCTTACGTTATAATCTAGAACCGAATTGTAAGCGTAGTTCCACCAAGCCGATGGACTCGCCTTCACGATTTGGCTCGGACGATATTTTATATAAGGTCTGAAATAACATTTCAACATAGTAATTAAATGGAATTGACAGAAAGAGAAAAAAAATTGAGATAAGTAAAATGCGTACTTGTTGATAATTGCACGTGACAATGAATCGTAAAGATGACAAAAAGTAATGTATTGCACTTCGGAAATTTGCATTGCCACATCGTGAAGGACGATATCAACCAACATACGAGATGTTTGTGCTTCATTTCCTTTATGTATGATTACTTTTATTTTCGCAGTAAACGGTTTTAGTACTGTAATATTATATCGTTAGTTTCTCTTGATCACACTTAAATACCGAATTATGCTATTTTCAAACTTACAAAATTGAAAATCCTTGTTCCTCACGCCGAAAGTCTGCAGAGCTCTGTACATTGTATTCTTCCATGCTAGAAAGCTGGTCACATCCCATTCACAGTTGTTACTTGTAAGAACAGACTCTGTGTCATAATCCATATATATGCTCAAAGATTCTGCTCTTACTAATTGGTAAATTGTACTTGAATTGCTTGTGCTAACGCCAGGTTTCCATTTGCTAAAAAAGAAAAAGATTGAAGAAGAAAAATATACATTGTTAAGAAGGAAACAAACAGAAGGACAATTACCTATTTGTAGTCATTACTGATATACTCCGAATACAGATACCACAAGCACATAGAGATTCATTTAACTTTTCTTCATATCTAATATGTACATTATTTATAGTAATTTGGAAGTTTTTTGTTACAGATGCCAGCAAATTATCAAATAATTCTAAAATCAATTGCACATATTAAAAGAATCATTTTAAATACTTGTACAAATTTGCAAACTACCTGCTGTAGATACTTCATGTTCCTTTAAATCTTCTAATATCTTCCTCTTTTCTGCCCTTATCAACCTTTTTTGTACTTCCACATCGTAAGGACCGTAAGCAGCAGGTACAGCCACTATGTAAATATCCTTAGAACAAAGGATTGAAGTATTTTAACCATTAGCATTAAATAATTTATAAATATTATAAGTGAAAGACAATCTCTTACCTCTATACAAAGGATAATTGGTTGAGAAAATAATCCAGACCACGGTATTTTTAAAATAATCTTTCCTATCAGTCCAACTTCTACCCTTATAGGTAGGCCAAGTTGATACTACAAACAGAAGTGTTACTTCACCTTTTCCCGTAGAATTTGTACGATAATACGTCGAAACGGTGTTTCGTATAAAAGAATGATTCGCTTACCAAAGCTTCAGGTTTCAATTTAAGATCGGTAAGACACGTATCGCCAGAAAAGATACCAACGTTAAACTGTTCGGTGTCCAAATCTTCGACATATTTTCCCAGGAGCCGATTCAGGAACGCCGCTATGGCACCTTCGAACATCGTTCCGCATTTAACTGAATCTGTTCTTATTGTTTACCTATTGCACTCGGTGCAACACGGTTCCCTGGCATGGGTTCTTCCCATAACCTTAAGAAATTTGTAAAATAAATTTCGTCATGCGCGAGACCCCCCCGGAGAATTTTATTGATCCTGTTTTCTCTCACTTTGCAATTCCCTTACCAGCAACGGTTGGAACGTTCACGCGCAACTATCTCTCTCCACCTGCTCAAAAAAAACTCACGTCGAACCTATTACCCTTTAGTCGATTAACCTAAGAAATCTCCGTATCTTCTAATACGTATTCAAATTAAAAAAAAAAAGAAAGAAAAATGGAGAAAAAAATTATCTTGGAAAATAGAATTACTTAAACCGTAAAAGTTTATGGAGAAATTGTGTCGTCATATTCGATAAAAGCCCGAACAGTTACAAATTTTAAACTGAAAGTTTGAAAAAGTGAAAGGGCATTATAAAAAATCTGTAAACACGTAAATCTACATAGCACTCCTTTATTGTAGTATGGTACAAGACAGATGATTTTTTGAATATTTATATACAATATATAACGTTAAATCATGTACGCGTGAAGAGAAATTGTTTATAGCAAATGAATCAAAATATGGCGTTATAATATATATATGTAGAATATATATATATATATATATATATATATATATATATATATATATATATATATATATATATATATATATATATATATATATATATATATATATTTGTTTATGATGCTGAAAACTATCGCGAGCTTGATGATTACGATTGTGATTATGCTCGTTTAATAGTTGTTGCAACATTTAATGATAATTGCTGAAGCTTCGTTTCTGTACATAGTTATGATACTAAAGAACCAGGGTTCTGTGCATACTTCATGCAAATTCATTTGCCTATAAACTAATATTTAGAACGCAACAATTCATTTTAATTAATCCCCCGTTACAGATTTTGCAAGGGAGAATCTAGAAAATGTATTATCAACATCTAAAATGCATCATACACTTGTTATATATATATACATAGAAATGTACACGATTGCGTGGTTTATTTAGGTATACTCTTTTTAAATAGCTAAATGTTTCGTTTCTCCGGTATTCGGATCTACTATGACTTTCTCCTTGTGACTGTTTACAGTTGAGGGACTACCAAAGGAATTAGTATCGGTAAACGGGAAGAATCGTCCGTCCGCGTACTCCTTAAAAAGTAACTCGGCAGCCTTTTGTTTTTCTTCTTTACCATTCGAGGTGATCTTCTTCATTGTCAATGTCAACAGCTCTATGATGAGATAAGATTCCGGTTTGTAAAGTCTCGTAAAATGCAATCTAATATGTTCGCCAACGTTCTCATCTTTCCGCGGTATATAATCACAATGGGGACAAGACGGTGTCATTCTTTCTATACCATGTCTACGTTTATGGGCATCCAATGCATCTTTATCGCACGTAGAAAATGGACAACTTTGGCATCGTAATGTTTCTACCTCATCGTTAGACGACAAAAGTATTCCCTTCTTTTGCAGCAACATTAAAGACTGCTTATCTTGATTCGAGGCCTGAACACCACCGTAATTTAACATCGACATATTATTCATGGACATAGCTGTGGCTGAATTGTTGCACGATTTCAATGTCTTCCCTGAACGAGAGATAGAGTTTATATTATCAGAAACTGTGTCGCTGTCTATGATAATCGTATCGTCTTCGAATTGTCTACGCGAAGCCTGTGCTTCCGCGTTAGCTTGATGTTTCTTCAGATGTTGGATATAATTCGCGTAATATTTCACAGAGTAATCGCAAGTGTCGCAACGGTATCTCTGTTTCGCACCGTGCAATGTCAAGTGAACTCTATACTGTTCACGTTTCTCAAAGGCTGAGGGACATTTGTGGCACTTGTATCGTTTCTCCTTCAATCTACCATTTCTCAGATAACCAGGATACACGAAGTTTGGATTGCCACGCATAAAAAGACCGAATTGCGGATCTGGCGAAGGTGGCGTCAAATTCGAGTCCAACTCGCTGATCTCGTTCTGACGTCGATGAACCACCTGATGTTTTACCAGATTCTGTGCTGTCTTCGACGAATAGTCGCATTCGGTGCACTTGAATCTGTTGTTCGAGCCGTGCAAAGTCATGTGATACTCTAGAGCGTCTAACTTGAAGTAACGAGCCGGACATTTGGCACAAGTAAAAACTTGATTCCCAGTTCGTTGATTCGCGTTGCTAATGGTGCTGCTGAAGGTGTTGCTTGAGGTCTCCGTAACCTCTACTACAATCCATGCCACAGTAGGTGTAGAATCATTCGATTCTTGGTTGTTTGCTTCAACGCAGGCTGTGGTAGGCGGTGGGTATCGTTGCGAATGCCCGTAAAGAGACAATAAATACTTTGTACGCTCTTGGTATTCCGTGGAGTGCGCTTTTTGATGAGCTAGAAGATGAGCTGGCTGTCGGGCGGCATAGGAACACCATTGGCAAGAATAGGCTAATTCCGTAGAATGATATCTCAGATGAATTCTTAACTCCTTCTCGCAAAGAAACCGGGCTGGACACTTGCTACAGCAATGTACTAGCCTCAGATCCCGTAGATCGGGTTCTGAACCTAACACAGGAGAATGCGTGAAACCGAGGAGAGTAGCTAGATCGTTCAGTTGCTGCGAGTCTGGTCTTGAATCGTCTACCAAACAGTGTACAGTACCCAACGAGCCGGAATGCATATCTGTGTGAGCAACCATAACCTCTCGTCGCGTGCAAGTGAAACTACAATCTGTACAAGCGATGACAGGGCCGCAGCTGGGTGAATCAAGGTGCATAGTCTCGTGATCGCGAACTTCGGCACGTCGCGAAGATACGAACGGGCAGTGACGACATTTTAACATTTTTGCGAGTGTACCATCTGGTCGGGACACCCATACCAATGGAGCTTCAGGCAGTGCTCGGGTATCCAGTAGTAACGGTGGCGGTGCGCCAGAATTCTTCGAGACATTTGTAATGCAAGTTACGTTGTTCTGTGTCGTTATATGGATCACCTTCTCTACAGGCTTCTCCTGTTTTAAACGACTAATACCTAAAAGAGAAATTGGTCGATCTAAGTAACCCTTAAATAAGAGAAATTTATTTACTAGTCGAGGGTAAGATATTCGTTTAACTTACTAGCATCAGGGCTTAAAGCTTGCTGTGCTTTAGACTTAGTAGACGAGAGATTACAATCCATGTTCTGTTGATGTACAACGGCAAGCTCTTCCCCGTGAAGTCTGACATGATTCAAAAGCTCTCTGTAAAGATAAAGTAAAGAAATATATTCGAGAAATATTACGTGTACCTAATTTTTGTAAAACAAATACCATACATCTTTGTGCTGACATAATATGGGCATAGATAGCATTTGAAGATTGCTTCCAAGTTGGGACGATGATGAACTCTATGCATGGAAAGGGTTGCTGCATCGGGCGCAGAAAATGGACAATCTCCGCAACCAAATGCATTCTGCGAACAATCACGTTTCACAAATATATCATTCCCCTATTGCTTCACGCAGAATATAAAATATACAAGATGATTTGTATACCTTTTCTTCGCTATGACATTGTTCAGATTCGCTGTGAGATCTAACGTGTACCGAAACGGTTTCTCGGTTGGAATGTCGGAAATTACAGCGTTTGCATTTCCACATGGTGCGCTTATTCTCTTCTGTGGCTGTGGCGGAAGAGGAGCCACTCGTTCCACCCTGTACATGGGGAGAAATCAAATTGTTCTTAAGCAGAGATTGGCCTCGATTCCTGGCGGCTGCTTTAAGAGGCGGTGGTGGTCTTAGTCCAATGTTAATAGTGTTAATATTATTTCCTTCGCCCGTGGATATGATTGAAACTGGAGTGGACGTGAGTTCAGGTGTTTGAAGGTAATCGCTGCTATTCATTATCAACAATTTAGTCGGTGGTTCGTCAGAAATGCTCTCTTCCACACTACGCTCCTCCATGTTCTGATCATCCCACGATTGTTGCTCGACCTAAGGAATAAAATAAAAACATACGCATGTACTGTGAAATCCTTTGTCAAATATATATACAGATACACTTGTTGCACAATAAAAAAATAATCTTATTTGCTCAGCAAATAAAAACAACTATTCTGGCACACTGAGAATTTCTTTCGTAATACAAAGAAAAAAAAGAAAAAAAGAAAAGATACTATGAAACAACATTTTAACGTTATTTATATATATATATATATCGTGTCGGTTTTGTAATTACTAAGAATATGCTTGTAATTGCAATCTGATTACAATCATCATAACACCAATCAAGTGTCCAAGCGCTTCGATACAAGAAACACAAGTGTTTTTGCGTGCCCATTTTATTTTTTTCTTTCCTCAGCTGTTTTTTTTTTTTTTTTTTTTTTTTTTTTTGTAAAAATGCAATCCAGCCTCTTTAATTTGAATCATAAGGATCATCACACAGCAAAAAAATGTACGTGACCGTAGAGATCGATTTAGAAAAGGAATTATAAAGAATGTCAGTGCGCCTATTGAAAATCGACAAGCACATTTTTGTTTCGTTTTTTTTTTCGTTCTCCCTTTCTCTCTCTCTTTCGCTCTCTCTCTCCACTAATAAAAGAATGGTTTTAAATGTAAGTGAAATTTGTGCTTTCACCTGTGCAAGATATTTGTTATATTTGGAATAATTCCGTCGACCTGTTTCATCCGTCATAAGTACCCTGGCAGTCATATGAACTGGATCTTTAGCTGCTTTAAGTTTAATATGTTTTGTGATGTCCCACCGCCAGTTAGAGCGATACGCGCATAGGGAACACTCGAATGGCTTCCGATTTAAATGACCGACAATATGAACATGAAAACGACTTGCGGTGGATGCCCAAAATGGACAATGCGGGCATTTGAATACCCGTCGGCCACTTGGATGCGTCGAGGAGCCTTCAACCTAACAAAAGATTTGACTACCTTTATCAAAATTAAGCGTTAAAATACATTCGAAAAACACAACGGTCTACGGTCTCGACTGCCATAAGTAACATTTAAAGCACATTCTTAATAATAAAATGAAACAAAATACATATACATGTATGTATGCGTGTACGTGTATGTTGTGTGTGTACGCGTGTGTAAAAAAAATATATATATATCATTAACATAACAATAATATTTTATACAATAAACAGGATTGCATACTTGAATAAATAAAAGAAAAATTACATTTGCTGGATTTATGCTAAAAACTGAGACGTACTTTAAATATAATATTCTAATGGCCGTACGGGGTGCTTGCAATCAACATATTTCAAGAAATACAGTTGACATGAATAAAAAATAGTCAGATCTGTTGACTCTCGTATTGCAATTCTTTCAAACGAATTTCTTATTCGTTTGGTACGTGTGCGTGTGTTCATATTGTTCATGTGCACGCATTTTAAAAGGTATTATATATATTTATATATATATATATATGTATGTATATATTATTTCTGTGAAACACCATACCGATGATCCAGAAGAATTCAGTCCGCTGAGATTAACGTCCCAATCCGTTTGCGCTGGGAATGCATATTCACCGCGATACGAGGTCACACGTAGTTCTGAACAATTTGATAATTTTTCTAAGCTATTGTGTATGGAGGACGTATCGTTGCTTGTCGAGTGACAACACTGCATATGCACTTGTAGATCAGTCGAACTTTTGCAACGTCTTCTGCATTTAGGGCAACGCGTTGTACCCACAGATACACTGAGAGCAGTGTGGTGTGTTTGTTTGTGACAAGCCAGCTCTTCCATGCTACTAGCTTTAAAAGTACACCAGCATTTCAAATCGTTCGTAGTACTTACAGCTACCTCGGGCACTCCGTTATTAATTGACGCCGTCGTAGTAAGCTTTTCCTTAAGCTTATCAAAGAAGGACGCATTTTTTTTTTCGAATAAATCTGCGGCGTTATTCGCATCCTTCTTTAAGTTGCTGGCCTGTGGGAAGGGGGGAAAAAATATATTCAAATTGTTACAAAAAAACACTTGATTACAGATTTACTTAATTATAAATAAAGTTATTTTTGAAAGCGAAAAAAAAAATACGACTAACTTCTTTACTTCCATACAACTTCGCCAGTTCCGTATCTCTTGCGATTTGTGCGAGTTCCGGTCTTACCCTGACACGCGGAACTTTTAGCAACGTTGTCGAAAGTCCACCGGAGGTAGTATTGTTTGGTTTAGCAGGACTTAAAGGAATTAACATTGGCAGTGGTTTTCTAGATTTATTTGGTGTGATTGGAGCATGACATTCTGCTAAGTGTCTTTGCATCTCAGAATCCCATGCAGTGATAAATTGGCAGCCTTTCTCCTCACATTTTAATGCTATACACTCTGCATTAGCTATTGCACTTCTTTTATCTTCCATAGAGTGATCAGAGATAAATGTGTCTCCAGGACTAATTGACACTGTGGTACTTCCAGATATATGCAGTGAATCACGAAAGTCACTTGCACCCACCTGTAAATTGTATCACATAATACTTTGAATATAATTCTCAAATATTAAGTGTTTTATTTACAAGATAAATTACCACATTACCTGATTATAGCGTTTAGGGCTATTCCTTGGTTTACGTTCAAAAGGAGTGCTAGATTTACGATTTGTTTGACCCACAGGAGGTTCATGATGATTAGTTTCATGTACTGTTAAACTTTGTCTAATGTCAGCTGTAAAATTACAAGCACGACATTGAAAAGCCCCTCCACCTCCATGATTTCGTGTGTGCCTATCCAAATTCCACTGTAAAATAAGAAAGATTTATTGATATCAAAGAAATATTAATTCTGTATAGATTATAAAATTTCTATCAACCTTGTATGGTGTACGAAAATCACAGGCATCACACTTGATCATTGGCATGGAGTGATACTTCACATGCTTTGTATAACGAGCACGTACATGTGTTACATAAGAACACTTAGCACATCGGAAAAATCTTCTTTTTAAATGATGCACTCTCTGATGAGTTTCAAGATCCCTTGAGTTCAATGCAACATATGAACACATAGAGCATCTGTTTCCAGTATCACGTATAAATTTTCCCTAAAAAAACAGTGCATACTTTTATTAGTATCATATTCTTGTATAAAATATCTTAAAAAAAAAAATTCTGTTTGATAATTAAAAATATATTGTTATATATCTCGTATATTAAAATATATTCTCTTATAAAAAAAATGTATTCTTATTAAAAAATTTTAAATCATGAGGAGTCATAGGTATTCTAAATTCTTTAAATTTTCATTTGATAAAAAAAAAGAAAAGAAAGAAAAAAATAGCAATTAAGTTTTGATCATGATTAAATTGCTCAATCGAATTTTTAATTCGTTCAACATAATATATACCTTCTGTTTGTGCTCTTTTTTCAGATGATCGAGGTACGCCTTAAGACTCGTTAAAGGTTTCGACGGCTTGCACATCTTACATTCGTAATTTTGCGAGGGCCCCGAACAATCGAGCCCCTCGTGTTCACGTTTCAAATTGTTCTTCATTGAACCATCATCGTCCCTGAGGCTGTACGAGATTTCTTCACTGTCACTCTGCATCTCGTGTTCCCTCATTGTCACTTCCTGTCGGTCCTCTTTAAGGTTACCTTCCTTATGCACTTCGTGCTTTAGCTGCTGGGGTCGTGGACGAAGTGCACGCAGTCGGGGCAGTCTTCCTGACATCTTGGACAAAATTCGTTCTGTCCCACGTATGTTCCCTTCTCGAGTCCCTATCCCGCATCGAGATGTCCTTTTATTTCTCCTCGATCTACCTCGACCGCATATTGGGATAAAAAAAAATATGATAGGAAAACGACATTCACTTCTCCATCGGTCTTACACAGTTCTCTCCTTTCCGATGACATTAACGTCAAGCCACTTTATATCGCGCATACATCCTCTCGCGTTGATTTTTAAAAAATGATCCCGTTTCTACGATTAGAAATGAAAACATACACCGATAAGTGATCGTTCTCGTGCATAATGCTTACGGGGAATAGATTCCCTTCAAAATTCTTCGCCGGACAATTTATCGAACTGCGATAGAAGAGACTGATTGTACGTTACGGAAGTACGAATACAAGCGTACTCGGTGGTCGCGCGATCTAGAGGCTATGGACGCCATTTTTTTTTTCTGTGCCAGTAAAATTGCTGACGAAGAAGGCGTTCGAGTATTCTACCGGGGAAAATCTACATTTATGTCAATATACACATCAAGAAATAAACGTAAAGGATAGAGAAATATAAATTTTACATAGTTACATCCATTTTTTGTGCATTGATTCTCGCTGCGTTACCAGGATAACAATAGAACTTGCAGCCTCGTTAATACTTCATATGCAAGAGCATTGATTATACAAAGGTTTTATATCTTAGATTTGGAATATATACATATTTTTTTAAGCTTCATTGAATTAGTCGCGAGAAATTAAATTTTCCTGGAAAAATCGATAACTTCAATAATGTGTAATCTTTCTTAACGCGATTACGAAGTAAATTAACCAAAATGGTATCTCGAAACTTCGCATTTATTTTAGGAAGCATCTAACTCTACGACTGTCCTGTCTTATACTGCGAAGAATATATTCAAGTATTATCGAATTAACACTTTTTTTATATTCACCAACAATTACACCTCAACCTCGAGTGTACGATTATTTCGAATAACTCGCCTTTCAAATACTCCTGACATCCGGTTTATGTGATAAACGATGATCGATCACAATAGGTCAATGTATAGCTGAAACGTTAATTACTTTTTTCACGCGTGTACCATAATCCCCCCCTTTTTTTTCTCTCCATTTTCAATTTACATGCCTAACCATCCTTGTCGCATCTATGATTTTCTAACGATAAAAACGCATGTACATAGATTCTCTTTGTAAGTACAATAAATAAAGAACAACTCACGGGACAAACATAATCTAAACACAGGCGAACGTAAGAGAAATAGAGAAAGAAGATACGGTTTTTCGACACGCGTGTATACGATTTCCGTTTCTCCGAGCTGATTTCCGGTTTACAGTCGAACGAGACTGGTTGACAGGTACCCGTTTAAGAGCGCGTACGCATGTGTATGTATGCGCGTGTTTTTTGTACGAAGGAACCAAAAAAAAAAAAAAAAGAAAAGAGAAAAAAAAGTTAACGAAAGAAAGAAAAAAAACCAGGGAAAAATTATTGTAATCTTTATTCGTCTGTGAAACAAACCTCGAGGCAAAGTTCGCTTGAAGAAGCAGGTTATCTTCAGATCAACTGACCATTGGATATAGATAGGCCGATAAATCCATGATCTCGTTTCAATCGATTCGTACAGCGCAGAACCAGGAGCACCGAATTTACCATCGCGACCGTCTTACGATTTTTCGTACGGTTTCTCAATGGAAAAGAAAAAAAAATTGAATATACGCTCCCGTCGGACCCTTCCTCCTCCTCCTCCTCTTCCCCCTTCCCCTCTACCTCCTTTCCCTTTCTCTCCACGGTCTTTTTTTTCTTTTTTTTTTATCTCAGTACCGCGATTTATCTCTTCGAATACCTCATCATCGGCGCTAAACAGTAGCCGACGGACGGATCAGAAGATGAATTGTAGAAAGACTACGCGGAGAATAGAGTGAACAGCCCCTCCCTCCTCTTTTGACCAGCTCGAACACGGAACAGAACGATGGCGATGCCGAAGTGGCGCAGGTCAGGCGCCATCTGCAATTCCAATTCTGATTCTGGTATCCACGCACTCCTCACTTCCACACGCCCCCACTTCCTCTGCTTGGTTTCTCCTGCAGCCCTCGATAGAGAACTGCAGGGCAGAAGAAAACGAGGTCGATGGTGAGAGACCTGATCGTGTTGTAATATCACGTTAAATTGTTTAAATAAACGAGTAAATGTTAACCTCGTCATTTGAGTATGCCTTTCTACTAGAAACAAGCGAATTCCGTATTTCGATGCTAAGTTTGAAATGTTTTTTTTTTCAATCTTCGGTCACTTTTTATCTTTACTGGTATGGCTGTAGGTAACGTCGACAATACGTACACATTTATCTTGCCAACGAGAGAAATTTAGATACTCCTACATTTTTCATTCCCCACCTAAGGGGATCATTAATACATTAATCATTCAGCAGGATAAGATGTGTGTATATATATTAGGCAGGTATTTATGTACACGCTGTTAATACGTTGAAGATACTTCACTTTCGTTCGTGTAGTACCGCATTTCTGAATGATTTATCTCTGTGACGTTCGGTGTATACAATGATAGAGTAAATATTCTTGATGTCAGGTTATAGAGAGTGCTCGCGACATTTTGTGTATTCTACGATATAATTGAAAGCTAGTAATAGTTAAATAATCAGTTCATTCACGTTGCTATTAATTAAATACTTTGAAATTTCACGTTATCCATAATTCTAGTATTTCTTTTCTCGTGAAGTATCCTTCAAAGTTTCGTTTCACGAGAAATCATGTATTATTCAGAATCTTATTTTATGTGGTCCAATGGACGAAGATCGTAGAAACATTAATATCATTACAAGTTTCTAACCCCCTCCTTTTCCTATAATTATCCTCCTCTTTCAGTATAACGTTTTTCAAGATAAGAATCGGTAAAGATTTTCATTAAATTTTTATACGACAACAGATTTTTTTCTTTAATTTTAATTTTAAAAAGAACAGTTACCTGGGTTAGGTAAAAGATAATATAAAATGTGTGTTTACCAAATATTAACTCAATAGATGTGATAGAGTGTACATAGCGATATATAGATATATAGCACCATTTTGTATTTTTGCAGATAGAACTTCAACGAAAAAGAAAAATCAATTAAATGATATATTCGCTTTAATTCATTTTTCTTTTTTTTATTATATTCGCGTAAATTCGTGATGCAAATGTGAAGGAACGTTACACAGATACGTGACAGTCGGAACTATCTTAACTTAACATTTTTCGCCGTACTATACTATATTGTAATTTAAAAACAAAGACCTGAGAACTTCTGCACCTTGCATTGATAGAAGTATGCAAAACTTCCGATTAATCGATTATTTTCGTTTTATCAATTGCGTAATACTAGGTGATTGCTTATTAATTATGAAATCATTGACCTTGAAACTATTTATTGTGATCGTTGTTTGTGAGTGGAAAATGATAATACTTTATTGATCGTATCTACTTATTTCCTTGATTAGTGTTCAACGTTAATCTAGAAAACGGTTTTTTTAATACTTTATACATTTTCAATACATTTCTTTATTTTTCGAAATACGAAACGATAACCCTACCTAAGAGTAAAGGAAACGTAGATGTTTTCTAATGTATTGTATTAAATAAAGAAACGATGCAGGATTTGATGTTCCTGTTTCTTTTCAGTAATTTGTAACAGTAATGTATCGTTAACAAAACTGAATGAAAATCAGATGACGGGGTTCCGCGATAACAAGTATCGACAAGATTAATCGCGGTGTAGATTGACATGTCAGCTATTTATTATTAAAATAATCATTGAACGAATCTCATTTAGAATGAATAACTCTAACTAAATAAATATTATATAATTTAAATTATATAATATTTATTCGATACACGATAATCGTAATTTCGACTATTTCTTTCGAACATCGACAAATTAAACATTTCGATAGTGTTTACTATTTTTATTATCATAAGAAAGGATGGGGAAATGATTAAATGATTAATTCAATCTCATTTATAATTAATAATTGTTTAAAAAATATATAGATAAATGTAAAATATACACATATATATATACATATATATATATATATATATATATATATATATATATATATATAAAACAAAATATATTTTTGTAAAAACGCATAACAGTATTAATTATATTTCAATTTTTATTTCATTCATATCACTGAACGTGTGTATTCCATTTTTTCAATCTATCATATGTGTGAATTAAATACACAGCTTCATTCTCCATAACCAGTTATAATATTCCCTGTGTGTGTGTGTGTGTGTGTGTGTATATCTTTAATACTTTGATTGCATTTTACCATAAGAATTGTAATGCAGTCATTTCAATTGTTTCTCTAAATTCTCTGCTAATTTATCCATAAATGCAAATGTTTCTAAGTAATCAGATCTAGTAACATTATTTATTCCCTTGATACAAGCTGCAAGATCCTTTGTCATACTGCCCGACTCGATAGTATCGATACAGACTTTTTCTAAGCATTCGGCAAATCGTTTGAGATCTTTATTATCATCCAGCTTTGCACGATGAAGTAAACCTCTTGTCCATGCAAATATAGAAGCAATGGGATTGGTCGAAGTTTCCTTTCCTTGTTGATGCTGACGATAGTGTCTTGTAACTGTACCGTGAGCAGCTTCCGTTTCCACGGTACGTCCATCGGGACAAATTAAGACCGAGGTCATTAAACCCAGGGATCCGTACCCTTGTGCCACAGAATCAGATTGAACATCGCCGTCGTAATTTTTACAAGACCATACAAAACCACCATCTGTCTTTATCGCATACGCTACCATATCGTCTATCAAACGATGTTCATACCAAAGTTTCTTAGCTTCGAATTTTGCTTTATACTCTTTCTCGTATATTTCTTGGAAGATGTTCTTAAATCTGCCATCATAGTGCTTAAGAATTGTATTCTTAGTAGAAAGGTAGAGGGGATAGCTCCTTTCCAAAGCAAATTGGAACGAACTGTGGGCAAAATCACGAATACTTTTGTCCGTATTGTATTGAGCTTGTGCAATACCAGCTCCCATGAACGTATGAACCATGTGCTGAATTTTCTCTCCTTTATCCCCAGTCCATGTAATCTCAAGCTTACCTGGCCCAGGTACTACGAAATCTACAGCTTTATATTGATCAGCATGAGCATGTCTACCGATGATAATTGGCTTAGTCCAAGTAGATACCAATCTTGGTATATTTTTACAAATGATAGGTTCACGGAATACTGTGCCCCCTAACATATTCCTAATAGTACCATTGGGACTTTTCCACATCTGTTTCAACTTAAATTCTTCTACTCTTTTCTCATCTGGAGTAATAGTGGCACATTTGATTCCTACATTGTACTTTAGAATAGCTTTAGCACACTCTATGGTCACATTATCATTAGTAGCATCCCGATTTTCGATACCCAAATCATAAGTATGGAGTTCCACATCTAAATAAGGTAAAATAAGCTTTTGCTTAATAGCATCCCATACAATTCTTGTCATCTCATCACCCAGGATATCAACAACCGGTCCAACCTAAAATAAACGGGTATTCAAGAGGTATGCTATGAACATCAAAATTTGCAATAATAGGAAATTAATTCCGTACGGAAAAGAATTATTTATTTATTCATTTATTCAACGTGTGCGAACCAAATTTTGTTTCGCAACAGTTGTAGCGAAGCATGATATATTCGAGAACCGAAGTTTTAAGAACTTAAAACAGTGCTGCCATCCAAATTAATTAAAATACAATACGTATTGGAAAATAAAAAAATTTAAATGTACATGTACCGCCGTTAACAGATGTCAGTGATATAGCTACAATGTCACTTACCTTTATTTTCCCCATTATTTTACAGGAATCAGTGAATTTCCTAACGAATAAGTTATCAGAGTTATTGGACAGTTGGCAAATTTTTGGCGATAGTACCCCCAATGAAGCAACTGTGTAACTACTCGATTCCATACATGCTACGCTGCTTATAAAATGCACGTTCGCTCTGAAGAGACGGTGGGGCAAAAACATGGCAGCCTTACGGACAAATTTTACACACATTCGTATTTCTACTATCCTTTCCTACTTTATACGACTTATAAAATATCTTCTGAATACGTTTCATTCACAATTATATCCCGATGAATCTATATATTCTCATTTATCAACAAAATCTAGAATTTTTACCAATATATATATCATTAATTCTGTAGATCACACAAAATTTCCACGATCTTCAAACGTTACTTTCCTATCATAAGGATCTATCCGTTATCCTAGTAAATTGTCAAATAAATGAACGAACGTAAATAATATTCAAGATTGATCGAATCGGTAGATCATTTAATAATGAACTATCGCATTAATAGCACTTAATTATGCACTATCATAGGAGTACTGTTCCTTATCTATTTAAAAGTTTCGGGTAATCTTTGGAGTTTGTACTGTAATGAGTAAACAATCTTTAAGTACGAAAATTTGAATGTAATAATCACGTATTTTCGGCGAACACGCTCGTATATGATCATAATATACAATCATACATATGTCCGTTACATAAAATTTGTCGTATTTGAAATTTACAAAACAATTAACGTTTGAGTAAATATTTCACTAAATGTTTAACAAATTTTTCACCAAATTTAATATTAATTTGATCGTATAATTGGTTTATACAAATCTCTGAATAACTACTTACAATTAAACGTAAGAAATAAACATTTATCGAATCTAAACTACTAACAACCTATATTATCCTTAGGATTTATAGTTTATAAGTGCATACAACTTAATTAACGCAAAGTCAATATAAATAAATCTTGTAGGGTAATCATATTTATATGCGTGTGTCCATACAAAAGGACGCATCGATACATATATAATTAACCAAAATAATTTTCAAATAATACGTAAAATATTCTACTTGTAATTTTTAGAAATATAAAAAAATATCGCTTATCTAAGGATGTTTATATATCAACTTCATCTAATGTAAAATTTCACAAAATGAATTATTTTTATTCTCTACAAGTAACTCAACTGGGACATCTAGATTCTTAAAGCAGGGACAAAAAAATAAAGTAGTTAGGTCTACGAATGCAAAGACTGAGAAGTCGCGTAAAGTTTCATGTAAAGGCATCTTTAATCTTCAAGTTCTAACTGATCGTTAGATTATTACATGAATTCAACAACCTCGAATAAATTCCAAATACAGCTTTCTATTATTAACATACAAATGCTGTAATTATATTCAATCAATTTTGTTTAAAGAATAATTCCCATGGAAATGATAAAAACAGTTATCCAAATTTAGCCGCGTTCAGTTGCAAGTAACGTTTGAAGTTACGAAACGATTGAAATCTACAATTTTGTAAATCAATAGTGAGAAATTTAAATCTAAACATTGAACAAATTAACACGTCAAGCGAAAGGTAGCTTTTTTTTTTCTTCAAGGAGGGCGACGGGTAGCATAATGAAATACGGTTTAAGGGCGAATCTATACTCACAACAGTGTTCGTGACTCATGTGCATGCAGCGTATCGTTGTGAATAATATATTGTGTATCTAACATTGGACCGTAGAGATGAAAACTCGAGTTTTCACGTTTTGAACTCACTATGCCTCGAAAGATGCTGAGAACGTATAGGCAGTCACATTAACGTGTTGAAAATTAAACGAGGTTCTTGTGTACTATCGAGAATCTGACAGATTCGGTCACTTCGTGACAGGAGTGTGTAGATATTTTCCTCTCTTTTTTTTTTCTCTCCGTTTCGCCTTTATTCATACTCTTTACCTGTTTTCTTCTCTCACGTTTGGCCACCCTCTTTTCCTTTCTGACCCTTAAGCGTCTTATCCCCCATTTTCATCTGCCGGGTAAAAAAAAGGGAGCACTCTTTACCCTTCTTCCCCTCTCCGTTCCCACCCTGTTCTGTCTTCTCTGTTTCACACTGTCTTTCCTCTCTGTGTGTGTTTCTCTCTCTCTCTCTCTCTCTCTCTCTCTCTCTCTCTCTCTCAGTTTCTCTCTCCCCCTCTTCTACAATACATCGCGTATTTTTCTTTTCTTTTTTTTTTTTAACTAAATGTCTACGATAACAACACAATTTTTGGGTCCTCCTTCTGCATATACCGTGAACGTGGATGAGTGATTTCATTTTCACACTATAGCCGATCATCGTCGGCTATACACTACCTTGTATACCGCGAGTGAATGCTCCCTACATTTAACTGGTGTCGATGTACACACGGTGTAACGTTATCGTAGCATTGGCCAGAGAGCATTTCTAAAAAGTATCATCGTCCAAATAGAAATTCGACATGATGAAGAGCAGTTCTATGCTTAAGAAAGAAAGCAAAATGCGTATACGTGCTTTTCCGGTGAGTACGGCTTCGTTCTCATTTTTTTTTCTTTTCTTTTTCCAGTTTTTACCCATCACTCCTGTTTTCACCCCTTTTTAAAATGCCCGTTTATTTATTGTTATTTTTATTGAATTTTTCTCTCTCTCGCTTTCTCTTTCCGCCTTCCTTTATTCAACTCTTTTACATGTAAATAATACTGTAACTCGAATTTAGACATATATATGTGTATACACGCATACGCGCGCACACACACACATACACATGTACACTTTGATAACCTGTTCTTTTAAATTAGATGTCAAGTTGGAAATAATTATAACTCAAGGTTGTTTTTGTCATTTGATTCTACATTGTAAAATCCAAATCTTTATGTTTCAACATGTAGCAATGTGTGGAAAAGTAATTTGTACCAAAGATTATCGTTAGTCTTTTTGTTTTTTTTCTACATTTAAAAAATGATGTTTCTCAATATTGTGTGCTCTGTCATATAGAAATGAATGTATCAGCAGTTGCTATAGTGGTATGTAAAAATAAAAGCAATGAAATGTAAATATTGTAATGTTGTCATGTTTATCAATGAAGTTCAATTTGATCTGTCAGTAAAGTTTTGAACCTAAACTGTGATTGCTAAACCTAATAAAAATTTGTGGTTTTAAAATTGGTTCCACACAAGTTTCATGTCAAATGGCATAATATTAAAGAAATTAACTGAAACACATTTTGATAATTAAAGTACCATCAAATATTTGTGTGCTTTGTGGTCATGTTTTACACTGTATGTAATTTACTAAAAAATGTCTGTACATTTGTATCTGTGACTATATTACCCTTTCCTTTTTTTTATTATTTAATAAAGCAATCAATTAAAAATTCTGCATTTACATGGTAATGACAGAATATTCACTGATATTATTATTAGTTTGTTATCATACATTGTTAAAATAATAAAGGAATGTATAGATGACTTATGAAAGAGAGAGAGAAAAGAATTATAACACATAATTAAATCTACTAGAACATTGGAAAAGAATACAAATAATCAAACATCTTTAGTAACTCTGTTTTTACCAATATTAATGATTATACTTTGATTCAGTCTACTGATTTTTCTTAATAAAATCAAATTTATCTGTTATTCCTAATAAGTTTCTTATGCTTAACATAAATTAAGGTTTAATTTTTTAATATTATTCATGTCATAATAAAATGAGCAGTCTATTATTTTCTTCTTTTTGTTTTTTAGACAACTATGGATGAGAAATATGTAGAAAGTATTTGGGCACTATTGAAGAATGCTATACAGGAAATTCAAAAGAAAAATAATTCAGGACTTAGTTTTGAAGAACTTTATCGGAATGCTTACACTATGGTACTTCACAAGTATGGGGAGCGTTTATATACTGGTTTAAAGGAAGTTGTAACACATCATTTAGAAAATAAAGTGAGAGAGGATGTACTGAGATCTCTTCATAATAATTTTCTTCAAACGTTAAATCAAGCTTGGAACGATCATCAAACATCTATGGTGATGATTAGAGATGTTCTGATGTATATGGATAGAGTGTATGTGCAACAGCATGATGTAGACAATGTGTATAATTTGGGACTTATCATATTTAGAGATCAGGTAATTATTTTTTTTTTTACTCATTTATGTAATATTCCTGGAGCAAATTAAAAACGCGAGTGATTGTTTCCAGGTTGTCAGATACGGATGCGTTAGAGATCATTTACGAGAAACTTTACTAGGTATGGTAGCAAGAGAAAGAAGGGGAGAAGTAGTAGATCGCATTGCGATAAAAAATGCCTGCCAAATGTTAATGTTACTTGGTATTAACAGTCGTCAAGTTTACGAAGAAGACTTTGAAAGGCCTTTTTTACAACAAAGTGCTGAGTTTTATAGAGTAAGAGAATTGTTTCTCTATACTTTTATCGTCTTGATTCTTTATTATTAATCTCGGCTTTCTGTTTAGATGGAATCTCAAAAATTTCTGGCAGAAAATAGCGCATCGGTATATATAAAAAAAGTCGAAGCTAGAATTTGCGAAGAATCGGAAAGAGCAAAACACTATTTAGACGAATCTACCGAACCGCGGATAGTAGAAGTTGTAGAAGAGGAACTAATTAAAATTCATATGAGAACTATTGTTGAGGTATAAATAGATATTCTATTTAACATATATCTCGTTTATTGTACAAAGTGATAAATTCGAACGGTTTTTCGCTCTCATTCTTGTTCTGCAGATGGAGAACAGTGGTGTGGTACACATGCTCAAAAATCAGAAAACCGAAGATCTAGGTTGCATGTACAAATTATTTTCACGTGTTTCGAATGGATTACGTACGGTGTGCGACTGTGTTTCTCAGTTTCTCAAAGAGCAAGGACGTGCCATGGTTCAAGAGGAACACGAATCGACGACGAATGCCGTTCTTTTTATTCAAAACTTACTGGATTTGAAAGACCGCTTCGATCATTTTCTTCATTACTCGTTTAATAACGACAAGAACTATAAGCAAATGATTGCATCTGACTTTGAGTATTTTTTAAATTTAAACACGAAAAGTCCAGAATATCTTTCCCTCTTCATCGATGATAAGCTGAAGAAAGGTGTTAAAGGGGTTAGTTAAGTTAATTGTATTCCTATAGATAGATACTCATGGTAGGTAATGCCGTGAAATTTTACTAAATTTTTTGTATTCTACATAGGATTCGTTGCAGAAGAATGAGAAACAAGTTTTACCTTCTTACACCTATTATTTCGGTTAATGAATAAATTTTGTTTAAACACGTTTTAGATGACAGAACAAGAAATCGAGGGTATCCTGGATAAGACCATGGTTTTATTTAGATTTCTTCAAGAGAAAGACGTATTCGAACGATACTATAAACAGCACTTAGCCAAGCGTCTTCTTTTGAATAAATCCGTGTCCGACGATAGTGAAAAAAATATGATATCCAAACTAAAGGTAATATTTCTCTTTTGATTTATCAACATTTATCTTCGTCAAATGGAACTCCTCAATTAATCAAATATTTCAGACTGAATGTGGATGTCAATTCACATCAAAATTAGAGGGGATGTTCAAAGATATTACAGTCAGTAATACTATCATGGATGAATTTAAAGATCATGTCCTTACATCTAACGTGAGTACTTATGCTCACTTGTATAATAATCTCGCAGGGAATTTTTTTAATAATTTATCCCTTTAACTTTGTAATCTCATATCGTAGACAAATTTACACGGCGTGGATATAAGTGTAAGAGTTTTAACAACTGGCTTTTGGCCGACGCAGTCCGCAACTCCGAAATGTAGCATGCCATCTGCTCCACGAGATGCTTTCGATGCCTTCCGACGTTTTTATCTTGCTAAACACAGTGGCCGACAGTTGACATTACAACCACAGCTAGGTTAGTGAAATCATATCGTTATTTTTCTTTTTTTTTTCCATGTGTCGAATGAAACAATTAACTCGTCACCAATTTAGGTTCCGCGGATTTAAATGCTGTATTTCACGGACCGCGAAGAGAAGAAAGCAGCTGCGGTGGATTAGACACACCATCGTCTTCAAGTTCCAGCGGTAATGGAAGCGGTAGCACCAATGGTAGTCTTTTAAGCCAACGTAGTAGCAGTTGTGGAAACACAAGGAAACACATAATACAAGTGTCAACTTATCAAATGTGCGTTTTGATGCTGTTCAACAAACGGGACAAATTAACGTACGAGGTTGGTGTACAAGTAGTCACGTTTGTTCTTTATCTCTTTTCATATTTGAATCACTCGATGTTTTAACGATTGTCTGTACAATATATGAAACGTTGCGTAGGAAATTCAAGGTGAAACCGATATTCCAGAGAGAGACTTGGTTAGAGCATTACAATCTCTCGCAATGGGCAAAGCCACGCAAAGAGTGTTATTAAAGCATCCTCGTACAAAGGAGATAGAACCTTCGCATTATTTCTGTGTCAATGACAGTTTTACAAGTAAATTGCACAGGTACTGTAACATCACGTTTCAAGTATTCTTAACAGTTTAGCAATTTTTCAATGATAATTTTGGGATTCTCTTAGAGTGAAGATTCAAACGGTAGCAGCGAAAGGTGAATCGGAACCTGAAAGAAGAGAAACCCGTAATAAAGTAGACGAGGATAGAAAGCACGAAATAGAAGCAGCTATCGTTCGTATCATGAAAGACAGGAAGCGTATGCCTGTATGTAATATTGGTCTCTATGCACGTATAATTCGGACGTTTATCTTTTTTTTTTTGTTTTTTATGCGATATCACATTACTCCTCCTTTTTAGCACAATATACTTGTAACTGAGGTAACAGAGCAATTGAGAGGTCGATTTTTGCCATCGCCTGTAATAATTAAAAAACGTATCGAAGGTTTAATCGAACGTGAATATTTGGCACGCACGCCAGAAGATAGGTAAGTACAAACGATTCTTTCGTTTTATCTGGTAGATTAAGTAATGCAATGTTTTAATAATAATTTCAATTACAGAAAGGTGTATACGTACGTTGCTTAATGCTCGAATTCAAATGTTGGATCTGTACAAACATGTAAGTAATTTGTAATAATACATATACAGATATATATATATATATATATATATATATATTTCAATGTTCCATTATACATTTTGATGATTTGTGTACGTTAGATCAACGATTTCTCATTAATTGATCGATTAAGGTTGTTCTGGTGTTCTTTTTATGAACATAGTTAAGACGATCACGTCACGAGAGGCATTCCACATCAATAGCCGTTACAACTCTGACTGATTATCGTATATTCAACATTCCATTGATACGTGGTAAATTTTTTTTACCGCTAGAAAGGAATATTTATTTTACGTTTTAGATTTTTGAGCAGAAATTTGTCAACATGGTACATCGTAAAAATAATCTTATAATTTAGCACATAAACTAAAACTTAAAATAGAATTTCATAGATGAAAAATTAGTTTATATAAGAGAGATAAAAATGAGATTAATTGATGTTGGTTGCCTCAAGATTTTTAGAGAGAATAGTTACATGTGTTTTCATAATTGACTAGTTTGGTGGAAAAGGTTGACATGAAGGTAACTGAATGATTTATGGGATTTATACTTTCGCAATATAGAATTCGAGTATAGAAGTTTTATAAATACGTTCTGTAAAGTTGTTAATATTTCCTATTCCCGAGATCACTACATCATTGTATTTCAGTCGGTATATGTGAAAAAGAGGTACTTGCTGTAATAAAATTAATTATAATTTAAATTCAATAGTGTTTAATTGAATATACGTTTACTAGTGATATTAAAGGGGAAAATAATTTACAATCTCTGATTCTCACACGTTAGGCGTATTACGATTAAACAATCTTTTTACACTTGTAAACCTGTGATTATCTACGATCATATACAGTCTACATGGGGATATACCATGAATTTTCATTGAACTTATTAATGTTATACAATGATTTTATTTACACTCGTGGTTATCAATTATATCTGTACATAAAGCAGTGTGAATGTATATCTGAGAATATATTTGCCTCATTTTCAGCGTTCGATTATTTTATTTTAAACATTTTCCACATTGTCCTCGAAAAAAAAAATAAAAAATGTTTATCACCACATCCCGTTTACAACCAAAATTTTCTTTTGGTCTTCGATTCGAATTCACGACCGCAATTAAGATAAATGAAAAAAAAACCATACAAGTAAGCAAATTCAGTAGATTCTTCGAAAGTTCTACCTCTTCCACCTAGCTCATCAATTATTTTAATTGCAATCGAAATTAATTCATTTCTTCGTTAAATCGCAGAATATTTATTGTAGTATGCCAAAAGTGGAATCTACGAATCTATAACAGATGCGGAGTTTATCGGTGGAATTTAAATTAGAATGCGCACATGAGCTTATATAAAAAAAAGAGGAGGAACTTAATAAAGGAATGAAAAAAAAGTTATGATTATATAAAAACTGTATTCTTATGGGCTCGTGTGCCAACAGGTGGAAAAAAAGAAAAGAAAGGAAACATAAAATGCATCATATTTTTATTTTCATTTATATCTTTATTTATTAATATAGAGTTTTAATATTTAAACAAAAGGTTTTACCCTTTCTTACGCAAAACTGAATAAAAAATAAAACCCTGTAAAAGCAGTCCTTAGTTTTCAACACGTTTTAAATACGAGAATATCATATTAATTCTGTCCGATCCTTTTCCATTCCATTTTCTAACATTCGTTTGCACAATCGAGTGTTTTTTTCTTTACATATATTCATGTATATATATAAGCACGTGCATGGCGAAGATATATTTAAAATTGTTCGTGTATTTAAACTACTAACAATATTTTGAAAATTAACAGCTCAATTATTCTTGTGTACTGTTGTGTGTTATGTAATTTAACAAAGTAACTGTAGACAAAATTTTAATTCCTTAATATTTAATGGAGTAGCTTTACACAAGAAAAACAAACATACATGTAAAATCGTTCAATTACAATTATATGCAAAATATTTAGTTACAACTTAATAATATTAGAAGATGGAATTATGTTTTCCAAATTACATTAAAAAAAGAAGTACTTGCTATTGTTGATATTAATAATCGAAATACGATTACAGTATCAGTATGATCAGCTTCATAAATACAACATTGTATACATTCGCGATAATTATCTCACGCTCGGTGAATTCAATTTATATAAATCAAAAGTTTATACCGTAACTTGAATAGCTAAACACCTTCGTAATGTATCTTTAATGTTCGGAAGTAAATGCATTATTTTAATAATGTCATCGTCGTATCTGTTCGTAACAAATTACAATTGCTTGTCTTGTTTTAACTGAAATAAGTTTGTGTGATATTTTTTTTTTTCATGCTTTTTCAAAATTCATACGGATCGTCGTGCCTCCACACAAATGACTTCAAATACAAATTGTACATAATATCATACAATTAGTTTATTATACTTTACTTTGCTCTGAAAAATTTGTTAATCCACTTTATAAACATTACAATTTGCACATATTCATATCATTGTCGGTAGTTAACCAATACTGTACACATGTATTTCAATCAACTTGTTTTCGTGTAACAGATAAGTCTATGTTGGCTTGAATTAAATTAGCTGACGGGCGGCAGGCATCATGGTGAGTAGAACAGTCACCCGTGGTTATTCGTTAGAAGCTGACGACTCCCGCCTTTTCTCTGCATGTTTCTTTGTGAATTCTTCGGCGTTCTTTAAAAATTTCTTCTTATCCTTTAAAAATTCTTCAGCAAGATCTGCCCTTAACGGGTGCTCTGGTTCTGGGTCATTCACTAATGCTATCAATGCTTGTACAACTGTAAATAAGCTATTAACTTATTGCTCGATCTTTAATTATTAGCACACAAAAAAAATTCAAATTAAATTTTACCCTGATCTGTTTTGGTAGCAGGTTTCCAGTTCTCTGGGCTTAAAATTGGTAAGCATACTTGTCCTTTTTCGTCCACATTCGGATGATATATTTTTGTTTTGAAATTGATCTTTGGAGGTTTAAAAGGATACTCTGCTGGATAGTTTATTTCAATGCGAAATGCTCCTTTGTTGTATGGTGGATTATCCTGAAACATTTTTATGATAAATGTGACAAATACATTTAAACAGATTACAATAAAATAAATACAGATTTACATATAGTTAAAACTTGCATTATCATGTTACCAGTTAAATTTCGAAAATGATATATACAATCATTCCAATTGTTTCCAAAATCAAACTGTAGTACAGCATTGCATATATCTAACTACAGTTGTCTTTACAAATAGGATTAGGTTAGGTTGGATTAGATTAGATTATATCTTTAAAATAGAATGGTACATCAAAACATACCGGCAATATAAGGACTTGCCAAGTGAGCATATTCGATTCATCTACTTGAATATTAAAATTTTTCATTGCCGAAGCCCTTATATCACGAAGTTCCTGAAAAAAAAAATAACATCATCCCTCTTTGAATTGTCATTAGATGCAGGAAAAATTCATACGAATACATTTACTGAACATCTAATTTAAAAAAAAAAAAGAATTACAAACAACACGACGAAGATGAATATTAACAAAAATAATAGAAGTATTTTAACGCTCCGTATCATCATGGAAAACCTTGATGTCATTAGAAAGGAATGTTACAGAAATTATATCTAATTAAATACATACACTGCGGTCACGTTGGAATTTATATATCATCTGTTACAATGTTTTTCACATATCAAATTCAACGGATAATCATTCCTATTGACAGAAACTTTGATTTACCTTTTGCAATCTTCTCGCAGCTGCCATTTTGAAAATAAATTCCACTAAAAGTAGCAAAACTTGTCAAGTTCCTTGATGATGGCCTCACAACTATTCTACCTTTGAAAATGCCCTAACACTTTTTATGGAAATCTCGTCGATAACGAAGCCGTACAAGTTTTTGTTCGTTTAATTTTGTTTTATAAGACCGCTTTCTCATCAATACAAATGTAGATACTTACTGTTGGTCACGAATATGAACTGCTATCCGTCCATTCGTTCAACTATGTACGCATGCGTGCATGCACGATTTTACCATACATATATATAGTATACGAGCGTTAAAGTTAGGTCGAAAAGTATTCTGCTTTAAACGATATTAAAAATATTTTTACATGTATCAAGAAACACTTCGGAAAAAAATACAAAATTACCCCTCGAGCCGTTAATAAAATATACACGTGTATGACCAAGCAAAAGTGAAGTTTCTAATGCGCATGCTCTAGGAAATAAGTGGCAAGAAGGCAAAATACACGCCATCCTTACTACGTCTTCGCTTAAAGAGACCCGATATACGTTATGTGATACAAATTATAAAAACAAACGGTTTTCAGCTAACTGTTGATAACGTCGTGCTTTGACAAAAGAACAGGAAGCTGAGAAGATTCAGTGCAACAATAATGTTCGAAAGTTATTGATCGCAATTAGACGATTAACCCTTTTGATTACTGTTGGCGCTTATAGGCGTTTTGGAGATTTGGCTCCGTAACTCTTTCATTACCGCCTTTTCGTCCATTCTAATTTCATTTTTACAAATCTGAAAATTATTAATTTTTCAACTTCTAAAGACAGTTCAACAGATTTCACAAAAAAACTTGAGTATCCACTTTTCTACTGAAATTTGCCATAGCAAAAGAGTTAGCGAAAATATCATAAGTTCTCTATCTCCCACTTTCGATCCTAACTGTTTTTTTTTATTATAAAAAAAAAGTTGTTTTGGACCGGAGTCAGCCCATAAGTTAAAATATATAAATATAACAATAAATTAAAATAAACAAATATAACAATCAATATTATCAAGTATCCTTCTCTCTCTATGACGCCTCTAGTCTTCCAGCTTTCTGCCTCTTTCTCTTTCACACATTCCATCTCTTCCTCCTCTTTTCTTGCTATCTCTTCAAATTTCCATATCCTGGCTCCCGTTCTGATCCTCAGTTTTTCTCTGTTAGCTTCCTCTAGGAAATTTAACAAATTACATATACGCGACAACAATTCACGAAGTTCGGAACTTCTTGATCACTACTCTACCCCCGGAGGGACGCTAATCGATTGCCTTTTTCAGTTATTCCGCTTGAAAACAAAAACTACAAAAAAGAGGCGTTGGAGTTTCCTCCCGCGCAAATCTCTCATTTTCTCGTTTCCCGGAAACGGACTCGTTTTTCTGATTGGCGGGCGGATGTGGACGTCGTCAACCGACGGTACATGTGCCGCTATCTAGCGTAGAATGCTGTTACTAAATTTCGGAAATTAAGTTCTATCGATTCTTGTAATATTTAGTTCTAATTCCAACCGCTACTAATACTGTAATCTTAATCTATATTCAATCGGTAACGTTGGGAATTGTAGACCCCGATGTACCGCGGCGTGCTCTAATGACGTGGACCGAAAGATGCATCAGGTGTAGGTCTGGTCTGTGCTTTTATCTCGTTACATGCCATACACTTTTTTAAATGTTTTCACTTTCTGATACATCAGCTGGCATTAACTATTAAACTTTATAAACAAATTCTGAATGAACTTCTCCTGTTGCAAATGCACTGACATTTTTAATGGTAAAATACGTACATATTAAATCATAAAATTTATAAATTACGAATAATAAGAAAAAGCACAACGTTCTTTGGGAGAAAGGGTTAATGATAAAAGATATAACATCATGTCGAAAGATAGTATTAACTTACCGAAAGCACCGAAAGATTTATGTTTTCTAGAAATTGATTTCATACAGGTAAGTGAATTTTTTATATCTTTCGTAATTGTATTGTAAAATGTTATTTTAATTCGGTGCTTTGTGTCACTTAGTCAAACTTCAATGTAGACACGTTTCTTCAAGAGCATAAGAAAAGTACGAAATTGGAAACGATGCGGGACGATCTTGGGATATATTTGAAATTATTAAGATCTGCTATGATTGATTTAATAAACAGAGATTACACAGATTTTGTAAATCTATCAAGCAATCTAATTGGCTTGGACAAAGCTATCAATAACTTGCAAACACCACTAGGTCAATTGAAGGAAGAAGTAATGGTAAATTAAAATAGAGAATATTCAATTATCAAGAATATTTTTGTAATATTATTTACATGATATTTAATCATTTTTGGGGCAGCAAGTACGGCAAACTCTAGATGATGAAATTATTGCAATTACTCATAACATTACAGAAAGTAAGAAGATCAGAGAATATAAGCAAAGTGTATTCAGCTTGCAGCACATTTATAAATCGTTAAATAAGCTGTCATTGATATTATCTTTAAACACATTCCTCGAAAGCCCTGCCAAGATAAACATTCTAGAACAAGCAGCAGCAGAGTTTAATCAACTGCATTTTCACATGTCCAGATGTAAACTAGACATTATTAACGATAAACGAAATGTATGTCTATGTTTAATGAAATAGTCAATGATAAATATATTTTTTCTGTTGGCTAAAGCAATGTTATCTTCAACAGGCAGCTGAAAAACTTGAACAATCTTACATGTCACACCTTAGTAATTTTTTCTTAGCATGTATACAAGAAAAAAATTATACTCTATTAGTTCATTGCTTAAGGATCTATGTCACACTTGATAAAATATCTGATGCAGAGAATTTAGTAAGAAAAGAGATTGTCAGCCCATTAATTTACAGTACAATTAGTATAGAAAATTTGCAAACTGACTTGCTTGGCCTACAAAATATATACAACAGATTATTGAATATTTTAAGTGTAGAATTAAAACAACTGTTAGATATTACACTTCATCCAAACAGGTATGCATTTTATTACAATTAAATTTCGTAGTATTATATATAAATACATTTAAATCTTTCTTCTAGACTTTCTGTGAAAGGTTTCAATTTCTTGGTGAACAGTTTTTGGATTGATGTGGAAGAAAAGATTGAATTGTACATAAAATGTATCTTTGCCCCTGGAGATCCGATAGTATTTCACTCTGTGAGTAAATAAAAGGAGAATTTTTTTTGAAAGCATATAATATAATATACTTCACAATTTCAGAGATATGTAGCAACCTTGGAATTTTTAGAAAAATTGGAAGCCGAATGTACCACACCAGAATCGTTAATTGCACTGAAAGAAAATTTACAATACAAAAACTTTCTTAAAAAATGGAATTTACCGGTGTATTTTCAAATACGATTTCAAGAGATAGTCAGCGGAATTGAAACTGCTTTAACCGAGCCGGTGTCACCTACATTTGTGAGAGGATCTTTAGAAACCCTTACGAAAAATGATTTTTCTCTGCATGCAACCAGTGTGATATGGGAAAGTTTACAGAAAATTTGGAATGATAATATATATCTATATCAACTCTTCCATAGGTAAAATTGAAATAAAAAATTCGACAACAAAAATCGCAGAATGTTACCAAGTAATTTTTTACACACAGATTCTGGAAATTTAGTCTTCAGATATGTGCCAGATATCAAACATGGGCTCAAGCAGCACTTAAAGAAGTAATAGAACTTAATTTTTTTTTTCTAAATAATAAAATACGTTAAAATTTGTTAAATTTGCTTATTAAATTTTGTATATATGTATAGGTATGGCCAATAGAAAATGAGATAGGCAATTCAAGCAAGATAGAGCAGTCCACGAAACTTAATTTCCTAATCTGTTTATACAAGGATCTAGAAAGATTTGTAAATATGCTTCCATCTCTTTTGGAAATAACTCGTTCGAAACTTAAACAAGAGACACGGACAGTATTAAAATTATTAGAAGGTTAAAGCATAAAATATTAATATTGTTATCACTAGTACTTTGTTCATCATTATATGTGTTCTTTCATAGATTCTCTCCAGGAAACAATAAAGAATTTTAAAACCATTCGGCAACAAATCACGGAAGAAATCGTGAATGAACTTTTAAAACAGTGCGTAACACATTTGAAACAAGTTAGCGATATACCAAGATTATTCAGGCGAACTAAGAGGGACGTACCCACGAAACCATGCGCTTATGTTAAAAATACGATTCAATTTCTCGTCAATTTTCACGCGGATTACAAAAAAGTAGTACCAGAAAATGTTAACAATTGGTTGGAATTGGCTCTTTCTTCATTGACCAAATAGTAAGAGAAAGGATATAACATTCTTAAACATTATGAGATTTGCTGAATTTATTATACTAACTTCTTATAGTTATCTAGTTTCCGTGACGGATGTCTTAACTTCGGTACAAAAGACCGAAGAGAGTTTAAGGAGATTAAAAAAGATACGTGATAAATCTACAGGATCCATTTCCTCCGAAGTTCAAGGAATCAGTGACGATGAAAAAATACGTATTCAGTTACAAGTTGACGTTCAAGCTTATGCAAATATGGTAATACCTTGTTATCGAATCATTTATTTATTACTATGTATAAATAATGTTACATTGCTAAGGTAAATTGTTTTATTAGATTACAGAAATGGAAATTTCAACTGCAAACGTGCATAATATAGGAGAATTGTTACACGCTGTTGAAGCGGCAACAAGAAAATAATTTATTTCATTCGGTTTTTTTTTCTTTTTAAATAGGCTAAAATGAACCCTTTGTTTTATGTTATCTATTTATTGTTACCATGTGTACATAAAGGTCAGTATACAGATTTCTCAAATAATAAGTGTAATAAAACATTAGTATTTTCTATTTCGTTTATCATTTAAGCATTCTCTTCATTTGTTCCTTCGATATTTTGATGATGATGCGTGAAATGTAAAAAAAAAACAAGCATTTAAAATCATTTACTTAACAGACATTTAATGTATTATTTACATGAATGTATTTATATTACAAAAATCGTACATATAGCATAACCGCTTGATTAGAAAACACGGAATTTTCGTTTTTATAATAAGCTCTGATCCCAAAAATCACTTTGTGGTAATTTAATGACGGGCATTCCATCCTGATGGGGATAAGATGGATGCCACCAATCTAGAATTTGATAATCGATAACATCGTTTAAAATAACTTGGTGTGTTAATGTATTAGGAATATTTGATGTTCCAAAGCCGAGTTGTAATCGATGATTTTTAACATCTGGCATCCAGGTCATTGTTACTGATTGCAAAATCAGACCAATTACAGGTGGAAACATACTATATTTTAAACAAGTTACCTACAAAATTACATAATATCGTGTGAATATTAACGTTACATGATTGCGCTACGTACGATAAAAATAATCGTCCTGTAAGGAAAATAAATACCCTAAGCATTTTACAACCCTCCTCCGGATTCACGGCTACATCTTCCAACATTTCCAAAAAATCTGTCTTTCTTTGACATATATTCGTTTTCTGCCTTATCGAATGCGCTGTCTTTGGTATCTCTTTCAATTTGAAATAGAAATACCATCGCATTTTTCCTTTCTGAAAGAAAGCTACAATTATTACATTGTAAACGGCTTTGTTAAAAAAATTCTATCGGGTCGTTTGAGAAAATAAAACGAAGCCCGAATGATCTGATATTAACATCGTATACATTTCTGAACTCCTTACTTTATGCCACATAAGACAGCATTGTCTCTTTACGAGAGAATGTGGCTTGTCTTGTCTCAAACAGAATATCTTGTGAACTTTTGATGGACTTTTCAAGGCGAAATAAGTGTAGTGCAATGTTCTGATAACACAGGCGCGAAGTCCGTGTGTACGAACCATACATTGCGGCTGTAAACGCTCCGGTAAACCAGGAACAAATCTATAGTAACTGTAATTAAAGTTTATTTCATTACTAGAAGAATTCTTTGTCAGAGTTTGTATTCTTGATAAAAAGAAACTTACGACTTGTATAAATGAAACCAGAATTTCCCTGTTGTTGTTACATGATAAGAACTTCTACATATTCTAGCAAATTTTCCTATAGCCTCTGGACTGATATATTCGGATATAATAAACCATATGTCTAATGGATAATCCACACCTAAACAACGAGAAGAATATACTTTTATTACAATTCCAAACAAACAAATTATAATCTTATTTTCTGACTCCTTTCGGTTTTCACCTTCATCTTCATTTGTTGTCCTTACGGAAGAACTTGCCTTCCTATTTCTTCTTTGAATTATCAATGCACCTGGAAAATGAAAGTTAGCTTACGTTTATTCTAAACTTACAAAGACTTGTGAAAGTTCATTATCTTTACCTTTGCTATTCTTCTTTGACATATTGTTAGTTGAATCATACAAATCTTCATCCATTTTATTCCAGAAAAGTTCATCTTTTTTTTCTGTCGTTTCTTGTTTCACTGTAAAATACAAAGGTACATAACGTAAAGATTTGAATAGAAGAGAAATGAATTGAATCTCTTCTGTTAAACAGAAACGATGATACGTGTAATTAATCGAAACATATTAAAAGAATAACCTTCAGACAAGAGGTTTGTCACTGCCTTTTTAAATCTCGCGTGTGTCCGCGATGAATTTGCAAAGTCATGGATGGTCACATCTGTTACGAAAAGTGAAATATTATTTCGCCGATACGCACATTCTGGATAAATGCAATTAATCGATAAAATTAGATAATAATAAAGCTATGATTAACCTCCAATCAAATTGTCATTGCTATTATCCGTATTCACTTTTCTGCTAGACCTTTTCTTTAAGATAGGCATGATATTAAGCGTTACGTTGTTAATAATCTAAAACTTAATCAAGTACCAGTTGCAACAGAATAAAACCTACAAATTTATAACTATTTACACTAGTAACAGGACAACACTGTAAACACCCATCGTACTTCTTGGTAAAGTCGATATAGGAAATTGTATTCATTTTGTGTCACAACACTGAATTGATGTACATATTTCCTTTCATATTTTTTTTTTTTCAATTAAAATAAAAACTGTCAGCGGCATAATGAATTAGAAAAAAAAAGGAATTATTAAAAGTTTAATCTATAATTCAATTTCTTATCAATAAAAATCTGAAACACGCAAACTTCTGAAACATTGCGATTTGTTATTTAAATGTACACACATGTTTGTATCTTCAGTAGGTTAATTTAAACAGAACGTTTCAATTTCTTAATTTTCTATTTTCATAGATATAATTCAAATTTTTACATTAGAGTATATTACAGGAGTTTGTATGAAAATGAATCTTTATACCGAAGAGGAGAAACGTATTTTCAATTTCTTACAACAACAGAATTGTTGTTTAAGATGTTGCTTTCGTTTCGTCGGATGCCGTACAATAGATTACTTTCAAGATCCTGTTAAATTTGCCAGAAGTGTAAGTTAAACATAACACAATTTTTCAAATTTCTAATGTAACATAGTATTTGCAGACTGGATATATTAAGGCAGAACATGTTAATGAAATTCCTTGCACAGCATGTTTGGGAATACTTCAAGATAGGACACAAGAACAAGTTGTTGAAAAAGTATGTTGAAGTGTCTGGCTTGAAATGTAAACATTTTCTATAAATCTTGAATAATTTTATAAACAGATCTATGCCGAAGTGGAGAAACAAAACTATGACAGTGAAACATTTATATGTGCATTGACAATACCTGTATGCATCAGTCTTAGAGAACATTTTTTACATATCAATTGTGCAACACAATTGAATCTTTCAAAAGACACATTAGTTAGCCTTAAAGTTAAACTGCAGAATATCAAAGATGTTTGGAAATGGATTACAATTCCTAAAATTGAGAAAGCTATTAAGAAACAAGTAGATTTAGCAACACCATCACCTTTCATTATTGAAATTATCTTAAGATATGCGTACAATGAGAAAGAATGTGACACATTGTAAGTTTCTAAAGCTGTTCCCAATTAAATTGGATGTTACTAATTTAATCTATCTATTGTTTCAGATTAAATGCATACAAAAAAACAAATAACACAGAGAATAAAGGGAAAAGAAAGTGCAATGATAATAGATTTAGTAGAACAAGTATAGAGACTTTAATGGCTAAGATAACAGATGAGGAATTTCTTCAATGTTTTAAAGCTGTAATATCTGAAACCATTGATACAATTTATGTAGAAAATATTATGTGTACACATTCTAGTATTTTCATAGGAGGTAATCTTATAAATTTAGTTACAATATCAATTAATGTATATATGTATATTGTATTATTATTATTATAGGTAGGTATAACAAACTATCAAGAGAACTCAGTCAAACACCATGGTTTATAAATGGTGAAAAAAAAATGCAAACATCTGTTCAAGATATACTGTGCAATCCTATTGCTGAAGCAGTGAAAGCTCAATGTAAGTTGAACGTTTAACAGAATTTTTAACGTTATTAACAAATAATAGTTTCATCTAAAATATGTTGTAAAGCTATTAAATTTCTGTCATCTGGAAGAGAGGATGTGGATGTTAGAAATATAAATTCGGGGAGGCCATTCGCAGTGGAATTAATTAATCCTCAAAAGACGAAAATAACAGAGAAGTTGTTGTCAGATTTGGTTAATGAAATTAATCGATCCTCTCGACAGGTGCAAATTACGTCGAATCTGAAAGTGTTATCTAAGATTGATTTGAAAACATTAAAGGAAGGAGAGAATGTTAAAACAAAATTTTATCGTGCACTTTGTATTTGCCGCGACGTGTCCAGAGATATGATACCTCTCGAGGTATTGAATAATTTGAAACGAGTAAAAATAATCCAGAAAACACCGATCAGAGTATTACACAGACGACCTTTGAGCCCTAGAGAACGTTTAATATACGAGATCAGAGCCCGTTGGGCAAAACCTCAGGAATTAAAAGAATTCGATATTACAAATGAGAATGCTGACGCATTTTTTGTGTTAGATATTAAAACACAGGCTGGAACGTACGTAAAAGAATTTGTGCACGGAGATTTCGGACGAACTAAGCCGAGTTTGTGTGACATTCTTAATGCCGAAATCGACATAGTCGCATTGGATGTTACAGGTATCAATTTAAATTGGCCATAGTTAATTATTTTAATATTTAAAATATGTTTTTTTTTATACATAACGAGTGTAAAGAATGTAAATTGTTTTGATAATGATTCCTTTATACAATGAAAAATATATTTTAAGTATTTCGAACATGTTTCAAGTTAATAGGCATCCTTGTGTTTCAAAATCCAAAAATGTCTCTTCACAGCCGCCATAGAAATTCTTTCCGAGCTTTTCCGTTTGATTAACTGCAATCGATATAAAGATGACAATTTGCATAAACGAAATAGTCAGAATAGAAGTAAACATTGATTACCTTTGATATAAGATCCTTGGCCCCAAGTGTAATTTGTTCTGGCCATTGTATATTTAACGATTTGATTTTTACATAAGTTTCTTGTTGCGTTTCGCTAAGAAAAGGTGGTCTACCCACTAGAAATTCGTAACAAAGAATACCCAAACACCAATGATCTACATATATGTCATAAGTTTGTCCTGTTACCATTTCTGGAGGTAAATAATCTAATGTTCCACATAACGTATTTCTCCTGTAATTAATATCTTTGTTAGAACTTTCTCTATTGTTAAAATAGTTTCTTTTTAAAAATACTTACTTGGATGATGGTGCATGGACAGACCAACCAAAATCTGCTAATTTTACATTACCCTCATATGTAAGTAATAAATTTTCTGGCTTTATATCTCTATGAATTACATTATTCCTATGACAATATTCTAAAGCATCTGCCACTTGATAGGTGTATTTGGCAGACCTAGAAAACACCAAAAACTTGTTCAAAATAAATTACTCATTGATAAATTACAAATTACTCCAGAAATACATACAGGTGTTCATTAAATCTTTCATTGGGTTGACGTTTCAATTCTTTATACAATTCTCCTCTGGCTGCAAACTCTAATACAAGGTATATACGTTTAGAGTCATGAAAATATGTTAGCATTTGAAGTATATGGGGATGCCTGAAATGATGAATCAGAAATCTATTACAGCAAAGAAATTAATAAATCAATCATTCGCATGTTGATAAATTTACCTTAAATGAGTTTGAATTTCAATTTCACGCATTACTTGTTTCTCAACGCGTCCTTTCATCAGTTCCACTTTGTACAAAGTTTTCAATGCAACCATATACTGGGTAGTTTTCTCTCTAGCTAAATATACACGTCCAAATTTACCTCTACCCAGAGGTGCACCAATGTCAAAGTCATTCAAACTCCATTGATACCTATGAAATCATGTATCAATATTTAATAACAGAATTACAAATATAAAATGTATTGTTTCTACGTACCTTGGACCTCTTCCTATCACATGCTCTTCCATTTTATATAAAGTCTTAAGAACAATTTCTTTATGATCAGAAGGAACATTGGAAGGTAGCTTGAATTCTTCTATGTGAGCCATAATTATAGGTCTAAATAATTTCGGGAGATTTTTTAACAAAATTTATATCAAATATCTATCATTTCATGTCGATTTATTTGTCAAATCAATTCTCCAACATTTTAAGAGAAAAAGGGAAATATATTTTTTCAATTTCATAATTTACATACCTTAAGCTACTTATTAGCAATAGTTATTTAAATTAATTTTCTGTGTAATTAACACTTGTCGATAAAATAAAAAATAGTCTCTGTATTTTACAAAATTCGCTTCGAACTGCTTGCAATTGCTTACAATTCTTCCACGTTCCCCTTCCAACTGTCAATTTCAATTCAAACCTTCAAGCATAGCTGCACTCCATCGGTGCAATAAAATATAGTTCCTAGATATAGTTGCAAATAATAAGTTGGCAATACTAGGTAAAGATAGATTAAGGGAGAGGACGATCTAGTTTAAGGTATAATTTAAGACAGAATATATATACAAATATGTAGCAGAAAAGCAAAGCGACGCTCTCTTTTTACGTTCTGTTCCGTTCCGTTGAATGTACGTTAAATAAAAATATATTGCTGAAGAAAATTATGCTAGCTGTATTGGCGTCCTTGATCACGTGGCCTTCCATTCAAAAAGACCGCTGCATAAGTAAAACTTACAGCGACATCTACAGAGTAGCATAAGTCGCGAAAAGTTTGATTTCAATCGCGTAGCATTTTATAAATTAATTTTAATAAAATAGACAAAAACTTTAACCCATTCGAGACGAAGAATTATTTTGAAGACGATTCTGAGGAGCAGTAATTAATAACTTAAGTTCAAGATCATTACACACACGTTGTGTAACTTGTCTTTTTGGCTAGAAAATGCATTACACACACGGTGTGTAATTTGTCTCGCATTGGTTAATTGTATTGTTATTTTATGAATTTACTATAAAGGAAATTTATTTGATTTAACACTTTACCGACCGCCTCATTCTATTCAATACTAGCTCAAGTTTTGCTATCGCGCTTATAGCTTTAAAAGTTTTAAATGAAAATTCGCGGGAAGGGTTTATTACATCGTTCACTTCCTTTTATTACAGGATAATTAATTAATTCTTTGCGCTAGCAGCAAGAAACCAATTAACAGACTTCCGGTCGATAAGCATCGGCAGCGAAAAGCCCATTAACGGATTTCCGGTCGGTAAAGTGTTAAAATACAATCTATATACTTGGAATGCGTGTATTCGTACAAACTGTATGTCACCTTAGAGTTTCCCTTCTATCGTTTATATTTTTCACTGATCGTCAACCGTAAAATAGTATCTGCTGATTAATTTTGACGTTTTGTGATAAAATTTTTGACAGAAATCTACTTAACACAAGTTTACAATGGTAATTGAGCATAATACATTTCAATTAATCATGTTTCTACTATTGTATTTATAATTGTTTTACACGCAACACTTCTCATATTTATCTCTTCTAAGGAAAACATTACTTGATGTGGTCATCATCTTGAAAAAAAATTAATGCTACGAACATAATACTTTTCTAATAGAACATTTATATCTGTTTTGTTTTTTTTCTTCTTTTTTTAGGGCAATGAAAGCTCGCTGCCTATGGAACTATGTTCTAATTGTAAGTTAATATCGAATATTATTTTTGTTACCTTGAAATAACCTATTTTGTGTCATCCAGTATTCGTTCGAAATCATTTTATTTATCTTTCGATAAGTTGAATAATATCGTAACGGTACGTTAAAATACATTTATTGAGAATTTCCTGTGAACTCGTATTAAAGATACTTTTCTTTTTAATATTTTTATTTAATGTACATGTTACTTATGACTTATTTTTATCACCAGCTAAACATAGCATCTATGAAGTACCAGGCACTATATTTGTTTAGTGTATTATAGTATACTTAACATTACAATATATTAATAAAACGTATGATCATTGCTATTGTACTTTCTATGTTATTTTCTGCCATGTATCAATATCTCAGTTGATGTTGATGAAATTAGAAGATTGGGGAAACGATTCAGAAAGTTAGATTTGGATAACAGCGGTGCATTAAGCATTGATGAATTCATGTCATTGCCAGAGTTACAACAAAATCCTCTAGTACAACGTGTTATTGATATATTTGATGCTGATGGTAATGGAGAAGTAGATTTTAAAGAATTTATCCACGGTGTTTCTCAGTTTAGTGTTAAGGTATGTACTAATTTTGCTACACAATTGAAAAAGAATATAAAGCAATGCATTTAAAAACATTTTTCTTTTTTTTTCTTGTTATTTATTACAGGGTGATAAAGAAAGCAAATTAAGATTTGCTTTTAGAATTTATGATATGGATAATGATGGTTTCATAAGCAATGGAGAATTATTCCAAGTATTGAAAATGATGGTAGGAAATAATTTGAAAGATACACAGCTACAACAAATTGTTGACAAGACAATATTATTTGCGGATAAAGATGAGGATGGGAAAATTAGTTTTGAGGAATTCTGTTCTGTAAGTAATACATGTTTGACTATTAAGATTAGAATAATCATATGGGACTCTTTAAAACTCTTGTTACACATGATTTCAGGTTGTTGGTAATACAGATATTCATAAGAAGATGGTGGTTGATGTTTAAATAATCAAAGTTTTGTGAAAAATATTAAATACCTATTTATGGTAATATCAATTTGACTTTATAAATTCATTACTACTAATAACAAGATTTATCGGATAGTTATTAAGTAACAATATTATGTAGGGTGGAGCTATCATTGTTACTAAAACCTTTAATTAAGCCAATTTACACATAAGTTTATCGCTGTTAACATTTTTTCTATAGTACATATATACATTAGAATTTGTTGACCACCAACTTTCTAAAATTGTGCACATTCACCAGAACATTGTACAAGTTTTAATATTACAAAGTGAGAGCATCGTTTGTTACATTGTTCATATATAATATATATACATATTCATTTATTTCTAGTTGAAAAATGTATGCTCTTGCGATCATTTTGCTATAATTTTATTATTTATAATTTTATTTAATTAGTGTACAAAAAAAAAGATTGTAAAGTTATTTCAGAAAATTTTAGAGAATACAGTTATAAATATTATAAATCGCTATAAAAAAAAAAGAGCGTATCTGTTTGTGTATTGAAATCTAATTTATATACATTTTATTATTATTATTACTTTACGATACTCTTCCAATAATTTACGATATATATATGTAATAGAAAAAGTTACATTTTCCAAAAGCTACGTTTCTCCAGATTTTCGATTAAGTACTCTGTAATTGAACGAACGAGAACATTTTATTTACCTCACCATGTAAAATCTGTTACATTGGATTCTGTAAGTAATAGAATTTTAAAGAAAAAAAAAAAAGAACTTCTAATCCATTTTAAAATGAATTTGTATCATATGTATATTGTGTTCAGTAATTAATTACTAATTGTGCATTCAAAAGAGATACACTATTTAGTTAATTACTGTTAACAGTTGAAAAGATTTTTTTTGTATTAAAATTAATCTTTCCTAGCAGAGATGTGTTTTTCCTCCAATTTTGAATAAGACTGAAACTCGAGTAAGACTTTCGTAACTTTCGAATGCGCAATTATTTATAAACAGTTATATTCGTTTATTATACGATTATTAAATAGACAACATGCTACAAAATATGAGAAACTTAAATAACGTATATCTCGTTTTATTCTATCATTATGATTATTTGTACATTTACATGTTGTAAAATCTTAAATGTTCAATGAAAGTTTTAAATCTTAAGCTGTGTTGAAATAAATGTATGTAACATATATGATATTTTATAATTTTAGAACCTATTTATATATTCTATCAGGGGCATGCATTTTACGATCTCGTCTTATAACATTGATTTATTTCTATCGTAAACGTTAAGTACAACAATTTACGAACTGTAAAAAACCATAGTTCATATAGTACTGTTCCACTGTTAACTTCAAATTGTTAATACCAACCATACGAATGTGAAAATTATAAGTCTTATCTGTCGTTTTTCAATATTCATAAACGTAACCGTTAATTTTTCTTTTTATGTGATACAACATTCAATTTGAACTTTATAGAATATTTTTTGAAATATATAGACAGTGTTTACGAAAGAAATATACCCAACTCAATTGTCCTTTATCGATACGAATTTTTAACTATTATTTCAAATACAGCCAGAGAAACTGAAATATACTTGAAAATGCTTGATGTTTGATATAAATGAGCATGTAAATGATTTCGTTGAGCGTAATAGAAAACGATAAACGGAAGCTAACCCAAACGCTGTCAATGTTGACATGCTTTTCGAACGTTGGCAACCCTGCTTCGTTCCCCGTCCTTCATTGTTGCTATTTAGTACCCGGTGTGTTTGCGTTTTTCGTTGTTTCTTGCATAAAATTTTGCTGCAAGTTTAAGCAGTATAACGAGAAGTGACGATAGAAAGTATTTAGTGAACAAAAGGAGGCGGAGGGGGTAGCAGGCGGTGAAGATGGAAAATTTGGAGGACGTATTACAAGCGCTTGACGAGTTTCAGAAAATGCGTCCGAGTGAGATACCTCGGGAACTCGAGGACTATTTGTGTTGGGTTGCGAAAACCGGAGATCCTGTTTATCAATGGTCGTTAATTAAAACGCTGTTCAGAGAGAAGCTCACTCGGGTTATGACTGACTTTTACGAGAGTTGTCCAACGCTTGACCTCGCACCATGTCCGAACGTCGAGCATTTCAATTATGACACTATGAAAAGTAATCTTTTGGAGCGTCTGGAATCGTTCGCGAACGCTCCGTTCACTGTTCAACGGATATGCGAGTTATTGACAGCACCTCGTAAGGAATATAATAGAGTTGACAAGTTTATGCGAGCCATTGAAAAGAATATCTTGGTTGTTTCTACTAGAGAACCTGGGCCAATAGCTAGGAGAAATGAGAATGGTGATGGCATGGTCAATGGATCTGTAGATGAAGACACATCTATAACACAACCTCCTCAGGATGTGGAAATGGAATATTGGGAAAAAGACTGTCCTTCTACTGTTACAATTAGCGTACACACAGTTGAAAGTGAAACACCTTTGTTACATACCGTTGTACCAACCACTACCATAGTAAAAAGTGTATTTGGTACGGAGGAACTTTCTCATGAGAAAGCAGAATCAACATCTTCCAAGTCAGATATTGTTGTATCTAACTTTATACCAAGCACATCAGAGTTTTCTGGTGTGTCCAATTTAAATTCTCAAGCACAAACACAGGATTCACAAATAGGATCCACGATACAAAATCTATCTACCATAGTTCCTGAAACTTCTGGAATTGTCAGTGATGTTTCAGAGGCTATCATGAATGAGGACACTAGTTCTCAACCTAGCTTAGAATTGGAAAATGAAGGAGGAGATATTATTGATTCCTCTAGAAAATTACAGACCACTTTTCAAACGAAAGATTTCAGCTCGATTGAAAATAAATCATCAAAGTTTTATGTAGATAATTCTAAAGTAAATGAAAAGACAGAAATTGGGACAACACAGATACACATGCAAGAAGGAGCAAGTAAAACTACAGATTTACCAATAAAGTCACATGTTGAATCTAAAACAGAGCTGGATAACAAAGAAACTGTTAATCCAATTGTTGAAAATTTGTTAAACACTTCTAACGAAACTTTAGAAGACACAATAAAGCCAAATACAGATGTAGGAAATACTCAACCAGTTGTTAATACATCTGATTCGAATGTAGATCACAAAGAGTCATTACCTTTAGAAAGTACTAGCTTAGAGAACATATCCGTAACAAATAATTCAGAACAATCTGCAAATAATTTAATTATATCCACTGATGATAAAAGTACAGAGGAAACTTCGAATACATCTGAGGATATGTCTGTGGATGTGGAGAATTTAAAGGATCAAAGTAAAGAGGCAGAGTTAACAGAGGATTCAAAGCCTATAGTAGAGGAACCATGTTCTAAGAATAATGCAACAGAAAATTTCAATTGTGACCAAGAGAGAAACAATTTGACTATAACAGAAGCTGTAGAAGATGAGAACAGAGTGTTAAAATCTATAGTACCTGAC
Source organism: Anthophora plumipes (assembly GCA_951804975.1). NCBI lineage: Eukaryota > Metazoa > Arthropoda > Insecta > Hymenoptera > Apidae > Anthophora > Anthophora plumipes. Next base: position 16,250,998 of record OX638122.1, on the reverse strand, counting down.
CCAATTCCTATTATCGAAGAACCAAAAGACACAGAACCGCCTAATACGAAAGCGGACGACACTTCTCCGATTGTTGAAATTTCGGAGGATGTAGAACAGAATCCTGCGCCGTGTCAGTCAGAAAGTGAAGAGAAAATGTCTGTTGTGGATAGTAATACAACAGAGCTACAAGGTAACGATATAGCTCCTATTGGAAACAAGATAGAGCATAGTGAAAAAGTAATAGAAAATGTTATAAGTAAAAAAGGACAAGAGGCAGTGGAATTAATGGATGTAGACGAGGAAGAAACATTGCCTGTGTTTCAGCAGGATGATGTACCTATGGAGCAAGAAGAAGCTGCACAATCATCTAGAAGTTAATAATGTGTAAGAAGAAGGTTCTATTCATTTTTTTTTAATGCTTAATTTTTATTTCAACAGGGCACATAAAAACAAGTACTGAAAGGACAACTTGTCCATATGAAAAACAAAAAAAACATCTTTGTTGTAGTCCAAATATCATTTGTACGGCTTCCCCCCTAAGTGATTTGATATGTGAGATACGAAGAGATATTATAAGGTTTGCTAAGAATTCTCTGATTATACATTATTTACCATTTTTTTTGCTAACTTTATAATTACCATTAAATTGGATACATTTTGGTACTGTACAGAAACTTGTTCATACAAATTTATAAGCTCTTGTAAAAAGAAAGCAAAAACACTGTCTATTTCCAGACAACATTATAATATTAATGACCACTTTTGACCATGATTTGGGTTTTACCTCAAATCTGTTTATAAAAAGAAAAAAAAAAGGAAGGTTCACCATACGTTTATAGAATTGAAGTTTCTACTTAGGATCTGACTGTGTTTATGATTATTGGAGTGTACGAAATTCTAACATGACTCTTAACAAACACATGTAATATAAACTAGGAAGAAGCATTTTAAAATATACATTCTGGCATTTTATAATATATTTTATCAGCATGTAGGAGCATAAATTAAGTTTTAAATCCAGCTATCGAACACAGGTCTTATCTGAAGGAGATATCTCGCAATTTTAACAATCGGGAAATAACTGACAACACAAAAGATGCGCCAATCTTGAAAAATTACTAATACCCATCAATGACATATTTTCACAAAGATGACTGAAAGTTACAAATGTTCCAATTGTATTAAATATAGAGATGGGATCAAAGCATAGATTCCATTTATGATTCAAGCTGTAATCAATAATCAAATGCCCTTGTTATGCATATCTCCCATATGGAGAAAGGTGTAAAATATAGCAAGGATAAAAAGTTATGGTCTTTTTCCAATTAGCAAAACGAGTGGGTAATTGCTCTCTTTATGCCTTGCTATGTTTTTGAGGATAATAGTTGAATACTTGTCTCAGTTAACATAAATATTGTAATATCCTCTTTTCTCCTAAGAGGAGTTTGCATTGAACAGGCTCATATAATGATTTATAAATCTGCATGATTTAAACATACAATATTTTGCTTCTGGTCATGTGTTTTCATTTAATATTTTTACGTGAACTCAAGTCTAGAAGTAGTTCATCCTAAACTAATTGTAGTAACAGTATATTAATTTAAAGATGACATAGATCAATGATAACGAGACATTGATATAACTTAAAAAAAAAATAGCACTGTACATTATTTTATAGGAAAATATATTAAAAATTATTACCAAAGTGGAATTATTTATAATACCTGCCTTACACCTTAGATCAAAGAGATATATATATATATATATATATATATATATATATATATATATATATATATATGGGCTTTGTGATTTTTTATATGAAATCATAACTTATAATAAGTGCTTATACGTTATATAAAATATTTTAATACATCGAACGAGCTCCGTGCTACAAAACAGATGTTTTATTTCTCGATTTGAAATTCATTTCTCAGAGTGTTTCCATTTCCTTGTTCATGAAAAAGTGGATAGCAAACGATGAAAAACCAATGATTGTAAAAGTTATTTAAGCATACACTTTTATAATATTACCTAAACGTTTCTTAAGGAATAATATATAAGGTGTAGAAGAGATCATGGATAACTAAAACATTATTAATGAATTATTGTATTTCAGCAATTAAATTAATAAATTTATTAATTATTTATTACAAATGTGATGACTTTCAATAACCTTTTTTTTTTTAAATTTTATTAATATACTATTATCAGACATTTGTTGAAATGAATTTTTTTTTTATCCTATAACAAACCATTAGAACGATATATACATGTACATGTACACATACTTCTTTCTTTTTACGAATCATTCGAACGTTATTTATAATATTCACGAGTATTCAACGGTTTTAAGTAAAATTTTGATGTTGAATCAATTTGTTGAAGTAACTCTCTTTCAAGTTCAGCAGTTCTTTGTACGTTCCAATTTCTGCTATTTGTCCTTGCTTTAAAACCACAATCTTATCTGCATTCTTTATTGTGCTTAATCTATGAGCTATGGTTAAAACTGTTCGTCCTTGGACAGCTTTTCCTAAAGCCTCTTGTATATAATGTTCACTTTCTGCATCTAACGCGCTAGTCGCCTCGTCCAGAATTAAGATTCTTGGGTCCTAAACAAAAGTAACATTGAAACGTCAGCTTCAGTACGTAAATCGTTGCTTCAATTAGGCGTTTACCTTTATCAATGCCCTAGCAATAGCAACTCTTTGCCTTTGTCCACCGCTAAGGGTAATGCCACGTTCTCCAACTACCGTGTCCAAACCATCTGGCATGTTTTTCGTAAATTCAAGAACATACGCAGACGTTGCAACTTCATCTACGTTATATTTCGTCGAATTTCCTACTCCGTACAATATGTTGTCCCTTATCGAACCGCTAAATAGAATTGGTTCTTGAGGAACAATGCCGATCTGTGACTTGACCCATGCAGGATCAAGAGACCTGAGATCATGATTGTCTAAAAGTATCGATCCCAAATTGGGATCGTAAAATCTCAATAAGAGCGATGCTATTGTAGACTTTCCAGATCCTGATGAGCCAACAATAGCAATTACCATACATTTTGGAATCTTTAAACTGAAATTTTTCAAAATCCATGTATTCTCTCTGGTAGGGTAAGCAAAACTGACATTCTGAAATTCAATATCACCTGATAGCTGTTTATCCAATATTTTACCACCACATACGGGTATTGCTGATTCTTTCTCGATCAGCTCAACTAAACGTGTATTCGCACCCAGTGCTTTGTTTAGCTCGCTATAAAATGAAGATAATCCGTTTAAAGAAATTCCTACGTACGCGGCGTACATCAGAAACGCGCTTAAGCTTCCGACTGTAAGAGACGCGTCAGAAACCATAGCTCCACCGTAATATAAAACAGAGAGCATAATCACATTTCCTGAGAAACCGGTTATTCCAAAAAATACACCTCTGTATAAGCTTTCCTTGTAACATGCTCTAAGCACATTGTCCAGCTGACTGTTGTAATTATTCGCTTCGATTGTTTCTTTGGAAAAAGCCTTTACTGTTCTTATATTACTAATTCTTTCCTCTGCTATTGTGTTCAATGTTGCCATGTTATCTTGTATATCTTTGGAGACTTTCTTTAAAAAACGGCCGCACATTACAGCTAAACCAGCAACTGGCAGAACTATAACTAAACCAAGAACAGCCAATTTGGGTGATGCATAAAACATCATGGTTATTCCACTAATGCTCATGAAGGCAGAACGTAATCCATCTGATATATTGCTAGTCAATGCATGACTAACAAGCTGTGTATCACCTGGAATTGATAACATATAAAAGAAAAAGAAAATAATGGTATCGGTGTAGTAAATCTTTCTAAAATTGGTATATGTACCGGATAATCTGCCAACAAATTCTCCTGTACTACATTTATCAAACATTGCTACTTCCTGACGAAGAATAGCAGCATATAATTGTTTTCTCAGAGATTGAGTTATTCTATGCCCAGTAGTAGATGTTAAATACACTCTGCAAAAATTACACAGACCTCCAATGATAAATACTCCTAATAAAATTATACACAATTGGTTCAGATTTTCCTTCATTTTCTTCTTGTCGCTTGTATAAATAATATCGATTAATTTCCCTAAACAAAATGGCACTGCCATTGTAACCGCTGATGAAATCATCAGGAAAGCAATAGCACCGAATAACCTCCATTTTTCAGGTACTGCTAGCACAACCAGATTTTTAAATTCCGATGGTTTTTTCCTTGTCGCGCTTAATTGTAGAGAAGACTTTAGATTTTTGATTTTCAAAGCGTCGGTTCTGTGACATCTTAATATGGAAAGTGCACACGTCCTGGAAATTCTAATCGACGGTGTCGAGCATGTATAATACAAATGTTTATGCGTGAACGTTGATTTGTGAAATTTGATTTTTGGTGAAATGTTACTCTTCGCGAATAACCTCCATAAAAGCGACATTTTTTAATACATTTACAAACTAAGTGATACGTAAATTCAGATGCCATTAAAACTTATGTCTCGTCATCGAGGAGGTTATAATCACTTTAAGAACGAATAATACATCAATTAAACAAGGTCGTTCGTAAATATTAGTGAATACATTTGAAATGACTTTTTTTTTTTTAATTCATGTTTGTAGAACTGAATTCAATTTCAAGTTGATAATTATCCGTGTTATTCTAGTTTGTCCTAATTTTATAGTTCGATCACTTCGATCAGCTGAATGCAAAAAATATCCCTTCGGTCACGTAATGAGACAGGATGAATCGTACAATCGTCATTACCGTGTGGATGATTTTAGCATTTTTCAAAGCTATATATATTTTTTATTCAATACATTGTCATCTATATTTACATGTTATAATAGATACATAGTTAATACAGAAAGTACAAAAATAAATACAAAGCGTAATATTGATAACGTTTAACATATCCAATAAAACCGAAATTTCGAAGCTCGTAAATTTAAAATGCAACATTATAGAATTCAGAAAGAGTCTAACTTGAAGATATATTTAATTTGTTTTAACTCGTAACATTAACGCGAATACAATGAGCCAAATTGGAATATACGATCCAATGAATATTGCTAATTTTGTAATATTTATTTCTGTCATGTGACGTAATGTAATGAAAAATTAAAGTTTAAATTGAAGCAAACTTCAATACTGTTGAGTTAATTCTATAACCTGAAAATTTTCAATGTTCACATTAATTATAATGTACAGTTAATAGCGTGAAAATTATTGTTTCGTGTTTCTATTCGTTTATAATTTTGCGTGGCTGGAAATTGGGTTTAAATGAAATGCAGCAGGAACGTGAGCATACACGTAAACAAAAAGGGTGGGGGAGATATTTCAAAGTGCACAATTTAGTTGAGCAGACCGTACTAACCAATGTAGAGGTTATAAACTTAAAATAGTTCTTTCGAAGAACGTATCTATCTTTGTTTTTCTCTATTTATTATAAGTTTATAGAATTAATGACATCGAATTAATTCGATCGTCTGCGTGCGCGCATGTATCACACGATAGAGGCTGACTTGTAAAATTTATCTGACCCGCAGTTGACGAACATCAAAACATGAAGAATTTACGTGACAGACGTCGTACTATAACAATGTGATTGGAAACATCATTGAAACTTTATTCATCGAGGAAATTAAAGGGGTAATGACAATCGTGAAAATGTGGTATCGTAAAGCAAAATTCGTGTGATGTCAGATAGGTATGTGAAAAATAGGACTAATTTAAATTCACCGTTAACCTTACTTTTTCGCATTTGAAAAGTGTCATGCGTTACTTTGTTTTTTAGATATCATTACGAGAAGATTTGTAAACGTAACATTGTAAGAGTGACATTAGCCAATTTTAACAATGTCGAGTATGCTTGTACAGCAGTTTGTTCAGAGACTTAAATCTAGAAATGAAGAGATACGTAATAAAGCAGCCAGAGATCTGTGTCTCTATGTTAAGACAGAGCTGCGCGAAGCATCACAAGAGGAAATTACAGCGTTCATGGATGAATTTAATCACCACATTTTTGAAATGGTATCTGGGTCTGATGTGAATGAAAAAAAGGGAGGAATATTAGCCATAGTTTGCCTTATCGGAGCTGATGTAGGAAACATTAATACAAGAACTATAAGATTTGCTAATTATTTGAAGAATTTATTACCCTCTAACGATGTGGGTGTTATGGAATTAGCTGCTAAAACAATTGGTAAACTAGTATTAGTTTCTGGTACTTATACAGCGGAATATGTAGAATTTGAAGTAAAGCGTGCCTTTGAGTGGCTTGGTGGAGACAGACACGAAGGTAAAAGGCATGCTGCTGTTCTCGTTTTAAGAGAACTTGCTGTTTCTATGCCGACATATTTTTTTCAACAAGTGACACCATTTTTTGAACTTATATTTAATGCTATACGTGATCCAAAACCTGTGATAAGGGAAGGTGCTGTTGAAGCATTACGGGCTGCTTTAGTTGTTACTGCACAGAGGGAAACAGCGAAACAAATGCACAAATCACAATGGTACAAGCAGTGCTATGATGAAATAGTAGCAGGATTCGAGGAAATATACACTAGAGAAAAGGGAGTGAATAGAGATGATAGAATACACGGTTCTTTATTAATATTAAACGAGTTACTTAGATGTAGTAACATTCAATGGGAGAGAAATTACGAGGCTCTAATGGAACGACTGAATTGCTCCGCTCAACAAAACGAAAACGACATACTATCCTTAATGCCGCGTTTAAAAACAACGATAGTGTCCAAATGGTCTAGCTCCTCTCAAAATTCTCCTAACTCTCAACAAACGTTATATCCAGCGCACGAATCTGCGGTGTGTCGTTGTTTAATGCAAGAAAGATTAGACGATATTTACAACGATGTAATGAATCAAAGAATGTCCAAAAATCCGCATATTCAACACGCCCTTATGATGTTGTTGCCTAGACTCGCAGCATTCAACAAGGAAAAGTTCACAAAAGATCACTTAAGGGAATCATTGGCGTATCTTTTATTGACATTACGTAGCAGGGAGAAAGATAGGTATGCTGCGTTCACGACAATTGGATTTATAGCAGTTGCAGTAGAGGATTCCATAAATCCATATCTCTCAAAAATTATGGAGGTGATTAAAAGTTTGTTACCCTCGAAAGAAACATCTACCAAGAAACGTGGAACATCTTTGGAACCCGCGGTATTTGTTTGCATTACTCTACTCGGACACGCGGTGAAACAAGTTATAGCTTCTGATGTGAGGGATCTGTTGGAATCTATGTTGCAAACTGGATTAAGTCCTATTCTCACGACATCCCTTAGAGAATTAGCTCACAGTGTTCCATCATTGAAGCCTGATATATCTCAGGGACTTTTGCGAATGATGTCTCATGTTTTAATGCAAAAGCCTTTAAGACACCCTGGTGCACCATGGACTGCAACTAGTCCTATTTCTGCTCCTCCAACTGAGGTAGATATTCCATCTACAGTTCTAGCATTGAAGACTCTTGGAACGTTTAATTTTGATGGCAATCCACTGTTGCAATTTGTAAGACGTTGCGCAGACCATTTCCTAACGTCTGAACAAGCAGAAGTACGATTAGAGGCTGTGAGAACGTGTTCAAGATTATTGCGATTAGCGTTAAATCAACCTGGCCCTACAGTGACCAATACAGTTTCCACTGTTCTTGGAAAATTGTTGGTCGTTGGCATAACAGACACAGATCCAGATGTGAGACTCTGGGTCTTAGCTTCTTTAGACGATTCTTTTGACATTCATCTGGCACAAGCGGAAAATCTTTCGGCGTTGTTCATCGCGATGAACGATGAAATGTTCGAGATAAGAGAATTAGCGATTCGTACGATTGGACGATTGAGTACGATGAATCCAGCGTACGTGATGCCCTCCCTTCGCAAAACGCTTATACAATTTTTAACGGAGTTAGAACATTCAGGTATGGGACGTAATAAGGAGCAAGCAGCACGAATGCTGGATCATCTGGTCGTCAGTGCACCCAGACTTATACGTCCGTATATGGAACCGATTTTGAAAGTTCTAGTTCCAAAATTAAAGGAACCTGAATCAAATCCTGGTGTAATTTTAGCTATACTAAGAGCCATTGGTGATTTGGCTGAGGTAAATGGTGCTGAGATGCAACAATGGATGCCAGAGCTTCTCTCTATACTGCTAGAAATGCTAGTGGATGCCAGTTCTCCAGAGAAAAGAGGAGTGGCTTTATGGGTTCTTGGCCAGCTAGTTGGTAGCACAGGTCATGTTGTGAAACCATACATGCAGTATCCTTCGTTATTGGATGTATTGATAAATTTCTTAAAAACTGAGCAACAACCAATCATCAGAAGAGAGACTATAAGGGTTCTTGGTTTACTAGGTGCTTTGGATCCATACAAGCATAAGATGAACCTTGGTCAGATCGATTCACAGTTAGATACTCTAACTTCCATGGCTGATACCAAGAGTGAAACTGAGAATACACAAGACCTGACAACCAGTGAAATGTTAGTGAATATGTCCTCATCTACTCTGGAGGAATATTATCCAGCCATTGCTATTGCAACACTAATGAGGATCATTCGTGATCCAACGTTATCTCAACACCATACTATGGTGGTTCAGGCAGTCACCTTTATATTCAAGAGTCTAGGAATTAAGTGTGTGCCATATATCTCTCAGGTGATGCCTAGTTTTTTGAACGTAGTTCGTACGGCCGACGTGAATTTTCGCGAGTACCTATTCCAACAGCTAGCCATCTTGATCGCCATCGTAAAGCAGCATATTAGAAACTACTTGGACGACATATTCAATTTAATCAAAGAATTCTGGACGGTGAATAGCCCGTTGCAGAGGACGTTAATACTGTTGGTAGAACATATCGCAGTTGCGCTCGGCGCAGAATTCAAAATTTATCTGCCGCAACTGATGCCACAGATACTGAGAGTTTTAACCCACGACACGAGCAAGAACAAATCAGTGACGGTGAAGCTTCTTCAGGCGCTTCAAAAATTTGGTAATAACCTGGACAATTATCTTCATTTAGTCTTGCCACCGATCATCAAATTGTTTCACGCTACTGATTGTCCGATAACTGTGAACAAAGTGGCACTCGAGACTGTTGATCATTTAGCAGACACATTGGACTTCACCGATTTTGCGTCGAGAATCGTCCATCCTTTGGTACGAACTCTCGATCAATGTCCAGAGCTTAGGAACACAGCGATGGACACGCTGTGCGCTCTAGTAATACAATTAGGAAAGAAGTATCAAATTTTCATATTACTAGTACAAAAAGTAATGACGAAACACAAGATTGTTAATTCACGTTATGACGTTCTGATTGATAAGATCCTTACAGAGACCACTGTTGCCGATGGTGAGGATTATCTGTTGATGAGACATCGGCATTCGAGAAATAAGAACCGTGACGTATCTCTGACACCCTCTGATACGACCACGATCAAACGATTACACGTATCACCGTCAAATCTTCAAAAGGCTTGGACAGCGACAACAAGGGTCTCGAAGGATGATTGGCTCGAGTGGCTAAGAAGCTTGTCGATCGATTTACTTAAAGAATCCCCATCACCTGCACTCAGATCTTGCTGGGCTCTCGCGCAAACCTACTCACAGTTACCTAGAGACTTATTCAATGCAGCGTTCGTCTCCTGTTGGACTGAATTAGATGACACATACAAGGCAGAATTGATACAGACTCTGCAACAGGCGTTGATGGTGCCAGATCTTCCAGAGATAACGCAAACAATTCTGAACCTGGCAGAGTTCATGGAACATTGTGACAAAGGTCCATTGCCTCTAGACAACAAGATATTAGGTGAAAGAGCGATGCACTGTAGAGCATATGCGAAAGCGTTGCATTACAAGGAGGACGAGTTCCATAAGAGCAGAAATAGCAACGTTTTCGAATCTCTGATCTCCATCAATAATAAGCTTCAGCAAAAGGAAGCTGCTGAGGGTCTGTTAGAATACGTTATGAATCAGAATAATCAACAGGATTTAAAGGTACAAGTTCGATGGTATGAGAAATTGCACAACTGGGACAAGGCGTTGCAATTGTACAGAGAAAGACTCGAAAGTGATCCTGCTGATGTGGAGTCCACTTTAGGCGAAATGCGTTGCCTAGAGGCTCTTGGAGAATGGGGACAGTTGCACGATGTAGCCACCAAGCAATGGTCCCATCAGAGTGACGAGACCAAGCAAAGAATGGCTAGAATGGCAGCAGCTGCGGCATGGGGTTTAAGTCAATGGGAAAGCATGGAGAGATACGTTTCGCTGATACCCAAAGATACTCAGGATGGTGCCTTTTACAGGGCTGTGTTAGCGATCCACGATGAACAGTACAACATTGCTCATCAGCTCATAGACAGCGCCAGAGATTTATTAGATACAGAGTTGACTGCTATGGCTGGTGAAAGCTATCAGAGAGCTTACAATGCCATGGTTGAGGTACAGAAATTGGCAGAACTGGAGGAGGTGATACAGTTCAAACTGGTCCCAGAACGAAGGTCCACCATTAAATCTATGTGGTGGGAGAGGCTCCAAGGAGGGCAGAGAATAGTGGAGGATTGGCAGAAGATCATACAAGTCCATACACTGGTAGTCTCGCCTCAGGATGATATGTATACTTGGTTAAAGTATGCTAGTCTTTGTAGAAAAAGCGGCAGCTTGATGTTATGTCACAAAACGTTAGTCATGTTATTAGGTACGAATCCCTCGTTGACTCCGGACCAACCGCTACCGACCACTCATCCTCAGGTGACTTTCGCTTATTGCAAACATATGTGGGTCGCGAATAAGCGAGAAGAAGCATATAGCCAATTGCAAAGATTCGTGCAGACATCCCTGCAACCGACGACTATGTCAGTCGTGAATCAAGAGGATGAGAAGCAACAAGAAGCGAGGAAAAGACTGCTCGCTAGATGTTACCTAAAGCTTGGAGAATGGCTAGAGGCTTTGCAAGGCATTAACGAGCATTCTATACCTGCTGTACTATCTTATTACGCTGCAGCTACAGAACACGATCCAACTTGGTATAAAGCGTGGCACGCATTCGCGTACACCAACTTCGAAACGGTTCTATTTTATAAACATCAACAGGGTGATTCGTCCAATACAGAAAATATTCCAGGAAATGGAACCCGCAGTAATTTATCTAGCTCGCAATATATATCTCAATTCACTGTACCAGCTGTCGAAGGATTCTTCAGATCTATCAATCTTTCTCACGGCAACTCTTTACAAGATACCCTCCGTTTGTTGACCCTGTGGTTTGATTATGGTCAATGGCCTGAGGTATACGAAGCTATCGTCGAAGGTATTCGATTGATAGAGATTAACACTTGGTTGCAAGTAATCCCTCAGCTCATAGCAAGAATAGACACGCCCAGAGCTTTGGTTGGTCGATGTATACATCATCTTCTGATAGACATTGGAAAAACACATCCCCAAGCCCTAGTATACCCACTGACCGTAGCATCCAAGAGTGCCAGCCATGCCAGGAAGACTGCAGCCAACAAAATTTTGAAGAGCATGTGCGAGCACAGTCCAACTCTGGTACAACAAGCAATAATGGCCAGTGATGAGTTGATCAGAGTTGCCATTCTCTGGCATGAATTGTGGCATGAAGGACTGGAAGAGGCCAGTAGATTATACTTCGGTGAAAGAAATGTTCGCGGAATGTTTGATACATTGGAACCTCTACATGCAATGTTGGAGAGAGGGCCACAAACATTGAAAGAGACATCTTTTAATCAGGCTTATGGAAGAGATCTAATGGAAGCACAGGAATGGTGTCGTAGATACAAAGCATCCCGTAACGTCAGGGATTTGAATCAAGCTTGGGATTTGTATTACCACGTATTCAGAAGAATATCCCGACAATTACCGCAGCTAACTAGTTTAGAGCTTCAGTATGTCAGTCCTAAATTGCTTCTGTGTAGGGATTTGGAACTGGCTGTACCAGGAAGTTATAGTCCTGGACAGCCTATAGTTAGAATAGCTAGTATACATAGCTCCATGCAAGTGATTACCAGTAAACAACGACCGCGAAAACTGTGTATAAAAGGTAAGTTATGTTCTTCGTAAGGTTTGATCGAAACAATATAATACAAAGTTGGATTCTTTTACAATAATTCAATTCTCATTTGTAGGTAGCAATGGTAAAGATTATATGTTCCTCTTGAAGGGGCACGAAGATCTCAGGCAGGATGAACGTGTGATGCAATTATTTGGTCTAGTCAATACCCTTTTATTGCATGATCCAGATACCTTTAGAAGAAACCTTACTATACAAGTGAGTATATTGTATAACGAATGGAATTATTCATGATTAATTACATTTTCCATTCAGAGGTATGCTGTAATCCCGTTGTCTACAAATAGTGGTCTGATCGGTTGGGTACCACATTGTGATACATTACACACGCTAATTCGAGATTACAGAGAGAAGAAAAAAATATTATTAAATATAGAACATAAGATAATGTTAAGGGTGAGTAGATATAATTATTTATACGTACACTTAGTAACTAATTTCGTTAGTACGGCAATATAATTACAATTTTATTATAGATGGCCCCAGGTTACGATCATCTTATGCTCATGCAAAAAGTGGAGGTTTTCGAGCATGCTCTCGAACATACACACGGCGACGATTTATCTCGGCTTCTTTGGTTGAAATCGCCGTCGAGCGAAGTATGGTTCGATCGTAGAACAAATTACACGCGCTCTCTCGCCGTGATGTCCATGGTGGGCTATATTCTCGGCCTTGGTGACCGACATCCGTCGAATTTGATGTTGGATCGTTTAAGCGGGAAGATATTGCACATTGACTTCGGGGATTGTTTCGAAGTGGCCATGACACGGGAGAAATTCCCCGAGAAAATCCCGTTTCGTTTGACAAGAATGTTAATAAACGCAATGGAAGTTACGGGGATTGAGGGCACGTACAGGAGGACCTGTGAATCAGTAATGTCTGTATTACATCGTAATAAAGATAGCTTAATGGCGGTGTTAGAAGCGTTTGTCTATGATCCTCTGTTGAACTGGCGGTTAATGGATAATGCTGCGTTAAAAGGTAAAAGGTCTGATGCTCAAGGAATGAGTGCCAGTAGTAATCAAGAACATAGCGATGCTTTGGATTCTCTTACCGCCACATTACCAAAGAAAGGAGTACCATGTAGCGTTGAAAATGGAGGTAAACTTTGTTATCTTGCAGTTTTTCTTTTTTTAACCTGCTATCAGACAGAAAAAAACTATCATAAATAAAATCCTATCAAATCTGTGATTGTAGTAATGAATCACACGAATAAAGATAAAAATTAACTTACTTTCATTTATAATATATAGGTGATACTAATCAACCGGAAGCGCTGAGTAAAAAAGCTCTTGCTATTATAACAAGAGTAAGAGATAAGTTAACCGGACGCGATTTCTCTCACGAAGAAACGCTAAGTATCCAACGCCAAGTTGATCTTTTAATCCAGCAGGCTACCAATAATGAGAACTTGTGTCAATGTTATATTGGATGGTATTTTCTGTTTTTCTATTACTCTTATTATTCATTGTTCTCTATAGTGAAAATAAGTTACTGATATTATAGTTACACAGATGGTGGTTACGCGCGTACTAATGATATAATTTAATTACAGGTGTCCATTCTGGTAAACGTAAATTTTCATAGATCAAGGACTTGAATGTGTACCATATGCAATCACGTTCCTGTTTTTTGCATTTTTATTATTAAGGAATAATTATATGTAACATTACACCATTAGAGCATATTGTACATATATAAGCTATATTATTACATTGATTGTATATAATACTCATGTTATTCCTGCTTATAAAGTATAGTGTACATTAGAGAACAGTTTAAAGATCACATCATATAATCAATTACATTTTTTTATGTAAACAAGAAAGAAAAAAACAAAGAAAAGCTGCTCAGGAATAAGACAACAGTAACAATATTTTTTTCTTAAAGATTATCTTTGTATTTATTAAAACTTGTATAGAACTCACTTCTCAATTGTTACAATTGCACCATTCATACAGTAACATTATTGCAGTTCAATTAACATAACATGAGATAATATTAATTGCACACTTATCATGTAGGATAACATGTTTTAGCCAAACCACCGATAGATAAAAATCAATGAACTGAAAGATTAGATAAATATTGCCAATAAAGAAGAGATACTAATAAAAATTTAATGCAATTCTTGTGCATTTCCTAAGCCAAAGGCACGGGGCAATAAGGAGCTTTCTGTTGTTTTTAATACAGTTTTCATCTCAGGCCCTGTTAAATAAATTGTTGTATCACCAAATTCTGCAATGGCTTGTCTGCAAAAGCCACATGGAGTAGTAAAAGTTGTTCCTTGGTCGCCTATGACAGTTATAGCTTTGAACTTTCTTTTTCCTTCTGACACAGCTTTCACAATAGCTGTCCTTTCAGCACAGGTTGTGACAGGATAAGCTGCATTCTCCACATTGCATCCAGTGAAAATGGTCCCATCATCACAAAGTATTGCAGCTCCAACTTTAAATTTACTATACGGCGAGTAAGAGTACTCACGGACTGCTACAGCCTTCTTTATCAGAGTCTGAATAACTGGTTCTGTTGACAATTTTTATTTGAAAAATTTATGTTAGTAAAAAGAAACTTTTTCATTTAATACAGTTATTTTAAAATACATCCGCGTTCCTTCTTATTAGTGAAGATTATAAACAAATATAAATTATAAATTCCTCGTTATAAAAAAAAAGTATGTATCAGATTTTAGCACAAAAATGAAAAAAAACATATATATCAATGGTAACATTATTTAAAATTACATAATTAGTACACTTTAACGACAACAAGAATAGAGTCATAATAATTTACGTGTACATATGTTATACATATTATAGTTTACGTAACGATATTTTACAATTTGTAAAAGTAATTCAGTTTAATATAATAATTATACATAATTATACATAAACTGTTCATTGACTGTTTGAGTAACAGAGAGATCGCGCTTCTCCTAATCGCTGCCTAAAGGTGTCAGTTTTTAAAAACAGTCAAACTGATTGCACGATCGAATTTTGTCGATGCGTGTTTTGCTATTATCGCGGGTTGCATCACGTGCGTGGCACTATTCGACGTGAAACGAAAAAAGCGCGGACGCACCATCTGGTATTTTTCGACCTGGATTTTTGTAAAGGCTTGTGATATTCAAATGGATAAAAATAGTATCGACAACAGTTTTTTTATTACAATAAATTATACGTAAATGTAACATACTATATTACTACGTTCCATGAGAGATCGTCAGAAGGAATGATTTTGATATTTTGATAATGATAATTTGACACGTTCGGTTGTGATAAACATTATAACGTTATATTTACCTAGGGTAGCGAAATCGACAATTTCTTCGGTACTCATTTTAAGAACTGTAGTAGTATCGTTAGTCTACAATTATGTATATACGCTAATTAAGTCTCGTCGATTTTTGTTGAAAACCTAGAACTAACAAACGCACACCGGTGGTACCCTAGGTATATATACGAAACGTTATCGTATAGTTGATGAAACGAATATAACAATATCAAAATCAATCAGGTATCAAAAAACACTTACTCCGTGCGTCAAAAGAGCATTTCGAAGGAAATGAGAAGCTTGAGAGCCACTTATATTCGATGTTAAATCGAAACAAAGTTCCTCCATTAGGATATATCTAAACACTTTCGATAATCTTCCGATATATCTAAAATCATTTGCAGCTACAAATTCATTTCTATCAACGTATGTAAATTATACAGCTTAATGCCGTATAGTTCAAGTAAAATATGATAATTCGAAATTTTAAGCATCAATTCACAAATGACGTACGCGCACTGGGAACCGTTGCGACAATCACTTATTCGTGCTTTAATTTACGACCGTTCACAGATTCCCATTGGTTGCCTACATTTGCTAGTTATTTACACGTGTGTAATTATCCTATTCATAGTAAATTGACATTATGCGTATGTGGATTGGCATATCATAAGTAGAAGTTTTGAATAGATATGACAGTACGACATACACACTCTGCGACTCATGTGAACTAACCATAAGATTCGTGTGACGAGGTTAACAAATACATTTTCGAAGTGCTCCGTAGTTCTATAAAGGTACGCGCGTATTACATTACGTTGTTCACTTTAACATGTGAATTATAATTAAAATCATATGGAGATCTTTGCATTATTTCTTTTTAAACAAAATTATGATATATACAGAGTGTCTCGTAACTAGTGTAACTCCCGGAAATGGGGGGTTGCTGGAGTGATTCTGAACAACTTTTTCCTTTACCAAAATGTTGGTTGAAGTTTCGTTTTAGAATTATTAACGAAAAACACTGGCCAATCAAAATTTGAAAAGACAAATGAGAATCACGGAACCGTGAACCTCATGGCTGATTTGCAGGAGTTGTGAAGCGTGGATGTCATACTATATTTGTTCGAAATTACTACTACGATATGCCAATCACGCACACACCACAAGTCACACACACCACAAGTCGTACACACGTGTCAATTTCTTACGAATACAATAATCACACACACGCGTGAATAACTAACAAATGCAGACAGCCAATGAGAGTGTGAATATATAACAACAATGGCTCTTCAAACTGTCATGTTTCACATTTCCCTTCATGTTCTCATATAACTTATCCGCCCACAAGAATTGTCATAAATAAAGTCGTTCATTAATTATAAACAAAAAAAAATGCACCTTTGGTAATTGTCAAAATGATTTTATAAAATATTTCTAATTCAATATCTCACGTTGACTTTTAACCTAACCTTGAATTAAAAAGCGAAGATCGGTTCGAAGGAGCACGTACGTGTAATAGCGGTGAAAGATTTTTCGAGACAGCACTTCAAGTGTAAAGAAAAATAGAATATCTTTCGAATTGAACACCTTTCAAAAGAGAAATTATGACGATATTTGATTATGTGATCAGTCAAATGATTTACAAGTGTCTTCTGCTTTTCGCTGGGTGATGCAAGTATTAAAGCCTAATAATCAATCGATAACGTAATAACGTGTACAGATAATAATATTGTACGTTTAAAACTTCTCAGTTTCGAGAAACGGTTGAAACAAATTTTTAAAAATTCCGAAACGTCATATAATTTCTATGTTAATATAACAATATGAGCATGAAGACAGCCGTGTAATGAAAAATTTTTGTCGCAAAATATTCACAAGCGACGTATTAAACGAAACGATATAAAGTATCTGGTTAAACTATCGGTAAGATCTTTAAACGAACAATTTCCTTATATAATTGTTAATTGTTCCGACATACGCGTGTATTTAACAACGAGACATTACCTGATGTGAATAATTTCTTCGAAGTAGTTACTATTATCAATGCAAGAGAGCGTCCCGTCGCATGTTAGTTGCTCAGCTGTTTTGAAGAATCGACGCAGCTTGGCAGTGATTATCCGTAACGCGGCGTGGAATTGCTGCTTTCACGTCCAAACGCAAACAGATGTGGAGTGACTGTCCAAATTTTTGACATATCTCGTCAAGTCTCCTCCAAACAGCGAAGACACTTGTTCTACTGAATTTTTATAATACGGGCGAACGTGGAGTCACAGGTGATCGTGTCAGAGGTTAGAGGGATCAAAAGAAAAAATAAAGAAATCGCCATGAGCGAGTTAAGCCAAGAGGAAGTGAGTACCGATGCACCGTTTCCAATCGTTATTCAATAGCGACTCAGTTTTGTTGTTACCGTTCGTTTCCTTTGTACTCGCACGTTCTCTTTGCGATTTCATTACATGAAAGAAAAAAATTACAGGAATATTTGGTAAAAGCACGACGACGAATAAACAGGAGAGAAAAAAGGGTCTAATTAACGAGACAATAATTACTGTAAAATAGTCGTTGTTCCACTAATGGTTTTGTGTCAAGATAATTATATAACGATAACGAATTAAAACTGATTTCCCATTGTAACAGTCGAATTTTTTTTTTAGAAAAGTTTTCTTTGTTATCGGTTGCCTCCAGTTATTTACCCATTTTACAGTGTAAACAAAAATTTGGTATCTGATAATTTCAAGGTGTAAGGGAACATCTTACTTTTCCCATGAAATAGAATTATTTGGAAATAAAATATTGTCCACATTTATGACATTTGTACACTTATTTTCATTGTTACTTTTTGTGTTCTTTGTCTTTGACATAAATATAGTAAGCCTTTTGTTCTGATCTTATGCAGTTTTGATTATTATATTACCTTCCCTTATGCTCTCTGTCAATTTTACAATATGAAAAATTACCATATGTTCTTCACACAGAATGTTAAAATAATTTTTCTAAAAAAATAAATAAATAAATAAATAAAAAAACTAAAACTTGTAGGTAAGAAGAAGACGTATGGCTCGTTTGGCAGGCTTAGACTGTATCAGTTCAACGGCTAATTCAAATCACAATGCTGGTTCAGTTTCTCCAAGCATACCAGGTCCATCAAAGGCATTTACAGAACAAATAATATCACCATCAAAGCAACAGCAATTTCGAAATCATGAAGTTTCTATGGAGATAGAGGAAATTAATGATAAACAGTGTAGCAGCTCTGGAATAGATGTAGATTCTGGAATTGAAAATATGGAAGTAGAGGAATCTGATAGAAAGGATCCAAAACCAAGATCACGTGTAAGTATATGTGTAGTTACAGCTACAGATATATTTAACATTTTATTATCATGTTGTTTTCTTATTCTTCAGACAACAAGTTCCAGTACAGAGGTAACTACAGAACAGATACATGCAGTTATCTCGCGCGTATTGTGCATATCATGGAAAGAACCTACAGAGGGTTGTATATTCTTACCACAAACCGCGGCATACGCATTGACGGCAAAACTTATCGACGCTGTGGAGATTATCAATCAAGCATTAATGGAGGTTTTATGCATGTTTGTGAGAGATGAAGATCCTTTAAAGGAAATTAACGTAGACACATCTTCAGATCGAGAAGACAGCCCTAATAGTCAAGCGAGTCCATTGTTAAGCCCGGTAGCGACGTTTTGCCGTTGTGAGATTTGCTGCAAATCGACGCAACCTAAAAGTCTCACATATTTGCTAGATTGTTATTCAAGGGTGGCAGTAGAAGAACGAAATCACCCAAAGGTATCGTCGATCGACTGATTTTTTTTGTTTTAATAACGAAAGATGTCTATTTTTGTATACAATACAATATCATTTTCTTTGTAACAGAAGGCAAGTACACCACCGTTGTCCGATGCGCTGACTACTCTAAGGGCACAGTGTGTACAATATTCAAGTCTTGTGCTACAAGGCCTAGTCGGTATTTCACGGTCTTCATCGACGTACCAGTTGTCCATGAAGAATATGACGCCCCTTCTATACCCGGTACTCTCTCAGAACTTACCACGTGGATATCTAGATGAACTCGTTGCAAGAACGCATACAAACACGGCTGTATTCGAAAGAATCTTTACCCCGTTATTACAAGGCTTATACTTATCGGTACAGCAGGCCAGTTTGGTTCGAAACACGCATCGAAGACCGATCGAGGCGTTAGAAGAGTTAATAGAAATTCGTTGCGGACCGAGTGGTAATGTACGCCCCTTGTGCCGTTTAATCATTCGTCAAAAACAATTTTTCCCGGGTATCTACACAGACGCAATAGGCAGGGAAGTTATAACGACATCTCTACTTGGACCTTTCCTTTCTATCTCCGTATTCGCCGAAGATCAACCGAACGTGGCCGAGAAGTTTTTCAGTGGTAATCCATTCTATGATAAATGGATGAATTTAACATTGCAACAAGAACTGGAAAGTACGAGAACGTCGCTGCATAAAATATTCCACGCGCTACTCGCAAACAGTAACTGCCGTAAATCTGTGTTAACCTACATAGCGACGTTGGTGTGTTTTAATGAGAAACGTGCTCAACTACAAACGGAGGAGTCCTCTCTGGCCGGTGATGGATTCATGTTGAATCTGTTGTCGGTGTTGCAAATGCTCTCAGTGAAAATCAAATTGGACACGGTGGATCCTTTATATCCATTTCATCCTTCGGGTTATGTGCGGATAACAGACGATACTAAGCTGAAACTCACATACCAAGAGGAAAGGGATTGGTTGAGACATTTAGAGAGGACGCACGTGTGGGTCGAGCCAAAATTTCCGACACAATGTTGGTTCCTAACGTTACATTGTCACCATTTAGCGTTGTTACCGGCTTTGCAGAAATACCAGAGAAAACTAAGGACTTTACGTGACGTGCAGAAAATGCTCGACGATCTACAAGACACCGAGCCGCAGTGGAAAGACAGTCCTTTTGCCGGTCGTAACAAAGAATTGATAAAACGTTGCACAGAACAATTGAAACAGCTCGGTAAATCGAAATCATGCGCGGACGCTGGATTAATCGATCCTGTATTGTTGAGAAGGTGTTTACACTTTTACATTTCTGTGGCGGAGATGTTGCTCAGTCTATTAACACAAACCCCGTTAGGGAATCCCCTTCCCGACCTTCCTTTGCCTCAAGAGATTCCACAAAAATTCAGGGCATTACCAGAATGGTATGTCGAAGATATTGCTGAATTTTTGTTATTTACCCTTCAGTAAGTACAGTTTCCTTAATATCAAAAGGTTACACATGTGTATGTATACCGTATATTTTTACTACATCCTTTGTTCTTCCCTAGATTCTGTCCTGACGTGATAGTAAACAACATGGACAATTCCCTCATTACTTGGTTACTCGTCGTAGTATGTACACCGCACTGTATACGAAATCCGTATTTAATAGCGAAAATTATCGAAGTGCTATTCGTGATAAATTCCAGTGTTCAGGTGAGTCACGTTTACCGATAGAAAAGTAACGATCATAAACTAGTTCGTTCAATTTTGAACCGTGTGCAATTAATTCTAGGGACGAACAGAATCGCTTCATGATCAAGTAATGGCGCATCCAATATCGAAAACATTGTTGGCATCGTATCTAATGAAGTTCTACACGGACGTCGAAACGACCGGCTCTAGTTCAGAATTCTACGATAAATTCTCGATTCGTTATCATATTAGTTTAATATTGAAATCGATGTGGGATAGCCCGGTACACCGGGAGTCGATTATCAATGAGAGCAATAACGGGAAGCAATTTGTAAAATTTATAAACATGTTAATGAACGACACAACATTCTTACTCGACGAGAGTTTAGAGTCATTGAAACGTATACACGAAATCCAAGAGTTAGCGTCCGATCTTAAAGCGGTGGCTGCATTATCACGTGAACAACAGCACTCGCGAATGAGGCAATTGGCGGCGGATGAAAGACAGGCCAGATCATATCTTACTCTAGCCAAGGAGACCGTAGCCATGTTTCATTATTTAACAGTAGACATCACGGAACCATTTTTACGACCGGAGTTAGTCGAACGATTATGTGCCATGTTAAATTTTAATCTCAAACAGTTGTGCGGCCCTAAATGTAAAAACCTAAAGGTACGAGCACCTCAAAAATACGGATGGGACCCAAGAGCTTTACTTAGTCAATTGGTTGATATATATCTACATCTCGATTGCGATAATTTTGCTGCTGCTTTGGCTGCCGACGAAGTAAGTTTTTGTTTTTTCTTTTTAAGTAAAATGAACCAGTGAAGGAATCTTATTGTGATAAACTAACACAATACGATTGCAGCGTTCTTTCTGCAAGGAATTATTCAATGATGCTGCAAATAGGTTAGAAAGATCAGTGATAAAATCGACAGCAGAGATCGAGAGATTTATAGCGCTCGCAGAACGTGCCGCGATCATTGCCAGGGATAATCGTGCACGCGACGAGGAATATGGCGACGCGCCAGAGGAATTTCGAGACCCGCTTATGGATACCCTTATGGAAGAACCTGTTAAACTTCCATCTGGTATTGTTATGGATAAACCAGTTATTATTAGACATCTTCTCAATAGCGCAACCGATCCTTTCAGTCGACAACCGCTCAGTGAAGATATGCTTACACCAAGTGAGTAAACGAAGTATCTTTCTATATTTATGAATATTTTTTTTCCAAAGTGTGTACAATTCATTAAACTTCTCCAAATGCTTTCAGTGGTCGATTTAAAAGAAAGGATATCGATGTGGAAACAGCAAAAGAAAAAATCGACGAATATATAAATTGTGATCCTAATGCATGAACCATTTTCACAGGAAACATCACGATATTGCGTAGCTAATGTCGATACTACACCGATACATTGTACCAGCCCATAGATGTATCACTCTGTGTGTAAATGAATAATAGTGCAATGATCTCGCTAATGTGCAAATATTGCGCTCAATAAATTTACGGTTTTTATACATTAAAACGTTAAACAGAGACTGCAGCTAGGTAACTGCCAACATTACTCGAAGAAAAAAAGAAGAAAAGAAAAAGGAAATACTTTTAAAGAACTTGTAAATAATTGCTGGCTGATCCCAGTCAGTACCCACAGAAATTAAACTCTTATTTACAAACTTAGCACTTGTTCCTTTGTATGTTCCAAAATACACGAGACTACGAGTGAAAAGTTGAAGGGAAAAAAAAGAAAAAAAGTGGAAATAAAAAAAATGATTAATTTTAAGGGATAATAAGTTCAGTGATATAGAATTGGAGAAAATTAACACTCATCCTAAACCTTCCATTTGGAACCTAATAATTTACAAACGGATATGGTAAAAAAAATTGAAAATCGAAACATTATTTGATGGAAAATTTATGTGAAAGATTTGTATAAAAAATATGCGAAGCAAAGTTGTTATTATAAAGTCTCGTTTTAGATATTAACACGTGACGTGTTGCACGAAAAAGAAAAGATAATTTGCAGCGATTATGATTCTAAAGATGTACATGGTAAATGTAACATTCATATTCGTTCAATAAATTTCATGAGCAAAGACGTGTATCCATATGTATATAACAATATGTTATTTGAAACAATTCCATCCAAAAAAAAAAGTATGATCTTGTTTCTGAAATGTGAAACTTATCAATTGGTTATTGGAAGAAACATTACCTTGATTTATGTAATTATGCTTTACGAATTTACTAAGATCCCACTATTAAAAAATTCGCGATATACATTGGAGAATACATTTCTGGTTTCAAAAACTTAAGGAAATGAAATACCGAACTTCCAACGCAGTGTATTTATAATTAATAATTTTTTATATCGATTCAGAGGTTCTTTTTTGTAAGTTATATTATCGATGTTACATAAATTTATCATTAAATAATGTTTAAGGCTATTTCAAATCTTTAAGTACGACGCATTTCGTTGTAATTGTAATTACAGAACATAAAACATTTCGCATTATTTAAGACACATTATTAAGTAATATAAAAATAAAGTTAAGATTTATATAATATAAAGGTTAATGCCATTCGCTGTTACTAATGGACAGAGAGCAAATGTTATGTATTTTATATATATATATAATATATATATATATATATATATATATATATAAATTACTATCGTAAAATAATCATAAAATGTTACATGTAATATTCTTCAATTTTTTTATACTATAGTGGAACAAAAAAATAGACTTAAACGCGACGAAGTATTAAGCATCGTTAAATGATCATTATGATAATGGCACATAAGCTAGATATTCTAGGGTCCCTTATATACCACATGTTATTTGAAACTCATGAACACCACATTTGTAAATACATAAATTAATGTAAATTTACAAAAGCAAAAACTTCTATATGGAATTAAACAAATGTTTAAGTAAGAAAAAGAAAAAAAAAGTGGTGAACCATATATATTGTAAATTGTATAGAAAAATATAGTATTGCAGACATACTATAATACTTTCTCTTATTATCCTATCAAATATGAAAATCTTAATCTTATTTATCATATTGGGTTTCAAACATTTCCATTTGCAAATCGGTATTAATTGGACATCCTCTACCTAATCCAACTAATCTTAACTTATTACTTCCCCAAATTACTTTTCCTCTTCCAATTCCCATTGAACTATTTACCGATTCTACATCTTCAATGCAAGACTCTTCGTCTACATCTCTTAGCATTACTTCAGACAAACCACGAGGAGCTCTTATCTTTGTAGTATCGTCAGTATTACATCTAACACTGAAATTACATATGATAAGGTTAAAAGGAAAGGGTAATGTGTTGTTAGAAATTTGTATGTTATATACAAAAACATAAAAAAGTCATTACTACCTGAAATCAACAGGTGCTTTATATGTTTCTTTATCATTGTTCAAAGAATAGTCCTCTGTTGAGATTGTAGAATTAATATCAATCTCCAAGTCCCAATTTTCCATGCAATCTATTGTGCTGGAAATTTCTGAATGTAACGCAAAATTTGTCGAGCCGTGTTTTCTCGGTTCTGTAAAACAAAATATTACAATCATACGAAACAAACATATTCGAAAGAAAGTATCTAACTTGAAAGGACCTGTATACATTTCTGTTTCCAATATACTGCGCGTAGGACACGTGATAATATGTTCTTCTAGTTCTGTTTTAAACAAACGATGTGTAGCGTTGTACGGGCACATAACTTTGTAATGATCGGGATAGTTCTGTTGTAAAAATTTTAATATACTTTTAGTAATAATAACATTGCAACAGAAGTACAAATACTTCGTCAAAATTGATTTACTTACTTTTTCACATTTAACAATGTGTTTTTGCAGCCGAGACTGTACAATTGAATGGCTTTTGTTATAAGGGCATCTCATGATGGGATCAATAAGAGGTTTGTACATTTTAATTCTATTAAAAAAAACTTAGTTTATGAATTAAAAACAAAAATATTATGTTTTCTAGTAACTGCCGCGTCTGGACATGTGCGCCTTTATAATTCTTTATAATCGAATTTTTACACTTCTCGATATATCGATCGAAATCAATTGTACTGTCTATCGATAATCGCGATCGCGTTAATTTCAATTTTTTGAACGCGACAAATGTTTAGTTATGAATTATTTATGAACCATTTATTCATGTTACACGTTTCTCGGCTGTATATGTGTACAAAGATTAGGTTAAGTTTTTAAAGTTGGAATCTCTCGGGTTGTTTGACAAAACGATCTTTCTAAATAGGAAGTAAAAAGTTCAACTGATAAAAAAAAAAACGATTTATTACATTATTGCCATAAAAACTTAGTTGTTCCTTTTGCAATTGTATTCTACAACGATACATTTCGCTCAGATTCGGACATTTTCAATGTAAATTTACGATTAAAATAAATAATATTATGACTTTAATATATTTATAAATAATTGTGTTACACACGTGTATGGTCGAATTGATTCTCATAATTTTATATTTAAAAGTACAGTATTATTATTCCTTTAACAAGTTAAGCGCCGCACTGGTCTCTGCGAACCGACGCTAGATTTTTCGTTCAAGTAACGTTGCTTTTGCAAGAACAGCGTCAAATTTAGAAAAAAATTATTCCTTATCATTTATCAACAGTTTTCACGAAGACAGGGTTTGCAAAGAAAGATAAGGCTTTCCTTTGCAGACGTTAACAAAGTTTCAACATTTAAATATATTGTAATACTTTTTGCGAAATTTTCAAAACTGAACTGCTGAACGAAAAGTCGACCGTACTCGGCGTGGCGTTTAACGCGTTGACAAATAAAGAATTGTAATTAATTTTACTTTTCGTTTATTTAATTACATCTTTCTCATGTAAGATACGCATACTCTGGGGCTGAATTGCATTCTGTACTTTTAAAAAAGAAGCGCGGCATAACAATCATATAAAAAAAGTTACATTTATAATTTATAGTAATTGTATTAATATCAAAAGATGAAATGATATTTGATTAGTTTTTGTTATCAGTATGCTGTAAGAATTTATTGTCTTATCATTATAAATTTGTTGATTTATAAAATATGAAAACTTCAAGTTCGTGTTTCACGTTTTGAAAAAGTTACAAAACTTCCGAGATATGCGTATATAGTTTCACGTAAACAACACTACTTACAATTCTAAACAATGAGATAAATTATTATAAACATATTTAAATAATTATATATTTAAAAATTCACAATTATACACATATTTTAGGTGTGAAAGTATTATGCTTATATACGTCGTATATATATATATATATATATATATATATATATATATATATATATATATATGTATTGGAGAAATACAAGTACAAATTCAAATTCTGAATGATATAATCGCTTTGTACATATCAAAGATCATCACATTATTAGTTAAAGTCATCTCTGAATATTTATATTGTATTATAAGTATCGATAATGTATATGATAATGCTTTCATGAAAAACAAAAGAATTTTTTTTTCTTGTTACATCTTGAATTTTTTTTTCCCGTGAAAATAGGAAGCGGCTGGCTTCGTACAATTGAACTGTGAAACCGTTTAATATGAATAATTTGTAACAATCCAAAAATTAATGAAAATGAAAAAGAAAACATATATGAGATTAGGCTAATCAGCTGCCTATAAGAATTATTCAAAATGTCATGTTCTCTTCTGAATAACGATATACAACGTATATATGTTACAGATAAGGAAGAGGATCTACAAGTAAACAAGCAATAACATATAGAATGCCCAGAAACATATTTAACTTAGCTGTTTGTTTAGGCACACTCTGAATCATATGAGGGCTACGGAATTGTTTTTCTATTTTAAAGGCAGTTGGTAAAGTAATCACAGGCAACAGAAACCAAATAGAATACCTCAGTGCAAGCACCACCAGGGTTACATATGGTGTGAATAGTAAAAATGCATACAAAACATGAGATACTGTATGACCCATTAAAATAGCTAGAGTTACTATTCCTGCCTTTTTGTCACTCTCTAAATCACGCGTATTGTTACTATGTAGAATAGCCTCTGTATTTAATGCAAGAGGTATAGCATAATATATTGTACCTAGTTCAATGTAACCAGTTTGTGCCATGAATGCGAACAGAACTGAAACTGGACCAAATATAACTAAGATAAGGACATCGCCTAACGCGATGTATTTCAATCCTATTCCACCTGTGTAAAGAAACGACGAGGATAAACCTCCGAAGTATACAAGCGCGAGATGCTCCATTTTTGCAGGAGATATAGTGGTTAGTAAAACAAAACCCAAACATCCTCCTGTATATAACAATGCACCTAATGAGACTAATTCATCTTTTGATAGAAGTTGATCTACTAATATCCTGTCATCGCTTTTTCTGCTGTCCACACCCTTTATATAATCAAAATAAGTATTTACTACATTACCAGCTCCGTGTACACAAAAAACTGTATATACCGTGAGGATCAAAGATATCCAGCTAAAATTTGCTACATCTGTTAACCGATATGCTAATGCAGATCCCAAAAGTGTTGGCATTAATGATGCACTCAATGACCATGGTCGTACAGCTAAGAAGTACGAGGATAACTTCATTAGTGGAGAATTCAATGTTGAAGATGTTGCAGGTGAACAATTGATATTGTTCGACATTGATTTTCTTCCAGTTTCCTTAGTAGAAATCCAAATACCATTGGACATCATACTTTATATTACGCTACAAATAAAATATACAAATGATTATATCATTATGTAATATAAAAAGTATAAAATGTAACTTGTACTCTTTTTATACAATGTCTAGGCTTATATAATAGAAAAAGGAACACAGAATAAAGTTGCTTCTGCCAGTTTTTCAGTGAACCTTTTTGTTCTAAATAAAAGTTAGTTTTTTCGATTAAGGAACAGTTTTCATTGTTCACAGCAGTAATTGTAAAATTATACAAAAGTGACAAGTAATAATGTAGCCAAAAAGGATTTACAGAATAGTTGCAGTGATGGATAAGAACATTTTTCTTTTTGTTTATAAAAAAAAAACAAAAGCGGTAACATGTTAACTCCGGTATTATTGGTTAATCGATTCTACGAGAAACTTATTCCTTCGTGTAAATATTTAATCGTTGAAATAAACTTACCTACCCACTGTTCATTCAAAAGAGGAAAAAATTAGGTTAGAACAGTCTCCATAATTCTTTGACAAGCGTTACATTTTTAAGTACATCTCAGTCATTGTGAAAAAATCGTTGATTATTCTGATGAAACAAATTTTCACATAGTTATCATTTGAACTTCGCCGTGCAAGGAAGAATTTCAGTTCCTCTTCTTGTATACGTTAAATGTAACGGTGACGTGTTTTCATTAATTTGCACGTGGCGCTCTCTGAAATATTCTCTTTTTCTCTGTAAAGTTTAACGAGCGACGGTAATGAACTTCACTTTCGCAAAAAATATTCGGAAATTCTCTCGTTCATTTTTTCAATCTATTAGATTTAATCGTACAGTGTAATTTACGAAACATTATACATTCATTTCACCGAGCAACCGATGTCCCGTTAGTTTTAAATTTACCAACTACGATATTAGCGGCGCTGGCATTACAAAGTTGTCAATTTCTTGTGAAGCGGTCAAGTAAAATCGACCAATTTTCCTCGATATTTTGTTTCCTTTTACATTTTTCTATTATTCTATGCAAAGAAATATTTCCAAGTCGATCTATAATATTTGATAATATTTACACGTGTAAATTTTACTTGAATAATTTACATTAGAAGCTTCCTTAAGGATCGTTCATCCAATGGAATAACGTGTTACGGTACATAACGAAGTTCATGTAAATCAGTTGTAATACTTAAAGTATACATGCGTGTATAACTAAAGCAGTTAAAACCATTCAGTGTATTATATTCTTCACTTCGTTTTGCGACAGATAAACGGTGGTGCAAGACAGTGGCTCGACGTTCTTTTCACATCTCTGTATTTCCAGAAGTTTCTGTAGGACTACTCCAAATTCAAATTTCTCTGGGAAAACTCGCGTCATTCTATCCGAGGAGAAGTTTCCCACGGGAATTTGCTTCCATTATCGATCGTATTTTTTTTTTTCTTCACAAATAGTATTCGATTGACTGTTTTCCAAAATGTCCTTGTACGGATCACTAATGGGTGATCTTGACGATGATCCTATTTTTGGGTGAGTTAAAGAAATACGCACACTTCAAATAATATTTGTCTTGTTTTGCAACAATTGCTGAGGGAACGAAATTTTTTTTTATCAATTTCGTTGCACAATTTTATGAAAAACCGCGTTAACATTGTTTTCGTATAATAGTAACGTTGTATGGATATTTTAAAAATATCGTTATCGTACACGTTTATCAGAATGTTGTATTTTATTTGTTATTAATAATATATCCGATCGATCGAAGTAATTTTGTTTAAAATTTGGACGTACGGTACATTTCGTTTCCATGGTGATTTAATTGTTGTTCTGCTTTAATTATTTCATGTATTACATAACTGTTTTTTTTTTCTATTAAAGGCTAATATGATTTATTAAAATTTCTTTATTTGTACATGTACACATATATGTACAATGGAAGTTCTGTCCACAGGATAAACAAGATATATCATAGGGTTTATTGTTGATTTTTTTCCTTTCTTTTGTAGGTCTCATATGCAATCCATGAGGCACATGAATAACATGATGAACTCCTTATTTAACGACCCATTCGGCATGATGGGTCCTTCCCATCATAATGCCATTACAAATGATGTCCATAGAAGTAGAAGCAGGGGACATCAAGATAATTTCCAGATGATGCCATTTGGATTCCCACCAATGCCTGCATTTAATATGGGAAATCTGTTTATGGGTGGAAATCAGATGGATTCAGGTGGAAATGATCATTCTTTCGTTGCTAAATCTGTAATGACCATGGCCAGTAGTGGCCCTGATGGTCGTCCCCAGGTTTATCACGAAACCATGTCTACAACAACTGCACCTGGTGGTGTGAAAGAAACCAAGAAAACAGTTTGCGATTCTCGTACTGGTATGAAAAAGATGGCTATAGGACATCATATTGGAGATAGGGCACATATTTTAGAAAGGGAGCATAATCTTCGCAGTGGAGAACAGGAAGAACATCAAGAATTTATTAATCTTGATGAGGGTAACTAATTTAAATATATATTATTATTATTATTTTTAAGAACATGAGAACAAAGAAATAAATAAATTCTGTTTTACAGAAGAAGCAGAGAGTTTCAATAATGAATGGGAAACACGTACCCGCCGTGGACATGGAGCAATTGGCAATTCTCATTATGTTAGTCATGCTCATCGAAATCGGCCTGATCATAGGCAACTGGCTCTACCTGATCCATCGGGAAGGTTAGTTCATTGAATTTATAATGATATATGCGATGTAGATTTTTCAAAAAAGTATTTTTCAAAGGTAGGATAATTTTTTGAAAGAAAAGGGAAAAAAATATTTACTTTTATAGGAAAACATTTTATACAGTTACTTTTTTTTTATCTAATATCAATGTATGTAGTATTAAGGCATGTGGTAATTGTATTTATTGTGTAAATATAGAAATATATTGCACTTAACACTTTACCGTTCGGAAGTCTATTAATCGGCTTTTCGATGGCAACGTTTCTCGACCTAGGGAGCCTATTAATCAGTTTCTTGCTGCCAGCAACAAATTAATTAATTAGAGAAAATGAACAATATAGTAAACCTTCTCGCGAATTTCAATTGAAAATTTTTAGATCAGTAAGAACCGAACGAGTATCGAATAGAATGAGTCAATCGGTAAAGTGTTAAGATCGTATATGCATGTATAGCAGTATTACTGATAAAATCAAATTTATGCAGTGTGCATAAGAAATCCAGGAGACGAACCAGTAAAAGAAAGTGAATGGAGAAATGGGAACACATCATGCTATGTCACTTCAAATTTCATTTTGTGCATTCCCTACCAAAATTTTGTATCAAACATTGAAATAAAACGATTCAGGCTTTAATTTCTATTTGTTCTGTTTAAGTATCAATGTAGCATGAAGATATATACATATATGCATTGCATTGTAATGTTCTTGTGATATTTGTATTTTTTTAGTTTTTGTATTACTTGCCATATAATATTAAATTATAATTTATATACCGCCGTAACGATGACTTATAATTTTATACGTACAGTACAGTTTTAATGAATTAACTACGACGTTCTACAGAACTTTGAATCTCATTGAAAGTATTCTATGGTAATTGTAAAATCATTCAAATCGATAATAAATGTACGAATAAAGTATATAATGTTGCACTTGATTTTCTTTTCTTTTTTTTTATTTAATGTAACGTACACACGAGTACCGAGTTTCTAAAATCGAATATTTTATTAATTTTTATGTTGCTACTTTATCTTTAGTTTACTTTTTGTATATTATTGATTTGCTTATGTACTTTCATAGTCGATACTCTAGTTCCTCAAGGTGGACACCTTCTAGGCGTAGTTTAAGATTGCCACATACATCTAAAACGTCGAATTCAATTCACAGTTTAAGGTAAGTTTAGTACTCCTTTAGTACATTGTGTCATCAAGCTGATCTCCGTCAATTATTTTTTACGGACGTCCATGTGTCTATGTAACAAGATTGACAATACATAAATAATATGTATTACAAATGGAATCTTATATCCATGAAATAACATTCTACAGTATACAGTTGCTATGTAGCATTATCATGTGGTATTTGTAAGCAGTAGCAAAGACATATGCTTTTAACTTGCTGCATGTACACTTACTAGCAAGCTTAAAAAAAAAAAGTATGTTTAATCTTACATCACTTTCTTAATTCTAGTTGCCTTTAATGAGGTAAAACTGAAAACTTGGTGTTTGTTTTGATAATGTTATTGCCAGGAGCTTTTATAAATTATATATAATATACACTATTGTTTTTCCTAACTCCTGTCTTTTATTTCTATGTGAAATTACGAAATCTTTACTTTGTCATCTGTAATACAACAAAAGACATTGGTATAGAGAATATACCACATATTGTGTATTGCAGGTACAGCCGCAAATAATAAAGTAAAAGCATAGTATACAGTGGTGACACTTGTGCGACGTAAGTACGTTGCGCTTCATTTTCTATTCACGTTTGATATTTGAATTAACAAAAAATTGTAATTTTCTTGGATATGTTTCCAATGTTATACTTGGTGAAACTAAAGCATCGTAACGTTTTTTATTTTTCTTTTTTTCTTTTTTCTATTCTTACCCGAAATACTTTTCAACATGGTTTCTTCCACATGGACTAATTATTACATCGTAATCACCTCTGAAAGTTCAATGTTCAATTTTGAGAGGAAAGCATAAATATATTTAACATTTTCATGTTTACAGTTCGAATACATCCGGTCGTGTTCAATCTGCTAAAGCAGCTACATCGGCGACAACTACAGGTGCAATAGGAAACCGAAAACGTAAACATATACCTGATGCTAAAGCTAGCAAAAAGTGTCATGTTGTACCGGATAGTAATGTCTAGTTCTTCTATTAAATCATTTAAACTATCTTTCAATGATACTGCAAAACTTCGGTGAAGTTGACTTTAATTGAACGGTATTACGTTAAAAGCAACAAAAATTGTAGAAAAAAAATCTTTTATATAATGTTCCTGTACATTTGTATGAATTGTGTTGTAATAAGTTTTATTAATGTTTTTTTTTTTAGTTATTTTAAGAAAAAAAAAAATCGAGAATATAATTTGTCGTTTGGGCTTTATCGAAGTTTTGCTACAGTTATTTTCCATTGTACGTATAGCCGTACTATTTCTTAGAATCTCTATGAATAAAAAAAAATATATATGTATAGAAGTTTTGAAGAATTATGTATATCAATGTGTATGAGAAGTATGAGAGTAAGAATGTCAGAAAATATGTAATTTTGTTTCGGATGTCTCTGTGTAATCGAAAAACTGCTGTTACTCGTAATCTTTAGTTTGCAATTAAAAAATAACGTGATATTTTGTTCGTAGCTGAAGAGATATTGAATTCTTTCGGTCTCCAATTAGTTTATTTTCGAGAACGATTATTCGCCTTGAATTTGATTTATTACTTGAACAAGATTTACGTTTCGATTGTATTTTTGATATTGAACAGCATTCGCGAACTTTAGGAAATATGTTTTTATGAGTTCAGTCACAATGCTAAACGAAGAACACATATTTTGGGGTAGTGTATTCATTAATAAATGTACAATTTAATGTAACTATTCTCGTCACTGTTTATTCCAATAAAAATTATAGATTTAGTATAAATTTAACCCACCTTTTTATACTAAGAACAAAAAGGTAAACTAACTAAATGTAAATCAACCCTAATACCAGTATTTTTTTTTCTTTTTTAAATGTAAGTAACATTTAATCTTAGTCAGCATTATGTCAATGAAAATATCAGCAAATTTTCTAGAAACTTTAAAAAACACAATCTACAATTGAACGTCTACGTAAACGCTAATAAACAGCGGTGTAGTAAACTACGATATACCCACTCGTTGAATTCTAAAACATATTAATCCCCAAGAAAATGATTAAACGTATCGCGTTAACATTTTCATTGAACTATTAATAACAATGCATAAAATATATATTTTTATTAAAGTTCGTTAAAAAATATTTATACCCTATCTCGTAACAAGAGTAAAATTAATGTTTGCAACACATGGTAAACCATTAACATGATAGTCAAAAGAAGAAAGTAAGAGGAAAGCCGGCAAAAAAACTGACGCGTTATACATTGTCTGCTCCACACGAGGCAGACTGATTTCTATTCATTGTCCTCTGCTAAATTGTTGATCCTTGCGTTAATAGCCAGAAGTTGAGCTACGAAGGCTGAGTCGCTCATAATCGTAGCAAGAGCAGATAATAGGTCTTCTACCGTAATATGCGAAAGACCTAACTGCCGGGCACATTCGGTGATGATCTCTTTTTCCTCGGCATTAGTATGTACCTGATAATAAAAACAGTGAATTATTTAGATAACTATCGATTAGAATACAGTTTTACCGTTTCTCAATCTATGTTCAATTCACGAACGTACCTTCACTGAATTGGAAAATTTGTTGAATGGCATTTTAACTCTTTTCTTGCCACTACTGGTTTGGTAAAAAATTGTAAAAGTTTGTGCATTGTTCACGTCTAGCACAACAGGAAAATATATACCAGCTGTAACGTGACCTTTAGTGTCTCTCGCGAGGAGACTTCTGAAGTTGTACACTAAATTTCTACGTTCTGTGACATCAATGGCAGTTAAGTAAGGCCTTGCCACATATATAAGAGCAACTTGTGTCCTTTCGAAGATACCGGATCGTGTTTTCCTCTCGTGCCATTCAACATAATCAGGATCGTTAGCGCATAGAAAGTAATTGTACTCTTTTTTACAATCCGGCTCATCAGACTGTATAAACCAGCCAGTATGTGGGTATAACTTGTCTTCCATTACAGTAATCACACGAGCTACGTGATATCCAGGATCAAGAAGCATAACTCCTTTTCTTCCGCTAATTTCGATTTTCAGGCACACTAGTACATGTTCCTTCTCCCTGCTGTCCGCAGCGGGTGGTCCACCAACATAACTAGCGACATTATCGATCGTCTACAAACAAAAGAAACTCATCTTAATATATTCAAACATTAAGCATAAAAAATCGATTCAAGTTTGAAACTTACCTCCTCACAGGACACTAAATAGAGGCCACTTGCTATACCAGGAAATCGTTTGTTTAAACCCTCTAAACGTTGGAGCAATTCAAATCCCAAACCCACGCAAGTATGATGTTCACGTGTTATCAGTGGTTGATATTTGTGATAAAATTTTTCCAGCGCAGTTTCACCACTTGCTATGTAATCCTTATAGAACCTGTTAATTTAAAAAAAAAAAAAGGATTTGTAAATTGTACGTAACGGTAGAATAATACGTAGAAAAATGTATAATTACTTAAGGAAATTGCCAATGGTGTCATAGCGATGCTCACGCAATAAATGCTGCGTTTCTAATTCAACGCTGCCCGCTAATTCCTCGTACTGTTCGACCGTGAAAACGGTCAGGGCTGGTGCCTCGTAATGGGCCCATACCGGTAGGGGTAGCGGCACACCCCTGATCCAGGGCCCGCGTGCCTGCCCCTGTGGCTGGCACCATATCTCTGCCGTCTCGAGTCAACTCGGCCATTCGCTTCCCCATCGGCCAACTGTTGGCACAAAGCCATGCTCATCCCTGCAGCTGCTTATTGGCTCTACAGGGCTCTCTCCGTGTTTTATACTCTTCTCTCGCTCTGTAAACAAAGCTTTTTAAAATTATTTGCATGTTTTTTTCTTTCTTCTAGTAAACACTCTTCGAGTAATTTATACATTTACGATACAGCGAACAATAAGGATTACAATGTTACTACGTTGAAAATAACGCGTTTCGTATGAAACATCGACGATTCTGAGTACATCATCTTTGACTAATAGAATTTACTGTTTATTCTTGGTAACTATTATTATTCATTGATAAATGTATTTACCATAAGTCCATTGCTATTTAAGTACACGAATTAATACCGTTCCGTATTGGAAAATTTGCGAAATAAAGGCAGAGAAGCGGATCGGATTTATCGTTGGCTTGGTGTCCAACATGGCGATAGTATATGCGCATAGTGAATCAATACACGACCAAATAGATATGTAGCGTGCCACGTGTCTACTACCAACTTTTGCCATAGTGTTTCCGTTCACGATTATACACTGTACCTGTCGTATTAATAAAAGAAAAAGAAAAAAAAAACAGAAATTCCCACTAATGAGATATTACATTGAACGCTCGTCGCCCGAGTAACAAAATTAAATTTCTGTTGTTTGATGTTTTCAAGTTGATTGAAAACAAGTTAATCGGTATAACGAGGATAATTATGTAAGATCGAAAAGGATATTTATCCGTGGTTTTCGTTACAACCAGCACCTTGCAGTTAAATGAGAATAGCAACACAAAAAATTTGAATTTTAAATATACTTATAACGATACTGTTCGCATGAAATATCAATGGCACACAAAACATTGGTGTTTACATTCATTCGATACGTCCGTAATTTGATTCGCGATATACCATGCTTATATTACTATAAAATATCAAGTTCATGATTCATTGCGTCACTGAGAATGCACCGACTCAATTCATAGATATACAATTGCATTAAGCGAAGTGCATTTCCCTCCTGAACCAGAAGCGTACAAGATGTTTCCCGTGTATACGCATATGTTAATTGTTTTCTTTTTATTCGATTTGTAAACAAACGCAATTTATATCTACCTTTGATTTAGTACGTACAATAACATAATAAAGTGAAAAAAAGGATAGGCTAGATATAAAACTTACCCATACAATGAGCGCACCAAACAAACAAAAACTTTCCCTCCTCGGAAGCTTGGTACAATTCACACGTCCGAAGTCCAAGTAGAACTGGGTGGTGGAACGTGAGCAGAAGATTATATACGTTCCTACTGACGCCCCCCCCCCCCCCCCCCCCCGCCTAAACGATAGTTTACCACGTGACTTCTTCGCTCATGTAAAGTTTAGCATACCTAAACTGCATGAATTCTTTTTTTTTCCTTATAAACAAAATTGCGAATTGATTTTGTTTTTCAGTTTAACATAATTAAACGTTAACTACGTGCACGTTCTCATGTACGTTCATATGCGCTATACTGCGCGCTTAATGGATACATTTACGCGATCGTTCGAAATTTTCTTATTAAAACCCAATATTGTATAGTAATTTTTAGGTATTTTCGTCAACGGATTTCATTTCAGAAAACTTCAAATTGAACGTAGGAAATGGGAAAAATGAAAATTCGTCGTTAGGAAATTTATCTTTCGTGCAATTGGTCGAATAATATCACGCCTTTGGAAATCATCGTTTTCCAGCTGTTCGGATATCGAAGCCTTACGTCAACTCTTCGCCTCGAGCAACGTCACCATAAATAATGATTCCTCTTTTCTCGGAACTATAGCTAACATAATTAGGAATACTTCGAGGAAAAATTTTGGAATAGAAGTAAGGCTAAAGATCGGATTCTTGGTTTTCGATAGCATTTTCCTTGCGGCTTCGTGCGCGCCATTTCAAATGACCTTGAAGTAGAATATCCAGAGTTCTAAGCACTCTTTATGCGAAAATCTTATCGTGATAAAACCGCTACGTCAAGAGCTGAACGTTATTTCAGTGAATCAGCTGACGTCACGGACAGCTCTCTGTTACACATATATGTATATATTTGTTGCGTGTGTTTGTGCCCAAATCCGCTGAACACACGAATTAATACACATAGTTAGGTTAAATACACTGTCTCTGTCAGTCACGTGACTATAATGTGAATCGATGTATGGCCCGATAGAGAGCGAAATTACGCAGTTATATTATTTACTCAGGAAAATTGGATGTAAACCAACTGTTATTGGCACTAATTATTCGACAACGATTAAATATCCGAGTTACGATAACACGTAACGATTGTCCTTTAGTATTTTTTTTTTTTTTTTTATTTATACGAAAGTTAAAAGAGATATTTTGTCATATTTTTTTCAGCATTTACGATGTAACATAATCATTCTGTGTTGGAAGAATGATGCGTGGACAGTTTCGCGTTATCAATGAGTCATGTACTTCGTTGAATTTCCGTGAGCAAGGAAAGAACTTTCAACTAGAATATTTATATACGCATACCCATGTTTAATCGCTAGAAAATACATATTTCCCCGGTATATTTCTAAGAAGAATTTAAATCTCCTATTAATCTACGGGTAGCCATGTAATGATTGAGAACTATATAGATCGATGTGAAAAAAATCTGTCGAACGCATTTCTCTTTACAGCAAAACGGTTTAATTGCGTAAGGTATAAGAATGTATGATTCATAGAGGTCAGTGACGTAAAGGTGTTTTGCTGGCTGCTAAACGCTTTCTGTATGTGTGCAGGTACAACACACTGACATCGATTATAGCGATTAAAAAATATGTTCTACTTTATCTTTATACGATAATATCAGTAGAAATAAATGTTATCGTTAAAAGTGTCTTTTCTTATATTTCTCTATCAGTCAAAATTAACGAACATTAATGAAATCGCAAATATTGGTTGTCGGCTTTAAGTGTTTGTTTATATTTTTTATATAAGTCGAACAGTTGTCATGTTAGTACTTTTCCGATAAGTGGTTGATAATCTATCGTTAATATTCCATGTATACTACTACGCATTATTTGTATCATTTGATGCAAGCGACTAGAAACTAATTTCAACATAGAATTTAACGCAAGGCTAGACTTCTTTGCGCCGTATCTCGAATTATTTTCCGTCTTACTGTCAACAAATTAGCATATGCTATTTTAGAACATTAATTAACTGCATTGCACGAGCATAGGTACGTACGTAACAACAAAAGAAAAATACAGGGAATATATCTTCTATTGATCAGACGTAATACGATATGTAATGTGTACATAACATTCCTGAAAATATTCAAATAAAGTATCAAGCCTTTCTTTAATGATAAAATTCATTGTATTCATATTTGAATGCAAATTACGACTTATATAACCGTTGTATTTGCAACTTTGTAATTTTTTTCAATAGTCGCGTTAATTTCGCGATTACTTCGTAACAGTTTTCCTTGATATCACGGTTAAAAATAAGATTGTATTTTAAAAATATTATTCAAAGTTGAATGTTTTTGTGGAACAAGTCCGATGTCTCGTCCCGGGGCACGTGATACGAACGGACCAATCACATGATTCGATGAAGAATATCGATGTTATCTGCCCTCGGATAAAAGATTGAAAATTACCTGTATACGTAACGTATAAAGAGCATCGCGAAATATTTTGTCGATATTGAACGTGTTTAATAAATTTCTTACTGTATTAAATTACGCTGATATCTTTCGCAATAATTCAGGCGAGATTTGCAACTGTTTGTCGTGTGTACATTTCACTTTCAACTTTATGAATAACGATGTTGATATGAAACGTGTTACTGCACATACATTGTTTCTGCACGAGTGTATAATATAACACGTTTCTTCTTCTAACGGTTAATAATAATTTCTTTTAGCCTTTCTTTATTCTTCGATGTTAATTTATTGAATGTTCAAAAACATACGGGAAACATTGTTGCAAAGAATGTATTTTAAGTTTCTTTAATTTCAGACTGTAGAAAAAGGCTAGTACAATTTGAACGAAGATGAAGTTAACATGAAATTAATATTGCATGATATTCTTCTATGTACATGCCAAGACAATGATAATGTTATGTTAAAAAGATGACAATGTATATTAGAGATAATTGTAATACAATTGTGCATCTGTCAGAATGTTATTAATCTGTGATTTTTATATATTACACATATAATATAAGTATCTAAATTATATGCCATATTTATAGATACTGTAAAGAAATATATTATTCATGCTTCTATTGGAAAAACCTTATTTTTCCACAATGGAAGTCGAACCAATGGATAATTTGTACCTTGCATTGACACAATGCTTTGCTATTATATTATGCGGGTGAATTTTCTATAACAATTCAATGCACAAGTTTTTTTCATCATAAAGTTGAAGAAAATATATAAATATATTTCTTATTTGTTTAGGTATATTGCAGGAAGGTTTGATATTATTACTAGAAATGAGGCAAATGGTCTAAATACATTTGTAGGAACATTTGCTCTGCCTTCTTTAATATTTACATCATTAGCAAAGCTTGACTTCACATTGGTAAACTGGAAGTTCCTTCTTGCCGTGCTATTAGCTAAAAGTTGTGTATTTTTTGTTGTACTTGGTGTGTCTCTAGTCATTAAAAGACCATCAAATCCAGGCTGCGCTGCACTCTTTGCAATATTTACTACACAGAGTAATGACTTTGCTATTGGGTATCCTATGAGTAAGTAAAACATAATATTTATATATATAATGTTATATTAGTAACAACATATATTTACAGTTGATGC
Source organism: Anthophora plumipes (assembly GCA_951804975.1). Classification (NCBI taxonomy): domain Eukaryota; kingdom Metazoa; phylum Arthropoda; class Insecta; order Hymenoptera; family Apidae; genus Anthophora; species Anthophora plumipes. The sequence continues at coordinate 16,211,046 of OX638122.1, read as the reverse complement.
ACTATATGGAAAAACACATCCTGAGTATGCTGCTTATTTATATTTGATGGCACCTATATCACTAGCTATTTTAAACCCAATTGGTTTTGTATTATTAGAAATTGGCAAACGTTATGGTGAAGATCACAGAGATTATAAAAACATGATTTGTTCTATCATAAAAGGAATTGCATTAAACCCAGTGCTTCTTATGACTGTGCTTGGTATTCTAGGAAACCTTGCTTTCAGTCATATAATACCACCTGTTTTTGCAACTGTTCTCGATGTATTTGGCAATGCTTTTTCAGCCAGTGCTCTTTTCCTACTGGGATTAATGATGGTAGGAAAGGTGCACAAATTGAAAGGGTTTGCTCTTGTCATACCGGGCATATTGATATCGGTAAAATTGCTGGTTCTTCCCTTAGTTATAAGAGAATCAATTATTTTGTTAAATGCCGGAGAGAATAGTACAAATACCGAAGATTTAAGTACATACGGATTTCTGTATGGAACCATTCCAACAGCACCAGCTTTGTTCATTTTTACACTTCGGTATAATCTCGAAATTGATCTGATTGCATCGGCAATGGTTGCCTGTACATTTTTATCTGCTCCACTTATGTTTGTATCGGCAAAATTAATCAGCGCTGTTTCTACCGACATTACCCCGGCAAATTATGCACGTCAACTGAATATATTCTCTTTTGATGTGAGCATTGCCTCGGCAACGGTTTGCATATGGTTAATAATCTGCTTTGCTGGATTAAAGAGAAAAAAATATAAATGTGTTACTCATAAATGCACATTTTGTATAATAATCGCGCAGGTTTGTATTGATTCGTATGGATATAAAATTAGTGCCGATTATAGTTGAAATTTTCATGAAGAATAATTATAACTTCAGCTAGCTGCAGCCATAGGTGTTATAATATGGACCAAACTTGAATCTCACAATAACAATTCAGTTTTATGGTAATCTTTGTAGAGTTTACTTTCATTGTTCAATTCAGTTTTCATATCGCAATAAGTGCAATTTATTATAGGTATGTACAATTTATTTTAATCACCGTGGGAGTATATGCTAGTCGTATGTGGACGATGGCAATAGCGGCAACTTTATTGTACATAAGCTCCCGTTCTTTGGATTTTGTTCAAAACATACAGAAATGGTTCTATCCAGTTGGATGGGGGTACGGTAAACAATGGTTTTTTTTTTTAATACTTAACATGTTAAAAATGATAAATTACAAATACTTTGTAGGGTTCCACTGTTGATAGCAATTGTGATGTGCAGTACGGTATCTCCGAAGGAAACTATGCCCAATTTTAGAAATCCAAACTTTCAATTCGGAGTAATTCAAGCTGCAACTTCTACCGTTTTATTAATATTTTGTTTTATCGGTAATTTTATAATGCAATATAAAATAATGGGTAAACTGTAATTTTTTTCATATTATAGATATATTTTCTTTACAGTAACAATGGGGTGTTTGGTTTTACAGCAAAGGTACCAACGTCGAAACATTTCTGCATCTTATAATAATTTAACAGATAACATCGAGAATTCTAATAATGAGGATGCTGAAAGACGTGTGGTAGATGTCGAAGATCTTGTTTCTTCTCGTATGCCGTTGTAAGTGAATTACATAAAAAGCGCTAACCACCGAAACCATTTATTTTAACATTTAACATTTAATTTTGTTAGCGTCGGCTGTCAATATGTAGATGGTTGTCCGAACGTTGTATGTAGAGGTAACAATAACGAGATTGACGATTGTGACGCGTATTTAAATGCCGATAATGAAAATAACGATCCTCAGTCTTTGCGTCATCTTGTATTTGTCATTTTACTTCTATGTTCTATGTTTATTGTAAGTAAATGACGAATTAACATAAATATGCTGTAACATCGAAATCGATATTATACAACATTTTATAACAGGGTTTATCTATATCAATTGGAACGCTAATAATGGAACAGTTGACTGGAGTTTACGCGGAATTAGCATTCTTGGACGTTGCACTAAACTTTGGCCAGTCGTTAATCGCATTTGCTATTTTCGGATTAGATGCTGGCCTTGGGAAGTTAGGATGTTGGTTGCGAAAAATGTGCCGCAAATGGCGCGCTGGTACTATCTATACTACTTCTCATATCTCGATAATTTTATATTCCAAATGTACAATATGATTTAATACTTTATAGAAAAAGAATTACAGCTGCCAACTGAGGATGCATTAAGCCCAGAAGTGAAGGCAATTAGAGATCAATTTAATCGTTGCCATTTAGCTGAATGCCGTGCTCGTATAGCTATATGTCGTAGACGATTATTGAAAGTGTACAAAGGTGTTTTCACTGGGATTGATTTAGTTAATTGGTTGCTCGAAGTTGGCATTGCACAAAATAGAGAAGAAGCTGTTCAATACGGTCGTAACTTATTAGAAAGCAGGGTATTACAACACATCGATGGTACTCAACATTTTTACGATCAAAGTCTACTTTATACTTTTAACGCCTAAATCTCGATCGAATTCCACAGGGGAATTATCTTTGTTTACTTATTCCTTACATCATGTTTTTAACCGCATTTGACTTAATTTGGCATAATTTATTATTTTGTACTCTTGAAGAATGTGATATATATATATATATATATATATATATATATATATATATATACACACGTAAAAATCTTTTGTGGCCTATACAAATTACAAACTCATGAAATCAATGCTTAAAGTCTATATTGTAAGGAATATTTTCCATGTTTGTGGCTGTGCTTTCTCTGTCATCTGTGGTGATTACAAATAATATATATATATATTTTATGATACAATGAGAATGCTTGAAAATAGAGTGATACAATAACAATATAATTAATTAAACAATATGCCAAAGATAAATATTAGTACTTCATATTGTTTTTAAATACTAGTATTACATACAGTATTGATTTCTTTTGTGAAAATATTTTAGAACGTTTTTTTTTTGTAACATGCAGAGGTATAGGATTTATATGGTTACCAAGGTAATGTTATTCATTTTAAAAAGTAATACACAGATGAAATTTATACATGTCAAATGTTTTTTTAGGAATTTTTATCGTCTGATATTATTACAGTAACAATATGCCATGTATCATGGAATAGCTATAATAAAATTGTAAAATGCAAAACGAATATAAAATAAATAATTGTGCTAGAGATATTATTACATAGTTTTACAATTTAATATTTTATGATTTTCTGATACATGTCAAGAAATTAAATACACAAATCATCATCAGGATCTTCTTCATCAATATCATCTATGTCTTCTGGTTGATAATGAATTTTAGATACATTTACTGTATTTGTATTAATCATGTATGGCAATACTGTTTCCTGCCTCTGTTTCATTTCTTTCTCATTTATTTCTATCCTAAACGAAGACTCAATCTTTTGTTTATGATTTTCATATGCAGACTCTGACTTCTTGTTTTGTTCAAGTTTCTCTGATTGAATCTCATAAGATGTAATACTTTGAGTCACTAATTCTTGCTGCTTCAAAATTCCTCCACCTACTTTACGGTGTATAAATTCAATTATGTAATGGAGATTCTTATTTACTTGGATGCCAGAAAACTTTTCTATTTTCACATGTGTACTGCCTAATGTTTCAATGTACACTAACTTATTCTCTATAAAATCTCGCCTGTAGATACATATTATCTGTGGTACCAGTTTGTTTAACTTCTCCAAAAACCACAGGGCCTTTGATTTGCCAACAAATAACATCAGAGATGTCAAACAATCAATTATCACTGTAGATTTTGTATCTACAGCTTTTAAAATATACTCCAGATTGTAAAAATCCTTTTTGCAAATGGTATTAATGTCAAGTTCATTTATGTCAACAGTATAATAATCACGAATGTTTACATTGCTTGACAAGAAAGGTGCAGGTTCACTTTGGTAGGAAGACTTTGGGTCAGAAAATAACAACAGATCAAAAGTATGACTAGGATCTTTAACTTTCCACATTTGTATCCATCCTGCGATCAATGTTCTCGCATACAACGCATCCAGTCCTGAAATATACACGTATATCTGCATCAACTATTCTCTATCTATAGGTAGAACATAATTTCGAAAAGTATCTTTCTCATACGTTTTCTTTGAACATAGCATTAATCGTACCTTCGTCGAGGACAATTAATTTTGCCCCTTCTAACAAAGGTAACGTTTTTACAGACGTCATTGCGTTTACTACAATTAAATATTCCGAATACCAAATCAGTTGCGTCGTGTCAATCACACGTAGTAAACACGTGCGCGACAGAAATGCGTCACATTACAAACCGTGGAAAAACTAATTCCAATCGACACACGCAGTTCAAAATCTAATTCCAAGCTCAGAAGTCATGTTTATCTAACCCACGTACGTATATATACATTCGTTACACTTATCGATGTCATTTACTACTATATCAAATTTAAAAATTATTCTATTCAACCAGTCCAGTACTTCTCGCTATTCGTAACCCGCGTGCTAACCACACGGATTACGCAGTACACGTAGAAAGGTATCCTATATATTGTCGCACGATCAACATCCGTTGTGCACTACCCTAAATTATCTTCAACGGAGTATCGAGATCAGTCGTCGAACATTACGGTCGTCAGGTGTCGCTGTGTTTGGCCCGAAAAGGGTGCGGTACACGGTAATCGCCATACTGGGCGAACGTGACCGAAGACAGAGCGAAAATGAATACTAGAGTGTGTGTCACATCGAAGCTATTTCGCTCATAACAGAGGTTTTATTTTGACAGTGTGATTTGCGAGTGGCTCACGCGATGTTCGGTACACCGGCCAAGCCCTGAGGGAAACCGACAAGCGTAGATCCGTGCGCGTGACCGCGTAAGATCAGAAATATCGCAGCTCGGGTTCCCTTGCTAAACGGGTTGTCGCTGCATGTGTCACTGTGAGTGCTGCTGTGCCACACCACCGAACCAATATACCCACCTATCGTTCATTCTGTTAACGTTTACGCGGTTATTATCTAAGGCAGTGTTCGCGGTTGAACAGATGCGATATTGAGGGGAACTCTGTTGAATTACCACCGATGAGTTGTTTGGCCGCGTTGCGCTCTGTTCGGTGCTGCTCCTTCAACTAATCGCGTGTGTGATGCCCGGGAGTCGCTCCAGCACGGACCCAGAGCACAAGTCACCGCGGGAAAGTGGTGAAGATTCGGAAGATGAGAGTGAAATCCTGGAAGAGAGCCCCTGCGGGCGGTGGCTCAAACGCCGGGAAGAGGTATACCAACTTTTTACATCGCTCGTCCACTTATTTGTTTATATCTCATTTCTCTACACACAGTTGGAATCTGTCCGGTTTTTATACCGCCTTTTGAACATTTTTATATGTATTCTGTTTGTCATAATTACTGTTCATATCACTGTTGCCAGTAATATCATTATGGAAATCACTTTTTTTTTTTCTCTACGGGGAGATTCGTTCACATTTCTCTTTCAATTTTGGGCACTCTTGTTGTAATATTTGTACACAATTAAATGTTGGGAATCGGGATGTGGTTTATGTGATTTCTTTTTCCATGTCTTCACATTGGAATAGATTTTGATAGTTTTCTATTTTTTTGTTTTGTTTTTTGTATCTAATACGATTGATAATGAGGAAGGTATCTGAGAATATTCTTGTAGTTGAAGCTGGAGGGCTTCTGTTTGTCATATAATTTTGTGTAATAATCTTGTCTAATACTTGTTTATTTTAGAAGATGGAGGAGGAGTCTATATTTGTAATAAAATTGTCAAATGCCTTTGCTTAGGATGTATGTTATATAAAATGTGTTCAAGCTTCCTATGTTTAGCTTTCAAGCACTTGAAGGAGAGTCTTCTTGAAAATTGTGCAAACATTAAGTGTTTTTGAATTCATCTTTGTAGATCAATCTCCACCAGCTCCTTGGCAGTAAGCTTAAACCAACAGTGGTCTCTTTCATATTTCATCCTAAAAATAAATTAACATAGTTGGATCATTCATCAGTTATATTAAGAGAAACATTTGAATTATATTTAGAAAATTTAATACTTTCTTTTTCTTTTCTTTTTCTTGTTTTTGGTAAAAAGAAGCAACAGTAAGACAATCTTTTACCTATCTGTTTTTCAATAACTATTGTTTTATGTTAGGTATATGTAGGTTCCAAGTCCACGTTAGCCGAAGGCTCTACCTTTGGAGCAGCCAGAGGCAGTGAAAACGAAGTCACTGAAATGGAGGTATGTCTATTTAAAGAAAAATAGGCTATCTCTTCATTCTTATATTACTCTCTGTAGTAAAATATTTAATACAAGAAAGAAAGAAAAACAAAAACAAAGAAGTAGCATAAGTATACTTGCTCTTTATACTTGATTTCAGTGTAGCCCATTGTTATGAGTATCTATAATGACAATCCCTGCTCTGAATTATTTCCCCTCCTTAAATTCCTTGCAAGGTCACATTGATGTAATGGCAAATAGGCATGAAACTGTTTGAGTTGTGTTTTAAATAACTTTAAACTGAATGATTACAGTAATACACTTTGTCACTCTTTATATTCGTAGATCTTTGATATGTATTAATAACTTGGTTTTATTTTTATCTGTGTAACATATGTACACTATAAATAAATATTAATACACATAGTATATTTACAAATTAAACTTGTAAATAAATGGACTAACTTTTCTTCTTTTTTTTGTGTGTAATTAGCTTTTGAATCCTGTAAATAGTTTTCTCTGGATAAACTGAAGCATTCTCATAGAAATGTATTGTCTCTTATTTAGGTGGAACAACGTGATGTACCAGGAATCGACTGTGCCTATTTGGCAATGGATACAGAGGAGGGTGTTGAAGTTGTTTGGAATGAGGTGCAATTTTCTGAAAGAAAGAACTTCAAAGCGCAAGAGGAAAAAATACAGCTTGTATTTGAGAATCTTACACAGTTGGAACACCCTAATATTGTTAAATTTCATAGGTATTGGACAGATACCCATAATGATAAACCAAGGGTAAGTAATTTCATAAAAAAAAGAAAAAAAAGAAAAAAAAAGGAAAAAATTGAACTAGATCAATCTTGAATGTTACTTACAATTTCTTCTATTGTGTTTCAGGTTATATTTATAACTGAGTATATGTCCTCTGGGTCTCTGAAACAGTTCCTAAAAAGAACAAAGCGTAATGTGAAAAAATTACCCCTGCAAGCATGGAAACGTTGGTGTACTCAGATACTTTCTGCATTGAGGTAACATTATCTCTTGTATATACCATGAATTTCTTAAATCATAACATTTATATACCTTTCTGATTATCAGTACACATGTGTTACCTTTATTTAATCTTTCAGTTATTTGCATTCCTGTTCACCTCCTATTATTCATGGAAATCTCACATGTGACACTATATTTATTCAACATAATGGGCTTGTAAAAATTGGCTCAGGTAAGTAGTAGCAGAATATAGAGAACTTTCCATTCTACAAAGACACTGTTTGTCCAAGAGAGTACAGAGTCTTAATATCCCTGTACTTTGTACATTGAAATACACTCTGCTAACAAATATCAATATATATATATAGCTGCTCGTAGGTATTCAAGAGAGTATTTATCCCTAAATGAAATTATTTAGCATACATTGGAATAGGAGTTTGCAAGGCACTTCCCTTTTTTTATTCACAGGACTATGAGAGGCTAATAGTTTTGTTTCTCATAATTTTCATGGAAGAAAACTAAAAATCACAATATAGGATTATTAAGTCGACCGACCAGTGATGTTAAAATAACCACTGTGACCTAACTGGTATTTATTTTGTTCTTACATGGGGTACAAACAAAGTACGTATATTGCCATTACTGTGATTGCCTCCTCGACAACTCGTACGATAAGTCACAATCGACAGTAATAAAAATAGGTTTTTATATCAAATCAAATAATTAAACTGAAAGAACGTATAAATAATAATTCGATAGAGATACTTTAATATACGAGAGCATAATGTGTGAAAGAGAGTGTGATTTGGTTATGTATTGTGAAGAAAGTTTTACTCCATGCTACATATATATGTGTATATATATATATATATATATATATATATATATATATATATATATATATATATATATATATTTAATGTCTAATTGTTAAATTTTATATATAATAGGGTTAATCATATGCTATTTCTACCAAATATCCCAATGATAATTCTCCACTTTTAATTAGATTAGTTTATTATTTAGAAAAAAATCTATTCCATATTAATCATTGTTATTGTGTTTATACAATGTGATACTTAATTCTCTCTTTATTACTTTTTCTCTCTCTCTATATATACATACTCTGTTTTTTCTTTTTCTTCTGTATATTTATTAGCAATAAGATAAATCTGTTAGAAAGATTGTGTATAAACTGTTTTCTACATATTAGGAATAACTTGAGTCCTCATTTTTAATTGTAGCAGATAGGCTAATCTAGATAAATGAAAAAAAACAGCAAAGTCTTCTGAAGAGAGAAGGAAGTACAATCGTACTTTCGCCCGTCCAATGGAATTAAGTCAACTGATAACGGCGATTCTTCGGTTCTGGTGTTAATTGAATGAAAAAGGTGATGAATTTGAAGAAAATACATTTGGCAGATAATCATCGACTATTGCCAGCTAAGTAATTTAGGCATAATGAGGTAAACATTCCCATTTATGTATGTATACGTATATATATAATTAATTAATGGTAGAATGGTTCAACATTTATTTAGTTTTAATAGATTCATGCCATTACACTGCACTCTATTCATATCTCTTGAATAAATAATGAATTTACGATTAACGAAGAAAGGGCAAAGAGTCTCTATATTAAGTCTCTTGGCCCTTTTCTGGTTGTTATATCCAGGCACACACATTTCCATTGTACTCTGATCATTTTTTATGTACCCTTATCCACCAATAAAATGAACTCCTCTGAATTGCATTTTCCATACTAAAAAAAAAAAAAAGGAAATGTAAAAGGAAAACGGCATTTCACCGTGCTTGAAATGAAAGTGTCTCTACACAATGTGAACATAATCCAAGAACAAACTGTGCCAATTATTTGCCTTTCTGATTATGACTGTGATTGCTTGTATTCTGTTTGTTCGACTTTTTACATACAAAAAAGGCTATGTTTGCCCCTTCCAGAGGCACTTTTCTGCATCACCGTATATGTTACAGTGCGAAAATTATTAACCATACGAGGGCTCAAGTTACTCTTAGGATAATTTTTAAGTTACAACACAATTCTTCTAGCGATTTATCAGATTCACATACGTGTTAACGAAAATTTTGAGGTGGCGGGTATTCGAAAGAGGAAATGTGCTCCTTTTTTTTCTTTTTTTATTTTCTTTTTTTCTTCGTATGATTTCACACGATAAGAATTCCTGCTGCCTCGTAGTGAAGAAAGTTTTTTAACGCATTGTTTGTTAAATACTTTCACGCAGATATTTTTTATATATATATATATACATTTTGTGAACGATTTATTTGGAAAGTATATTCTCTTGCAAATAGCTGTATCCTCTTCTTCTTTTTTCTTGTTACAGTGGCTCCTGATGCTATCCATCATCATGTTAAAACTTGTAGAGCAAACATGAAGAACATGCACTTTGTAGCGCCAGAATATGGAAGTAAGTTTATCGAGTTATCAGAAAATATTATTACATACATTGTCGAGTACATTTTACTTCGATATTTCACGTTATTCTTTTTTTTTTTCAGATTCTGTAACCCCTGCCATTGATATTTATTCGTTCGGTATGTGTGCCCTGGAAATGGCCGCGTTAGAAATTCAGGGTAATGGTGATACAGGCACGATCGTCACCGACGAGAACGTACGGAAAACCATAGAATCTTTAGACGATACTCAGCAGAAAGACTTCATCCGAAAATGTCTTCATGTAGATCCACTTAGTAGACCAAGCGCGAGAGAACTTCTTTTTCATCCTGTCCTCTTCGAGGTGCATTCGCTGAAATTACTCGCTGCTCATGCTTTGGTTAATTCAGCTAGTAAGTAGTAATATTTGTTGGCTATAAAATTAGACAACGACAACGATGATTCATAGAAACCGGCTAACGTTCTTTATGTTTTAGCTAACATTTCAGAAACGATAACGGACGAAGTATTGCAAAGGCTATACGGGCCCGATACGGTAGTCGCTGAAATTAAGTATCAAGGACGACTGCCGCAACAGATTCGTTTAAGCGATATTCCTGTTACGGAGAAGTTAGAGAAGTTTGTCGAAGATGTAAAGTGAGTAATGTTCTAAATGAATTATATGTATTGTGGTTAATCAACGACAGAAGAGGAAGGAAATTATTGATGATTTTTCCGGATTGATAGGTACGGTATATACCCCCTGACAGCATTTATGGCAAAACTACCACCACCAGTTCGACCGAGGGCGATATCACCTGAAGTAACCGAGAGTGTGAAATCGGTCACGCCAGAACCGGTGGACGTGGAGTCCCGACGAGTAGTTAATATGATGTGTAACGTTAAGCCTAGAGAAGAAAGTTGTGAATTACTTGTGAGTCAGATTAGTTGAATTAATCACATTGTCAAATCTTTGTTTTCTTACTCTGGTGTATTTTATAGATGACAATATTATTACGAATGGATGACAAAATGAATAGGCAATTGACGTGTCCTGTGAGTCAATTAGATACTTCGATGCTTCTCGCGCAGGAGCTTGTACATTTTGGATTTATTAACGAGGTGGTTATTCCATTAGATATACATTCTGAGATATATCGTGATTTGTAAGTAATTTTTTTTTTTTTTTTTTTTTTTTAATTACCATTTGTTCCAGAACGATCGTGATAAGATAGCAAATTTAATCGAAGAGGCATTAAGGAGTTGCTTTAATAAGCAACTGTTGACGCCAGGAATGGTATCGTTAACCAATCTTCCCACTCAGACTACTCTACTGCTGCCTGGTCCAGAATTTCCATGTTTGCAACACTTTGATAATTCTATGTATAACGCGACAACATCCAATAGTGATAGTGTAACTAACCCGCTGCCAAAAACCTCAGGTCTCCCCGTGTCAAGTAACGCGAGCAAGAGTCACGATGAAACGGAACCACCGTCAAATGCTGAGAGCGGTAGTTAACCATCCAGGATATCTGGTAACTCAGTTCACTGTGCCACTTTGCACGCTCTATGTATAGACTGGCTATGTATTTTTATATTTAAGTAAACAGGAAAGAAAGGATGGAATTAAATGATTAAAGAAAGAACAAAAAAAGGAAAACAGAAAGAAAAAGGGAAAAAAAAAGAAAAAAGAAAGGTGCCGTGGCTAAAGCACTAGGCTAGAAACACGTTGAACGCGAATAGAAATCGGATATTCATTTTGTACTTCGAGAATACGATATTCTCTTTTTTTCTTTTTTTTTTTTTTTTATACAAAGTACGTGTCTCGCGTGTTGTTCGGCACGTCGAATTTAATTTAACTCTAATCGTCAGCTTTTTAATTTTTTCATTTTACTTGTTTTCTTTTTCGTCTTAAATCTTAAGGTAGTTTCGAAAGTTAGGTTATACACACCGAAGAAAGTGCTTTACGATATTTCAGTTAATTGTATAACTAAAAGAGAACGAATTTGTGTAACGAGTATCGATAAAGCTGCATCTAGTTAATCACAGATTAATCATAGTCACTTGTTATTAGGCTGAAATAATAAAGGGCATTTCACTAGCGAAAGTTTCAATTCGTCGGAAAGAAGAAAAAAAAGAAAGATACTTGAACGAATTATTTGAGGTAACGATTTTAAAAAGTTAAAATTGCCATCTGTCGCAAAGTGGCGAGTATGTATCATAGGAAATTTATTTTGTATATACAAATTAATGCAGATTTAAAGAGGAAGGAAACAATCTAATTCTTAGGTACAGAAGAATAACTCTGTCGTACAGCAACACGGAAATGATTAAAAAAGAAAAGAAAAGGAGAGACTGTGAACTCTACGCTTGTTTTGCTTGTACAATGTGTATTGCGATTCGTCCCGGTTCATACACATTATCATGTTGTTTTTTCTTATAAGAACCAAGTAATAAAAAAAGAATTAACTTTTTTTTTTATTGATTGTAGGAAGTCGAAAAAAGACAGAGTGGTGGTAAACGTATATCGATGTTGCGCGAACGAGAATTGCCACTCGGAAACAGTTTCCTTTTTTGGCTTTTATTTTTTTTTCTTTTTTTGTTTTTCTCTATAGTAATCGAATGATACAGCCACGGCCCTCCTATACTTCGGTATTATTGATGTGATTAAACCAAGATTATTAAATCTCTATAAAATTAGCTGAAATCCTTGTAAATAATTTATATTTTTAAGAAAATCTGTTGACACAGAAAACTAGTCATATAGGTATATTCGAGTGCTAACAAACTAACACTGACCTTATTACGTCTTTTTTGCATTTATAACACGTGCTTGGCCAAGAGATACTGCTCCGACATTTTTTCGTACTTCGGTAAAAAAAAAGAAAGAAAAAAAACAACAACAACAATTAAAGAATTTTCAAATGGGAAATCTTCAGAGACGCATTTCACTAAGCAAAATGACTAACCATTACTAGCGGTAAAGAGGCAAAACGAAAAAAAAAAAAAAGAAAACAGAAGGATAAATAAAATAAAGCAAACAACTATTACCAACAACATAAACTTTGATCTTAAGTATGTAAGTAGATTATCGAACTAAAAATTGAATGTATAGCTTTATAATTCAAATTATAAAAAGGAAAAAAATGGAAAAAAGAGAAAGTGCGACGACGACTGAATCGTGGATATTATCGAAATGGGCTGTACGATGACAGTGATAAATAAATACTATAACTCGGAATTACACTGCCTGAAATTTGTTTTCGTTCATTGATACTCTTGTTGCTCCTGTTTTACCAATTAATTTTTATCTTCTTTTCTATTCGCTTACACACACGCATGTTTTTATTACACATCTTTGACGTTGTTAACATTAACGTTAGAAAGAAACAAAAAAAAAATAACTTGAAATTCATGATACAGGAAGAAACACATGGAGTCTGACAACGGTGTGTTCTATAAAAATTTATTCGTGTATATAATTTTTTATATATACGTAAAGGGGAAGAACACGAGATGACTTCAACGTAAAACACACGTTTTGTAATTAATGGAATGTATAATGAGAAGAAACGTTCGTATAAAGAATTGTTTTTTTTTTACGATTGATATTCTTAGAGATTTAATGAGATAGATGAGAGCGAGCAAGAGAGAGAGGGAGATGGTGAAGGAGGCAGAGTATTTATAAAACAAAGAGCGAGAAGGATAGAGAGATTCTTGTACATCTTCCTCAACACACTGCAAGCTTACTACAATACTTTTACAACGCTAGAGTATTTGTTACACGAAAAGAAACATAACGCTGAAAGATATAACAAGACGACAATGTGATAATAGTTAACCTTCTTTTTCTGTAAATACTGTTGTCTGTTTATTCTTGTTTGAGCTTGCATGGTTTGTTAAAATTGCACGTTTTACAACCTAAATATTTCCCACTTCTGTGACTTTATAGTACGAATAAAAAAAGAAAAAGAAAAAAACTTTTTATGAAATAAATTTTGTATTCGTTTAAACTTTAGTGCTGTTCACATTTAGCACGATTTTCTCTCTCCTTCTATTCATGCTCGTTAGGCAGTATTCACGCACATTGAATTATTCATTCGTTATTGAACATTCATATACTGTAATAACAGGTTATTCCAGAATGTACACCGGAAAGACCTGATACAATTTTTCGTCGAACAACAGTGGCGAGGGGTGTAATGCTTTCGTGGCGGTTGAACAATTTCCTCTAAACTTTCTAGCTCGAAAATTAAGTCCCATCTGTAGAGTGGGTACGATTTAACAAATAGTCAAGGTCATGCGCGATACGATCTAGCATACCACTGGCCGTGGCCTCACAGTTTGTGATCACAATTTCCGGCGCTTTCTCCTCTCCATCCGGTTGTTTGCGTTCTGTGGTGTTCGCTATATCGGGTATAATGTTCACGTGCTCTCTGCTCTTCAGCTCCGTCGTTGTCAGTAGTTCAACGTCGTTCTTTACGGCCAAAGTCACGTCTGGCATTCCACTCAAACGAGACTCAACATCCGCGCTGCATAGAACCTTCGACGAGTTCTCTGGCGACGGATTGTGTGCTATAAAAATCTGTCCTTGGGGCTCGCGATATTTACCGTACTCCCTGAAACTACAACACTCGCCAGCGTTGTAAGGTTCGTTCAAACAATGAGATGCTCGCGTTGAGAACACGCTATGGTCGAAAGCTATGCTCTCCTGATATTTTCGCGGACTTGTGCTGTAATTCTCTAGATTTATGTCGTCCGTGTGATCAATACGAATTTCTGGTAAGAATCTGCCGGCTATAGGTACTGAGGGTTTCGAGTACGAACTGGACGATTCGTTCACGAACTCCCTCATATCTATACTGCCCGCTGCTATTCCACGAGTCTCCAAATAAGATTCACTGATGCTCAACGAAGACGGTGGCGGAGCTGTATCGTTTTCCAATTCGACACCACTCTTCGAGCAAACTGATAAGGAAAAATAAATTCGTTGTTTAACCACATGAATAGAAGGTTAGGTTGTAGGTGAACTGAGTAAGCACCTTTGATTGGCTCGGACGTTATTTCCTCTTCCATGTCGCGTTTCCACCTGAGCTTTGTCAGGATCAAGTCTATGATTGCCAGATCTCCGTTCATAATGTACACCATTATTATGACGAATCCCTGGATTCGTTGTAAAATATTGAAGATTAAACACATTTTTTATTGTTTTTTTTTTTTTGGTGAATTTTAACATGGTTCCTTACCAAAACGGAAGAGAGAGAGGCGAATATGTAATGGAATATAATGGAAATGGAATTTATGTATAAGATTGAGGAGGTCTCCATTGCTATCACTCCGCAAATCACGACGGCGGCTCGATGAAGCATTCGCAGCCTGAGAAAAGAAAAAGAATTTTTCGAATTTTCCATTCTCGTTGTACAATTTTTATACAACTATACCTCGCCTCTATAGCTTCCTTTTTCATAAAGTTCTCTTCGACAAGAGCGTGAGCCTTGTGCAAAATCCCCAGGTACAATAATGCGAATATAAGAAACATCATTGTCGCACAAGTGATGAATATGGTGTAGACGCCGCTACCGAAGATCAACCACCACGATTCGTGCCTCCATCCGGTGCTTTTGTGCGTAAGTTCCGTGCTCAATACAGCCAACACTGGCACACCTACAGCCGACGAAATGTTTAATGAAAAAACTATGAAAAAAATGTTTAATTAATTTCTGAAGTACTTATTCGAACCAGTAATAACTGCAATGACAGTAGGCTGGAAGTGTTGACTGGATCGAACTTGAGTTAAACCAGCATAGATAATTAGAGCTTCCGATATCGGTGCAGACATGCCGATCAAGAGGAAGGCTTCCAAGCTGGTCGCCACAATCGCATAAGAACTCTGAAATAAATGACAACTGTTCAAGTAAAATAAACGATAACACTTGAGTAATAATTTCACCTCTGGTAGATGATTGTGCACAGCGTAAATGAAAACAGCCATCGCTCCGACTAAAGCGCCGCAACACTGAAGCTTCAGGAAATTTAGCCAGCTACGATTCTTCCACCACAACGCGCCCAGGATCAAAGAGGAGAAAAGACACTGTGCTAAACAGCTGCCGCATCCGAATATCACGATGAACGTAGTCTGCTCCCTTTTTGCAAGTACTACCTGAAGATGATGTTACCACTCAGAGGTATTCCGTTTCGTTTAACACAGTCTGCACAGTGTAAACTTACTCTGACAGCACGTGCCGTTAGAAAAACTGCAAAAGTACCAGTGCTAGGACACAGACAATGTGTGCTAGCATCTCCAGGCAAGGTGTTAGGAATACAGCTGTTCAGATCCCAGAACCCTGTACCGTCCAGCAAGCCACACGAAACATTCCAGGTGTTTGACTGATTTTGCACGTGCTTCATCTGCAGATCCACCCATATCTTATTGTGTTTATCCAGACTGAACGCAGGCACTGCCACTGTGACTAATCGGGAATTTATGCGAAACTCTAGATCTGTACCGTCGCTGTAAAAGAAGAGATGTTTTTCAAATACATTTACGTAGCTTTAATATCGTTATTACTTACTCAAGTTCATTCACATATGTGGCTGGAAGAAAATGGGATACGTTTTTATAAACGATCACAATTACGCTAATAGTATTGTTAAATTTCACACCACGTTGTCGTTTCTTCCATAAACGTACCGTCGTCTTGCTATCGTACCAATTTGGATACCTATAAACGATTAACGATATCAATGATGTAATTCAACGAATACAGTACTATTCGGTATACGATAATTACACAGAGTCCTTTATAGGGATTTGAAGGGAATGAGTGATACTGTCTCCGCTATGTTGTTGCAATTCTTGAATGTCTATTACTAAGGAGGAGAGAGGCAGATGCTTGTAGGGATCAGTGGCCAACTTCGACCAGTGTATTAAACTTCTCTGAGTGATTTGAAGAAGCAACAAAACTTTCTGAAAGTTGGAAACTTATGACTCCTTGTTTACCCCCTTCCATTTATATCGATTAAATTCATTGTTACCTGTTCACTTAAGATTGAATTCTCATCGTTCAGTATTCGATTGATTACACGTATAAGAGGCTCCGTTGATGCGTGTAAGTCGGATGGATGCATATTATGTTGATAACGTTCTATCTCTGCCAGTGTACTTAAAATACGATCCCCCTCGCCGGGATAAAGAGGCAAGCTACGCGATCTTAAGTACTCCCAAAGTGCAAAGATGGTTTCGGAACCAGTGGTGTTCTGGTAGCCTAACGTTAAGCTTTTGAATCGGTTGTAATGTGAAACCAGAGGTTCATACCAACAGGAGAAGAAGTCAGGCGTCTGCCATTCAGGCGTGGTAGCATCTTTCATCGAACATAGTCTTGATACCTTTTTACCGACAAATTGCTGAGGGCACTCTAACAACGACTCGGACCCAGGAGCTGTGTCTGGCCACATTAGACCCCAGGACTTTTCTCTCAGGCAGATCGGTATCAACGTTCGATTTACTACTTCCACGCGAACAGACATGGACTTGTCTGCCACGTTACAAGTGTATATTGCAGATTTCTGAAACCATTGTGCGAAAATATAGATTTTTCGAGGCAGAACTTTTGGAAGAGTACTGCATTATCGAGTGAACAACGCACCTGTGCATTCGTGATCTTTAGTATACTACCAGCAGGATACAAGTCTTCCCAGACTTCACTTCCAGGTTCTAGTTTCAGCAGAGCTCTATTCTTGGTCCAGCCAAAGCCTATTCCAATGTTAGGCATATTTGGTGTGGTGCATGTCAATTGAATGCTACTTCCCTGAAAGAGGAATCAGTTTAAAGAATGAATAGTTGAATTTTCTATATAATTAAGAGGTAGTTTTGAAAGTTACTTTGTCTATAGTGGCACTCATGGGCATAACCTTCACATCAGGTTCATCTCTGATGTCTACATAGATACTTTTACACTGCTGAACGCCCCAATCGACTATTTGACATGTATATTGACCAGCATCTAGCAATGTCGCTTTTTCTATGGTTAATAATGATGTATGTAGATCAGATCCATCATTGGGCACATTTCTATACCAGATTTCCCTGAAGCATGAAAATTATCCTATTTATCACCTTGTATAGGCATCTGATGCTAATTATAATCAGCTTAAAAGTATCTGACCACTCAAAGTCACTTGATTCATTCACCTGGTGGCTTTGTTCATATTCACCCGCATATTGTCCTTGTACCAGGTGAAGTTTATGTAATAACTACCTTGAGCGGTGCAAGACAAAATGAACTGATCGCCCAGATCAACTTCATGTCCATTCCCTTGGTTCAGTTTGAGACTCTGAAGAAGTATACATGAAAGTAAGACTTATGAAAAATTCTAATTTACGAATATCGAAGATCGAATACCTGTAATTTGAGAGCGGGCTTTTGTTGAAACGTGAAATGCGTGGATTCAAGGGAGATCTCGCTAAGCCGTCGACGTTGAACCAATCTGTTGAGAGATTCCCGAATCTTGTCACCATCCTCCGAGTTTCCAAAAAAATGGAACGTAACTTCCGACGTGGGTCTGTGTGAAGGACATCAAAACGATGAGAAAACTCTATTTCAACCGATATTTATTTCTGTTTCTTTTTTTTTTTTTTTTTTGTTACAACGTACTTTTCTTTCGTAAAGGCTTGGTGATAAAGTAACTGAATTCTTTATTGTTTAATGTACCTACTCACGTCACGCTCAAGATTTGTAAATCCTCCATAGACGAGATATTCGAGTTCCTTAAATACTTTGCAAGCTGCGAAGAATTTTAGAAACCATTTAAGAAATTGAGTGTGGTCAAAGGATACCGGGAAGAAAAGGAGTTTGGGGAAATAAAAAAGTAACGATCATTTTCTATCTGAACAAACGTGTATATATTATTCCAAAATAATCATTAATTCATAACAACAACGTACACTTCATTTTTATAAATTCAACGATTATAAAATTAATTTCTGGATCTTCGTTCAACAACAACTTCATAGTGGCTCATGCCCGCTACATACAACATATTGCAACGGAACATGTATAAAAATTACGTATATACACGTATCAGCATGACGAACAGGATTGTTTATCTCTCTTGCTTGAACAATCATCGGCAATAGTCATCGTACTTCAGATATATACAGAAATCTCAGCCCTTATCTCAAGGGCAGTAATCTCCGTTATCGACGGGCGCCTTAGTTCGACTTCGTTGGTGTTTCAGTAACCTACCAAAAGAAACGTGCGAGCGAGAGAAGAAAAACCAACTATAGGGCTCCTCTCAGTTTTCCATCGATCGTTCAACGGCTCTTCTGCTTGGAGAATTCTTCGTAGAATCTTATCCAACTGTAGTCATAAGAAATTCATTCCCGATACTCGAGAGTTTCCTTCAAATTTCATTCCGGTGTGTCGAGAAAATATGGATCGCTGTTGGAGATTAACACGCACGATGGATCGCCTGTGCCTGGACATAGATGCTCTCTTATCCTTTCTCTGGAAACTCGTAGTACTTTGATACCGGTTTCGCGGCAATATGCTTCGAGAAGGATCATCTGCAGGTGGCTGGCGGAGTCCATTTCGGTGTCGAAAGGCACGAGGCAGACGGTACCTTGACTGCTCTCGCATTCTTTGGATGCCAGAGCTCGGAGTGTAGGTAGCATACCGCACGTTATTGTGCCTCTCGGGCATCTCGCTTCCTTTTGCTCCGGCCAGGATAAATTTCCACTGAAAAATCAAACGAGATGAGAACTATGAACATCTTTAAAATTTTTCTTTTTTTAACTTCACGAAGTTTCGACGACATAGAAATACTGAGAGCGCTTGGCACGAGTCGTTAATTTCTCAAACGCGATATCTAAATGATAAGTATCTCAGATACGATAATTCAAAATGTTAGAAAAATCGAAACTAAAATTGATGTCGCACTAGCGCTCTTAAGTTCGTGACCACAACGTAGTTTTAAGTTCCTCATGAAGACGAGTGTGTGGCATCACGTGTCGTACGAAAAATGTGACCAAGTGTCAAAAGGTGACCAATACCCTACCTGTCTGTCATCACGGTGGCTGCGTAGGATCGGATACTCTGGCAACGTGTCATATCGGTGAATATCTGTTCCTGGTTACTTTCCGACTTGCTGGTTCCTGGCACGCTTCTCTTGCACACTTCACTGAACGTTGGAATTTTCTCGTCTTTAATCGCCAGTTTACACAAATGACAGAACACTCTCGTTTCGATTCGACGATCCACTGATTTCACTGATACTCTCTTGTGTAATAATCTGTGACGATCGGCACGCGCGAATTCTTCATACACGGGTTTTACGCAACGTTGAAAAATTTTTACAAACGTTCGTAATAGCCCGTGGGTACCGACGATGAAACTTCTCGTACAATCTGGCAACGAGTAATCTCAACTGCCGGCACGCGTCGCTTTTATACGAGCTTTATCCCCACCAAGCGTCGTGCGCTATATATTTACGGGGTATTCCAGATAAACCGTACTGTGTCTCTGTGTACACAGAACGGAGCTTTTTATCGACTAATCGGTGGTGAAAGCTGTTACCAAGAAAAGCTAACTAACACTAAAGAACGAAAGCTTTGCCGGTAATACTCTATTATAATTCACAACCTTTTGAACAATAGGTTATACACTTTCCATCTTAACCCTTTCGCTACGACAGATTTCAGCGGAAAGGTAAACATTCTTGGAAAGTTTAAAAACTGATCATTTCCAAATTTGTAAAAATGTAAGATTTGTTTCGTTGAATTAAAATTGAAGTGCGCAATAAATGAGTATGAAATTTCCAAAACGCCTATAGACGCCAACAGTAATCGAAGGGTTAATTAGTGAGTGCTGACAGTCCCATCTGATAGGTCAGATTTTAGGAGAAACTTTCTGTTACTAGTTTTCCTCGAGTCGTCGCGTTGTAAGTTGTAAAATTTTCAAACGTACATTTACCATTGCGCACGGTAAAGCATCACTCAGTGTTTCGACGCGACGTAAAAAATTCCAAAGATAATCCATAGGAATAGTAGCAACGTCACGGTAGGTAAAGATTTATAGCTGCAGGCGTAAGTGTACCTTAAGAGCCAGCGTAGAAATAGCGACCGGATCAGGAACTTTGTTCCTATGTCGCCTCTCTGTATTATACAGATTCATGCTCTTAGAGAAAGAGAAGGCGGAGACATGGATTAGAGAGAGAGAGAGAGAGAGAGAGAGAGAGAGAGAGAGGTAGATATTCTAGTTGCTGAGTGAGATAGCGTATCTTAATGTATACAATGACAATCTCTCGTCTAACTAGCAACGTTTTCGGCATCTTTCGCTGCATGATGCAAAAGTCATATACAAATACCGTTCGTATCTATATATAGTTGGCAAGTTTTCCATTCATTTTCCTCATCTATCGATAATCACGTTTGTGCACGTGCCAAGTGTATACACACATGATGCAAACAACGATGTCTTGATCGTTTCGTTTCATCAGCCCTGCAATTGGACAGGTTTGCTGATAAGTCAGGTGGAAATCTACCCGGGAATCACGGTCTGCCGAGGGGAATTATTAAAACATCAATACTCCCCATCTGCTTTATGTCTCGTTATCTATCTCTCCCTTAATCCTTTTCCAAACGTATAATACTTCACGGGAAGGACCATCGAGCGTGCTAAAATTAAATCGATCGCAGCCGTAACTCCCTCAAATTCCGACGTAATCACGTGGTAATAGGACGAATATACCTAACTCTTTGTTCGCGCGGTTATTCGATAGCGCCTAGATTACAACAGTGAAAATCGAGATTGCGTTTCTATTCTCTTTCGATCGTAAATTCACATTTTCGAAATTTTCTCAAATGTCGTTAGTTGGGAAATTTTTGATATTTTTTTTTGTTTGTTTCTTTGACAGAAGCGGCGTGGTAACGAGACTCCGAAAGGTCAGCTACCTTGGGAAGTGGCGAGCGCATGCGCGTAGCACAGCCTTCGGGAATCCCGAACTCTTCGGACGAGAGATCTGTGTAAAAAAGAAAAGGCTGATTCTCGGTAACCAGCCGTCTGAAAATTCCGGAAAAGCCATAGATTGTTCCCATAATCGTTGGAACCATTTACCGCGTGGCTGATGTATCGGTTTTCGATAGAATTTTTATCAAAATGTCACGTTTCATGCGGAGAACCCTGGAGCTCTCGATTCGGTGGGTTTCGATCGATCGATTTATCGATTTATTGCAATAAACCCTCATCCGCTTGTGACACTACCGTTGAACAGTATACAATACTCATCTCTCAAAATTTGTATCAATTTGGTTTTGAAAATTTGAAAATTGATACAATTTTCAGGAAAGAATAAAATTCAGACGAAAGGGAGATAAAGACTAAAGAGAATAATGAAAGGGTTAATCAAACATTACGAACATTTATGAAGATTATGCAAGCCGTTTTATAATTGCGGTTCGAAAGCACGGAGATCGTTTTCATCTGGGGGAAATCGAAGGAATTTCGTGGTCCTTGCCTTTTCGTAAAATTATGTCGCAATCGGCAGCTCGATTGTCGCAATCGAATCTACGAAATCCGTGTGGCGTCGCCGAGTTCTTTAATATACAAGGCTCCATCGAGCATAATCTTATCGTTTTCGCGGAAAGAAGAGAGGGAGAGAGAGAGAAAAAAAGAGTATCGGTATTTCTCGTTAGCCACGGATAAGATGGCGGTTCGTGATATCTTTCCGGGAAGGTAACGATCTTATCGAAAACTTGAGATTCCCCCCGGAGTGTTTTCACAATACTTAAGTAAATAATGATATACACGAATGTATCCTCGTTTTTTTTTCTTTTCTATATGCATCTATACATTTACCTTCTCGAATAAGTTTATTCTATATTTTATACAGTGCATTCCGATTAATTGGGACGCATCGGGACCGGGACTATTTCGTCCCGATTAAGCGGCTGTCTCAAAAAAAGCGAATTTCAACGGGCAAAATCTAAACAGCGTAAAAAATGAAGCCAAAAACGATTTATTGAAAAACGTATGCAATATCCGGTCTTGAATACGAACGTGTGTTTAAGCATCCAAGCAAATTTAGCAATAAGTAATAAAGTAACATTAATAATAAACCCAAAATAAGAAAATAAATACGTTATGTAATATGTGGATGTACGCAATTATTTTTTCAGAAATTTATCGAGTGTAATTTGGTGCATTTTTTTCGGCTCTGCAGATGGACAAAATCGGTACAAACATCGTGCCGATATTCTTCGTTTCCATTTTGCAGAAAACATTATCTTAGTTTAAAAATACACTTTCTGGTTTCCTGATTAGTCACTAAATCTTGCTCAGAAGTATCTATACTTCCAATCGGTATCAGTACTTCACGAGCTCTACTGTATCGCCAATTGTAAACTGTACGAGCGTGAACTGTCCTAATAAAACGGAGATATGTCCCATAAGAGCATAGTGGAAACAAAAACTATTGTATATCTCTCCCAAATTAAGCGTCCCGCTTAACCAGAATCCACTGTATATATTCTACAGTATATTTCATCTCGTTTGATAAATAAAAAGACAGAGGGAAACAAATATTTTGTTTAGGCCACTGGACGTTTTCGAAGAAATTACATTACTCGCAAGAATCTTACAAAAGAAGCCTCTGCAAGAAATGCACGTGCCTAAACGGTGGAAATACCATGGATGAAATCGTACGGCGAGAGCCGAAGATAGCTCGTGCCATTTTTCACCATACTGAAATATCGAGGGACCATATGACGCCAGAGATCCAGCTGTTCCTACTGACTCCCAACTGCCCGTTGTACCACGTCCCGTTTCAAACTATTTCAGAGGAGGATCAGATAGGAAGGAATGTCTTCCACGAGCCATTCTGGTCTATTTATTGGCCAGGTGGACAGGCCCTTACTAGATTTCTATTAGATGAGGGAAAGGGACTAGTCTCGACATCGAGGAACGTCTTGGATGTTGGAGCTGGATGTGGTGCTGTTTCTATCGCAGCAAAATTAACTGGCGCCAGGAATGTCGTTGCGAATGATATCAACGAAGGTATGCATCGGTTTCTTACGGATTTTTATGGGAATCGGTGGTTAATTACAGTAGACTCTCGTATAAGGCGGTTAATATGTTAACCGTTGTATGAATTCGCGTTATGGGAAACCGTGCTGTACGGGAATTTGTCTCGCATAACGGGTATAATCTAAAATAACATTTCTGAAATGATTATTGCTATGCCAACTTTTATTTTCTATGCTGATTGTCAATTGTAAAAAACGAATCTATTTTCTTACGTAAGATGGTGCTGAAACAACAAGTAGCTAATGCTTGGATGAATAAGTAGGAAACGAAATCGTAGGTTGACGGGTTAATTTTTTTTTTTTAATACAGTTTTACAAATGTGTTAACGTATTTTGCTGAAGGAAGGGAGGATCAAGGTACGTCAACGGAAATTACAAACGAAAGGAAGAATAAGAATAAGTCATGGAATCTCTGAATAGCTACTTTCCGTGGAAAAGGCTTCGAACGGGGATTATTTATCGTTCGAACAAGGAGGAATAAGTTAAAAAGAGAATTTCACACAGTTTTCCTCGTTCATTTCCCGCTGCGATAAAATACCTGAGGACAGTTGTTATTCTATCGTGGAAGTTCCTCGTGGCACAGTGGAACGAGGAAAAGGAAACGGGAAAGAACCGAGTGCATTGAGCCTTGCAACTGCATTAGACGCGATAATACCAGTCGAGCCGGTGGAAATACCGCGGAGTGCAAGGGGGGAAAAAGAAAAGTAACAATTGACGTCACTCGTTTACCTGTGCTAATGAACAGGTAGAAAGACCGAGGACAGATCTAACGTGAATTTTGGTTAGTGAATCTCTGAACGATCGATACAGGGTCCTGCGTGTATATCGCTGGCGTTAATAATACCACGGCGTTATAAATAGAATGAGATCACTGGAAATATAGCGGAAGAGTCATTGAGCGTTTCGTGTCTTTACAATTCTGAAAGATCGTTTACGAACGAACAAAAATTGATCCTTGAAATTTTGTCGTTTAAAGTTACCGAATATTTTAAACTTCTGTTTTATCACTTAAATTTCTTTATAACCTCGATATATTACTTCCACCGATCGTTATTTTAAATTAGACATCATTAAATAATCGAGGAAACCATTCCTTCTTGTATCGACGTAAGATATCGTTAACTGTGTCGCGAACGGTCAAGAAGAAAGTCGAAAATGTGGGTCAAACCGCACGGTATTCCCCGTTTCACAGGGAGACACGAGAAGTAAAGGTCTGGCTTGGTAGTGCGTCAGTGAAAGGCTATCCATTTCTGGGTTCCACGTCCGCTGCATTCTAAAACTGGCCCTCGTACGCCGAACGAGCGTGTCTGCTGACGCACTAATATTACGTCGTAACACACACGTGCTGCCGACGATACGTCTATCACACAACTACAAAGATCATCCTGTCGAACGTCTGTGAGTTCGTCCCAGTGGAATACAAGGAAATAAAGAAATCGAAGAATGTGCAAGCTATAGGGATAAAAATTAACATCGACAGTTTTAAATACGTTACTAAGGAGATCGTTAAGTAAATTTAGTAAATAATCTTAAGTTAGAATAATTCTCCGGAGTAATCTGTGAAAAGAAAAAAAGAAAATAAAAAATACCGTAAAGCTACAAGTTTAGATGTTGAGCGTGTCTCTGACGCACTAATTTACGTCGTAACACACACGTGCTGCCGATAATAACGTCTGTCACAACTACAAAGATCATCCTGTCGAACGTATATGAATTCGTCCCAGTGGAATACGAAGAAAGAGAAGAAAATCGAGGAATTTACAGGTTATAGTGACCGTTAAGAAAATTTAGTAGAGAATATTAGGTTAGAATAATATTTCGAGGTAATCTATGAAAATAAAAAAGAAAAAGAAAAGGAATTTCGTGAAGCTACAATTTTCGATGTTATAAAATTCTTTCACTTTACTTTCACCAGACGAGATCGATTAGTTAATAGCGAATTAACGCGACACGATCGATACTCCTCGATATCCATTATAATTCTACTTTATCTTATCCACGGGCTCTCAAGCCTGTAGCTTATATTTTAGAGGTTATTAGTTGCTTGTGTCTACACTGTCGATCCAAGTGATTTCGGTGGAAATCAATTATCGCAGTTAGATACATCGTTCTCGATTATCTCATTCGAGAACATCAATGGAACGCATCGATGGAAACTAACCCGTTGCCGTTAGTATTATGTAATGCAGCTTGTTTACAAAGATTACGAGTTTCTGGGATTATACGGGATGTATCGATAATCGCATTGTTAATCGGGAATAAAAAAAAAGGGGATTGCTAAGATCATTGTTTTCAATTGTAACTGTATCGATTTGTGTGATTCCAGTCGCGTGTATCGCCGTTTCCATGAACGCTGCACTGAACCACGTGCACATCGAAGTATCGCGAGAAAATTTACTGTATGGAACACCTGAGAAGTCTGTAGATGTGATTTTTATCGGGGATATGCTGTACGACGAAGAAATTTCCAGTGCTTTAATTCCATGGCTTCAGAAAGCGCGGCAGAATGGGACAAGGATTTATCTATCCGATCCAGGAAGGCACGGATTAACAGAGGATCTCAAGAAACGTCTAAAGATTTTGAAATGGTACTCGTTGCCAGAAAGTATTCGAAAAGAGAATCATGGTTACGACACATGCTTCGTTTACGAATTCTGTACATAGTAAATAAATCATTATGGCGAAATTCGTCTCGATGCATATGCATTTACACTTGTTCTAACCTATACGAGTAAATCGCGTGATTAAATAATAGCGAACGAAATGTACATACGCCTGTCATAAGGTAGCGTCGGCTTTACCGTAAACAATACGTTACAATTTATAGCGCGTAGACGCTAAGAATGATGAATTGCGAAATTGCGCGATAACGTGACATTGGTGACTCACACACACACGGCACGCTTCTACTGTTCGGTCTACAGTATTTATAACTCAAAAACGTCGTAGCCTGAGAATCGAGTTCATAAGCCTTGATCGGTTAGGATCTTTTGTAAGACAACAGACTTCTACGTTCTCAGTTTGATACGAGAGGAAAATACAGGGAATGCTTTACGATTGGATAGGTAAGTATAGAGCTCTTGACCTTGACCTAGTGAAGCTTGTGAACTTCACCGTAGCTATGCAACTCTTTCTATTTCATATTACTCAATTGTCCGTTCCACGTGGATTTTTTTACGTGCATGAAAATCGCGTGAATGGAGTCTGCTTGTACGAAAAAAAAAAATATATATAAAAAAAACTTATATGCTATAAAAATATTTATTTCGTATAGGTTAACGAAGAAAACAAAAATAATGATATTTCAGAAAATCAAAATAAATTTTATTTGTGTCAGAATCTGTCCAAAAAAAAAAAAAAGAAGAAAAACAAAACCCGTAAAAATCAGAGTTATTTAATTAGTACGCTCAAGTGAAAATTTGCGTCTCTCCGATATGTAATAAATTCAACGAAAGATTATAGAAAAATATATTTTCTGTCCGTGTATAACAAGTACCACGCAAATAGAGGGATAATTTACACGTAAAAAAGATGGGTATATTTATTTACAAAATCAGACGGTATTAGATTAATCTTCCTGTAAATAGCCACAGAAAGTGGGGATATACATACAATTCCGTAACGATTCCACGCGTTATTACTCAAAGCAAAATCATTCTACTTTAGGTTTTCTTCACTCACCTGTTTGCCGATGTACGACTCGACGCTACCGTGTTGCGCGATTAGCCCGGCACGCAGGAACGTCACATTCGACAGTTTGATTCTGCATTCGTACCTTGATCGATCTGCAAGAAGTTTCCACTTTATTAGTTAATATTCCAAGAACGTTAGATCCAGCGGAAAATCCATGGAATAGGAGTGAAACGTACTGTTGTAGATCTTGGTGCCGTTTCTGCAAGCACATGGCTGTCGTTCCTCTTCCTCGCGTGGGCACTGTATTATGCAATTCTCGATTCCGCATTCTACGAACAAGCATTGACCTCGTGAGCGTTGTGGCGCTCATGAATGACTCACGCGGCTTGAATTCGGTCCAGGCCGTGAGTCATTCGAATGTTACGTGGGAATAACGTTATCGAATGGAACCATACCGCCGTCCGTTGTGTCTAAAAGATGGATTTCGCAATTACGGCCAACGTAACCGTCGGCGCAACTACAGCTCATCGCTTCCGCTCCAATTTGCCTGGAACAGTTCGTTAACTAGCTTATCGTTTATTCACCGATGTTTCAACGAGGGAGATTTTCTTCTCTGTAGGATCGAAAAGTTTTCCCTTCTATAGAGTAGTTTGGAAAGTTCAATGGCGCGAGAGTAATTTTGTCGATCGACCTATATTTATCTGGCAGTCAATTTTCTTTTATTTCGTTGGTTTTACAAAGGTAAAAATTGAACGATACTTGACGATCGTATCGACAAAAATAGAAGTAAAAGTAAAAATAGTCAGTGAGACAAAGGGATTGTAATAAATATGAGTAGTGAGGTTATGCTATATTATGGTTACTTTGAGAAACGTTTGCACTATGATCCATTGTAATACGAATGATATTGGCATACTTGCAAGTGCCACCGTTCTGACAGACAGGTTTTTGCCTGTCGTCGAAGCACAAAGGCCCCTCGTTGCAGTTCTTCCCGCTGAAACCTTCGAAGCAGTCGCACCAGAAACTCCTGCAAGCGAACGTCAAGTTCTTAACCTAATTATTCGCACGTAATAGGTTATAAGTGGAGTGATCCAAGAGTACAGGGAAATTTAATGGAGTTCATTAATGATTCACGAGCTGATACGATATCGTTTCAAGCCACCCTCCGTTCTGTTTGAATTCCATAATGGAACTTTCCGAAATTAAACGTTGAACCGTTAGATAAAAAAGGAAACAATCGAATTGCCTCTTGTGTTTCACGTGATCGTTTCTTTCCACGCGTTTAAACCTTGCGAGCACGAGAATTTCTTTTTTTTTAGTTTACAATATTTCCTATTGTAGAGTAAAATATATTTAAATTTCGCGCGTTGCGAATGCTAATTCAGAGTCGTCTCGTCGAGTGTGAAAGGTTAAAATAAAAAGCACGAGTTTTGAAACGCGACGAAATTGACGTGAAATCTTTGGAAAATGATCGGATACTTTTCGAAGGGAGAATTGTTGACGATGATGCACGTGTTCAGTGAGGAAATAGGTCGTGCAGTGAAAGAGTGCCACTTGTTCGAACTCGTACCAGAGCAAACAGGACGATAATCCGAGAGAAAGATAAAGCGGCTCAATTAGGTTCGAAGTGGACCCCGTTTGCACCGGGATAATTCGCATTTAATGATTTCGAGGAGATCGCTGGGACAAATATGTACACGAACAAACTTCTACGTATGCGAGTCTAACGATAAGGCTCATTCCTTCGAGATGCGTCGGGTGTTAGAACTTAATGTCTCGTGCGATGTGAACATAGTAAATAATAACGGACCACGTAAGTCAAGATCAAGAACAAATATCGATACAGATACCGTTATTATCGTACAAAGTTCTTTTTCAATTCCAATGAAATTACAGTTGAATTATAAATGAATAAATTATTTAAAAGGTTACCGATATATGAGCCATGGCTTTTATTTAAGGCAATTTAAGGGTTTGCGTTTGATTCAATTTAAAAATATTGGCAAACGTTAATCAATTCGGGTAATTGTTTTTAAAACTATACATTTATTAAATTTTATCATGCAATGATAATTAATAAAAATGTTAAAGAAAATAAACGATTTTTTTAGCTTCAACTAGACTTATATCATTTTCAAAAATAAAAAAAAAAATTATAAAAACGGTTCATTTGCGAATGAAAATTTCTCACAAACAACGGAAATAAATACATTGCAAACTCGTCCAGACGGCACGCAATACGTTGTGCAATAGGTAGTAAATTCCAGATGATCGAAAAGTAAAAGTTGGATGAAACTCACATGTAGTCACCGGACACCAGGCAGTTCCCGGTATAGGAGCAATTTTGTACAGAGCAGGAATCCGTATTGGGTACATCCTCGGTCATCTGATACGTGACATTGAACCCGTACACGTCTAGCAGATTGTTCAGAACACGTACGTGGTTGCCTTCGAGCCGATCAAGCTCGAATTCGACGACCAAAAACGGTCTGAATGTACGAAAGTATTTGTACTCGAACACATTCCCTTCGGTGATCTCCTTGATTAACGCAGCGCCAAAATTCATGCTCTCTGACTCGTAGTATGCGTACTCGGTGAAGCTGAGTCCTTTGTACACGTACACCTGTGTCAGATAGACGACGATAGAGCTGTTCGTCGCCGGGATATCGGAGACGTCGATCACCCAGCGACACTTGATCGGGACAGGGAACGATCGAGGGAAATTCGGCGTCTGGATCACTCCCCTGGGTGTAGTTAGATGACCTCCACAGGGTATCTCGGTTGAAATTGAACCTCCGACGAAGGTCAGATGGTAGAGGTAAAATAGGAGAGAGAAGTTGCCCACCTTGGACCTCATCTTCGAGGAATACATCTGAATAGAAAGTTAAAAAAAAAATAAAAAAAAAAAAACGATGAATTTTCAAGGATTTTGTATTTCAGGAAACTAATCGATTCACGATTGGTAGTATAATATACGTATATGTATGTATGTATGTATGTATGTGTGTATATATATATATATATATCATACGTATGTATCATGCACGATAAAACAAAGGAGACTTTTTTTTCAATTAAGGAATTTCCTTTACTTACACAGAAAGTGGAAACAACCAGTCCTTAACAGTGCTAAAAATGCACTCGTTTTTCGCTTGATTATACCATTATACGCTGTCACGTTTCTTTTCTATGTAACACGAGGGTTAACGCTCTCACTCTTACATGAAATACACTTAGTTCGTTAACACTGGTACATCCTGATGGACAGTGTTGGCATGATTTCCTAAGATGCACACACGCGCGTGCGTATAGATGTACACATAGCGATAAGAATTAGTATGTCCTCGTTCAGCTACTTAATGCACGGGGAATAATGAGAATACAGTAGATAACGTCGATAACACAGACACATTCCGATCGATCTTATCTGCCTTCTTCGAGGCAATTAGCAATCGGATTAGGAGTACGGTGTTGGTTATCGCGAACGTTAGAATCCGCGATCTGCCGGGCAGCTGGGCGTTAGCCTCTTCCGCACAACTGATCTCGCCACGCGCACCCTCAGTGCACCTTTCGTTCACCCATTCGTCCACTTGAATAGGGACAAGGATGCTGACAACTCGGGCGAACAGATTTATTCTTCAATTTTCATGCCAACCTTTCATTTTGACAATTAACACTGAGTTTACGAGACTCGTCAATTTGCCGCATTTCAGATTTCACGAGAGAAACTCACAGCGAAACAATTGCTATTATTTCTCAGCAATCTTTCCTCACTTTTATTAACCCTTTGCTCTCCACTGGCGCCGCTACAGAGACGTTTATAATGCGGACTGTAACTTCGTTCAAATTTTATTCACGTTAATATCAAGCAATTTAATAAAATAAACTTAATTCGCGAATGTTTGTAATTTTGTTCTATTTAAAAGAAATCTTTTGATTTTCAAAAGTTTCATTGCCAAAGTGTCTTGTAGTCGATAAATCGAGCTTGCTAAAAAATATTTAAAGTGCAAAGGGTTAATGGAATGGTACGAAATATATATTCGAATTTCTAGGTTAACACATTGTACGCCGAATAAATAACGGCAGCTGAAAGCCTGAGTGTCTTTGGTCGCGTTGTGTTTTTACGGAGAAACTTCAAGTATTTTCACAAACAAGTAGATAGTAATATGATATATTTTTCAGAAAAATTTACTGTATTTTTATTGAATGTTTGCTATATGTATGCTTTAACAAAAATTAAATGTCTGTAAAAATCGGCAAGCCAAAAATCCCGCGATAATGCGGGGCCGGCGTACAATTAACAGTATACAATTAAGTTGTCTCTAATAAATTGATTTCTCGAATGGAAAATTCGGTTTCTCGTTCACTCGAGAAAAGCCCTTAAACCTAGTGATAAAAATATCGAGAAACTATACAAATAAATTAAAAAACAGACTAAAAATTTATGTCGAAGATGTCTGTAGTAAATAAGGATATATGTAGTTGTGTCCATTTTGATGAAAAATAGCACTGATTTTTCAAGAGGTCCAGAGTATGATGAAAGAAAACATTTCATTGCATTTGTTTTGTATGCAATCACTGATAGATATACACCTCTTGTTCATAAGTCAAATTCCATTTTGTATGTATATTTTTATTTTTAATCTAAATATATCACATGTGTTCGGACACTTATGGACGGGTATATGTGTGTATATATTTTGGGAAATATAGGCGATTACTTGAGCTGTGAGATGATGATATTCAGTTTTGCCGCGTGATATCGCGATATCTTTGAATAATACGATGACTACCGGGCTGTAGATAAAAACCGCGATAAGGGAAAATAATTGTTAATGTTGTTTTAAATGGAAGGCGATAGATTGGCTTCTGTATCGTGCGCTGCTTGGTTCAAGGACTCTTAAGGTCTCAGAGTAAGAAAAAAGAAAAATAAAGAAGTTGTACTATGTAAATTATTGCACAATACTATATTATGTACAAAGATTTATTTATTGAAATTAGAATATTGTGATTCCTGTACGTAATTTATTTATCTTACACTTTACGGTTGTAATTTATGTACAACTTTGATGTGAAAGGTAATGGTAAGTGATGGATTTTTCCTTTCATGTATACAGAAAGGACTGGGTTGTTCATTCCCTGTTCCTTCTGAAACACTAATGTTGCCGGTAGACATATTATCTATCGAGCTGTTATCGTTGTCGCTGAACTAATTTGTATGCAAACGTTTAGGTAAATAGAACTCCCATATGATGAATATAGATTTCTTCATTTTCAGATTCGCGTAATCTTTCCGTATGTTTTTTTTTTTTGTATCTGTATCGCTTCTGTATAATTCTTGTGAAGATAATAGAATACAATTAGCTGTAAGATAAGAATAATTCATTGATAAATATACATTTTTTTTAATACTTAAAAAATATTTTAATTGAAGATTTACATACATAAGTAGCATCTGCTCCAAAGAGTTAAGCATACAGTAATAATCTACATCACAATGCCGCTACGTATGCTCGTCTTTTCTTTATGCACAAATTACCTATGTTCAGAGGGCATTAGAAGAATTCCTCCCACATGTACAAATTATTTAACAAATACTTGACTCTCAAAATGTACTGCATTACAGTATCTCAGTATACATCTCTGTTTTTACAAGAGTCATGTGTATGTAAATGATTTATGCATTATCTCTTACGAAAACTAGCTCAACAAAGACTTATGCTTAAATTTATCTAGCTTGTTGTATGCGCATCTTTATAACTCAATGCTATGATTTGTTCCATATTGATCTAAGGAATCTGTAAAAATATTATAAATGTTTTATACCTATCTATTAAAATAGTAGTACTCTTATTGAATATGGATTTACCCATTGTGCTGAGAAAATCAGTTCTTCATCCAAGATTAAAAAAGAATCATTCCTGGCTCTAAAGCAAGATGGAACCATCACCTCTGCATATCTACATGGTGTTGATAAACGACAGGGATCCAATCAGCACCATAAGCTCTTTTTCTTTCAGATGGTGAATCATAATTTGCTGAATTAATTGCTCTGGAAACTTGTTCCATTACTTTTGTTTATATATGTCCAAAAAACATCAGGCTATTGACCATTTCATCATTATTTAATTCACTGGATACAAATAGAATTTATTATTAAAAATATATTTCTGTAGGAAAGTTTAAAAGTGTTGAATAAATGTTTATTTTGTACATGTGTTTATGGTCAAATAAAAATATGTAAAATATTCTACACAATCTATATATTATATTCTCCATTAATGAAATAATGTCTATGTTGTCTCTTTTAACATTATTATGTAAATTCTATCTATATCAGCTTATATAATAGTCCTTCCTTGTTTCTACATCATCAACTTTTGTTCAGACTTTTTTTTTTAAATACACATACAATGATCACAACTTTTTACAGCTTGGTTTGAAGATAACATACCAGATCAATGTGTAATATACGAATTAGAATTATCAAAATTTACAAAAAAATATAAAAAATGTAATGCGTAAAATACGACAGGGTGTTTTAGCGTTAATGTTGTTATAGGGAATGATTAATTTTATATATCAAAATGTAACATGTCACGATTAAATTGATACGTACCGCATGTACAAAATCGAATGATATATATACATAAAATATATTTGTACGTTTACAAGAACAAACTAATACTTTATAGCGAACGATAAATCAATTGTATCGAAAGCTGGAAGAAGTATATACATCGAAAACGTTGCACTCGACGACAGTGAACAATGATATTCAATTAACGTTTTATAAAAAAAAAAATCTTTCATATTCGACTAAGCACAGTATCGCACATCGTGATATAACATTACAATAATATGAGTTTATTGTTAAGACGTCTACTATTTTGATAATACAAAGTCCATCGAATCCATCAGCTGATAGTACGAAACACGAACTGTCTCTACGCCATTATGCGTTTTCAATATCGTCTTTTGGCGGGCTTGAACGGTACACGAATGATCTTTATTACAAAACAATTTGATTGACTATAAGATCATTGTATCATCTCATCTTATACCATCGCCGTGAAATTTTTCTCTCTGCCACTACGTACTTTATTATCTTATTTTCTCTTTCTCTTTGAAACGTGAACGAGTGTTAATCGGCCTTCTCGAAGCGTACGACATCAAGCGCAAGCGTTATATACCATTTGACATATGCCTTGAAATGTAAATATAAATATGTATATTTATACGTAAAAGAGTTGATACGTGTACGTATATGCAATACATATTAATAAGCAAGTAATTTCAAGGTGTCGTTTAACGCCATTGTAATATTCGCGGCGTCCGGGTGTGTATTTTTGATACGCATCGAATGCGTGATAAGAATTTTATCGAAGCGAGTTAAAATGTATAAAAATAATGTATATGCTTATAGCACGGAGATTATGAAATTGTTGCATTAAAAATAGGTGGGATGTCGATGATACGGGAGGCAGGCGTAAAACGCGCGTCCAAATTTCTCAACTCCATTGAATTTGTTATATACTGCATCTATTTTTTTTTATATCGATCGATACCGTAGTGTAACGTTTAATTCTTGTTTTGCACAAAGAAAAATGTAAATTAACGTCGCCTATTCCGCCGAATGCGAAATACTTTTAATAATATTTTATGAAATTAAAAGTAAATATAATATTTCAGAGGTTAGTATGCGTTTCGTATAAAAATTAACGTAAGAGTAATTACGATCATTCATTACTCCATGTAATCATAATATTACATTAAATACAAATTGCATTTCGTTCGTGCAAACTTATTAGATATAGTAATATTTGTTTCAACATTTGAAACATGGCGGCAATAACGGTCAATAGCTGAAAAATTCATTATGCGCCATTAAATACATATTGCTGAAATAGTTAAACATTTTTATCTTATTCTATTCTAGATGTACAAATGTGAACGTGTCTTTACAGCAGAAGCAACATGGGTCGATGCGCATGCGCAGTTGGAATGATACCGTCTCTTCGCATATGATGGCGACTGACAACTTTAAAACGTGAGTTTATTATCATATAATTTCTTATGTTTACAATGTGCTGTCCGCGTGTAAAATATAACAGTGATATCATTGAATATTCAGATTTCGATTGGTCGGGTAATTTTTTTTCACGACCTACGTTCGATAGAGTGTATCCTTAAAATTACCGCTCATAATTCGTCAGACTAACATTCACTTATCCTAGTAAGTATACCTATAAAGCTTCCCATAACTTCTCACATTGGTGTATCTTAAAAAAAAGTTGTAAAGTATATTTTGAATGAATGCAACATGTGCAAACATTTCGGTAGATATTACTTCAATTTCCACAACGATCTTTCATTATATCTTTCTTCAATTTATCTAGACTCATATAGAAATAGTTAAAATATCACGACTGGTAGGTGCATTGATAATGATTATGTCTGCATATTCATAACGAACGATTTATAGTGTTAAAGACAAAAGTAGTGTTCCTCGTGTCTTTACGAAACTTTTAAATAACCTCGATATCTCGTGCATTAAATATTGCATACATTATAATAATATAATTTCCTATCGTCTTTTCATTCGTGAAACGACGAAAATCATTTGTAATCTACACATCGTACAAAAACGTAAACAATTAAGAAATTTTCGTTTACATGTAGTGTAATTTGTATTATTTTTACATAATTCAAAAGGTATTTGTATAATCGCATTTATGTCGTATTATTATCGTTATAATTTATATTAAGTTTATAATTTATTAAGAATTTCAATAAATTCTATAGTAACAATTGTTTATTACTGATTTTTATACCCTCTCGAACGAGATACACAACGTTCAAGCATTGTAATGATAATTTGATAGCTGCTGTAAGTTTATTGTACAAAGTGATAATGTATCGAGGCTTAAGAACGTTAGCTTTTATACTTTAGAGGTTAATGCAGAAGTATATCGAAATCGAAACTTGAGCGGTTGGCTTGGTGTACGAAATGGGGTACACCAATTAGAATTTTTTCACGGGTTGATAGAAACGTTACTTTTATGTACGGATACACGGTGGAAAATATTGATCGCCAAATTTACTAATTTTACCAAGTTCGTCAAAATTGCTGTTTCAAAGACAGAATCCTTTTCCCGAGTACACGTACTCCTTGTTCAACCAATCCAACCACGATAACAATACGACGTCATGCGAATACTAGCTGCCATTGGTTCAAACCGAGGACTACGAAAACGAAATGAGAAAATTTAATGTCTAGCCATACTTGAATCTAACTAAACTGGAATCGAATATGTTCCATATCGTGTTCCTTCCTTACGTTAATCAGTATTACTGACAACGCGAGATTTATCAAAATTCAACGAAAATGTTCGTCCTAAGAACGATAAATAACGTGATTTGAGTTTTAAAAAAGATTTTAGCTCAACTTGCATCGATCAGTAGGACGCGAATTGATTGTTCTTTTTTTTTCACTCACGATATTTGCGCGGGAGATTGATCGAAATGCATAACGAGAGAGAAATGGCTCGTGTGCGAAGGTGTCGTAAGATCGAAAATCATTTTATACGTCGTATACGTTTATCGATCGTACAAGTATGATCCCTGAATGATTTCAAAATTACTCGTGTTCAAGAAAAATCTGTACATCGGATGCGGTTAGTAGTGCATCGAGTGTATTACAATTGGTCGAGATTGTGAACTTGTTCTTTGGTGTAACAGCGATTAACCAATAGCGTGTGGCCTGTTGCGCCGTCGCTACTACAGTTAGAGCCTATGAGGACGTAGCTGTAGCGTACGGAGAACGAAGGCTCGAACGCTTAAAAGATATGTGAAAATAATTGTTTGAAAACCCATAGAATCCCGATTTGGCTTGTTCCGAACTTGTGATGCATCAATTGTTTGGGTCGCGCTACGAATCCTCATGGGAAAGATCAGTTTTCCATAGTTCAACGTATCCTCTTATTTCGGTGAAAAGTGTGCGTGCGCGTTGTGTTCCTTCGGATGATTCGTGATGCGCGACCGACAATTTGTAAAAGTATTTGAACAGGGATATCTAAGGTGTAACTGTTGAAACTGTTTATACCTAAGGCTCGGGAGTATTTCATAGAATTCGTAGAATAAATTAGTCGTTCGACCGATCGTTTTTAAAGGATGAAAATTAACAACGTAACTCCACTTAGCAATATCGGTTCGGCGCGTGTTTCAAATCGCGTTAGTGATTCTCTTAACGCCCAGTTATGGCCATACGTGATACGACGGCATTAGTTATTAAAGTCTGTACGCTCGTTTGATGTTTGTCTCATTAAACATTTTACAACGGTATATGTAAAAATAATTGCAATTATCCGGGAATTATGTAACTGGCGACAATTCTGTTTTTGGTGATAGGAAACATTATACACAGTTAGGTTTGTAGAACTTTGCAAAAATTGCATCCCCTTCATATGTTTGTTTTCCTTCGATTTACTTACCGTACGAACTTTTTCACGTCTACCTTAACGTGAAATAAGGTGTTTTTTCTGCTTTTCTTCAAACTATTCCGTTTTCGCGAAGGTACAGAAAAATCAGAGGTTTTTCAATGCAAATAAGATTTATGCCATTAAGTCACTTAAGTTGGTCTCTTTTCTTTTAATTATTTTGATTATATATTCTTGTTTGTATTATTTTGCGATATAGTTTAAATAAAAAGAGCAATAGAATTTGTGGAAATGTAGTAGTGATTCACATGTCCTAAATGTATTTCTGTAATCATTAAACATCATTCTGCACATGTTCATTTATAGAATAAAAGTGAACATTTCCTTGGAAACATTCAAAGATGTATATTGTATTGTGTTTTCTCAGCAGAATGGAAGAGGAAATAGTAGTAGATGATGTAGATGAGAATAGTAGCACGGAAACTCAACAGTCAGATGATTCAACAACACCCGTTATGCCTTTATTATACATTCAACAGAGTAAATTGCGTTCTGCACCACCAACAACCACAAATCAGACTTTGG
Source organism: Anthophora plumipes (assembly GCA_951804975.1). Classification (NCBI taxonomy): domain Eukaryota; kingdom Metazoa; phylum Arthropoda; class Insecta; order Hymenoptera; family Apidae; genus Anthophora; species Anthophora plumipes. The sequence continues at coordinate 16,172,686 of OX638122.1, read as the reverse complement.
TCTCACCAAATGCTACTCAACTTGCCGCTATTATTAACCCGGTTAATAATCAGGTAATTCGTTAGAATTCTTATTTTCCTTAATATCTGGCAACAAATTTTTTCCCCTTTAATTTTCTACAATACAACAAAGAAAAATTTCTAGAAATTTTTTTTGAAATTATTAATATTTATAATTTGATTCTTACATAAGTAGGATTAATACATTCTACTATATAGTACAATAAACTGCATAGTTATGTATATAGGTCATAGTAACCTATAATTATATAAAATGATCCAGAATAATTGTGATACTTCCACTATGTAATGTTTTATATAGTTTTACTATGTCATATATGTAAAATTGATACAGAATGTACACATGTGAAGGATGAAATCTCATTAGATTCTGTGTGCAGGTGGTAACAGTGAGTGGTGTACATCTTTATAATAAATATAGATTTGTTCAACATGCTTGATACTGTGGATAATAAGTGGTAAAATATAGATTAGGTGAAATATTATATTCTTAACCATTTGGTATTATTTTCTATTGTACTGTATTAAAAATATCACACTTGTCCCTTAAAGAAACTAAATTTGTTCTAGTATAAGAAGTTACATCGAATTACACAATTTACCATAAAAGAATATACAGTTGAATTCTGTGTAAATATTATGTGATTTAACCAGTTTATTTGGAATTTATGAATTACCTCTATGTTATCAATGAGTAGTATGTTTTATTTTTTTGTTTTTGTTTTTATTTCAGATTGTTACCGGACAAAACAAAGTATTTATACAAGGGCCAAGTCAGGTTACTACTTCCCAAAGTAAACAACATATTGTAATTCATCGGCCAATTAACACTGTCAGTACCACAACAACTTCGCAAGGTCAGAAACATATATTGCTTAGAAAGTCCAACACATCTACTGCTCAGATTGTGCCCTTAAGTACTTCTCAGGGAAATCAAACCAATGCACAAGCAGGCAAGCATACATTCGCATATCTTGGGACACTGATTAAGCCAAATAAATCACGTGAATCTGTTGTTATTCCAGCAGGTGATTAACTTTTTTTTTCTATAATAGAATTATAGGAAACAGAGGATACCTCTTTTTCTGTTTTCATTCAGATAGTAATGACTTATTTATTCGTATCTCCTATTAGGTGCTCTAACAACAACACAAATAGCTAAACCAAAATTGGTGATAGCACCAGTTATATCACAATTAGCTCAAACATCAACAAGTACCACCACAGGATCTCAAAGTCAGCCTCCGAAACACATGGCAAATTTATTACTACCAGTCAGTATTCCTCAACAAAGCGGCCCTACTAAATCCAGTATGTTTAATTTAAAAATTAACAATGGCCAAATTAATACAGAAAGTAAAGGGACTATTACAGGTGCGTATTTTTCGATATATTTTTTGTGTTGTATTATAAAATTCGAATAAACAGCTATTCCCTCGTTTGTATTACAGTGTTACGGGAGTCGAAGACCACAAATTCAGCTACACATCCACCACCTTTGCATCCCATTGCAAAAATGAGCTTGCTAAATGCAAATAAAGGGAATAACAATTCCACAGATAGTATAAAAATTACAGAAAATCCGGACTCTGCTGTGATTACTCCTATCCCAAAGAAAGACGACACTGGTATGCCTGAAAAGAGGAAAAAAACAATAAGTAATATATTAAGGGGATCCAGTGAGAAACGATTGAAGAAACAAAATCTTTCGAAATCTCCGCAAGAGAGTATGGTTGATGTAAGCTATGCACTGAGTAGTCCAGAGTCAGAGCAAGATAAAGACAAGAAAGTGCAGAATGACGATGATATTACTTTGATCAAAGTAGTTCCTAGCGAAGATAAAGTCGTAAAACTTGTCAATACTAGTATGGACGATGATATAAAAATCGAAATAATTAAAACGCGCACAACCTGTGGTCTCGAGTCAATATCAGACAATAAGAACGACTCTAAACTTAATAATCACGACGATATGAAAGATCATTTAAGTAGCATGCATCCGAACGATTCGAGTTTCGATGCTGCGAAAGTTTTAGATTGGAAAGATGGTGTTGGCACACTGCCGGGAAGTACATTGAAGGTAATATAATATTATAGATGGTAAAAAATGAATAATTCATGAGTGGAATCTAATTGCTTAAAATCGTGTGTGCATTTCGCAGTTTTGTATGAATGAATTTGGTATTATGGAAGTGGTAGATGAGGATGAAAATAATAAGCAAGGTAAAGATAGTATCGGCGATAAGGAAAACGTATGCTCGACTCAGAATTCTTCGAAGTCTAGCACCGCGACTGTTAATAACGTAAATGTTGAGAAGAAACGTAAGTATTCAACGTGGTTACATTTTTCAAGGGAAATTTCCCGTATTACGAGTCTGTTTATTTACACAGCCGATGATAGGAAATCGAGAGCTGTTTCCGCGGATACTATGTACCACTGCGAAGGTTGCGGATGTTACGGATTAGCCGCAGAATTTGAAAGTCCGATATCATGCAGTCCAACGTGTACGGAGATAATCGAGGCTAAAAAGCAGCCGGTGATGAGGAAAGACAAAGACTTGAAGTATGTGATTCGAGAAACCATTAGACATTTAATTGAACGTAATTTCAGCTTTGCACACTTTTTCAGAGACTTACGCGCAAAACGTAAGCGCAAGAGATTACTACAAGAGCAACAACAGTCGAAAGAAATGGAAGAGAAATCTGAAGATAAAGTACAGGACAAGGTAAAGTCTGAAACGGACGAGGATACAAAAGACACCATAACAGGATTAGACGACGAGAGTCAGGGAGATACGAATGAATCGAAGGTATATGTGGAAGCAAGCTTCGCATTTACATTTCTAAAAACGTACTGCTTATAAATATGTCTCTGTATGTAGTATCCTTGGCAGACAGGAAAACTCGGATTTTCATGGTCCAAATATCTTGAACATTGTAAGGCAAAAGCGGCGCCTGTTAAATTATTCAAAGACCCATTCCCATATGCTAAAAATCATTTCAAGGTTGGAATGAAACTAGAGGGGATAGATCCAGAACATCCATCGCGTTATTGTGTTCTTACGGTTGTCGAGGTAGTTGGTAAGTTATTTGATACTTTCTAATTGAGATTCGTACTAATCCTATTCGGTATATCGAACAAATCTTAACAATGAATTATATTAGGATATCGAATACGTTTGCATTTCGATGGATATCCGGAAAATTACGACTTCTGGGTAAACGCAGACAGTATGGATATCTTTCCTGTTAGTTGGTCAGAGAAGAACGGACATCGATTAGATCCACCGAAGGGTTATGTAGCTAGTAATTTCAACTGGAATGCGTATCTGAAAATTTGCAAAGCTACCGCAGCACCGAAAAATATATTTTCGAATAAAAGTGTAAGCATATCGATCAACTTCCTACGATCTGTTTAAAAGATTCCCCATAAAACTGACGAGTACATTTTTATTATTACAGTCGGTTTGTCCAACCGGTTTTCGCGTAGGAATGAAATTGGAAGCGGTAGATCGAAAACATTCTTCGTTGGTATGCGTAGCTAGTATAGCAGGCCTAATGGATTCTCGTATATTAGTTCATTTCGATTCTTGGGACGAGGTGTACGATTATTGGGCGGATGCAAGTTCACCATACATTCATCCGGTAGGATGGTGTCATCACAATGGTCACAGTCTCACGCCACCGAATAGTCAGTGAATTTTTTTTTATGTTTCAAATTAAAATTGTTAAAAAGAAAAGGAGAAGAATATGTAAAGACGTAAATTAATATATTTTCAGACTATAAGGATCCTAAATCGTTCACATGGGACGCGTACCTGAGGGAAACTCGTTCTATGGTCGCACCGGCAAGAGCTTTCAAACAACGACCGCCTTGCGGATTCAAACGTGGAATGAAATTAGAAGCGGTTGATAAACGTGTGCCTCAACTAATAAGGGTAGCGACTGTCGAAGATGTAAAGGATCACATGTGCGTGAAATATGAATTAACTTGAAATATCTTTTGTATATTAATCGGAATTTATTCGAAACTGATGAAACTGATTTCAGTTTTTCTGTTAACAGGTTAAAGATACGATTCGACGGATGGCCAGAAAATCATGCTTATTGGGTTGACGACGACTCTCCAGATATACATCCTATGGGTTGGTGTATGAAAACGGGACACCCATTGGAACCACCATTAAGTAAGTTTCGTAGAATCATTTTTTTTTTTGTTCTCTCTGTTTCTATGTTAAAATTGTATTAAAGCATGTTATTTTCTATAGCCCCGGATAATTTAAACGACAGGCCAGAGTGTGGAACGTACGGTTGCAAGGGAATAGGACATGTAAAGGGGCCTAAATATGCAACGCACAACTCTGCATCCGGTTGCCCGTATTCGCCTCAGAATCTTCATAAAGTTAGGCAACTGGCCGACAGGCTCAATTTGAAACACGAGACTTGCGACTTCGAGGATGATGTCCTGGACAGACCAAAATTAGAAAAGACTGATAAAATAAAAATGGAGAAGTCTGAGAAGCTAGATAAGCCATTGTTCTCGGACGAACGGTTAATGAAGACTGAGAAAGATATTAAACAGGAAGACGGGGATTTTTCTGACAAAAATGACAAATCTGAGAACTCGGAAAAGTGAGTTGCATATTTTTAGAACATTTATTCGCTGTTAAAGTTATTTTCTACATTAATCAAATCATGATTTACAGATCTAGTAAATCGAAGTATCACCACAGTGACGGTCAGACGGATGACGATGAACTTTTGAGAAAGAGAAAGAAGAGGTTTGTGGTTTTTCTGTATGTTCCAGTACATCTGTAAATTTACTTATTCACTCGTTACTAATTTAAACGTGTTTCTGGATTCCCGTAGACGACAGATTTCCGAAGAACCGTTGTATTCCCTCTCAAATTCGTTCGGCGATGCATCGTTAACTACCATACCCTATGCCGCGAATATGCCAGACAAACAATTGCGTACAGAATTATATCAATCGGTGTATAATCCTGGATACAATCCGTTACCGGACGCGCCGCATACATGGGCGAAACATAGCAACGCTTTGAACAGGGTAGTAGCAAAACAGAACACGAATCCTCGAAGGTGGTCGAACGAGGAGGTTATCAAATTTATACAGAGTGTTCCCAATTGCAAAGAAATTGGAAATATCTTCAGGAAGCACGTAAGTGTTGATACATAATGTTTCACGTCAGAATTTATTAAATGAAATCGACCTGTTTCTTGAAGCTAGCTTTTTTCTCTCACAGAATATCGACGGAGAGGCATTTTTAATGTTGACTCAAGAGGATTTAGTATCGCTGTTAGGATTACGCTTAGGCCCTGCAATCAAATTGTACAATAGCATAGTTCTCCTACGGCGAAGGGCAACGTGAATGATGTGCGATGAACGCACATATAATTGGATTTTGAAAAGTGCAAAGTGGCAGCTATCGTGATGATCACGTCGAATGTATTTATTTGAAAAAGAAAAAAAAAAAAAACAGAAGGGGGAAAGAACTGTAACAATCATCGAGATACAGAAACGTATTTTCTATTGCAATTAGGTATGTCGATTTATATACAGAAAGGGACGAGGAGAATTTTAATTCGATGATTTAAAGACTATTAACGGAAGCGAAAAAAAAAAGAAATGATTGTGTTTTGAAGTTAAATAGACGATACTATCGACTATGTGACTCAACGAGATGATAAGTATAAGTTCGGATGTATCGCGTATGATAAAGTACTTACAATTGTCCGTTTTAATTTTTTTCCTATACAGTGAAGTGCATTCAATCATGTACAAATGTAAATATTAATGATCTTAATAATTAAATATTGTAATACAAAAAGAAAAAAAAAAGCAACAAAGTATAAAAGATTTCTCGAAGCAACTTTTTCTGACCTGCAATGATAACGTTTAAGAGTATAGATTCACTTCTGGATCAATTCACAGGATCGATTCATCAATAGGTGTGAGATAACATATTTTTTTTTTATAATGATGTACAATATCATACTGATTCTATTACACTAACAACCTAACAATGTTTCATCAAGTAACTAAGCTAATTTCCCACTTCAAAGCACTAATTTTTTTTTGTTCTACAAGATATCCACTTTTTAGTTGCACAACTTTTCGTTTTTTTTCAATAATTAAAAAATTTCCTTTTCTTAAAAACTTTATTTTTCTAGTTTTTTCAAGATCGAAATCCCCATCTTAAAAAAAAAAAAAGATATTCAACGTCAGAAGTGTGCTCCATTTCCTTCCATCTTCAAGACAACACCGAGACGAACTTAAAATTGTAACAAATACACTTTCAATAGTCGACGACAAAATAATCTATGCACATGTGCATATGTACATGCTTAAAAGAAAAATTGAAAAAAGAAGGTTCCCGTTTCCTCGATGTTATTTTCGACAGAAGTGCTTTGAATAATTTTTGGAAAATAGGCGGGGAAATATGAATATCAACGCATCGTTAATATTACTATTTCTAAACCTTATTTGTTACCAAACCTGTCAATTGGTATTAAATTTGAATAGAACGGTAATTTGACCGTGACACAGGGGAGAAGGGGCGGTGCTCCATTTAAAACGCGTACCCCTCCCATTTGTTCTCGGCATTGTGCTACTCGTGGTCCGTTCTCCTCCCACCAGTCGGCCAAGTGGCTGCTATGGCGATGTTTACAGCGTAGTCACGGCGACTGGCCATGTGTTCAGTCGGTGGCTTGTCGCGCGCCGGGCAGGAGTGCATTTTGGTGCGGGTTTTCCTCTTTAGCTTGTTGTCCATCTCCATATCACGAACGCGTTTTCCTATGACAATCATACGATTGTCAACCTAAACATCCTACCATTATCCCATTACAAATTACTGCACATCCTACCCTCTGCCAAAATACTTTCCCTATCGAATATCGAACGATCGAATCGCAGAGACATGACACTTTACCGCGACATATCTCGAGGGTAACACTATCATCGAAATCTACTGATCGATTTCGAACGTTCGATCGATATCGCGCGGTTGTCACCGGTCGAAACGAAACGATGACATTAGCGGTGTTGCTAAAGATTCGTGTCAAATTTCCCCGCGTCGTAAGTTCGATTAATTCGCAAAGTGACATTAACGAATGCACGAAGCGCGAGGTTTAGTACGTGATCGAGGACAATTCACGTGTCATGCGCGATTGTTTCGCGCGTACGAGCTGAAAGACTATCGAAAATCGAGTAGGTCGATTCTTGGAAGAAAGGGTATCTCGGAAGTGACGCGAACAGTGATTAGTGGTCGTATGTTATGACTGGCGCGTATTTCACTCGGCTAAAGGAGGGGAACGATGCGGGGTGGTCACCGTTGATCGTCGACGGTGAAAATCACGAGGGTGAGGGACGATCCGTGAAATTTGGCGGCAACGGGCCGCAGGCTCGTACGTCGGTGATCGGCGCGGGATACGCCGGCACCGGTAACACTAAAATGCCCCGTGGTTTGCCTACTAGACGAGGCCTTCAAGCGTTGGTACTTGTTCTCGCCACTGCTTATGCCACGATCCTCCTTTATCAAGCCGTTGTACCTCGTCAGGTGAGTATTCCAACGTTTCTATCGTTACAGTTACTAAGAGCAATCGAAACAACTGATTAATATCACGCGAAATGTAATTCTACCTTCCCTGCTGTCGTAGAAATAGATACACGTTAATTATCGATAAATCTGCCAGAATTAAATTCCTGTTTGATCGGACGATAATGTCAAGTATCCGATTCTTAAACATGTTACCCCCTGGTACTGAGTTACGTAGTCCGTGTCGGTTAATTGACCTTGGTGGTAAAGGGAGCAGTAGTCGTCATTGGTAAAGCGCGCGAATTAGTTACTCTTGAAGCGCCACCCGATAGCCAGTTATGCTAATCGTACGACAAATCGAGTCCGACCGAGTTTGCTTTCATCGTGTCGCGAGCGAACTAGGGTACATAAACATTCCACTGGTTCGTGTGCACGTGCTCCCTTCGTTTCCGAGAACTCTCGTTGTCTGCCTGTCTTTTCTTTTCTTTTTTTTTTCCGATTGTGTTGTCGCGTGTCAGACATTTTGTTTACCAAGTGTCACGAGACGGCGGGTAGGGCACGGTAGGTAAATCATGTGCGTTGTGTTGTGTTTATTCCAGTGGGTGGACGAGATGACCGTCGAGGTGAATAGCAGAAGCGTGTTGGTGGAAGTGCCTGCTTCGAGACGGATGACGATCAGCGAGGAATCGTCGGTGACACCTGCGATCGCGACTGCGACCATGGCACCGTTCACCACGGACCTCGACGACGTGTTCATCAGCGTGAAGACTACTAAACATTACCACCACTCTCGGTTGCCGGCGATCATCGGCACGTGGTTCCAGTTCGCTAAAGATCAGGTACTTGCCGTGTATAATTATTCGACACTCATGTACGCTACTAGGATATACACGTATTTCAATCTGATTGGCGTGTTTGATAGGTGCGTTAACCCTTTAACAGTTTGTCCCGTGATAGAACAGTTTAGATCGGGAGAGATTTTTAGGAAGAAAGTTAGAAAGGAAGGAAATATATTTAGGACTGTGATGTAGGGTTATGTACTTCGTGCTTAAAAAATGATCACACATAACGTAGTTATTAAAAAAGTACGTGTAAAATATACATTTCTTTTACTGTGATGCATGATTTTATTAGACTGTTAAGGAGTTAAGGTATCGGCGTGAGATTAACCGACGAAATTTCTTCCGTTTGCATCAGAAGGCTCAGTTAGCTTAGCTGGCGCGTGTTAATAAGCGTATATTTCAAAATGTACATACATACGTCATATTGTATACGATTATTAAAGTTCAAGCGATGGTCTGCGTCGGTTCAATTTACGCGAATCCTTGGATTTTTTTCCGTTGACCAGATAATCAGCGCCTCACCGCGGGCAACATGGTCATTAAATTTAGAACAGGCATTTAGTTACAATGATATAATAGTTCTTTCTTACCGACGCAATTAACGAGCAAATCTCTTTTGAACGATCGTACGATGTCCAAGCGATGATAATAATTGATCGAAAGAGAAGAAAAAAAGATTTAATTCGTTAAACGTGGCGTGGACATCTGGTGGGAATAGATGCGACTTTATGTGCGATTTGTTACCGTTCGGTGGAACATGTACACGCGGTTTTAGCTTGATGAGCCCCTATCGTGGGAACCCGTGGTCCTCTGTTGTGCTTCCGTTTTATCGTTTCTTTTCGCTTTATCTCCTCTATTAACGTCTATGCTGTACCCAGTATTCATACCAGTTCATTCGTACGATACGCTTTCCTGGAACAGACTAGCTTTATCTGTCCTCTTTTGGATTCAGATTCGCTTGTTCGCGTGTATTTCTTTCAGTTTCCCCGCTATTTACTTTTCTCTCCCCCTTTCTGTGTTCCATCGGACGGAGAGCCAGAGAGAGAGAGAGAGAGAAAGCGAAAGAGAGGCAGCGCGAGAGAGAGATACACAATGAGAGAGAGGGAGATAGCGTCACGGTTCGTTGCAGTGGGACCTAGGAACGCGTAACTTTCGCGATATTATCTCGCCGCGACTAATTGCACGCATTGTACAAAATCTCCGTTTCGGGCGTCGTTTCCCGCGCTGCCGGTGATACTTCCTGGATCCGGAGGCGCAGAAAAGCCAAGAGGTGGCCAACGGATAATCGTGATTCACCGGAACTGCGCGTTCGGAACCCGAAAGTCCATTTCAGAGCACTTATCTCCTCCAGGCGGCGCGATATGTATTTGCCAGTTATATTGTACCCCATCACGTCGGTGCCCTCTTTGATACACGCGTTAAGCCGTGTGGTATTATTCAATGGATTCGACGTGAAGGAAATCTTATTGAATTACCCCCTCGGATCGGCATATTTTATTGTCGTCTACTCAACGCGTTCAACAGATTTCAATTGAATTTTATTCGAGAAGAGAGTTTTCTTCACGTTGAAAAGCCCACGTATTCGTGTATATAGTTTTACGAAAACGTAAACGAAACATGATCAGCGTTACCAATCGAATTTACATCGCGTTACGATCATTGACAGACGAACGTCGTTCTTTCTCTATACTTTTTGCTTATCTGTGGCCGTTTAATAGATGGCGTGCCAGGGATGGATCGATAATACCATCGTGGGCCCCTTCTCGATTTCGACGCTTTAATCACGTATAATTTGCGGAACGGACGGTGATTAAGCGCTGGTTGATTTCAGACGAACCCGTACCTCCTTGAATTCCGTCTCCCCGAGACCTTTGCTGTTTTCACGATACTATATTCACCTTCTAGAGAACGATCTCTTCTCTCTCCCTCTCTCTTTCGCTTTTTCTCTCGCTCTCTCTCTCTCTCTCTCGTTTCGTTTACAATAGACGATCTCGCATATTGTCTAACAAAGTGTGGGAGGAACATTAGGAAATGGTTAGGTGTTCTCATTTCACGCTGTTACGAATTCGGCATCCCATTTACCGGGGCAGAATGATTTACCACAGCGAGTTTTGGCGCGTAGCAGGAGTCAGGTAGAAAAGCTAGCCATTGCCCGAAGCGTCGAATTGTTTACCTGTTGATCAACAGAAGAAAGGGGGGCCGCTCGTTCGGAATATAAATCGATTTCTTTTCATCTGAATAGACAGAAGGATAATTACGGTGCTTTCTTTCCTCTAACGTTGAAATCTTTCACGATCGTGGTTAGGTACATCTCGAAGTACTACACCCATTGGAGTATTGTTTCGGTTATTTCGAGAAATTGTTCGTATAGTATATTATAGTTTGGATGGAGTTGACTTGCCGGTTTCAAGAGTCATCGTGGTCGATTGGCCAGCCGATGGTTAAACGGAGATGCCGTAGGTGAAAATTAATCAGAGAAAGAGAGGCTCCTCTTTCCGATCGATCAGAACGAATCCGTTTATCATTAGTTTCAATGACTCGCCTCCGTGTGTCGTGCGCGACCCTTCAATTATTCACGAATGCACCTTCGCCTCTCAGCTTGCCCCGAGGATAATTGCTCCGTCGTGTCGTTTATTTATTCGAAAACACTTGCTTGCAATTTGAAAGACAGAGAGAGTGAGAGAGACAGTTTCGTGGTTCGAATACTCATTTCGTACAGGTGAACGAAGAAAAAGAAAAATAACGATATTTCAGAAAATCGTAATAAATTTCATTCGTTGTCAGAATCTGTCCAAAAACAAAAATAAAATCCATAAAAGTCAGAGTTGTGTAATTAGTACGTTCAAGCAAGAATTTAGGTCTCTCTGATATGTAATAAATTCAACGAAAGTTTACAAAAAAAGTGAACCTGTCTGACCGTGTAAAATGAGATAGAAACGAGACAAAAAGTATCTCGTAAGTGGAGGGATGTGTGTGCTTCGCACTCAAAGGGTTAATTCGTAACATCGGGCACGCAAAATACTGGAAAGGATTATTTGCAGAGAAAGAGAGAGGGTGGCCCCAGTGAAAAGATCAGTTTAACGACGACGCTCGTTTTAGCCACGCGATACGTGCGTGGATTAACGTAATTACGTCGATGTAACGCGACGCCGGTGCCACTGACGTCATCGCGTCTCATTTTCTCTGTCTGCCCTGACTGTTTGCCGGATATTCGTGTTCCTTCTTCGAACGCTGACTCGATGAGTCTCTTTGTTTGTCTCACCTCGTTTTTTTCTCTCTCTTTCTCTCTTTCTCTCTCGATTCCCCATCCACTTTGTCTAATTCCTTCTTCGTTTCTGTCTGTCCTGTGTTTAATTACCGTTCTGCCGGATATCCGTCTCGACGCGACGATCTTTGTCGTCGGTTAACATCGGACGGTGTTTATTTGTTAACACGTTAAACGCCACGTTGATTTCGATCGAACATTTCAACCGTTCAATTCTCGAAAGTTTTGCAAAGAACGTTACGAGAAATTGGTAACTTTATAACGCCTCCAGAGGAAAGCTGTATCTTTGTTTAAACTGTTTCAACGGAATCTATTAATGAAAAAATAAGGGATTATTTTCTAAATTTGAAACAGTACATTTTTTCGTGGAATTAACACCGCCTAAATGAAAAGTCTAACGCGATCAGAAGGAAACCGTTCGAGTGTCACGGTCGAAATTTGGATTAGGTAAAACGAATTTCTTTCGTTTCACGTTGGAAAATGTGCCAGGCTTGCGCTTTTTGTTTTTTTCACAGCGTTTTTGCTGTGAATTCGACTTTACCTGGCGCTTTTAGACAGAGTCTGGCAGTGAAACGGTGTAAATAACATATATACACAGAGTGTCGAGAAGATAAGGATTAGTTAGGAGACGGAGAAGATAGGGAAAGGAAAGTAAACGAAATGTTCGTTACGTATATACGTTATTCGTCGTTTCTTCTCGTGTTGTTTTCCCGCGCACAAGTGTCGCTTCGGGATCCGCGTTTCTCCTCTCTTACGGAACGCTAACTTGCGCCACGTGAAAATCTTGGAGACAATGCTCGTGACGTCTGGTGGCGGCGACGTTTCCCCTCGTTCACTTCCTGAAGGGAACTCGAACGACTAAAAATAGTCGACTGCTTTAACACGTGCACAGCCACCCGATCGTCGACGCGCCACATGGTATAGAAGGTGCTCCCTTTTACTTTCTCCACGATTCTAATGCAACCACCTCGCGAGAATTCTTCAAACGGGGGAAGAAAGGAAAAAAATATATATAATGGAAAATAGAAATCGTGGAACGATGGAAGAATCCACGCAGAATTCTTCGATTTGCTTCGAATACCTATTCAGAGAATTTTCTGTGTCAAATCGAAAACGATCCTCTTCTTTCTTCTCTTTTCTTCAATTTCAATCCGATATAAGTGTCAGATGACCATTTTTTATACTTCTGCTTGTCGAAATTAACCCTTTGCGCTTCAATGGCGCCTCTACGGAGACATACCACACACCATAAAACCGTTCGAATTTCATTTATATTTAAATAAAGCAAATTAATCGAATAGATAAAAGTAAATAAATTCACGGAGGTGTGTAATTTATTTCACTTCAAAGTGAAACTCTTTCGGTTTCCAAAGTTTCGTCGCAGAAATCTGTTAAAGTTGATAAATCGATCGTATTAGAATATTTCCGCGGACTGTAAAGGGTTAAAAAATAAATTCAGCTTTAGTTTCGATGCAAAAGCTACGAGTGCAAAGGGTAAAGAAAAGAAAAGAACGAGAAAGCAGCGTAAAGAAGAAAATCGAAGAGTATACAAAAAAATGCCTTACTTTCTTAGTTCCAAATAATTTCGATCTTTTATTTGAATAAGATACAACGATCAACGAATAACTTCAATTTCCTCGAGTAAAGGTTGTTTCGAATTAAAAAAAGAAAATGAATTACGAGTTATATACTTTCTTCGTCGGATAGAATGGACCAATCTGTTATTATTACGTTTTAAGACGATTAAGAGATCAGTTAAACGCTCGCGATCGCGTTGTTTATAATAGCTGAGAATGGGAAAAGTACGGGTTCATTTTCCCATGTGGTGGACGAAGGTAGAACTTCGATTTATCGATCAAGATGGACGTAGATGGAGCGATCTTGGTGCCGCGAGGCGAACGGAAGAAATCGAAATTTATGATCGGTACGCGGCGCGTGTTGCTCGCGGTGAACAATGGCGCCTTGCTACGTGACCGACACTCGAATCGTTAGATTCGACAAGTAGAAGGTGTACAAGTAGCCACTCTATCCTTTTTTTTTCTCTTCTTTCTCTTCTTTTTTTATTATCAAACTTAACCTTTCGTCTCTTTCCGTTTTCCTGTTTCAGACGTGGTTCTTTACCGATCGCGATGATCCATATTTCCAGAACGAGACCAGTGAGTATATCGATGTACTATTATTTTTCATTTCTTTGTATAAAAGAAGATTCTTCCTCTGGGATACTTCTTAGCTGGTATCGACGAAGAAATGGAAAGAAGTTTCTTCAAATCTTCGAATTTTATTTGATATTTCTTTTTTTTTGGTACAATTTTTGGAACGATTTAAGACACCCATGTGACGAAAATTTCATGTGATATGAATTTTATAAAGTTTGGAATAACAATGATGCGTTTGTTTCATGTAGTATTACAATTTTCCCTAGTTTAGAACCCTTCCCATAATTTCCCCATAGAGAGAATAATTAGAACACCTACGAGCCACTTCTCGAGTCACCTATTACACTGTTCCTTAATTAAGAGAGTAATTAAGCCCGAAAACGTCTCCGTTCGTTACGATCGTAACGACTGTATTACATTCGACTCACGCCATCGTTCCTCATCGTTCGTTCCTTACCACAGTTCTATCAAATTTTCATTCGTAAAACTTGATAAATCTCAGTTGTCGTGGCTTTAATTTATCCAGATCTATCGGGTACAGTCGGTAGAGGAAAGATGACAAAGAAAAATTGCGAAGGGAAATTGTTATCGTGGAAAAAGAACGTTCATTGAATAAGAAGCACATAGGAGCGTTTATTTCTGTTGTAATACGAGGCACGGATAATTATACCGAGCATGGTTTAATGGCTGGCCTCGTTTACGCGATAATTGCCATGAATGAGCGCGCGTGTAAGATCCGAAACGCTCTTTGCTCGTCAATCAAAATGACCAGTTCTCGTTAGAAAAATTCGGGATAATTCTACTAAGAAATGTAAAAAATAAAGTTCTCCTAATAGATCTAAATTTCAACCTTTTCTCTATCGAACGCGTCTAGAGAATTTTACTGTATCATATTCTATTAGTTCTCCGGAAAGTTCGTACCGATTTTTCATAGGCAATGTTCGAATATATCGCGACGAATAAAATTAGACGAAAATTCATATGTAAGTTCGTATATATTCTGAAAGATTATTTTTTCACGTGTCTTTCGAAAGTCTACTCGTTGCTATTGTTAGTTTCTTCTCGGTGTTATGTTATATCGAAGATGGAAGGAAATAGAGTATATTTCTGACGTTGAGTATTTTTCTTTTTTTTTTTTTTTTTTAAATAAAAAGCGAAAAATAGTGGTAGAAAGTTACAAGTGAGATATGTAATATTTGAAGAGATGATAACCTATCAGAAAAAATTCTTCGCAGACTGGTAAACTCTGAAGATTGGGATTTCGATCTTAAATGTAGTAAAGAAACAGTTTCTGGACGATGAAAAATTGTAGAACTGAAAAAAAAAAAAAAAGAAACGAGTGCTTTGAAGTACGAATTTTATCAGTTAATAAAAATTACGAATTTTCCGGATAATCTGATACAAGAATTGATCATTTTGATGAAAATGGAATAATTCCTGAGATTCGAGATGGAAGTTTGAAGTCGTTCAGCATTTCCTCAGGTTACAGGTGGTATCAGTAGGGCAAGAAACGTAGCAAGGCCCTGTCCCAGTGGAGGAACAGAGGGTGGATTACGCGAAGCAGGTAGAAAGGAAGGCGCAAACCGGTGCAGAGCGCGTGGTGAGGTCAAATGTCGGACGGTGCCCGAGGGCTCGCGTGCTCATCCCTTCTCTTTGCTTCTTTCCTGTCTACCATTATCCTCTTTGCGTCCACCAGCATCCAGCTCGAGTCACTGTAGATCTTCGAATCCTCGGGGGAGAATAGCAGATTTCTGAAATTCGAATGAAACAATAAAATTTCACTGCTTTCTCAATTTTTTAATAACAGAAATATTTTACGAGCGGGCATTTGTTCAAAAATTAAATCAGAATTTTTCTAAAATATTACTAATATTTCCGTAGCTGAATAAATTGTATTTATTTAATAACAGAAATATTTGACGAACGGGTATTTGTTCAAAAATTAAATCAGAATTTTTCTAAAATATTACTAATATTTCCGTAGCTGAATAAATTGTATTTATTTAATAACAGAAATATTTGACGAACGGGTATTTGTTAAAAATTAAATCAGAATTTTTCTAAAATATTACTAATATTTCCGTAGTTGAATAAATTGTATTTATTTAATAACAGAAATATTTGACGAACGGGTATTTGTTAAAAATTAAATCAGAATTTTTCTAAAATATTACTAATATTTCCGTAGCTGAATAAATTTTATTTCAACGGTACATAAAGTTTGTGAAATTATAAAAAATCTTACTGGAGTATCTTTTTTCTCTTTTGATCAACGAAAATTGATTTATTAAACTGGTGTTTAAATTAGAAAATATTAAAAAAAGAAATTGAATTTTATTAAACGATGCAGTAATTGAGTGTAAAAGATTTTCGAAGGATCGATAGTAATCGATAGTATCATGGGAGAATCTGGATGCGATGTATCGTGATGATAGAGGTGTGCACCACCGGTGAAGCGACACCGGGCCGAATTAATTAAACCTCTGGTAGCATCGACCCATGAGGATGATTATTAACCTCTTAATTAATTGCACGCCCACCCTTTCTGGATACAACTCACAACTCCCTGTCCCTGTTTGCTTATAGACGGCCATATGATCAACACCAAGTGCTCGTCCTCGCATAACAGACGGGCCCTTTGCTGTAAAATGTCCGTCGAGTTCGATAGGTTCCTCGACAGTGGCCGGAAGTGAGTATTATTTTCAACTTTTCTTTTTTCTTCTTCAATTTTTCAGCGTTTAGAAATTGTAACGCATGGAAATTCAGGGGTTAGAAATAGTAGAGCGTGGAGATTTCAATATTCGGATATTGCAACGCGTGGAAATTTCAATATTTAGAAACTGCAACGCGCGAAAGTCTCGATATTTGGAAATTCGAACGCGTGGAAATCTCGATATTTAGAAATTTCAAAGCTTAGAAATGACGACGCGTGGAAATTTCAATATTTAGAAACTGCAACGCGCGAAAATCTC
The DNA here is from genome assembly GCA_951804975.1 of Anthophora plumipes. Lineage (NCBI taxonomy): Eukaryota > Metazoa > Arthropoda > Insecta > Hymenoptera > Apidae > Anthophora > Anthophora plumipes. The sequence continues at coordinate 16,155,875 of OX638122.1, read as the reverse complement.
GATATTTGGAAATTCGAACGCGTGGAAATCTCGATATTTAGAAATTTCAGAGCTTAGAAATGACGACGCGTGGAAATTTCAATATTTAGAAACTGCAACGCGCGGAAATCTCGATATTTGGAAATTCGAACGCGTGGAAATCTCGATATTTAGAAATTTCAAAGCTTAGAAATGACGACGCGTGGAAATTTCAATATTTAGAAACTGCAACGCGCGGAAATCTCGATATTTGGAAATTCGAACGCGTGGAAATCTCGATATTTAGAAATTCCAGAGCTTAGAAATCCCACCGCGTGGAAATCTCGATAATCAGAAATTCCATCGCGTGGAAATCTCTATGTTTCGACATTTCAGAGCTTCGAAATTACAATACGCGAAGATCTCGATATTCCGAAATTCCATCATGTGTATATTTCAATATTGAAACTCTGAAAAACGCGGTTCAACGAGGAACACCCAGTGTACATGAACACGAAAGAGCCGCCAACAGGTTGTTCATTTGGGCAATCTCGTTGTACGACTCGCGCTTCACCGTTCTCCGGGACAAGTTTATCTGATACGTTCAAGTTAGCTGTTCCACGTTTGGTCAAACTCTTCCTTTTCCACTTCGAACCTCGATACCGGTCTTCCACCTGACTCTGCATCGATAATTCTTATAAAATCAAATATATCTCGGGGAAATCTAAGAAAAAGAAAGAAAGAGAACGATAATTCGTTTACTTTCTTTTTTTTTTCACAGTAGAAAAAAAAAATGATACTCTTATAAAGTTTCCGTGTATCATAAAAATAAAGTGTATATACACTGTTCAGAAAGATTTCCATCTGCGTTAAATGTTTACTTTTCCGTCGGTTTTCCACGGCGAGCTTTTGAAGTTCCCTCTAATGCGTTATTCCATAAATCATATTTATTTTCCCTGGTTTTTTTCTTCCAACCACTCTTATCTACTTCTCGGTTCTGGATGCACGTGTGTCTTGGAATATTAGAGGAAGTTTCGGTCTTCTTCAAATCCTTCAACTTTCCTGGCTCTGCTTGTGTCAATATTCTTACCTTCCCTTGAAAAAATGGAAAAGCGCGGAGGAATCTTTTAAACTCTTAAATTTCAACGATGTTCAAGATGGAAAGAAGTTTCTCCTTCAATTTTCTAACTTTCCCGGAAATATTTCTTCGAATTTTCATCCGATCCTTCATTTCTTTCATTTCCTTCGGAACACTCGATTTTTCCAATAATTCCAAGTAATTTCCAACAAGAAGAAAAAGAAAAAAAAAAAAAACAGAAATCCTACATCTTAGGATTCCTCTTAGTCAAGTTCAGTTAGATTTTTCCATCAAGTGAATAAGGGAAACTCAGCAGCGTCCATCGAACCGTACAGTTTGTTTGCAAATGAGATGTTATTACTACGTCTTGACCATCGAAAATTCGTGTTTGCATAGGGTGGCACGATCGCCACGTCAAAATATTATCCTGGACGAAGCAGCGCCTAGAAAAACACGTTCTAATAGGACGTCGACATCGTGAACCAATTACCAATCCCATTCCTTCTACCTTTCCGTTTCCCGTCTATTTTCTCTACACTTGAAAACTCACCCCAAGATTATTAAGAATTAATGCAACGATCATTCGAGAAATATTTTAACATTTAGAATATTTGGATTCGACAGTCGCGATCTAACAGTAGATTTATTCAACGCAATGGGAGGAAAAGAAGATAAAGAAATTGAATTATCCTCCACTTTATCCACGAAGTAAAACGTACTCTGCACTCAATGGATCCACAAATCATCTACGTGCATGAAATCATGACAAATACCGGCATATTCGAATGAGAACCATTCGAACAACCTGTCGAAAACTGCAGAGAACTTTCCTCGCTCGTATAAGTCATGCTCTCTTTCCCCATTCAAACAACTCGCTCGACAAGCAGAAGGGTTGAACACGATAGGAAAAGGAAGAAGAGAAGAAACGACTCTTAAAACCTATCCAGTAAAGAAAACGAAGAGCAAGAAGAAGAAGAAGAAGAAGAAGAAGAAGAAGAAGAAGAATCCTCGAAACAAGAGGAAGAAGAAGAAGGGTTCCGGACAAGAGGAAGAGGATCCAAAAGAGGAACGGGACAAGCCCGCATGTGACATTCGAGACACTCTCTGCTCGTTCTTTCAACGAGCAGGAGAAAGGAGATTGAATCGTCCCGGGCCAGCTGGTGCACATCTCTCTCTCTCTCTCCCTCTCCCTCTCTCTCCCTCTCTCCCTCTTTTCCTTAATCCCTCACCGTTTGATGCCCCTCACGACGCTCGCTCGCCTTCGTCCTTCGACGTCCCTCATTGTGGACTTTTCTCAAAGGCACAAAAGGATTCCCCAACGACGATCAGGCCATCCGAACTATACACGAGCACGTGTTCCTCCTGGAAAAAGAAAATGGCCGTCAAAGGACGCCGAAAGAGACCAATTAAACGTCTACGTTTTGCTAATATATATATCAAATTATATATTTGTTCATTCTTCAATTATAGGCTCATCAGCCTCTATCTTCGAATTTTCATCTTCGTTTCAAATATTATATTTTTTATTTGCTACTTTTCTTCATTTACTAACAGGTCCACGCAGTTGTTTCAGGTGATAATTCGGTTATTAATGTATTTATGGAAAAATATCGAAAGAGAAAGATAAATGGTTCGAAGAGCAGTATATATGTCTGTAGGCTTTTAGATTCTTTTTTTTTTTTTAGTATAATAGTGCACGTGCTATTAACAATTGCATTTCTTTCAGTGGATACTTTTCGTCATGCAAAATTTATTGCGATAGTATGGTAAACAAATTACTAGACAAAATATTACCATTGCTATAGTTCTGCTCTGCAGTGTGTATATATATGTATATATTTAGTGTGTGTGTTATATACACTCGAGGAAGGAGTAGCTTAGATGTACACTCGAGGAGGTGAAGTGTGTTTTAAAGAAGGGAAGAATCTTGGATTGGTTGTTTACGAGTGTTCTGCGCTACTTGACGAAGCACTGAATACTTTCAACTACCTTGGGAATTTTGGAAAGAAATATTTTCACTTTTTCATGTGACTCAAGTGTATGCATATTTTTCGTGGGAATGATAACCATGAGAAAATTGTAGTACTAATTCTAATAACACGAACAAATCATCTTTCTCTTCTTTAATCAGAGCGATAGTGAAAACTGGAATAGAAGAATAGAGTAATGAGCAATGTAACGAGAGTAGAGTAATAAAAATGGAAGAGTAGGCATTCGAGTAATTATCAATTTAGTTTGAAGTAGTCAGTGACGCAAAATTTCATTTTACTTGTAAAAAGTTTAACACGAATCGGTACTAAATTTTGAAAACACTTCAACACTTCTTGATTTTCTGATCTTTCGTTTGTATATAACAAAAATTCTGCTAACTGTTTGCTTGAAAAAAGGAAAAAGAAAAACGATTTTGCTCCTTCGTTCTGACGAATCCTGACAACGAGTGAATTAGCAAGCACCAAACAGCGATAGTTTAACAATTTTTAGTTGAGATTCCGCGTGTCTAGGCACTTATCATCTCATCCACGTGAAATTATCGCCGGCTATTTTGCACCACGCTCTCTCCGCGTCCAATTATGCGAGCGTTTTACGCTGCTGCTACTTAGATCCGTCCTATCGATAACAAAACGGCAGCGGCGCGAATATATGGAATTCCTCTTTATCCTTGCTTCTCTCGTGGCTAAGCTGCCGTTTGTATTTCGAGAGCATTCGTACCTATTTACGAGCTCTTGATAGCCTCTCGCGCTAGATCGTTTGACGAAACCATCCACCGTAGCGAGCGTATCCACGCGGATTCGAATATTTCAAGCCGAAGGCATCTGGTAAATCGCTGGTTAGAGAGTTTTTTTAAATCTCCGCTTCGTCTATCCGGCATTTATACGGGGAATCGTGGAATTTCAAAGACTCGCAGGTGTGGTTTGAAACGAAGTTTCAGGAAGTTGTTAGCATAATTTAGTTATTCCACGGAGTTTTATAAGTATCGTGGAATTTGAAAGTCTCACAATAACACTTATCTACGGAGCTACTACAGCGACACCCATTGATATTCGGATACTCTTTGAAACAGTATAGATTTTTTTTTAAATTGAACCAAACGACGTGAGTTCTTTTATTTTTTTTTTGAAGAGTTTATTCGGTATAATTTTTCGGCGTAAACCTCCACGGAGCTTCTTTCCTGGAGAGAAAGAGAGACACACATCTAGAGAAAATTGTAATTCGTGGTGCAACGCGTGATACGCTTCTTGTGAAGTTTGTCCGTGGCCGAGGCGCACGCATAAAGGCTTTTTTACGCGCGGCGATCGGTGCCGCGTGACGAGAATCCGACGTGGCTGCGCGCGACCAGCCTCTACGAGACCAGAAACGGAATCGAGTTAAACGCGTCCGTGTCCCAAATCAGTTTATCCTCACGCGTCGATCTGCCCTCAGGATATCGCGTCTCGACCCCCTTTCGAACGTGGCTTTCTTCGTTCGTGCCGTTGCTTTTGCCTCGTCAGGCCTGTCTTTCGACTCGATCGAGTCATTCTCGATCGTCCATCAATGGAGCCCCTATTAACTTCCTTACAAGGACCTCGAGGATTGGCCTAATTTCTTAGACCGCTCGGTCTTCCCAAATTCCACGCGAACGGGGCTTTAAGCAACGTCGATCGCGTAATTGCGATACAAATTTCGAAATGAATCACTTCGACACTCTCGATATAGACGGAGCTCTTTTTTCAAACTCGTCTTTTCTATTTTTGATAGCGCGAATGGGGCTTAAGACGAAATTGGGCCTTTCTACCTTTACTACATAAATCGAGTAAATAAATTCGGCGTGAAACAGGCTTTAAGCAACATCGATCGCGTAATTGCGATACAAATTTCGAAGTGGGTCACTTCGACACTCGATATAGAGAGAGCTCTTTTTTCAAACTCATCTTTTCTATTTTTGATAGCGTGAATGGGGCTTAAGACGAAATTGGGCCTTTCTACCTTTACTACATAAATCGAGTAAATAAATTCGGTGTGAAACAGGCTTAACGAACCATAAAGCTCGAAATTCTAATCGTACGAAATGCAACTGTGTGAAAAGGGCTTAAGGGGACTTTCCACGAGCAAATTTCGAACAGTCCAGCGCGAAATGTATCGCGAGGTCCTTTGCCTCCATTGTTCTTCCCTGCAAATAGAATTTCAGATCGGCCAAGATGATATCGATGATTTATACGTGGAAGCGTATCTCGGTATTCCGCTCGTGGCCGGTGAAAGGATCAGCGAGCCGGTTGACGAGGAGCGTGCGCCGTTTCAGCTTGTCTTATCGCGTCTCGGCCGTGGTCTAACCGCGGTTTGTATAACGATAGCCGTATATCGGCTCGTTCAAACATCACGGACGGATTGCGTGGTCTTTCGCGATCACTGTTTCCCTGTGTTATACACGTATTCTACCTAACCTGACCTATCGGTCGAACGAACGATTTCAGTGTAAGTGCATACAGGCACGGCCAGTTCTCTGGAAAAAGAGAATCTTGATAAGAGATGTTTTCTGCTATGAGAAAATGGGTATTATTCGCTCATTTCTTCGATGTTTCTCCTTCGGTAGCCTCTAATAGGCATCGAGAGCAAACTTTTCTGGTTCCTGGGTAATTCGAAGTTCCAGGATTTCAAGTTGACTTTTAAATTCTTAGATTCGAAGGTTTGAAAATTTCAAAATTCTAAGGTTTCTACAAATTTGAAGCCTTACAAATTTTACAGCTCTAATTTCTAAGGTTTGAGAGTTTAACGTTGGGAAATTTCGAGATTCTAATTTCCCAAGTTTACCAAATTCCTCACCCTCTGCAACTCCAAACTTCACTTCAGTTATCCATGCTCTGATCGATCTTAATCTTTAAATTAACCCCAGCGATATTCGAAGTTCCAGGATTTCAAGTTGACTTTGAAAATTCTTAGATTCGAAGGTTTGAAAATTTCAAAATTCTAAGGTTTCTACAAATTTGAAGCCTTACAAATTTTACAGCTCTAATTTCTAAGGTTTGAGAGTTTAACGTTGGGAAATTTCGAGATTCTAATTTCCCAAGTTTACCAAATTCCTCACCCTCTGCAACTCCAAACTTCACTTCAGTTATCCACGCTCTGATCGATCTTAATCTTTAAATTAACCCCAGCGATATTCGAAGTTCCAGGATTTCAAGTTGGCTTTTAAATTCTTAGATTCGAAGGTTTGAAAATTTCAAAATTCTAAGGTTTCTAAAAATTTGAAGCTTTACAAATTTTACAGCTCTAATTTCTAAGGTTTGAGAGTTTAACGTTGGGAAATTTCGAGATTCTAATTTCCCAATTTCACTAAATTTCTCGACCTCTGCAACTTCAAACGTCGTTTCCATGGATTATCCTTGGCGTCCTGGCGTTTACTCCTGAAGGATGGCTCGAGGTCCCAAAGGTAGTATATATATCCTGCGTAGCACGCAATTACGCTCGGGCCGTCTAAAAAACTTGCTCCGCTCCTGGTGAAACGTTCGCGTGACTTAGTATTATACATACAGCGAGGCTAGGCTGCCGGTAATGCTGTATAATAAGCGTTTAGGGATGTGAACCGGACCTCCCTTTTTCTTTCCAAACTCTGGTTGTTTGTCCTTCATCAGCGTTTGCTTGTCGACGATCATCGAGAATCCTGTAGCGAGTTTAATAACGATCGTGTTGTTATTAAACATCGATCATCGTTTAAAGAGAGGTGAAACTTGCCCCCGAGTGTCGATGAGAAAACATTCTTGCTGATAACGTGAACGATGTGAAAGTTGGAGGAATTTTAAAAGGAGGAAATTATATTCACAACTTTTTCACCACTGAATATTACTCATTTTTTTTTTTTATCGATCTTTATAAACATCAAAGACAGACAAATATATGAAATAATAATTTTAATTAAACACAATGCTGTAATATTGACTGCCACGGTACTTTTCACGATTCCAGTGCAAAAAGCCAATTTAATTTAATCATATTATATTATTAAAAACTCCTATTATAATATATAGTAATCATCAAAAAGCATATAGAATGTGTTTATTATCACAAACAATAAAAATATTCTTTTGCTCGTTGATTTTTAATAAACTTTGTATTATTATATTTTCTGTTCATTTATTAATCAATTTTCTGTTCATGTAACCCAAGAATGATTTTTTGTTCTCTTCCCTAAGACTATCTATTCGTATTTACACTGACAGACTACGAATTTCATCGTAGCTGCACAAATATGGCAAGTAAACAAACTACGTTATAAAAAAAAGTTATCAATCGCCCTTTAATTATCATTCGAATTGCGGTATCAAAACAAGTGGTGACTGAGAATCATTTCTCGAGTGCAAAGGGTTAACAATAACTTATGCCCCTTTCATACTATCCTTTACAAAGGACTTTTCCAGGGAGAAAAGATTAATTTTTCGAAAATATCCTTCCCAAGGAGACATTCGACATTTTCTGTTAGAGGATCTAACGGACAGGAGGAAATTTCGGTTAATCGTTAGAAATGGGGAACGGGTTAATCGTAAAGGTGAAACGATCGGCATAACTCCGCGCCTCGATCGTACGTGTCGGTTGGTGGCAGGTGTATCGGTGGACGAACGTTTACGTGAGACGAATTCGGTGATCCGACGACGTTCTTGGAATCCGTTTACCCCGCGGAGAATATTATTTCCCCGGCTGTGACGAGGAGGAGAAGGGAGAATAAAAGAGGAATAAAGCGCGCGAGTTGGCCGGTTGCCAGTATCGCCTTTTGTTCCTGGCTGCACGCGACCAGCCTTCTCGACTCGATACTTCGCGTAGAAATGCTAATATGTTTCGATATAGGAATGCGCCACGGCGACGTTTCGTCAACACAGGGGGAACACTTCTTTTTATTCTTTTTATTCTTCTTTTTTTTTCCTTTTTAACACGAAAGTGTTTTACAGATGGGTGGCCGCTTCAGAAAATGTAACGCTAAAAAATGAAACGCTCTGCGACGAAGAGGTTAGGTTAGGTTAGGTTCAGTTCGCTCTGCAACGAAGAGGTTAGTATTCAGCCATACGTGCTACCGACAACATTTCTGATAAAATTACGTCAAGTGAGATGCAGAAGCAGTTGATTAGCGAAGAATTGAAGAATTAAAATCTAATATTACATTCATTTATACCAGAACATCAGAAAAACTGTGAAATTAGAATGAAGAAAAATAAATGTACCTCTGTACATTTCTAAAACACGAAAGTGTTTTGCAGATTGACAATATATAAAGACTCCCCATCTGTGAAACACTTTCGTGTTTTAGAAATGTACAGAGGTACATTTAATGTAATTTTATTTTCGATTAAAGATACATATTGAGTCGTCAGGGAAATTCGTGCCGATTTTTAAGTATATAAATAGAATTTATTATCTACGTAGAAGAGGATTGACTAAGAGTAGACAATTTTTTTTCGTGTTTGAAATTTGAAATTAATCGTCGACGAAGTGATACGGGAATTTTTGATTGATATAGGAAATGTTTTGGAATGTCGGTTAGGTTGATAGATGCGTGGGTAGTGCAGCTAGTGGCATTGTTTTAAGCGTCAGCCGGACGATCGATCGTTTAATCGATTTGACCCGACGTGATCGTAGCCAATTGATTTAGATGACGCTGCTCCGTTGGACCGTGAGCCTCGCGATTAGTCGAATCGATCGTTGCGTAACCGTGTCAAAATTAATGCCGATACACACTGCTGTCAACTCCACTGTGCTCTACTTATCTTCTTCGTATCTATCGCTTCTGTTCAGATGAATATTTTTCGTGTATTCGGAATTTTTACGTCAGAGGGAAAATTATAGAAGGCGCGTTGAGAATTTCGAGTAGCTTGGAGTTCGAAATTTTAAAATTCGCGCGCCTGGGATTCCGAATTGTAGAATTTGAAAAGCTCGGGATTCCAAATTTTTGAGGGCTTTCACGCTTAGGATTTCAAATTTTGGTTTTTCAAAACCTGTGATTCGAAATTAGAAAATTCCAACGCTTCGAATTCCAAACATTGGATTTCCAAAGCTTGCGACTCGAAATTGGAAAATTCCAACGCTTCGAATTCTAAAATTTAGAATTGTGAAGCTTCGAATTCCGAATTCTGAAGTTCTCGCTTTTCGAATTTCAAATTTTTAATTTCCAATGCTTGCGTCTCGAAATTAAACAATTCCAACGCTTCGAGTTCTAAATTTTAGAATTCTGAAGCTTGGAATTCCGAATTCTGAAGTTCTCACTCTTCGAATTTCAAATTTTTAATTTCCAATGCTTGCGTCTCGAAATTAAAAAATTCCGACGCTTCGAATTCTAAATTTTAGAATTCTGAAGCTTGGAATTCCGGATTTTAGAGTTCCAAATGTTGGATTTTCGAAGCTTGCGATTTGCAATAAATTAAAAAAAAAAAAACGGCAACGTTTGGAGTTCGAAAGTTTAATAGAATTCCAAAGCTTCGAACTGAAAGATTCGGAAACTTTAAAACGGAAAGTTTCGAGGGAGAAGTTCGTTAGATCGATGGTTGTGCGCGGGGCTTAATGTCACATGGTCTGACCCGCGATCAGAGCTGGTGCACACTTGTTCGAGAGAGAAACGGCGCGAGTGCGTGTCGCCATTTGCAGATCCGCGGCTGGTGCACGCCGGTCTCTGCACTCCTCTTATATGCACCGAAACTGGTTTGCACCTGATACCGGCTTCGTGATCGAATGACGCGTTTCAATGCGTTCTACCCTTCCTCCACCTCTTCTTCTTCTTCTTCTGCTTCTTCCTCTTCTTCTTACCCTCATGCACCGTACCCCAGTCCTTTTGCCTTCTTTTCTTCCACTCGTCGTCCCCTCTCGTTGCTCCTTTTTCCACCTTCACAAAGATCACGCGAGTCTCTCTCCTCCCTTTCACTCTCTCTCTCTCTCTCCTTTGCTCTCAACCCTTTGATTTATTTTCTGCGAAACTGCCCTCACGAATTCGCTTGAACGCGTTTGTTCAGCCAGCAAACAGAGACACTGGACACTGCTAGCTACCTTTCTTTTCAGAAAAGAAACCGAAGAATGTGGATCAGAATGTAATATTCATCGATCCTGTTAACCGTGGGGTAGATTAACACGTTGATGGAGATTCGATACTTAACGAAATTATCCATACTCGTTTGATACTTACGGAAAGTCAACGACTATCACCAATAAAATTAAATTGTTCGATTCTTTTTTTAATTTTTTTATCTCTTCATTTACGCGGTAAATTGTATCTCTATTTACACGATACTTTATATAAATATATAAACGCGATCTAATTTTACTTTCTAATAGAGGGACACAAATTCATACTTGAACGTACTAATTACCTAACTCTGATATTTTGTTTTTAATTGTTTCTAAATAAAAAATAAGTTCTTCCATTCATCTCCATAAAACAGCAGAAACAAGCTTGCACAACCATTCGAGGATTACACACGCACACACACGTGTATTTTTTTGTTATATAGGTGAGAATGACACACGTGACTCATCCTGCGCTATAATTTCCGGCGGTATCGAACGTCAGGCTACCTGTCTACGAAACGTACAACTTCCAGCGGTCGTAAACCGCGTTTCTAGATCGCGTTTCTTTCGCGAACGATTGCATTTCTCCACGGGCCGTGTCGCAACGGCGCGTTTGCGAAACCGCTTCGCTCCATAAACAAATCACAGCGCTATCAGCATCGAATAGTTACCAGTTTACAGGCAGCTCGTGGTTAATAGCCAGATCGAAAACCAGCCGCGTATCGCTCGCGGCATACGAACCGTGAAATCGTTAAGTATCCGAACAGATTTTCTTTTTTTCTTTTTTTCTCCCCTCTGTTCCCTCGGCGAACTTTCACTCGATCGCCACTGGTGAACGGAAGTTCGACGGGGTTAAACAACTTCTTTTTCCTCTTTTTCACATCTTTCACTCCGACATTTACTGTTTTAACCTTTCACGAACGGAGATTTTGTCAAAAATAAACGCTGTTTTAATGTTTGCGTTATAAGAACAGAAAGTGTGTTTTCTGTGGTTAGTATATTTTATACTGCAGTATTTTACACTTTTCAAAGAAGTCGTCTATATCCGTTTGAGTGCCAAGAAACGCGATCTCGCTTCTCCTGTTCAGTGCACAAAAGTGCCAGCTAATAGGTCTGTAGAATCGAACTAACTACACTTCTGAACTTTGTCAATGCGTGTTTTTACTGTTATATACCATTTATGGATGTTCAACTAAATTAAAATCCATGCTTTCGTAAGTTTCGAGCTGTTGTTAAAAAGAATTTTTTCATTTATTAAAAATTCTAAGTAACGTAAACGAGTAAAGGAAAGAAAAGACACTTGGCCAATTCTTCGACTGAATTTTTTCAAAGGTCCGTGGCACTTAAACGGATATGCAAACTCGATTTAGTCGAGCAGGTGTCACACAATAGTAAAAATATGATATTCATATACACGTAAAAATGATAAATTCACAATTTTTAGTTGAATTAGATGCTACGCTGAGTAAAGAGTACTAAAGAGTACTCGTAGTTAAGTGTTTATAAAATTTAATACAGGAAACATAGATTTGGATTCTAAGAAGGTCTGAATCTCTTTCTACAGGCTGTATTTCGGCTCTGGATGTATATTATACTGCGAACTTATGTGTTTCGTCGCTTAGAAACGATAAATGCACCTGGGGGTCTAAATACCGACACAGGTCCGCAAAGAAACGATAACCGTTTGATTTTAGTGAACCTTTTATACGAAATCGTGCCAGATTTAATGCACTGTTTTGTTTCGACGACTTTTTGGTTATACCAACTTTGGTGCCTCCTTTACGAAAGTTCGGAAGTTTTATTTTTAAGGTAGTAAGAGTGTGGAAAAGTCGTGAGTAGGATATTCGAAGGCGAAAAATTCCACTGAATGCACGTAATAAGAGAAAATGTACAAACTATTTAACTTCCATTGCTTTGTATAATATACTGTATTTTCTATCGAAATTCTACCTTTTTCACTGCACTCCCAAAAATACGAATTTGCATAAAAGTTTGCAATCTAGTTACGAGTGATAGATGTTAACGAGTAGCAGATTGAAATGTATGTACGTTTAATTGCGTAAAAAAGGTATCTTTCTAGCGTTGTTTAGTCTTAACAAGTACCTATTCGTTACTTTTAATTCGACGAACATTTCGAAAGAAACTTTCATCGGTGGAAATATTTCCTCTCACGAGAATATCTACGAATTAATAAGAAAGCAGGAATTTCGAAAGAATATCCGTATATATAACTGTTCGTTCGTAAGAAATCCACGAATCTTGAAAGTTCCTTCGACGAAAACAGTCTCTGGACGAGATATTTGTCAACGGTTGAAGTGGAAGATGATGGTAGGGCAAAGGCTGCAGCGTCCTGGCCGTGGTCCGCTGATAAAAAGTTCCTCGAATTCTCGATAAGGTGGAGTGGTGTGGTCTGATTGGACCGTTTCGCCGGATACTCGAGCGCTTTTTACCCCGTTGCCTTCCTATCTCTCTTTCTCTCTCTTTTAAGAGAGAGAGAGAGAGGCAATTCTATACGTGTCCTCGCATGAATGATTCCATTCAGTATCGGGTGAGCGAGGACGGGCAGGCGACATGATGCTCGATGAATTCGCGAGATTCAATCGACAGATTTCGTTTCTTAGAATTGTGTCCGGTCGCAGAGCTTATCTTGGCCCTCGTGTGTTGATTCTCGAGTACATCCGAGCTTAAGGGCATCCGGAAATCTCGAACATCGAGTTCTGAAGTTTCTCCTTCTCTTCGGAACTCGGAATTTCGCTGAACTCGACTTGTTTTTAATCTCAACTTAACGATTTATCTCCTTTCGACGTGTCTTCAAGATTGATCGTTTCTCAGATTTTTATGCACACTTGTTCCTGCATTAACACAGAAGAAAACCGTGTAAAGAGAGTCTACCAGTGTGAAAGAGACATTAACCCTTTGCACTCGAAGCTTTTGTGCTGAATTTGAAGTTCTCTTAGTTTCTTTTTCGCACAATTACTTGCACTTCATCTATGATTTCCATCGATTAAAATTCAAACAATTCAATGGTTCTGTTACATGCTACAGCTATTCACAGTTCTGTAACTTCTCTCTTTTTACATAAATACATTCTCAGTTACTTCTACGCGATGTTATCGAAATTTTAATAAAAATTCGCCTGTGGAAATTCACGCAAAGGTGAACGAACTGTAACGTGACCTCCACAGTCTAACATTGACTCTCGTTTTCTAAGGGAAATTTCGTTTTGAAATCAGAGAGCATCGAGATGTGGATCGATGTTTCGTGATTCTACTCTCCGGTCACTTCGAAGGAGAACGTCTTGTCTTGTCTGTCGCGTAGGGCACACTTGGAAGGCAATTTCTGTTATCAATGTAATATTCTGCAGCGAGAGGCCCCGGAAATGGCTCGTTGACTCTCGCCACGTCGCTCATTGCTACATCCGGCACGATGCTTGCCGGTACACAATATAACTTGATACACTCGAAAGTGGAACAAAAGAGTTCCACGGAACGTTTCGTCTGGCTCACGTGTAGACCTGTGTCCCGCGCAACTGTCCCGATAATTGCCTTCTCCTCCCCTTTCTCTTCCACTCTTTAGGATGTTTCTCCTTATCTTGCCACGTAGCGGATTTTCTTTATCGCCTGCCTTCTCCTGTCATCAATTCTCCCTTTAGGATACTGTCGGCTGAGATTTCACTTCAGAATTTACTTGGAAATTGGGTTGCCTTTTTTTTGTTTTGTTTTTTAAAGAATATATATCCCTCCCGCGTAAAAAAAGTGCCGCGCAAAAAAGAGACTCGCGTGAAAAAGAGACCCGCATAAAGAATAGACTCGCGTAAAAAAATGGACTCGCGTGAAGAAAAGACTCGAGTAAAGAAGAGTGCCGCGTAAAAAAGAGACTCGCGTGAGAGAGTGCCGCGTAAAAAAGAGACTCGCGTGAAAAAGAGACTCGCGTGAAAAAAAGACTCGCGTGGAAAAGAGACTCGCGTGAGAGAGACACTCGCGTAAAAGAGTGGCGCATAAAAAAGTGACTCGCGTGAAAAAGAGACTCGCGTGAAAAAAAGACTCGCGTAAAGAAGAGACTCGCGTAAAAAAGCAGACTCGCGTAAAAAAGAGACTTGCGTAAAAGAGTGCCGCGTAAAAAAGAGACTCGCGTGAGAGAGTGGCGCATAAAAAAGTGACTCGCATGAGAGAGAGACTCGCGTAAAAGAGTGGCGCATAAAAAAGTGACTCGCGTGAAAAAGAGACTCGCGTGAAAAAAAGACTCGCGTAAAGAAGAGACTCGCGTAAAAAAGCAGACTCGCGTAAAAAAGAGACTCGCGTGAAAAAGAGACTCGCGTGAAAAAGAAACTCGCGTGAAAAAGAGACTCGCGTGAGAGAAAGACTCGCGTAAAAAAGAAAAGAGCAGCGTTAATCTAAGAACGAGTGTACATAACGCGAATCCTTCATTTTCCTCCTCATTTATTAATGATTCATCCTTCCGACACCCCCCGACGTTTAAACACCGCGATATATCTTCGGTTCTCGAAGCTCTTCGACAACAAAGTTGCCGTGATAACTCGGCAACTGTTCTCCAGAACGATCCTCCTATCGTCTTGGTCCCAAAGCTTACGAGAAACTCCGCGTTATGAGTCGCTGAACTTGCTGCAGTGCACCTGCTCACGCCCTTGGAACTCTACACGGAGGATCTCGCTCGTGGAAACTTTCTCATACAAACGGGACCATTGTAACTTATTTCCTTTTTCTCTCTCGTGTTGGTTCTATTATAAAAGAAGAAACGCCAGTGTTTCGGAATAAAATATTCCGAGGGGTGGGAGGAAATATTATAAAGTCAAAAGCGTCGTGACGAAATAGATCTAAAGTACGCGAATGAAATTCTATCAAGTGAACAGTTCATACGATCGAACAGTTGCTAGATCACGCAATAAATTCAGACAGTCGTGTTTTAATTACTATTAAACAATAACAATAAAGAAAACGAAGAAGAAACGTGGAATTCTCATACTACCACTTTCCATAGAAAAAGAGTCAGATGGAAGAGAAAGAAAAAGAGGAGGAGCGTAGAATAAGCCACGTCTCGATCAGAACTGGCAATCGTATCCGCGTAACAAAATATCCTTGGTCCAGAAAGAAAATCTTGCGGTGAGTCTGGCCTTATTCTGTGTATCGGGTGTCCAGAAGTTCGACGTCCAAAGACCTATATATATATACACGTCTCTTTTCTTTTTCCCTTTTATTACTATCCCTTTTTTCACCCTTCCACGTGGATCTTCTCTCTTTCTACGTTGAAGGAGAGTCTCCTCTTAAAAAGGAGCTCTTGAACGGAAGCTGAACAATGAAACGTAGACTTCCGTTGGCCATTCTTCGCCCAATGCCTTCTCTCTTTCGAAAGTTTAGACGTCTCCCCGATGTTTGTATCTATCTTATACCTCGAGTGGTCTCTCCACTTTGGAAACTTTCGTATATATACACATGCCTACAGTTGGCTGCCGACCAAAAATACTTATACGCCTCGCAGACAAACGGAAGAATCGGTAGGAAGACACGTTTATCGTCCCTTTTCGCTTCTGGAAGATGTCTTTAAGAGAAGAACTTGTTATTAAGATATCAAGATTCTTTCTCTTGAGAGTATGTAACTTTCTTGGAAATTCTTCAACCTTGGTTTTTCATAAGGGAACTTGGTAGCAGAGGGTCCTTTGCTTAATTGCTGGTTACTTTGCTTCGGTAATTCCCTTGTATTATAGAAGAGGTTCGAAAGTGGTTCGTTTAGAGGTTAATTTCAGACGAGTTCAGAAACTTAGTTGCCACCGGCTAGGTCTTTTCGACCGATGAATAAATCGTGGCTCAGCTTGAATCGAGATCTGGCTGGTGGTAGACGTGGTATCCGAGCGAAGGCAATCTTCTTGATGGTGTTCCGTTTTATAATTCAAGTGTTAGGATGAAATTTGTTGCATCTTATGAAGCAAGAATCTTACATGTTCAACCGGTGAGATTACAGATTCTGCAATTGCGAAGTTCGCCACTTGGAATTCTCAGATTTAGCAATGCATTTAACACCGAAATTAGTTCTAACAGTCGATGCGAATCTGTAAAGTCGGGTAGATTCCTCGATGCACTTTTCTGTATCTTTTATACTGATATTTTATCTTGAATAGCATGTTCAGATGGTGAAGAGTGCTTCTAAGGAGTCGAGTGTTTTCAGTACGCGAGTGTTTTCAAAGTCGTACGTTTTAACTCCGGAACAGTCTAATAAAGCCATATATTACGGTAAAAGAAATGCACATTTCACACGCGCTTTTTATTTTTTTAAGCACAAAGTACCCTACGTCACAGTCCTAAGAATACTATTTCGTTCCTTTGCAAATTTCTTTCTAAAAATCTCTCTCGATCTAATTGTTGTAGTACATTCATTAATAATAACACGTTCTCACGTATGTTCGACTGTGGATAAACTTAAAAATTGTTTAATGTTCCTCAAAGAAAATAATCGAATTGGCCAATCAATGTTACTGTCACATTCCATCCAACGATTATTAAACATTCTACATTTTTTAACATTTTAAGTATTTAAAAAAATTTGTAACAAATTTCGCTTTTTCATTTCGAATCGAACTGATATTTCATGGAGGATGTGTCCTACTTAGAGCTAACATCTGAATTCGTTACAACTGATGACGAAAGTAATTCCCTCGAGGTGATCTTAAGTGTAACTTACACGACTTCGAGTACCGTTCATTGCAAGTTTATCGAAATTTCGTATTTTCCAAGGAGCAACATTCTCGAGAGTATCTTCGAGTTCGTTTAACTTAACCTTTGCACGATGCATAACGATAATGAGGAATGGTTGCAAGTAACATCTCCATTAGCAGGTGTTCAACCATTGCGAAAAGTCCAAAGTTGAAAAAATCATTCGAACCTGGTCCCATTAAACGCACGCGATACAACAAACCCAAACTCTGTGTATACTTGATAAAGGAGGAAGATGAAAAAAGGAATAAATAAAAAGGAAAAGACTACTTTCTCCTTACAACCACGTCATGTTATACCTTGGCAAAGTTGCTACAGATCTTGTCGTACATGTAGCAAGTTCGGACTGGATCGAGCTGACCGATCCACAAGAAGCATCGAGGCACGGTTATGGTGTTTCAGTATAGTTGCCGTGCCGGGCCCCACTTTAATAATCAATAATTTCCCCCCGCGAGGCCCCAGGGCTGCACGTGCACGGACCGTGCCACGATCGTGCCGTATACCTGAGATAGTTTTGTCCGTTCCACTTACGTTAAGTATACAGAAATGTTGGACAATAATTTCCCCGGCTGGTATAGTGGCTCCCTTCGAAAAGTCTGCTCGGTCTTTATCGTGGTCGTTTTATTTGACAAACAACGCCCGAGGTGTGCACACTTCCTCCCGGGAATAGAGGCCGATTTTTCCGGATTTTTTTCTTTGTTTTTTTACATGGCTGTGTCACTTTTTCGCGTGTCACTGTGTCACATTTAAAAATTCTCGCGAGAATGGCGATAGATATAATTGAAAAATGACTCGTTTTATATCGTGTATCGTATGGTGCTTTCTTCTATATAGAATTGTAATTGATGATTTATGGAACGAACAACTGATACAACGAGAATTTCTATTTAAACGAGAGTTCATTTCGAAGCGGAAGTAAGAGGTATCGTATATAATCGACGTGCAAGTGAAATTTCGTTCGAGACGACGATTATCGCGTTGGATGATCGAAGAATTTCGAAAGGCAAAAGAAGGAAGTGACGAACGAGTTGGTAAGAGGAAATCGACGACAACCGAGATCTAGTTCGTCACGATTTTGCCGATAAAGCGGCGCTTCCGGTCTCACCTGGCCGCACCTGTATCGGGTGACTAATCGACCGCCGTCTGCAAGATGTTGCCAGCCCGAGGGTCTCCTTTTCCTCTTCCTTCTCCCTCTTTTCCTTTCCCTTCAAGTGATACTAATTGTACTCGAGAATTCCTCGAGCATCCTTTCAAATACGTATTATAATTATTATATTTCAATGTTACGTATTGATAAATACATACTTGGATCAAACTCTGTTGTATGTATATATCTAGCAAATAAATATTCAACAAACACGACAACTAATAGTAGCAGCCAATTACGGCGACTGACAGTACGAATATCGCATCGTGCGTCGCAGTCGAAGGGTTAAAACAAAAAAAAAAAACAAAAAAAAGAGAGGAAAGGAAAGCAAGAAGGGAGAATGCAACGTAGAAACCGGGTCCGTGATTGAGCAACGCAGAAATCTCGGAGAACAATTGCCCTCGAGAAATGATATTATAGATAGCTCGTTCAGATTGTCCGGTGTCTTAAGGTTTAATTTCGTTCTCGGGCCCGCGCACGGTCTAATCCCCATTTATAATCTCGAAACGCGGTGGAGGGAAGGCGAGATTGCTTTTACGCGAGAGGGTCGTGTTCCCGGCACGGATCACGATTTAATCCGCGGCGAAATCGTGAGCGCCACGCCCGCGCGCGCCACACGTCAGCCCTGACCTTTTCGATAGCCATGGATCGAACGATAACTGGATCGATATCGCGTTACGTGCTCGGTGAATACGCGTCAATTTACCAATTCCGTACACGTGGCATTTTACCGATCGAATCGGACATCGTACAACGTTCTATCGTTTTTCTTTCCTTTCTTTCTTTCATGTTTTGAATTTCCCGCGCAATCGAACGTTTCTCCAAATTCTAATTAGAGGCCGAATAGTACTTTCAATTACCGCCACGATGAATTCTCTATGCATCGAATCCTCGATGCTCCCCAATTTTCTAGCAGGCAACTTTTCCATACCGCCGAATTTCCTATTTTTCGTTCGCTCGCACGTTCAATTTCCTACGCAACCGAATTTCGCACGGTTTTCCAATTTCCTCCGCGTGGATTTCCCTGTGCGATCAAATCTCCTATTTCTCAGCTCCTCGTATATTGTATTTTTTTACACGGTTCAATTATCAAGCGCGTCGAATTTTCTATAGAAACGAAATCTGCTACGTTCTCTCGCCACTTTCCGCGATCAATTTCCCATTCTACGATCACCTGTAAGCTCCAGTTTTACAAATTCTCTGTGTTTATTCAATTTTCATACAGGGAGAAACCTAGAAAACAACGTTTTAAACTAGAATAGACGCTTATCGTGTATTATGCAGCACAGCTGGCGCGAGGAAGTCAGAGTGTCTCTGTCAGAGTGTCCACGGTGCGTGAAGACCGTTTCGGTGTCTGAGCTGAACCCCTCCTGGCATGTGTATCGTTTCGACGATAAAACTTCCCCTTTCGATCTGTGTCCAGAAGGTGGATCGAGGATCGTGGGAACCCCCCGTCAACTGACGCGTGTCACTGGCCCTTTAAAACCCCGATGCACACGTGTACAGACGCGTGCGTAATATCTCTGAGTGCAAACAGGGGTGGAGAGAGCGTGTGTAAACGGGGTGTGGGCAGCGTCGCTTTTGTGGGAATCCTCCTCGAATGGATTCCCATCGAAACGAGCTGCTCGACTTTTCTGGACGACGATCGCGAGATCATTGTCAACATCTAACTCTTCGAGCTTGACTTGCGCTCAAACTGGGCATATTCAACTTTGGATTCTCGAGATATTCGAGTAATTCGGATTATTTCGAATACGAACTCTTTATTCGGGTAATTCGAGTGCAGATTTATCAAGTATTCGGTGCAATTCGAAACTAAAACCCTTCGAACTGTTCGAGTAATTTCAAACGTGAATGTGTATAGGATTTACAAAGTATTCGTTGCAATTCTAAACTCAAGCAGTTCGAACTATTCGAGTAATTCGGATTATTTTGAATACGAACTCTTTATTCGAGTAATTCGAGCGTAGATTTATCAAGTATTCGGTGCAATTCGAAATTAAAACCCTTCGAACTGTTCGAGTAATTTCAAACGTGAATGTGTATAGGATTTACAAAGTATTCGTTGCAATTCTAAACTCAAGCAGTTCGAACTATTCGAGTAATTCGGATTATTTCGAATACGAACTCTTAATTCGGGTAATTCGAGTGTAGGAGAGTCATCAAGTATTCGGTGCAATTCGAAACTGAAACATTTCGTTCGAATCCTTTGAATATGAATTTTTTACTCGGATAATTCGAGTGTACGGATTCGAAACTCCAGCATTTCGAATAATCGATCTATTCGAATAATTTCGAATACGAATTCTTCATTCGTAAAATTCGAGTATCATCTGAAATCCAAACGCTTCGAGCTATTTGAATAGTTCGAATCACTCGAGTTATTTGACCAGCTGAACTATTCGAAGATGAAATCCGAATTCCATTAGCATTCAAGTATTCGAGTACACCGAGTATTCGGATCCCCGTGACAGCCTTATTTGAAGTGCAGAAAATTCGAAAAAAATTCTCGCAATCCAGAAATCGTTCGCTTGGGTGGTCCTGAAATTCACCTGAGCATCCAAAGAAATTACGTATAATCGCAAAACGAGTTCCCTTTCTGTGTATACGCGCGGTGTACACGGATTTCTTGTCACCGTGCGCGAGAGCACGTCGTGTAATTGACGGAAACGAACCGGCAGTGATCGCAGCAGGTGTGTCACACAGTTTCTTTTCGCACCTCGAGAGGATCGAGCGTTAAACCAGCTATGTTGAACGAACGAAATAAAAAGAAATACCTCTCCGAGCGTCTCTGAACCGTCGACTTTCGTGTATAAACCGGCTAATTGCGGTCGTAAAACGTCGTGAAAGTCGCCACGACGAAGAAATCATACACACAGCTGCTTGATTCGGCAGTGTTAATCGATC
The DNA here is from genome assembly GCA_951804975.1 of Anthophora plumipes. Lineage (NCBI taxonomy): Eukaryota > Metazoa > Arthropoda > Insecta > Hymenoptera > Apidae > Anthophora > Anthophora plumipes. The sequence continues at coordinate 16,135,045 of OX638122.1, read as the reverse complement.
GATTGCTCGTCAAACCTCGTTCCCGCCTTCCTTTCAAATCAAGCTGTGTGTTTAACGCTTCGATATTACACACGTTACTTTCACGAATGATTTACAAGCGGTTTTACGTATGATTATTTCTTTCCTTTCTTCATGGTACCTGAAATATTTCAGATAGACAATTCTCGACAGAGTAGAACGTTTAATTAGAAGACTTCTAATCTTTGTTACGATGTGATTTAAGTGAAGTTAGTTCGTAGATTGATTGGTTGGTATATGTATGTCGATTTATACATTGATCTGGTCTGATCTATCGGGGATTAACGTAGACTTAAGACAGATCGGAAGAGAGGTTGTTACTCCAGAGATTAATCTGACATCGGATTGGTAGGATTTCAGTGGAACAAACGGAAATTCCATGCGAAATCCCTCAAATAACGCGATTTTTCTTTATTAATAACTTAAGATCGGGGTCTTTATATCCATAAAAATGAGTAACAAGAGCGAGGAAATTAAAACGGCGCTTTACCTACGGGAAAATGGTCCCGGCTTATCAGTCTGGAGGTTGTGGATCGATTTCTGCCTTGATCTCTCAAATTTGTCCTCAGCTTTTGCAATGAATTATTTATTTTTACAAAAAATCATATTTAAAGTAAAGTATCAGGTTCAAATCCTATAGAAACTTCTTTATTTTATTAAACGTTCCCTGAAATCGAGAAAAAATTTCTTTCATCGCTCGAATCAATTCTGAACGCGTGTGTTGCGAAAGAGTTAGTTGAAAAATTAAGATTGGGTATTTTTGTTTCGAGAGATTGTCAGAGTGAAAAGGAGGGCACGAAAACACGGCGAACCTGTTCAGTGCAAGGTTCGAATCCGCGCGTGCCAACTGGCGCGAGCAACGAGTCGGTAAATTGACATCGAGGCCAGCCACTGGCTTAATGAGTCGTGGGTGTGCCTGGGCCGTTAATTGCCGTGTAAAACGGCGGTACAACGCTCGCATGTATCCCCCACCCTTGTCATTCGACGACCGGACGCACAAACTTGACCGAATTACTCCTTTTTCCATCGCGTGACATGGCTTCCGTCCGTTCCCTCTTCTCTATCGTGAACCGCGAAATTCAATCGTGCGTGAATAAACGATCCCGCGGCGATCGATCGAGGAAAAATCGTTGCGGGCAGCCGTACGACTATCTACAGTCGGGCAGGTGTGTTTCTTGCGGCTGAGATCCTCGGCGTGTTAATGAGAATCGCGAGGAAAGGATTCTATTCTTTGCTGCGGATTTTTAGCTTTTCTTGGAATTGCTACGCGTTCAATTCTCAAAGTTTTGGGATTTCTACGCGTTGAATTCTTGGCGCTAGAATTTCTACGTGTTGAATCTTTAGCGGTAGAATTTCTAAGCGTTGAATTCTCAGCACTAGAGTCTCTACGCATTGAATTCTTAGCGTTAGTGTCCTTACGCCTTGAATTCTCAGCGCTAGAATTTCTAAGCAATTTTTACGCGTGGAATTTTCAGCGCTAGAATTTCTAAGCATTGAATTCTCAGCGCTGCAATCTCTGTGCGTTGAATTCTCAGCACTAGAGTCTCTACGCGTTGAATTCTTAGCGTTAGTGTCCTTACGCGTTGAATTCTCAGCGCTAGAATTTCTAAGCGCTGAATTCTCAGCGCTAGAATTTTTACGCGTTGAATTTTCAGCGCTAGAATTTCTACGCGTTGAATCTTCAGCGATAGAATTTCTAAGCGTTGAATTCTCAGCACTAGAGTCTCTACGCGTTGAATTCTTAACGTTAGTGTCCTGACGCGTTGAATTCTCAGCGTTAGAATGTCTACGCGTTGAATTCTCAGCGCTAGAGTCTCTACGAGTTGAATTCTCAGCGCTAGAATTTTTACGCGTTGAATTCTCAGCGCTAGAATTTCTAAGCATTGAACTATCAACGCTTTGGAATTGCCGCGCGTTGATTTCTCGGCGTTTTGGAATTTCTACGCGTTGAATTAATAACGCTTAGGAACTGCTGCACGTTGAATTCTTGGCGCTTCAGAATTTCTCCTCGTCGAATTCTCCTGGTTAAATATCGATCACCGACTCTTCCCGATCAAATTCGGTAGGATGGATCATTAGTAACCATCAACCGGTTCAGAGACATTATTAATGTACCATCGAGCACGACGGAAACGGTGGATCGTGGTATAGATCCGCATTTACAGATCGATTCATCATCGAACCACCGACGTATCACCGAATAGCTCGGGCTAATGGTTTCCGATCGACCGAGAAAGTCGTTTAATCGTTTCTCGAACTGACTGCCTGCTCGCAGGGTGGCTCGTTCCATTCTGGACGCGGTATTTAATTAAGCCTGGCGTTTCGAATTTTTACGAGTGGCCTTCGTGTACTGATCAAAGGGCCCGAAGTGTCGAAACTCGCAGCGACGTCCAAACCGACCGGTTTATAGTTTACATTGCTTCAACGAGCATTAATGGGAACACTGAACATTTTTGGAAGATTCCAAGCTTTCAAGTGCCATAGAAAGCTGAGAAAATAGAAAATTTAGAGAATGAGAAAACGAGAAAATAAATAACTCGAGGCAATTCCATGCATAGTGAATTTGGTGTACGGGCAATTAACCTGAGGAACAATTACTTGAATTCTATCTTACCACCACAATTATATCGAACGAACATTCAACCTAGGAAGAAGAGAGGAAAAAGGAAAAAAAGTACAAGGAGGAGAGGAACATTCTAATTCAACAGCGTCCAACTTCCGTTCTCCAATGGTATCTCGCAGCCACGATTCTCAAGAGGAATTGGCGACCCATTAATTCACCCATTAAACTCAGCAGCACCGACACCAGTAGGAAGAAGGCGGTTCAATCTCCACCGGGATAAAAACGAACCAGACTTCGCACCTTTATTTTCTCGCCGCGGCCTAATATATATGCAGATTACAGGTACAAGGTGTGCTTGGATTTTACACGCGGCGGTTTCGCTTTTTCAACCGCTCGTGTACCTTTTAATACGATACACCGACGTTTAATATATAACCCCCTCCGATCAGATAACAGATAAGAAAAAGAAAAAAAAGAGAATAATACACAATTTCCATCTCGCTTTGTTTTATTTAAATAAATAGAAATTTCTATTTTTTTCGCTTCTTCCTCGAGGAGAAATGGAATATCTTAGATAAATATCGTATTAGTTTCATCGTGAGGCGGTATAAATGATTCATATGGCCTGATTCAGGCGTATGTTGCGTTTTAATACGTATGCAGATCAAAGACGCGTTCGAATTTCCACGGAGGAGGTTTCGAGTACGGTGTTGTTGTACGCTGTGCAATGGTGATTCCATGGAGTAGGGTTTTATACATGGTTAGCGAGCAACGAGACGATGTACACCGCAACGGAGTGGCTGGAATGATCCGCGGAGGAGGCGAATGGTGACACGTGAAGGAATTTACGGTGTGTGGGTGGCGAGACGATTTCAGACGGAGGAAATTTGGTGTATGGAAGAGTTAGGGTGGAATGCGAGTGATTGGAAATATGGGAAATTCCAAGCGAAAGAGATTCCCAGGCGTAGAGATTTCTACGCGTGGAAAATTTTGTATCTAGGCAATTCTACGTGTTGGTAATCTCAAGCGTAGGTAATTTCAAGCGTAGGCAATTCCAAGCGTGGAAAATTCCAAGCGTGGAAAGTTTTGGAAGCAGAAAATTTTGAATATTGGCAATTCCAGGACGTCGGAAATTCTAAGCGTTGGCAATTCCACGCGTGGAAGATTCTACAGGTAGAAAATTCCACGCGTTGGGAATTCCACGCGTTGAAAATTGTAAGCGTAGGCAATTCCAAGCGTGGAAAATTCTGGAAGCAGAAAATTTGGAACGTTGGCAATTCCACGCGTGGAAGATTCTATACGTAGAAAATTCGAAGCGTAGGGAACTCCACGCGTTGAAAATTCCAAGTGCAGGCAAAATTCCAAACGTGGAAAATTCTACGCGTAGAAAATTTTGTATATAGGCAATTCCAAGTGTAGGTAATTCAAAGCGTGGAAAATTCTATACGTAGAAAATTCCAAGTGCAGGCAATTCCAAACGTGGAAAATTCTACGCGTAGAAAATTCGAAACGCAGGCAATTTCAAGGGGTGGGGAACTAGTAAAATCCATTACACAAGCTTCAATCAAGAAATCACGGAGTAACACGGCAATGTTAGGATCATCGAACGCATAACGAACGTCGTATTGTCCGCTGGGACTGTATCGTTCCGGTTCACGCGGAAGATACGATCGTGCTCGCATATACGAGGAGAGAGAAAGAGAGAGCAGGGTTGTTTCTATCCTCGTGTAACCAGCGTAGATCGAGGTACGCCATTAAGCTGGAATTCAGGTGTATTAACGATGCCGGTCACCGAGAGACACTAGCCTATGGTATCGAGCAACGTTGACCACCCGGTAGCGCTAATGGCACTCATGGCGGAACTCTTCGTTAGAGAGAGATTTTATTTCGCCTATCGTACATTCTGTACACCCGTTTATGCTCCCTGTCAGCCTGTTGCCACGGTGCACCTTCTGGGAAACGCCTGTTCGCGATTGCGTTTCGATGTCGGCCACTTTGCCAACGATAAGATACATCTCGATTTTTCTCTCGTCCTTTCTCCTCTCTCTTTTATTGTACCTTTCTCTGTGACCGCTCTTCCTTCTATGTGCCTCTGTATTATGACCGCTTTGAATTTTTAGCGTTCCGAATTCCAAACTGCTCGGAACTTTCAGCGCTTCGAATTCTGAGCGTTGTGAATTCTATACGCCCTGAATTCCGAACACTTAGAGTTCCAAGAGTGTCAAACACTGCCATTGATCTGAATTCTAAGCACCTGAAATCCTGAGTGCTGTGAATTCTAAGCGCCCTGAATTCCAAGTGTCTCGATTTCACAGCGCTCTGAATTCTACGTTAGTCAACTTTAAAGCGCTGTGAATCTTAAATGCCCTAAACTCCAAGCGCTTCAAGTCCCGAGCGCTGTGAATTCTAAGCGCCCTGAATACTGGGCTTCTGGAATTCTAAACGCCCTGAATTCCAAGCGTCTCGATTTCAGAGCGCTCTGAATTCTTCGTTAGTCAAACTTTAAGCGCTGTGAATCTTAAATGCCCCGAACTCCAAGCGCTTCAAGTCTCGAGCGCTCTGAATTCCAAACGGTTCGAATTCTGAGATTCTGAGCGCTGTAAATTCTAGGCGATCCAAATTCCGAATATACAAAATTCCACGTCTGCGGTATTTTACTCGTATTCCTCGAAATTAACGGAACTTTTTTCAACCGAAAAATTGCTCGAAGGAGTGATGTCAGTTTCGTTAAAAGTATAACTGCAATTTACTCGCGATACTGTCCCCCATAATGAGGATAACTCTCCACATCGTGTTTACCCAATTTTTGTTGCTCCATCTTCTTCTCTCTTTCCCTTTGAGTCAGAGAAAACTGCTCTATCAATACCGTACGATCAAACAAGCGAAGAGGATCTTTAAATCGACCAACTGGTCCTCCTCTCGGTTTTCAGGTGGTTCTGCCACTTCGACGACGATAATTACGTGAACGTGCCACGCCTGCTCAAGCTTCTGGACAACTACAATCCACGAGAGGATTGGTACCTGGGCAGGCCCTCGATACCAGCACCCCTCGAGATCATCAGACAGGGACCAGAACCCTCAAAGCGACCGGTGAGTTTTTCACTTCGACGAACTCGTAATCAAACCTCCTCCTTTTTTTTTTTTTTCCACCATACTTTTTTTGCGATCCGTTTTCGAGAAAGACATCGATGGAACATCGTTTTAAACTGGGACAGGTTAAATATACCTCAGTGGACGTGGGCCTTTAGGCTACTCGGATCGATCAGTGCCCTCTTTATGGTTTAATCGTTCGGTTGTTTTCTTTTTGGTTTGTAACGGGTGCAGCAGTCGCGATTCAAAGGTGATCGTGAGCGATCACTTGGAAAATGTTCATTTCAAAAAAGAATTTAGTATACAACTACTTTTACTGTTCGAGTAACTCGGAATAGTTGTTTGAAAATCGTCACGTTCGATTTCGAAAATTTCTAGGTGTTTATCTTTTACAAGTTCGATCGTTTTTATTGTACTGGGAGATTTTCAGAGAGGCTACGGTTGGAATTTCTATTTTATTGCCCTGGAACCGCCCTCTTCCGGCTCGAGTGGCGGTCAATGGGCACGTTAATGAGTAGCGTTTCAGTTTTTAGCAGCGGTCAGCGGTTAGAGGCGTGAAATTCATTTTGTCGCGCGTCACGGGAGGTCTGATCGCTGAGGACTCTTTTACTCTTGATATAGAAAGATAGCTAGAATTTAGATTACCAGAAAACATTTCAAAATATTAATTACCTCGAACTATTGAACATTCAACGAAACTTCTTGACTCGAAAAAAAGAGAAACGGAGGATTTCTGGACAATCTGAAGTTGAAAAAGAGTGTTGGGTAGCTCGAGACACGATTCAAGAGTGTCTGACGTGCACAGAGTCGAGACAGCGCGATCAAAAATCGATAAAAGGCCTGTCTTACCAGCGGACTTACGAGATACACGACGCGATTTCGAATTCCGCGAGATATGATCGGCCAGAGGCCGGCAGCCGACAGGTAAAACGGGCCCCGCGATCTTATCGGACGACAGTGTCATGCTATAAGCCCATTAATCCTTTTTCTCTTGCCGAAAAAACGAACAAACCTGTAGAAAGAGAGACGGTGGCACGTTGGAGGACTACATTTATCATACACGCTTAGACAAAGCTGTCGCTGCTGTCTTTCTTCTCCTCTCAGAGGATCTTTAGTGAAAGTGGCTGACGTTAAAAGGGGATAGAGAATCAGAAATTCTTCCTTTACATCAGACGTGTCGTTGAACGTGATTCAAATATTACAAGAGGAAAAGTGAACTCCACGAAATAGTCTAATTTGAATAAAAATTGGAATAAATACACTCCCGTCCATAAATCATCGGACACTTGTGCTTCTTGAGCAAAATGATTATTAGCATGCAAATACAATTTGCTGTTGCGAATTTATAATATATTTTGTTATTTTTATCTATTTTACGGTTAGATTTGAATGCTAAGTTAAAAATGCACATGTATAACATGAATAAATGTTAAGATGAAGAAGTATTTATTAAATACAGCTCGAATTCTATACGATGTTATTCTGTATACACATTTGGTTTACTTCGACAGTTCAAAATTAATTAAAGAACATATCTGTAGCTTCATTAAGTATTTATAAACAATTTAAGAAGGGTTTTTTTACTAAATAGAGGCTAACATGGTGCTGAGAAATTCCATCGTTCAATCTTCTTCATTTTTAGTTCGACAGTTCCTATAATCCCAATAAATACTTCTAGAAAAGAATTGTTTATTTAAAAATCTTCAGTTACTGGTTACTGTTGCAAAAAAAGAGTGTACTGTTTGAGAAATTACGGTAAAAAGTAGAATTTCGAAGTCCGCATTCTAATTTTAGTAAGTGTCCGGTGACTTATGGACGGGACTGTACGTTGATACTATGAATCTACATCAGATAGATATTTCGTTGTAAGGATATGTCATTTTTACACTTTCTTCGTCACGTGTTATTTCCTTCTAACCACTTTCACGCGATATTAATGATATTCAGAATTCCTAAAACTTCTGGCAATTGCAATGGTGTTACACTTACGCTTTGCAGTGTGTCTAACGTGTTCGTTTGCATTCTACTTCCTCCAAACGGTATTCTAAATATATCTTGATCATAAATGACAATTAGTAGAGGTGATTTTTACATCTAGGAATAACGAGCGATGATAGAGATCAGTTTAGATCGAGAATGACGAGTTAGCAAACAACGTAGACGATAAAATGATAAAGCTGATAATTGGAATGAAAATTCGGAAAGTATGAAACGAATAGAAATATTTGTTCTTTATCTCTTTGAGGCACGGGATTTCAGATCAAAAATAGACCCATGTTGCACAGGAATTTTTTCGGGTTTTAAATGAAACAAAATTGGTATATTTTTATTAATAAACGTATAACATCATGTAAAAACATAACAAAATAGTGATTGTTTGAAGACATTAACAACTGCTTTACATAAATAGGGCGAAATATAAACGTATGCACATGCAGCTACGGCAAGATTTCGAGGTGGGACATTTTTCTCACTTTAATCCCGCCGTGCCTCAAAGAGTTATACAACGCTTCTTGCTGATTGCAAGGTATTACGGATTTGAGAAGTGAGCAGATGGTTGGAAAATGTAAGGATGAATTATGGTTTCGATATCGAGCACGCGCGTTTTGAGTAAACATGTAAGATCTGTCTCTAGAGACCACATAGGTGGAGTTGGAACGGAAATGAAATCGAAACCGGTAGCGAGCAGATGGAACGATAAATCTGCACGAAAGCCAGAGGATTCTGGTTCGTCTGTCGCTGAGATTAAGCGTTTTCTTATAAGAACTGATCTAACCCATTCATCAACTCGACCCATGGATATCTCTCTTTCTCCGATTTCTACCCAGTCTCCTGTGCCTCGTTAAGCCCTAATCACCGGTCTCTTTCCATTTTTCCAACCTCCGTCTCTTATTCCGAGTCGTCGACGAACTTCTGACGTTCATTACCCCTCGGCCAGGTGTTCGAGATAAACGGGCGTCGTTTATTCACGTCGCCAATTAGAATACCAGTCGTCGAATCGTTTCATCGCGGTGATATATAATGGAATAGCACAGCAAAGGGTTCGGATACTTTCACGAGCGGTGAGAGTTCTTTCAGAATTTTGGGGAAATTTAAATTTTCGAAACTTCGAGATACAGAGAGTTCAGTTTTCTTTCTGTTTTCTATACGGTTGAAATTTTAGACCGCTCAGAATTCGACAGGTTTTAAATGTATATACTAATCTTCCTTCATTTTCGTGCCGTTTAAATTTTGAGACGTTCGGAATACAAGGCGATTTAATTTTTGGAGTTTTCAACATTCGAAGCGAGTAAACTCGAGGTGTTCAAATTTAAGGCGTTCAAGCTTCGAATACTTCCTCTACTTTCCTCAGAAACTCCCCTCTCTATATAATAACACTCCGAAAAATCTGGCGATCGCTGAAATCACCGCAAAATTCGTCAGCTTACGTGAAATTACAGGTTTCATAGTAAATAGAGGTGATCTTACCCGACTCTCCTATAGATTTTTAATAAAATTGATACGTACAGGGTTACCTAAACATAAAAAAGGAAAAGAAAGGAAAAAAAGAAAAAAAAGAAGCGATTGAACCACAATCGTGAGCCAAGGTGGACTATAAGTGGGTTACCATGCGCGTTATCGATAGCCTCGCAGCTCGATCGACTTTCAAATCGGGGGAGAGGGTTTGTCTCTCCCTCCGTATTTCTCTCTCTTTCTGTTCGTTCGTGCAACGATACTGGTTCGACCGGATCGTAAGAAGGCTGAATGAAGAGGACCTCGAGGATAAGGTGGCGGAAGAGGCGGGGTGAAAAACGTGGAACATATAGAGGAGAGAGAATCCGTGGCTCCCTTTATGCCAGTCGTGTCCACCGAACAATGTCCATTCACTCGAAACGACCGAACCGATCTCTTCGGAATAAAAACGGGGAAAATGAGCCATCGATACCCCTTGCGCAATCTTACGTAACTGCTCGACCACTGTTTATTCAAAGGATTTTTAATATCGAAGGAGTAATTGTTAGGTTTGAACGCTACTAATTGCGATCGATCGTGAAGCGTTAAAAATTCTGAGCACTTCGATCTCTAGTTGCTTGAAAGTCGCGATATGCAGAATTCTAAGCGCTCTGAATTCGGCGCGTTTTGAATTCTGAGCGCTTCAGATTCTGGCCGCTCGAAATTCGGAAAATTCGGAACTCTGAGCGTTCTGAATTCGGCGCGTTCTGAATTCTGAGCGCTTCAGATTCTGGGCGCTCGAAATTCGGAAAATGCGGAACTCTGAGCGTTCTGAATTCGGCGCGTTCTGAATTCTGAGCGCTTCAGATTCTGGGCGCTCGAAATTCGGAAAATTTGGAATTCTGAGCGCGCCGAATTTGGCGCGTTCTGAATTCTGAGCGCTCGAAATTCGGAAAATTCGGAACTCTGAGCACCCTGAATTCGGCGCGTTCTGAATTCTGAGCGCTTCAGATTCTGGGCGCTCGAAATTCGGAAAATTCAGAACTCTGAGCGCTCTAAACTTGGAGCACTTGAAATTTAGCGCGTCCGGAATTCTAAGCGCTTTGAATTCTTAGCTCATCGAGTCCTCAACGCTTTAAATTCGTAAGTGTAAAGGAAAGAGGGTACAGAAAAATGCATGGATCTTGTTTTCAACGACGATCATGCGGTTTTCACGGCGCAGAAAGCTCCGTGTCGTAATCAACGACTGATCTGGCCACGGTAATTGAACACAGTCGAGAATTTCTCGTCTAACGATATAACAGTCTACGGGGAATTTACGTGCACTCAGGCTGATTTTAAATCCTCGTGCAATAGCAAAAGTCCCCGGTAATTATTGGTTAGTCGTTTCATTCTTTCGTTCGGACTAATCGATCTGATTTCTACAGATCGCGTATCTCGTATCATTCGACGACTACTAATTGAAGTTATTTAAAATAAAAAAAAAACTCATACCATCGAAAATTTTTATTCTCCTGTTCGTACGCTAATAAGAAGTCAGATCTGTGCGAGGATCTTCAGGCACGAAACGAACGCTCATTCACTTGGTCAATCTAAAATTCAGCGAGCGTTGCACGTGCACAGCCTCTAGCGGCGCGAATAGTCCCAGGTTAGGTTAACCCGAGAAAGAAATTCCGAGCGAAAGAAAACAGGAGGGACGAAAAGAGAGTGTGCTCGAGCTGAGTGGATAGGCCTGGGGAATGAGGTGAGGGCGGGAGGAGAGGTATTTCTCGGGCAAATATAATATACGAGTACGCGAAGCCCCCGGGGAGTAACGTCCACCATACTGAGACCATAATCTTGGCTGGGAGATGGTACCACACCCATGGGGGGTCGGTTAGATAGCCGAGGACGCGCTCTGGACGCCGCACGAACTGCATCGCGTGGCTCACGTGCAGAAAACAGCGTACCCTAGACGGTATTGTGGAGGAGAAAACCTTTCACTCGTGTCGATGCTGTGTATTGTAATACTCGAGGATAGAGGAAGAGAGAAATCTGGTGCATGGTTCATTTTAATTGCAGACAGTTGGTATTGTTACATAGGAACTTTTGCGAGAGTTATAAAAGCGGTGAATTCTGAGCGCTGCGAATTCTAATTGCATTGAAAACCGAGTGCTCTGAATTCTGGATGCTCTGAGTTTCTAAGCGCTATGAAATCTAAGCGCGACGAATATCAAGCGCTGTGAATTCTAAGCGCTCTAAATACCGAGCGCTCTGAATTTTAAGTGTGACGAATACTAAGCGCTATGAATTCTAAGCGCGACGAAGACCAAGCGCTGTGAATTCTAAGCGCTCTGAATTCTAAGTGTGACGAATACTAAGCGCTATGAATTCTAAGCGCGACAAATACCGAGCGCTCTGAATTCTAAGCTCGTTGAACTCTGAACGCTATAAATTCTGAGCGCTAGGAATCTTCTCGCTCCTGAATCACCGTAAAGAAAGGTCTGAAATTCTTCGTTGTGCCGCTTTCAAATCCCTTCACCACGCAGTTAGGCTAGTCTTCTACAACTTCCTGGGTGATATCAGTTCAGTGGACATTTCGAAGGTCTAATCGGACAACGTCGATCGTTTGGTTTTTCATTCTTTTGCCGCTGGAGTGTAATTATGGGTGCATCGGCGGCACTGGTATAGTGAGCACCACGCCCCCGGTGAAAGGATGATATCCAGGCTCGGTTGCACGCGGCAGCCGGTGATTTCAGTTGGCCGGTAGGCCGATCCAGCCTCGGGATAACCTGCCGATGAACCGTAAACCAGGAACTTATTATGGGCTCGTGTAGCTCGCGCTCCAGCTCGCGCTCCAGCTCGCGGATGCTTTATTATTACGACTACCAGACGAAGGCGTGTGTAACGGACGTTGCACGTGTTTCTAGGAGGCTAAAGGATGTGGACGTTGTTATAGAAAGGGAGGTAATTTGGGGATTCGAAGAGGAATCGAATAAAGCGCTCTAAATTCTAAGCGCTTCGAATTCCAAGCGCTCCGAATTCTAAGCGCTCCAATTTCTATGCGCTCGAAATTCTTAGTGCTCGGGTTTCAAGCGCTCTAAATTCCACGCGCTTTAATTTCTAAGCGTTTCAACTCTAAGCGCTCTGAATTCCATGCGCTCTATATTCTAAGCGCTGTGAATTCCACGCGCCCTAAATTTTGAGCGTTTCAACTCTAAGCGCTCTTTATCCGAGGCGCTGAAATTCCAAGCGCTCCGATCTTCGATTACGTCGATTTTCAAGCACTCTGATTACTGAACGCCCTCAGTTCGAGCTCCGTGTCTTTCGAAATCTAAATTTAGCGAATCGCAACATTGAGCGTGCAGCTGGTTAATCGAAGTACGAAAGCTTCGCTAAATATAGACATAAACTGATACTCGTCGAGTTGTACAAGCAACAAATGCAGGTACGTTTTCTTATCCAGAATGTTTCTTTGCCGGTGTTATTATCCATATCGCTGGAATCGTTGGTTTTGCCGGTTAGATTACCTGTGTCCCGGCGAAGAAATGCGAGGCAAGGGGAATTATAGGAGCGTATTAGCTCGGAGCGAGTTTATTGCTCTCGGGTAACGACCCAGTGCAAACCTACGACTGATAATTACGTTCCTATATTTCTTTCCGCGATTCCACGCGTCCCATTGTTGCTGTCGGGACCAATTTTCTTCGTGCAGCTGCTTACGTAAATCTTTTTGCGCCACTGCTACTACCTGCTAATTTCGAGTTTCGAACTTTGAACGTTCATTCAAATGCTCACTGCCAATTCCATTGAAAATCACGAAGACGGTTAATTCTCAACGATCTGAATTTCAAGTGCCTTCAATTCCGAAGTTTTCAAATATTTCGAATTCCAAAAGCGCTTTGAACTTGGAATGCATCGATTTCTCTATGTCTTTAATTCCATAAGCCTCTTAAATAGTGAACACTTTGATGTCTGAACAGCTTATAAGATCACTATAATCCTTCGTTCTACCAATTCACGTTTCCATATCATCGAACCATGTCACGTTCTTATTAACAGATAGTATTCTCCGTTCGACAGGGCCGAAAATCGAAACACGGCTGGTTAGAGATCCTCCAACGATCCCTCGGCTAATTAACAGGTAGACGTTGACGTTGAACCATTCTGTCGTAACTCCATAGGGTGTCGACTAATTCGAATTTCCGTTCCCTCCACTTTCGCCCATTTAAACGAGATCCCTCGCTGTATTCTCTGTGCTTCGATACGAGAATCGACGCGGGGATTTACTGCTAATTGCGCGTCGAATTGCTAATTGGAGACGTATTAATTAATCAGCCTCTCCACGTCAGGAGATACTTATTTTTCTTCAATTTCATCTCTTTCCTTCTTCCTTCTTCTCCACGGTATCTGAAACAGTAACGGGCGAAGAAGAATAATCAGCTCCGATACATAAAACAGAGGCAAATAAAGAAATAGAAATAAGAAGTGGGATAGGTTGTCTCGTTTATACAGGGTGACTCGAAAGAAATCATTCTTCTATTCAACGTTTTTCCCTCTTTGAAGAAGAGATACTGCGTCGCTTAGATCCTTCGATAGTTTTTCACAATACTCGACGTTCCTTGTCTGTGGAAACGAATCCCATAAGCTTTCCCAATGTTGCCCATACGTTCACTAGGTCTCGTCGATCGATGAACGTAAATCTGGCCGCGTTTATCGAAGGATAGGGCGCACAAAGAGCAATAAAAATTGATTGGTCGTTTGATCGAGCTCGTTCGACGCCCAGGTTTGTGATCTGGTATCGATGAGGATGTTTGTTTGAGTAGAGAGACGGGCGTCGTGCTAGCTGTAGTAATGGTTTCATTGTAGACGATTGTGTCATTCGCTGGAACCATAGGGAATTCCTAAGATATTTCCTATGAGACCAACAAGGGATCTAGATTCGATCTGTTCGCGGTAGGAATGTCGATTTTGCGGAGGTAGTACAGCGCTCATAAGTGTTTAGCTTGAATTCAGAATTTCAGGCGCTCAAAGTTCTGGTCGTTGAGAATTTCAGAAGCCCAGAATTCGGGGAGTGCAAAATTCAGGGCGCTGAGAATTCAAGAAATTCAGAAATCGAAGAGTTCAGAATTTTGGGCGCTGAGAATTCGAAAAATTCAGAATTCAGGGCGTGAGAATTCGAAAAGTTCAGAATTCGGGGCGCGCAAAATTCAAATCGCTGAGAAATCGAAGAGCTCAGAATTCAGAGCGCTGAGAATTCGAAAAATTCAGAATTCTGGGCGCTGAGAATTCGAAAAGTTCAGAATTCAGGCCGCTGAGAATTCGAAAAGTTCAGAATTCGAGGCGCGTAAAATTCAAATCGCTGAGAAATCGAAGAGTTCAGAATTCAGGACGCTGCAAATTCGGCATGCACAAAATTTGGGACGCTGAGGATTTGAGAAACTCGGAATTCGGGGCTCTCAAAGTTCAGGGCGTCGAGAATTCGCAAATCTCAGACCTTGAACCGCTTGGAACTCGATTCTGTCAGAACCTAGAGCCCCTTGGAGCTCGAAACCCTTGGATTTCGTGGCTCCGAAGTTCGTCCCCTCCGAAATGGCACAACTCTCAGCGGAAGTGCGTGACGGAAGAACGGAAACGTGCTCTCGCGTGGTGGTTTTCTCGTTTACGGAGTCGTTGCTCGTCGAGAAGGAAGACGGAGTGGGCTTTCGTGGCGGCGGGGCAGGAAAAAAAGGGGGAGCCGTAGGTGGTCACAGCGGGAAAGCAGCGAACCCGTGGCTCTCCAGTGCCCGTATTAATCATTCCGCGGCGAGGAGGAAGAGGAGGAAGAGGAGGAAGAGGAGGAAGAGAGGAGTGAAGTTGCGAGGAAGGGAGAATTGCGAATCGCGAGGCGAAAGGTAGACCGGTAGACCTCGGTTGAAATACGAGACGTTTCATTAATGCTATCCGTCGAATCCCCATCGCTGATAATTATCCCGCTACCAGCCGTTTTAATTGAGGGAACGCTGCTTTTTCGACCCGGCCCTGCAATTACACACGGGGAACCTTGCGGATCATTATTTACAAATTGAGAACATCATCGTGTTCGACGGAATTATAATTTTTGCTCTAATCCGTTCGAGGTTGTTAAAGTAAAGCATTAATAATTCTTATATTTCGTGGAAAACTCCATATCCTAAAGAAATTGGAAAATAACGGATTTTATTTCCCGGTTGTTTTATGCCACGTCGACCAATTAGGGTTTAGGGACGCCTGCAAATGTTCCAGGTATAAATGTACTCATTGTCACCATGTTTTACAAAGTTCTAATCGTGCACCCGTCTTGTACACTTCACCTAGAGCATCTTTATATATATATATATATATATATATATATATTTCTTCCATCCTCCTTTTTTAATATAATTATTATACATCTTTTACTCTACACGATTCTTTTATTTCACATAACCCCTCAACAGAGGTAAAGAAAATTTCATCAATTTCAAGTTTCCCCGAGACGTTTCAGAATGTTATTCGTTACGAAACGGGATAATCGACGTTCAAGTTCTCCGTTGACGAGATGATTTTAACACGTTTTATTCGTTTTCAAGCGATTCGATCTTTAGTTTCGCGAGTTTCTTCGCGAAGCTGAGGCGATTATGTAATGGAGTCGCATCGACCTTGATCTTTACGCGCTCGAAGGTCAGGTTAAGGGGGAGGCATGTTCTCTAGGGAAGACGGCTCGTTCCACGCGAACGGCTGCTGGCTGCGGTTTTCCTATCACCGCGACAAAAACCCGCGCCAAAGAGAACGCGCAGCGGCACCGATGGTTCGCCATGGGATCGCGAGGCATTCGAACGATGGATTCTTCACGCGACCCTTTATACTCTCGAAATACGAGCATCTTAAATTCTATCAACTTCTCTCTCACTTTTCTGCCGAAAATTAAGGTATCCTAATTAATCGAGAAATTATTCGAGCTTAAAAAGTGGAGAGCGATTCTATCTTAGACTCCATGATTCTAATAAATTTTCTTTCTAACGAAAATTTGCTATTTTGTCGCGTTTGACGTGAAAAAATAGAAGATCCAAACTTACCTCTCACTTTTCCACGGAAAATCAATTTTTCCAATTAAATTTAGAAATTATTCGATCCTAAAAAGTGGCGAGCGATTCTATCATAGAATCGACGATTCTAATAAATTTTCTTTCTAACGAAAATTTGCTATTTTGTCGCGTTTGACGTGAAAAAATAGAAGATCCAAACTTACCTCTCACTTTTCCACGGAAAATCCATTTTTCCAATTAAATTTAGAAATTATTCGATCCTAAAAAGTGGCGAGCGATTCTATCATTGACTCCATGATTCTAATAAATTTTCTTTCTAACGAAAATTTGCTATTTTGTCGCGTTTGACGTGAAAAAATAGAAGATCCAAACTTACCTCTCACTTTTCCACGGAAAATCAATTTTTCCAATTAAATTTAGAAATTATTCGAGCCTAAAAAGTGGCGAGCGATTCTATCATAGAATCGACGATTCTAATAAATTTCTTTTCAAACGAAAATTTCCAATTTTGTCGCGTTTGACGTGAAAAATTGGAAGATCTAAGCAACGTGTGCACATATTTAAGAAGTCGATAGATAGGTGCAGGCTTGGCCTCTAACACACCTATTCCCGCATTGGCCAGAAAATCGCGGACTGTTCGCAAACCGGAGGCACGCGGATGCGCGCCACATGTCCCGCATTCCGTGGTCCTCCTCTCTTTCTTGCCTTTCTGCCACTCACAATCCTGCAATCCTTTCTCCTCACCTCTTGCCCCCTTCCCGGAACTATTAATTAGCCAGCAGGCTCGCCTCCCGAACCATCTATTCCCTCTTACTCTGCTTCCTTACGCCTTTTCGTCATTATTTTCGCTCGTAGCAGGCACCGATGCCTTTCTATAGCCTGTATCGAAGTACTCGTTTGCTCAAGGCCATCCCCCTCTACCAAGCAAATCCTATATTACGTTTCGGTATTTTGCAAGACAAATTATTATCCAGCAATCTTTTCTATCGAGAATACGTCCAGATTTCTGTTTTCCCATTTTCTTTCTGCATTAAGTAAATCAATTTTCTTTTTCTTTTTTTTTTTTGAGAAAAATTCGGGGTTTTATTTATTCCTTAGAAATAAATGTACAAGAAACGTTTGAAAATCTAGTGTCAATTTTTTTTATTTTGAATACGTCCAAATTTGTGCTTTCTCATTTTGTTTCTCCATTAAACAAATCAATTTCTTTTTTTGAGAAAAATTCTGGGTTTTATTTATTCCGTAGAAATAAATGTACAAGAAACGTTTGAAAATCTAGTGTCAATTTTTTTTATTTAGAATACGTCCAAATTTCTGTTTTCTCATTTTGTTTCTGCATTAAACAAACTAATTTTATGGAGAAAAATTCGGGGCTTTATTCCGTAAAAATAAATGTACAAAAAAAGTTTGAAAATCTATTGTCAATTTTTTTATTTACGACGCTACATTCCGTTTCGGAATTTCGCAAGAAAAGTTATTATCCAGCAATATTTTCTATCGAGAATACGTCCATTTTATTTATGCATTAAGTAAATCAATTTTTTATGAAGAAAAATTCATTGTTTCGTTTATTCCGTAAAAATAAATGTAGAAGAAAAGTGTGAAAAGCTGTTGTCAACGTCGTTTCGCGAATTCCTCCAGAAGCGACAGGGAGAAGACGATAATCTTGAGCGAGTCGGGACAGCGTCGATCTCGTTGCACGGTACGCGCACACGCGGCGGATTTAATTAGAGCCACATCACCAGTGGACGCTCCACGGCACCGAGATAATTTCCCCGTCCCGTGGCTAACGAAATTAACCCGCTCTTTAACGAGCCTGGAAACACCGACGGACCTGTCCATAAATCCACTATCTCGAAAGTCCTAACACTTTGCTCCACTATGAAATTATTTTCAAAGGAAAACAAGCATCCTCTTTCTCTTTGCTCTATCTGAGAAACTATTCGAAGCGATCGAAACTTGCACCAAATTTTTTTCCCTGCTTTTTACACACATTTTCCCGAAATTTCACGTTTCTCTTTACCAAAATCTCTTTTTATTTTACGTTGGATGAAATTCGCGTTTAATTACGAGGTGCGTTATTCGACGTTTGTAATACTTGTGCGATAGTCCCCGGGGAAATCGAGTTAGGATAATTACAATCAAGAACTATAGCTGTAATTACAACACGTTTCCCGGACAACAGAGCAATCTGTGCACGCGTGAAAATTACCATCGATCCGTCGATTCGATCTCGGTGTAATTGTTAAAATGATACAAAACAAAATGCTAAAAATCATCTTGAAAAAAAAAAAATATAGAGACTTACTTCCACGATAGAATTCCATGAAATATTGATGGTCTCTGTCGATGGTTAAATTTGATAAATATTTAAGAATTCGTCACCTTTGCCAAATTTAGTGGTGATTATACATAATCACCGGATTAATCACATTTATGGTACCGTATATATATATATATATTTATATAGGATTATATATTATAAAGGACTCAAAAAGGGTTTAGGTAGTCAGTGACTCAGAGGACTTCCTGTAGAATAAATACTGTCGCAATATTACACGTCTAGAATTAAGCACGTCTTAAGGTTCGATAAATCTACGAACTCAGAGTATAATTGGATAGTAGAATCTACGCGAGACATATCGATCGTAGACGAAAGATTTTCTATCACACGTGCGGATGTCAAAGTGTTAATTAGCTCTGTGATGGAAAAAAGAAAAAGAATAAAGAAAAGAGGGGATAGAGAGGTTTTGGCGGGGCTGCGGAGACCTCGCGGAAATCACGGGCAGAGGCCGGAACGCGTTACGAACGTGGGAATCGTTTTCAGAGTGCACGCCGCCGTGAAACTATCGCGGCGATTACATCTTGCTGTTTACTCTGCCGGAAAATCAACATTATTTACGAGTGCGTCCGGCCCGTTCTGGACGCTAACCGAACGAATTTCGTCCGTGAATACTGATCGCTCCTCGTTGCCATTCGCCCGCTTCTGGATTCCTCTGGATCACGCTCAGTTTCCTCTCGAACGGATGCACCTTATTTATACACGATGAGACAAATCTCGAGAACGAGGAAAGAAACGAGAACTCCATTTCTTCCTTTTTTAACAATCTTTTATTACTTTTGTAGAAAGTGCGATTCTATGCGTTAGTTGATAAGAATTTCCTCGGAATTCCGTCGTTTCATATTGGAACTATGGACAATTACTGTATACTTATTTCTAACAAACCAGTCAACATGATTGGTCATTATTTTAATATTCCTATTGCAATTGAAATAACCTTTAATTGTATTTTCTTAATTTTTGGATAGTATTGTATTTTAAAAGTACACTTTTTTTCATATTTAATAAATTTATTATTAGCTAGGATAGTTATTGCAGATGGAAGTCAAGTATTTTTTGCATTTATCGCAGGTATTGTTGGTTTTATTATTAATTTTGTGTCGTATTTGCCGATATCTTATCTAACGTTCGTTCTGTTTCTAATTTTGTAGCAAGCTCTTCAGCTAATTAGGACAAAGAGCGCTTTGGTTATGGACCAAATTTTGATTCTCATTTTTTCCTCATCTCCAACACTCTTTACAGGAAAAAATTCAAGAACTTGTACTTTGAAGCTGAAAAGTTAGCGCAGACCGTGTTTTTCGAGAAATTGCGCGATATTCCGTGTCAAATAGCCATCGTTAAGCTCGCTCCCTGTTTTCTTCTGGACTACCAACACAGGTCAATTAATTCTCTTCCTATTTAATGCTGCTTTTACCTCGTCGATCATAACGCCTCTGTCTTGATGCTCGTCGATTCTGCACTCGGTCAGCCGTGACCGGTTTTTCCACGGCCTTGGCCGTGGTACACGCGCCTACCACTTTTCATTCATCGATTTTCCGCTTCCTCTTCGAGGAGATTCGAAGCCTACAGCCTCTTATTCCAGGCGTCAATACTCTGACTTATACACACTCGAGCTTTCGAATTTTCAAATCGTCAAACTCTGGGATCTTGTCAGTCTCGCAAATTTGGATTCTCAAATCCAAGCTCTAACTACTTTGACTTACACACTCGAACTTTCGAATTTTCAAATCGTCAAAGTCTCGGATCCTGTTTTTTCCACATCTTCGAATTCTCAAATCTAGACGATAACTCTGACTTATACACACTCGAGCTTTCGAATTTTCAAATCGTCAAACTCTGGGATCTTGTCAGTCTCGCAAATTTGGATTCTCAAATTCAAGCTCTAACCACTTTGACTTACACACTCGAACTTTCGAATTTTCAAATTGTTAAACTCTGGGATCTTGCCAGTCTCGCAAATTTGGATTCTCAAATCCAAGCACTAACCACTTTGACTTACACACTCGAACTTTCAAATTTTCAAATCGTCAAAGTCTCGGATCCTGTTTTTACCACATCTTCGAATTCTCAAATTTAGACGATAACTCTGACTTATACACACTCGAGCTTTCGAATTTTCAAATCGTTAAAATCTGGGATCCTACCATTCTCGCAAATTTGGATTCTCAAATTCAAGCTCTAACCACTTTGACTTACACACTCGAGCTTTCGAATTTTCAAACCGTGAAACTCTCGGATCCTGTTATTCTCGTATCTTTGAATCCTCGAACCCCCAGAAGAATTCTCAGACGATTACTAGATAACGTAAGAAAAGGTTAGGTTTGGTATTCGAGACGGAGGTTGCAAGTTGTGATGATTCGAGAAATGATCGCGGAGGATACAATGGCAGCTGCGGAGGAACGGGAAGTGATTTTGTAAGAGGGGTTTAAAAGTGCTCTTCTTTTTAACATGAAAAATGTTCGAGGATGCTGCAAGGTTTTTAAGAGTTGCGGTTGAAACGATTGCAATTAGTATAATGGGTGTAAAAATTCTTATTAAAACGGGAAGATTTTTTTTCCAGTCCACATATAGAGTGGAATCACTTGTATACGTGTATGAAAAAAAATAGATTACTTTTTCCCCAATTTTCTTTTTTTTTTTTTTTTTTTAATAAATTGTTCCTGAAGAAGTTAATAAAGAATAATCGGAATGAAGATTGCTGCGAATAAGAAGAGGATCACATGGGGTGGTTTCTGGTTCGATTCTGGGGTAATGGGTGATCGTTACTCATGGACATGGGGCGAGAGATTGGCCCCGTGCACGTCTCTTATGGCATTTAAGCGGTTCGCGTAGGTATTTTATCGCACGTGAGAACTCGGCCGCGAAGTAGAGCGGTCCGTATAATCGCCGGACGCCCGGTTTAAAGAAGAACGGGCGGAGAGTGCCCCCGGTGCAACTGCGAGTCCACTGGGAAACGATAATAACGGTAGGCATTAGCATCGTTGCGTATTCTGCCGCGAGCTGTGCTCTCGAAACACCTTCTGTCACGTTGACAAACTTCTTAACTTCTTTCCAACGGTTTCTTCATTTATCTATTAAATCGAATGAACTCTTCAACGAAAAAGAAAAAGAACGAGGACTGTAGAACTTCGAGTAGTTGAACTATTCGAACGATTCGAATACGAATTTTTCATTCGAATACATCGGAGGGTTTGAATTTCGAACTGTTCGGATCCTTTCGAATAGGAATTCTTCATTCGAGTCAATCGAATTATTCGAGTATATCGAAGAGTTTGAATTTCTAACGATTTCGATAATCTCGAATACGAATTCTTCGGTCGAATCATTCGAACGTGTCAGAGAGTTTGAATTTCTAACGATTTGGATACTTTTGAATGTGAATTCTTCGTTCGAATCATTCGAATATATTGAAGTGTATGAATTGCGAATGATTCGAGTAATTTCGAATAAGTCGATTTATTCTAAGAGCTTGAATTTCGTTTTTTCTTCGAATATTCGAATATCTGACACGCTATTTGTACAATACTCAACTAAAGCGAAGCGAAAATCAAAGTTGAAAAGTAACGGGGGTATAATTAAAGGATATTTAGCGAAGTGCGTGAAAGTTTCGCCGTTGGAAACGTTCAATTAAGCCGATGTGTTACGACCTGTCGATTACAGGCGACGGGGACGATCCTACCGTGCAGTTTCGTGCTTTACACACGAGGCAGACGAGGCTAGTTTCCCGGTGATTTTAACGAACAACCTCTCCTCGAGTAATTAGGAGCCGGTATTGTTCGCTCTGACCGTGTACACGTGACCCGTGACGACCGTACACGCCACGGTTAGCCTCGGCTGCGTGAAAACTGAGACTGACTCGGGTTCCCGGTGGAAAATCTAGGGGAAACTAATTAGATCGGTAGATTGCTCTTTCCGCGGGATTGAATTGCAGATCAGAGGTAGATTGGCTTGCGTAAAAGAGGAAACGAGGATTCTAACTGCGATACCGTTTCACGATTGTTCCCAGAGTCTCAGATTCCGGAATTGTTTAACTCTTTAAACCATCAGATTGTTAGATTTATGGATTAGAGGATCTTCCAGTTTCTTGGATTCTTCGACTCTCGTCGATTCTCAGCCTTGGACTCTCAGATCCTCGAATCTTCAGACTTTCTTACCCTGCAATTCGTATACTCTCAGGTTTCTAGATCTCAGGCTTGCACTCTCAGTTTCTCAGATTCTTAAACTGATCGATCTTTCAGGTTTCCAGATTTTCCAACGATACTTTCAAGCTTCCAAGTTCTCAAGCTCTCGAATTCTAAAATTCCCAGATTCCTAAATTCTCAGACCCTCTGCCACACTCTTGCGTCCTCGAATTCAGAAACGTCGAGACCCTTCAAACTCTCAGGTCCTCGATTCTTCGATATTTCCACCTTCTCAGCCTTTTGTATCTCCCAGAGTCTGAGAGCACCCCGCCCTCGTTCACACATAGAGAGCCCATCCCGGCCGTCCTATCAAACGCTCAGGAATTTAATCTCCGATGCCGTTAGCCGTGCACGTTAAACGTACCTAACGCACATAACCGTCCAGCCAATCGGCTGAGATCCGCGCGCAACTCAACAATTGCTCGGCTAAGTAGACGCTGACAAGCTTCGAACCCGGAAGCAACGCTTCGTGTACCACGGCTCGCGTCCATCGGGCAACAGATAGCACAGTTATTCGACGTATCTGCTCTAGCCGCTCTAATGAAACGGGCGTCGTCCAACGGGGACAGGTGAGCCTCTTCCACCACCATCTTCAGAACCACCTCTTTCCTCTGATCGTTTCACGGCGCGGCAACGCGTTCGAAGACGTGCTCGTGACCCCGTGACGCCCTCCCTGGCTCACCATGGAAAAGATTCCTATCCATCCAACCATGTGCAGAACGAGCCACGCCACGTACGCTACCTCCATTACTTCGATATTATTATACCGGCAGGTTTACGCTTTTCAATGCTCGTTTTACAAGGGAACATCCGGTGCACGGTGAATTCTACCTTTTTCCGCTAGTTTCTTTTCTTTTCTATTTTTCTTTGCTTTTCGTTTTGGTCAGTTTGGTAGCACGTGGACGCGCATCGCCTGATGGATATTGCTTGTACGCGATTATTCAATATCAGGCGAGATTAACGTCGCGTTTGTTATCGGTTGCTAAGCATAACGAACCTTGTAAATTGTGTAATACCAGTTTGGAATAGAAAAATCGAGGTTGTTCAGGTTAGGTCTCGGTTAACTTTATCAGGATTTTTCGAAGGAGTTAGGAATTTTTCAGAATATTTCTAAGATCAATCGACTGTGAAAATTCGACGAATCGGAATACCGAACGATTCTCGTATTCATTGGTGTGATTAAGAAATCAGTGGAAATAAGGCGACAGGGTGTACAATCTTGAGGCGTAAAAACTGAATGAAAGGGAGCGGGTATTAACGAGGTAAAATATAGACGATGGTGTAAAAGTCGGTCGTAAAGGAGTTAATTAGTCTGTGAGAGCTCGGCCCAATCCGGAAACCGGTAATCGAAGCCGGCAGAACTCGTAAAACCAGAGTCGAACGACGCGACGAGTGATATCTGATGTTGTGTGGGTGGGTATACCGTAGTATATTAGGACTAATGAATAGATTAGAGGGTCTGATGCATCGCTGACCGTCTCTGTTGCTAGGAAAATGAAAGAGTGGAGGTCGTAACGTGTGTGGCTTCGTTTGAAAAATCGGGATGAAAATCTTTTCACTGTAGAGATTTGCTAGTTGATTAGGTGAATGGGGAAATACGGCGTGGAGAGTGGTTCTCCGCGGTGTAATTTGAAATATGCGAGATCAGGGTTTATGTTGCCTCTTGGATACTTGTTAGAGGTGATTAGGGGAGAATGGATCTTCTATCTATGCAGTCACCTGTGCTACCAACCATCTGTTTGATCGGTGTAGAATTGATTCGAACGTCAGTGTTGAAATTTCGAATAACAGGAATTTAATTGGCAGAATTTAAATCTTGAATAATACGAATCTAATTGGCTGAATTTAAATTTCGAGAAATTTGAATTTGATCTGTTGAATTTACATTTTGAATAATTTGAACAAAACTGGCTGAATTTAAATTTTGAATAATTTGAATATTACTGGCTGAATTTAAATTTCGAAAAATGTGAATTTGATTAGTTGAATTTGAATTTCGAAAAATTTGAGTTTCATTGCCCGAGCTTAAACTTCAAATAGTTTGAATTTCATTGGATAAATTTAATTTTCGAATCCCTCGAGAATTTCATTCGATGAATTTAAACGTCGAATAATTTGAACACCATCGTTTGAATTTAAAATATGAATAATTTGAAATTCCTTAGCTGAATTTAAGTTTTGAATTCTTCGAATTTCATTGCCTGAACTTAAATTTCAATCAGTGAGAATTTCATTGTCTGAATTTCAATTTCTCGCACATCTAAATCCGAAATAGCCTGAATTTCGTTGGACCAAAATTTCCTACTATTACATTACAAATTTCCAAACTATCTCGAATCTTCTGTTCCGAACGTACCAACAACCCTTCACCCTGATATCGTTGAAAAAGTTTCTCCCAAGGGAGAGAGAAATCTCTCGAGGAGACGTCCTAATTGGGCCACGTAACCTGACTTTAAAAACCTCCTATCTTCTACACGAAGTTGATAAGAGGAAGAAGGGGCAATCAGCCTGGCCGAATTTATCTCTGGATCACTGCCAATCGTCGCTACGTAATTGGATATAGGATCGTATAATCGGTTTCCATGGGTCCACGGACCTCTCGCATCAACCCCCATCGAAGCCAACCTTTGGAATGTAATTAGTCAGGGGAGCAGTCAGGGCCGTAATCTTCCTCGAAGATCTACAGTTGAACCAAGTCCAATGGGGCAGATATGGATGTTGGATCAGCGATTTCTCTCGATCCTCCCTTCTTCGCTCGAGTAAAACTCGACTGGTTAGAGGAGTAATTAAAATCGATCCTTGATCACTCAGCAGGTGTTTGTTTTCTTTTTCTCTGGTAACTTTCTCCTTCCAGTTCGATGAAAATTCGATTGAAAATTTGCGAAATATCACGGTGAAAATTCCCCGGAATTTTTCTTTCCTTCGTTTCACACTCGAAGCGAGATACTTTTCCCAGGATTTCTTCATCATTAGCAAGAACGAATTTCCACGAATTATTACACTTCTCCTCGTTGCAGTTGTAACAGTTCAGATCTGAATAATTGACAGGAATCGAACTGTTCTTCGTTATTGATCACAATGTTTGATGGATCGGTAATTTCACGAACACGGACAAATGTCCAGTCCATTTGCATTATCTCCTTCCAGGTTAACGATCAACCTGATTCTCGTTTGTCATTCAGCGGCAGTTTTTGCCCGGGAGTGAAGAAATGAATAAATCGAAAGGAGATTGCAAGAGTTGGCTAATTAAAGCCTGCTTTTACGGTACATACTGGTAGAAGATAGATTACGTTATTAGCATTGAGGATGAAGTCATCGACCTGACAGTCTCGGTAATGATTCTCTTCGTACGATGTCATGTTCCACGAGTAGTTATATCAATTTCGAAATCTATCATGTAATCAAATCAGGTGTATCTAACGAAGAAAATAATTGCAAACTCTGTTCCCTCGAAGGTTCCACTGTTTAACCTTCCACGAATCAGGTGGTGTTCGAAGTCCTAGGATTTCAAGTTACTCGACTTTTAAATTCTTAGATTCCAAGGTTTGAAATTTTCATAATTCCGAAATTCTAAAAAATTTGAATTCTCGTATATTATCCGAAATTTTGCAGCTCCAGTTTCTAGGCTTGAGAGTTTCAGCGTTCGGGAATTTTGAGATTTCAATTTCCCAAGTTTACCAAATTCCTCGCCCCGTGCAAGTCCAAACTTCACTTCAATTAACCCCAACGATTTTCAAATTACTGCATTCTTTTCGAAATATCTGCAATCGATCTGATTTCTCGAGTAGCTCGAGTTGATCAACTTAGTTTTGATTGAGAAATTAGGACTATCGTTAGTAGAAAAACACAGGTAGCCCAACTAAACGACTTTGCAGACAGAAACTCCTCAAGAAAGAATCAATCATTGTGTGAAAGTAGAATTGAACTTGGTAGAAACGAACGCAAAGTTGTATTGTGTACCATTTTATATTGGGACGTTAAAGTCTTTCTAATGGACAATTTCCACTCTGGATAGGTCTCTAGCGAATATTCATAGCCTCAGGCCGTTCCAGACGGCGTACGGGAGTATTGTCGGTGGTTTTTTCAACAGTGAGAGACCGGTTTCATTGGTAGGTACGCACGTGCAGCACATGCCTCGGTGGTTCACGGTTGTTCGTCATGTACCACGCCTAGCCTATGAGGAAAGGAGCACGAGTTCTGGACCAGCGGCGAGATCCTATCGCTCGCGTGGATAACAGTCCAGATCTCCTGCGAGCCAGACCGGCTCTAATAGGGAAATCGACTCGACACGCTCGATCTATCGCGCCTCTGCACGCTCTATCTAGGCCTCCTGCGAAAATCCGTCTATTCGGTGTATTCGGATACCAGTAGAATTCGGATTTCTGCTTGGAATGGTCGAATATTGCGAATAGGTCGCGTGTCAAGTCGAATGCTCGAATGCTCATTCGGATATTCGAATTATCCGAGTGATTCGAAATATCCGAGTGATTCGAATTATTGGAATGATTTGAATTATCTGAGTGATTCGAATTATCCGAGTGACTCGAATTATCCGAGTGACTCGAATTATCCGAGTGATTCGAATTATTGGAATGATTTGAATTATCTGAGTGATTCGAATTATCTGAGTGACTCGAATTATCCGAGTGACTCGAATCATCCGAGTGATTCGAAATATCCGAGTGATTCGAGTGATTTAAATCACCCGAATGAAGAATTCCCGATCGGAGTTATGCTAATTATTCGGAAAGTTCGAGTATTCGAAGCT
This sequence comes from Anthophora plumipes, assembly GCA_951804975.1. Lineage (NCBI taxonomy): Eukaryota > Metazoa > Arthropoda > Insecta > Hymenoptera > Apidae > Anthophora > Anthophora plumipes. The sequence goes on along the minus strand of OX638122.1, from coordinate 16,107,630 downwards.
TTGCACCTCTAATTGACGAGGTAATAGCGAGTGTGTAACAGCAACAGTTATTGTTCCGGTCTAGGTTTGCAGTGTGCAGTGCGGGCGAGTCGATCGTTTCCTCGCATCGACTTTCCAGGTCACCGGGAAGTGCCCATTCACCTTTCTTTCTTTCACTCTTTCCTTTTGGCCTACCCTTCCTCCGTGGACACGGTTCAACAGAGAATCGAACCGATATATCCTCTGTAAATCCTCTCCTTTTAAGTCAAACACTCCTAACTTCAGAGCAAACGAACAAAATTGGCTTTACTTCTCTACTCGTCTATCTCGTTTCTTTCTCTTTTCCGTTACTCGCGCAATTTCCGACGAAGAAGTTCAATTCTCAACGATTTCAGAGTTGCATCGTAGAATTAATATCCCGTAGAAATTCTCGCGGACCACCTGCGGCCAGAGATTTCCATTTAATCCTCTTCTGTTCATCTGTAAAAGAAAAATACAAGATTTATCCGTCGATCGAACGTCGATCAATTCTTCGCGGAAGATCCACACGATTTGCGTGAAAGGAGGAACGTGTGCCGAGAATGTAATCGATCGTCGATCGAATCCGGAACGTCATTCGCGATAATCGATCAGCTTGGACGATCAATCAGTCGTCTTATGGGCGATCGATCACTATCCTGGTTACTTTTAACAAGAGTTCACCTAACAAGGCTGTGTTATTCTTTCTGTTCCAGCAAAAGGTTAAGTTCTGGTTCGCGACTGGTGGCGCTGGGTTTTGCATCAGCAGAGCGCTCGCTTTGAAGATGACTCCGGTAGCTGGGTAAGTTTATCCATCTCTTTTTATTTCTATTTCTTTTCTTCACTTGCGAATTGCTCGAAAATTTGTCAATTTCGATGAAGAAAATTACGAACTTTCACTTTAAACGTGAAAAATATGCAATTATTCGTTCCTCGAGCAACACTAGTTTGCTCTCTACTTAATTTTGGTTTGTCGTTTATGGATTCTTTCGTGTTCCTTCTCGCGAAGAATCGAAAGCAATCAACGGAGCACTGTAAACACAGTGATTTACGAGGAGGTCGAAGCATAAACGTCACTCGGCCCTCTCCGCCTGCGAATTGCTCCTCGAGACGAACTTATTGATAATAACGCGGATAGCCGCGCGACGTCGCGATCAACCATTCTGATTGCTCGTCGTTGCCCGCTTAAGTGGAATCACTCGGAGTGGATTCGTGCCTCTGTTGTCCCGGCTAATCGAATCGTTTTATAAATCGTGGATAATTGATGCCTCGGCCGATGATCGTTCCTTCGAGGACAAGCGATTTCTTTTCTTCGTACTCGCGTCTGACGTCGATTATCCTATCCGAACGATTCGAAATTCGAACACTCCTATGTAATCCAACTATTTGAATAAAGAGTTTGTATTCGAATATAGAGTTCGTACTCGAAACCATCCAATTCGATTTACTTGAATAAAGTCCTCGCATTCGAAATTATCCGAACGATTCGAAATTCGAACACTCCGATCGTAATTCGACTATCTGAATAAAGAGTTTGTATTCGAAATTATCTGAATCATTCGATATTCCAAATATTTCGCTACATATACACGAATTATTCGAATACAGAGTTCGCACTCGAAACCATCCAAATAATTCCGAATTCAAACATTCCGTTAGATTCGATGTACTTGAATAAAGTCCTCGCATTCGGAATATACCCGAACGATTCGAAATTCAAGTTACTCGAACGGAGAATTCGTGTTCGAAGTAATCCGAAGTTTCACGAGGTGTAGGTTTACAGCTCTATTCGAAAGTAACGGCGAAGGAGAGCGTAAGAGAGGAGGGATGAAAGGACGAACGAAACTGGCAAAAAGCCCGAGAGATCTGGGAGGGCTTTCGAATCAACCCGCGTTTCCCCGTTCTTGTCCACTCTGTATACACGGTCCTGGCATTATCCTGCCTCCTGTACACTGGTTCCCTCCCGTGTTGCAACACGTCCGCACAGAAGGCTCGCGGAGGATGCACGAGGAGATGGAGGGAGGGTAGGTGCAAGTGCATCGAACCGCTTTCTCATTCAGGGACGTTGCCACTGGCTGTTCCTTCCTCTTTCTTCCACTCTCCTTGTCGCTTTCTTGTTTCTGTCACCGATTGAAGTGTCTTCGATGCTCCAATTCTCTCTCTCTCTCTCTCTCTCTTTATTCCTTTTTTTTTCTCTTCTCTTCGTCTCGTGGAGAAAGGGTGGAGCATGTCGTTTCTTGAGTGCAGTCGAGTTAGAGAGAGCCTTCGAGGTCTTTCTTCTCTCTGGCGATGTAGTTCTTGTTTCTTTTTCTTTTCCCTCGTGTGAAGTAGCGTTGAAACCTCCGCTGTCCCAATTTTACATATCTTTGCGCCCGGGGTGAAACGAAGCGTTCAAGTTTCAACACTTTTTGGTACTTCAATTTTTCATTCTTCTTCCTTTTCGAGCGATTCTCCGAAAATTTTTTAAGAAAAAAAAAAAAAAGAGATTTTTACGAAGAAGTCGCGTTGGAAAAATGATAGAAACTGATCGACGTCGTGTTGTAGGTTAGGTTTATAATTAAACAGGGCAGAGCAAGAAGTTAACCAGGCACGGAGGTATATTCGAGCGCGGCGAACGTAATTTACGACGTTCGACAGTGGTAACGGTGCATCGGCCCTCGTAACTGTCGATGATTTTCCATTAACGTCCCTGCCATCCGCGTCTCGTTAACAGCCGAACAAATCACCTTTACGGGTTCTTTGAAATCCCTCTGCTGCTACTACTTCCTGTCTGCTTCTTTCCCGCAACTATGTCACCTCGAATTGCCTCTTTAAATTAAAACCGGCCACCTTAATTGAATTGCCAATCTTAATGATGCATCGTCCGATCCAATTGAAAGTTCAATCTCGTTCGGAAAGCTTAGAAACACATCGATTTCTTCGCAAGAATAGAATATTGGAAGAGGACGAGAATTCTCTCGGTTCGATTTTATCAAATAGAAATTTATATCCACTTTGAATATCATTCCTAGCGAATCAGATTAACTTGGAACAGTTGTCTCGCTAGTATCCACAGTTTCTGCAATTTCTTCTGTAATTTCCTTTCCATTCGACTGTATTGCATCTAAAGGCTGTTCGAATCACGATTAACACTAGGTTTACTGGGTTTTCTTTGCGTGAACCAGAAACCGAATTTTTCCTTCGAAAAATCGATTTCTTTACGAATTCGGATATATTTTCGTATCGTTCCATAAATAAGAGCGAGAAAAAGTTTTGTAATTTCTCTCGTGAAATCTGAAACGCGTCAAATTGAATTTTATGGAAATTCAACACAGTGAGAAATATTTTGACAACCATAGAAGAAACCAGAAAGCTTATGTTACTGTAGAGAGCTATTGTAAGTGAACGTTGAACGTTCAAAAGTATTATTTACGAAGATAAATTGACATTAGTAGAATGTAACAGATCTAATGTATAAGATACACGAAAAGTTGAAATTCTTCGCAACTAATCGAGCTAGCGACGTGGTAAGAAACACTTGGAATACCATCGAATTCACTCTGACGAGCTCTTCCACGGCAAGATCGATCAGTTTACTCGAGATTCAGCGATAAAGAGGAATTCTCCTGGACTTTTTCCCCCCCCCCCCCTCTCTCTCTCTTATTGCGTGTCCATCGAACGACGACTGGTTCTGGATGGGTCTTAATTAACGTGGATCGCGAGCACTCGCATTCACAATGCCTGATTGCCACCCACGCGACACAGGAAACTCGATTTTGCATATAATCTGCGTTTCTATCATTTCCTCGTTAACCGTTGCTCGCCAACGAGAACACGTGTTTCATCGACTTTCCGTGGGCTGACGGAGATTATCTTTAAAAAGAGGCGCGATTAATCATGTTCGAGTTGTTACGTATCACAGAAAGAGAGAGTGAAACGATTTTCTCGAATGTTTCAACAACGACGCAGCGTTAATGGTGAATTTCAATTTTGAATTTCGATTCTTAGTGAAATCACGTATAAATTTCCTATTTTTCTAAGCGACGTTTGCGAGTCCTGATACTTATGAACAGCAATAATGGAAAAACTAGCGATACAGAAATGTAAAGGATCAAAGATGTTCGAAATTGTTGAGAATACGCAATGTATATAGATATAATGTTTAATGTTATAGAGTCCCCTCCCTCGCAAGGGTCAGTATTACCTGAGTGGGTACTACACCAGTTTTTATTGCACCCCTTGAGCGTTTCGATTCTTTTCCGAGACATACATAGTTCTTTGAAATCCTTCAAACTGAGAACAGCACTTCTGTTCGTTTTTGTAAACCTATACACTAGTAATTAATAAATATATACTTAGATCGAACCTTGTATTTATTTAACAAATAAATATTCAACAGAAATATATTATACAAACGATAAAAAGAAAGAACATTAATTAAGCAAAGGTATAACGAAAATACGAAGCATAATAAGTACATAAATTTACGTTGAAACGAATCTACGTGTTCTGCTTCTTCGAAGCGACAACAATCCGAAACTCGACGTGAGAGAGGAAAGAAAAATAATCAGGAAACACTTTTCCAACGAGTGAACATCGTAAGCTTCGTCGAAACACCTCATAAAACATCCGACACTTTTATCGTTCCCCATAAAAACAGGCATTGCTACCATTTCCTCAGCCGTTACTGTCATCGGCCATTTTAATCGTTCCTCGTGTCTCCGTTCTTCCTCCTCGATAGAGTATAAAGCTGTTCTCCTCCGGTGGAAAAACAAATCTGAAAGAAGGAAGAGAGAGAAAAAATAAACACGTTTCCTCGACGACAATCCCACGAAATACAGCGCGGGAAGATGGCGGCGGAAGAACCTGAGGAATTGCCGACGAGAGGCTCGAGGAAGCTCTCTTTGATTCCATTATTGCTCGCCTAATTGGATTCCTCGCCGCGATCGCGCTTGCCCAACGGAAACCAATTTGGGCATTCCTATGGATACGTGTTGCCCCTTCGTGGATCTATAGATCACTCGTGCCCGACTACCTGCTGATGGCCCTCGCGAATTTCCCCTCGATTCGATACCGCGTGAATACAACCATGGTATTCCTTCATCGTTGTCCACAACAGGAAACTGAATTTTCAAATCAAGCAAAAAGGAACGCGAGCGTTTTGTTTTCCTAGATTTCTCCGGGAATTGCACATACAGTTTTGGTAATTGGACGTGTGATTGATCGTCTGTGATCGTAAGATGGAAACGATGGGGAGAGAAATTTTATTTCGATCGGTTCCTAGATGATTTCTGAACAAAATTGTATAGTGACTAAAAATTCATACGACAAGAGGTTAAACATCATGTTTCTGCTTTTCCTTTTTTTTTTCCTTTAAAGTGTGTTAACGTTTTAAAACAAACTTTATGCAATTAGCATTATATTATAATTTGCAAATATATCAGGCGTATCTATTCCTTTAGTGAAACGAGGAGATCAGTTTAATCAGTGAGTAAATTGTTAATATTTCAGCGCGTGAAATTTCTCCATCGATTGGAGTATTAATCTGTCTTACGTCTGCGAAGACAGCCAGTGCTTTGGGGACACTTTTTATCATTTTTTTCTTCTCTTTCCGTTTATTTCGGGGAGGTGAAAGATAGATGTACATGGATGGTTTAGGCCATGGGAATATTCGAGCTGCTCGAGGGGAATCGAGGCTGCTCAGTCGATCAACTGTTCAACGAGTTTCGACTTTCTGCTTTCCTCCTTAGTTCGTATATTTTACAATCGGTGATTTTTGTTTTTTTATCGTCGATAATAGACAACATAGGAATTCATTTCAACCGTGTTTCGAAATTACTCGACACACTGGAAAATTCAAAGAAAATCCTCAGTTTTTCTTTTTCCTTCTCAACGATTCCAAAAGCGTTGCGCTTGGAACTGTACGATTCCTCGTTGAGGATGCTGGTCAGCTTGTAGCAGAGTGTATACGTCTCAATCCGGAGCGCGATCGATAACGATCCATCGCGTCCTTCGAGGATCGAGCGCGGTACCCTGGAGCGTTTCTTCGATCGGAAACGATCTACCTCGACGAATGAAGTGCAGGTATGTACGTGTGCGACACGCTCGATAGTTTCATCCAGTCGTTCGATCGCTGGATCGATAGTCGATCGATCGACAAGCCTCGCGTCGCCTCCTTTCACTCTGCATTTAAATGCTCTTCTTAATTCGCTCGCGCGTCGAAATGGAGATTGTAGAAATTAAGAACGAGGGAAATTCCTCGCTGAATATTTCGATCGTTCTATATAAATGGTATTTTCCAACGTTCTGACTCATTCAACAGCTTTACAAAAACTTTCCAGTATCTTCGTAGTCACATTCATCGATAGATATGATATAAAAATTAATAAAGACTACCATGTAAATTATGTTACAATTTTTTCCCATTAAAACTCGAACGAGGCGTGTATATTCTTTATACTTTTTCACGTTACGTAGATTCTGTGCATTGAATTTTCTACGAAATCCGCGTTTTAGCCGTTAGAATCGCTGATCAGTTCGATTTTCTTCTCGAGCCTCGAAGGATTCGTTCTCGAGGGTAATTTGAAAATCTGGCGAGCGTCTCGATTCCCGAAAGATCGCGCGGAATTCCTGTGGCAAGCGGAACAGGATGAAAAACATCCCGAGAGAGATAAAGCACGCGAGTGAGCAGTCCCGCTATCAACGAGATCTGTCCCCGGTTATTTAGCACCGGGACGAAGACGAAAAGCCTCCGGTGACTTCGATTCCCCGTTCCCTCACCTCTGTCTGTAACCCCGAAATTTCGATTTCGTCGCAGCCTCAGGTATTTTAACGAGGCCGATATTCCGTGTCGGCGGTGCCGAAAGGACACCAGCCGACCAACGGACAAGACAACGCGACCAATCTGCTCGAAACGAGGACAGAACTACCATGGAAACTGTTCGTGCGACAGAGAGGGATATGTACAGGGTGTCTCTGGACACTGGGAAAGGGTGTATCCTTCCGAAACGATTCGAGATCCAGAGGAATTTCACCTGGCGAACCGTAGAAACGTATTAAACGTATATACAATTTCAGAATTCTCACGTATCAATCTTCCATCGATCTTTCCTCTCTGGTTCCTAGGAAAACTATCCGTGGAAAATTGTACGAGAAACGATGGATTATTCATGGTGGTTTGCAAATTCGTCGAAGATATTTCTAATCAATTTTTATGCGAGATGAAAGAAACTGTTGTTGTTCGAGTAAATCTAGAACACGAATCTATACGATTATCCTTTATTCTTTAAGTCTAAGAAGAAATCTGCGATAGATAACGTGGAATTGAAAGTGACTATACCGAGAAACGAATTAACCCTTTACAATTTATTAGATATTACGTGTATTAACCTCAGCTATTCACTGTTCCAATGCATTTTTATATACAAAAAAAAAAAAAAAATGAGTCTAGATATTACAATCTGTATTTGGCGATCCTCAGTCTTAACTTTCAGCTGAGATTTGTGCAAAAGTACAAACTCAATAGGCGTATAATTTTTCTTTTGGCATATCTTGATCATAATCTACTCTGCGAGTGTGACTAATCAATCGGAGTGCACTCGTCCCTCCATTTACGCAGATTGGCTGTTCCGTGTTGACTTTTATCACGTGGATAACGATCACGTAGAGTCTGTTTGAAAAAAAAAAAAAAAAGAAACGACATTTCAGAAAACCGAAATAAATTCTATTCGGTGTCAGAATCTGTACCGTAATTCAAAGCGCCATCGAAACCGAAGTCGTAGGACAAGGGGTTAAAAGAAAAGCCAAAAAAGTTCAGAGTTATGTAATTAATACATTCGATTTGCGTCTCTCTGACACGTAATAAATTCAAAGAAAGTTCACAGAGCACTGAATACATCTTTGAACCTCCTCTTGCTCTGTTCCTCCTCTTTATCGTCGATTATTCGAAATTTCCATCAGATTTGACTTGCAATCACGGCGGGACACCCTGTATATGGCGAGAAAGAGGGTCGAGGAAAGGGTACGCGATTTCGGGGACTAATCTGGCCAATTAAAAAGGGCCGAGAGACGGGCACACAGGTAGGATTCGAGAATTCACCGATGGTATTCGCTAATGAGTACCCCCTCCACCCCTGCCGCCTCTTTTCCCCGAACTTTTTTCCATTCGAATCTTTCTCCGACTGTCTCCGTTCCTTGGCTTAGACTCCCGGGGTCCTGGAAAACGTTAATTAGGCGAGAGACACTTTTGCGTAGGGTTAATTGGAACGAGCACGGCATAGCGAAAATTTTCGACGATCGGCCATTGTATAGAAGAGAGGGGGGACAAAGAGAGAGAGAGAGAAAGAGAGAGAGCTGGACGAAGCGTGAGAAGCTTTCTACGAGAGGGTTGGACTGTTTATGCTGTTCGATTTTTTCGGCCAGTGGGTGGTGTGGGGACCGGAACATCTTTTTGTGGGAAGAGCGATGGAACGATAACAAATGGGGAAGCAAGAGGTTCGCGCGTGGATTTTTCACTGGCTCGGTGATTCTCGAGAGATCGTGAATTCGGATTGAATTCAATTAGATACCGGAAAATGCGATTTTTCCGACAGCGAACTCGTTATGCCTGATACACAAAGTTGGTATCAGTGGAAAATTATGTTTATTTAATCAGTTGCTGTAAAAACTCGTTTTTCTACTTGTATCACAATAGTTAAGGATTTCTTTTTCCACGACTAATGCTTCTCCGACGTGTCGAGAAATAAAGTCTGTCGAATGAGAAGCTTTGCTATATCTTTCTTATAGCCGAGACTTCTTGTCAGTTATTTTTGCAAATAAACACTTCAGAAACGACACCAACAAGATCAACAACAACAGTTCATTCACTTTCTCCAAGTAACACTCAGGACTCAGGACGAGTGTTAGGTGTTTGTTAAGTAAAATTACATTTCAAGAAGGTTCAGATTACTCGAATTTTCTATTATAAGTACGTACGAAATTTTTCCGGTACCTAACAATACATAATAACACTCGAATACGCGTGGAATTCGAATTGTGGCTTAGAATGGTCGTCCTAATCGAGTAATTCGATATTCAGACATTTCCAATACCTAATAACACTCGAATACGCGTGGAATTCGAATTGTGGCTTAGAATGGTCGTCCTAATCGAGTAATTCGATATTCAGACACTTCCAACATCTAATACTACTCGAATACGCGTGGAATTCGAATTGTGGCTTAGAATGGTCGTCCTAATCGAGTAATTCGATATTCAGACACTTCAATGCACTCGAATGATTCGAATAAAGAGTATCGTACTCGAAATTACTCGAATTACTCGAATTATTCGAATTATTCGAGTTGTCGAGCTGTTCGAGGATTCGAAGTTTCGATGAATACGACGATTCGTATCCCAGATGTGGTGAAATTTAATTATTTTCAAGGCATAGCGGAACGGTGGAATAATTCTTGGATAGCCTGAAGCGAGGGACATGTTAGGCTACCGAAAAAGGGTAATCGAAGATCTGAAGTAGCGAGGGAGCCGCGTAGCTTTATCTATCGGTGTTCACCTGCGCTGTCTTCCCGTACTTCGGTTGCATCGGTGCACAACCCTCGTTGCATTGCAAATGCAGCTGGCACATTTAACGAGAGTCTAACTGTGTTTATGATTTCCACTTTAATTGATTTCGTTGCTTCGTTCCCACTCGAAACACATAACCCATTCATTTCGCAATCCAATCTTACCTCTCTCCGCAGGAAATCTCTTTCGAATCGAATCTTTATAATTCTCTGTATCGTACAGAGTGCTATCTTTAACGCAACGCACGATTTTTTCACCCATTTGCAAACCAACAAAAGTTTAGAACCAAAGTTTGCAGGATATGAAGTGTACAATTAGATATCAGTAAACAAATTTTCGAAAGCAGCTTCTTTTCATGGCGAAATCGAAGTCACCTGAGGTTTTACAAATACGAACAAACTGTTTTCGAGTTCTCTTTACCGATATCTATTGTACACTCCATATTTTGCAACTTTTGTTCTAAATTTCTATTTGTCTGCAAGTGAGTGAAAAAATCGTGCGTCGCGTTAGAGGTAACACTTTGTATCCGGTGATTCTATTACTATTAAGTCGTAAGTTGATGGGTAGATCGAAAAATCGAAAAATCGAGGAAGTAGAAGATAATTGGGTGTGCAAATTTCGATGTAAAATTCAGCAGGGACATTAGGAGACGAGATAGTACGTTTAACCCTCTATGGGCTGAATTTTTGTTTTAAATCCAAAAGAATTGGGGGAACGAAAAATCAGCAATTATAAACCTATATATGCAAATGAAAAAAGAAATTTTTCCGTTTTAACAATTTTATTGCAATAATATTCACTATGTGACTTTCAGGTAACAACGGTCTATAATGTTTGCACTTCTGTGTAAAATGTCGATAAATTAAAATGTGAGCTGAAAGTTTTACACGGGCTCATAGAGGGTTAAATTACATTTTACAGTATTTTATAATATTTTTATATTCTTTTCTCTCTTTTGCCAATTGATTTCTTTTTCTATCGGAACGATAATCTTTTCTTACCAAATTTTAAACAACGAATGATCGTAAGCACCGTAATTTTGATATTAACAGAGATTTAAATAGCAAACTTTTGCTTTATTCAGCTGTAGACTTTTTGGAAATTATGCGTGGCGTTCAGATAATAGTTTCCACGCAAAAATCAGCAATCGTGAAAGTGTTAATAAATGTTAACCCTCAATGGGCCGAATGTTTGTTTTAAATCCAAAAGAATTGGGGGAACGAAAAATCAGCAATTATAAACCTATATATGCAAATGAAAAAAGAAATTTTTCCGTTTTAACAATTTTATTGCAATAATATTCACTATGTGACTTTCAGGTAACAACGGTCTATAATGTTTGCATTTCTGTGTAAAATTTCGATAAATTAAAATGTGAGCTGAAAGTTACACGGGTCCATAGAGGTTTAATTTTCTTGAGATCATCCTCGATTTGAAGAAAAGTGTCTTTGGTTCGTTCTCGTTTCCTTGTGGAATAGTGGATAGAAAGGAAGGTTTCACTGGACAAATCTACGATAGGCGGCTCGCCTTTGAGACATTTGTCCGTCGGTGTTCTCTCACGTGGAGAAGGTGGCGAGCGATATACAAGCGTGCACTGTGGATCCGCGACTACCACTCGCCGCTCTAATTGGCACGATTTATGTCCAACGCGGATCAACCGTCTTCTCGCCCTCGCTGCTCGATCAACGTCTACCCGAATTTTCCCTCCCGACTCCAGATACCCTCCAGAGAACATGGAATTTCAATTGGAATAAATGCTTATACTCGAAGAACCCTTGCTCTTGAGTAATTCGAGTAATTCGAACGATTCGAGTGACTAACCATTACGAATATTCAGATTTTCGCGATGAAATACGCAAGAAGGTAATCCCTGTGTAGTCTACTAAAGTCGACAATAATTTAACATCTCAGTGTCAATTTCTACGTTTCTATATTATCGTATTAAGTCACTTTATCACATTATAATTTTTTCAAACTAACACCAATTAAACGTCCAATATAAAAAAGGACGTAGTATATCATAGCAGAAAACGTAATTTTGATTTATCTGTAGATAATCGTTTCGAAATGTGTAATAGGAAGTTCAATTTTTAATTTCCTTTTAAATTTCGTTTGGTAAGTTCGTCATTGTAATTGCGCGAATTTCAGTAGCGAATAATATTTCATTGTAATGTCAACGAGTTTGTAAAATGAACGATTGATGCTATTAAATATTTGTGACAAATTGAACAATTTGTATGCACGAGTAAACGTCCACGTGGAAAGAAAGTTACGATTCGGCTTCCGGCGTTGAAGAGTGAAAAAAAAACCGCTCCAGAAAGAGAAAAAGAGAGAAATCTGCTGGAAGATAAAGTTTTACAGTCTATTAAAAAGAAATTCACGTTGAAAAGGAGCCCGAAAATTCTCGAAAAGATCGTCGACCCTTGTTGGGCATCTCGCAGAGTGCCACGCACACAGGAAGCCCCAGAAACGCGTGTATCGGATCGAAACCGGAGGCTTTTTTCCCCGGCGAGAAATATTAGAATCAGATAATGAGAAAGTAACGAGCTGCCCGTTTAATTGTCGGATCCGCGGGTATATCGGAGAGAGAGGCTGGTTAATTTACCGACATTCCAAGCATGTAGATTAGCCGGTTCGAGGTTGTGCACCTGCTGCTTTGCTCCCTCTTGCACGCGGCTGGAACTGGTTAGCCGCATTAAACCGAGAGTCCCCGCGCATTTATTAACAGCCTGTAGCCAGACTTTTGCCCGTCCGCTAACGAATTTCCATCGATTACCGCGATAATTCGACCTATTAATCGAGAGAGGCGAAGACTCGATCTCCTCTTCTCTCCGTTTCTGACGGAGAAGAGACGCGTGGCGAATCCGATTCGACGGCACGCGAGAAACACGCCTGGCTAACGCGCGGCGACACGCTTCGACGGGCTTGAAATTATTTTCCACGCCGCGTTCGAGCCGCCTTGTTTCATCCGAGAGGAGATCATTCGATTCCCTTTTTTCCTCCTCCTCTCTCTCTCTCTCTCTCTCTCTCTCTTTCTCTTGGAATTGAGGGAAGAAAGGAGGCTGGAAGATTGGAAGCTGAAAGGTGCTTCGAGATTGAAATTTGGCGCAAAGAGATACGGTTTGAACCGTTCGAAAAGAACCGCTACATTTCCCCTTGATGTCTATTAAATATTTGATGCGTTTCAAAATTCGAAGGAAGATCGATCACCGTAGAATTCCATTTTATACGTGATTTTACAGTACCAGCAATTCCTCGAAAAGTGAAAGAATTCACGTAACAATTCGTCAGAATACCGGCCGATTATATATCGTCATGAAGAAAACGAGAGTTGAAACGGAGGTACAAAAGGAAACTCCATTCGTTCCTACGGTAGAACCGTGTCCACATGTCACGTTTCCGGTCGATCTTAATCGCGTATGCGTGTCCAAACCTCCGAGCACGTCGTGTCGCGTGACTTTCCACCTTTCCGAGCCTCGATTTACTCCTGTTTCCGAGTTGTTTCCTCAGAAGTTGCTGATAAAAGAGTTGCACCCTTTTCGTTATGGAATTATTTTACGAATTCTTCCACAGATGAGACAATCGAGACTTCTCATTCGACGAGAAGTATCTCGATTTCTCCTAAATAATCCATCGGTCGACGCTATCAGCGGGATCCTACGGTGGAACACCGGCCATTAACGTTCTCGATAATCGTAAATAATAACCAGAACTCGGAACAGTCGCGTTTCCTGGACACCGGGTACACGGAGAACGCGAGCACGGCTCATAGAGGCGAAGAATTTATCGCCGTTCAAGTTCCTCGCTGTCCCGTTCCTCTTCCGCTCTTCTTTTCTCTCGCGTTTACGTCTGGCCACCCGACGCGCGTCGATAATAAACACCGGATAATTCTAGCAAAAGTGTGGGCGCGGTCCAGCGTGCTTAGAGTACAGGCGAAAAAGTATCGCGTGCAACACCGAGCTGTGTTGTAACTCATACAGTGAAATAGATATTTTATTCCTTTCCAACCCTCCTCCTATCTCGGGTTGAAATACGTCGCGGAATGGTAAAAGCCGGAATTGTAAATCTCGGTGTCTCCTATGGCGCGCCCGTTTCAACTGGCTTCGGAGAACGTGAGGTTACCGACCCGTGTATATACAGATTTTTTTCTACAGTATGCAGAGAGAGGTTTCGCCGGTATAATACGCGTACAAAGGGTTAATTCAGAGATAGAAGTGTAATAATTGTTGGTAATTATATTAATTGGATCGGAGGCACAGTCACGTTCAGACGAGCAATTCGCAAGGACGCCAGACAGTTTCCTGTTGTTGCATAGCTAAGTGACCGGGAGCGACGTCGCTAACAATTGTTCCCGTCTTTGGTTTACAGAGGCGGAAAGTTCATCACGGTGGGTGATAGAATTAGGTTACCAGACGACGTGACGATGGGATATATTATCGAGTACCTGTTGAAGAAACAGCTAACCGTCGTCGAGCAATTCCACTCCCATCTGGAGCCGATGAAGTTCCTCAACAAGGACACCTTCGCTGAACAGGTGAGTTGCAGGATTTTATTTCGTGCAATTCCCATTGATACTCGAACACCGTTTAATCAGTTCGTTTGGTTCAATTTTAATGAAGTTATTCTGTTTTAAAAGGTGTCCAAATATTAACGCAATTCAACGATTTCTGCAATTCTCATTTTCGAGAAATAAAGAACGCAATTCCATGCTCTATCGTACTTTTCGCGATTTCGTTAACGAGAGTTACTGTACACGTTCGACTGTAAAATTGCGGCAATTCCACGATTTCTGGAATTGCAACTTTCGGGAAATAAAGAACGCAATTCCGGTGTCCTGCAGTTCCACGCTTTATCGTACTTTTCGCAATTTCGTTGCTTCGAACCGACGCAATTCCATCCTGGCGAATCTAGCGCGGTTAGAAAAGCGCAATTCCGTCTCGAGACGGAATACCGGTCGCGCACTCAATCACAGCCGCGTTCCACGGAGCGCGGTGATTAATTGATCCGGTACGAGTCGGGGGATTAAAAAACTTACGCTGGCAGGGAATTAAGATGGTTGCGGGTCGCAGTGTGAAGTCTAATCGCGGGTAATAGAATAATCCTCCGTGATGAATCACCGCAACTCTCTCTCTCTCTCTCTCTCTCTCTCTCTACGCTATCGCGAACAATGACCATTGATTCAATCGTCGCCGGTTGTCCGTTGTTCGGGAATTACCAGCATTCCCCTCGAGTCGACCCACGAACGAAGCAGGTGATCGCATTGTTCGCGTGATCGTCCCATGCTGCCAGGTGCCATTAACGCCTGCTCACTTTCCACCGCTACGTAGCAATTCCTTCGCGATCAAACTTTTCTTTATTTCTTTTTTTTCTCCTTTTTTCCCCCCTTTCGTACAGCTCCTTGTCACGAATACGCTCTCCTCGGTCAGGAGAAATTACGTTTCGTTCGTGTCAAGTTATTCGTGGATATCAACACACGCAGTTTTTAACTTGTTTAATAGTTCAATGAAGTTCTAACCCTTTGCCCTGTAACAATAGGGCTAGGGATTCTGGCTAAGGTTTGACAAAAGCAGTTAAATTTAATTCCATTTTTCTTCTTTTAATTTA
The DNA here is from genome assembly GCA_951804975.1 of Anthophora plumipes. Taxonomy (NCBI): domain Eukaryota; kingdom Metazoa; phylum Arthropoda; class Insecta; order Hymenoptera; family Apidae; genus Anthophora; species Anthophora plumipes. Next base: position 16,092,489 of record OX638122.1, on the reverse strand, counting down.
TTAAACCGAGGATTGGTACTTGTAATTAATTTGTAGTACATTAGCGTGTTTTATGTGAAATGGTATTAAAACGGTGAATAGCTGATGTATAGTCAGCGAAAGAAATCGTAGATCAAGGGGTTGATACGTATAAGAATAGAAATAAATGGAAGTACGTGGCAGAAGCACGACGAAGTTTACAATACAAAATGGACAAAGGAACCAAGAAACAATAAAAGAGAATTTTGTGAACGATGTCACGTATACATTTACGAATATCGATTGCCATTTGCTCGATAACTTCTCGATCATCCATCAGTCTGAAATGAATCTTTGACGGTTTTTAAGGTCGATTTATATTATCCGTTCAGTTCGGTTCAGACAAAAACAACGTAATATTTATGCCATTAGTTCACGTTCGACAACGACAGGCGTAAAAATGTCCAGTGGCAGTATTCGTGTAACGTAACTTTGAGTTACACGAGACGCTGACGAGGGGGAAAAAAAGAACGAGCAGATTTCCATTGCTCGAGTAACGTAATCGTATATATGTAGCACAGGGCTTCGAAACGCTCGCAGAACAAATATTTTCGTTGCGCTCACAGGCAGAACTTGATCAGGCTTTCGAGCTCGCGTTTCACCGTTGCCCGATTCCCCTTGGAACATGGTATGCGAAAATAAGCGATTTCTGACGCTCGTGCACGCTTACTCGTCTATCTTGTCAATGTTTCTTTTTCCCTTTCAACAGTTTTCAACTAGATACTCGCATTCTCTCTTCCAGGTGTCGTTCAGTTACTCCAAGGGACCTAGGGACGAGTGGAACATCCTGAAGATCGATGGCTTCGACATGAAGGACGACCCGAAAAGGTACAGTTTCGAGATTTTCTCCAATTCCTTGTCCAATCTGAAATTGTTCAATTCCCGAGCTGTTGAAAATTACCAAGATCGTGGTAGGAGGAAAAAGTTCCGCAATAATTCCTCCATTTCCCGTTTCCTTTTTCTAAACGTCTCTTCTTCAGCTTTTTCTCCACGCTAATCTATCTTTTTTACCATTCGAACGGACGGGAAACACAACAGGTTAGCCGTCAGAGAGAAGGGAAGAGTAATTAGCAACGGACAGCTCTACGTGTACCAGAATCTTCCTCCTTTCATCTCCTTTCCTCCTTTTTCAAAAGACGCGTAGAACACTTGCACGTGCACCGTTCTCTCCTATTTCTTCGACCTGGTTCCAGCCTCGAATTGCACCGGTAATTGCTCGTGGCTAGAGGAACGAAAGCGGAAGAGACCGCCTAATGACAAAGATGCCACCGTGCACGTCGCTCTTAATTGACTTTATTATAATTACAAGTCAGTCCACGCTTTTACCATCCCTTCTCTCCTTCCTCCTCGTTTTTATCATTCTTCTCAACTTGCCTCTCTGCGCCATTTCTCTTCTTTTCCTCCTCCTCCCCTTGCTTTCTTTTCTCTCGTACATTTCTACCATCTCTTTCTGGAAAAATAGGCGAACTTCCGTTTCCATGAATGTTAACGAGAAAGTATCGCCTGCCGGAGACCAGGGCTCGTACTTTCGAGGAATTATCGATTAGGTGAACCGTGCGTCGGTGTGTTAACGAGGGTGGAAATTGCAGACCGCACGGCGTTGAAGTTTTATCAGCGGGAAACTTTCGAATTCTCGTTTCTCTGGCAATCTGTTTCCGGTATCGAGCTTTTCTGAAAACTTCTTTACTGTCGCAATTTTCGAAACGCTTCAATCTTTTCAGTTCTAATTTCTCAGCTTCAGAGCTAGTTAATCGAGTTCACCCATTTTTTACGTTCTAAATTCGAAAGATTTCTCATATTTCTAGCGATGCTTTGTATTCCTGGGTTCCTTCAATTTTTTAGAATATTTCTGATGTACCATTTGTCGATTCAGTCAGTTTCCATACACCTCAGTTTTTAGAACTTTGAAAAAACACTAAATTAGAGCTGTCGAACTACTCGAATAATTCGAATACTCGGATACATTAGTCTAACTATTCGAACGATTTCGAATTTTCATCGAATATTCGAATTATCGTAGTAGCCCTGTTCCAAATTCGAATTTCCATCGACTCTGAAGTATTCTAAGCCTCCAATGCTTCGTTTTCCAAACTTTCAATCACCTAGATCCTTCAGTTCTCCAATCTAGCTGTTTAAAGTTCCTCTATAGAGGTATTAGAACAACCATAGAGCAAAGAATCGCGTGGTAGACGTGTCGATATATTCTAATTACAGATTCAGGTCGATCCACTGCCATCTGTTCCCGCACGTACCCAATTGTCCGCACAGATGATGACCAGCTGGATGATCCACGTCTCGCGAGCAAGAGAAAGATCAACTCTAACCTCAGCGTCACGTAACACGCGAAGATCGTTGTGTTTCTCTTCGAGATTGGTTGTAAATAGGTGTAGATACATCAAACGAGGACTCCTTTATTATTATTATTATTATTATTATTTTTGGAGCCAGACATTAATGGTGGACCAAAGATTTCGTGAAATTTCTTCAACCTCTTCGGGGAAAATTCTTAACCCTTTAATTAAGCGGAGTACTTGAAAGTCAAACGTTCTATGTTGTTATTCACGATAAATTAATTTTGTGTATCGTGGAATTTTAGAAAATTAATTTGTCTTTTTTAAAACGTCGTAACTTAAAGAGAAATGACAGTCTATGCTGATAATTTAAATCGCTGAAAGGGTTGAAGATGGGAAAAGATATATCAAGTTTTTACCATTGGAAATATTCGAATTTTCAAAGGAAATTAAGCGTATGTACATGTAATTTCAGCGTCTTCGAAGAAGTTGAAGCGATTCTTTCGCCAGATTTGCTTTAGGCTGATCTACCATTATCGTTACGTTCCTGTGGATAGTATTTATGTGTACGTGTTAACGATTCAAGAGGATACTTTTAAACATTCGGTTACTTTTTTTCTCTCTTTTATTCTTTTTTTTTTTTTTTATCGCGGAAAACGACGGGGAAATTTTTTTCTAACGCTGTTCGCGAAGAGTTTCACGTGTTTTGTACATAGGGAAATAAAGAGAATACTTGATATTTTGTATATACAGAATTGTGAAATCGACCGCCTAGAATTATCCTTTAAAATCGTCCCTTTTTAACCAAACGACGGACGAAAGTAGAAGAAATTTGTTTTCCTTCGAATTCCTGTCGTTCGAAAGGGGACAATTTTATCTGAACAGATAATTCCGGGTGTGTTAAGTGTATAGTAAGAGAATTGGCGACATTCTCGTCGCCGTGTGACGGAATTACCTTAAGCTAGTCTCCCTTGTAAAGAAGCAGATGGTCGTACCATGTGATATTTAAATGGATGTGAGTGGATTCGTGCTTTCTGTGTCATTTGTGCATATACGTATAATATAATATAATATATCCAGAGAAAATCGGATGTTTATCGTGTTATTTTTTTTTCTTTTTTTTTTTTTATCGAAAGTACAAACTTTTCCCGCCTCGTATTTAACCCATTGATAACGAAACGATAATTCACCACATTGTGTGGAGAAATATTTTTCCTTAGTCAACGGTTCGTTATTCCCAGATATTTTATTCCGAGATAAATTATTAGTAAAAAAAGAAAAAGAAAAAAGAAAAATGTCTGCAACGAGGGAACAATGGAATTGTTCTCCATTGTCCAATGGCAGCGTCCGATTTCCTCGTTCTCGTTTCGCGTGTTATTGATCGAATCGGTGTGCAATATCGCGAGAGAGAGAGAGAGAGAGAGAGAGAGAGAGAGAGAGAGAGAATATTGTTCGTGGACGAGCGACGTAGTTGGATTAATTGTTCGTTTTATCGTGTTTTGCACCTGTTGCACGGTGGAACATTTAGGAAAAAGAAAGAAAAAAATGGTCGAAGGGCTCTGTCGAACGGATGTACGATTATGTACGTTGTAACAATGAGGTTTTATATAATACACGGTATCTATTATACCCTGGGACATTAGTTGATCCTTTCCACCGCGATTCCTCCACTTACTGTTTCTCAGTTGCTCGGAGAAAAAAAAAATAAAAAAAAAAATAAAAATTAACATTTCTGTCTGAATATTTATATCTTCGTTGAATTTCATCACGCTCTTTACTTGATTAGCGTATCTTTAAACTCTCATCTCTTGAATCTTTCTGTAATTATCGATTTTTGAAAAAATCCCGCGTTCGAGAGTGGCCAGAAAGCGCGCGAATTTTGAAATTAGGGAACAGGTAGGAAAATCGAGGGATCTATAGATCTAGGAGAAATTTTCGTCCACGTATCTCCATCTCTCCCTAAGTGGAAGAAACGAACGAAGAAGTCGGTAAAGCTGTTTTCTCTTCGTTTCTTATTTTTTATTCTATCCTATTGTCTCTTCGTTCTTTCTAATGCTTCATCGTTACTTTCTATCAATATATCCTCAACAAGAAGATCGAAGAATGTTAATAAAAAAAAGTGTAGGAATAAAACTACGAAGAGAAACGACGTCTGAGAGGCGATTATCGATCATGGAGGAATACCAAGGTAAGTGGAAGGTCGGTAAAGATGCAAACGCACTTGTCGACCAACTAATCAATTATTTTTTTATTTATTCTATCATGAGAAACGTATGAGTAAAACTGTACAATTAAAATTACTAGAATTCCTACTCCTCGCTAGATTAAGAAATGAAATATCTCTAGCGATTATTATCTCGAAGAAATTTCCCAGATTATCGAACGAAACTTTCATCAATTAGCTCATCGTGTATACGATGAACGTGCTTACACAGGTTGCACATTTTCGAGCGCGCTAATAAACTTGATACAATGCATACAAGCAGTTCTTTAATTAACATCTATAAATTTTAATAACGCCACTTATTAATTTTCATTTTGATTTTCGATTTATTCATTTTCAAGTTTATTTTCGCTTTAAATGTCATTTGGTGTTTCCGATGAATCATCAGACAGTAATACATTTTGACTTTCATTCTCTTTATTGCTACGAGACATTTTTGTATTTTTTTTTTTTTAGAATTAACGTTTATCTGATAAATTCATTTAAAGGCTATTTTTTTTTACAAATTAGAATGCTGGTTTTTAAGTAATAAAAGGTAGAATAATAAAAGCAGATTCTCCTCGATGCAATGACAATACTGACCGATTCTTTTCCATTTTATTTCAAATTTTCACATGCATTTATCTTCCGATTCTTTTGTTATAAGCTATCGCGAGATTTCGTTACCATAGCCACGTAAGAAACAGATCAAATGATATAGAATTCGTCGAAACGTCGATACGTACTTATAAGAAGGCATCGAAACGAGATATTTCGTCACATGCCTTCAACTGGTTTGCCAAACACGAGATATCTCGTGACTTGTACGCAATGAATTAAAATAAATCTTTCTTCCTTACCATTCTTATCATTTCGATTGTGAAATTGATCTGATCCCCGATTCCACAAACTTTTCCTCCGCGTGTAACGTGTCAGTTGTTCCGCGATGGGTTCATTTCTATTTCAAAGAAGAAAATTATCGTTCCATGATGGTCCCGTTACGTATCGTGGCACACGACTCGCTTCTCGCGATTGCTTTTTCATGATTCGGCCCGGTGTGCAACCGGCGGAGAAAGATGCACCATGTACGGAAGTATATTCGCTGGATACATGGCAGTGCCGCGTTACATATTTACTCCGGGCACTCTTTGCAAAAATTTATTCGGCCGTCTACCGGGGGATCTGAGTTATTCCCCTTTCGGCGAGAGAGTATCTCCTGCTCTCTCGCTCTCTTTCTCTTTTTTTCTTTTTCGCGCTCTCTCGCGCGCTTTCGTTCTCTTGCTTTTTTTTTTTTGGTCTCTCGCGCTTTTTCTCTCTCTCGCTTTTTCTCTCTCTCGCGTTCTCTCTCTCGCTTTCTCTCTCTTTCGCTTTTTCTCTCTCGCTTTCTCTCTCTCGCGTTCTCTTTCTCGCGTTCTTTCTCTCTCGCTTTCTCTCTCTTGCTTTCTCTCTCTCTCGCTTTCTCTCTCTCTCGCTTTCTCTCTCTCTCGCTTTTTCTCTCTCGCGTTCTCTCTCTCGCTTTCTCTCTCTTTCGCTTTCTCTCTCTCTCGCTTTTTCTCTCTCGCGTTCTGTCTCTCGCTTTCTCTCTCTTTCGCTTTCTCTCTCTCTCGCTTTTTCTTTCTCGCGTTCTCTCTCTCTCTCGCTTTCTCTCTCTCTCGCTTTTTCTCTCTCGCGTTCTCTCTCTCGCGTTCTCTCTCTCTCGCGTTCTCTCTCTCTCGCTTTCTCTCTCTTTCGCTTTTTCTTTCTCGCTTTCTCTCTCTCTCGCTTTTTTTCTCTCGCGTTCTTTCTCTCTCGCTTTCTCTCTCTCGCGTTCTTTGTCTCTCACATTCTCTCTCTCTCGCTTTTTCTCTCTCTCGCTTCCTCTCCCTCTTGCTTTCTCTCTCTCTCCCGCGTTCTCTCACTCATTTGTCGAATTATATACTTTATGTAATTTACGACAGCTTGGATGAGACAGAGACAGAGAGAGAGAGAGAGAGGGAGGCCAGAAAATTTCTCTACAATATTTCCCAACTGGCATAGAGAGACGACTCGGTCGACATAAACGTCATTTATTGGAAAACTTTCGTTCGAGCGCCCTCTCGCCCTTTATCCGATCGCAATTCCATCCCCTCCCTTTCTGGCCAATTGGGGCTCTGTACAGGGGGTGTCGTGGAAGAAAGTTTCTACAGGAATTTCAAGGAGAAAGTTGCAACCGAGAATGAAGCGTGTATTCTAGACTAGAATCCGTATTTAAGCTTCGAATAATTCCTCCTATTCGAATCTTACGAAATATCTCAAATAAATCTATTTGATCTCTATATTTGAATTTGAAGCAGAAACGGTTAACGTTAGTCATGGAAAGTTGGAAATATGTATAAATTCGAGTACAGAAAGTAACTTCTGCATCGGTATAAAATGTGCAATAAATACGTTATTCTCCTAAACGTTCTTACGATTAGGATCGACTTGGAGAGTAACAGATGAAATATTTATAAAAAGAAATTTCCTCGGTCACGATACAGCCCTGAAGCGTGCTACGTGACATCTTCACTCGTCCCTTTTCCATCGAGCAGGCGGGGCAGGATCGCGTTGAAAAACGCATCGACGTTAAAGTTTCGAAAAACGAGACCACCGGAACGGGAAACGTTCCTGCCGGCTAGTATTACTCTTTCCATTTCCCAAAGCGTTTCTTCCTCTACCTCTATGCAGACTATATCAGGTATCTCTGCCCCTTATCCTACTTCTCCCATGATGCATAACTTTTTTAAATCGATACAACGTTTTACCGCATCGAAAATTCACCGACGTTCGAACGAACGGGGATAACCATCCTCGTTTCTTCATTTTCTTCACTTTCCCGTTGGATAAAGGGGAAACCTTTGGTCAAAGAATGGCGCGTACGTATTTCATCTTTCTCTTTACCTTTATATCCGGCTAAGAGACTAATCGTGAATTCGAAGCGATGGAAAAAGCGCAGCCTCGGTGACGTAAGAGGCTGCAGCCAGCGGCCAGCAGATAAAGGGGATGATGTAAGAGCAGGGATGGATCCAATGGACGCTGCACCCTTTCTGCGATGTTTCCTGACTTGTCGTTCACTTTGGAAACGTTTAATTCCGGTCTGTCCGACGGATTCTCACGCGTGGAATTTCGGGACCTCGACGGTGTTAAAGGGAATTCATTTTGTTCACGTTGGAAGATTTTTTTATCACAAAATCAAGTCGTTCGAAGTGTCAGAAAATGTTCGAATTTCTACTTCGTCCCCTTTATAATTTCCTTAGGAATTTTTCAAATAGTTTTAAGACAGTAAAAAAATTCGAAGATTCGGTTAAGTTGAAGTACAGAAATTTACCACCTCTCAGAGACTTCGCATCGAGTCTTGAAAAGAGATAGGAATTAGGAAATCTATAAAGATCTCGCTCGTTATCCATCGTAGATAAAAAAGAAGAGCAAGGGTGAAAGATAGATTTCAGAGAATTGAATGTATGCCCCATTGATCGCGAAAGTTCCGTCATCTTGACGTTCATTGTCCCGGTGGTCGAGTAGCTCCGGGCAATTCCGGAAGTTACTCCTCGAAACTGTCCCGAACCGACATGACCGGGCGAGGCCTGGGCTCGATCGGTGCTCCGTCAGTGAGAAACAGAGAAGTAGAGATAAGAAGGGGTGCAGCGTGGGTGTGGAATCGTATGTAGGTCGTGCTGTCAGTGCCACGACCCGGTTTCACCGACCCCCGTCCCTCGTTCCAGCCCCGCAGACCCAGAATCCTCCACCGAAACCGTCGTCCTGCGTCACCTCGGCTGGTCTGCAAATCCCTAAATACATTTCCATCCCTCTTCCTCTGCTCCACGTCATAATGCTCCATTATTCGCGACACCACCTCTCTCTCTCTGTTCCTCTCGTTCGCGCTCTCTCTCTGCCCCCTTCTCTCTTTTCTCTCTCTCTCTCGCTTTCTCTGCCCTTTCTCTCTCCCTCCTCTCTCTCTCTGTCTTTCTCTCCCCTTTCTCTCTTTTTTCTCTCTCTTTCGCTTTCTCTGCCCTTTCTCTCTTTTCTCTCTCTCTCTCTCGCTTTCTCTGCCCTTTCCCTCTCCCTCCTCACTCTCTCTCTGTGCCTCACTCTCTCTCTCTTTCTCTGTCTTTCTCTCCCCTTTCTCTCTTGTTTCTCTCTCTCTCGCTTTCTCTGCCCTTTCTCTCTCCCTCCTCACTCTCTCTCTGTTCCTCACTCTCTCTCTCTGTCTTTCTCTCTCCCTTCTCTCTTTTTTCTCTCTCTCTATCGCTTTCTCTGCCCTTTCTCTCTCCCCCTCTCACTGCCACTCTCTTTCTTTCTCTCTCTCTTGCTCTCTCTCTTTCTCTCTCTCTCAATGTTGAAGGAAAAATAGAAGGGAGCATATTTATGGATTTAAAAAGAGCATTTGAAATTGTGGATAGACCATGGTGTTCCGCAGAGCCGTTACTTATTCTATTGTATATTGATGATATAACTGAAGTATGTCGAATAGGAAATAATGTGAAATTGTTTGCGGATGATACGATAATTTATGTAACAGGAGAATCCGAGGAGGAAATTAATAAAAAGATGAATGATCGTGATCTACCGAATTCGTGACATAATCATCGAAGAATATTACGGCAAGTGATACCATCGACCTTCTTATTCCCATGTAATTATCCCGAGTAATTATTCAAATTGGATATCTGGGAATACGGTGATTCGCGCTCGTCGCTGCGAGATAATTCGAGCACCTGGCTTGAATTTCTTTTCCTCCGTTTCCCCGGCGAATATTGCTTGGCGAGACCCTCGAAACGACCGCCAAGAGTGTTTCGTCCCTTAAAACGGAAAATTATTCGGGATAATTACTTGGATCAGCTATCGCCTCGAGTAGGAACTCGAAACAGTCGTCTAGGAGTAATTCGAGAACGTTCGATAGTCATCGTATTTTTCTTTTCTCCCTTTCTGTTTTTTCTCCTCGAAATTAAACCACACTTTCGTTCAAGTTGAAAAACACTAGCTTATTTTCGAATACTGCTTCCCTCGACAGAGAGATTTTCCAGCGAATGTTTTTCGTATAGCGTAAATATTAAATTGAAATTATAAACCGATGTTTGCGAAAGTATCGCAACATGTTGGTACAGATTAAATAATCGGAAGAAAGGGAATTATCGAAGCATGAAAACATGGAGAATTATTTATACGAAAAATCCGGGAAATTATTCAAATATTATATAAATCGAAACGTTTCCAAAGGTGTTGTCAAATATTTTCGAAGTGGTTTAAATTAAAAAAAAAAAGAGAAAAAAGAAGAAAAAATCGGATTATCGTAATGGGGAAAGTATCGATGGAAAGAAATGATATCGTTGCTGTAAATATCCGTTTGATATCGTGTGAGCGTGATATTTGTGGAATGTTCTCAATGAAATATTCAGATCGAAGGGAGTGAATTATCGCGGTATATTCTCGGTACGATTCACGGATACTAAACTCATTACTCTCGAAGTACACGCGTATCACGCGTTGATACCAGCATCAGCCCGCAGCCGGTACTCGACATTTGCATTTCTAGAATCCACTCAGACGCGCGTTTCGCTCAGAATCACCCCGAACAACCATTCAATCCCTTCCACGCTAACCCAGCCACTTGTCACCCTCGCCGAAAGAATCCAATAACAAACACCCACTTAGAGCACCCTTTCGAGATCAAAGCGAACGGAATTCTGAAATTTCGAATTCCCGCAAACCTGAAATTCGACTGTTTCGCAGACGGAATTTCAGAAATCTGTCGGACGAAAATTCGGAAATTTCGTCGACAAAAATGTAGATATTTCGAAGTCGAAAATTTAGAAATTGCTCAGACGAAAATTTGGAAATTTCGTGGAAAAAAATGTACAAATTTTGAAGTCGAAAGTTTAAAAACTGCGCAGATAAAAATTCGGAAATTTCCTAGACGAAAATCTGGAAATTTCACGGACAAAAATTTAGATATTTCGAAGTCGAAAATTTAGAAATTGCGCAGATGAAAATTCGGAAATTTCCCAGACGAAAATCTGGAAATTTCATGGACAAAAATGTAGAAATTTCGAAGTCGAAAATTTAGAAATTGCACAGAGAAAAATTCGGAAACTTCCCAGACGAAAATCTGGAAATTACAAGGACAAAAATGTAGATATTTCGAAGTCGAAAATTTAGAAATTGCTCAGACGAAACTCTGGAAAGTTTCCTGGACAGAAATATAGATATTTCGAAGTCGAGAATTTAAAAACTGCGCAGAGAAAAATTCGAAAACTTCCCAGATGAAATTTTGGAAATTACAAGGACAAAAATTTATATATCTCAAAGTGGAAAATTTAGAAATTTCGCAGACGAAAATTCGGAAATTGCAAAGCATAGAAATTCAGAAATCTTTCCGACTATGATTCATTCCACTCCTTAAACAATTTTTTAAATCGTCTTAATTTGCATTCAAAGGAGACCCCTGCAAAAATCACTTGGAGGAATTTTTTGCCTTAAAGCATCAGGAATTCCACGAATGTGGAACGATACAGCTGCAGAATAGATAGCAGAAGATAATTGAACGAAATGGTGCATATTTAGTTTAATTGTAATACTGCAAATTGTTGAGATAAAGTCTGTAATTCATAGCTAAAGAAGGTTTAAAGACTTATCCGACAAGCAAATAGAAATTTGGCGAACGTATGGGGAAATTTGCGCGGTGTGGCATTTGGTCGAAGTCGATAGAAGCGCGAGGCAATTAAGGGACACGCGAGCTGCAGGTTTGTTCTTCGGTTCGTCGATATCGTGTGTCGAGGCCTATCAGAAATTGATCAGAACGCGGGCCACGTGCAGGGATGCAGCCGCTGGGAAATCCGAGACGCGCTGCCTCGGCCGGTTTAATTAATTTATCGCGGCCAGACGATGTCCCGTTGATTCGACTCGACGTTCATTATAGATATCCTTCCTGGCATTACACCTTCTGGGATCCGTTCTCTGTCGCTTTCAATCGGGAATAATTTCGCAGGATCACGGAACCGTATCCTTCAATTTCCAATCTATCAATCCGAACCATTTTTTCTTTCACTCTCTTGAAACATCTGACATCCTCTGTCTGACGATAGCTTTTAGTTTCTGATAATAATGCCAACCGATAATGTCTTTCTCTTTCGTACTCTTGATTTGCCGATTCTGACATATTTTATCAATGAAACTTTTGGAAATCGAAAAAGTTTTCTTTCCGAAGGAAAGTATTATATAATACAGGATAGTGAATTTATTCACCTTTCTTTCGATAGTAGTTATTGGCCGTATTATGAACGTCTCTACAGTGAAGTGCAAAGGGGTTAACAGAATTAATTTTAATTTGATCGTAAGGTTTAATAACCACTCTCTCGATCGTTTTTTGTTCGCGGAATTACACTCTTCAGGTGTGCTTTTCTCACCAGTTTTCCCCTACTTCCTCCCGTTGCACAGTTCCGGGCAGGTTCTCCACTCGTTGAAATTACGTTCTACGGGGTCCAAGGAATCTCATTTCCGGTGGTTTGGAGGGGTGAAGGGGGTTTATTCTATTTTCTGCCGCGTGTGTCTCTCTTCTCCGCGGAATAATCTCACAGAGAAACGCGAAAGGTTGTCGCAATAACGGGCCGGAGACGTAAACGAGGCACGTTTGTAAGGAGGAAAGAGGGAGAAACTAGCCACAGAGCTTCCCCACAGCTTCCCTTCTTCTTCTTCTTCTTTCCTCCTCCCCCCCCGTCACTCTTTTACCTTGCAAACGAGTTCTCGTTCCACGACTGCTACCACGCAATTTTAGAACTAGCGTTGTTCCTTTCCTCGTGAATATTCCTCACGAGCATTCGGGCCAATCAAACTAGGTTTCCTTCTTTTTCTATGGCGAGATGCACTTACATGTGTATCGAATGGGTTAACGAAATTTGGATGGCTCAAACATGTCGCAAATTCTCTTGGATTTATAGAGTGTGTTTTGTGTTATTTTGGTTCTTTTTCTGAGGGGTTCTGGAGTATTTTTTTGGCGCGATTACACAACACTTGGCAGATTTGGATATTGAATGAGTCAATTAAACTCGACAAGACCTTTTTGTTTGGCACTTTTGGATGAAGAATTCAGAAATTCGAGAAGAATTGGGATGGATACAGCAGTGTTACTACACTATGAAGAGTATGTAATTCATGAATCAACTATAAATTAAAAACCCAACTATATAAAGAGAATCTAAGTCTACTAGAATTCATCCAGAATCGAATACCAACGAAATAAGTGAAGAAAATCGAAGAAAAACATTTTCGAGTTTATCCAGGAATCGAACTCTGGCAATTTTAGGTGACAGTCTCGTACACTACCCATTACCCTATTCTTCGTTCTATGTAGTACTTCTCTTATCTTCCTTATAACATAGTCTATCAATCTGCAATTATTTCACATAAAGTTTCTAACGAATTTTCATTATAAATATTGCAAAAATATTATTAAACACTTGGATTATTAAACTACGGATAATTTTCCCCTGTACATTTACTTTTTCTTTTGTTCATTAAGACCTGTTAACAAGTTAATACCCCGAAGTACGCGTTTCACTGCAACGAGAGGATTAAGCCGATCGGAATATATTTATCGTTCCATCAGCTTCCGTTCTCCGTCCTATTTATCAATCGTTTCCAAACGATTCCCTGGTGAAACATGCCTGGCTCGCAGCTCCGTGAACCGAACTCCTTGGTCGTTAATCGCGTTACCGCGAGCAACGACGGTAACTGAATGAAAACGGCTCGGAAAAAGCATTTCGAACGAGCGACGCGTTAAGTTTATCGCGTTAGAAAAAACGTCGACTGGCCAACGCCGGCAATTATCACGCCGTTACAATTCCGCGACGTCTTGGAAAAAGATCTGCCGTTGACTTTGGATTCTCTATTCCAACGTGCTAGGTGAATCTTCACTTTTCTTCTCGCTCGCGACAAATTGCCCGCGTCTCCAACCTCCTATCTCTTCGTCAATATTATTCTTTACCGGCTTTGCATTTAATTCGTCGATTCTTTCCTTCTCAACGACTTTCCACGCGGAAGATATTTCCCGCAGAATTTCCACCTTACAGCTTACTCCAATTACCGGTCTATTAACCCTTTTAGCGTCGAAGAACGATATATCGTTGTTAGCAACATTTCTGAAAAGTGCCAACGACGATATATCGTTGCGTATGCGATCGTTTGTTCATTTTATTTTTGTTAATTAGAATTAAATACGAGGCTCAGTTAAATATAAACAGGATTATGTGTGGTATATTTGTACAGCCTGACGTGTGTCGATGAGACTGACTTGGAGCTGAAAGGAGAGTGGTTTCGCAGCATTGCACTCCCTGTGACGCTTTACTTTTCGTTTCGTTAGTAAACCACACGAGTGAGACTGACCCTCGTATGAGCGAACTTCTGCGACTTGAATATCAAGCAAAAATTATTTTCGAAAGGCTCCAAGAATACTAAAATAAGGGAGAAAGAGAGAGACAAAGAGGACGGTTCACGGGGCAATTAATCGAGAGTTGTTTCGTGCGACGAGTCCACCGAAGCGGCGAATATAAATCAGGTCAGTTAGGCTGGGGCTTCGAATTTCGTTCATTAGTCGATCGAGACGATCGATTCGCTCGAGATTAATCAACCGTCTGTGTATTTGGTTAATAGTCCCCCACCTCTGATATATTCCAATCAGTAGGATTCGTCGATCGACGGAATTTTATTTGCCAAAAATAACGAATAATAGAAAACGAAATAAAAAAAAAAAAATAAAAAAAAAAATGGAGTATAAAATAAGAAGAATACACGCTCGCACGTATTCAGTGGGAAAAATGCAACTGGCCGAAGGATTAAATGGAATTTCTCTCATTGTCGGAGATATCGTTGAGCTGTACTACTTGCTGCTATTGATAAAAATCGCCGTAATAGCCCCGGCTACTTGTGGATGCGGCTGAAGACGCCAACAATCGGTGACCCAATAACCGTACCGGATACTTTCAGCCTCCCCTATCCCCTCAATAAACTTCTTAATGCCTCCCCCGCGTGATCGCGGCGGAGAAAGTAGGCGGCGGATATTATTGGGCTGTGCTACTTGCGATTCAACTTCACCACGCGAAAACGTTCCAATCTCCTAACTATCGTCGGTATCGTATTACCAACTCCTGGCCAAACTTTCTGACAGTTGCAATTAGAGGAGAAGTAGGTGGCGTGTATTATTGACCTGTGCTACTTGGCCCTCGCTGATAATCAGATGTTGATGGAAGGAGACATTAGTTAGCATTGTGGTTTATTTGAGCTACTTCGTGAACAATGTATGTAGCTCGAAGCCACGGTGTAATTTGTGAGGTGGTTTGTTAACGTTTGTTAAATTAGAGGCTACGATTGATTTTTGCTACTTGCTCGTTTTCAACATGGTTCAACCTCCTGGAAATGGATTAGTTTGTCTATTGGTTTATTTGTACTTTTGTCTGTAACGTGAAGTGTAGGGGAATGTGTGATTTAGCTCTTCAAGAAACCTTTGAATTGTATCAGGATGGAATTTCATTGACTTGTACTACTTATCTTCTTAAATAATAATTAAACAGGCGCGGTGGGTAGAATTGTATGCTATTACAGTGTATTCGAAGCTTTACAAATATTGTACGAAACATTTTGCACTACTAGAAATTCGTACACGAAACCACACATCGATTTATTGACCTTTACTACTTAATCTTCACCAGCGATCGAAATTTTCGCGATAAAATTCACTATTTCTCATTCGAACTTATTCAAAGTTCAGTCATGTACAATTATCATTCAAGTAATTATTGAGAAATAATGTTTCTATTCACCTATATTAATGATTGACTTGTACTACTTAATCTTGCATCGAAAACACTCACCATTTCCTACTGTAATTTACCAGAATCATCGGGGATAACACAGAAAGAGCGTGGAAGTATTCTCTGCACCGAAAAGGAAGAAGAAAATAATCTCCAATCACTTCCCTAATCATTTCCAACCAAATCGTTGACTCGTACCACTTGCTCCCTCATACTATCTCTGATACCAAATCTCTCCAGTTTACAATTGAAAATGAGTAAAAATTATAACCATTTACTTCATTCGAATGTTTGCAAACATGAATATGACGTACCATATTAACACAGACATGAAAAATGAACAATTCCTCAATAGATAAACTACTCTGTTCCAAGTGTTGGCTAACCAACGACAAGTTGACACGTCTACCACAGTTAAGAGGTCGAATTACCCACAATTTCTCCGTTTCACTGTCTCCGAATCGTCGAAAATACCACGAGGATGAACGAAATACGGGATGTTGTCGGTGAAATAATATCCAGAAATATCGTACCACCGAATCATCCTCGAAAATCAGCATCTCACGTCGATGTTCGTCACCCAGTTTCTTCGACGTCTCCTGAACGGCCGGAACAGGGTTAAAGAGCGGAAGGGAGGTCCATTCACGGTCGTAACGGCGGAAAGCCGTGGCTTTGGCAGAGGCAGAGGGTGGGAGAAGAGGAGCGAGGGGTGGTTGGATGAAACGAGCCGGAACCGCGGGAACGCGCGACTTTAAGTTCCGGCGGAGGCTTCGGGGGAACGAAAGTGAAAGGCATCTCCCTCTGGGTCCTTTCACCGGCTCGCAGATCGCGCGCCGGGGACATGCATTTCCAAGAAGGTCGACGGAAGAAGCACCGAGAGACCGTGTAATCCCCTTCAGGGGATGCACTTGATTTTCTTTCAGAGGGAAGAGGACGACGCGGCCTTAACGAACAAGGGGTCGACGCCCTTCCATCCCCTTTTCCCTCGGCCGGGGCTTTTGCGGATTAGGCGAATTTCGTTTGCAAGCCTGATCGATGGTTTTACGGAGTGCTTGGTTGGCCTTTCGGTCACTCTGTTTGCGAAACGCTGTCACGGTGAGATGATACCCGTTGCGAATCGACGATTTAACGATATTAATGGCTGGATTCCGAGTGATTTAATCATTCCGGGAAATAATTCGTGTAATTCTTCAGGGGAGAAACAGTGGGAAATGTTTGTTAAATATCCGAGTGGTTGGAACGACACGGTTTGCTCGAAAAGTTACCGGACTCGTGTTGTACTATATATGTATGTAGAACTGTGGCGACCTCTAGTTCCACTTACAAGGGAACACCGCGAACACTTATTCACGAATTTGAACGAAACTTCGTGAGTTTATAGAGTGATTCAAGACAAAAATAACGGTATGCTTTATTCCTCCCTAATCACCCTTTAAGGGTGCGAAAACTAACATCAAACTCAAACCCGCGCTCCTACTTTTTCCTGTATATCTCTTAAAGTACAGGAGATAGAAAAAAGAAAATGTCCGATGAGCGTTTTAAATTAAAACAGAAAAGTGTTCTTAACGTCGTTAAGGTACACCGAAAATGTCTTTTATTTCCTTTGTATTTTTGGTTTTAATATTCCTATGTATTCTTTGCTTTTTTTCTTTATTCATTGAATATGTACAGAATGAACGATTGAATAATTTTTAGTAGGAACAGTTTCGGAGAAATATTTGATCGTGATGGGCGTTGAATTTTTGATTATCGACAATCAGGGAGAACAGTTGCGATTTCTTCTCGTTGAGAAGACACGGTATATCGATTCTCTAGTTTGTATCGAATACTCGTAGATTATTCCGGTCCGCAATTAGCGTTTCGACGTTTCCAAAATTTCCATCGGTTCCGACGGAATGCCTGTGAAATTTCGAAGTTACGAAAATTCCATTAAAACGGATCGTTCGATTCCGCGCGAAATAGCGGCGAACAGTTGTTTCCCTCGTCCGGGAACAATACCGCGGCGATCAAAAGGTATCCGGGGGTCGCGAGTCGGCGAGATCGATCGATCGATCAACGTCAGACAAAGGGGAAACGATTTCGAAGCGGAATAGTACCGTGGCTCTTTTTTAATATCGTGCTCCTCTTATCTACCCCTCTTCCCTCTTTAACAATGAACAGAGGAACAATAACAAGGGGTCGGGGGAGGAGTGACACACGAAACTTCCGAATTTTAACGCTATTGTCGTTCGCCCGTGTCACCATTGGCCGGTTAATTAATTAAATCCTTCTAATGAGCAGGTTACAGGGACGAAATTGCACGGGGCTCGTCGGGAAACGATATCGACGAGTCAATTAGAATTGGCTTGTCGCTGTTAATTTTAACGAGAACATAGGAAAAATAGGAAAAATATGGCGACGCGATTTTCTTCAATTTTCGACGATTTAACACGTTCCATACCACGTGTACCATAGATGGTACACGTTTCACTTTCCATTCAAACTTACCACCGGTAAAAACATGTATTTTGTAATAAGTTTAAGACTGTAGAATATATTACCACCAAAATAAAAAAATTAGCCATTACGAAAAATGCAGAATAAAACGAAGCAAATGAGCTGAATGAAAAAAGTCGAGGGAAAAAGGGGTTGACACGGAACGTGTTAACGTTCAAAGGGGTTTTGTTTAGCCAACTGATCATGTAACATCGTAGCAAGAGATTCGAAATTATCTTCGAACTCCTGTTACGGGGAAACTCGTACAGTTAATATTGAACAAAAAAAAAAAATTGTTTTATTTCTCGGTAAAGGTTACACGGATTTTACAATGTATTGGATTCTTTTCTAACACTACGCGACCCGTAATCAAACGTAAACACTGATACGTTGATCTGCAATCGATCGCAAAATCTTCTAGATTCTACGGTCTTTCTCGTAAGACTTCCTCTCTGAAGAATAATTCAGAATAGATAGAAAATAGTGGAATTTCGAAAACGTGACTTCATTATCGACGAACAACGTGATTTTCTATTTTCTCTTGAACATTTACGCTGCTCGTGAAATTTCGCAAATTCTCGATATCGCAGGTCGAACTATTTTTCGAACGCGGCAGAAAAAGAGTCAGTTGTTCGTTTAATAACGTTCAAATAATCCAGCAACTTCAGAGTAGATATAACGACGTACACGTGGCTGGAATCAATTAATAAACGCGTTCAGTGCACACCTGTGTCTCTCGGCGTTTGGTCGAACGCGTTCTCGCGCGCGCGTCTGCTCTCTCCTGTGGATCGAGCAACCCGGCTGTTTACCCCAGCACGGTGCAAAGTGTAATTTTCATATTATACGTACGGTCTATTAGCAGGCTGTCGATATCGTTAATTAATGGCAGAACGGCTGGCCGTGATTTAAAGTGGACAGGATTTTTCTTTTCCATTCATTCCCTATCCCTTCGCCTCGCGTCAGAGGAGAATTTCCGCCCCGCCTACTTTTCCATTTACCATCGTCCTTAATTTTCGTCTACCGAAAAGGGTTGGTCGCCGAAACATTCGAATTCTCTCGATCGAAGTCGCTCTTCCTCCTCTGTCGCGAAATTTTCAACCGATTTCTTCGTGGAAATCCACGATAAAGGCAAATCTAAAACGCTGAATCGCTAGCAAACGAAAAACCAAAACACGATCACACTTCGAAACGCCTATAGACGCCTCTAAACGCCTCTAAACGCTTCGAGACGCTTCTAGACACTTCGAGACGCTTCGAGACGCTTCTAAACGCTTCTAGACGCTTGGAAACGCTTCGAGACGCCTCTGAACGCCTCTAAACGCCTCTAGACGCTTCGAGACGCTTCTAGACACTTCGAAACGCTTCGAGACGCTTCTAAACGCTTCTAGACGCTTGGAAACGCTTCGAGACGCCTCTGAACGCCTCTGAACGCCTCTAGACGCTTCGAGACGCTTCTAGGCGCCTCTAAATGCATTTATTTATTTATTCTTCAGTAATACGTTGAACAAAAATGACTGTAGTCTTCGCTAGACTGTAGCCGTCATTTGTACTGAGCACAGAAATAATGATAAACAAATTACGGTTAGTAACATACGGTAAACATACTACAATTAATTCCCTCTTGCAGTAACAAACAAATAGAAAAATGAAGAACTGCGTTTCTGGGCACGATTTTAAAACTAAAAGTGCTCGGCAATGGGTTAATTAGTCTTCCGTCACACGGAAGTGGTCGTTCGAGGTAACAGTTAGTCGAAAGAGACGTGCAGAATCAACTAAATTCGAAAGATCGCAAGATCAACCACGAGTAGACGCAAAACTTCCTTCACCTTCGTCCCCAAACTCGCAGCTGAACGTCGCAAAGAACCGTGTGCCCCTCTCTACGCCTTTCTCTAGAATTTGCAAAGAGTGGGGAGGAGGATCGAGGAGGGAGCGATGAGCATCGTCGAATTTCGGCCAGGCATGTTGACAAGCGTGTAGCAGAGCGAGGCTGTCGCTCTGGATGCTGTGGTGGTCCGTGTGGACCGCGCGCACTAATCAATATGGAGGGGAGCCAGTTCGAACCTGGTAGGGGTTGCTCTCACCCTTTGGAACCGTGCTTCTTCAACCCAGCCGTACTCCATTATTTCACCCGAACCTCGATGTTCCCTCCGAACTCTCTTTAAAATCCATCGAAACGTGTCGTTCGTTCCTCTTTCTCTCGATTTCGAAGGAGAAAAATTCGACGGAAAATTTCTGATCTTCTAGGATAGAAAAGGCCATAGGCAGAGGAGAGGCAAAGGTGTCAGCGTGCTCTCCGATGGTCGAGCGTGGAAGATGGAGTGGTGGGGATGAGCGTGGGCGTTCGAGGGGTGCGCGTAGCCGGGGCGAGAGTACTCGCGCGGCGTCAGTAGGTATCGCGACGCGCCGGCGGCCGTAGCGCGCACTCTCCGGCCCTGACTCGAACCAACTGGGTCACAAGCCCTCGACTCCAGCACACCGTGGGCCAGTTGCGCGCCACCGAACACGCCGAGCTCACCACGCGGCGCTCTTCTCTTTTCACGTTTCTACGCGTATCGCACACCGTGGTGAATAACGTTACACCGACACTCAGAGACAGTATATATCGATATATCGATATATATATATATATATATACGCGGAGAGGACCGTGTGCTTGGTTAACGTTGTGCTCGTGGTCTTATCACGGTTATCTTCCCTTCGCTACGATCGCTAACGTTTCTTTCTTCTGTTTCTTTTTCCTTTTCTACTTCGTTTCGTTCCCCAAGAGGTGATCACTGAGTGATTCACAGTGGTTAAGAGACTTCGATGGAACGGAGACTTGGATTCGGATGAGACTACGTGGTTGGTAGACTTCTTTGTGTACCTTTTCTCGCGGGTTAGGATAGACGTGATTGGTAATTGGAGGTTATTATTGATCTGTACTACTTGTTTGCTCTAGACGGTTAAACAGATGGCTATTTCGCGTGCTCGTTCGTCCGTGCTTCCGTTTCTAACGTAAAGTGCAACGGGGATGTGTGTTTTAATCTCGCGGAGATCTTTGAATTACACCGGGACGCAATAGCGTTGACTCGTACTACTTGGAACCTGGCGATAATTAAAGATACACTGGGAGGAGGATTATTTCCTGTACTAATGCATTCGAACGTGTATGAACATCGTAGGATCCTCGAGAGGTGTGCTTTAAACACGTTGAGAATTTGCAAATGGTACTTTTAAATGCAAGGTCACTTTATTATTGATCTGTACTACTTGCTATATTACGAATAGCCAAAGTTTCTTCGGTTTCTTCACTTCCCTCTTGCACCTTCTCTTTCTACATTTGTTTCTTGTTCCCCGAGGTGATCGACGAGTGACTTTACGACCTTTTAAGCTTTAGAATTTCGATGGAACGGAAATTTGGATTCGGGTGAGCCTATCTCGTTGGTAGATTTTCGAGGTTTCGTTAAAAGTCGACGTTTTTGGAGCGGAACGCGTAGTTCAAGGTGGCGGTTCTCTGAAAGTGGATGGATCGGGTGAACGAGGGAGGTTGGTCAAGGACGTTTGGTCTTTGATTGAACTCCTCGTGACGCAAGAGCCACTGGAGGATCTGTTTTACATCCCTCGAAGCACACTTTCGAACCAAGTCAATTTGACGAATTGTTACACTCTAGTTACGACGATTCAGTTTCGAAAAGATACTTAAAAAATTTCGGAATCGTCGTTTCTGAAAGTTTGATTGCCGTTGCGAGTCTTCGTTCTGAATTCACGAAGGAATCGAGTCAAGGTTTACTGGAAAACAGGTTTTTTAGTGTCTCTAAATATCTTGCTCGATCCTTGGCTAGCTCTTTCGAGTTGACGTTCGAACAGTGACGTGGATTTTAAGATTAAACAGCATTAATCGAGAATGTTCGCTCTTTAATCAAGCTTCCCTGTAACTTATGCTCCCTCTGGCAAATAACCCTTCTTCACTGCGATCCAAAGAGCCTTTAGAAACTTCTCCTCGCTTCTCGACGCACATTTTCGATTGAACGTGATTACAGTTGGCCCTAGCTCGGAAAGTAGGTTAAAGTAGATTACCGGATTTCGCGGTTGGTCAAGGACACCTTTTTCCCCGATTAAACTCGAGAATTCTTCGCGGAATAATCACGTTAAACGTCTTTCGGTAGATCAAAGGACAAGGTGAATCGCGAGGTTTAATCTTCCATTAGAATGATATTTAGCTCTTTGACGATTTTCCGAGAAGTTCGGTCCCTCGAACGTTTCAACAGGAAAATCCTCGAAACTCGGATCTCCCGTCAAATTGAGACACAAAGGCGCCACCGAGTGAAGCCAAGCTTCAAGATCGATGGCTCCTTTGTAGATTCGTTCGCCGAACGCGTGCACTTTTCATCGAGTCGACGTGTACAAGGAAAGGTAGCACGTTCACGTTTTCCCATTCTAGCTCTAAAAGATAAAGAAAAAAAAGAAAAAGAAAAAAGAACATCGTTCGACGAAATATCGTCGAACATTTCACTTTCTCGTTCCACGAAAACAAAGAAGAAGAAAAAAAGGAGAAAAAAGAGAGAAAGAAGTAAAACGTGAAATCGTTTACAAGCCTCTCTCTGATCTTTCGAAAAAAGCATTTCATCGGAGCTTCAGCCGTATTCTCCCTCCGTTGAAACGACTCTTCACTCATCGAGCATTTTCAAAGTCTCATTTTCCCCACGATGTTCCGGCTGGTTTCATCGATCAAAAAGTCCTTCATCTTTCCCGTTCCCCCTTTTTCTCCACCTCTGTGTTTCACCGTACCAAGAGATATACAGTAGGTGGTTTCGCGCGACTAATAGGTCGGCCAGGAGGACGAGTATTTCACGGTATTAAAAAAGAAGCACGGGGAAATTCGAGCAATCTGTCTGATGGAGGACTGCCGCTGACAAACTACTTTCAATCAACGCCGAGAATACGTCGCGGTACATTTTCAGATTGCCCGTTTCTTTCTCCACCCCGACTTGCGACTTGCGACTTTCTTTCACCCTGCACGTCCTCTCTCTCCCTCTCTCCCTCCCTCTCTTCCCCTTCCCAACTCCGGAAACGGACTTTACTCGCGTGTGCGTTCAGAGAATCGTGAGAGCGGAGCAATCGATACCTCGCGTGTCGAGCAGAGTGTCAGCGGGTCATCCCTGACTTCTTGCTCTGGACTTTCCTCGCTTTCTCACCTTCTCCCTACACGAATCGAACGATTTTCCTTCGAATTTCACTTTACTCGGTATTTTACGATTCCACGAACATTTCTTGTTCTTTTTTTTCCTTGAGAAAGATTCTTCTACCGAGGAACGTTCCTTTATTTGTGACGTTTATTAAATTCTCCTGTCGAACGGATGAAACAATTAACCCGTAAACCTCGGCTCTAACGATAAACCTCGAATATCGAATCCCTTGTCCTCGTGATTAATTATTCATTTCACATCCCACTCTTGTTCGATCGATTAACTATTAACTAGAATATTCATCATGCCAACTCTAAGCTTAGCCTCGTCGTTACGCTTGCATTAAACGTGTGGTAATTGTATCGTTTCGTTTCTATAGAGAAGTAGTTATTGAAACAACAACTGTAAACCGATGGATAAGATGTCTATAGACTAGGTGATAGTATCAACGACAAGACGGAGGTATCTAGAGAACGTACGATCAATCTTCCTTAAACGACGCCATAGGCGACTAAAGGCGAAGCTTTCATCAGAAAGTCCCATTACAATTTACAGATAGGAACACTTTCAACAATACCATGGAAGTCGTGTTCGTTGGTCTGAATGGAGGCACGGCTATATAACTAGAGGCAGCAGCCTTGCAGAGCTCGATGAAGGCTGTTTACACGGGTACACTGACCCAAGAGTGGCTCAACTCTTTGTGCACCTCGCCATTCACCGACTCTGCCGACGATTAAACACCCCGATACCTGGCTGCGACTTTTCAATAAACGCCCTCTGTTGTTTATCATAAAATGCACTCTGAAAATATCCGATACAGAGTTTCGAAACAATCGCCGGCAATAAAACGACGAAATTTCTACGCGAATATCACGCAGATGTGTCGACAACTGTACTTCAGTGGGAATTTAGGTTGACGATTGTAAGAATTTTCAAATATCCAGCTTACGATTTCTTCGAATTCTCTTTGAATGGTTGTGGGGATCTCTGAAGATTTTCCTCGAAACGCGAACCTCACGCGTCGACGTAAAATATTCAAAATTTCGAGAAATAATTTAACTCTTCCTCTCCATTTTCACTTTCGAAAGCTTCCTGCGAATAAACTTGCGGATTAAAATGAAAAATAAGCTTTCCGAATTTGTACTATCGATCTCGAAGATGGACTGTGAAAAAAAAGTTGCGAATCTCACAGTCCACATAAAATATTACAAATTTCGAGAGATAATTCATCAACTTTCTCTTCCCATTTTCACTTTCGAAAACTGTCGATTTCACGGTGGATTTTTAAACAAACTTTTCCTGCAAATAAACTTCACTTGAAATTGAAAGTAAGCTTTCGGAATCTCCCTTCTAAAAAATCGAATTAGAAACACTTGGACATCTCGCGAAACGTGTAAACCTGGTGTTAAATCGTCGAGAACAGTGACGAAGGCAGCTCGTCCTTCGGTTGGTGGCAAGCGGGTCAAGTGTGCTCGTCCCGGCGATGACCTTCACGGCTGCAGGATGCGGAATTCTTTCCGCACTGCGCACCACCGTCGCCCTCCCTCGTTTCTACGTCGCTCTTAACAGCGTCGCGAACGCTTTTGCGCCGCGCTAGACAACGTGGAGTCGGTTTCTCTCTTGACCTTTCCATCCCTCAGACTCTCTTTTTCCCTCGTTCCCGCGATCTTCCACCCGTTTCCGACTAAAACGGAAGTGTTATCGACCGTTAACTTCCTCCTGGCCATCTCCTTTGCCCTTCTCTTTGACCTGATTCCCGTTTGCAACCTTTTCCCTTCTTCTTCGCGCAAAGATCACACCGACGTCATTTTTCGAAGGTTCAACTCTCGGAAAATTCGATTCGACTCGAGGAATCTTGTATTCTCGGTGTGTTTAGAAGTCGTCGAATCGAGAACCGATCGTTCCTTAAACGAGAATTCGCGAAAAGTGTAGGAGAACTGTAAATGCACCGTGCAAGGCGGGTTGCCTGCTCCGTGGCGTCTTTGGCTTATATTTTCTTTGAAACTTGACGTTGCTGAACGAATACCAATTCCTTCGGGAATTGTACACCGAGATTATTCCACTACTACGTATATTCTGAATTGAAAATCAACTTAAAGTGATAAATTAATTACGATAGAACGATAATAACTTTCCTTGAAAAGTGTGCCTGAAAAATTCTACGCAGAGTGTCCTCTAACGAATGGAAATGCTTACTGTTCGACGAATTTAAAGACACTTCTCGTTGTCCGACGAGTAAAGAGACAAAAAGAACGACCACCACCGAGAGGGTGAGAGAACGCGTCGAAGAGAAACGCGAGGCCACTTGACGGTCGTTGATCAAAAGCGAACGCTCGAGAATTTCTCAAGGAGGGTTGTTCTTTGAAGCGAGAATTCCTTGGAGATCACCCTGGCCGTTTGTCTTTGACAATAATCACCGGTTCCCGACTACTCGACTGTCCCTGTTTCAAGCTGCGATACTCCAAACAACGTTTCTCCGCGACTCTCTATGCTCTTTCTTCCACATTTCTTTCGCTCTAAATGTCACCGTAAACATTTGTCCCCTTCGTTCAAACTCGTTCTAATAATCGAAAAGAGACAGAAAAAACAAATAAAAGAATGAAAGAAACTTCACTAACGGATGAACCAGGGAATAAACGACCCTGCAAACGGGAGGAAAAAATCGCGTAAACGTTGCGTGAAAAATAATAGAAAAAGGAGAATGGCGGGGGAGAGAGTGAGAGACAGAGAAAAATATTATGCCGTAAAGAATGCATGAAAGGCGGAATAATGGGGATTCGAAGAAAAAACCCCGGGGAAAATGGCGTCTACATAAAAGATGTGGCGGAACAGGGGAGGGAAAATGGCTAGGCATATTGTAAAAATTTCCTACCAGATGAAACAATGATGTACGTAGTAAAAACTGTGGATCCTAACCATACCCTTTCAACGTAGATAAAAAGGAAACTTGAAGTTTCTCCGCGGTGGTATAATATTCAAAAAATGCCGATTGTACAGAGGAGGAATCTCGGACGAGATTCTTCGTGAGAGTCAAATATCGCGGACGTGGCTTTTACGCGTTTCCTCTTACCTCCTTTGGAATAGGACCAAACTCCTTCTCGACGTCCTTATTTACGTTTCAGAGGAGGGGATGTAACCCTTGGTGACGATCGAAGGGAAACAGACCCGTTTCTTTCCAATCTTACGAGTCACCCTTTGTATTGGATCTCTCCTTCTGCCTCGACAGGGGAAAAATTCGGGTGGAATTGTGAAATTCGTTCGAACTCCTGTCGATCGTAATTCTTCGAACGTGTAAGGAATGTTGAGAGATTAGGTAATAAAGTTTCCTGCTTGTTCGAAATGTATTTCCTCCGGTGTTTCGTAATTCCTCGAGAAAATGATAAAAAAAAAAAAGGAAAGTTTCAGAGCAAAACAGGTCTAGAAAGCACCGTCCTTGATGTGCAATGAAAGAAAGAATCGCAAAAGGTGCGGAGGCCGTGAGAATCGGCCATGCTTGGAGACTCTTCGAAAATAGCCCCCAGTTGATGGCAACCCGACCGTCCTCACCCGCAGCTAAACGCTAACGACTCTTCTTTGGCTGAAGAAGCAAGTTCAGCCTGCGTCCTTGACCCACTCGCGTGTTTAACGATCCCCCGAATCACACCGTCGGGTGAAAAAGGGAATTAATTGGAACGACGTTCATTTCCAGGGGGAAAGAAAGTAGGGGCGTGGGATCGATCGGTTTCCTGGCGAATCTGCTCGAACCGTAATCTCGAGGAGGCGAAATGGGCCACGAATCGTAATCGTAATTTGTTGTGGTAGCAATTTCCGCGGCGGAGCAATTCGGGTCGAGAAACGACGGTGATGGATTGAAAGATGAGAGATCTGGACGCTTAAAGTTGGAACGGGCGGCGTTTTGTTTTCCTGGAGGATCGCGAGAGATGACGTTGTGTGACGTGTGATTTTTGTGACGTGCTGGGTTTCGAACGAGCCCTGGATCTTGCCGACGGAATCTTCGCAGGTGAGTGCAATTTCGGATAATTACAGTTTCTGTGGGGCTTGGAGAAAAGTTCTGAAAGCGAACTTACACTCTCGCTATAAAATTAGAATAATAATAACAATTCTATTTGTACGTAAATTTAAAGTTGGACAAACAGTATTTAAAATTCCACGAAAAAATCTCACATCGAAACGTAGGATCTATTCCAAAACGGTGCTTAAATGTCATATACAGGAGATACCGGGCGGGTTGCCTGCTCCCTGGCGCCTTTGGGCTCGTCCCTCTTCAAATTCGTCAATTTCCTCGTTCTATCGTACAGTATCAGCCTGTAGAATCTCATTTCTTTACCCAAATGCAAAAGAATCGAGCACGTTAATTCCAAATGATCGTAAACTCACATATTCGTGGGAGAATAAACGACGCCAATGATAAAATCAATTCGAACGAAAGCGTCTTCTTGGCAAACGTGCTCTCGTTTCTCAGAGAGGGATTGACAAAGGAGGATCGATGAGGAAGTCGGTGTAATCTCGATCGTCTAGCTGTCCCCCGTACGCTCTGTTTCCCACCGATTTTTAAACTTCACTCGCTGCCTCAGTCCCGGCTTATTTGCACGCTGGACGAGCGCGAATCCGGATGGAAAATTAATTTATGTTCAAAGAGAGGGTAAACCGGAGGCTGATATCGAGCCTGTATGCTTTATCCCGGTATTCTCGATGCACGTTAAGCAGTATCTTAGATTTTCTGAAATGGCAAACATCGCAGTGGCCATTTCGAGAGTAACTTGGGAAATTCTGCTCTGTAATGGCTGCTCTAAAAAATGGAGTCCAATCGAATCGAGAAAGAGTAGCTAGATTGCTTCTTTCGAAGTATTTATAGTGAATTGGTATCGAAGATTTCGATATTCCTCCTGTTTACTCCTGCTGCAGGCTTTTTCCCAATTTTGATCGTTAATAGTTCATTTTATTTCTCACGAATTGTTAACAATCTCATTAAAAATATATCTGAAATTCCATTGTTCGAAGTTTTTCTAGAGTGACGATTTTTTGCTCGTTCGTAAATTACCAAAAGGGAAAAGAAAAAAAAAAGATGGACGTCATTTCTTTGAGCAGCTTTCGTGTTTCAAGGGAATAGAAAAATCGCAGAGAAAGAAGGTTCGCCATCTCGTACAATGGCGTCCAGCATGAAAGTAGGGAAACGGAGCGTGCAAGTTCATCGTGTACGGTGGTTTGTTGTCCTTTTTCAGGAACGTGGCTGAATTTACGACGATTACACGGGCTCATTTTCGAGTTAGCCCCCGGGTCGAGGCGTAAGCCTGCTCGTAAATTGGCTCGCCCCTGGGACCACCAACCCTCGAAATTTCTGACGTGGAACGGGAACGCTACGACCTTATCGAGTTCCATTTTCTTTCTCGTGACACCTGCAGGAATTTCATTACGCGTCGGACCCTTTCGTTGCATCGTCGAAACGACGCTACGCCGATTTTTGTGGACTCGCGTGGTTTTCAAGTTACCCTGAATTCAGAAACCTCTTGCAACACACACAGAGAGAATTCGTATACCCAATTTCGAATCTTGTCGATTCGTTTCTTTCGACTAAATTATATTTTTTTGTCAAACCTCCGCGAATCAGGTGTTATAAAAGTTACACTCTGAATTATCCATCAACGAATACATCTTTTGAATAAAATCGCGTTTCGCCGATTTTACAGTAGGATCGAAAATTTACGTTTGATAAATGTACGATTTATTTTTAAAAACGCAAAGGTAACTTAACTTTCGACTAATTGAAAATCGAAACTGTTTTTGGAAACAGTTTTTTAAAAACTCTTTTTCTTGTTCAATATATTTGCTCGTTTGTTACTATAAACTAGACGTATTAAACCTTAAAAAATAGTAGACAATTCAATTGTAATTTGTTGTATAATTCGATGCAATATTTACACATAGAACGACAGTGTTTTCGACATATCGGTGAATTACATTTTGTGCATATATTTTGAGTGTTACGATCCTTATTTCAGGGACACTCAGATCACTTTCGAGCTATTTTCGAGTCTCAGGTTAGCCTCTGATTATCTTTTCTGTTCCTCATCTGTGTTTCTACTAACGATAGACCTAATTTCTTAATCGAGACTAAATTATCGTTGCACGGAACTCCAGTTACTCAAGAAACCAGATCGACTGTAGATATTTTGTAAAAAGCAGAGTAGTTTTCTAGTAGGTTCATTTAATCCCAGGTGGTTTGCGGAAAATTAAGATTACAAGATATTCCTCGATATTAGAAATTCTTTCAAGCTCTGACAGAGTATACGTTATCTAAAAGCTATATAATTTTATATAGCATAATTTTCACCGTTTATCCGTCAATGTGATTCGATCGAAATCAGATTAACGTATCAACTGATCTAACAGGATTTCCATTGGACGTGCTACTCTGTATTAATGTAGTCTGATGCCCGAACGTGGCTATTCTATTTTAGCCTAACTGCTTAACTTGTTATGCTGGGGCTATAAACGTGTAATCGAACTATTTGAATAATTCAGGCAACTTTGAATAATCTATTCATTATTCGAATAACTTCGAACGAGAATTCTTTTCTGGAATAATTCGAACAATTTGGACATCCTCGAATATTACTCGATTAATTCGAATTCTCGTAGATACCGAATTATAAAGATTCTAGGAGAAGAAGAGACGCGTTGAAATTCGTTTGTAAATTCGGCGAGAAGAGGATACGCTTTAACCACGAGTAATTCGAATCGTACACGTAGCTAGATTAGAATTTTCTAGAATGTCCATTAGCAGGTCCTCTCGCGAAGGTTTAACCTTCGTTTCAATTCGAAATTCGACGCGTGGCTGGTGAAATTGAGGCGCCTTAACGGCCTCGTTCCCCGGAAACTCGATTCGCGCGAACGAGCCGCGAGGTATTGCGCAACACCGGCGTCGTTACTTCCGCCATTAACTTACGTCCAGTCTATTCCGCGGAACAATGCGTTTAAGAGGCCCTAGTGATCATTTTAAACGTGGAAATGTTACGCCCGCTGGTCCATTCGTGGAAAGAATCGTTTCGAACATTTAAGAGAACCAACGAGGTGTAAAGAAATGAAATTAGACGGTTAGAACTGTTAGGCAGAGTAACAAGAAACTCGAATTCAACGTACAGTGACTCCCATTAATATTTGGAGGCGCTTTAAAACAGAACAACGTTTTTTAGAAATTGGTTCAAACTACGTGAGATTTTTGGAGAAGTTGGGAAAAAACGCAATTGATTCGAATTGCGAAGGAAATAGTAAAGATCACTTTTCACTACCTTTTTTTTCTTTTATCTGAGAGTGTAGTGAAAATTTAACACGTACATTTTCTAGATTTATGTCAATTGTACAGATACTGAAAATTTCATCGAAATCGGTTAACGTTGCTATGAGCTACGAACGATTCAAAGTTTCGCGACTTTTCGCCTATAATTGCGATAAATCGGGAGATTCTTACATTTTTGCCGCTTGTTTATGCTTCGATCGATTTTGAGGAAATTTTCAGCATGTATATAACGAATATAAATCTACGATAGATATTTTTAATTTTTATTACAATCTCGAATAAAAAGAGAACTCTGCAATGTTTTTTTGCAATTTCGACTAATTGCAATTTCTCCAAAATATTTGCACATATCATCTAACAAACTAATTCTTCTAACTTCTGACGAGAACTCAGTTCATTTGGTTCAATTTTAAAAAAGTTATTTCGTTTTATATGGTGTTACTGTAGCTCTATTTGCGTTTGATCTATTGAAATCTCTACTTTTCCCTAAATTAAACGTAAAAATAATGTGCAAACTCTTATCACATTTAAAACAAACACGAAAGTTTTCAATTATAAATACGATAATTACAATGGTAGAAAAATAATAAAAAAAAAATGGAACAGATCGAATAAATTCTTCCCTTCTCCTAAAACTGTGTTTTCTCTCTCGATTTTCAGAAAGTGTTTGATGTTCCTGTATCTGGATCGTTAGTGCGAGGTGTCGCGATCGAAACGGGAAATCGTCAGTGATCGTGCAGTTAGAAAGTTGTTCCTCGAGCCGTGTAACACAATCGTCCGATCGATCGGTAGGAAGAAAAAGTGTCCTCTCTACCGGGTGAACGCTGTGCTGGTCCTCGGCATGAAGGGTGAGTCCTTTGAAATTCTATCTGCGCACCGTTCGCAAACATCCGTGAAATATCTCTATCGCTTGGCTACGTGAGAACACGCTGAATCGTTTCTTACGGTAACCAAGCAAGGTTATCCATGAGAATTTCCTGAAAATCTCCCCTGAATATTCCAAACTGAAGCTAAATTGTACAACAGCCACACCGTACTCGGGAACGTGATATTAAAAAAAAAAAAAAAAATGTAAAACTATCTCGCGAGCAGAGGATTCTCCAATTTTCCGGGGCGAAGGATCGCGAACGTCGGTCACGAGGCCGTGTAACAGCTGTTTTGCATAACCTAATTAGTCAGCGAGGTGCATACGTTGACCGGAATTAAAATCGCGCAACCCCGATCTGGTCGAACCTAGCCCTTCTGATCCTGTCCGTTCGACGTACGACCTTTTCCAGAAGACCAGGCACAGGAATGCCACTTCAGGGTGTCCCATCGTTTGCCAACAGTATCCAAAAACCCCATCGTAATACGAATATTCCCACCACTTCTCGCCCGACTCTCGAGAAATCTCCGAAAGACCGGCGAACGTTTATTGAATATTTCCAGCAACTGGGTTGGAAATGTGAGCACAGAAAAGGTTCACATTCATTGAAAGGATTTCTCGCTGGTAGATCGTAATACGAACGAATATTCGAGCGTTATCGTAACGTAAAGTCGCGAGGTGAACGACCTCTGACCTTATGACACACAGAACCGTCGCCATCTTGGAAAACGAGGCCTCTCTGTGGCGCCATCTGGCGAATTCTGTGATTACTATCGTAAGAGAGTTCTGTACGAGGTGTTTCAAGCGGATACATTCAGAGGAACATTTGTATATTACAGCAGAGGATTATATTCGTGAATGTGAAGGATCGTTCGGTGGAATATTACACGTTCAAAGGATGGTTTTAGGTTAGGGGTGATAAAATCATTGGGAAACAGATTAATCTGGCGATTAAAGGACACTGGATCGCCCGGTTGGAAGCGAGCAATGCGATCGTAACTCTATGATAATGAATTATCGCTCGCGAGCATAATGTATCGCTTGCTGTCCAGGCGGACCACGATGAATTACGTGGCAGAGACCTTTCACGTACGCAACGGACAGGTGTCGTTGATTAACACGGCTGAAAATGGCGGATAAGCGGCTCCAGTTGTTGACGAAATGATTTTTAGCGAGAATTTCACGTTTCACGTTGCAATTCTTCGTTCGAGATGACTGTTAGTTTCCCGTGGGTACTCGAAGAGACTTGTTCTGGGAATTACGCTGTGTTTTTTCGTATATTTAGGACAGAATTTTAAGTCCGAATGTACCAAACTATTTTCCTTTCCTATCAGTTTTCGCTGAGAATTGTTGTTACGGTAAATTAACTTCCACAAATATTCTATTCCCATTGACTCGACGAGACCAGTGTATTATTGTTTCTAGTTACCTGCCAACGATTCAATTAACGTGACCAATTAATTGAAGGATGGTCCAACCAATCTAGAATTTATTTTCAATTTTCCAATATTTATTATTCCAACATGCAGAATCTTACACTTGATTTATTACAAACTATTCAGTTTGACATATACGAAGCAGTTTGACACAATTAAATGAAACGAACCAGCAAGTTTTCCTTAATTAACAAATTCACAATTTCATGGCGTTTCGTTACGAAACACGGTATATAACATCGTCGTCAAACTCGAATTTTTAAAGGCTTCACCAGCATTATACAGCTTCTGTGTAACTACTCTGGCAATTAACCGAATCCTCGAAGCTTCTACTAGAAGCCGTCGTTGAAGACGCTCGATGGAAAATCGCGCGTGCAAATTACCGCGAAATTCCGCGTTTCGCGTCTGGATTTGCGCAACCTTTAACACCATGTGGAACAGAAGGGGTTGAAGGGGTGGAAGGTTGGGTGGAAAGCCGCGGAGAAACTCGTGCACACCGACGGTGGTTCAAAAGTTCCCTCTCTCCCTCTCTCCCTCTCTCCCTCTCCTTCTACTCGAAAGCCGCGTAGTAATTATTGCATAACTTCGACCGGGACTCTTTGTTAACGGCGAAAGCCTCTCTCTCCAGACGAGTATCCAATGTTGAGCGCTCGAGGAAGCGTGAACTTCGTCTTCACGCTTCTATTTCTCTTTTTTCCTCCGCCATAGTATTTTCTATAAAATCCCTCCTTCTTTTCTTTTTCTTTTTCTTTTTCTCCTTTTTTTATTACATCTAGTATACACGTGCAACACGTGTGACACACACGCCACTTGTTAATTTTATTTTTTACGGTTTCAGTTGAGAGGCTGCGTTTTTTTTATTACATTTTTAATACAAGCACCTAGTGTGGTGTTTGTGTGGCTCGTTTCAAGTGGATGTTTTCTTCTGCTTTTTTCTCTTGTACATTTTCTTTCCGCGTGTTCCTCTCTCCGGTGACACTTTCTTCCCTTTCTTTTTTCTTTTCTTCGTTGGTTCTTTATATATTTAGTCGACTTCCTTTTCCCGGCGAAGCTCAAACACTCTCCCACGAACGGAAACCTCAAATATTTGGCGGTGGCACGAACCGTGTTTGTTTCTCATCCATTCGTGTTACTTCGTTTTTCCTCTCTCTCTCTTTCTCTAGATTTTCGCTATTAATTTAACAACCCGAGTGTGTTTTTTTTTCTTCCTAACGCTGTGAGATATTTCTCCTGCCCATTTTTCACACCATTTTCTTAAACGCAATTTTTCATCTTGTAGGAATTTTTTTAATTATATTTTTATTTATTTTTTTTTTGAAACCTCTCCCCATTTTTTTCAACCCCAATTTTTCTGGCGCACAATTTTTCCGCGAAGAAGGTAGCAAATTGTAATTTACTTTTTACAGAAATTCTCCACTTTAAGCCACACACACGCACACACGGACGCATGCGCGCTTCCAACTTTCCATATCCTATATAAAGCACGCTGCAGAGGACGCTTATTAAGCGACGAATAATTTTAACGACGACTAATGAATTCGAAAGTTTTCCCGTCCCTTTAAGTAAGAGGTAGGGGAGGAAGAAGGTGGTGGAAAATCGTGTTAAGGAGTCTCTTCGAGGGAAACTTTGCTCAGAATCTCTAAAGAATCGTCAAGGAGTAAAGTGTCCCTTAGGGATTCGAGCAACAAAAACCCTTTTCTTCGATGAAGGAAAAGAGGCGAAAGTTATTCACTTTTTTTGGTGTCGAATTAATTCCTACTGAACATCTCTGAAAATTCTCGGGAACTACGTAGAAGAGTTTAGGGAAAAGCTGAACCAATTTGGGGAAATGAAATTGGCGAGAAAAATCGGAAGAAATCATTTTTTCTGGTGAACAGAGGAATCGAACTCGAGTCCTCGAATTCGAAGCTCGATGAATTCATCATTTTTCTTTGCGATACGTTTATTGTTCTAATAAATAAAACAATATATACAACATATTACAACCAAAACGTACAAAGGCTATATATACGTAAGTTTAACAAGATCAACATTTCTCACGTCGAGTTTTCACAATCTTATCGCTATAAAAAAAACAAACAAATGAATAAAGAAAAATAATAAAATAATATCCTAATCCTTCGTACGTTTCGATTTGTTGTACCGCATTAATCACTGAGCCATCGAAGAGTATTAAATAAACGCGTTTACTATAGGTATGGTATCGAATTTCCCTGTATTGACTCTAACTACGGTGTATCAAATGAATTTTCTAGCTAATTTAATGGCCGAGGTGT
Organism: Anthophora plumipes; assembly: GCA_951804975.1. NCBI lineage: Eukaryota > Metazoa > Arthropoda > Insecta > Hymenoptera > Apidae > Anthophora > Anthophora plumipes. Next base: position 16,057,664 of record OX638122.1, on the reverse strand, counting down.
TTCTCTCGGGTACTGGAAATGATTCAACGTTGAGAAATCATTTTTAAAACACACACTCGGTCCCACGTGGACAATCGAGGTTTCTGAATTAATCAGAGGGCAGAATTGAATTGAGCAGAGAGGGTCGATTTGGAAATTTCGAGGGTAATTAACGTTTAGAAATAATTTTCCAGTTTTCCTCGAGCACCGATGGATAGTTAACGTTTTCAAGGAGATTTCGCTCTCTGTAATTGGTGTCCACGTTATTGGGTGGACGATAGCTGTAGCCAGGCAGAGCAGTTTCGTTCAGAGGTTGTAGATAATCGTGTTAAAACGCAGCAAGCTACTTGAACCCTCGTTAATCCGTTCCGATGAAGTGTGGCCGGCTGACTGGTGGAAAGAACGAGCCTGACGTTTACAGAAATTCCCTTTCGAAACTATCTACAGGCAAAATAAGATCTATCAATTGACACCGGTGATATTAATGAAATATCCATGGAGATTATCGATCATCCCTGTTTTTCTTTTTTCATTTTTTTTTTTTCTTTTCACGTTCACATACTGCCCGGCGAGAATTCCAATTTATCGGATCGGCAGTATTGTAAAGCAATTTCGGAAGAATGTGTAATAACCTCTGCTGTCGGAAAATTGCAACGGCGTATTACGCTAATTCGCGAATAATTCAACGTTATTCGCAACAATTCAAAGGCGAGTGCCGCTTGAAAATTTTCATACTTCCCTCGCGTACGTACTTTCGTATTACAATTATTCCACTATTACAATGCACGGAGCTCGAACGGCCGTCACTGGCTGAGTCGTATTAGTGATGAGGCGTTCGAGCAACCATTCATATGCATTAGTAAAGTATCGGTGTGAGTCAGAAGTGACTCCCGGCCCAGGAGCCTGTGCTGCAGTAGTCGGAGGGTTAAGTGGGCAGCGGACTTTCGGGTTTTCACTCACTCGTTCTATAATGTTCAAACAGTTAAGACGTCCTTCCACGCCGCTTAATAAAGTTCTATTAAAAGAATCACAGTCTTTACTTTTCTTTAATAACCCATTTCCAATAGATACAATTGACAATTCTTGGCCTTATCGATTAAGAGGAAAGTTGGAATGAAAATGAATATTTGTTACTAATATAACTGTTTTTCTCGAACCTCAGCCAGAATCTATGTGACGAGTCTAACTCGTTGTTATAGAGCAAGGGGTTAACAGCAGCCTCGATAAATTATTAAATTCGCGCGGGAACGAATCGACTTGATAATATAATTGAAATGCTTTCTCCGGCGTCTGTCTCTTCTCCACTTGTCGTTCACGATCGCGTCCTGTAACCATAGCTACGGGTTTTTAATCATCCCCAAACCGGAGTAGCAGAACGGTTATCACTGTTAGCTGTCGCTGATCGCTTTGGAACGCGCGCTTTTGCGCGTTCCATTTTCGAGGCCGGATCGATAAGCCCGATGAAAATTCCGGGTCCACGGTCTGAACCTGTGTGTGCCGGGAAACCGTGGAACGTTTCGCGTAATGCGTTCGCGGTTCTCGGTGAACCGAGACGAACGCGAACCGGTAAATAATCGATCGATCAACTCGATGTACAGGCCAACAAAGTTTACGATCCTATCACTCCTACGAGCTAGGGTTACGTAACACACACCTCTGGTGACCCCGAAACGCTTGGAACGCATCCGTGGTGAATATCTCGAATCCCAAGCAGCCGTACCATACAACCGGAAGTCCACGGTGACGATGGAAAATCTCGGGAATTCTTGTCGTCCATTGTATCCTTCTTGTCCTTGTTTCAACTCTAGGGCTCGACGATCTCGCGTCTTGTTTCGAAGAGCAACGGGTACCGGAAGTTGACGTGGATGTTGAAAATATCGAAGGATTTTTCTTTGTTTCTTTTTCTTTCTCTGGAGATTTTCTGGAGTTGTCGAACTTCTGCACTTTTCGAACTGAACTCACCGAGCTATCTACCAGCAACTCGACGACACACTTTTTCAGTTAAATAGTGCAGCTTTAAAACTGAGTCATTGAGAACTCAGATAGTTTCTTCGAATTTTGTAAAAGTTACTTTATTTTAAACGGTGTCTGAATATTAACGGGAAACACGGTATTCATACGTAGATAGTTAAGAATTCGGATAAGTTTGAAAATCAATCGACACCGGAAGTTGACGTCGGAGAACTTGAGAAAATTTTCCGGGAGATTAGTTCGACGTTATCGATCTACGAATTAGGGGGAATATTTCCGCGGGAACTATGGGTAAATTTGTGGGGCATTGTTTCGAGTAATATAGGATGTTAATAGAAACCGGAAGTTGACGGAATTGTTAGAGAAGTTGAGAATTCCGGCTGAAATTCACTCGTACCTAACCTAACCTCCGAGTAACTTTTCTTATTAAATATAAATTACTCGGAATAATTGGGTGAGTTAATCAGGAACCGGAAGTGCTGTCGAGGACTCGAAAAAGCGCGAAACCTCAGATTCCTACAAACTAAAAAAAAAAAGAAGAAAAACAATGAAATAAACATTTCGAAACAGTGTAGACATTTTCAATGGATTATTTCCAAAACGAGGGAGCAACGACATTTACACAGAATTGATTTCGCCAGATTTTAAACAAACTTTTCTTCTGAAAACAATCCTACTACGTTCTCTAACCAGCGGCTGCTAAAAATCCCGAATAAACAGACTTCCGGTGTACGGTGGAAAACCGTTGAAAATTCCCGTTGTTCCATCTCCCTTCTATACGTAGTTGGCCAGCCAATCCACACTTGAATCTTCACCCATGGGACATTAATTAGTGGACGGATCGATGCTCCGCTTTTTCTCCCCCATGGTTCTTCTGTTTTCCTATCAACAGCCGCGTTTTTCGCTCGCTGCCTCTCGTCCAGCAGACACTGTGAACGTTTCTCTCTAGATACTCCAGGGATAATGCCACTCTTCTCGAACGAGAAACGAAAGACATTTCCTCTTTCGTCGAACGTGTATCTCGCGTGTTAATTAAAAGTGGCAAGAAACCTGGAGAACGGTAACAGCTGACGAGAGTTCTAAGAGAGAGGAAAATCTCACGTTTCGTGAAAATTTTCTAGAATTTACATCGATGTAAAATCTCCTCTCAGTTTTCGATTAATTTCGAGTTAACAATGGCAGAGCTTGGATAGAGCGCTTGCAAACCTGTGAATTTCTTTCTGGAAAATTCTTGTCTAATTTCCTTCTTTAATTACCTAACGTATCGCCTATTTCTTTCATTGACCATTTTTGCGAAATTGTGGTTGAATTGAAGCGAAAGGTATCGAAGAGAGATATTCGAACGGAGGAAAAGGTTAGTGAGAGGCATACAGAGCGGGAAAGAATTGTAAAGAGTGATTAGAAAAGACAGGGGGACCTCGGTGGTCTTTAATAAACGCGTTTAATTCTACGAGTGGCGTAAAAGTGTTCCTCGAGATGCGGAGATCGCTTGAAAACTTGATCCTCACTCCTTGCTAATCCCCTGGGGAAAAATTGAACGACGTTCGAGGACCTTCGCGTTCATATTCTCCATTCTTTCAATTTTATTTACCACTTTGCTGTAGTAACAAACGAATTATGCGAACAGAAGAAATAATAGAACAGCAACACGAAATATCGTCATTTTAATATACATTTCCGTAATAGTATTTCAAAATAAACTCTTTTCATTAGTCGAGGAAAACAAACTGTGATAAATAAATGTCTGAGGTTTCTAAGTAGACGTTATACAAGATGTATACGCTATTGTGTAAAAAAATAAATAAATAAATGAGATTGTTTAATAAAATTTCTCTGATAAAGTATTATGTGAATTGAAAGTTACACGGGTATATAGAGGATTAAAACAAAATATCTCCGAGTTAATTCGCGCAGATTTCCAGGCTTTAAAAAAGCACACACACACACACACACACACACATCTATATCTATAGAATCACATATTTGCAATCGACGAACAAACTGTCGGCGAATTATTCTGGAAATATTTGACACGTGATCATTAGGCACACGTGACAGAGGGTTTTCGGGGGAGGAAAGATTATCCGGCGATCGGGAATTACCCGGGCAGTGGCAATTACCGATAATGCGCGCGATTCGTCAGAAGGGTGCGGTAAAATATCGCGGGACAGCTCGCCGCCGCTTTAATCCTACTATTTATGCTTGTGTACCAGCCTGGTCGACCGATTTCAGCTTCGTTCGTCATTCTTCCATCTCTCTCTGTTCACCCTTTCTCCCCATTTCTCCTGGTGTTTGCGTAACCATCCAATCTGATGGTTACCGTGTGAAACAGAAATTTGTGTTTGACAAAGGAAATCTAAGCGAGCACACTGAAGCGCACAAACTCTCTCGCTGAACCTTGTCAAAATATTTATGAATAATTCCTCTCTTATTTTCTTACACTCTAACACATCGATTGAGAATCTTTTTATTTGAGAATTTTCTTTTGCCGAGTTTCGTTTTTCCGATGCTTCGATTATAACGATTTAACAACTCGAAGGGTAATTTTCTCCTCTGTGTTCACGAGCGATTTGAAAAGGAGTATACATCGTGGACACAGAGGCATAAGAGTGTGTTCGTTGATGAGAAATGTGTGAAAATGGAGAAAAAATCGCGAGGCGAGAGATGAATGCGACGATTTCAAGCGGACGACACTTTTCAAAGGTGAACTTTTAATCGTGAACTCGCTCGACTAATTTACACTACTCCGAGCAGATTATCAACTCTTTGAACCGTATGCTCCATTGCCACTCGTCGACGAACAAACGGCCAAGAAGTGGCTGCCCACGATTTAATCGCGTTTGTGGAACGAAATTACTTTTCGATAAGTATAATCTGTCAGAGTCTGACGTGGAAACTTCACTTCCAAGCGTTTCCTTTTTAGTAAAGCAACACGGACAACCGTGCAATAGGATAGAAATAACGCCTGCAGGAGTAGTTTCTTCTTCTTTAGAAATAATATTAATCAAGTGAAATAATTTAATATATTCGAACCTCAACGGTTGAATTTTTTTAGTGAAATAATAGTAGGTTAATTCAAATGATTGAAAATTATAATTATACAGATTAATGAATTTTTCGAAAAGATAGGATTAGATAACTTGCTATGAAATTAGAATAACAAATTAATAATTAAATGTAAAACATTGAAATTGATAAATGTGGCGGCCTGTTATTTTTAATTAGAGGAATTTGTAATTTAATAGACAAACCACGATAAGATTTAGTTAACTAGATTTTTTTCAAAGTTTATTAAAACCTTCAAATCTAAAATAAATAATAATTCAAATGAATGCGTAGTGTATTTCAAAGATATTACGAATTATAATATTCTATTTTCAATAAATAATTTTAATTTAAAAGTAAATTTATTTAAATTATTTACATTGAAATATAAAATTTTATGAAAAATCGAATAAGTCGTAACATAGTGATTGTACTGGAAAGTATAATTAGAATGAAAATTTCAGTTTAAACTAAAGAAAATATTTACACCGAAGAGATTATAATTTCATTAAAACTTTATGCTCTTTTTCAACCTCCAGAAGTTTCAACAACTGTCGAATTCATTATCAATCTATATTTATAGGTTGATATTTATTGATTCTACGTCACGTACATTTTTCTACAGTCGCGAAAAAAATTCAGAGATTAATTCCGATATTCACGAGAGGAAAAGTAGGACGTAAAATGTAACTACAAATTCTAGATTATTTTCTCTAATTTGAGGAGCTTCATCTCGAGAATTTCCGAGATAGATTTTTTCTCTTTTTTTTTTTCAGAATTGGAAGTGGATTTTGTTGAATATTTTTGAGATGTGCTTTTTTTTAATTGCATATTGCAATAAAAAATATTGCAAAGGGTTGTAAGAATAGCTGAAGGGCTTTCTAAATTATAGTCGAAGGCTGTTTGAAGCTTTCGTGTTACGAAACGCGTTCTGGATGCGTTGGACAATTGGTTTAGTATGTTACACACGCGGCAGACTCGGCGCGATTGATCTGAATTTAGGCTAGCTGGGAATTGTATCCGAAACACGGGCCAGAAATTTATATCAATATTCGAAATTCTAAATTGCGCGCATGTTCCATAGTCTAACCTACATATTACCAACGCGTATCGTCTGTATGCGCATTTCGTGTCCACGTAATAATATCAATATTTCGACGTATTAAAAATCGCTCTGTAAATCGCTAAATAATTCCCCAGATATTTCCCCTCTCTCTCTTTCTAAATATTCCCTCGAAAAACCTTTCTAAATCCAATCGATAACTTCACCCTGAGGGAACGAAGAAATTCCCATGGTTCGTTGAAACGTCAAAAATAAAAATTCAGCGATTCGATCCGGGAAAGCTAGCCAATTAGAGAATTTCAAACTCGAGCCACGTATAGTTTCCAATTAATTTTTCCAAATTTATATTCATCAAAAATTCCACCACGAAGGAAAGTTTAATCAAATTTCCACGTTCTATTAAATAACTAGAAATCACGTTTATCGCGCGAAAAAAAAAGAAAAAAAAGAAAAAATAAGCGAGCAGCAAGTTGATTATTTGAAAAAACAACATAGAAAAACAAAAAAACCTGGCCAATCAGCCAGCCTACAATTTTAATCTGAAAGCTTTCATATTTCCCCAGTGTATTTTTCAAAATCTATTGTAAATTCACCTGGTAATCCGTATGAACCAGCCGTTCAAGTTCCCACAAGTTTGTTAAATAACCAGGCGGCACGTTTACCAGAAAAATAAGCAGCAATTCGTTGACAAAAGCGGACCAATCAGCTCGAAAGTGTTCACACGGTCCGTGAATATTCCATCCTGAATTCCCCTATCTCTGATACACGGGGATTGTCGCCGTGGACAATGACGCGTTTACGCGTTGTATCGAGGTCCCGCCAGCACTTCCGAAAAACACGGCACGCGCAACCCTGTCCAATTCGTACGTTAATACGACGACGGTATATAATTTTCATTAATCTGCCCGACCGTGAACGAAGTGACCGCATGGAAAATATTCCTCGTCATTCTTCTCAACAATAGCCTGAAACATCGGCCATTCCGGTGATTAACCGTACACTATATGTCCGCGGCGAGGAAATTTGCGAACGGAATTTATCGGATTGCACCGTTCAGGCAACGTTCACCGAACAATGAGATCTATTTTGTTGCAACTAATTCGATCGAAACTACATCTGCCTCTATTCGTGTCAACTGGCTTGTTGATCTTCGACGAAAGGAAACAAAGACGCTGGGATTCGCGTAGATTATATTGTTACGCGCATAGTGCGCGCGTAGAGCGTTGAATACAATCGCGAAACGAGGATTCACGAGTGGTAGATTGGGTGATGGGTACAGGTTAATGCGGATTCAAGGGGAATCTGGGTCTAGAGTAAGCCAAGATTAGGCTGGTTTTGTGGTGGATGGATTGGATGAGGGTTAACCTAGACCTGGGTTACAGTTGAGGTAGGTTAAGACGTTACGAGTCGAACGAATCGAAGCTTGAACGGATGCCGAGATCTCCCGGCAAGATTTTTCGGTATATTCAATGTTTGGGTGAAGATCGAGAGATTTAGGAACAATTAATGTCAAGGCCGATGCTAATAAACAACCGGTGTGTTCCTCAAAACGAGTAAATGGGAAAAAAGTCAGAAAAGGGACCAGATATTTTTTGTCAAGAGTGTGACATAGGTATCCCTTGCTTCAAAAACTACCATACAAGCTTTAATTTTTAAAGAAATTCGTGCAAAACATCTTTTTTCTACTTTTTTTAGAACGAACCGATGTATTTTACAACATAAAAAAAAATATACATTTTTTCTGACCGAAATTTGTAGTATTAGACTGTTAAAGGGTTAAGATAGAACGGCTACCATCGAAATAGTATAGTAAAGATAAGGTTGGAATGGAAGAACCGGGTTGGTAGCATATGACGTTGACCTGTACTACTGGAAGAGGACGATAATATAGATCTAGGTTAACGTAGACGTATGCGAATGTAGATGTGTGGTAACAGAAGGTTGGAGTAGGTCGCATATACCTGATAATATCGAGCTGGAGGACTGAGAATCCATAATAACCCTAACGTGTAGTGCTACGAGTGTACCGAAGCGCTGAGTTCACCTACCGTGGACCCGTAGAAGCGTTGAGTTGTACTACTGTGAGCTTAGGTTAACATGGTGCTATGCTGGCGCTAACTTGGGCTACTATGGACTTTATGCTAGGACAAACTTAGGCCAATGTATACTTTCATCACCGTTCACCTAGATTACAGTGAACCTTGGTAGGCCTACGCTTTCATTGACCTGGACTACTGCGAATCTGCATTAACACACCCTTGTACTATGTTTAACTCAAATTTTCATGGAAATACGTGAACGTAGATTAAAATTAACGTTGAATTATCCTACTGCAAACATGAAATAACAGTCGGGTACTTAAATTGCAGCAGATTTACATCGCTATTAACGTAAACCACTGTAAACCATAGAACCGTCGAGGAATCATCTAACCGAAACACCGTCCTCGTTTCCAAGCAACCTGTTCCAATCTAACGAAGCCAGGCAAGCTGATTATAAAGTTGAATGCGGTCGTTCCGAACCGTTAGACGTTCAGACAGCATCAGCGTCGGGTCGTATATCACCTGGGTACATCGAGAGAGTAAGCGCGTTGTTCCTCCCTAAAGAGGAGGCGGGGGAGGAAGGAAATAAGGCGGGTAAAGAATGGAGGAGGCAGCCGAGTCTGTGAGAACATTATGCGGGATCTTCTGGTTAATTTGATTTGCAGATAAAAACGAAAATAGAAGATCGAGGTGGATGAAGTAGGAGAGGGAGGAGAAAGGCTCTTTCGACCCTCTTGAATTCATTCGATGGACATTTGCAAGTAATGCGGACGTCCGCTCGACCCTTTAGCGAAATTGACGGCAAACATTTCCATCGTGTCCTAGGAAACGCTCTTCGACCGTGGACTGAGCGTGATCCCTCGAGTGGAAGGGTTGTGGGATGAGTGGCTAGACTAGTAGGATGGGTTCACTTTATGGTAGCGTGGATTTATGGAATATTCTGCGTTCCAGGTATTCTTCGAGTTAGGTTACTTTAGAGTTGGCTTGTTTTCAGGCTTTAGCTACCACTTCATTCAGGTTTTTCAAGTGTGGGTATTGCTGAGACAAAGGTTCCTAGAGACCTAGGTCATTCGGAATTTAAATTAACAGAGACCTTAGGTTACTCCGATCCTGAATTACTTTAAACTAAGTTAGCTTCTTTTTGAGGAATAACGAAACGATTCTCGACAACTCAATAACTGAACAATCTCTGTTCCACAAGTTTCACCGGGACATAGCTGTTCTTGTTTTTTTATCCAATTCCCCGTCCCAGGCGTAGCAGCGGGAAATGGAATAAAAACGCGCTTCATCCGGATTCATTCCCCGCGATTTGATTACGCCACAAGAAAATAACGAATTCTCTAATAGAATTAAAAAAAAAAAAGGAAGGAGAACCGAACACAAAGCTGGCACTGAAACGAAAGGAATAAAAATGCAACTATTAAAACTGTCTCTCGCTTTACTCCATACACTGCCACTTTGATATCTCTATTGCCTCGGAATAAATCGAATCAATCAACACTCGGAATGCAGAGCACAATTTTACACAGCGCAGATTTACAGTGTCTATAAATTGAAAACTGAAAACTGATGGGAACAGATGAAACCGATGGCTCCGAGGACGCAGACCGAAGAGTGGAAGAGAACAGAGAAAGGAGAAGAATAGTAGAAAAATCCAAGCAAAGAGAGTACAACGACGGAGTAAACACTTCTCTTCTCGTGATTCTCTTCGGCATGTCTACTCTCGGTTCGAACGTGGTCCGCCTCGCCTCATGACTTATGGATCCGCGTTAGAATCGACCGATCGACACGCGTCATCCTCTTCCCTCGATGCTCCGATTATTTTGTTTGCGAGCTAACATAGGAAGGAGGCAAGCGTTCGTCGCGACGCCACTTACCGCAGCTACGACCAATTTGTCCGACAGCTCGAACCACTGCTCGTTTCTCCATCGCGGGACAAAGAAACTGGCGTCGTGGAAGGGTTAGGATAGCTGATGGTGACTCGGTTGAGTAATCACCGCTGTTCCCCTGGGTGCACACGCCGACGTTATTAGTTTTGCGGTGATGGGAGTGGAGAGTTTGAAGTTGTGCGTTTAAAATTTGCAGAAGACTCGACGATGTTGAGTAATGGAAGTATTTGCGATTTAGGAAATTGCAAGTGTTTCGGTGGAGTTTAAGTTAGGTTCTGAGTAATCTAAGTTCAGAATGGACTGCCTGCAGGTCTGTCTAAGTTCAGGATAGTCTAGATTCAAAGTAATCTATGTCCAGAATTATCTAAGTCCAGAGTAACATATATTTAAAACTACCTAGGTCCAAAGTAGCACAGATTTAGAGTTGTCTAGGTCCATATTAGCCTAAGCTGAGGGACACCTAGATCCAAAGTTACCTAATTTTAGTGTAAATCAAATTCAGAGTAACCTAGGTTTTAAGAAGACCAGATCCAAAGTTATCTAGGCCCAGAGTAGCATAAATTCAGAGTTAGCTAGGTCTACAGTAGTCTAGAGCGAGAAATACCTAGGTCCAAAGTTACCTAAGTCCAGAGTAACTCTGTGAAACCTGATTACAACTCAACGCCTATTCAAAATCCTCAATGTTCACTACCAACGTTCCTCACATCTACGAACACATGCAACATCTTCCATTTCCTTCGATTTCTCGATACCCCCTACCAGGCAATGAATCTTTCTTAGCACAGAGCGAGAGTAAGAGAAGTAAACGAGCCACCTTAATTTGATTCACGGAAGAAATATCCCGTTCTGTTGCACCGCGACGCATTTACTTACCACGGCGCCTGCTTCCAGCCGGCTAATTGGAAATTATGTAACGTCACAGCCAGGACACGGTGTTCCGAGGGAAAGGAACGTGGAAATAATGTCGCGTTCTCCCTGTTTTCCCGCCGTTCTTCTTTCGTCCCTTCCCTTTACGGCCGCGTCGCGACGCAGCGGAGACGCGAGTTATTAAGAGCGTAATCAACTTTGCCGATGATGCCTATTATCTTCTTCCACTTGTTCCCCGTTGAGAAATGAAGCTTTCTACCGCAACCGGCAAGATTGGAGACTTTAAACGTTTTAATTAGCCCAACGCGATCTCTTTTTCTCCTCCGCTGATTTCGCTCTGAATCACCCTGTACATTTAGAATCGTCCCTGAGATTTCGGTAATTTTTATTCGTCTGTGCAACTGAGGATATAGATTTATCTTCACGTAAAAACAATTCAGAGACATCGTGGTTGGATGTTCCATCGTGTTTTCTATCTTTTGAGACGACCTGTATATATTTAAATACCACGTCGGCGCATTCTGCCGAATTTCTTGACGAATTAATTCAACAGTGGAAATAATTACTCTGTTTCCACTGTAATATTAATCGAATTCGCTGCATTATTCCGCGAGAAGCAAACAGACCAGCATTCACCCTTTATAGCGTTACAGGGCGGTCCATTAATTGCCGCGTCTCGCTCCGCGTGTTTTCTATGAATTAACAATGACGAATTCCCTGATAAATCAATTTCACGCGGGTCGCAATTATGCCGTGTTGACTTCGAAATTAATTGTCGTAATTATGCCGCCTTTCGCGAAACAAACGGGCCACAGAAACGTGCCATCCGCAGCTACAGCGTGTTTCAAAAATCGTACAATGCAAACGTAATCAGGATTCATCAGCAGAATCGTAAATTTCAATTGCAACAATCCACGTGAATAATTACTTGCATTACCGTTAGAACAAATCCACGTGCTACAGTCTGTTTCAAAAGTAACACGATATCGTTCTTATTGAATTTCATCTACAACGTGGATGAAGCTGAAAAGAAAGACACTCGATCGCATCAATCGTATCGCCACAGAAATGTCACAGTATCAAAGCTCATTCTCTATAGGATGTTCCAAAAAATCAGAGTCGCGTGAAATCTTCCGTATCGCGTGAAAAACAAGCTGGAGGCTCGGTTTCGAGCGTCACACGGTTCCGGTCGACGCTTATCCGCCGTGTTTTCGGTTCGTTGATCCAACATCCCTCCCTTTCAGGAGGGGAACTGTGATCGTAGCATCTCGTGGCGAGCCGTAATCCAGCGTCGCGCAAAATGTACACAGAGGGACGGGACCGAGGTTTGCAGAAACGTGGCTATAGGTTGGTTCGAGAGCATCGACCGATACCGAGATATCGATCTCTCGTCAACAGAGGGGTGAGTCGAGTGGGCCACTGCTCGACAGGATATCGGGACAGGCCGTTCAGAGCCGATCGCCGATGTTTACGCGTGCAATAAATACCAGACCGATGTCCTGCACGGCGTTCTTCTCGTTAACCTAACCGTGCGTGTGTGATAGGCCTAACCTAACCTGCCTGAATTGATGCTCGTTCTTTGGTAGGTTGACAAACAAGGCTTCCCTTCATTTTTCTCGATAGGTCGCTGTAATTTGTGGACAGCGGATATAGCACCGTAGGATTTCAGCTTCCATGCCAGTTAAAAAGAGCAACAACATCGAGGGAATTAAAAGAACCCTTTGATTATGGGCATTTCGAGTCCGGGCATGTTAGTTGGGAGATTCTCTCGCTCGACTTCTGCAATTGGGGGCTCATTTAAAACGAAGGACGAGAGTATTGAGGGAAACAGAGGATTTTTCAGCTGAGTTACAGAGTGTACCCGAGAAATTTTGAGAGAAAGAGAAAGAAAAATGAGTTTAGGAAATTTGAAGGTGAATATTAGTGCAGGATAGCTGAGTGTAAGGTTGAAGATATCATATTCAACGAAAGGAGCCTTAAAAACAGCGAGGAATTTAAAAAGGCACCTTAGTTATGAGCGTTAGAGTCTCCCAGCATGTCAGTTCGAAGGTCGCGAGGTTAATTTCGACTTGGCCCTTCAAATTTTTACTCAATTCCTACAGAAGGATGTAGGAGTGTCTTGGAAATTGATGGAGCTTCTAAATTCGCATGAATTTTTCCACCGGAAACGAATTTTACCTTTAAATTAGCGGAAAACTGATAACTCCGGTGATGATCAACGTCAATTACTTAAAGTAGCGACTCTACGCACATCGGAAAGGTATATTGTACCCAAGAACACTATCGAACGAACTACCCAAGTATTCAAACTTGAAACAACTCAAAGTACCTAAAGTAATAGTGAAACAGAGAGGGAGAGAGGGAGAAAGTTTAGATTACTCGAAGGCTAAGCTCCATTAAATCCAACTTATACGAAGACGTAGGCGTAGGCCTAAGTAATATCAAGGCTTGCAGCTGCCTCGAAGGTGAAACTCGACGAAGAACAGCCATAAATACATGGGCCAGGAATGTAAGTTACACGCGGCGTTCCTTCATGCTCGCTCATTACCATTTGCTCCCTAATTCTCCACAATTTCCCAGCCAGCGACGTCTCTAACCTTCCCTCCTTCTTCCTCCCGCCCCTCCCACCTTTATGCTGCTTCTCTCTAACGAGTTAATGCCAGCGAAACGGTGTACAGTTTCATTAATTATCGTCTGGCGTAATGTCCGTGCCGTTTAGAAAGACCTTTTCATATCTGGCCCAGGAAGCCAGGGCCACGCTAATGGTCTGTCACTTTGCTCCTCTATTTTGCCCCGTTTTAAAATATTATCGCTCCTGTGTGCAGTGAGCTGCGCTACGGCGGGATCGAAGGAACCAGAGAGGAAAGAAAAGTGTCGAGCGAGATAGGAATGGGGCGAAGGTTGTTCTTTGATGAAATTTCGGGTATCTTTCAGTCTTTGAGAAGATATAGATCTGGGTTCCATTTTCTGTAGAGTAATTTGGCAACAGGTGACACTTTCAATGGATTTACTTGGGCCTAGGTATCACTTTCTCTAGGTTAACTTAAATGCAGACGTCTACTTCACTCAGGTTATCTTAGGTCTCAGTTCTACGTTGATCAGGTCAACTCAAGCCAAGATTTCACTTAGATTTAACCTTCTACAAGTCCACGTAAGCTTAGTTCTAGGTTCCTCCTCAGGATCTAGGTAAGGTTTGACCCAGGTTTCACTTACATCTTGCTTTCCTAAGTGTTAGATCAACTCAGATCTGAGTTTCATTAGTCTCTCCGTGCAGCTCAGACCTAGATTTCACTTAAATCTGAACTTCCTCAGGCCCCTCGGTTCGCTTAGACTTCTCTAGCACTTTCTAATAGATCAGATACAAATTTCCAAAGTTCCAGGTGAATATAGACTTAGATATCCCAACATCGAGCCTAACAGAAGACCAAAGATAATTCTAATCTTAAGATTTCTCGGAACCTTGGTTGCATCTACCCTTTAAAATTATTCGACTTGAGCTCGCAATCTTCGTAATTACATCATCCTTCTTCATAATGCGTCCACAGAGGCTTGGCACGATAAAGCTCGTGCTGTCCTTCTAGACAGTGTTGGTCTCACCTCGTCCGGTGCAATGCAATATCATGCTCCACCGCGAAACCGTGTATGCTTTACGTTCTCGCTCGTAATATCTTTGTTCTAATAAAAAGAACAGCACGGTAGAGCTAGGTGGGAACACGGTTGAAATTGAAGCAGTCGCGCGTTTTAATATTTAAAGGGCAGGGAATGATCCACCGGGTGTGAACCTTCTGTATTACATTCTTTTCCTCTCCCTTCTCTCCGTGCAGCAGGAGGTACTCTGATCGATAACCGTCCCCGGAACAATATTCATCCGCGGCTCGAAATGTCCATCAGAAAGTTTGATAGCGCAACGAGAGGATCCGAAGAAAATTACGTCCTACTTTCGCGCCGCTTCTTCGCCGTATCGATCATCGAGCTGCTACCATAGAAACACATTCATCATCTTTCAGCGGCAGCTGAACCCTCCTTTCACGGGGAAATCCTAAATCCGGCGCTCTTTTAAGTTTATTTCTCGACAATGGTAAAGCGCCTCGTTAATTACACCTTGGTAATCATCAACTGTGAGAATATCAAGGCTTGCAATGGCCTGTCGAAGCAACGAACCAAGAAGAAGAAGAAGGATCGTTCATTCTAAGGTGGAAAGAAAGGGCGGGATAAAAAGGAAAATTTGCCTGTGAATCGAGGAGAGATTTTCAGAGGGGCAAATTCGAGGTTCCTCTCGTCTATGTAAGCCAAGAGTACGAACAAGAGTGTCTTCTTTCTGATCGAGGAATATACATACCTCAAGATAGACAGGATATTCGAAAGCTTTTGTTCGGTTCCCCGTAACGCAGTCTCGATTGAATCTCCTCGAACAAACTCCCCTTGGAACGCTTCAATTTACTCGATCCGATACACGTAGCGTGCACGAAGATTCCATGGAGAAGGTTGTCTTGGCCGCGCATACGACAAAAGCGCAGAAGGCTAGCAATTATTTCCAGCAGGGGTTCAATTAAGGATCACGATCACGCGACTGCTAGAGAGAGACGATCCTATCATCGTTTCTCGATAGCAATCAGCTAGCTTTGTCCCAACGATACGTTTCATTCGCTGAAAAGCGACGTTCAGGCGACCCGCGGCCATTAATCCCCGCTGATGAGCGGATTATTGGAGACACGGCTGTCCCAACCATCGTTGTTGTTCGACCATTTCACTTTGAAGCAATTTTGTCTGTTTCCAAGGACAAGTGAATGCAACGGTAGAGCTTGCAGAATGACGGGACATCAAACGATACTGGCTTGAGCGAGTTTGCGACAGTTTGGATGACTTGGAACGGGCTTCGAATAATCTGAAACTAGTGGAACTTGTAGATCCCGAATGTTGGATATAATTTGAGTCTTGAGAAGGTTCCAGAGCTTCTGAAACACACAGGAACCCTTGATCTATGTGAAATTTAGGTTGCTAGAGACTAGGAAGCCTCGATTTAAGAGAATTTTAAGACCAAATTTACCCGAGGCCCAGGAAATTTGGATCTAAAGCTTATTTGTGGTCTAGAGAAATTGAACCTGAGGTTTTTCAGGTCCTAGAAACGGTTTGAACCTGTTTAGGTTTGTAGAACCACGATCTAAGCTAGCATAGGTCCCAAAATCTTAGATCTGGGGCAGACTGAGAGTCTGAATGCTTTAGATCTAAATGAAGATACGTTTGATCCTGCTCAGTTGGCTCTAGAACTTTCTTACTCAAGTGTGATATTAACCAAGTTAGAATTAACTAAACACAATCTCGAGGACCTGAAGAACCCTAGAGAGAACGTACAGAAAACGCATCACAAGTCCAGGAAAAACTGTTATTCGACACTTCTATATGCACGTGGACAGGTAAGAGCAGAGACGTGTAATTTTTACGTGAAACGTGGTGTAGGTACACGAGGGGCAAAAACGAGGACAGTGTGGCGACCACGAAAAACGAAGGAACACTCGTCAGTCCGGAAAACACGAACTTTCTCTATAACCGTGTCTCATTCTTCTACAACGGAGACAGAGGGAATAAAGGTAGAGAGGAAAGGCAGAATGAAAAAAGAAAAGAGAGAGAGAGAGAGAGAGAGAGAAAAAGAAGAAACGAAGCTGGAAAATACAGAAAACGCGAGTTGAAGAATGGAACGCTTGTCCTCTGGGACACGAAGAGCAGTAGAACCAGAGGAGGACGTCTTCGCGATGAGGAGAGGAATGGAGAACGACCTTTTTTTCTCCCCGGGAGCAGAAGACAGCGAAAAGAACAAAAAACTACGGTGGAGAGAAAAGCGGGAGACGGGGAGTGAAGGGGAGTGTAGGGAAAAATGAGCGAAGAGAGAGAGAGAGAGAGAGAGAGTGAAAGACACGGAGAAAGAGAGAAGTTGAAGAGGAGAAAAGGTTGGTCGAGCGATGGAGAGAAGAAGGGTTGCCGGAGTCAAGATGGAGCGGGCACTGGCTTCGACGCGGCCGACGTCACCGAGCTTTTGTCGAGGAACAACTTTCCTCTCGCCGCGATTTTCCGCCCGCGACTCCGCCGCGATGATTGATGCGCTGAAAAGACGGGCAGAGATACCGGTGGGAGGAGGGCGGTGGTTGCTGTTGCTACTGAGCGGCGTGTATTGAGGGAAAAACAGGATCGATTCGGCCCGTGAGACGCCTGAGCTTCCGGTTTGCTGGTAAACAGAGACATATTTTAGACTGTCGCGTATCTGTCCGGGATATTCCAACGATGAATTATTCAGAATTGTGTCTCGCGTAGTGATGCCGCGTCGTATGAAAGATTGAGAAGGATTCAGTTGTGAATTCGATAGATGCGCGACTCGATCTAGGTAATTCGAGTGATTTAGATACTGAGAAAAGTGGGTTTAAAGGACGATGAGGATTTTAGCTAGGAGGAGCTGTTAGAGGAGCTCTAGGTTCATGTACCTCTTGGAAATCTTAAATCTCTGGTAACTGAGAACCTGTAAAATCGAAATCTGAAGCAATTCACCCATGAAAAATCTAGAAAGCCTAGATTCAAGGTGATCTAGGTCCCAAAATCCTCGAATCTAAACTTCACTCGGGTCCTAGCATCTCCAAAGCTTTCAGAACCCTCGCAGAACAATCTGTCCGTGCTACAATAATCGAAATTCCATTCTTCGTGTCCTGATATTCCTATTCATATCCTAATTTCCATTGAGCGAACGCGGAGGATGGAAATATTAAAATATACCGAAACAAGGGGACAGTGCCGATGGTACTTCTCTCTCTACCTGTGGTGGTTCGATGCATTTCCGGCTCTACCCTGTTCGCAATCTATCCGTGGAAACCGACAATGCGAGGGCTGATACCGCGTATCCAGTTTATCATCGGCGGAAATTAAACTAGTTTCGAGGTAGGCCAGAAACGATATTAACCACGGCGTGTAATCACGGCTGCGAAAACTGGGCCGCTTTTATCGGCTATCGAGACCCTATCGTTCCTCTCCTCTCTCTCTATATATATGTTATACAGGGTGCCTCAGATAAAGGAGGCCACCTAAATATCTCCTCTGTTTAAAGCACAAAGTACCAAGCCCTACCCTAATAGTAAAAAAATTTTGTTAAATGTTATATTTACAATTTTGATAAGGTAGCAGTTTAACGTGTAACGAAATTACGGTTCGTTTAAACCTAACCGAACTTATTATCCATTCAACCGGAGATTTCGTCGAAGTTTACAGGATAATTTGAACCGTGGAAGTTTCGCTCGAAGATGATTGTTCACAGCTATTCTCCGTGCGAAAATTACGAGCCAATCGAGAGGTTGGATCTCTTATAGTCGACGGTTATGGTTGCTGCGTGTTAATGAGGCAAGTTGTTTGTGTTAGGTTTGTGTTAACGATGAAACAAGGTTCGAGATCGTTGGATATACAGAGAAAACGAGAACCATGTACGCTGTAATCGACAAAATCAACAGTGATAAACGGATATCAAAGAATCTAGGAAATATTAGACTGCTAAATGAACTGAAATTAATCTAAACATCTTTAACACCTCCGACCCTCCTTTTTCCAAGGAAATCATCGAATATTCTCCAGCGTTGAACCATCTTCTTGCAAATCAGCCTGTTTACGTCGCTAGCTGAATATTAATCGAACTTTAGTATGAACGAAGCACTCTTTTTCCTTTCGAAGGAGAAAATAGAAAAGCGACTTCTCCGTTTCTTACGCGCCTCCCTCGGCCCCCTTCGCGGAAAGTTGTAATTGAATCGACGACAGAGCCGCCCCTTTGTTTGAATTTTAATCGAATCCAAGCTTCTTGCTGTCGCCTCGTATCGACGAGGCTCGGATAGTTTCTCTGACTTAATGGACTCGATTATCGGAGCGGTAAACCGTTCCCACCCGGCATCGCCAGCCAGTTTCTCCCGTATAATCTATCGATCTCGTGGTTTTTCACCGTGGAAACTTTCGATTTTACGACACCAGACGGTTCCTTTTGTCGCTGGCTGGTCTTTAGCGAGAGCACGGACGAGGATCGTTCACGACTAACGGGCCAGAAGTTAATTTCCTCGCAGAGGAAATGCTACTCTCTGGTTATTCTCCGAGCTTTCTCCGCCTTTCTCTACATTCTTTCTCCCTACTATCTTTTTCCTCTGCTTTTCTCTCTTTCTACAACTTTTCCGCGTCCCTTTCAGTCCCCTTTCAATGCTGCTCCGCTCTCACAGAGACGCGGAAGAGTAAATTCCGAGGTGGAGACAACAATGACCCTTGTTTCAGGAAATTAGAAAATGATCATTTCCTTAACCCTATCTTCCCACAAAATAATTCGACCAAGGAAATAAAGAAAAAGGAATGCGCGAATGTATGTACAATAATCATCCCAGTTTAGAACGATCTTCAAGCCATTCTACGACGATCTGTCGACCTTTAATCACCGAGTCCAGTCAACGTTTCCCTTTTTCTTTTTCTACTAAATCGCGTGCAAACGGGGCGTAGGCAATTTTCCCTGTCGTTTCGACCTCCTTTCTCGTCTGTCTCGCTGTTTTACCCAAGCGGAGAAACAATGCTCGTGTACCAGGTCTGAGGGGGGATTTAAGGGCGAGTGGAAGAAGCCGGAAGAAATATGGCGGCACAGAATTTCGTCGCTGTTCCATAGAGAGGAAGGGAATCCTCGTTTCGTATCGCGAAACTTTACGAATCATCCTTTTCCTCCTCTTTATTTACGTGTTTTATAATATTAAACGGGAGAAAAAATGGACGAAAATTTTGGTTAAGGGACGATTCCTTTTGCATAAAGTGGTCGAAAATAGTCGCGAGATATATCGTCTTGCTAAGCTAGATCCAGCATTACTTTGCTACTGTATGGATTAATTCATATTTATGGTAATTTTCTTTTGTAATATGTATTATAGAAATTTGCGAGTCTAAAGGAAAGGATTAATAACACGTTGGAAATTTCTGACGCAAATCCCCTATTTTCCTGAGAATAGAGCGGCGAGGAACGATCCACCTACAAACATTGAATTTAAAAGACTTAATAATATCGCGACGGGGATTCCTTGAAAAAAATTTGCATCCTCTAAAGAAGCGTCTACTCTGCGAACGAACGGGGATGCTGTAAAAAATTTACACCGCTTTGGAAATGTCTCGAAAAATGTGGAGAAAAGTGGTCAAACAGAGAGTAAATTCCTTTCGATCGAAATTTATCCAAGAGAAGATGTAACTTATCTGTGTCGCGTCGATGGTTTAATTTTGCAAAGTCACTGGAATACATTTTTCATACGCGTAATAACAAGTAAAAACATTGTTTCGAAGAACTTTTTAAACATTCGACCAAATTACTCGAGATTTTTTGTTTTTTTTTTTGAGAAGTTACAAAGATTAGTTTACTAGATGACGTGTAAACATTTTTCGAGAAAATTGCAATTAGTTCGAATTACGAGAATAACGAAGCTTGCTTTTTTATCCGAAACTGTAATGAAAGTTAGAAAACAAAACGCCAAACGAATTAAAAAAAAAAAAGAAAAAAAGAACAGATAGTGTAAATGTGTTCTCGATCATCTTCAATTTTTAAATTAGCATTTTATCGTTCATTATTAACATGAAAATCATATTTGTTCGGATGAACTGGTCGTGCGAATGAAATCACAAATATGAACGAAATGAAACGCGACAGCAATCGTCAATGCGTTAAGAGAAAGAAAAGATTTTCCTCCCTCGAAACCAGCCTTGAGGTCGCAGAAAGACACGTGACTAGTTCGAAAACCGTGAAAAGTGGGGTTATCGTGGTCGTCGATTCTCCAGAGGCGGTGGTTATCGGCGTAACAAGGGCAGGACAACAGAGACGAGTAACAAACGCGGTAGCTAACGAACGTACGTTGGATTAATCCGAGAACAAACGCGGACACATTCAATTAGCCGGCCTGTATCCGGTTACAAGGCTCGAGATACGAGTCTCGTTGTCGTCGACGTCGCGTGGTTGTCCCTCTGGCTAGGATGGCTGGCTGACTGGCTGACTGGATGGCTGGCTGGCTGCCGGTCGAAAAGAGCAAAGAGCAGAAAGAGCGGAAAAGCGAGTCGACGTTTCTCTGGAAATGTGCCGGCGTTATCGTTTCCGTCCTCATAACGTGCCGCGGCGCCGCTTATCGCGCTTTATCAGCAACGATCCCAAGCTCGAAACGCCAGAGCTGCGCGACCACTTTCCACCCTATCGTTTTCCGCCCGCTATTTTACTCCTTTGTTTCATTTTTTATTTCGTTCCAATTTATCCACGTTTCTTTCATTTCTCCTTCTTTTTTTTTTTTTTTTGCTTTCTTTCTTCTATTCTCTCTTCTCTTTTTTCACTTCTTTCTCTGTTTCGTTTCACTCTATCGGTCTCGTGATCCCGTGTCATTCGAATCCCACCACTTTTGCCACGATGGACATTTCGAGTCATGGATTACTCTCTTTTGTTTCGTTGTTCCATGGCTAGGAAGCATGCGTTTGACATTGCTCGATGATACCTCTCAGGGGAGAGATTTCTGTTGGAAAGGAGATAGAGTTCCTTCTAACATATGTCGAGGGTTCTCAGTTGCAAAAGTTTCGTTTATTCAAGGGGAATTTCTTTCTTGATTTGTTCCACGGTTGGTCGTCGCAGAGGAATGTTTGGAATTGTGCGGAGAATTTCTTGGAGTATTTGCGGGGGCTTCTCAGTTCCAGAAAGTCTAGTTTTTCAACTGGAATTTCTCTCTTGATTTGTTTCGCAGCTGGATCGTTGCAGAGGAATGTTTGGAATTGTGTAAAGAGATTCGTACAATACTTGCTAACTTCTGAATAACAAATGTCCTTTTTCTTTTTTACTCGAGGCACGTTTGAAACAGTTTCTTCGTGGATGAACAATAATATTTCGAGACGCCTTTTTATCGTAATTCAATTTGATCTCACAATGGTACGATATCATCTCATTCTCCTTCACTCGAACCATCGAATACGATTTCACAGTGAAGAGAGTCAAGGTTTCCTCGCCTTCTGGTAACGATCATCCCACGGCATCGATCCTTAGGCCCGGTTTCCCCATCAAAGAAATCCCAATTTCCGTTGATTTGTCTGGCGCGAGCGTTTCTTGTGCACAAAAGCTCTCCCGTCCCCCTTTCGAGACGGTATTGTTGCCAGCCAGAAGTCCCCTAATGATTCAGGATTACCGTCAGCCGACTCGTGAAATGGTTGTCTAACGACCATGCCTCCGCAACCAGTTTCCCTCGATCTCCATTGCTTCAATCATTTTCCACCTTCGACTCCACTTTTATTTTACCCTTTAGTGCCACAGATTGTCACAGATAATCGATAATTATTCGAACTTTGCAACTCCACCGGAGCAGAATTGTCCGAAGTTTGACCTGTGTGGCTTGTTTCTAGTTTCAAGTAGAGGAGCACGAAATTGGTCAGACCGAGTGGATATATCTATTTTAAACGTGAAATCAGACATTCGGTGCCTTTAGTCTGAATGTCTGGCAAACGTTTTAGCGAGAAAAGTGGGAAAAAATTATCCGAGATTTGAGTGCTGCAACTTGAGATTATCTCCAAGTGGAAAACCTCGAAATTGGGCAGACAGAGTGGAAATATCTATTTTAAATATGAAATTAAACATCCAGTGCCTTTGGTGTGAATGTCTGGCAAACGTTCTAGTGAGAAAAGTAGGAAAAAATTGTCCGAGATTTGAGTGTTCGAGCTTAGGATTGTCTCCAAGTGGAAAAACTCGAAATTGGGCAGACAGAGTGGAAATATCTATTTTAAATGTGAAATCAAACAGCCAGTGCCTTTATTACGAATGTTTGGCAGATATTTTAGTGAAAAAAAAGTAGAAAATATTTATACGAGATCAGAATATTGTAACTTGTACTTTTCACCAAGTAGAAAAACACAAAATTGTGGAGACTGTCGGTGAATTCCGTAGATTTTAATTGAACATTTTCTCGACAGATAAAAAGAACGAATTTCAATGTGTTTGCAGGGAGTGTTGTATGTTCCTGCGTATACTCCTGATCGAAGTAGATCCTACGAGTGATCCGGGACTTTTCGAGTGTGTCGAGAAAGCGTATCGATAGCGTATCGATAGCGTCTCGCCGCGTGGCCACCAACCAAGCACAGGAAAGTGTCCTCTCGACTGGAGGAGAGTGCAAGTACTCGGCATGAAGGGTGAGTCCTTTCAAACTTCCCTACCGCGATGCTCGACCCCCGTTCTGTAATAGATCGATGACCATCCATGTTCCTCTGACCGCCCTCTAGATTCCACGTTACTCACCGTTGCCATTCCAAATTAGTATCATCGACGAATTATTTCACATTCGTCAAATATACAAGTTAGAATAAAAATATTCTTCAACGATACAACGAGGTTAGTTTAAGTGTGTTAGGTTGACGGTAAAATGAAAATTACGATACATTTTCTAATGACTGAAAAGAGAAACAATGTCCCGAAGAAAAGTGCACTAATAGAATCCGCAAGAAGTGTAAAATTTCCGTGGGAAAAAAGCAGAAGTTGTACATAAAGAAGCCAGAATTTTCGTGAATATCCCAGACTGAAATTGTCAATTCTGTTCGGAAGAAACAGCTTTGGAAACGCTTGGAGCATGCGTGGCTTGGTACACCACTCATCGATTCTGCCCGAATTTCCCAAAAAAAGCTCCCGAGAAAATTCGCCCCTCTAACAAATTCGCCGCGAAACTGGAGCAACGAGATAAAAATGCACACCAGCCTCGAGGACCTCGAAAGAAGCTACACGTTCCTCGGCGATAACGATCGCGAAAGCAGCTAATGTGCCGGCATTAAGTGCTTCATCGACCCTTTTATATCTGTTCCTCAAGGCGCGAGCTGCGCGTTATCTTTCGATCGTTTAACCCAGATCAGGCGGAAAAGAAAGGAGAAGAAAAAGAAAAGGAAACTTCGATCCGTCGTTTGTGTGACACAGAGTAAACCGAATTTTCCAGGGACGGCTGAGAGAAACGATCGTGGGTATAACTCGCGTTTATCGCCGCGGGAAAACCGCTCACGCGCGAGCTACCGCACGTACCAGACGCATAATGCATGCGATCCGCATAAATTCTGGCAACCAGCTACGATATTTGTTGGCTGCTCACGTTCTGTATCGCTTAGGCTAACAAGTATCCCTCCCAACTCCCTCTTCCCCTCCCCTAAAACCACTCTAATTGAATTTCCTTACGGACGACGTTTAGAAAACAGAATTACTTCCGCTGTTTATTCTTTTACTGTTCTCCCTTAATCGTGAAATTCTTCACGATTCTCAGAGAAACTACGATACGTTCAGTTTCAACCTGGAAATCTTCAAGTTTTTATCTCTCCTCGTAGAGATTTGAATATTTTTAAACATTTCTTTTTTTTTTTTAATATTCCTCCTCTCTCTTATCTCTCAGAGAGGTAGAAACATTTCTTTTTTTTTGCTGACAATTTTTCATTTTGCACGGAAGAGGATGTGGTACTTTTGTTTTATTCCCTTCTCTGTGGATTCGAATTTGTGTTTTTTTTTTTTCGAAGGTTTTACGCGAAGTCTGGGGATTCATATCCTTCTGTTCGACTGTCAGAGGAGGTTTCTCTAGAAATGTTCGAGTAAAGGATGTCAGAGGAAATGTGGAGCAGGCTTGGTTGACGGTTGCGTGCGAGCAATCTGCGTGGCTGGCTGATCTGGGTCGCGGAAATCGCTGGAAATGTAATTCCAGGATACGCGTTCGACGCCCTTTTCCACACTGCCTTTCCTGACCCGGTTTCATCGAACTGATCGCGATTCTAACTTCCAGACTCGCGCAACTTTCCTCCCATCCAACGATCCCTTGATCCACCAAACTTTCCTAATTGTTCAATTACAAATGTCCCTATCTTCGGAATGAATTTCTTTAATTCATCGATGATCAAGTGATTTATGAGATATTCGCTTATTAGTTTGAAAGATCCACAGAATTACGGGACGCGAAGTTTGGTGTGTGAAATCGATTTAAGCGTGAAACGGTTAGGTTAGCGTGGATGGGGATCCATAGAAGCTTCCGTTTGCAGTGGACAACGAGGTCTGTTATAAACGACAGTCATTCGTAACGTAAATCGTAGGCAAAAAAACTGGGCGAAATTGGGCAGAAATGGTGGAAGGCTGGCTGGTACTTAACCCAGTCGGGAACACCTTCTTCGAGGGCGTCCCTTTTCGAGACAGAAAGATCCAGAGCGATTCTAGATGACTCTTCTTGCTCCAGAATCTTGATAATGAATTCCGCTTCTTCCCAGCATGCAAAAATGAGCTCGTCGCGTATATAATTCGAAAACGCCTGAATTTCTTAGGCGACGTTCTAACGTGGGAAGAACGATCACGTAGAAAATGCGCGTCTAGAAAACAGCTAAGAAAAACTTCCTAATCACTGCGATCTGTAACAGTTAGCTACGTCTCTCGCACTCCATCGCGTGAAGTATTAATCGTGGAAGTTTGATCTACTTTAGAATTTCCTGATTTTTCACCTAACGAGAGAACTCATCATCGCGGAATTAATACAAATGGAAGAGCTGTGTTGGCGAAAGAAAAATAGACAGGGAGTGTAGATTAAAGGAGAACTTCGGCTAGAATTGAAATTGAACTTCAGAGCTCAACTGCAAGCTCGTGTATTGAACTTTAACGTCGTTAACTTTCTATGGACCTGTGTAACTTTCTTATAAATCTCTTATAATTCTATATAGACATTTTATTAAATAATTCGATTGTTTTACACACGATGGAATATACATCTTGTTATAGCTCTTGGTTTGTGTATCAGTAATATCTAATTTGTTTGCATTTCAACAATCAGTTTGTTGCTATTTTCATACGATAGTTGTGTTCACAATGAGCTATAATTTGGGGTATTCGCAACAACGCTTGTGTTTCCTTTGCTCTTCAGTTCTATACATCAGAGTCTTAAAATTTCAATGCAAAATCATATGAAAATAAATAAAGCACTAAGAATAAGAAGCATTAGCGACAATAGGTTCGAGAATTCTCGATTGGGACGCTGCGAAAAGCCCGGGATGCAAACGAGTTCCAAAAGTAAAATGTTCAAAGTGCAACATTGTCACTTCACACTTGCAAAAAGTACTCGTTATAATAAAAACCGTTGAATCCATTCTTAATCTGTATTTATAGATTGATATTTGTTAATTCTACATACACCATTTTATAGTGGCGGAAAGAATTCGGCCCGTAGAGGGTTAAGATTCCTTCAACTTGGACTTTATCTATGTACTTGTTCCTTTCTACCCAGGTAATTAATAAAAAAAGAAAGAACAAATTTTCGAAAAACTATGTAGACGATGGTAGTTTACGCGACGCACGTATAAACAGACGACGAAACGAAAAGTGGTACGCGAAGAGGAGCGGCGAGAAAGGACGCGACACAGAAGGGATGAAAGAATAGGTCAGCTGAGAGGGTTGGTCCGGTCTGGCGGATATCGCAGGCAGCGATTTTCCAGCCGCGGCAGCCGGGCAAGCGGAATTGGGGCTGCAGCCCCCCGGCGGCCGAGCAAGGGGTAGTAGCACTGACACCACGACCCAGATACGGGCCATTGTGCAGCCCAGAGTATACTGTATACTCGGATTGCGTCATAGCTACGGCACAGCCGCAACGTCGGCTCCGGATTCCGGCCGAGCCTCGCTCTACTCGATCGTTTTCCACTGACGCAGTCGTGCCTCCTGTTTTTCACCCCTTTCCTCTTCCTCCTCTTCCTCCTCTTCCTTCTCCTCCTCCTCCCTGTCGAAACCTTCTTCCCACACTCTAACTCTTTTGGCCAATTCTTGACCCATTTGGCCAGAGGCTCGTTTTTCCGATCGGCCAGGTTGATCTAACTTCTCGGTTACTCGCGGTTTCTCTGTCATCCGGGTCGAAGGATCGACACGGTTGAATATTTTCTCTGAGATGTGTGTACTTTAAGATGTTCGAGGAAGATGAGGTATTTCAATCTTGGAGTGAAGTTGAGGTAACTTTAAGCTGGAGTGCGACTAGGATCGATGAACGTGAGAACCTGGCTGTGGAATATTAATCTGTGTGTCAGAGATGCGAGATTTTGTATTTTGTATGCTGCAACTGATATCCTCGAAGTTACCCGACGTTTCAAACGATAATTCAGTGTTATCAGCTATCGTAGTATTATCAGCAAGCTAGTTTTATTGAGATCTACGGAAAGCTGCTTAAATTCTCGATATTCTTGTCGAAATTCTTCTAACCTTGCATTTATCAAAAGCTGAAGGCACTTGCGAGTCTACGTTTCTGTAACCCTTTTTTCTTACGTTTAGGTGCAACGTACGCCAGCACCGTTCGGCGAAGATAAAAACGAAACAGCCCGTATATATATATATCGATACACGTGAAAATGCAAAGATTCTTATCCGAGATCAGCGATCTTATCCGAAAATTGGCAATTTTCTGACGAAAACGTTTGAAGTTCCATTAGCTCGCAAATAACCTCCTACTACCGCCATCGATATCAGAGTACTTTGTGCAACTTTATCTCGCAGTTTGTCTTGAACAGTGGGATGCAGTGGTGTAAATCGGCTCAATTTCAAGTTCACTAATGGCCGTGGTCATGGAAGAACGCAATGTGTCCAGTTTCGTAGGGGGCGGAGAGGGATGCTCTCTCTCGCGGCAAAGCGTCCAGCTTTCGAGCGTTAAGCGAGTGCAGACCAGGACTGGAACGCTTTTAGCAAGATCGTTAGCGTGCTTGCTCTGCCCGTTTCTGGACCACTGCCTAAATACACGCTGTTCCTCTGGCCGGCCGCACTGTGAAGTTGCGATCCCGAAAGTTACCGCTTCGAGGAATTTGCTGAACGCCCGGCGACCGGCTGCGTCGTCTTTTCCGTGGATAAATACGAATCACCCTCTAAACAGGATGTTCCGCAGTGCTTGGTGCGTAATTTCCTTAATTGGAAGTGAGTATAAAGTGTTTAGCGACAGATCGCGAAGTGGAGGGAAGGTGTCGGTGTAGTTTGCTAATTTTGTTTCAGTTCGAGATGGATCCCAACCTCTCGATAACTTTAACCAGTGAGGCTGGTAATTTTCTCCGTTTACGGAAAATATGATCAATCAGCAGAAAGTAATTACACATTTCTCAATTCGTAGATGTAAATTATACTTGTTGAAGTATTTCTTAGTTAAATATATATATATATATATATATCGTTGTTCAACACTGTATGTGGTACATTCAATAGTTTATACAGTCCACTGTATCCATCTCGCAACCTTCGAAAGGCTTCGCTGTAATTTACGAGAAAAAACAGTTAGGCATTATCCTAACACCGCGGAAAATTCGCTGTGACGCGATAAAGCTCTAATTCTGCAACCCTGGAAGAAAAAAGGGAAAAGGGAACGAGAAACTTTTTCCTAGAGAGGCAGAAAAATCCTGCAGTTCATTTTGTTCGATCTTCATAGCCCAACAAACTGTTGGAAAGTACACGAAGAAATTCCCCCAGAATATATGTATATAGTAGAAAAGTGTACATACGCAAAGAGAGAGAGAGAGAGAGAGAGAGAGAGAGAGAGAGAGAGGCAGGGTGAACTGACTTGAGAAGCGAGGTCGCTCGATCGAGGCAGCGAGGAACCTTCTTCCCCTATAGACACGAAATCCTCGTCCGGAAGGTCGGCGCCGCTCCACCATACGCTTATGGTGCTACTTATCCCCGTGAAAACTGTTCCGTGTCTTTCGTAAAGCTTAATCGTTTCTTCGTTTGAACTTTTCACCGTCGAAACGGCGTAATTGTTAAAAAAAAAAGGAGATAACTCTGACCGTTTCATCCGAACGACACATATCTCTGTCCTCGAGTCGTCTTGAAGCAAACAGGAAACCCTCCTACCACATGCACCAACATGGACGATCGTTCGAACAGTCGAGGAACGATTTAAAGGGGACCGAAACTCCCTTCTCCCCGTTGAAATCGTTCCGTCCCTCAACTTTTCCCATTCTTTCACCATCCCCTTTGCAATTCTCCGCTCTGTCGTGTCTTCTTTTTCTTTCCGCGAATCTCGTCCCCTCTCTGTCTTTGTTTCTACCCTTTCTCCAGTTCCTCCATCCCTCCACCTCGCATCTCTCCTCTCGGAGGCAACCGTAAGCCCCACTCCGATGTCCGTTTCACCCAGTCTCGACACGCTTTAACGCAGAAAGCTGGAAACTCGTGTTCCCATCGACTTTCCCTACCTAGAAGCCACTGTTTCCACGGCGTTCCCGTTGCACTTTCAATGGAACCTTCTGTCTTTCCACCTCCAACGCCCCACCGTTGGCCCCTTTTCCTCCTCGCCTGCTCCCAGACTTCTGCTCATCGTTTCCCTTATTCACTGGCTTACGGGATGGCCAAGCTTTCCTCTTCTCGCCGGTCGGTTTCGATGCTTCCAAGTGTTTAGACGAAGAATCGTGGTGTAACTGCGAGTCTCCATCTTCAACGAAGGGGTGGTAGGAGGCTGTTGAGAGGAACGATTCGCTCGTGATTCTTTCGTTCCCTTTCCGAGCTGCTGTCTTCTTCTTCTTTCTTTCTTTCTTCCTTTTTTTTGTTTCCGGGGCTCTTGGGAACCGTTTGCTCGGTCGTTCCTGCGTGTAATGTGCTTCAGGTTGCCCCGAGTACTTTTATTGGCGGTGTTATAGAGGAAACGGCGGGTTGTTTCGAGAACAGTTGTTGGACTTTCTTATTGGAAAGAGGGTAGAGGGTGTTCGGGGATCTTCTTGCAGCCGTTGTGCGACATTTTCCGCCGTTTTCAAACTTTTTATTCGACACCGTTTCGCATTATTCAACATCCCTCTCTGTAGCTTCGAACAGTTCCTCGAAGGGTAATATATTCCACAGGTATTCGATTGCGTTTTAAAGGAGTTCCATTCACGGCTGAACGACTGCCTTCTCCGAGGCAGTTCGTTTAATCTTAAAGGCAAACGATTAAGTATGAAATGTTCCGGGAGGAATGTTATTCCCTGTAAAATGTGTCAACAAAGAGGGAGAGAAGTTGCCCGTGGAATTTCATTTAAATGAAACGTTTTTCTTTTCTCCCCGTCCTCGCTGAGAAACAACGTCCCCCTCGGGAATCCACCGGCGTTTCCCAATCGTGGCAAAAGGGACGGAACTGATAAGTAAACGAAGAGATAGAGTGGGAGAGCGACTTGAGCCAATGGTTCAAAAGACTGGCCAACATTCCAACGGGGGTTACAGAGCCCTCAAACCCTCGCGTTTCAATGCTCGCTACGCTCCTGGATAACGAACACCGTTGAAAGCGGCCTGGAATCCCTTTGAGCCACGACAAGTCGCAGTTTCTCCTTGAAACGCAGACCGGATTGCCTCCGTCACTCGATACTGACCCTCCTTTCTTTCCACGAATCGCTAGAGCCTTGAATTTTCCGGACGAACGACGATATTGTACGTTACTTACGTCTCGACAAGTCGTTCGAGAGTCGTCAGATGAGTTTAAGAGGATTTCCGAACGAGCTATACTCTGTACGGATTCTGTCGATGCTTCAAGGTCATCCTGTGATTCGTACAGTTTTCAACTATACTCCGTACTGAAAGCACCCTCGAGGAATTCACTTCAGGAGGATCTTGGATAATTAAGTAGCTCTAGAAAGTTATAGAATGCCGGGGAAAGTTGTTCGAAAGATCTTGAAAATAGTTGTAGGATGCAAGAAATGTTAAAGGAATTTCGTGAATTTAGGGAGAATACATTGGCGATTTTAAATTTGCATTGTTCAACCGATTCGAGAGGTAGGAATTGTTTTTCGTTTATCTGGAGGATTTTCCACGGAAAATATCGTTCAGAAAATTGTAAGGTTACGATTTCGCGTGCAACCGAGGTTTCCACAAGCTCTCCCGTAATTTTTCAACGATCTCGCACGAACTTCCGGTTCGCTTAATAACAGCGCCCTCGTGAAAATTCATCAGGTCACGAGATTCGTGGGTTAGGCAGGTTCGAGGAAGCCCGAATCCGGCCTCGGAGGCGTTAATAATGAAAGAGTCCATCAGACGATCGCTCATCGTAATAAGATGGCGTGCTCGCCTCGTCGCATTAAGCCATTACAGCCATCGTCAGATTTATTCCCTCTGTATCCCCTCTCTAGGACTTATCTTTAATCGCCTTTCACGCGATCCTTCAGCCAACTTTTTCTTTTCCTCTCCCTCCTCTGTTACAACCTGTCGTTCTTCCTGTTCCAACGCGACGAATTTATTCGCATTCGCGATTACAAGGATATTAAGGGCAGCTCTTGCGACACTTTTTGATTCAACATCGACGATAAGATTAGATATCAATCGAGAAATATGTGTTTTAAGTTCTGAACTTCAGTTGTGTGGGAAATTTATTTTCGCCGAACTGTCAGGTATTTCGTGTAATATACGAGCTTGTATACAAGAATTCCTGAATTTTGCCATAATCGACGCTTAGTCAATCAATAGACAGGTAATGAAATTCCTATAGAACGTGAACCGCGGCATAGTTTGCGTTACGTGATCCCAGGGATCTCAGGAAATTGACGTTTAAAGCTTGCCGAGGATAAAACGCTGCAATTTCTCGGTAAATTTTTCGCCGTCGTAAAAAATTGACAACGTGCAACGATAAAAATTCGATAAATATTTCCTTAAAATAGTAGTTCAACGTGGAACAACAGCTGAACACTTTGTACTCGACTTTCTTCGCAATTTTTATTCCTCGATGTGACTCGGAACAGCGACAGAAGATTCTCCGGGAGCTTCTTTCCGGATTATTTGCTCGTTCGCCACTCAGGCGAGAATCAGCGAGCGCACAATCCCAGAGAGAGAGAGAGAGAGAGAGGAGGCGTTTTCGACAATGACATCCACTTGGCCTCGAGTCGTTTGAGCGCGGCTTCTGCTAAATTAAGGAGGACCCTTTCGCGGAGTTCCGCGGAAGGCAAACACTTGGCCAGCATTGAGCAAAGCCGCTGATAATTTCACCACGGCTTTCGTGCCACCAATACGTTTAATTCCCGACCAATTAACATAGCCTAATTGCACCAGGACGAATTCGTCCTAGCAACATCCTGGATTTGTCTGAAATCGTAATCTACAGATTCTTTTATTAAATTAAAAATATCATTCTCGTGGATTTGAGAACCTCGACTAGAG
The DNA here is from genome assembly GCA_951804975.1 of Anthophora plumipes. Lineage (NCBI taxonomy): Eukaryota > Metazoa > Arthropoda > Insecta > Hymenoptera > Apidae > Anthophora > Anthophora plumipes. Next base: position 16,025,690 of record OX638122.1, on the reverse strand, counting down.
AAATAACGACTCAAGGGGCTGTTCAATTATGCGAATGTTTTTTTTTTGAAAAATTGTAAAATTAAAAAATCCATACTTTATAGAACAAAAAGAAGTACGAAATTGACTTATTTACATAAAAATCGGCACGAATCTTACGGACAATCCAATACATCTGAACATTCGGATAATGCAATTAGACTACGGTTAGTTCTGAAGACTTCTCCGTAACGGAGATAGCCTATGTTCTCATATTATCAACGGTTTCATATTAGGCTACTTTACCCAGAGCAGAGAATCGGAGCGAAAATGGTAAATGAAGCGATTTCCAAAGGTATCTTTATTTCGTTGTTAAAAATAGAGCGACAAAAACAAAAAAAGAGATAAAAAAAGGAAATATTTTCCAACGCAATTCGGGGAACAGTATCGTGCGATGTGAAGGACACGAGGAGGACCAAGTCGATGGTTGGGATCACGGTGAAACGGGCCGTTAATTGAGATTCCCGCCGCGGGCCAATTTCCCATGCAATCGTTACAAAGCCCGTTACGACACTTTTCGGTTTAATTAACGGGCCGATTTCGAGGCGTCGCTGAAACGTTTCTACTCCCGACGTGGAATCGTATATTACACCCTCGATGCCAGTGATAGTTATTTATACGAGCGGATAAATCTTTCCGCGATGAAACGTGAAATTTATCGCGTCACGCTATCGACGAGACACTTGAGCATTCAAACGCCGCGGCATATTTGCGAAAAATCGTTACGCATCTCGACATTCCGCCAATTATATCGATCATATTCTTCCTCTCCTACTTCCCTCGTGTATAAACAGAGCGACATTTCGTTGAAAGTATGACGGAAAAGAGAGAACATTTGTTCTTTTTTGAATTATTTATTATTATCGGATAATTTATTAGGTATATTCAACTATCGAACAACGTGGCATTCGTTCACACTGTTGTGCAATGTATAACCACAGATTTATGATGAATATAGGTTGCCCTGAAGAAATATTGTTACAACGATGTACTCTATCGTGTTGTCCTCTTGCGTAGTGGTTAGAGTGTTAGCTTTTCAATCGGACGACCTCGGTTCGAATCCAGATTGAATTCCCATTTTTTCGGAACATCCATTTTCTATGGATTTTTCAAAAGTTTGGCGTCCATTGTGCTCCGAAAAAATACTTTCCAAACTAAAAATTCCAAAATCCGAATTTTCTATTACGATTTGATATCTGATTCCGAAAAACTTCATCTGAGAAGAAATTCCGTAAATTCCACCAAAAACACACCATCAAAAAATCCAAAGAAATTGTAAAACAACCTCGAAGGTGTATCCAACAGTGTTGTAAATTCCTCCGAAAAAGAAGGTCTGAATCGAGCAGAAAAAAAAATCACAAAGAGACACAGCAGAATTCGTCGTTGCTTGGCTTGGAGCCACAGCGTTCGAAGAACAGAAGAAGCGAAGGAGAAAAGAAAACATCAAATAAGAATCCCCATCATCCTTTCTCGAAAAGTAACCAACCGTGTGTGTTATCCACCGTCACAAAGGGTGGTGTACAGCACAAAGGGTGTGTTCGAATCGTGTGTAATTTCATTCCTGGCGCTGGGATGTAGAACCTTGTAGGAGAGAGAGAAAGAAGGGAGAGGAAGAGAGAAAGAGAGAGAGAATTAAGGCTTAGTCGCGGAGGGTATCCAAAAGACACAGAAGCGTGTCCAAGGGGCCCGTGCACCGTCACGATTTCGTGGTGGTGGTATTGATCCATACCCAAAGCGCGACCGGGGGCTTTTGCTCTCTCGTCTGCGTGTTCTCGCGCATTTCTCCCGGCGTCTGCTCTCTCCTTCTCTCTTTCCCCTTGCACAAAAAAGCGACTTTCTTTCGGGGGTGCGTTGTTTGCCCCTGTTTCTCTGTTTTCCAACGAATTCGTACGCTTCGAGCCGCCTCCGTTTCTCTCTTTCTTCCCTCCCTCTGCTGTGGTTCTTGGTGTTCTCGTTCCTCGGATTTCTCGACTTCTGAATGTGTGTTTCTCCGTTGAAAGAGAACTTTATCAAAAACATTCTCGCTCGGAGCCGGTATAAACGATTCCTAGCAAACGAACGGAGAGATTCTTGAAGAAACGAGAAAACTTGTAGGAAATAGAGCAGCATGCATTCTCGAGCATTTATCGTAGATTTACGATTGAACGAGATAACACAGGATTCGTGGAATTTACCTGAAAGCAGAATGGTAATATCAGCGGCATGGGATTCGGTGTTCCCACGGGGGTCGACAAATAAGGGATTAGAGATGCCACAGCTATCAAACGAGGTAGGTTTACAACGTCGTTCCCTTCCATCATTAAAGTAATCGTGTTCCCAAACGATTCCCACGTTTAATTGGCCGAAAATTTCGTAGGTTCGCGTAAGCTGTTCCACGAGGATTTGTGTCAACGAGATTTCCCCGTTTCTTTTTCTCTTACTCTCGAACGAGAAGTGATCGATAGACAGAGGGGAAATTGCAACGGTACGTGTCGATGTCTATCGTCGAGTGTCAGAAGAGAAGACAGAGCTCGTGGAATATTCATGCGAGCCGCATTATGGCTGCTCGTTGGCAATAATGTGACGGCAACTGCGCCGCGTGTGCAGCTGACAGCCTGCCGAATATATCGCGGCGGGGGATGATTGTTTAGAAAAGGAAATATCACGTCTCCGTAGGGAGTGTACGAACTCCTGAAACGTCCTATTTCCCTGAAAATTTCGGGAAACTCTCGAGACACATTTCCACGTGCAATTTCGTCGTAATGTTTGGCCAACTTTTCGTTTCGGAAAAATATGTCTCGGTTATTAAAAAAATTCACAAAACTGATGGAAAATATTTCGAGCTTCCTGAAGAGAAATTTGTTGGCAAGAATAATCTCGATAATTAGTAGACACTCGATTCTAAATTTTATGTACAACGATACTCTTTGAAAGAATCGGGGTTTTAGAAATGTTGGAGAAGGTACAAGTATCTATCAATGGGAAGCGATTAAAAAGAATACGGAATCTCGTCTATGGAGAGCAGGTTTTCAGCGTTGACTTTGATCCGTGGAAACCGCGAAACCAGATTGGCGGTTTGCTTTCTCTTCGCCTTGCGTGTTCCATAAATTAATTGTAACTTGCAGTGTCGGTCGTATTGTTCGCATTACCCGGCCATTAACGGGAACAATGCGCTCCAGTGACGACGGATCAATTTCCAGGGGCTGTCTGTGCGCCGCGTCGACGATTATTTCGACGTCGAAAAGTTCGACTGGTGGCAGACCGCTATATCTGGAGGATCCGCGTTGCTAGCAATCCGGTAATTGGAATGGCGGGATTAGAATCGCGGATATCGAGCTCGAAACTTCTCCTCGTGTTCGAGGCCTAACCACGATAGAACTTCTGACGTGAAACTCGGCCAATCCGATTATTTGCATTGTTATTACAGTTCCAACCCGTTGTAGATCTTTCGTAAGAAAATGATTTCACAGCTTTCGATTAATCTGCCGAGTGATTGCTAATTACCAGGGTCATTCGGTAAGTAAAGAGACAAACTGTTTATTCAACCAATCTCACGATTTAGTCTGACAAGTCAAATCTCGACGTTTGTTTCCGCTTCATCTTTTTACCGTGAAACTTGACCAACAAATTAACTGTTTAATAACTGAAATAGTTATTGAACAGCTGCTCTAAATCGATAGACAGGGTTGTTAATTTACTATTTCGAACGTATCATATTTATTTAAATACTTATCTCTTTATTTATTTCACCACGTATGTACCTTTGAAAAAAAATTCAGTCGAAGGATTTTTCGTTTTTCAAAACTTCCAACTTTCGATAGACAAAAAGATCTTTTTCACAGGCAGATCCCACACTTACGAAAGCGTAGATTTATTTGATAAATGATAACAGTATAAAGACACGTATTAACAAAATCGAAACGTTAGTTCGACTTTACAGACAGATTAACTAGAATTTTTAGACGCTGAATCGTGACTGTGCTACTCAAATGAAAAAATGAACTACGAATAATCTTAGAATGAGGAGATTGTAGGATAACAGCCCCGGATGGCTGTGATTCGAGGGTATACTCGGCCATTCACGATCGAGAGAGCAGCGAATCAGCGGGATCTGATGGGCTTGGTTAGACCGGCAGGCAGACGCTTGGTCGGCGAAGTAGTTTCGGATGTTTGTGGTCAGACATGCTGATGCTATCGTTCGACTGAGCACCGCAAGATAATGATTTTTCGATCGATCGGTTAACGAAGATATTTCCCTATTGTCTTACCAATTGCAGGTAAATAAACGTCAGGAGTTGCTGGAGAAATTTCTAGCGAAATTGTCGAGGAACCTCTAATAGCAGGAGAATTAATGAAACGTATAATACAACGACGGTTCGAGGTAATTTTTTCATTTGTTATTTTTCAAATATTACGATCCTCGACTCTATAAATTATTATAGAATTTCAATTACCCGCGATAGAAGTAAATTTGTCCGGAACAAGGGAATGAATTTTTTAATAACCGACACTTAAACGAACTTTCGATATCAATGGTCGATTAAAACATGATTGATTCGTTGTTAATTGGAGAAAAGTGTTCGAAGAGAGGGAACGACGATCAAACATGTCCCAAACGTGATGAAACATAATCGAGAATCCACGTTTAATTTCTCCTAAGTGGAGTAACCGTGCCTCGAGCAACGAACAGCTGAATTTATGGGCACGAAGCTCGTTTCAATATTCCTCTTGGTTCCGGTTGCCGCTCGCGCGTCAGACTTGCTCTCTCTCTCTTCTTTTTTTCTTTTTTCTTTTTTTTCTCTCTAGCCGAACTTTCGCCAATAAATATCGCGAGGCCGCGAAAGTGGCCCACGTTACGTGTCTTGCCCTCCTCTCGTGCCCCCTTTGCCGTACATTCTGCGAAACTTTCACCGTTAATTAAATAAATTACCTACTGTAGGATCGTTTTGACAATTGATGGAAATTTTTCAAGAACAAAGAAACCGGAAATTTTCATGATTCTACTGTTCTCTGTGAAAATTACTTCACCGATATTAATGATAATTTCTGTTTATAAATCTTCATATCTCTTTCAACCCTCTAAAATTAGAGCTGTGAATATTCGATGTGTTCGAATACCAGCTAACCTCGAATTTCAACTATGAATAGTTGAACCATTCGAAATAATTCGAATTCTTCGAATAGGTCGATTATTTAACCGTTTGCACGTCGAAGCTTCTTTTCGGTGCAGAAAAATAATTATAAAATACATCTCGAATACGTTTTTTTCTATAGTAATCTTTATGATTAGCGAGAATCACCTTTGGAGTTAATGTAAAAAGTAAGATGGTGAGTGAATGCACGGTTAGTATGCAAATGGTTAAACTTCCTCGTAGAAAAATGATGGAAAATAGTTGAGAAATTTTCTTATCGATGAAATATCCTCTTTTTCCCCCTCCACTTTTGACCTCTGATATTAATTAAAGTTTGACGATTTTCTACGTAGTAAAAGTGACGATGCAAAGATAGATTCCTCGAGAGACAAGACCTGGCACGAATTAATTATTCCCGCTCACGCAGAGTAGAGGCTTGGTAGATGGGTTTGGATAAGAGACAACGATTTCGAAAGAACGCGCGCTAGGGAGAGGTTAAAGTTCACAAAGCTGCTGGAATAATTCCAATTAACCCGGTGGAAATTGTCGGTTCGGTCGATAAAAGCTAGCAGGGAGACGGTCAGCCGTGATAAACATCAACAACGGCCAGCGTTTTAGTCACGGTTTGCCTCGACTTGCTGCTCTTTCATCCGGCCAACTGTTCCTTGAATCGCGCTGCGAACGAAACGCGTTCGACCGGGCTAAACGTCTCTCCTCTCCACCGTGAAATACTCTTTAGTATTTATACCACGCCACTACCCTCCGCATCTCGTAATTCCACAGTATTTCAAACGCCTCTCCATATTTCTTTCTTTCTTTTATCTTCGGCTGTGCTGAAATTGACCGGTCAAAGCACCGAGTGCCTCGATACTTCTGATTTGCGAACGTTCGTGGAAGTGGAATTATATTTTTCAACAGAAGAAACCATTAAATAATTCCTCGCTTGGAAATTCCGCGGAAAATTTCTGTTACTCGAAGATATTTTAAATTTCACCGGGAATCCAATTCTCTTTGTGATTTGCATTCGATAAAAATTCGATAAAAATCCCGGAATTCAATGATCAGATTTACGAGAAGAAGTTTCCGGGTTACTTCTGATTTCTGAGCATTCAGATTCTTCTTTTTTCCCAAATAATTTTCTAATCTTCGCTCGGAAATTCTGGGAAACTTTCTGTTACTCGAAGGTGTGCTAAATTTCACCGGGAATCCAATTCTCTTTGTGATTTGCATTCGAATTGAATTATTAGAGTTACGAGGGGAAGTCCACGGTTGTCCACTTCCGTTTTATCATTAATTACTTATTCATTTCGCTATTGCAAATGGTAATTGGTGAAACTCGGTGGGCGATCGACGCAATCGCGTATTCGACGACGAATCTCGGTCGCAGGCGAATCGATATCGTCCAAGTGTTTCCAGGCTGTCGCGCGTCGCGCAAAAGGAAAACGGGGAAACAGCGGAAACGACCGGTTTAACTGGTTGAAAGGTGGAAACGCGAGCACGATAATCGTTTGGTCACGGACCGGATTCTTTGTTCACGCGTCGCTTTACCGCCTAGCCAGCCATTAATTAGGCTGGCTGTCGCATCGTAGTCGGTATTAATTACCGATGAGGCTGCATAATAAGCGGGCTCGTTTAAATTACCATCGCGTTACCTCGCTACGAGAGACTTAGCACTGTGCTCCAGACTACGTGGATCTTCTACGTTAATTATTCTACGATACGGGGACGAGTAGTAAAGGAAAATGAGAATTGTGTCTCTGACTATTCGATTTTTTATTTAATATTCCTAAGAAAACACCGACTTCGACAAAGCAGCTGGTCCACTATACGCAATTGATGAACTATTAAACAAAGAACGAACACGTGTAGAAACTTACGTGTCTCGAAATGATAAACTCAGCAGGTAACAAGTCCAGACAGCGCTTCATTGCTATAGAAACATACCAAAGTGGAGACCAAAAAACCTGGGAAGTTAAAATATAACAAGCAGAAGTACTCGAGAGCTTCCCAAATTTACGACTGCAGCGAAGGAAATAATTTTCAAACTGGTGTTTAGAAAATATGGAAAATGTAATAAAGACAGTTTCGCTTCGAGAGCAAGAAAGAACCCCAGTCCCAAATTCACGCTGTTCTGTCCAATGTAATCAGATTCAAGGTGGAATAAAAGGACAATTGAATCGCTCAGTTCTCCAAACTTCGCGGCGGCAATGCAAACCAGGTCGTTTTTGCGAGAAAGGCGGCGAGAGAAGTCAGCCCGTATTTTCCTCGGTGTACAGGTAATTGAGGGAGGGAGGATTTTAGTTAGCTAGGCCAAGACAGGAATGGTAATGGCAAGTAACGCGCGCAGGTGACTGTAATTGATTCGCGTGGACCGGAATTACGTTTATGGTTACGTGACCTTTAGCGGCACTGCTGCCAACCCCCAAAAGGCGTTCCGTGTAACGCGATCTGTATTACCTCTGAACTCGCGTAATGCCGTTCCGGACAAACGCGACCCTCGCCGCCTGCCCGTGCTCCGTAAGGATTATGTAGCGAAGATAAATTGCATTTAACCCTCTCTCTCTCTTCTCGAGGATCACTACGTTACTTCACATCGACGAGTGGAACGCGTTTGCCGTGTCTCTTTACACCAAACTCGGGCCTTCGTCTTCTAGATTTTAGTTATTTTGGATTGTATTTTCGACGAGGTTCTTGAATATTTTTGATCAACGTCGACTACCAATTCCCCCCCCCCCCCCTCTAAAACTAGCGGTGTAGATATTAGCAAATATTTAAGAGTTCGTAATTTATGTGACTCGAAAATATCAACAAAGTGTACCAAGTTTCTGTGAATTTAAATAACAAGTATATACTAAATTGTGTGATTTCTCATTTTTTGGGTTTTTTCCTAAAATGGGAACGATCCGTTTGATAAATTTTTATTTATGCCAGAAATAGAATCGTTCCAATCTGAGGTTTTATTCGCTTTTTAAATTCGAGATATATTTTCTAGAGATTCGTAGCATTTCTCCCCTGGCGTGTGCAAGTTTTCAAATAGAATGTAATTTTCGGCAACCTCCACCGGAGGTCCGAATTTTCCGGAACAAGTCAGTCATTTGCAACGTTATTTCCCCCGACAAACTCCTAACGCAAGTATCTCCTCTCTCTCTTCCTTCCTACTCCATCTCTCCACAGACTCATCGAAGTAAGAAACTCGATTTTCGCCGAATTCTCGCCGCCACTGAGTTGTTACCGTGATATCGAGCCTGATAATTAGAGGAGGGTTTCCCTCATCCTCCGTTCCCTAGATATACGGTATAAATTAGAAGCGCTGTATGTCTCAGAATTACTGTCTAACACTCCTCCCTTCTCTCTCTCTCTCTCTCTCTATTTGGCTGCTTCCAACGGTGGGTGGTATAGTCGTAACATGGAGCCAGCCACCTCTGTACACACGTGATTTATGCAACTATTCCTAGCACCAAGCCACACCACACCACTCTGTTGGATTAGCGAAGGTTTGCGGCAGAGTGGCAAAGTGAACCTCGCAGAATTGAATTTTTATTCAATTACTGTGAGCCATTAGAATTCTTTTCTGGATAAAAACACCGCATTTCCAATTGAAATTTCTTCTTTCATCAATGAACGGAAATTTTCTCTCGAGAAATTCGGAAAATTTGAGTCAATTTTCTTCTTAATCTACATGTCAAAGTATATTTTTATTTTCTTCGTCCTAACTTTACTATTCTTTTTTTTTCTTTATGGAGTAGAAATTTTTTTTCACAACACAATCTTTTCCAATTTTTATCAAATTTGACAAACGTGGAATTTTTCGAAAAGTGTGGTAAATCAATTTTGAGAACTCTAGAAACGATTCTACTATTCTCTATAAATCAGAAAATCGAAAGCGGGATATGACCGGGATTCGAACTCTAGCAATTTGTGGTGACAGTCGAAGACTCTACTCACTAGACCATCAAGTACTACGGTATAATTATTCTATTTTTACGTATATCTCGTACATCAGCCTACTTGAACTTGCCCTCTAATTTTAACAAAGCGTGCAAGTGTACTATGAAGTTTCCAGGGAAGAAGATACGAGGAATGGAATCGACAATCAGCAGAGGATGAATTTCTCGCGTGCAGAAGTCGTTTCGTAGGACAGATCTAGCGTGACAGTGACGGCTCTCGCGCGCTCGCACTTTGAATCTTAATGGCTCGATTTGTATTCACAACGAGGGGATGAATTTTTCATCGGCACACGAAGGGAGGCTGGTCCGTCGCGGCGTCCCGACGCTCCACGCCCGCCTAGATGACCGATCACGGCCGACGCGTGTTCTTTCGTTCTTCGTTCACGACCTTGATTCGATTTTTCTCTTTTTAAAGCGCAGAAGTACAGTGTACGATGAAGGAAACGTGATTTCACGAACTTTCGCTCATCGAAGAAATTCCAAACGAATTTCATGGTGGAATATTCCAAAATATTCTAAATAAAATATTTCACAGGGAAGTTATTCTATCGGATCAATTATCTCGATTTACGTCGTATACGAATCAGAATGAAATCCATCTGAAATTCCCTGGCCAACTTTCTTCCTATTGTAGCCCTGTCGATTAATTAATTTCATTCCTTGCTCACCACCATGAAACTCTCCACTTCTACTCCCGTACACACAGGATTAAACGATAACGATCCTCGTCCAAACGAAAGCACAAAAAACTTCCGAATTAAAAAATTATTCTATTCCCTTTATTACATTTTCTGTTAATTACACCATTGCTACCGTGTACTTTACGATTTCTCGAACTTTCTCCTTTCGAAAACTTTTCTCCACCTTTTCTCTCGCGACAAATACCAAATTTCTTAGAATTTTCTTCTCCTCCGTTCCATTTACCCGACGTCGACAATTATATTTTTCTACCAAGTACAGAAAATAAATCGAATCACGACTACAATATTAGATATTGAAGGAAGAATAATTTAATTAATATCTACACTGTGTCCACCAATTAAACCCGAAAGATTTCATCTCGACTCGAAGCTGAATCGTCCATAATTCCAATTTTATTACCCGGTTTAATTTTCCGGTTTTCCGATTCGAAATCTTCCCGTGATTAAAAGTGTTCGTGAAATCGATTCCCAGTTTTATTAGGTTCCCCGTAATTAACGGATAAGACTCTGATCGCGAGGGAATCATAAGGTTTTCAGCCGTGGGCTTATCGTCGGCCATTACTGCCGTGGTAGAATTGAAATCGCAGCCGGGTAAATACGGGACAAACGTCTCCGTTTCCGGTTAGAGGCGACATGCAAATGGTTTATCGGCTGAAATATGCACGGCCTAGCAGAGGCTCGTTTGAATAATCGCATATTCATGCGTAAGTTCGCGAAACTTTTGATCGGCCCGCTCTCCTCCCGCGGATAAATTGCCCGGCATTTTTCCGTCCCCGCGTTTCCGCCAAATTTATTCCACCTTTTTCTCGTTCTATTTTTCTTTTTTCCTTTTTTTTTTGGTTTTTTTTCTGGAGAAACTGGAACTTGCCAATTGAGTTGAACTTCGCAGAAATTTTTGATAATTCGACTGACTACTAGGACTTTGGAAAATTGAACAAATAAATTACAACACAGTCGACTGTCTCCATATTTACTGGAAGAAATCGTTTTTTTGTCCTCGCGTTTCCGCCAAATTTATTCCACCTTTTTCTCGTTCTATTTTTCTTTTCCTTTCTTTTTGTTTTCTTTTTTGTGGACAAACTGGAATTTGTCAGTTGAGTTGAACTTCGCAGAAATTTTTGATAATTCGACTGACTACTAGGACTTTGGAAAATTGAACAAATAAATTACAACACAGTCGACTGTCTCCATATTTACTGGAAGAAATCGTTTTTTTGTCCTCGCGTTTCCGCCAAATTTATTCCACCTTCTTCTCGTTCTATTTTTCTTTTCCTTTCTTTTTGTTTTCTTTTTTGTGGACCAACTGGAATTTGTCAGTTGAGTTGAACTTCGCAGAAATTTTGGATAATTCGACTGACTATTGGAACTTTGGAAAATTGAACAAATAAATTACAACACAGTTGACTTTCTGTTGAGTCTATATTTGCTGGAAGAAATGAACTGTGACGCATGTGCACACAGGCAATCGCAAAAGTCTTCGTACTCCCTTTAACCCTTTCGCTACGGCACATTTTAGTGCGTAATGTGCATAATGAAAGCTAGATGTTCAATTCACAGTCGCAAAATTTGTTAAATCGTTTCGAAATGTGTCAAAAGTTGAAGTTTGTTTTGATAATTAAAAAAGAAGAGCGCAAAGGATAAAATTAAGAATTAGATTACGACAAAAGAGAAGTAAAAAAAAAAATCTTGAAAGCTCCTATAGGCGCCAGCAGTAGCAAATGGGTTAAAACAGAATAACTTTTTTTAAATTGAACCAAATCACCTAAATCTTCTTTCTGCATACACAAAGATGTGTAAAAAAAATTTTGGAAAAGTTGCAATCAAATGCGTCATCTGGTAAACTAATCTTTCTAGCTTCTGAAAAAAAAAAAAAGTCAGATCGGTTTGTGAGTGATTGTACATACAACGTCTGCGACACGTTATAATGGCAAAGGATAATTCTCATTTGCCAGACGCAATGTGTTAAGTTCAGTCGAATTCGATTGTGGTAGTGACATAGCAGATACTTAAGGTTGTTCCTAGTTGTTCAAGCCGAGGCGTAGCAGTAATTTAATCACGTTCTACCCCGAATCTAGCCCTGACGTAGTCTTGATCTAATCTGGACTTGGTGTAAACCTAATCAGGATCTAGACCACACGCTTTGATAGTTTAGCTCACCTGTGCTGTGCTAATTGCTCTTGGTTCCTCTACCAAATTGCATTCTCTTCCTGATTAAACAGTAATATTAAAAGATTCTCGAACGATACACCCAAGATATCGAATATTTATATCAAAGAAAAAAATTGTTTACTAGAAATTCGCTGGAAACTTTTCAAAATACTTTTCACCTGCAACAATTCTCAGTTCTGTAGCCTTCGGGATAAAAATGAAACGGAAAGAAAAGATTGCACGAAATTCGTATGCACACTTGAACGACCAGGAAGGGTAACCGGAAATCACGCGGATCAAGCGTCCACCGAGGCGTGGCCTTCCGAATCAGGGAATATATATTTGCGGTTGACCAGCTACCTTTTCGTCCAAGCTTTATTTCACCACAGAGGCCAACCCCTCCCTGATCTACCAATTAATTTAATTGGCAAACCCGTTAATTCTTCCCCGTTCCAACTCGAAATTTCAGACGCAGACGAATCGATCCTGCGACCCTTGGAATTCCATCCTCTCGTCAATCAGCTCTGGACTAACAATACCCAATTCCCCTCATTTTCACAAAATACCTCCAATCCTCCTTCTAATTGCCGAGCAATTATTCTCGATCTATTCTCAATACCGATATTCCCAAGTGAGATGTTAATATTAGACGAGCGAAAGATTTCGAACAAAAGTGTACGTTTTTGTTTTTTTTTGTTTTTTTCGTTGTTGACGGAATAATTGGAGGATATTGAGTGAAAAATCTGCGGAACAATCGCGTAGAAATAGTAGATCGAAAGGAGAAAAGAAGGGGCGAGTACACTTTTAACGAGGTCGAAAAACCGTTCAACCCTAATTTCCTGCGTCACGTTTCGCGCGCGTACAGGATTCTCGTTAGCGGCGTTGTCGCTCGATGGAAATCCTGGCTTGTCCGCGTAAACACGTGGCCAGCCAGGAAATTGTGCGAGCGGTATTAACAGCTCGTGGCAATCGCGACGCCTTTCGTCGTCGTTTGCCTTGGAACCGACGCTCCGGGCTAAACTGTTTCATTAATCGAGAGGATCCTCTGGAACGGCTGTTTTTAAAAGTATAACACTGCAGGGGAATTTTATTCTAAAAGAGAGGAACCACCGAGATTGCGGATTTTCATTCTGTTATCGAACTAAATGGATCTCCATTTTATATCGCGAAATTTTCTAACAAGTTTTTTTTTTCACGAGCAATCTTTCTAAAAAGAATTTTGATAGAATTTTCGTTGTATCATATGTCAGATATTGCTTAGACTTGATTCTCTTATAAATTATTTTCCACTAAGCTGAGATAACTTCTTCGAATTAATATTTTTTATCCTATTAGTCCTACGTGAATTTTTGCAATGATTTTTCACGTCAGTTTTCCAATTCCCAGAAGTTTGACTCTTTGAAAATTTTCTCTCTCTTTCCATCAAATTTCTGTTCAAAGTAAATGAAGAAATCTGGCAAAAGTTGTTCCAAAAAGGTATGAAAAATATTCGTATATCGTCAAATCTGGTCCTTTGTGCTCCCAATTTCGAGATTCAGCTTTTCGACGCTTTACCTTGTTATCCAATTAAAGTTCGCGTCGATTGTAAGCCAGAGAAACCTCCTCCACTTCCTCCTCCTTCTCTTTGAGGGACACGCGACGACTTTCGAAACTCCCCCGTCTTAAACCAACACAACTGTACCCCTCTACGAGCAACTTCCGGTCAGGGGAATACTTCTCCAAACAGCCAGTCGACGAAACGTTAACTGCAGCCGCGTTGAAAAGTTGCTCCTTGCGAATCAGCCGAGATAAAAGTTGCAGTCGACTCGAAAATATCTACCAGCCTGGTAAACAAACTCACAAGCCTCGTGGAAACTCTTCGAATCGCGAATACTTCTGCTCGTCCTGCTTTGAAGGTAATTCTCTAACGATTCGAGCAGCTTCTGTTATTTCAGTCGGTCTGGATTACCTGATTTACCCTAAATCCAATTTTCCTTATACCTCTGATCTTTAAAATAAAGGAAAATCAGCAAATAAGAAAAGAAAATCATCTGTAAAATGGGAAAAGCAACGAAAAATACGAGAATTTCTACGAACACAAAAATCTTAGCTAAAACTCTTTCTATCTTTTGATAAACGATGTAAATAATATATCATAGTGGTCTGAATTCCCCTAACTTTCCCACAATCCTTTGTCTTCTCACACAGCACTCGATTTCTCGGGCAATCTCCTTCGTAGCTCTTGAGATACATCTTTTACTCTAATTTTTCGACTGTATGTATTTTCTATGGTCCCAATCAGAGCTTTTTCAGAAGCACACACGCTCCCAATCTCTCTCAGACTCTCTGAGAGTTTCGAGTGCGGAGGTTTATGGTGCGTCAGTTGTTAACTCTCGACGATGTAGAAAAGTCCTACGGGAACTACTTAACGCGAACTTTTGCCTTATCCTCAGAAATATCCAAAGAGTCACGTGTGAACCATAAACTTAACACGTGGCCCTACATTTGCCACTGAAATTCCCACAGTAAGATTTGTGGCGGCCCTTTTGCGCTCCACCATTAGAGAGACAGACACACGGTTATTCTCACGAATAGTCTTAGCGAATAAATTCGTATATGTACCTGTTCTAACCTCAGTTTTTCAGTTCCCCGCGTCTAAGACACAAATCTCCTATGGTGCCTTACTGGTGAGTCCACTAAGAGACTCCAGATGAAACTTTACCTATCCTCTCTATCTCAGTTCCTCTTTCATCCTCCAACACCATCGTCAGAGACTCAAAATTCTCCCAAAACGTGTCTCGAAATATCCTGCCTCGGGAGATTCACAGTTTCCAGAGCTAAACGTCGAAAACCTTGTACCGCAGCAGCGGCAACTCAAACGACACAGTCGAAACCGGAAGTTATCGCGGGGTAGAGAGGAACCGGGTGTAAAGGGGATCGAGGAAGGGCAGACGCGAAAATTTCCTCGAGTCTGTTTGCACGTGCACGCGGCCAGACTTTCACCTACATTCCCGCGGCTCGCTTTCAGCGCACGCCCGAAAGCAATTTCCTGCGGCTTTCGCGTCTTTGTTTGCTCGTTGCATCGTTCTTCGCTTGTCTGGTAAGCCCCACCTCCGCGTATCCAACCACCTCGATAGATCGTTTCGAATTTATTTCTAATTGAACACTGGCTGGGTTACAATACGGGGTGGACGGAATGTTATCGGTTTCCTTAGGTTTTTGGATTTCTCTGATGAAATTCCGCAGCCAGGAACCTTCCCTGTCGGTGATGAATGGCGCAATCGTGGGTTTTTCTTAGGGGTTTCTCGAGAATGAGGAACAGAAGGAGGGGAGATTCGTGTCGGAGGATGTTCCACCATCATGCTTCGAATAGAAGCAACTCGAGTGTCTTTCGAAAGATATTATAGGCTGCGAAGAATAATTTTCCTTGAACGTCAGTCTTCGATGAAAGTCTCCTTCGATTCTTATAACAGGAAGCTTGCGTTTCAACGAATCTTCGCGTTTTAGAATTCTTTAGAGATAGTGTACTTGGGAATAAAGTAAAGTTGAAGTAATTAGGAACATGTTATATATTCAAATGTGGCTGTGATCAATTTAAACCACAATTTTTAGATGCTTGTGGATCTTATTTTTACGATTCTCGAAATATTAATGGTAAATTATCGAGATAGGATTATGACTGGTTTCAGAATAATTTTAGGGACGATAACAGAATTGCCAAGAGACGAAACACCTTCCTGAAATTTATTATCATAGACATTCCATTTAAATAACATCCGACGCTACCAAATCACCATGGCGCCGAGCCACAAACTCGCGAATAAGAATATCCTCTCCGTGCAAGGGGCATGAAAATACGCAACGATGAAAGCAGGATGAAATCCTCGAGACACGGTTTCGTAACGAGCTCTGTGCAAGGATAATAAAACGCCAAGATGTCGAGCGGTCGAGACACGAGCGACGCGTCGAGAGGGGCGCAGCTCCCGACAAAATAAGAAAAACATCTATGGTGAAAAGAGGTGGAGAACAGGGAGAAGGGGACAAAGAGGCTGCGAACGGTTTCGTTAGCGTAGCGTTGGAACGTATTTTTCACGATCCTCTGCTAAATTATTCCTAACGAAGTCTGTCGCTCCTGTTTCCCCTGATTAAGCGTATCCTTAATGGTTGATCGTCTGAGAGGATTCTGGAATTATTTAGTCGACATTCGTCGCGAGATACAACTCGCTATAGAAAAGATGGGAACACTTTACTTCGTCTTAGGAATTTCGAAAATTCGAATATCATAGGGCAATTGAACGGAAGTTTCCGATAGCATATGGAAGAATTCTCGATTGCACGTAATCCTCTTCGAGTGAAATCTGTTCACGAGCTCCTGAAGTATACTTCGAACTCTCGTATTAGGAATATCGTATTCTTCGAAGAGATCTAGTTCGAACTAGCTCTGAATCGAGTTTCGCGGAGGATCCTTCGTCGCGTAAAAAAAAACAATCTTTCACAAATCACCTATCAGAAAAAATATAGGAGATTCCTCGAGATTTCTGTATTCCATAATTCTTCCACTCTGATTCGCTTGTTACGAAATCGCTAACGAAACGGAATAGACACTCCGGTACGTGTGACAATTTTTCGAAACCGAGCTTCGTCGAAGACTATAAATGCTCCAAAATTCTCCAAAAAAAAGAGAGAAAAGAAGGAAAAATCACTATATTTCGTGAGTGTGGTATTTGAGAGGGTGTAAGAGAGAGGGAGGCGACAAGAGGGTGTCAGAAATGCGAGAGATGGGAAGGGAAACAGAGTGAGCTGGTGTGTTGATGGCAGTCGTTATGGATCGCTGCCGGTAACAAGCAATTTATTCCACGAGCGGTGCCCCAAGCTATCGCGAATTGCTGTCTACTCTCTCCGCGACTACGTGGCCGCCTATACATCGTATTATTGTCATAATACATCAGCTACTTTCGTTCCTCCAGTCCCTCGTGAATACGAAACGTTGGCCACGTTCCATTCCGATATACACCAGGAGTCGAAGTGGACCGGATATATAGTCTAACTCGTTGCTGGAAGGGAAGACTCGCTGTTCGACGATTCACTCTTGTTTCGAAGGTTTTTTACGTGGATATTTTCATTTATAAAACGTTTCGAACGATGATCGTTTTCTAGGTGAAAAATTATTCGAGTACCTTCAAACTGGAATTTTCGATGATTTTTCCAGGCAATATTTTTCGCGAAACTCAGACATTTCTTTCTGAAAATATTCTCTCGAAGGGTTTCGCTCTTCAGGAATGTTACAAGTGACACGTCACTCTTTTCCGCGGAACATTCGAAGCTCGACGATGTCGACGAAACGTTTCAGGAAATGCGCAAAGGCGGAATTCTTCTCGAAAGTATTCGTCACCGAGAGGAATTTTTAATGCAAAACTTCCAACGCGAAACAACCACTTCTCCACACTTCTAATTTCCACTTCCGCCATTTTGGTATACGTATAATAGGTTCGATAGCGTTCTATGTTATCAGCGAACAGAATCGGAAATTCTTCAAACACACTCGACTCTCGCCACGATAACGGGATGGATATTTCGTTGTTTCGTCATCGAACAATTACATATTTAAGCGAACGGGGAGGTGGTGGAGGAAGAGGAAGAGGTGCATTTTGTCGAACACTCAACGTATGGCCACTCGAACACGCTCTCTCGACGTTCCCCAAATATTGATGCACATTAAACGCTCTCACTCCGGATCCACAGGGGAAAAAGAAAGAAAAAGGAAGAGGATACGCATTTTCGAGGAGTATTTGCATTGGAAACATATCGCACTCGACGTATCCATTTACAGATTAAAATTCAACGATGACTAGCAATGATGGACTTCGTACGAAGACCGCCTGCTTCGTGATTACGATATTTCTGTGATAATTGCAACGAGGATCCAAAAGTGAACCGTGTCAAATCCAATTACATATTCCACGTATCGTCCCTTTTTACTTGAAATTGGCGATCGTGTCGCTTGAATACAATTAACACGGTATTTCCCTGTGACTCGAATTAAATTCAGGAGAAATTTCACCATATCTATCTTCGACTATCTCGAAATAAAGATACAACGTATCGGGTTATATATATATCTTTTCTTTCTCTGGAAGACAGGAATTCAAGCGAATCGCGTTCACAGCGGCACGATAAATTATTCCATTCACATATTCCCGACGATTCGACCATTGACCACACCGGCGACGAAGGAAAATCTCGAAACGGGCACAATTTTCCGACGATGTTGCAGAGCTATTTCTCTTTTTCCGGGCATCGGTTTCATCGTATTCATCCCGCGGAATAAATCAGCTCGAATGCAACCGTCTCCTCGTTGATCCCACGTCCCTTTCCACCCTTAAATAAAGATCCATCCCTACGAAAATATCGAGGCAGCAGTGCGTTTCTCCTCGTTATCGAGCGCTTTCCACGCACGTGCATAGCTGGAGGAAAACGTATTCAACCTGTATAGAGAACGTTTTTCTTCCCCCCCCCCTGTTTCTTCCCTTTTTCTCGCAAACTCACCCGATCGATTTTCAGCAAGAATCGCGAATAAATAGGATAGCAAGTGAAACGTGCACCGTTCATCGGGAGAGGGTGGTTGGGTTTCGATGAAACGAATTTGTTCGAGGAGGTTTGGAATAGTGCTTGAATAGCCGAGGGAAAATTTCGATGAATACGGAACGAGATTTCGCTGGTTTTCTGATAGGAAGTACGACTAATTATAGGAAGATCGAGAGAGATTACACGAAAGAGTGGAAAGAGTGCGACGAGAGTGTTCACAATGGTTCCAGGAGAGGGGGAAGCGACCTTGAGCGGTAGAAACTTCGACACAGGCTGTAGTCCACTTCAAAGAGAAAATTCTACAGCGTGGAAGAGGTAATTTGAATAATCGAATGTTGAAACTTTAACGAGTACCATTGGTCATCCTGTAGATATTCATAAAATTCACTTTCTCGAGATACTTTCACAATTTTCGTTATATCGAAGTCGTATTCGTCGCTGGGATTCTTTCTATTTTTGTTTTTTTCGAGATAGAGAGAAACGTACACGCCAAAGAGAAACCAGTTTCCACGTGAAATGCAACCGTGTTAAAGTCGAACGATTCGTATTGCGAAACAAAACGATTCCGAACGATTAGTAATCTCCTGAAACGCGGCCAGTTATCCAGCGTTCGATCGATAGGAAAGTTAATTAATCGGCCGACGTCGATGAAAAATCGGCTTCTGTTCGCGAGGCGTATAGACGAGGGGAGCGCGGACGGGACGTTTTCCAGGTAAACGCACGGAAACAGTTCAACGACGCCTCTCTACGGGCCGGCTGATCGATGGACTAATTTCTATTCAATTAAATCCGCCGCGGTACAAACTACTATTGTTCAAAGTCTGCCACGGAAGTCTCCCGCTCGAGTCAGCAAACTTCTACACCCCGGGCATGGAGTCTCGAGCTTGGCGAAAAAAAGAAAAAAAAGAAAAGAAAAATCCAGGAAAAATTCTGAGCAACTTCAATCTGTAAGTGAACGACGAAAGGAATCCAGTGAAACGTGTTCCGACTGTGTTACATCTTTCTGGATATTAAAGTGCAATTTACCTTTCGCCGAAGTAATAAAATATAGTTCAACGAACTGGATCTTACAGTTTTAACTTCAATCTTTAAACGTGAACACTTGTAAAATTCGTATCCTTTCCATTTTTCTTTGTCTTTTTCTTTCTTGGATTCTTTTCTTTCCAATTCCTCGACGAACAGTCGTTTCAATTCATCCGTTTAAATTAAAAGTGTACAGATAGTTCGAACTAGCCGAGAATCTCTGAAATCCTCGATAAACTTCAGTTTTTCCTGCAAGTCCTGAACTTCCGAAAAGCAAGATACACAACTCGCACGAGCCACTCTCGAAAGCTCCTCTATCTACAGAGTAAATGCTCTCTACCCAAGTAAATTTCAACGATTAAAAGAGTAAACATCGCAATTTTCTCGACAGCTAGCCGGAAAATTTAGCAGCGATTCTGGTCTGGTTCGGTTCATCGATAGGAGAGCAACAGAGGATGAGGAAGGGTTCGTAGATCGAAGTCCACGAGCCGTCATTGTCCCCACGGGCTCTATAATAACTTTGCCAGTCAGCAAAATTCCTCTAATTGCTCGGAAGCCTGGGTGGTTCCGGCACGCGGGAAAGCTCGCAGCCTCGATCGCCTGCCGGAGGTGAAAACTGCCCGAGGCGAATGATGCTGGTGGTGGTGCTGGGATCGAAAACTCGCGAGAGCGTTACCTATCGATTGCACGCCTACCCTCCGTTCCTTTCAACCCTCTGGGACACACTGCAACTTCCTCCCTCCTACTCTCTAACGCTGATGGAACGATGAAATTGTTCTGTCAGCAGCCACCAGCCTCTGGCTGCCTTCAGACTCTAACCTCCCACCACTCTATTGCTCTTCTTCTTCTTCTTCTTCTTCTTCTTCTTCTTCTTCTTCAGCTGTCTGATCTCCGAAAAGAGTTTTCGCGGGATTCGTCGAGATCTTCGAGGGTTTATCGTGAAATTTGCCACCTCGTGAATTTGCGACATTTCGAGGGACAATATTCGCGGAGTTTTTTATTCAGGAGAGCTGGAAGTTTGCGAATTTTTACTTCTCGAGTGTCGGGAATTTGGAAATTTGAAAGCTTTGAAGGTATTCCTTCCCGCGGAGATATTTCGAAGAGGAGGAGGAATTTTCTAGTAATTTAATAATCATTTTTTCGGTGGTCTCTCGACGATCGTTCCAATCAAGACGCCAAGATCGTTCAGCCGTGTTTCCACGGATAGACTTCCCACGACGGATAATTCACTCCTGCAGACCCTTTTGTCAATCCATTCATTAAACGTTCCCTTTCGAGCGACTCGAAAATTCCATCCCGATAATGGCCCGTCTCGTCGATTTTCCTCCGCGTAGAGAAAAGAAAGCCCTGTCGAAGGTGAAGGTTTCACGGCTGTAATTTCTCCCTGGCTCCTTTTCTCTCCTCGCCAGTTCGACGCGTAAACTTGGAAATTTAATCTCCGGGGAGGTACGATCCAACCATCTCCTATCGACGTCCGATTTGTACTCACGATTTGTTTCTCCTCGAGAATTTTTTCGTTCCCGCCGTTCGTTCCCCTCTTAACATTGCATTTCAATTTCTCTCCCTTCCACTATTCCATTAATGGAAAAACTTCCTCTCCGTTGTTCTATTCTATTTCGAAAAATCATCGGTGAACGCGGAACGCAAAATTTGGCTTTGATTACCAGCCATATTTCTCAAATAAATAAATAAATAAATAAATAAAAAGAACGAGAAGTATACCACATTTCTTAGATAAGTTACTACACTTATCAACCTTCCAGTGTAAGATTATAAGAATTTATTTAAGATGACAAGAACGATCGCTAATACATCGTAATAAAATAAAAATCATTAATCATACGATTAATATAAACCTCTGAAGTCTGACCCGCAACTTTCTCCCTCGACAAAATTCTAGTGAATACACACTCTGGGCAAGCTAACCCATAAATCAGTGGACAAACTCGGGGCAAATCAATCTTCCGACAAAATAAACCACCTGCCAGCTCAGCCATCGCTCATTCACCAACAAGAAGCACCCTCTGTCGAAAATTTTCACTCGAATAACCGTTCTAGAAGTTGAGGAAGTCGGTGGTACCGGTCAATGACGAGAGAATCCATCGACCCTTTTCATCCTGTCGCGTCCAGGTCTCGTTGGAAACGGTAAGAAGCTGGAAATATTGGCCAGAGGGTAAATGGAAGTGGAGCATGGACGAGGGTCAGCCTGTTATCGCGTTCTCGAAGCGGGCCAAAGGGCAACGCGTCCAACCTCTGACGAAAGAATCGAATAACAGGGGCTGTTGCCCGCGGAAAATTGGCCTGGCCTCGATTTCGTTAACCCACGGCTGTGAAATCGTGGCTTCGATAGATTCTGCTACCCCTTTCGAGGAGCTCGACGTGACACGAGCTGGGAATTTCAAGTCCAGGGGGTGAAATACAAAAATTCACAATCTCAGTTCTTTTAATTTTCGAAAGACAATATTCGCGGATTGTTCACAGTCGAGAGAATATTTGCAAATTAGGCATCTTCGTAAATATCCGATATTCGAGTGTCCTAATTTGCAAATTTTCAATATGAAAGAGTCCAATACTTGCCAATTTAGAGACACTGCGAATTTCCAATAATCGAGTGTCCCAAAATTGCAGGTTTTCAATATGAAGGAGTATAATACTTGGAAAATTAGGGATATAGCGAATTTCCAATACTCGAGTGCCTCAAAATTGCAAATTTTCAATACGAAAGAGCGGAATATGTGGAAAATTAGGGATATAGCGAATTTCCCCCATTCGAGTGGCCCAAAATTGCAAATTTTCAATCTGAAGGAGTCGAATACTTGACCAAATCTGCAAATTGCCAATACAACGGAGTCTAGCACTTGCAAATATTTAAATATTTAAAGATTTTGCAAATTTCTAATCTTCTAGTGTCCCAATTTTGCAAATTTCCAATTCCCAAGTGTCGAAAGTTTGCGAATTTAGGACTTGCGTAATTCTCAATAGTCCAATATGAACAAACTTTCAATTCTCTGAAGTCTCAACTATGGAAGTCTCAAATCCTTGCGAATTTCTCTACGAAGCAAGAAACTTATCGCAATTTCTGTCAAAAATCAACACAGTTTAATAGATGTACACTCAATGTAAGAAGACTTCTATCCTCAATCGTTGCCCTGTTTGTCAAAATATCCCCCGTTATGAGGATTTCGACTACAGCAGCAAGCCAGACGTAAAGGCGGCCTCTTAAAACAAGCCCGATTTTAATTACAGTCATTAGACCAGGAGCACGTCGTCGTCGTTGTCGTCGTCGACGATGGAAGAGTGGCTAAATTGTCCCTTCGTTCGCGAGAAAACTACAAGAATTTTATTACGCTCCTCTCGATAGAACGAAAAGGAGAAAGGTCCAAGAGGCATGGAGGGGAAGAACGCCAGTATAATACGAGTTCACGAATTACGAGCGCGTTCCAACGACGGACGCTCATTTAGATAATGAATAAATTTCACAGGACTAAAGGTTTCGCTGTAAAACAACCCATTTTATCGTAAAATCCTACGAGTCTTGACTACCAGAAGAACTATCTTTCAAAGAAGATTCTCTCTCTCTCTCCGTTATTTAAATTGAATTACAAAAATTAACTATTATTTTATAATCAAATCTTATCAATATTTCTTCAACGAGATTAAAATAGAAATAATTATTTTGCATCTCGAATAGAACTTTAGGTAAGAAATTACCTGTAATTATGTTCATATTCAAAGTTGACTATAATCTAATATAAACTGAAATCCACACAGTACTTAGGCTAACTTTACGTCAGTATAATTCAGGCTTATCGCAAGTTAAACATGGCTGGTTATAACGTGAGAATATCGACCATGTGAAATTAGAATAATTGGGATCGTTTATACGTTAGACTTGGTAGACTATAGCATTGTAATGACTGAAACGTGAGGTAGTTTATGTCCATCGTATAATTCAGAGTTAGAATGGAGCAAGTTCATCACTGTTTAGGCTTGCAATAGTACCGGGTAGGTTATAGTCGAAGGTTGGAATAGAGTCTATGTTGAATTCGCAATAGTCATGGTGCACAATAGTACGTAGGATTGCTTAAGCTGGTCGTAGGTTGGATTTGAAACGGCTTAAGTTCTCAACAGCTTGGCCCTGTGAATGGGCTAAGTCTGTCATAGCTCAGACTCGAAGAAACTTGGCGAGGGTATAATTTATACTTCGGATGGGTGAAATTTACAAGGGATAAGAAAGAAACTTGGACGAAGAGTGTGGTATTTTGCATGGTATAAATTTGTCATGGGGATGAAGTGCGTTGAAATTTTGCCAGTTTGCAAATTCGGCAAATTGGAAAGTTGACGAGTGTCTGAACATCGAGGACTGAGTTCTACGCCCTTTAAATCTCTAAATTTCACGAATTAAAAATTCGCGAGTTTCTAAATTTCAAAAATGAAAAAATAATCGAGGGCTGTCTAAATTTCGCGAAACATAAAATTCGTGAATTCTCAAACTTCTCAAATGCAAAATTCCCGAGTCTCCAAATTCTTAAAAATTTTCAAAATCAAAAAATTCGCGAGTTCCTTACTTTCAGCGAAGCAAAAAATTCGCGAGCTCCCAAATTTTCCTAAATTAAAAATTCGCGAGTTCCTAAATATCAAAAAATTGACAGCTGCTTAAATTTCGCAAAGCAGAAAATTCGCGAATACCTAAATTTCCCAAATGCAAAATTCCCGAGTCCGCAAATCCTCGAAAATTCTCCAAATCAAAAAATTCGAGAGTTCCTTACTTTTAGCAAAACAAAAATTTCGCGAACTCCCAAATTTTCCTAAATTAAAAATTCGCGAGTTTCTAAATATAAAAAAAATTGACAACTGCTTAAATTTCGCAGCGTAGAAAATTCGCGAATACCTAAATTTCCCAAATGCAAAATTCCCGAGTCCGCAAATCCTCGAAAATTCTCCAAATCAAAAAATTCGCGAGTTCCTTACTTTCAGCGAAGCAAAAAATTCGCGAGCTCCCAAATTTTCCTAAATTAAAAATTCGCGAGTTCCTAAATATAAAAAAAATTGACAACTGCTTAAGTTTCGCAAAGCAGAAAATTCGCGAATACCTAAATTTCCCAAATGCAAAATCCCCGAATCCTCAAATCCTCGAAAATTCTCCAAATAAAAAATCTGCGATGGAAAAGATTCGCGAGTTCCCAAAGTTTCCCTAAATAAAAATTTCGCGAGTGGCCAACTTCCGCAAAATAAACTTGAATACCACGAATACCAACACTCTCGCCGTTAAAAAAAAAAAATGTCAGACTGTCTAGACACTGTAATACATAAATAATCACCGAATAGTAGCAGGATCATAAAGCTCCTGCATAATACCGACACTCCTGTCTGAAATCTCCATCTTACGATGCAGTAGATCCTCCATAAACGTCCATCCAGGACCGTGAATATTACAGGACGTGCAACAAATTTCCTGTCGGACCTTGATCGACTCTCGAATCAGTCTCAGCGACGTATCTCAGACGTTCATCATCAGTCTCGATCTATCTCGATGACGTCGAGTAGTTCGAAGTGAACGAACCGGTAGGAGATTGGTAAATTAGTCCGAGGAGTCAGTCAAATCAGTCTCATCTAATCGAATTAATTCCCTCGCATACACACACATACACGCACACACGTACACACACAGACAGAGTCTCTGCAGGATTGATTTACTCCTCGAGGAGCGTCTGAGCAGCAACGGAAGTCCTCGAGCAGCTACTGGTTCCGCGTGGTTACAATCGCGAGACAGACAGCCTCCGTTAGATTTAATTGGCCAGCGAACAATGTCGCTTGATAAGACAAGGCCGCGGCTATTAACGGTAGCCTGTTTTCGATTCGAGCCGATAGAGGTAGCAAACTCGAGGAAATTGCCGAGTCTGGTAGCCGTTCTGCGGTATCGAAAAGGGATTGCTTGCTTTCGAAGCGATTCTCAAACTATGCTCGTATCTGACGAATAATGTGGTTTCTGGCTTGGATGATTTTCAATTTCGAACGAAAAATTCATTTCTAACGATTGAGGTAAAGAGTTGAAATTAAATAGAGATATATGTCTGAATTTTCGAGTCGTGTTTCTCCTAGTTTTAATATCTACGAGCCCACAAACTCCTCCTTTCGTTCTCGCAAACTGTGATAGAAAAACAGAATTAGAAGTAATATTGTTTCGATAAATTCTTCGAGTCAGACTTGACATTTCCAAAGACTTGACACCTTTCAGAACTCTCTTTCTCCTATGAGATTCGATCGTTCGTCTGAACGATGAAAAATCCGCGTTACGAAAATTATCCGGAGAGAGCAGGCTGGTGATTTACTTCACTTCTCGTTCCACGGTTGAATAGAAGAGATGAGGAGGAAGTAGAAGCGGGCAGAAGGGGGTCTTTAATTCCGTTCGTTAATAATGCAAGTGTCGCTCGTGATTCCAGCCAGAGGAGTCGAACTTGGAATTTCATTATCCGGCCGAGCACTTTGTTACGCGCGATCGTGCGCGAAAATGAGAGGCAAAAAGCGACGGATCCTTCGTCCGGGACTCGGGAAAAATAAGTGGAGCCGCCGATTTAATCGGGATTCGAGATTACACTCGGCATAGAACGCCCGATTCTTCCATGATGCTCGCGAAGTAACGGGAGAGAACTGTGGTTCCCGATCATTTACGCTCGTCGGATAGTCCTCTGGCAATCGATCAACTCGGGGAGAATTTCTGTTTGAAGTGTGATATTAATTCTGAGGAGATTGGGATCCTTGGATCTCAGCTTCGCGCTGGTATTCTTGGAATTTTTCATATTTTTCTACGGAACCAGCCTTGCGAATTTCTCATCTTCGAGAGTGCAAAGTTCTTCGCGAGTTCTTTCATTCGGAAATTTGAAATTATCGAGAGCGAAAAAGTTGGAAGCTTTGAATCACCCGAATTTGAAGAATTCGATAGTTAAAAATTTGCAAATTTTTAATTTTCGCGAATTTCGAGGATTGTAAACCAGAAAATTCGCAGATTTTGTCTCCTCGCAAATTTGGGAGATTGGAAACCTGAAAATTCGCAAATTTTTAATTTTCGCAAATTTCGAGGATTGGAACGCTAAAAATTCGCAAATTTTGTCTCTGTGAATTTTGAGGATTGGAAAGTTGAACATTCGCAAATTTTTAATTTTCGCGAATTTGGAGGATTGGAACGCAGAAAATTCGCAGATTTTGTCTCCTCGCAAATTTGGGAGATAGGAAAGTTGAAGATCCGCAAATTTTTAATTTTCGCGAATTTGGAGGATTGGAACGCTAAAAATTCGCAAATTTTGTCTCTGTGAATTTCGAGAATTGGAAAGTTGAACATTCGCAAATTTTTAATTTTCGCGAATTTGGAGGATTGGAACGCAGAAAATTCGCAGATTTTGTCTCCTCGCAAATTTGGGAGATAGGAAAGTTGAAGATCCGCAAATTTTTAATTTTCGCGAATTTGGAGGATTGGAACGCTAAAAATTCGCATATTTTGTCTCTGTGAATTTCGAGAATTGGAAAGTTGAACATTCGCAAATTTTTAATTTTCGCGAATTTGGAGGATTGGAACGCAGAAAATTCGCAAATTTTGTCTCCGTGAATTTCGAGGATTGGAAAGTTGAACATTCGCAAATTTTTAATTTTCGCGAATTTAGAGGATTGGAACGCAGAAAATTCGCAAATATTGTCTCCTCGCAAATTTGGGAGATTGGAAAGCTGAAAATTAGCAAATTTTTAATTTTCGCGAATTTGGAAGATTGGAAAGCTGAAAATTCGCAAATTTCGATTCCCCGCAAATTGGAGGACCTCGAAATTCCAGAAATTACAAACAACTTCGTGCCTTCGTCTGAAATTTTCTATCTGACAAACTTTTTAAATCCTCAAATATTCCCGCTTTCTCCATCTTCGTTCAACAATTCGAACCCTATTCCCATCCTCCGAGCTTCTGACAAATTGCAATAACCCTCGAAGATCGTGTAAATTTCCCTCGTATACTCTCCGTCGACACTCACCGTCGACGAATAGTAGGGGGAATCAAGTATTCCCACAGCAAACTTAATTGCCCGTTATTCCGGTGAATACGCAATTTCCAAATTAATTAACGTTCGAGTGGCCTGGACACAAGTCCAAGCGGGTGTACATACCATCGGCTATATTCACGTTGTTTTGAAGTATCTCTTTACATTCACGTGGAAAAAAACATCAAATAATTCTCGTACGTTTGAATATCTGTTTCTCAGTAAATGGAAATTACTTTCCGAAATTTTGCAACGTGAATCACGACACAGAGAGACGTCCGGTGCGAATTCTACGAAGCTGATCGACGTTAATTAACATTTGTACGTCTGAATCAGAAATAAACGAGCAGCACGACCGATGAATTCCATTAATTTCCTGGCAATAGCCCCGTATCTGGTATTAATTAATGACACGGCCAGATGAAAATCCATTAGACAAGGAATAAATCTGTAAGAACGATTCGTTCGTCATTTCTCTCTTTTGAAAATTCAAACCTTCTCCTCTTTGCTCTGCGTATATATTCAGAATAGCTGGAATCACGGAAACCGTGGAAACAGTTTTCTTTTATTTAACGAATGCGTTCAAACATTTACCCTTTCACACATTTTAATTAGTTTTCTGTAATAAAATTTGCAAATATAGCTGAAGTTTTCGATGAAAATTTTAACGGAAAAAATCGCGTGACTGCTTCATTAAAAAAAAAAAAAAAAAACAGTAAAAATTGATTTAAAAAACCGCTTTTCGATAAAACGTCCCGTCAGTGATAATTAATATATCGAATAATTTACGAGTTCTATAAATTTCGATGGACAAATTTTATTACTTTCTAACTTTTTCGAACGTTCTGTTATTGTCAGATGAATAACGATCAAAAAAAGGTTCGTGGAAAAAATCAAGGATAAAAGAGAAAAATTGGTTGAAATATCGATTAGTTGGAAAATATTAATAGAGAAATAACGAACGAACGTAGGAAATTATAGGGAATATACTGATATCGGTAATGGTTATAAATCAATTGTTTTATTCGAAAATGTACGCCAATAGAGAGCTAGTTTTCAGCGAGAATCGCGGTGTGGCCCGACAATTAACTCTCGGCCGGATTTTCCAGCAATTTCCCGGCCCGAATTAATCACCGCTGCCCGGTATCAACGCTCGAAATTCAGAACGGCGCCGGTCGAACGCGATTCCGAGACGTAATTGCAGCGAGCCGGATAGATTATGCGCTGATCCTTTATTACGACTCTCTCTGCACCCGTGTGCATTGATTTTGTCCCGATCTGGGCCTGGTCGTAACTCAATTTCCCCCCCAAAAAAAAAAAGACCAAGTTCCATCGAAGCTGAGCTTTCTTGTACCTTCGGAATATCTTATTTCACAAAATTTCTTCCATTCCGCTAAAATTCTAACATTCTTCGAGAATTCTTTATTTACAAAATTTGCAAGGAAAACAAGAATTGCAATTTTATAGAATCCAAAATTTTGATTTCTTCCAGAGAAACTTTTTGCAATTTATGGCAATTTTTCGACACTCGACATTCTTCATTTCTCAAATTAAAAGGGGGGAAAAATTGAGAAATTTTCAGGAATAGAAAATTAGTAATGTATGTTATCAAATGTAAACAAAGGGATTAGAGGTGTGACTGGTTATTAGAACAAATACACAGACACGCAGCTCTGCTTGATGAAACCCTACGACGACTGTGAAATTAATGGAGACACTGTGAATAGTGAATTGTCTTTGGTGACGTGTTCCTTGTTGCTCTTCTGCTCGGAGAAGTTTGCATTGTTACGAGCACCGTGTACATTTAGTGATATAAGATTGTTGAGCTCTTGTCAACCAGAAATACTGAACAACCGAAGACGTTCTCCAAACTTGACGTTAGCAAAAGCATCTAAAGTTCCTCTACTGTATCTAATATTCGAATATTCGACACAATTCCAAATTCAAACGCTTCAAATATCCGAATTATTCGAATAGAGAATTCGTAATCGAATTATCCGCCGGATAATTCGAATAGTTCGGCTGTTCGATGTTCAACAGCTCCAAAAGATAAGTTAAACTTCCTCTAGCACATTGAATACTTGAGTATTCAACACAATTCGAAATTCAAACGCTTCAAATATCCGAATTATTCGAATAATCCGCCGAACGATTCGAAAAGTTTGGCTATTGGATGTTCAACAGCTCCAAAAGATAAGTTCAAGTTCCTCTAGCACATTGAATATTTGAGTATTCAACACAATTCGAAATTCAAACGCTTCAAATATCCGAATTATTCGAATAATCCGCCGAACGATTCGAAAAGTTTGGCTATTCGATGTTCAACAGCTCCAAAAGATAAGTTAAAGTTCCTCTAGCACATTGAATACTTGAATATTCAACACAATTCGAAATTCAAACGCTTCAAATATCCGAATTATTCGAATAATCCGCCGAACGATTCGAAAAGTTTGGCTATTCGATGTTCAACAGCTCCAAAAGATAAGTTAAAGTTCCTCTAGCATATTGAATACTTGAGTATTCAACACAATTCGAAATTCAAACGCTTCAAATATCCGAATTATTCGAATAATCCGCCGAAAAGTTCGGTTATTCGATGTTCAACAGCTCTATTTCAGCGGAATCGTGCATACGCTCGCAAGAAACGTCCTAAAATAAGAAAAGGAAATTCGCAGTTTCTTGGAAGGGGACGAACGACTGATGTTTCAGCGTCAATAAACTCGAAACTCGACACGGCAAAGGGTAACGAGGCAACGAGGATCGCGTAGAAGAGAGTATTTCGGTAGGAAGGAAAATCGTCGGGTAAACCGAGAGGCGTTCCCTTCAAAGTGACTATCCGTTCAGACGGATAACGAAGCGACGAGGTTCGCGGTGAAATAAGGGTAGTCCACCGAGTGGAAAGGATTCGATCCTATCCGTCAATAAATGATGACGAACTGGCTAAGAGATAAAATGGAACGATCGATTCCGTGCAACACCGAGGAGGAGAGAAGCTCGTGGAAATCTTGGAAGATTGCCGCGGTTCAAGGTTTATTCCCGTCGTCAATCGAACGTGACTGGAACGAGCAAGTGAAAGGTGTCGCGGTACGAAAAAGGGATAAGCTTCTTTCAGTTTTCCCATCGATTTTTCAT
The DNA here is from genome assembly GCA_951804975.1 of Anthophora plumipes. Taxonomy (NCBI): domain Eukaryota; kingdom Metazoa; phylum Arthropoda; class Insecta; order Hymenoptera; family Apidae; genus Anthophora; species Anthophora plumipes. The sequence goes on along the minus strand of OX638122.1, from coordinate 15,995,025 downwards.
CTAGCTCGAACCGTTTCGCGGATTGAACGCGGTCTGAGTGAATTGTGCTACTGTTTTCATTCGGTTCCACCGTGGTTATCTCATTGAAACAGGTGTCTGAGCGATATATATCGACGGAAGAACTTCAATTTACCATTCTCCGTTCGAGAAATTTCCATACGAAGCATAGTTTATCGATCATTCTCACGCAAAATCATCGATTTTCCGCGAATTTATCGGTTTCCCCTTTGAAAATTGAAATCGAGATATTTACCAATTCCACGTAGCATAATTAGATAAACTGTATCAATTTTTTCACTCGACCCTACACACCGCATACGGGATTTTATTCTCGCGAAATATTCGATATAACGTACAAAGCAACGTCGATTCTTTCTGTCAAACGAACGTACGACAGAGTTGTCAGATACACTGTCAATTTCACTTGGATATCGAAAATCCTCGAGGGAACGAGAACTGGCATTCAGAAAAATTCTCGATCCAATTATTCCACCTCGACAACATCGCCAGGAGAAAGAACCAAAAAAAAAAAAAAAAAAAAAAAAAAAAGAAAAGAAAAAAGAAAAAAAGTATCCTCTCCTCTGTGGACAATATCAAGTCGAAAGGAAACGCGATATTTTCTCCGGGAAAATTCCAAGTTCGTAACACGAAAGACAATACGCAAGATCCACGATACTCGACGTTTGTGCAAAACTCTTGCAAATTACTCTCGGCCGCTATCCTGATCGGGTAACGAAGCCCACGGATACCGAATTAGAGGCCTACACACCGTCGAGAGATTCAACAGAGTAGTGGATCGATGCCGATTATCGAGGGAAAGCACGCCTGTGCCTGGCTCGATCTGCATTTTCCATGGAACGAGCGATGATGGAAACGATCGGCGGGGCCCTTGTTAGCTTGGTATCGCGTGGCACGATCGATAACGAGTCTTCGAATTCACGGCTCGAATACACGCAGTTAAGCTAATCGTAATGTGTTCACCGATATTACGCGAGCTGCCTCTGTCACCAGGAATTATTTTATCGCGCTTCTGGGAACGGTACCAGGCCTCGTTCTCTCGTATTCGACTATTCAGCCAGGGAGAATGGAACTGCACGTTAAACGGGAAAAATTATGGAAATAACCAAACGAGTTCTTTCTTCCTTGGGTTTAGGTTGTTCTATGTATATGAGAAAATGAACGGGGAATAAGGAATAACGTTATTTTATACGATACGTTGTTTTCGAGAAAAGTAACTGTATTCTGAGAGAAGATTTTTCCAATAATTCAGTCATTATGTAATAAATGCAAGGGTGTCATTATGTGTTACATCGGCTGGAAGAAAATAAGGAGATACAAATTGAATGTAGAATTGGAACGAAGTCTCTCTCGGTATAACGAAATCCACTGTAAAATCCGACGAGTTGATACGAAATCCTTGCTGATGAGATCCTTGTATATTCCTTGCCAATCGTCAAGAAAGGAATTGAAATTGAAATCGTTGAGGAATTAATTATTCTACCAGTAGTAAAGCTTCGACGATTGAATCAAAGTCCCTTCGATTTTTCGATACAAGTTTCAAGGATTGGAAATTTCTTGGAAGCTCTTCTTCGTTTAGCTCTGACGAGCCGCGACTTTTTCTTTATCCATTTTAATATGCCGAGCAACACGCGTTTACGCGATGATGCTAGGAAAATCGCGGGGCTTCCTCCTTTTGTCACGGTCTCGCCGAAAACTGTCCTTCATCGCGAATCGGATTAGGCAAATCCGTTTTTCGTCCCGAGACCTTTAGAGAAACTCTGGTCACACCAAAGCAGCTTCCAAAGCACCGCCACCTAGCTAAATTCGCGAAATCGTCGATTCATTCTGTTTCGTGGAAAACTCGGAAAAATCCACTTTGATAGAGCGGAAATAATCATAAATCCCTGGGGAATTTTATTTTCTAATTTTTTAGCCATCGTTAGCTTTTTTATTTGAATCAAACTTCCTAAGGGAAATTGTCCGGAAATATTTTCCTGACTCTTCCTACATTTTCTTTTCCTTTTTTACTACACAACACAGAACTTTCTTTTTATGAAATTCGGAAATTTTCCATTTTTGTCACCTAATTATTAAGGAAAATGCCATGAATTTTCCACTTAGCTACTAACAACTATTATTATAACTTACTAAGAGACTGATAAAGCAATATAATAATCAATCCCCATTCACAACACCAAATTATCCACACCAAATCCAGCAAATTTTCCGCTTTTATTCGCGAATAAATTCTCGCAGAACGGAATACTGAAACCTTAGAAGAAATAAAAGTCGAAGAAAAATCGAATCGCATCCATGAAGATTCGAACTCGTGTCGATGAATTGGTAGTCGAACGCTCTACCAACTCCCCTACCACGCTATTACCATCTAATCTCTCTATTCTCCTACTTGTACCATCGTAAAGCACCTTCCGTCACCTGTTTCTCCGGGATTTCGAGGTAGAAATCGTGCATCCACCATTTCAGCCCTGAGCAGACACGAAATTTCCCTAGAAACACAGGTTTAATCTCGCCTGGGATAAAATAAAATCGCGCACACGTGTAACAGAGAGTGGAGGGAGTGAATCTGGAGGGCCGAGGGCCTTGCCGGAGAAGGAAATTCTCGCATTGTTCGTGCTCCCAGAGTGACATCGGCCCTCAAAGGGGACGAAGTGGAAAGTTTCGAAAGGATCGTAGGCAGGAAGCCGGGGGCAAGAGTAAGGAGAATTCTCTTTCGCGTCGTCGTCGCCGATTGCAAAGCGGACTTCCGTATCGGAACCGCCCTCAGGTCACGCTTCTTTCCCTCTTTCTCTTTCTCTCTCTCTCTCTCTCTCTCTCTCTCTCTCTCTCTCTCTCTCTCCTACCCTATTACTCCGAGGCATTCGACGCTGCGAGTCCTTACTCGCGAAACATCCTCGATAGACGTTCCTCCCCGTGGAAAATGGCACCTTTTCATTCGTTTTATCACGCAGGAAGAAGTGAATTGAACGTGTTTACGGGTGAAGCTGTTTAGAGGCCGTTGGAAAGAAAGAGATACCATCGAATGGCGTCCAAAATGTGAGAATAATGTAAATCGTCTGATGAATTCTACCTTGTATTCCTGGTGTAGAAACGAATTCTTTCCGATCTTTCTAGAGGATCAAAACACATCCATCATCGATATAATTTCCATCACAGTAGATGTCTTTCTGCAATTTTCTTTTTTTTTTTTTCTGGTAGCTTGAGAAATATCACCGTGAATATTTCGATTTGAACGGTTGCACCGATTACGCGACTCCAGTCGGTAAAAATTCATTTCTACACCTAATATTTCGCTCGAGTAAGCTTCTTCGAATCTACCCTGACACTCAGAAATTTAATTATCTTCTAGAAAAAAAAGAAGAAGAAAAAACTGGAAGAAATTTCCCATAAATTCTACGCGAACACTCGCGCAAGAGAGATGCAATGCTGTTGGTTAATCGAGAAACGGAGACGATTAATGTAATAATGTGATTCTACGCTCCTCTCTTCTGCTGGATCCATTATGAAATCTGCATTGGAATTTTCTGCACAAGCACGAGAGAGAAAGATGGAATAGATCTTAATTACGGCATTGTTCCCGATGGTTTAGTGAATCTGTCGCGATAGAATGTTTCCGCGTGGTTGAAATGAATCACGTGGCTAGCCACGTTGTAATGGCCTTTCCGATCGGGAAACATCGACTTACGTTTCGTCAGAAGGATGCTCGACCGATACGAATATCGGATAAACAGTCTGGCGACGTGCTCTCGTTGCTTTGTTCAAAATGTTACGCAATTTCCCATTGGAAAATGGTGTATCCGTTTCCTCGAACGAGAAACGGAGCTTTTGGGAGCGTTTATTAGATCGCATTAATACACCAACAGTTCGAAACATTCGAAAATTTAAAAAATTCGTGACTTGAAAAAAACACACACAAATCTACTAAAACTATCTCGAGAAAAGACAAATCCTAGTTACAACTACTGCGAACAAATGGAGATCAATTTAAATACCAGGAACATTTCCAAAAGAACAAGTTTCCGAATTAGCCAGCTTCATCAGGGATCTGAGAACACTCTGATAATTATTCTTCTGAATAATTACACCAGAAAGTCCTCAAACGGTATTTAAGTCTGGAAACATTTTCAAACTTATCTTCCAGAGAGGACAAAAAAGGGTGCATCGTTTAATTCGACGCTTTTAATCGAGAGAAACATTGGTTAAAATGATTCTTTCGATCCTCCCTTGTCCTTCCTCGATAACAGTAGCCATATTTTAACAATAAAGAGGCGAAACCGCGGACAACGAGAGGTGTAAACGGCTGGGGCGTTATTTTCGAATATGAAAATTGGCACGATTCCAAGGTAACAGGCTATGCAGGTGTATATATCGATTCATATCGGGTTAACAGCCGGCCACGATAAATCCACCAGCTCGTTATTACCCGCGGCTGGTTATAAGTCACCCAGGCGAAACGTTAATAAACGTTGTCACCTGTTCGGCCGATCTACGAAACCGACGAGCCAGCGTTTCTCTTCGTTATTACGTTCGCGATATTTTCCTCGCGATTCACCTGCTTTTACAGACGATTCCCGCTACCTATATCGTCGCTATCCTGCTCGCCATTTGCCCATTCGTGTTTAGTAATTTACAAGTACACGATCGCAATCTTCGTCTGAGGAAATTATGTGGTTTCTAGGAAATACGAGACGTAGAATTTCAGACGATTGTGTCTTTGTTTTATAAAGAGAATTCGAAGGGAAGTTGTGGAACTTTGGATACTGAAGATGAAAGAATTTGGAATCTTTTCGAATTTCATTTTAAAGGAAATCCGGGAAAATGGAGATAATGTTCGTTTTATGAAAGAATTCGAAGGTGTGGATATTTGAGATGAAAGAATTTCCAAATTTCACGTCGAAGAAAATCCGGGAAAATGGAGACGGTAGAAATTTGATGAATTCTGAATACTTGATGTATTTGATCTACGAGAAAATTGAAAGAAATTTCACTCGGTGTTAGAAAAAAACAAATTATAAATTTTACTATGTCAATTATCTTAATTCCATTGTTCGACAGTGATAGATAAATTGCGATACTTTTCACGGTATATAGTAGAAGGTGCAGTCGAAAGAATTGGAATATCTTTAATCTGCGATGATAAAGTCGAGCGAATGAAAACCTTTACGCTGCTCGTTCGAGTTGGCAGTTTTTAATATTCCGGCAAGTTTCGAGCAGAGACGAAAATCGTAGAATTTCCGCGGACACGAGAGCACTTAACGGGCGGCGTCGTCGATTCTCAGACACTTCTCCGCGGCTTGATCAATATCCGCGGAAAGAAATAGGTCGCTCTTATTTCCGGTCCCCGATGATTCCATTTAAAGTTCAGACTTCATTTCACGCTCCTACGCTCCTATAAACTTCGTAACGCCTTCCTTTCACCTGTTATACCAAATAAACAATCCGCTGTTCTTTCATCTCTGTGAAAAGATTATTTAATCTTCCTCGTCGTAAAGTATCAAGTCACTTAGCTAGATAGAAAATTAGCTAACTTCATGTAAAGAATTTCTATCGATCTTATTTTCCTTTGGGACTTTCAAAGAAACTTCTACGATATTAATTATGTTTAACCCTTTGAAATTTTATTTTAAGCTGGTAGTAATTAATTTAATTGGTTGTGTTATTTATTAATTTATTTGTAGAGCAAAAATTAAAAGAAACTAGAGACTCTATATATAAAGTCGTGTAAGCGACTGAAAAATTACGTATCAATTTATCTACTTATTCTGTAAGTCTCGTTTTATTTATTTATTCCTATACTAACACATTATACTGTTGTACTGTTACATTATTACCAACAAATTTCTCTTTATAAATGTTATTAATCCTTACCTCTCCAAATTATACATAAAATTGTAACGAATCGTAATTGTTCTTCTCACGAACGAAGAAAAATCGGATTACAGGTGGTTAAACAATATGCAGTGGTCAGAGTAAAAATTGTTAAAATCTACGAATAGAATCAATGAAAAAATCAACCTCGTCCATAACCATATTACCTGATTTTAATATTCCATCAATTGAATCGGTAAAATCACGTTTCGTTTTCACGGTAGTATAATGAAATATATGAGATCTTTTTAAATTCCTCGAGGGAGAATAAAAGTGAACGAATCGCAGTAATTAAGAACCGGAGATTTGACCGTTTATAATTCTGGATGATAAATTCTGTTTAATATTCGTAATAAAGTATCGCGACAAGACTTGTTACACAAGACAAAGTGAAGATATTTAATCGAACCATTTCGAGAACGACGAATTTAACGGAAAAACGTTGAAATCTACATTCACCGAGAATTAACTACTCGCCCCTGAAAGACACGACTACATAAAGTTCCCATTCGATTTCTCGAACGACTTGCCGAAGTAAAATAAAACTACTATCGCGACATTGAAGAGATACGATTCCTCTAACAGCTACTAGAACCTCGTCGAAAATTTCATCCGACGTATCAGAGGAATAATCAAGGCTCTTTTCAACAGCGGATCAGCCATTGCTCAGTGCCGTAGCAATAAAAGGTGAAACTAGCTGCGAGGCTGAGAATAAAAATTCAGTTTCCAGAGTAAGAAACCAGCTGGAGGTACGGGATATTCTACCATCGAGTTACAAGCGGCTCGTAAATCATGCGTCCCGGCAGACTTCTTTATTGTTCCACCTAGGAGGATCCACGATAACACGAATTTCACGTCTCGAAGAGGGAAGAAAGGGATCGTTCAGACGCGATTCCACCGACGAATTTCCTCGAGGTAGGATAAATTGACATCCAGAGCGTGTGATTCGGTTGAACGTCGCCTCTGTCTAGGCGAGAAATTTATGCCAGACTGTTTGCTTCCTCTTCCCTCCACCATCTTGCATTTTGTTTCTTTCTTTTTTCTTCTTCGAGAATGGAGGGGAGTTAGGGAATTCTCTTCGTGATAAAAACGTCAGGAGGCTGTTCTTCACGCGGGGCTAACAGGAGGGAGGAAGAAAAAAGGAAAAAAATAAAGAAAAGCGACTGTATCTTCTCGAGAAGCCTGGCTAGGAGTATTCTTTATCGTGAAAACGATGACAAAAGCCGGGCAGAGGGGCTGAGGGAAACGTCCCCGTGAAAAACGGACGCGCGAAGAAAAGGCTCGGACGTCGTGAAACCGAGTCTGATCTCGAATATATCGCGCGCCACCAAGACCAAGAACGTTCGCCTAAGTTTCCACCGGGATCCTTTTGTCCATCCTTGGTTATTTGTCTCGCGTTTGCGAAACGCCAAGATTGCAAGTCTCGCGAACTTCTCCCTTGTCTCGAGCGCTCTCTTTAATTCTTCGATTACGAGATGCTCGGCTGCATTGTTGATCGGCGTCGAGATATTTCTCGTGGAAAATAGACTACGTTGAACCGTTTCCGTTTTCTTTCTTTCTTTCTTTGTTTTTCTCTTTTTTAAATGGTTCATATAATACGACAGAGATGAATTGAATTTTTTCCGGCGAATCTTTGTAATGATTCGAGGTTGAAAAAACAAAAAAAAGAAGAAGGCACGTTGAATAGTGTGAACGTGAATATTCTCGCGAAGAAGAATCGTGTCTTTACGATGGTCCAAGCGTGACAAAGACGAAGCGAATTTTTATGGTGGTCCAAGTATGACAGAGACAAATCGTGTCCAGAAAGAACGATAATTCAAACTCGAGCTCTTAAATTTTTCTTACAACGAAACACAGAATTATCGAGCTTGAACAAACTCTGCTGAAAGAAATATCGAAGTGTTAACACCGTGAAACTTCCCTAGAAATCCGACCATTCGTTCTCAAAAAAAAAAAGAAAAAGAAAAAGAAAAAAGACATAAAGAAAGGAGAAAAAGTAGATAGAGAAGGTGGAAAGTTGACTTTGCTGAAATAAAACGACCCTATCGTTGGCAATCTATTGTCCCAGTATCGATACGATCTGTGGAACGAAATTTTCGTCGCGATAAATTCGCTTCTGTCATCGGTGAAGATTGCCAGCCTATAGTAAGTACTATACAGGACTAACTTCTCCCAGGGTAACGTCGATCTCGGGAACTTGATCGAACTTACGACGCAACGCGTCACGTTTCCCTAGCTCGCTTGTTTGCCAAAGTAAAATACGAGAAACTTAGAGAAGGGCGTGCCTGATTCGAAGTCTGAACGCGCCATTATGACGTCAGGCATTCGCATTCAAATGACTATTCGAGGTGGCAGTTTCTCGGCATTATTTCAATCTTAACACTTTACCAACCACATGGGGAGATCTCTCCGCTTTTAAATAACCGATTGGATATTTCTCTCCGTTTTTGAAAGAAGTAATCCCATGAAGGATTAAAAAAAATATATAAACTTGTAGGAGATTTTAACGGGTGGCGGAAGAAAACATCCTCGGCGGAAATATAGAGGGACTCTTCGAGTTTTTCAAGCGAAGAAGATTACTACTTCGCGTCGTTTGTGAAAAATACGCGGTTGGCTAAGTGTTAACAATCGCTCCCTGTTTCTAAATATTGTACGGATCGATTTTCGTTATCGATTAGGATAATTATACCACGTTCTGTCGATGTAGATCATTTTATTTAATAAACAACTCGCTAAAGAATAACTCGCTGATTAAACTCACTATTCGCTGACTCTCTCTCTCTCTCTCTCTCTCTGTGTGTATCTCTGTATTTCTCACTGAGTCTCTCATCTTTTATATATTAATTCTAACACACACATTCTTTCTCACACACGCATCCTTTCTCTCTCGCATTCACTTTCCGCGGTAACAAAGCACGTTTTTATCTTGATTTCAACGATTCCACAATATTTTTTTAATCATTTATAGTATCAGGTGTAGAAACTAATTCGCATAATTCGCCATTCGTGTCGAAATATTCGCAAACAGCCAGATAAATGGTAAAAAGTCATCGGCAATACTGGAAATTATTTCGATAATCGATCCACTTTTATTCTTCTTAAATAAAACTTCGATCGTACCAAAAATTCGGAAAGAATTCATTTCTACGCTTAATACATTGTTTTTTAAACGTACATCAACTGTGAATCAATCGCATAGTATCTTCAAGTATTAAATCGAACCGAGAATTTGTTATTTATATATAGATCATAATGCCTGTATCACGAAAGGATTAATTGAAGTGTGATTTACCTCTGATTAATGTTTGAATAATATGTGATCGGTAACTGATCGATCGTGCATTGCGATTTAATTAGTATGCCGATCAATCTCGAAACAGCACTTGGCTAATCCTAATTGGAACGTAGTTAGTACTCCATTAAAGTTGCTCGAGCTATTTCCAAGATCAATATAGACTTTGCCGCGTTGTAATCATAAATATTCATCAAGGAAACCTGTAAGCTGTCTTGAAAAATCTTTTTTCTTTCTCTAATCTAACCACAGAAACGAGAGAAATGAAGAAATTCGTTTCTCGAGTCGTGCAATCTTTCATTGGCAATTTTCAAAAGAAGGATATTTCTGGGATTAGAAATGGAGGAAGTAAGGAGGTGAAAATGTTTTGGTAATGCGAAAGCTAGAGTACACGAAAGTACAATTGGAAGGATAAATTTAGAGATAGGCGACAACGTCGGCCACGATTTTGTTGGCTGGTATCACCAAGCGTAGAAATTATACAGAAACTAGGCAAAACCAGTGTCACATGCCGCGATATCAAATTTTCCGCCAAGTCCCTTACAGAATTAACTAGAAACACGTCTCACATAGGATCCGACAAGAGGTGAGAAACAAACGGCGACACGAAGACGTTCCCTTGGGACTCTTCCAACCGGTGCGTGCCTTTTGAACCATCTGCTCGCGACGTTTACTCGTATCAGACTGTGTAATTCAATCTCACGGTGGATGCTTAAATTTTAAGCGGCCGCTTTCACGTTCCCTGCAGCCTCTATTCTATGAATTTTTCAGAATCGACCCTCGAAATACACCTGACGTCTGAATCTTCTCGCTTTAAACGGTTCAGTTCGTCCATTTTCATATTTTCCAAGCATTCCTCGTTGATTTTTCCCGAGAAATCGTCGAATTTCACCTCGAAATGCTAATGGATTTCAATTCAGGAACTTTGTCACACGACTGTGACAAAAGCTTCATTCATAGTTCGGAAAACAAACCAGAAAAAGAGAGAGAGGAACAGACAGATCGTTGAAACTATTACGATATTTCGGACAGTTTTCCATATACAGGATTTACCGGTACACAGGAGTGAAATGAATATCGAACTGTTGGATCGGATCGATTGTTTTCCAAAGTTTAGCTACAGTTCGATATTGTTTTTTGTGAAAGTATCTTGGTTCCCTGGTTTCCACCATTTTTTGGTACAGAGAATTTCTCGTTTCGGGTGTCACGTGTGACAATTTTTAGTTGATTTGTTTATTTCTTTATTGACCGATCGAAGATAAATGAACGGAAGGGAGTTTGTTGCCCGGGAAATCTGTTTCGAAATATTCTCGTCCATTATATTTCTAGCTACGGTGAGATGAAAAATAACTATAATTAATACTAACGACAGGAACATTTTTCCCTCTCCTACTTCCTTCTATTTCTCTCTCTTGTTTTCTTTTTTCTTTCTTTCTTTTTAAGTCTCCCAGATACTCGTAGTTTCCACAGCACCCTCGAAAAGAGTAGCTGGCGTAAAAGGGGCGAAGTATTTATTTCTAGTGCCCTCGAACCGTTTAATTTTCCGCGTGCTGTTCGAGTGGACCGAATAATTGGCCTCTGAATTCTCGATTTTCGTCCCTCGCCCTTCCACGTTCACCCTTTTATGTATATCTCTCCCTCTCCCTCTCTCTTTGCCTCTTTTTTCATCCGCCAAGTGGCTACCAGTTACTTGGAAAGAAATTGCACATTTCGTTGCGTCTGCTTGCTTGGTGGAGAACGCGGTGAAAACTGAAATTCACCTTTTTAACTGAAAGTCATTTCGAATATCGAAGCAGACGAGGAGAAAACAGTCTTCGTTGACGGAAGAATGGTTCCAAGCTGGCGTACATTAGGCACTTTCTAACGAAAGTTTATTCGTTAATTCGTCTCTCACTGCGTCAGATTTAAGACAATTTTTTTTTCTTTATTAAATTAAGGCGGAAGTATGCGAAGCAGGATTAAATTGAAAATGGTTCTAAGGGTAGGTGAAAATGTTTAAAACGCTAACAGGAATGAAAGCGTTGATTATTTATTAGCAAGATAGCGAAGAGTAATAACGGAGTAATCTGAGTTCTCGTGAAGTGCAGTTTTATTTAAAAACGTCCATTATTTTTGTGAAATAGTATAAGAAATGCGATTTGAATTTATCTCGGGCAGAAAAGCCGTGCGAACTTTATTCCGGCACATAATATATAGAGCAGAATTATCTTGCGGTCTGTTTTAATGCTAGGCGAATTTTTCTTTCGAATTGCATCGTGAATTATCTACGACCAACGAGAGACTTCAAGACAGCTGGACTAAGGGCCTCAGGTTCCTGAAGGGAAAGAAAAATAATTCTTTGTTTTTTTCTCGTTTATACACATGTATGAATCTAAGTATGAATCTAGCGATAAAGAATCTTGAATTTCAAATGTGAAAATTCGTACTATATAGATTACGTTCGTTTACAATACTTTTAACTAATTTCCAAAGAAGAAATCAACTTATTTAAAAAAAAAAATATGATTCTATTAAAAAATATATATATGGGTAAATATTTCCAAACGATAGAAGATATAAAAACTTACAGCATCAGCTACGGGTTCAGCCATAGCTAAGGAAGAAATAGCGACCATAAGGGTCACCATAAGCGATACCGTGAACCACTTGAACTCCATATTTCGAACTTGTTTTTACTATAATACACTATTGAAGACACGAAAGGCTATACACCGATATTTATACGACGCTGAAAAGGCACTAAGTTGATATCAATCGGCCAATATCGCGGCAGGCTTGTTTTATGGTGGTCGGAGATAACATTTAACGTTCCGCGGGATTGTAAACGCGGGCTTTACGACTAAATCGGTCGGTCAATAAATTTTATCGGCCGACAAAGCGTGTTTTCTTGCGCCTTCAAAGTTATCGGTTCCTTTAACCAGCAACTTCTTTACGTGTTTTTCCAACGCGGCGCCGCCTGAGCGAGCAGAAAATTCGCGGGAAATATTCGAGGAACTTTCTCGAAACACTTCTCTCCCGCTCTCTTTTTCCCCGATCGGTAGTTGAACACTTTTTGCTCGACTCCTCTGAGGATTTCCTGGCTCAAATCTTCGCGCGAACTTTTATGCAAATTGCTCGTTCGCGGAAGTTTGACGAGAACTTTCGTTACGGTTGTCGTCCATCAATTTTAATTTCGATCAGAGACTTCGTGGAATAATTTTTAACACTCTGTAGCACGGGAAATTAATGCGTGCAAGTGTTCGCGAAATGTTCGAAACCTCGAGTGAGAATTGTTAATTTTGAAATGTTTCTCGCTGTTAAATTTAAATCAATATTAGAGAAGAACTCTTTCCAAATCTATTTCTATTATTTTTAATACGGTGAAATCAAAGCTCTCGATCGTTCTTAAATTTCACGGTTTCCTTTTTACACGTAAAGAACGAATAACCGTCGAGCGTCACGAGCGTCGTGAAAAATCTACCGAACGTAATCCAGACGTTTTCCACGAAGAAAAGGAACCGGTGGTAGTATAACAAGTTACTGGAAATTAATTCGACGAGTGCTTTGTACGTGGAGCAGCGTAGATACCGGATACGTGATCGGGCACGGTCCGAAGTCGAAGGAAAAACAAGCTTCCGCGGATATCTGGACGTCGTCGGATGGACGACGTCGGCGACGCTTTCAGTGGAACGCCGGAAATCGAGAGGACGTGCTTCGATATCCGCTCCTTATCGATTCCCTTTCCTCTCTCTCCCCCAATTCGACCTCTTTTTCCTTCATCTAATTTTCGTAAAACACTCCAATTCGTAGATTTTCCTCCGGTGGTGCAGTTTTTCCCGTTGGAAAATTCGTAGGATGGAAATTTTCGGTGGAAAATTATCGCAAATATCGAATACCGATGGAAAAACCACAGAAAAGGGAGAAAAATGGAAATAAATTTGGATGAACAAGTACAAGTGTAGAGATGGGATTTGAACCCTGGTCATTTGGTTGGAAAGTAAGAACCTTAACTACTGAGCCACGAAACTCCCGTATATGTAACCTCTTATTTCTGGTATATTAGAGTAATATCATTTTTATTCCAGTCACTGATTTCTTTTCTTTTTTTTTTCCTTTTTCCACCGTTCCCATGCATTTCCTCGGAACAGCAGCTGTCTCCCGATTTCCAGTCACAGTCGGCTCATCGAGAAAGACATCGTCTGGTAATGGAATCTCGCAAACGGTGGATTTTCCCGGGGATAAATCATCCGGAGATCCATTTCGGTGTCAATCAAAGGGGACGAATCGCTCGTCTTATACCTTCCTCCGGCGTTTCTGCGTCACAAAACCGGTTAAATCAATTCGAGATGGTCGATAGACGTGGTGGAACACGTGTCGCGAGCGAATGATAAATTCCACGGTGTTTCTACCGTGATAAACGCCAAGACGAATGCGTTGTTTGCTCCACGGGCCAGCTTTCCACCGTCGCCCACGTAAACAATATAGTTTCGCGGGTTCCGCGTCTGAATGGGCTGGCGGCGCGCAAACATCGCTAAATTGTTAAAAGCACCGCTCTGACGTGAATTTTCTGTTTCGTCTCCCTTCTTTTTCAGTTTTTGTTTTCTGTTTTCTACTTTTTTTTCCCCCAACAGGCACGCTTTTCAGCAGACAAACTCTATGAAAAGCTCGTGATTTGAATTTACGCGGAGCGACGGAATTTTTGCAGAATTTTTATTCCATTTCCCGAAGAGAGAAACAGGTAGACAGATAGAAAGAGTGAATCAATTTTCGAAGGAATTTTAAGAGAATAAAGATTGAATATTATTTTTCCATCGGAACGTCGAATATTTTTGGACCCTTGTTTTTAATTCAGCATGTGTTTTTCGTGTTACAGAGACGCACTGGCCGGTGTTCGTCTGCGTTCTAATGGCGACGACGGTGCTTTCGTGCCGGCAGAGCGAATTTCAATGCAGCAACGGCCGTTGCATCGCCCTGAACAAGCTGTGCAACGTCGTCGACGACTGCGGCGATGGCAGTGACGAGCCGCGGCAGTGTTCCCGTAAGTGACGATTATAAATAAATAGAAAAAAGTTAGAACGTGAAACCTATGTAAAATAACGAGTAATACAATCGAAAAAGGAACAGTTGGGGAATTTCGAAAGGAGCAAAGGAAAGGAGAAAGATTAAAGACACCGAAACAATTCGCAATCTCAATTCGATACAGCAATCCCCTCGAAATAATCGAGAAAGAAACAATCGGGTTCACCTCCATTCACACTTATAGCCACCACAACGCCAAGGGACCTTCGGCCATTCTCCCGAATCGAAAACAATAATTAGTCGGAGATTCGTCGGTTTTCACCAGAGAGGTAGATACAATCGCGCCTCTTTAGACCTTTTCCATGCCACGAACATTTCGCTCGATTCATCGTCGACCCAAGCACTGAATGCACGTAACCGATCCCCTCATTGTTCCTCTCCGAGGGCCAAAAGGTGAAGAGGAAAGGGCAAGAGAGAGAAAGAGAGAGAGAGAGATCGAACGTCCTCCTCCCTGATTGCTACGGACTCCAAAGAGTTTCAGCTTCGTTAGAACCCTTTTCTTTTACGGTATCTCCTTTATTTTGTTTACCTCTAACCCCGCCCTCGCCGCTCCTCGTTCAACTCGTAATCGAGTTTCTCGTCGCGCGAACGCTGCTTTTCCCACGAAGTATACGCTGAAAATTTTTCGCTTTTATCCCTGTTCTCCGGTGCAAGAATTCTATGCTCGAAGGTGCGCGTGGAAGGTGGATTGCGAGTGTTTCCATCCTATAGGACGAAGGTTGATTATTTCGGATGCATTGTGTCCTAAGTGAGACAAAAGGGACACGTCTGCAGGGAAAGTTCAACAGACGGAAACGTTCGTTGATCTAGAGAACACTTTTGTCAATAGCCACGTCAGGAAATTTAACGAAAAGTCCAGGTCAGTTTGAAGGCAATCCAGCTAGCCCGTTCCCTCTCGGTAGCCTGACCTCTCTGGAACCTTCGTTTAATGGAGATGGAAGAGGACACGCCGATGACTAAAGTTTTAGAAGGTAACTTGAAACGTGGCTCCGCCCAACCAGCTTGTATAAAATTCGGAATTTTCGTTGCAGCACATTCGTGAAATAATTCTCTAGCCGTAACACACCGTGAATATACTCTTTCTCTCGTACATAACACTAACACACTGCTGTGTTAAACACATCACAGAGAATTTCTTAATGTAACGTTTCTTTCGCTAATTTTACCTACGAACGTGATTTAATTAATATTAAAGTTCATTCGACGTGTGAATACACGTAACTTTTGAAAATATTGAACTTTTCAAGAAACTATACGTACACATACGCATGTCAAAGTTTAATAACGAATTCTAGGTTACTTCTAACGCATACTTAACGATAGACGAAAAGTATTAACCCCGCGACATGGGTCACTTAATCCCAAAGAAGATATTCCACAGACCATTTAACGTATAAATTAAACAAGCATAGTACACGAGAGTAATAAAGAAAATACTGCTCTCCTCGTATCTCGAGCGTCAACCACTATTTTGCCTAAAGTATCTCCCGGAACTTCCTAATCTCCATAAAACAGCTAGACCAAAATGTCTGAAAACAGCCTCAGCCCGTTATGTAATACCCGGGAACCGTCGTTCGAGAGTCGAAAAACTGGGTTATCGGGTAATCTCCTTGCTTTCCATTCATATTCCATTGTTTCTTCGATAACCTAACCGAAGGAACCGGCAAACTTTCCCCCTGTAACTCTCTCCAAACTCTCACACCAACGTTCGAAAGTTTCCCTTGCCTAACTCGTGGATCGATGAAATCGCGGGAAAGTCGCCGTCCATTAATTTTTCCGTCTGTTCCCCTCCGTGAGTACGTTGCTCGAACAAACAGGCAAATATTTTTCCTAGCACGACCTATCCCATCAACCCTGCTGGCACCCTCGGTGAACGGAAGTTTCAGCTAGTGGTTCCTCCCTTTGAAACGACGGGGATAAAAGTTGCGACCACCAAATTTTACCGATAACGTTCATCGAACTGCGGTTCGCCTTTGTTAAAACGCTTCTCGCTCGTTCAGAAAATTAACGAAATTTTTTACCCCTTTGAACCTCCGTTTTTATTCTCTTTTCGTATCGGTGCTCCTCTATCTGTTCGAGCTCGATGGAACTGTGAGATAGGGATTACAGGACTTCGAATAATTCGATGAAATTTCGAGTACGAGCTCGTTATTCGGATACCTCGAATATTCGAGGAGTTCGATTTATTCAATTCCGCCGAATATTTCGAATATCTCGAATAGAAGCTCTTCACTCGGAGAATTCGAATATTCGAGGAGTTCGAGTATCGAATTGCATCGAATACTTCGAGCATTTGAAATAGAAGCTCTTCACTCGGAGAATTCGAATATTCGAAGAGTTCCAGTATCGAATTGCGCCGAATGTTTCGAATAGAAGCTCTTCACTCGGAGAATTCGAATATTCGAGGAGTTCGAATATCGAATTGCATCGAATACTTCGAGCATTTCGAATAGAAGCTCTTCACTCGGAGAATTCGAATATTCGAAGAGTTCCAGTATCGAATTGCGCCGAATATTTCGAATAGAAGCTCTTCACTCGGAGAATTCGAATATTCGAGGAGTTCGAATATCGAATTGCATCGAATACTTCGAGCATTTCGAATAGAAGCTCTTCACTCGGAGAATTCGAATATTCGAAGAGTTCCAGTACCGAATTGCGCCGAATGTTTCGAATAGAAGCTCTACACTCGGAGAATTTGAATATTCGAAGAGTTCGAATATCGAATTGCATCGAATACTTCGAGCATTTGAAATAGAAGCTCTTCACTCGGAGAATTCGAATATTCGAAGAGTTCCAGTACCGAATTGCGCCGAATATTTCGAATAGAAGCTCTACACTCAGAGAATTCGAATATTCGAGGAGTTCGAGTATCGAATTGCATCGAATACTTCGAGCATTTGAAATAGAAGCTCTTCACTCGGAGAATTTGAATATTCGAAGAGTTCCAGTACCGAATTGCGCCGAATGTTTCGAATAGAAGCTCTACACTCGGAGAATTCGAATATTCGAAGAGTTCGAGTATCGAATTGCGCCGCATATTTCGATAATTAATGAGCGAATTTAACCCTTTCGTTACAGAAAGAGAGATTCGTCTCGTAATTTTGTGAATTTGTGAAAAAAAAAAGAAAACACGTGGGAAACGTGCGAGGTAAAAACGAAGTGAAAATGTTATTACGTGCTCGGATCGGGAACGAAAGGGTTAAGGGTTCGTCGAAGAAGAAGACGGTGGATAAATCAGGAAAATTAGGGCGATCGAAGGGGTTCGTTTCTCACGAGCAAACTACGCCATTTTATCACGGTCTGTCGATAACAGGCCACCTGACTAAGGGAAACATCCTCTGTCTTCCGGCAACGATTTCGTCATGGATCTCGTAAAACGGCACCCCTCGTTACCCGCGTCCATATTTCCGAAAATTTATTCCCTTTCGATCTTTACGAGGTCGACGGTCGTCCTTAAACTGCAAAATCATTCTGGTCGATCACCTGCTGGTCATTTTTTATTCCCCCAAGAGTTAAAACTGCAGACGCTGAAGAAGATCCTAGAATTTTATTTTCCTACAGTTCCGTTACAAATTTCCAGAAGTTTCAGACAAATTTTACAACTTCGCAGAATATTTCTCGATCCAAGTTCCAAGCTACTGAATAATCTCTCGAAATTACCGAATTTATTATCTACCGGTTCGATTTCTAAATTGCTTCGAATGTCTCGAAAGGTCTCGAAGCATCGTCTCTACCATTTTCCCATTTATCTCGCATAATCCTCGGCGTGACGCGTCTCTGTTGTCATACTAAATACCGTCTATCGATCTCTCGAGCTTCCCTATTACCACAAAACCACGGCCGACATAAAGCAACCGCGTTCCCTCTTATTGTCCCCATCTAACAGTTGCCGACCACGGAAAACACTGTGCGATTATAAACGCGACCCCCGGCTGGCTTAATATTCGCGACTGGCAGAATTAAACGAGCCAGAGGAAGGGAATTCACGGTTCTTGGGGTGGCAACCCTAAGAAAATCCACGCGCAAACGTGGCTATTACCGCCGTTTCGAGAACCCTCTGTGCTGCTTCGTGCACGTTCCAGTTTCAATTTCGAGCAGGGAATAGAGCGATAAAACGCGAGACCTTAACTGCTGCCAATTTGTTACTGTGATGATAGTTTTTTTCACGAGAGGTTTACAACGTTTTAGATGATCGGACAGTTAGACAGAATTTTACGATCTATCCTCGTATGTCTTTCGATTATTTTCATTCTCTTCCTTTATTCGAGGTGATTTTAATAAGATGAACTGCACAACTAACCGAAAGAATTACAGGTGGACAGATATATATTTTACGATCTTAAATGTTAGGTGTATACCAGCAGATTGGTAAAACGATTTCTCTGAAAATTCGCGGAGGCGAATTAAACGGAGGATTGGAAGAAAAATGCAAAAAGGACGCGGGATGCGGTAAATCGTCGTTATCAAGCGGGAATTCGCGAAGGAAACCAGCGGATAATATAAATCCGTGGGGCGTTTAACCGCGTGCACGCATTCTGAACCAAGGCTCGTAATTTTCTGTTAATTATGGCGCCGCGCGTGGTACGCTGCAGGGCATTGTGGGTTACTGATAACCGGAAATGCACGGGTAAATAGTAGGAAAAAGAAAATCCCCTATCCTGTTACAATTATTTCACGTAATAGTATATTCCAACGAGATATTTCTAAAAGTCTCTGGCTTCCCTGAAATTGATATTCTGCTCGGAAAGTCCTCTGCGCGAAAGCTAAAAGAAGGTAGCCTAGCTGGATAACTTGTCTCGAAGCCACATCTTTTCTCCCGTTTGATCGTAATTCAACGAACGAGCCGTAAAACGTCACGGCTACCTGATTCCGGCGTTACTTTGGACGATTTTTATTGCAACGCGAAGGGGTAAAAGATCAGGAACGGGTTGATAAAACAGGCAAGTTCGAGCATAGGCACTCACCGGATTCGATGAACCTGTGGACGGTTGGTTCAAGCTGGAGGACTTCCGGTTCAGCGCGGGAGGGTGCCAAACGCGAAGGTGAATTCTGGTCACGTAGTTACTCGACGAGCAGCAGGAAGGAAAAACAGGCTCTGTGAAGCAGATAGTGAACGAATGGTCAGCGAAATTGACGGTGAAGCTGTGTTCGGGTGTATAATGGGGAAATGTGCCGGATTCTACATATGTGAACGCTGTGTATCGTGGAATAACCTAACACGATTCAGATAAATAAAAGAGGAAAAACGAAATTTAACAAAATAAATTGTCATATTTCGTTACTGCGTTGCTGACCACTTTTCTTTCGTGGAGAACGTGGAATTATTAAAGTTACGTGATGGGATTATTAGACAAATTCGATATACTCGAATTTCATCTTCAAACAGTCCGACTATTCGACATTTTATAGGTTTATTATATTTTCTCGAAGGTGTAATGTGAAAAATTCTGTCAACTACCTTCTCCAGCTATTCTCTGGAACGTCCTTTCCAATTCTTGCACCTCGTCGCGACAACTTGCGAAACTTGATTAAAGAAGAATGGAGGAAACAAGAAAGAGAAAAGTTCGAATCCTTTTCTTTACGATTCCAAAGGGTAGACGTAATATTTCACGGATCAGAGGAACATAGTAAGCTATCTTCTTTAAAGGAAAAGGTGTCGCGACGTTCCACCTTCATTTTTCATTAAGCAAAGACGCTGGCTGGTACAATTATGAATTTCCTCCTCCTCCTCCTTTCTTTTCCTCTTACGAAATTTTCCAATTTATTCTTGTCGACTGGCTAGGAAGTTCGAGAAGGGAGTAAGCCACGAACGATATATCGACTGGTGTGACCGTACTTTTCTAAACTGCATTAATAACCCAAGAACCGGCCGCCACTTCCGAAAAGTTACGGCAGGCAATAACAAACTTTCGTATTCTTCCCGCGATTCCGATGAATTCTCCACGCGAACCAAGTTAATTTATATCAATTATACCGGTTAAACCAATTAAGAGGGAGAACAACGCGGAAGGAAGACAGAGGATCTGGTTTTATTAAGAAGTTACCCTTTCTGGGGAACCTGTATTCCTCGCACGTTTTCCTAGCCGTGCAGTTCCATTGATGGGAAAGTAGGAAATTAGAGTTGTCGGATTTGATTCCTCTACTTCTTTCATTTTCTCTTCCAAACAATTACTTCGTCCTCTAAATAAATCGTACTTTACGTTTCTCAGCTACGAAATATTCGCCGCGAACCGATATTCGAACCTTGCTAATATTCAAATTGCTCGAATAAAGAATTCCTACATAAACTATCCGAATAATTCGACTATTCGAAGATCTTCCGGTGACTAGAAATTCGTAATATTCTCACGAGTTGATATTCTAAGGTTTGTTCAACGATTTAATTCACCGAGCGCTGATTATACAGCTTAATAACCTCGAGTGTTCTAAACTAGACGCGGGATTCAACGATAAAACGATGGAAATTGAAATCTAAACGTAACACGCGATTCGCTCGTGTCATTGGTACACGTAAAAACAGTCTGAAAGAGTCAAGAAGTACTTCAACTTCTAATTGCAATATCTGAAGTCGCCTCTGGTTTTTCCATCAATGAACGAGAACGTACAAGTTCATCCAAGAAGTACACAGGTAAAGAAAGTATTCTTGTCTTGCTTCTCTATCGGCGAAACGATCAACGCAACGTTTAACTACGCTCACCTAGCTGGCTTCTTTAAATAATTCACAAACATTCTGACGAGAGATTAAATGTCGGTGGCAATGGTCTTTAAAGAGTGGCTCACAAAGGGGCGCTTTAAAGGACCTACTTTTCCAGTCGTCGAGCCGAGTGCTCTCTTCCTTTCTCTCTCTCTTTCTCTCTCTCTCTCTCTCTCTCTCTCTCTCTTCCTTTCTTTCTTTCTCTCTTCGTTTCTAGTCGTACACGTCTTTCGAGTTTCCTTTCCCAAGGTTTCTTAGCCCGGAAGCGCTTCGCGACGCTCTTTGCAGGCCGTCGAGGGTGGAAATTACGCGAGCCCCGCGTAATTCTGCTCGAATATTATTCAACTCGCTCGAAAACCAGCCTCCGTTCATGAAACAACCCTTCGAGAGAATTTATTTCGTCTAATAATCGGTTTTTTTCATCCACGCGACAGGTGAGAGACGAGTCGAACTGGTTGAATTTATCGTCGAAAGTTTCTCATTGGATAATCGCAATTTTATTTGAACGAAAATAACATTTTCATTTTTTTTTTTCTTTTTTACATTTTCATGTTAACCCATTCACTGCCAGATATCTCCTAGTGCTTTTCTCTTGTTTTAATTACTGTAAATCCATGTAATAGTACTATATCTGCAACTAAACGTTATTATATTTTGTGAAAATCTATGTGTTTTCCTTAAAATAAAATCTCGGTGTCTCTTAGAAGAAATTTGGCTGGCAGTGAATGGGTTAATGTGAACAGAGAAGTATAGAATTATTCTTATGGTGATTACTTCCTTTAGAAAAGATTGTTCCCGCTGGAACTCTTCTTGAGAATTTTGCTGAAGTCGAATCCTACGATATGAGAAATAACGAAGGTGAATAAATGTGAAAATGCATGGTTGATTGTCGAGTTTGGTGGACAAGCGGCATAATTACTCGGAAAGCCAAGGTTCTTGGTTGTCGATGGTACATTTGCTTTGCACTCCGCCGTTGGTATCTCTCTCGCGTGTTCGTTAGACGACGGTGTGTTGATGCACTCGCAGAAATCACGAACAGAACCATCGTACAATGATATTTGATCATCTGGTGATATACAATCGACGTATGGAGACAACTTCGATGAAAAGTGTAGAGCAAACTGGATGAAATACCTTTCAAGTCGGACATATTCTTCCCGATGCAGAAACTTAAATTACTATTATCGGAGTAATCGTAGTGGCGAGGAGTGAACATACTGGAAGGATCAGTATTGTCACGTTTGAGCTTCTTCATCGGTGATTGCTCTACCAATTGACTTTCTTCTGGAACACCTGGACAATTATTCTTACACTGCATCACACACGCTTTTCCATTTAAATAAGATCACCTTAATACATCTGTTGAAGTTGTTGCAACGCAAAAAATATTTTCAACGTAGTTTATACATGATTTTAGGAAATGAATCGGTGGAAGGAACAAATTTTTTTCAATACTACTCAGTTATGTAAAACTTCAATTTTTAGAGACCAAGAGCACCGTATTATACATGTCTAAACGTATTCCTTGACTAGTTACATGACGCGATAAAAAAGAATTGTAATTATATGTAAAAAGGAACACACAAGTGATAGTGAAAAGAAATCCTTAAGAAATAAAATTTATAAAACATTTCTTCCTCCCTCTGATTCGTCTTTAAACTACGTCAGAAGTATTTTTTTACATCGTAGCAACTCGAAGAGATATTACAGATCACTCTGTATATGAGATGAAGCATACTAGTTCGAGTATTCTTTATGGAGGAGAAATTGTAATTAACAGCCTCAACTTTGGTGATCTTTGGGCCGCTAGGTTGATCAGTCGGCAGGTTCCTCTTCCTTTCCAATTGAACGTTCTTGATTGGCGAAGCTGTAGGCATCTCCTCGGTAGAGATCAATCTGATTTTCTTTGCCACAGGATAATCGAGCTGCTCTGTATAATCCTGAGAGCGTTGCTCTGTTTGCTTATCTTCGGGAAGACCAGATGGCTGCTCGAAATGCTCCAGTTCCCGGTCCACTCGGTGCTCCATTTCCTCGATGTGCGCATCGATCGCATCTGCTCCCGCGTTCTCGTCCACTTCGCTGGCTGCGTCCTCGTGTTCTACTTCCGGCTGCTCCTGCTGGTCCAGGGAAAGACTCCTTCCATCGATTGGCTGACTGTTGCAAACCTTGCCCTCTTCTTCTTGCATTTCAACACTGCACCGCAAATTCGCCGGACTCTCCTCCTCTTTGCACATCTCTTCCAGCACCAGAGTGTCCACCGATAAAGTGTCTGATTTGGTTGACGATTAGTTTGCTTCGGGATTTTTGTCGGGATGCATTTTAACTTATATACGTTTCTCGAGTGTTTTAAGATTTTTTTTTTTTTAATTTGAAATATAAATAGAATTATTTTAAATATTTATGTTAACCCTACGACAACCGACTACTTTCGAGGGTAAAATTCATCAGCAGAAAGCAATTTCTGAATGTTGCCGTGTGTCTGAAGAAATCTCAGTAACTTTGAATTGATAGAAAGTAAAAAAAATAAAAAGTACCGAATGAATAAATAAATATAGGTTTTTGATTATTGAAAACAGCTTCAATCTTGAAAAAAGGTCGAAATATTGTATCGAATTTCTATTTTGTAACAGTCAGCCTTAAATTAAAGCTGAAGCTGTAGCAAAAGTGCTAATTTAACAGATAGACTTATTTAAATTATTTTCTTGCGATTAGTCATTATACGGCAAGAGGTTGAATATGTTTTTGCAATAAAATTTCTATTCAGTAAAAAAAGTTTGAAATTATTACTACTTAAATTACGGGGGATATTGTACAGTATATAATCGTCTACGTTAGTTGAAACGAAAGGAATTAAATTTAATTCAACCGAACTGGAAAAGAAAATTGTGAAAGCAATATTCCCGAGGAAATATCTCGATAAAAGGCACCTATGGAATTCTCCTCGTTTCTTTTCCACCCGTCCAGGAAGCCAGTCCTAGGTCCGTAAATCCTCCGCATGTGGGAGAAATTAATCCTCGGCGGTGGCATTTCCAGCAACCTCAGCGCCCTATCCTTTTTCTCCTCTTCCTGCCTCCTTATCTTTGCGGCCAGCTAAGAAGCAACCACGAGAGCCCATAAGAATCGCATACTCGCGTGGAAAATCGTGGAAAATCCAATATTTTAAGAAAAAACCTCCAATTTCACTCTTCTCAATTCTCCCTGGCTATTTCGAACTTCCTCGTTCAGAGCGTTCAGTTGTCGATCGAGTTTCGTGCACTTTGAATAAGCGCGCGCCAACTCGACGATCTGCGCGCGCATCTTCAGCCACGTGATCTGCTCCTGTTGCCTCTTGATCTTCTTGAATTTGTTTATCTTGTATTCTACTATCATTCTCTCGACTTGTACCTTCTTCAATTTCACTTTAGCCTCCGTTCTTTCCTTGGCCAACGGAAATTCTTCGTACTTTGCCTGAATTGTTTAACGATTGAACGTTTCTCGTATTCCACCGTTGAATTTTACATCGCGAGACGACGAAATGTACTATAGGTTACGTACGTGGTACAATTCCCATGTTTTCTCGTATTGTTTGTAGATATTCTGATACTGTTCGCATTCTATCTTCATCACTTTGTAATCGTTGTCCAAATTGAGCTTCATTAATTCGATCTTATGGGAAATTTCGTTCGTGTACTTGCTCTGTCTATCGGAAATATTTTCTTCGTGATTATTATCGATGATTTACACGAAATTTCTCGCGAGAGACATTGCACTACCTACTTGTCTAACGTGGATATTAAAATTGAGATGTTCTCTTGAATATTCTTCGTATTTTCTTTCAACTCTTTCCTCGTTTGCAATCCTATCTGCATTTTACTCTTGAATTCCCTTATCTCGCTTTCGAGACCTCGCAGAAACACGTTTTCACGGTATTATACAGGGCATATTACGAGTATAACGCGATTGCCAATGACACGTGAGAAAATGTCCGATCTACTTGTCATTTTCAATGGTTACGAACGATCGTGTCGATGCCACGCTTTCTTTCGGCAAATAGTTAGGTTATAGACAACCGGAGAATGCGAAATATATTACAGAAACGTGTCGTGCCTCTCATAATCCCGGTAAAATGACATTTGTACGGAGAAAAAGCAGAAATAGCAACAAATTAAAAAACGACTTACCAGACAGCGTGCCTTTGGCGGTTTCGATTTCGACACGTAGACAGGTTTCCAGCATACTCATGAATTGCGGATCGTCACAGCTAATCTCGCCTTCCATGGTCACTACACAACACTATTAACGTACCAAATCACTCGAACGCACTCGAAAACTTAATTAAAACAACGAAAACAAGCGAAAGTTTCACCGCGTCACAACGTATTCGAAATCTCGACCAGAACTGACGCCGTGAGGCCCAATAGACTGCTAGACACGCTCTGATTGGCTGCTGCTGTTAGACACAATTGCGCGGCGAATTTGAACCTCTTTTTAAAAGTAAATCGAAATTAGAAAAACTCTAATTCGCATAAATTATATAACTAGAAGTCTGTAACATTGCTGATTAAAGGAAAAGAACTGAGGAACGTATAGGAATGTTCAAATTCACTCGGTGATTGAATGTTTGCTATGATTGATTAGAAAATTTTTGATTATTGTAATTTATTTTTAACAAATAAAAATTGTTGGTACATTTGGAATGTACAACATACAAATTTTAAAACAGAACAATTTTTTAAAATTGACCCTAACGATTTGTGATTTATTAAAAAGTCAGAAGAGTTAGTGTACAATTTTACAATGTCGTTTTTATTACTTTCTTGCCAGAGCCGGTAGTGAAAATATAAAAAATACGTTTTGTAGATTTATATGAGTTGTATGCATGCTGAAAACTTCATAGAAATTGGTCAATGCAGAAACAAACGACAAACATTGAAAGATGTAAAAATCTCTCTACAGTTAATTTGCGAAAAACTTCGACTTCCACTACATTTAACCATTTGTAGCGACAATAAACGATTCATGAATAAAAATTCCCTGATCTAAAAAAAAAAAAGAATAGAATACAGCAATAAGACACAATTTGCATTTAAAAGTGATCATCTAACCAAGCTTCTACGGAAAATTAATAAAACACCGTGCTTCATGGAAAGTTTCCCTACTTCTCTCGACTCCACCGTGAAACAAAATTACAAAGAATACTGTAAAAAAAGAAGAAGAAGAAAAACGGATAACTTCGGTGTGCAAAAGTGTTAATGTAAATGTTAACCGAGCCAAACTGCGTCAGAATCGCCGACTGTAAGTGTAAAATAAGTAAAAACGGAAAGTTGTCCAGAGAAAGACAAAGAGAGAGAGAGAGAGAGAGAGAAAAAGAGAGAAAGAGAGAAAGGGAGATGAACCATCGTGTTCCCCACTGTTTACAGTGGCCCATTCGTTTACATGGTGGTTCGCGGGCTGCGCGTACATAAAGGGGGCAAATTTAATTCTCCTCCGGCGTCGTCGACGCGCGTAAACATTTTACGAGCACCTCGCCGCTGGCAACCGATTAATTTATCAGCACCGTGGAAACTGATATCGAAAAATATAAGTAAAGGCCTCGATGTCGAGTGCACGAACATAGCGTACTGGCCAACAGCCAATAACCGGCCATTTAGGTCAAAGCGAACCCGCCAGAGGTATTCCTCCACTTCCGGCACAACCTTTTTGCGGATTACTATACATCCCTCCATTTTTCTCCTTCCTTTGCCATTTGCTTTTACCTGTTTTTCCTTTATTTCCGAAATTTTTCCGGTGTCTCGAAACCATGAGAACAACGTCGACCACGTGTTTTAATTGGATCGAACCGTTTAACCCTCGTTCGTCCCTCACTTTCACATCTTAATATGTCCTTCGCTGTCAATTTGACACAATGATAAATATCAATAAAATAGAAAGGTGAATAATTATTTATATAAACTCTTTTATCGAATATAAGAAGGTAAACGTTAGACTATGCTCTATATATATATTGGCATTTTGTTTTTTATCACACATATGACAACGATCCTATGTTTTTCTTGAAGTTACATGTCTCAAGTCACTATTAGAAGACGTAACAACTGACAAAAAATTAGGAGCTTGAGAAACACGTGTTACATTGTTTACATCTCTAAAATTATTTGGTATATGTATAGTAAATAATATATAATGTTATTTGTACCTTTAAAGGTATTGTTTGCAATAAAAGTATGAAATATATGCGCTTCATTTAAAAAATAAATAAATAAAAGACAAATGTTTCAAAAAACTTTTTCCACAAATGGCAGAATAGTACAGTTTTTTTTTACCGGAAAAGCGTGTCTAATTGATACAAAGATACGGAATTCGTTAGTTGATAATTGTTGTTCGACTAGAACGGTTAAATGAATCTTGGAGCAAATTGAACACAATGACGTTTCAATTCCATCGAAGCGTTTTACTTGAAATGGGGAAGCATTTCGATTGAAACTTCTTGTTACGTATTGTAACACAAGAATGTTCTAGTTGAAAGTTACGTCAACGAATATCAAGTACCGTGAAATAATTCACCAAAGCATTTCCTGTTACGAACTCTCGTTACACTCCCTAGTCTTATTGTTAGAAGAATTTCGTTCCTCTGAACTATACAACAGCAAAGGACCCAGACACCGAGATAAACCCTTCTGGTTCTCCAACTTCAAAATGCATTCCTCTAAAGTCGACCTCAAAGCCCCTCTTTCCCAAACCATAACCACTCGGCACACGTATCCACGAAATAATCGGCAAATTTCACGAAACAATTCACATTCCCTACGCAACCTCGACGAAATCATAAACCAAGCGAATAACTAGCGTACGAGGAGAGAATTCTCGTGAATACGAGCGTCAAAGGGGATTCGTATGTACAGTTGATGAAAGGAATATTGAACCGTTTATTTTGAAAGTGGTGTAAGTCCATTTTTACTTCTTTCGCGATATTTAAAAAATCAGTGAAGTGTACCAAGTATTCCAGGGTGTCTATAAATTTAAATACATATAAATTGGACTTGCGCCACTTTCGTAGTCAATTGTTATACAAAGTAATTTACTAAAGAATTTTCAATTGATCGAAACGTATGAATATTGCAAAACATCAAGCGTGAATTGTTCATAAATAATTATTAACCGTAAATTATGTAATTTCTCGATTTTTTCAAATAATGAATTTACCTCGCTTTCAAAATAAACTGTTCGTATAGGAAGATTGTAAATTGATTGATGTGGCGACATCCACAGGCGGATAAGAAATTTCTGATCTCTCGATTAGGATTGAATCGAAGCTAAAGACCAGTTCAAGAAACTTCGACGAAAGTTTTGAATCCCTATCGGTACTCTCCCGAGCGTGTAACTTCTAACGTCTGACCAATTTCACGGTCCTCGTTATATTTCTTCCACTGGCTGTACGTTCAACGAAGCTGCTCGAGACGGTGTCATTTTTCCATCGAAAAGAGGGTTTCGAAACGGATGAAATCCGTAAGTGGACGGGACGAAAGGAAAGATGGAAGAAGAGATTCAACGTTGAGCCATTACGGGACAAAAGGGCGTGCTTGAATGCAAGCAAAGTTACAGTTTATTTAATAGAAATCGCGAGCTGTGGATTCGCGCGGGCGCCGTTGTCTCGCGCCTCGTCTCGACAAACCGGCGACTCACGTTCCGATTCATCCCGCATTCCTACAACCTTCCCGCCTGTTAAAAAGGAAACGTCCTCGTGTAAAATATATCTGACAAGAGGAATAAACGAAACGCCGAGAAATTCAGTAATTAAAACGAAAAAAAAAAGAAAGAAAAGAAAGAAGAAGAAAGAGAATTGAACGAACCAACAGCTGCAAAATATTCGAGCAAAAGTATCGAGCATCCAACATCGCGATTTCCACACCAGAACACCGTACCCTGTTTCCCCGCGATATTTATTTTCCTTTCAACCGTAGACAGAGGGTTAGCGGTTGATAAATGGCGAAACAAGGGGGAAAGGATGGGACGATGGGATTGGAGGGGGTTGGAGGATGAAGGGTGGAGCTGGTTCCCATTGAAAACGTAACACGTTCGCCTTGGCTGAAGGCGTCGAGGACGCCTGGCGTCGCGTACACGCGCAAATTGCGAAAATCTCGCGAACAAAGATACGACCGCGTTGCAGTCTGCCACCCCCTTTCATCTTCCAACCCCATAGATGTCCTCTCGTTTCGCCGATACATTCGCCTGCGTACGCCGCATCCACGATGGAACGTTGGATAAACTTGAATTTTCCCCGCTGCTGGATATACGCGCCTTTTTTTATTTTTTCCCCCTCTCTCTCTCTCTCTCTGTCTATCTATCTGTCTGTCTCTCTCTCTCTCTCTTCCTCTTCCCTTTCTCTGTGCACGCGTGTTTCTTTGGGCTGCCGTATGATGTAACAGAGATTGTTTCGCGCAGATGGATGTTCCGCTTTAACGGGGATGCTAAACTCGTTGCTGGATACAACACGCTGTTGCAGCTACAGGGTAAACTGGCACGTATGAATTTAAATACATTTCCATAGGAACGAAAGTGGTCTTCCTCTTCTTGTTTACCCTTGTTACTTTTTTCTTTTTTGTTTTTGTTTTTTTAATATGGTTAGCGGTTAGGTTGTTACGCATAGGGAACAGGTAACGAGTTAATATAGGTGTGATTTGTATTTGGATTCACTTGTGTAATCAATCGTTTGTACTTTTTCGATTGGGATATAAACAAATATCCTTTTTCCGAACGTTTCTGTTGAAAAACTAGCGGAAATCAATAGGAGAGATACGCTTGAAACATTCTTTTTTCCGAAACTACCTTTAGTTTTCACGAAAATTAAGCTTTGTTCTACACTTCAAACCTCTTCAAACACACTCCTAAACCCTAGAATTCCATTTCCAAGTATTTCCATAATTTTCCAAGGATCCTCAGACCCTCGTTTCTATAAAATTATGATTAGATTCAATCGAACCACTACCGCGAACGCATCGCAGAAGATGAGAAGTAGAAATATTCTGGAGACGGTGTCATTTTCGATTGAAAAATCCCTAGATCTGTGTTCGTTTGGGGGAAAAAAGCATGAAAGCTGGTGTATCCTTTTGAAAACGAGCACCCACGGGGCCTCCCAGCCCCGCAGCCATCGTCTCGGTCGTTTATCCGTGCACGTACTTTATTTCCATTTCTTTCTTTTTTTTTCCTTTTTTTTTTTGTCCTCCGCGTCACGTCGATCCTTGTGCGTTCGTTCGTTCGCGCATTCATCGCCGCCGGCTAGGATGTTTCAAACATACGTACATACATACGTATACACGAAAGGGAGAGGAAGAGAGAGAGAGAAAGAGAGAGAGAGAGAGAAAGAGAGAGAGAGACGATCTTTGAATTCTCTTTCCAGCCGCCGGCTACCAGCCAGCCCGATAAACGACCAGACGAATTTCTCCGTTCCCCTTGTAAACCCACCTCCATCCTTCCTCGAATGGAATTTGCGTGATGCGTTAAGGCGACGCTTTTTCTCTGGCTACGACGCGATTACTGACACGGTGATTAAAACGGATACGTAAATCTTCTTTCACTTTCCTCTTCCTCCAATTTCACGGAGATTCTCGAATTACTTTCTTCCGATTCTACCAAATTTTCGTGTATTTTCATTTGGCAACAAATTCAATTATATTATAGTCAGTATTTAAATGAACTTTCGAAAGTGGAATTTTTCAGACATTTCTGTAAATTTTTTATCATTCTTCCTCGTTATTTGCGAGCCTCTCTTGGCGAAAAGTCGTGTAAATTTTTAAGTTGACGATACATCGTGAGTTCGAGAACCAGCCAGAAGAAGTCACAGTCAGAAAGTTTGGGAAAATTCATTGGCTTGCAGGGTAGTATTTTGTCACGGTTCTAAACGGGTAATCGGTAGCAGTCGGCGGCCATGCAGCTTGTTTATACGCTGCAGTCGAATCCACGTTGCCAAGTAGGGCCGGTTTACGATTGGCGATACGCCAGCCACGCGTAACAACGCCTGGAAATTTCCGATCTTCCTTCCACCACTCGAATTTCCCTAATTTCCCGGCGATTTTCCACAACGGAACCGGAATTCACTTCTTCCTTCCCTTAGGATTCGCGAATTTCCGTTTCGTAACGGAAACTAAAACGTTTCGCGACAATTTTCAGCCAGGCTCGTTAAAGTGAACGGTATTTGTTCTGCTCGGAATTAATGTGAAATTCAAAAAATTATCCAATTCAAAGATTGTCCAACTACGACGAACCCTGAGCTTCGTAAAAAGTGGTCGAAGTAGATTGTGTTTTAAATTTTACATCCTCAAGTTCAAACATTGTCAAACTTCGCTTCCTACGCTCCAATCTGCGCGAAAGATTCCATTAAAGGAACCTTGTTATTTTAAATTTTACATCATCCCGTCCAAACATTGTAAAGCTACACTTACTGCGCTCCGATCTGCGCAAAAGTATTCCACTAAAAGAACTTTGACATTTTCAATTTTGAATCGTCAAGTTCAAACATTGTCAAACCACTGCTACTCCAATTTTCGTGAAGTTTTCATTAAGGAAACTTTATCGAACCTTGTCGTATCGCAAACATCTCATAAATAACCATCCATTAAATCATCAAACCGCGTTAAACATGCAAAATTCCAAGGATTCGAGAAATTCGTTGACGCTGCATTCTGTGAAACGATATACCAGAGAGATTCATTAACGTTGAAACGTCTCCACTGATCGAAATATCGAGAGAGAGAAAGGGTGGCGCGTAATTGCCAGAGAAGAATGGAAGCCAAATGATCGCAGACATTCCGCGAAAGAGAAATTTCCTCTCGCCCTCTCTCTCTCTCTCTCTCTCTCTCTCATTCTCTGCATCTGTCTCTGTTCGTTCGCGATCAAACGTCCCACGAATGATTTTCTTTTTCTATTCACGGGGAGAAGCCGCAAAAGCACTCTGCTTGATAGGCCACTGATCGCACGGTATCCTCATATTGGCTTCCCCCTTTCCCTCTTTACCTCCTCTGGTACATCTCTCTTGCAAATGGATCTTCAGAGAAACTGGATTCGTCGGCGACAAGAAAGGAGGCGCAGGATTGGATGTACCAACCCGATGGGCTCAACAGGCTTCCATCCAACCTCCTATCGTGCTTAGAATTTGATAACCCTTGTACTCGATGATTGTCTCGATGAATTTTTCAACAAGCTCAAGTGCCTCCTCCTTTCGAGCTTTTTACATTTTACTCTAGAGGAGAATCGAAACGTTGCTGACGAACGTTGAGTGAAATATTATGAAATCAGGTCAGCCCATAAATTCATATGTATTAATATACCTCTATCTACAAGTAACAGAACATCTTACCGTTTTACAATAAATCAAGCTTGTATGAAAGATTTAGTTACTCGTTTTGACCGGTCCAAGAAGAGATTCGCGAAGAAACTAAAAGAAATTCATCGAAAAATTGCCAAAATTTGCCAATTTAAGGAGTGTAGATTAAGGAGAAAATTGAAAATTGTGTATATATAAATTTTTAATATATTTCAACATCAAAAAACTAGATTTAGTATAGGTAATCCGTGAATAATCGTGTAATTTAATAACGCGGGAGTTTGACGGTGTTAATTTAAAAAGAATTACCTGCAAGATGTCAGAAAGTTTTCTTTCAGAGAAGGGAAATACAGTCCCTGGCCATCGAATTAGGACCACTACAAATTTTAAGCATTTTTCGCGTTTTCCGTAAAATTAAAAAGCTTGTTGAAATTGTAATGATATAATTTATTAACTACTAACATAATACACTACTACTGTACATAATATTGTTAACACATGTTAATATCT
The DNA here is from genome assembly GCA_951804975.1 of Anthophora plumipes. NCBI lineage: Eukaryota > Metazoa > Arthropoda > Insecta > Hymenoptera > Apidae > Anthophora > Anthophora plumipes. The sequence continues at coordinate 15,962,286 of OX638122.1, read as the reverse complement.
TGTATTTCCATCCTTTGCTTTGATGACAGCTTGTATCCTTTCCGGCATGCTCCGTATACATTGCTTGATCATATGCTTTATATCTTCATTATTTTCCCAAATATCTGTCATTTTTCTTTTCAACTGTGACAATGTGGTGTTTCGAGATTCATAAACTATTTTTTTAAGAAGGCTCCAGACATTTTCTATAACATTCATGTCGGGAGAATTTGATTATTACCACGATAGTAACAAATCAATTGTTATATATACATCATTATCAACGTATTTAGTAATAATTTGAATGACCTAAGACAATTTTCCATATATGACATACTGTTATAGGCATAAAAGTGAAATTTCCGTACGTGGTCCTAATTCGATGGCCAGGGACTGTATATCATTGCTATTTCACGTGAATTGCTATGAAATTTCTCCGAAGAAAACACGAATTTATGAAATAGCCTGACACACCAGCTTGCTTCTAAATATAGAGTATTCCATCATCGTCATCATCATCATCATCATCAGAAACGTACCGTACCACTTTTTCCAAGCTCGTACTAATCGTACAGCCACCAGGAAGCGTATAAACGCGGTCTACTCCGGTGGCAGCGGTTTCCGTGGCGAGTAAATCCTCTGGCGCTCGTAAAAGTATCTCATATCGCGGCTTGCAACTCTTTTTCCTGGCTAGCTGAGAGCTTTTTATCGCGCCGGAGGACGAAGATGGCGTGAGCCACCTCAAAGCGGACCACCCGAAACGAAATATAAACCTAGGTTCCCTCTTAATCCTAGCTAGCGCGGAGGGAAGATCAAGAAATTAGCTCGAGATTTGTTCTGCATTTTTACAGAGAAATGAAACCAGACACGTTCCTCTTTATCTGGATTTAGCCTCGAGCTCATCTTTTTCCTTCCATTCCCTTCTTCTTTTTTCTTCTTTCGGCGTTTCCGCTTGGATAAAGTACCGTTCGTTCGTTTCCTCTCTCTTTTTTCGTCTTCTCTCTGCTGAAAGATGAAAAACGACGAAGAATGTTTGTGTATTCTACGGGTTAAAACGGGTGGAAAGTGTCTTGTAAATTATGAACATGGTATTAAAAGAGGTACGTAGCTCTTCGGTTGTTTTTCATTCGTTCTTGTGAATCTTCTAAATATCATCCTGTATCCTGATGGTACGATAAGAAGAAAGAGCTGTGAAAACTGGAGAAATCTTTGAAATTCTCCATTTGCAACTTCGTCAGATGTCCCTGTATGTTAATTAATTACCCTGTCCGATGTAGAACAATCAGAGGAGAGAATGGAGGGCAAAGGAACAACAGAGAGAAATAAAGTTGCCAAAGCTAGAAAGTCACCGTTGGTCGCCGCGTGATTTAAGATTGTGCGCCGCAGGGGTGTCGTAATCGTCCAGAGCGATAAATGGGAAAGCACTCGGCGCGAGGAGTCCATATTTTATTGCGTAATAAAATATAGCTCGACGGGGTCACCTGTCGACAATTTATTACGACGCTGCGAGGAAGCTTCTCGCGTGAAAAGCAGGTCAGACCGGGACACGTCACTCCATCCAACCAAGTTGGAATTACTCGAAACGTACCACGAAGACGTATCTTCTCTATGAGATACACAGTTATGAATCCTTTCCTGTACAATTCACTCCTCCGTCGTGTAATAAATGAAACGTCTCTGAAAACTAATTCGTATATTACCAAGAACAACGTGCAAAAGTTTCTACAATCAACACGTTCGATTGTTTTCACCTTTCTTTCGTAGAATAACCCTCTGTAACTGTTCTTCGGCGTACAGTTGATTGCAAATTTTACATTTTAATGGGAGGAACAAGTTACACTCGAAGCTTTTGTACTAAAGTTTCTCAATTTTTCGATAACCTCTTGCCTGCTAGTTTCTTTTAAGTGGAAAATAATTGGAAAATTATCTAAAGATTCCGTTACAATTTCTAGCCACTTATGATCCTGTAATTTTGATCTTCCCTTAGAATCTGTAACATTTGTTCTGAACTCTGTCCTCTCATTTGTGCTATTAAAATTACTTTCACTCTTTACTGTTATTCTGTAACCTCAGTCAAATTCCAAGTGAAATTTTGTTATACAGAGTTAAAGGATTGGTCTCGATGTTCCCAAAGGATTTTATTCTTTTTCTTCCTGCTTTCGGTTCGTTGTAACGAAAGTCTCCCGAAGAAACGAATGGTCCGGGATACAGATGGTTTAGGTTTGAACAGTGACAAAAGGGTATAATTCGTCAGACATGAAGGGAAACGCATCCGGCGCGGCGAAATGCAGGCAAGTAGTTGATGCCAGTCATTAGTCAGCCGCGAGAGATGCAGCCGAGAAGCTGGCAAACGGCTGCCCCGCCGCCGGGAACTTTCGTAATTTGACGTAACAGATGCACCTGCTGAATTCGTAATACTTGGAGAGAGCCACCCGTCGGCCTCCTATCGGTTTCCGATACCCGAATCCTGTCATTAAACCTAACGACGACGTATATTGAATTACACCAACGGCCGATTGTTCGCGAAGACCTGAAACTGTTACGATCATCGCTGGTGTCCTAGCCCGGAAAACGGCTTTCCACCTCCTTCGAAACTTCTCGTTTTTAGCCTCTGCTGTATAGGAAAAAGGTATTTCCCTATTTTACGCGTTCCTAAACCCACGGAAAAGCTATTATCTTCTGCTGAGTTTTTCATTTTTCACAGGGTTCCTGAGCGAAGTACAGAGGGAGAAAGTAAGCACCATTTTTTTTACTCTTCGCGTCTCTGTGTGAGAGAGAGGAGGAAATTCGTTCTCTATTCGTATGGAGTTTTTGCTTCTTGAGTGCTTGGGAATGGAGAGAAGAGACTGCCGCTAGATTTTCTTGAATTTTCTCTCCTTTTCCCCTATCGTGGAATTTGCGAAATTTCCCATTTTCTCGATATTTATTTTCTAGAGTCCCCCATGATGCAGAGCACTTCCTCTATTTCCTGGGACCAGAACGAATCACATTTCCCCGTTTTCCATGTCTACAGAGAAGGGAAACTACTCATTTTCCCGTTTCCCGGAATATTCCACGTTCGGAAAGCTCCTGATAATTAATTGTCTTAACTTGAACAATTCGGAAAATTGAGAAAGTTTCTCCTAAATCGAAGAAAAAGTGATGGAAAGCGGAACACGAGTGAAAAACACAAAAACGCGGGAGAAAGGATTCGAACTCTGGTTTATATTACTGGTAGTCGAGGACGTTACTCGCTACGCCATCGAAACTTTGACGACAGTGTTTCCCCTTTCCTACATATCCCGTATAACCAGAGAATTCAACCGTGTATCCACACCGAACATTCCTGATAGCGGAGTTTTAATTATCTCGGCGAGAACGAGTAATTACGTGAAACTAAACGTACACGTCGAAATTCAAGCTTAACGAAGCCGGAACGCCAGAGGAGAGATAAGAGAAGGCACAGTGACGGTCATCGGTGGATATTTGCGTCAAGAATGCGCGACAGTAACTTCCGGCGTGGCTGATGAATGTCGAACATTTCGTGCTGATATCACAATTTACCGTTGAATCAACGCTACGCTTTGTTTCTTGGTAAATCAACGAACATACCAAATGATAAACGAACAATTATCAATGAAAAAATTGTAATAATTCGAAAAATTAATTATCTCGATAAGCATACTTAAACGTTTCTTGAACTAATACTTTCTTCTCTATTTTCTCTCTGAGCAACGACGATAAATCAAGCATTCAAAGTTCGTTTAACGTCGAACCAAAACAGATCACCAAGCAACTACCCCATGTAATCGTTGTTTCGACTCGATCAAAGAGATTATCGAGGTCGATCTTCGTGGCCGAAAGAATCAACGGAGGCGCTCGATAAATTATCGATGGCCCGAGGCTGCCTCTTGCAAAATCGTTTTCCGCTAGAGAGAAGAATACGATTCGCTGTTGGTTATTCGTGCTTCAGAGGAAAAACGTCTACCAACCGTGGACGCCATTGTTGTCGCGGTATCGACCACGCGTTTATCGAGGTTAATCATCGAACCTCCGCGCTAATTCACCGGTAAATACCCGTATCGTGTTTTTTCTCTCTCTCTCTCTCTCTCTCTCCTTCTTTCTTGTTTTTTCTTCTTGAAAAACTGTCCAATTGTACCGGAAATACCTGATCACGTGGAAACGAAGGTAAAAGAGAGGATCGATGTAACGATTTCGCAAAGATAAATCGAAACGTTTCTTCTCGCAGAGAGGCGTGTTTAAATGTGATTCAATGAAATTAAAATGATAACTACGTTTCGATTGTAAATCTCCCGCTGTTGGATCAATTCCAGCGGAATTGATACAATTTCGTATTTACGTAAAAAAAAAAAATAAATAAATAAAATAAAACACCGACCGACCGAACGTTTTCAGTTTAATATTGATATTTAGTTTAACATTCAGTTTAATAATTTCATCGAAATATTTATCGGAAATATATCTTCCGATTAATGTAACAAGTGATCGAGACTTATTTCCGTTGAAATTTTAGCAAATTGCTTGCCCTCGTCAAAGAGAAAGTACGTATTTTCGCGTAATTTCAGAGGACGCGTAATTTTCAGAAATATCGGGAAAAAATACAGAAAAATTTGTCCGCTACTTGTTTCTCTACTTGTTATTTACCGCTACTATTTATTCAAACAAATTATCGAAAAACAAAAATCAACAAATTCTCTTTACAACTTTCAAATTTATCTCTCTATTTTCCTTTTTCTTTTCCACGGTCCCCAAATGAACGAACAACCTTAGAAAACGATCCGCGATAATGGTACAGAAACGATCTCCTTGAGCACGGTAAACGCCGAAAGATCTTCGTCGTCGTGTGTTTCAAAGGAAACCGAAAAGCGGCCGCCGATTAAGTTACTCGGGCTTCCACGATCGCATGCTCCGTACAGAATTACATTGTGCAGGACGGCTTGGTTACAATACTGGTTCATTGTGGGGCTTCAAGTCCTCATCATAGACGTATATATAGGATGGAAATCGAGGTAGCTAACGTAGATGCCTGGGCCAGAGTACACAGTCACATACACACACACACACACGCACATACAAGTACGCACAAGTATCGACGAGGGTGAATGGGTCGAGAACACAATGCACGCCATTCCCAGGCATCGAGGTCTCATTTCTAATCAGAATCCCAGTTTGCCTGGCTAATAGCACACCTGAAATCTGGCCACCTTGTCTTCCATCGGTTGTTACATATCCCTGTAACTCGATTAGCCGATCAATTTTCACTGTGCTACCATTATAGAAGAAACGTTACACCTGTTACTGTCGTTACATTGTTATGGGAAGAAGTTCGCGCAAAGTTTCCTTACACTATTGCCTGGGAAAAGATTGGAAATATCGGATTGCAACAATACGAACGAATTGAGCATTGAGAATTCTATAACAGTGAACATTGTGTTCTGAGTATACCAATCGAACGTAATAATGAAAAGATCGTGTTTTCAATTGTTTCTGATAGAATAACAAATTTATACTCATGGGTATATATACATAAATGAACAAATGGTTTCAAACCGATACGAACGAATTGAGCATTGAGAATTCTATAACAGCGAGCTTTGTATTCTGAGTATACCAATCGAACGTAACAAAGATCCTGTTTTCTATTGCTTACAGTAGAACAATAAATTTATACTTGTGAATAAATACGTAAATGAACAAATGGTTTCAAACTAATATGAACGAATTATGAGTTGAGAATTTTACAACAACGAGCTTTGTATTCTAAGTATCCGAAACGAAGGTAATAATGAAAAAATCGTGTTTCTATTGTTTCTAATAGAACAATAAATTTATACTCGTGGGTAAATGAATAAATTAAGAATTGTTTTCAAACCAAACGGATAGAGTAGATATTGTATCATTTTTCATTTGAAGAGAAAAATACATAATTCTCTATTCACTGTTCCAGCGTGCAACAAAACCTACTATGGCGACGTGGGCAAAACCTACGATCTGGAGCTTCACCGACCGAAGGAAGATAAGGTGCCTTACATTTGCAAGCTCACCTTTAGCGCGCCGGGTGGCGAGCTAGGCGACATCGTTCAGGCAAGCCATCGAATCTCCCATTACCCCGTTTTGTTTAAACAGACACCGGTAACTCCGTTCCTAATTAACACAAATCCTGAATGAGAACTGTCTGATAATTAAACAACCGCGTATCTAGTAGAATTTGTACCCGTTAACAGAGCAACTAAATCGAACCAACCTATTTGCAAACGAGAAAACGTATTTTCATCGGATCGAGGCTATTCTGTAGCCATTAAAAAGAGCAACAACAGGGATGAAATTAAGAGAACCCCTTAGTTAGGAGCATTAGGTTCGATTCCTCCGCTTGTTCCTTCAAATTTTTCCTCGGCTTTTATGTCAATGCGAAAAATCGATGGAATAAATATTATTCGCTCGTAAATCGAAGCATCAAGTGTTGAATTTTGTAACTTTCGTATTTTCTACCACAGAATCCTGCACAGTAGTGAATAGAGTATCAGAGAAACGAAGAATTCGATGAGATAAAGCGACGAAGAAACAATGAGTGCATTGTACAGCCTGGACTGTCAGTTTTCGGCTTTTGTCTTAGATTCCCGCCAATTCTCTCGTTGAAATACCGGAAATCTATGTATTTTAACGGCTGACTAATTTCACGAGCACGCTATATTTATTCCACGGAGTCAACGAAATAAAATGCTCCTCTGGCGATCACGGTACGTTTCACGCTGGAAAAGCGAATCAGGTAGAAAAACATTGCTGTTTTCTCTGCTCGAAAACAGTACTCCCGTCCCCTGGCTAGTAGAGAAAGGAAAAAGGACGAATGAAAGAAGAATACCAGGGGAGAAACAAGGCGAAACCGTGGCAACCAGACGAGCAAGAATTAACGGTGGAATTTTTAATAACACAAATTGCTAGGTTAGCACGACGTATCTCTCCCCCTGGCCCCGAAAACTTTCGAACGAACGAACCGGATGGACCGTCGAAACTTTCTTCCGCTGCCAAATTTATTTATGCGCCGCCTGTTTGCTTCACCCTCTTTCTATTTCTCTCTTTTTCTGCTGCATGGTGTGTTTGCCGTTTTTATCAAAGGAATGCTGCCAGTGTTTCCACGACCTCGTGACGGCCAAGAGGAAATTGAATGAGTAGCTCTGAGCGTTCCTAAAGGTTCCTTCTTCCGCTGAGAAAGAGACCACTAGGGAGAGTAACGGTGGCGTTATTCCCACGAATTTTCGGGGTTCGAGTGTGACGAAGGCATTGACAATTTTGTGGAATTGAATGTTTCATTTAGGTGCAATTAATTGAACTCTTTGCAATCCCTTTGGGGTTCCTTAATTTTCAATTCAGATCGAGATTCACCCTCCTATGAATATTGTTACCTAGTGTAACAGCATCCTCGATCAAAATGATGAGCTCTCTCACTGTAGCTCGAGTAAAAAGAAACGTTTACAAAGGAAATTAAAAAAAAAATAAATAAATAAAGAACAACGGAATTTATTTTCTTTCACACCTTAATCCCAGGCAGTAGATCCAAATTAACGTCTCAATCGCTGAAAAATATTCTCACCTGTCGAAACACATGTTCGTCTCGTGAAATAAATGAATCGATCATTTTTATTCGGATAAAGTATGTAACAAATTCGAAATAGTTCTCCCCGTATAATTCCGGAAAAAATAATTGCCGCCGAACGTTGAACGCGTGACTTCTTTCGATTGCAGTTGACGTTCGACAGTTTTACCCTGGGGAAATTCGTGTCGTTCACCGCGGAGGGCTGTCCAGATGGTTCGCTACAAATTTCGGAGGCCCAACGACCGGACGTTGGAGGCCTATGGTGTGGAACATCCTGGGGTCCCGCGATCTACTATAGCGAGACACCAACAGTCTCCATCACGCTGAAGCTGCTCAGGCTCAGCAAGGATCAGACAGGATTCAATTTCGACTTCAGGATGGCATACAAGATGATCAAGAAGTCAGACGCCGTGGTACGCTACGGGAATCCGTTCGTCGGTGGGTATTCTTCAGCTGGATCCTATTTCAGGATCATTTGTTTTCCCCCTTTCACCTCGGAGGGATCAGCTGAATCTTCTTGGAAATAACGCCCTCCAGTTCCCATTGAAACGTCTGTCGATTGCGATTCTCGAGCAGAAAGTTAAAAGGGTTCGTTAGGAGGTTCTTGCGAGAGAACATCTCAGACTGAAAATCACCGATATTGATGAAACTTTTGATATATTTAAAAACATTCTTCTCACTCTTAATCACTCGCATTGAAATAGTAAAAGTTAAACCCTTAACCCTTATTAGTGTCGAACAACGATATATCGTTGTGCATTCGATTCCATCTTACTATTCGTATCAATGCTAAGTAAATTATTTTTGTAAGTAATAGTAAGTAAATATTACGCATTTTCAATAGCCGGATAACTATAAAATAATAACTGGAAAATCCCATTCTTTCGATCGGCACTAAAAGGGTTAAGCACGATATATTTTTCAAGTTCTTTATTTCGATATATTAAAAATTAGAACTATTTTGGTCACTTTTTCTCTAAAATATTTTACGATATTTGGACAATTCTTTAATTTCACGAAACGAGAATTCTTATTAGACCAAGTTCGAATTAAAATTTCGTTTTCAGGGATAACGCAGGCGACAGGGACGCCAGCATCGACGGAATCAAGCGTGTCGACGTCGTCCAGCGAGTACGTGAACAGCTCGATGGCGATGCCCGTACAAATGGTGGATCAGGAACTATCGAGCACCGCGAAACCAGGCACAGAGCAATACCTCGGGGATCTGATATCCGGCACCTACTGTTCCCGCATATTCAGCGACTGCGACCGGAAGAAATGCAGGCTACAGTCACCTAACTTTCCCGGATTGTACCCGCGTAATCTCACTTGCTACTATGCGGTAAGTCCTACGGGAACGTTTCCCTTCCCGTAGAAAACTTTCGAGTAAACCTCGATCTTAACCATAGACCGCTTAAGGATAACAGAATTTACACGACAGATGAATTTTGTTGCGAAAAAAATGGGAAATGTAAAATATAGATAAATGAGAATATTTATTTTTGAGAAGAGTGACAGGATATTTCATATAGAGACTAAATAATTTTAATAAATCATCTTTCCAGTGACCATTAACTAATGGAAAAGTTAACAGAGGAGATATTTAACTTTCTAAAATTTTTATTCACCTCATATGGTACTTTTCATAGAGTTCGAGAACGATTATACGAAGGAACGAATGCTAAGAGTTATTTTCTACGCGGTGTAGAGGCCGAGATCATAAATCGTAAGCGAATAGCGACGATTCCGTGGACCAAGGTCTTTCTTACCGGGCTATTTGAAAATTTATGCACCTGTCCAGCAGAAGAATGAAGTTCGAGCGCGAGTGGATACCGGGAAATGGCTCGGTTTCTGCTGTTTACGTAACCCTCAGATGCGCCATGAATTTCCCTCACTTTTTCCACTCTAACTTTCCAAAGTTATTCGCGGAAAAGCCTCCTAGAAGTGAAACTTTTTTAGAAATTTTCTGAAAAATCCTCTTTACACTGTGCGTATTGCTCATAAAAATGTATAAAGAAAAGGTGTTCGTTAGCAATAGCAGCGAAGAGGACGGTTCATGCACTAGTGATACGAAAATACAGAAATCAGTAGGTAAGAAGGTTGGTAGCACGGTAGGTAGGACGTCTGGCTGCCACGAAATTGGCCAGGGTTCGAATCTCGGTGGGAATCGTTCCCGAATTTTTCCTTCGAGTTTTACTACTTCGTCGTGGTTGGAATTTGGAAATTGTGTGTGTGGAATCATTCCGGGAATTGATTTCCAACTTTGTCCAAATTGGAAATAAGGTGGAAAAGTTTTTAAATATGGATTTTTGTGATATTCCTCTCGCAAGAATTCTTTCGAATATTCTCAACAATATCATCATAGTTATCCAATAGTTCTGACAACATTTTCTACAGAAAAAATTGAATAATAAATAAATAGGTAAAGAGAAGAAAGAGAAAAAGTTATCATTAGAGAGAAAAAAAAAGCTTCGGTAATTTCAAATGTGCATAAAAATGCATCCCTTATCCAACAAAGCATTAAAAAACACGAATGCGCAGGGGTTTCTTGGATATATCTAAAATTAGGCCCAGAAATCAACAAAATTATCAACAACAAAAAAATTCCACAGGGACTGTTGTACGTTGTATAACACTTTAAGATCTTTGAAATCTCTATCATCCCTTTCGGACTGCAAATCCACAGATTTTCACGCGTCAATTGAGAAAAGGCGACTGAAATCCCTTGTTCCTCTAATGAATATTAACAAAGCTCTTCACCACTCGAGGTTTAGACAAAGAGAGGCAGACGTTAGTGACATTAAAACGTTCCCCTCGACACGCAAAACAGAACCGGTAATCCGAGAAGCCGTATTTCACCGCGAAATCGCGGCGGTCCGAGCAAATTGAACGGGTCGATGCACAGTGAGAGCGAGAGGGAGAGAGAGAGAGAGAGTGCGAGAGAAGAGAGAGAGAGAGAGTTGTGTGTCGGTTCGAAACGAAGCAGAGGAAGGACCCCCCTGGTCGAACAACGTTAGCATTCCAACGAGAATTTACGAGGCAACCTCACGAGGCTACGGCCCGTGGACCATTATTCTCCGCTTGTGTGACCACGCTAAACTCGACTTCGAAGCGTCTAAATACACTTCGATACGACGTGACGGTTGAAATTTCACGGGTTCCTCTGCCATTTCGACGGTAATTAGAGTAATGAAAAATTCCCTGTGCCTCATAAAGAGGCACCTCATTTCCTACTCTCTAAATGGGAGAAGAAATAAAGCAAGAAGACATAAAATAAAATAAAAAAAGAACGAGAAATAGTCATGTTCGAAGAGATCGTTCGATAAGAAACATTGATTAAGATTGCCCCCATTGGGTATAAGGGAAGATGATCGTAAAAATAAAAGGCACAGGATTATATCGTTTGTTCCACGCACAATGGTCTGTAAACGTTCGGTTATAAACGCTCAGGGGATCGGAAATCGGCAATTATGGAGATCCTTTGATCGAGAAATAATTCGATTTCGTACACTCCCTTGGACACACAATCGATTCAGTTAATTCACGTGTTTTTATTTCACTGGTGATTACCAGATCTACCGAAAGGTTTCTTCATTCACGAAATCGAACGTTAAACGTTACTGAAAATGTTTCAAATCGTATTACTTGAACCGAAAAGAAAAAGAAAGAAAGAAAAATCTGGATGAAGCTTGAGAAAACTTCGTATTCGAAGATTTCCTCGTTGAAGCAGCTCCTAAAATTGAAAATTAACCATTTCACATCACCCAGGAAGGTTCAAATCGTATTATTTCAAGGAGAAAGGAAAAAATGTGTATGAAACGTGAAAGAACTCGTTCTGATCTCAAATTCCACCGTGTAATCGTGTGATACAGGTGAGGCAGCACGTCGTACCTTCAGGGAAACACGCCTTAATTTCGGTGAGACAGCCTCGGGGTCAATTGGTAGCCATAAGAGCGAGGCCAGCTACTCAGGCAGAATCATCACCTCGCGAGCTTCGTCTCTGGAAGGATTGCGACGTGGTTCAGGTACGTGAACTCGCGAAAATCCCACGAATCGACGTGTATAAACGGCGGCGTATGATTATGGTATCGACGGAACCAAACGATCATTAGATAGTATGGTAATTTCCATGAGTTTGCTTGTTCTTAAATCACGACACCCTTCGGCGAATTTATCGATCCGATGGAAGAGACCCGGCTAAATTCGCAATCGCCTAGTTGTGTGGCCTGAGTTGATAAGCGTAATTTATTGCCGGACCATAGGGGACCATGAAGCCAGATGAGCAAGATAACGCGAGCCAAATGGCTGTGAAACTTTACGAACGTATTTTCGTAGCTGTTATTGAAACGATTATATTCTTTTATTGATTTACTACTTCCTTTTTCTCGTTCAAATCGGATTTTATCCTTATCTTTTCTCGTTTTCTACGTCAGTTCATTTCGAACAGGTACTTTCAGTTGCACGTGAGTGTTCAATTTTAACGGAAGATAATAGTTACTCCCTCTGTCTGATAATAATAGTAACAAAAGAAAAGAAATTTCCTTTTTTTCTTTTAAGAAACGGAGTTTGTTAGAGGCGATGGTTCTCTCGCAAAAACATTAGAAAGTAGAAAGAGAGGTTACACTTTTTCCCCCAGGATTACGTGACCGTGTACGACGGATACACGACGAGGGACCCGGTGATCCTCAAGTTCTGTGGAGGTGGTGAACCGGTGCCGGAGGCGACTAGCAGCGGTACGGAGATCCTGGTCGAGTTCACTACGTCGCCTTATGGCACGTTCCTACACCCCACGCCTCCCCACTCGCTCCATGGCTTTCAATTAGAAGTGCAAGTACGTGGTAATTCTCTTCAAACATTCAGGGGGACAGGGGAGTGTTTCACACACCTCGATGAGGGAGAAATTTCTCACGAATCGAGCATTCAAATGGACTGTAACTGTAAGGATTACAAGCTGGAGGAATTGAAGTGTGTGTACAGGGTGTTTCATTTGTGATCAACGATTAAATCCTCTCCTCTGTGGTTAAAATTAAAAAAGATAGGGACAACAAGAGATTTAGGGTGGAAGAAATTCTCCCAGGGTGATGTTGAAGTAATTTAAACGTTCCTTAGAGAGTTCACAATATTAACATGTTCCCTGTCAAGCTGCATTTGACAAAGTGTCATTATTACGCCTGTAGTACTGTAAATGGTATTGTAAATTTATTTCTGATATATTTAAATGTTTGCAACAAACGAATAAATTTATTTGATAATGAAAAAAATACAAGAATAATAAAAAAACAAACTGAAGTTGAATACAAAAAATCGAACGAATTGAAATGCTTAATAATGATGAATCAGAAAATCGGTTTACCTTTTACCCTTTTGATCGTGTGACCTGTGTCACAAGTACGTAAAGTCAATCGTGAAAGTGTTAAAAAATGGTTTATATTTTATTGATCAGTATTTTAATCCCTTTTTTGTCGGTATTTAAATAAATAATCTACTTAGCATTTTTTTTTTTTATTTACATCCTGACCGTTTAGTATTTTTATACTGACCTTTTCGGTGATAAAACACTGACAAAAGTTGATAGTTAAAATACTGACCACTTAATTTGTTGCTTGAAAAAAATCACCCCGTCTACTATCTACCGGTACAACATTCGAAAACTCGTAGGTAATCCCTCGTTCCATGAAACAAGCGACGAACCAACAAACAGAATACCGCAAGACCAGCCGAAATCGTGATCGTACAAACATCCCATTCCACGAAACTCTCGTTTCAGGTAAAGTTCGTGGACGCAGACTCACCGACATACGCGAAGAACAAGCACTGCGAGTTCTGGCTTCAAGGTAGCGGTGGTGGTGTTCTAGCATCCCCGCGACACTCTCTTCCACGTAACAGCACGTGCCTCTATCATCTTCGTGGCGCTGGTCCAGCGTTGCCGAGTCCAACTCCACCGCGTCCTTTGCCAAAATTTCCGGAACAGAGGCCAGGAACCGTGTGGAGGAGACCTGCACCTAGACCTCCGCAACCGCAGTTTCGTGTCTGGCTGTCGATCCTCAAGTTTCACGTCGGCACAAGCTTGACAAGCAGCGACGAGGATTGCTCGACGACGCTTATGGTTTGGGACGGAGAGATGATGCCCCTTCCAGAGTGCTACGACCTCGCATGGTTTGTATAGACAAATCGCCTTTGATTAATTGCTAGACGAATAGCGTACAATCTTCTCTATACACCGGAGAGAAACTTCTCTACGTGTTTCTGTGTTTTCTGCGTGTGGAACGATCAACACCTCGGTTAGGAGGAGGATCTCTCCTGATTGCCCTCGCTGAGTTTGCTCTTTCTTGTTAATTGTTCAAGGTGGATCTTCTTGTCGGAGAGTTCGGTATGGGATGGGATAGTTTTAGGGGTGAGTTTGAGGGTTTTCGGTTTCGGGATGTTGATTGCGTGGATAGATTCTGCGGGACGGAGAAATTGGTTCTTTGGCTGCTTGGAGAACTTCTATTCGGTGGTTTGGAGAAGCCTTTGTAGAGGAAATAACTGATATCAGCGTACTTTATCTGATACCTTGTTCGTCAAACACTTGAAACCTCTCGATATCTCATCCATACAAGATATCTCGTTTATAATGAATATTTAAATGCTGTTGAAATTTAAAAAACAGAAAATGTTACGTACAGTTTGTGATAATAAAAAGTAGTATACAGTGATCGTTTCGCGAAACCATTCTAACGAGCAATTATCGAAATATTTTGTTCATTAATCAACTTATTCAACACATAGCTCGTAATTCCATGATATTGAACTGAACGATACGAATAAATAATCTGTTATCAATAGCGAGAAGGAGCACCAGCGTCACGGAGACAGATCATCGGAGTTCTCTTATCCATTAGCTGCTCGTCCAGCAGGCAACACAACACTTTTAGCCCGTTACTGCAAGGACAAGGTACCGAGAACCTGCGACCACGCTATTTTGCAGAATACCAGCCGTCCTTGTTCACTTGGAGAGAGCTTCGTTTCCAGCGGAAGCAGCCTGACCATAGAGATGCGGATGGTCGAGTCGACGGCTCTCAGGCGAGTGTAACTCGATTGCACGGCTAGAGTAGAAAGAGGGGAAAACGCGATGTTGTAGAGAGGGATGGAAAAAAAAAAAGCGGTTTCCGTTTCAATTACAGGCCCTCTCGAACGCCGCGGCGCGTCCGCGTGCCGTTTTGTTCGCCTTTGTTTCAACCCCCGCGCACGCCTATCGATCGACATCCCTTCGTATTATGTTTTCTCTCGAGCGACGATGTAAAGAGATTTCGCTGGGAATATCCGCGGGAAATGAGCTTTTATTGGCCTACGAGTTTTCCCTTTTTTTCCTCTTCTTTCCTTCAATTTTTTTTTTTCTTTTTTAAAGAAAAAAAAAATAGAGAAAGTCATAAGCACGTGGATACTTCTGTAAAATTTGTAAATCGAAATTGTAATGGATCTCGGAATGTGTTCCGTTGGAAAAGTTCGATCCTCTTTCTGCTTGAACAAGAGAGAATAGAGAATCGTGTCGAAGTAGAGCAAATGACGATCGTGAACGATTCGAAAAGAGATGAAAAATCTTTCTTCTTTTTTTTTTCCTCCAACCCTTTATCCTTCTCTCCTATTCGATCGTTTTCTTTAAGATCGGTTCCACGTTTATGAATATCGAATCGCAGAGGAAGCGAGAGAAATGTGAAAGAAACGTTTCCCTTGTGGCTACACAACTTTCGGTCGAAAGTTTGTACAGGAAGATCAGATTTGAGAGGGGTTGAATAAAAGAAAGAGCGAAACAGAACCAGAGAGAGACTTGACTTCCTCGAAGAAATCACGATCTCAGATTTCTCGAAGATCGCGATATCCCGGTGAGTTTTTTCTGCTCGTTCGAGGCTTTGCATATAAATTCAGGCGAAATTCGCTCGTGACACCGGCTCGCTGGAATCGATACAGAACGTTACACGCGAGGAATGCGGAGGTTTTATGGCGACGCAGCGCAATATCTGCCGCACTTGCACGTTTTCGCTCCCTTTTCTCTACCCCACCTCCCTACGTCAGCCTCAGTATCAGTTATTTATAAGGAGCGATTTTTCCCGGTATACCGGAAGTCACGGAAGCTCCGCGACGGTACCATTTAGGAATTTCCGCGAATTCGCTGAGAATAAACTGTAGACGATTCTTTGCGTCAGTAACTACGAAAAACGTATTACCAACGCGCACGAAACAATTCGGGATATCTGATAACAGTTTAAAAATCCCAATTTCAATTGGAATACACAACAGTTTCAATCGTTCATCATACAACCCTCTTGCTTCATTAATTCGAGTCAAAATTCCATTTGCATATCGAGCCTAGCAAATTCGACAAACTTTACCAAATTATAACTATTATACAGAACGAAACTAGCATCTTCGATCACCGAGAAACAAAGAAAATATCCCGAAGCTCGGTAAGAACGAAGAGGAAACAGAAAAAAAAAATCCTCATTGACAGACACTCTTCATCCCTTCATCCCTTAACACAATCCCCGCGCATACGCCATTAGAGCTTGTCCGGGAGTTCAATTAAATCGAGCGCGCTGCTCCCTGAATAAAAAAGAGAAAAACGAGAAGAAAAAAGAAAGGGGGGAAGAGAAGGGAGGGAAGTATAAAAGGGAAGAGAAAGAGGGTAGAAGAAAGAGAAGAGGGAGAAAGATAAAACTAGGAAGGCTACACGTACGTAGTATGTACGCGTACCGTACCACGGGTCATTTTTAATTGGCCGCACAAGGGGGGCGAGTCTTCCGATCGAGGAATCGGCCCGTTTAACGGGTTAATAAAAGCGGAAGGATTAACTAGACCGTGCGACGCATCCGCGTTCCACGCGGCTATCACGCTCGAACACGCGCCGATCCTCTCCTCTTACGTACGACACTGTATCTCTGTGTGTCTTTCTACGTGTGAACGACGGGCTTCCATCGAGAAATAAAATGTAAATAAGCCCCTTTTCCTACCATCCCTTCGACGACACGACGAGACGTCGACAACCTGTACAATCTGTATCGATAATTACAACCAGGGTGCATCGAACGTCGATCATGCGTTTCACCCTATGAATAATCGCGTATTTTTAACCTACGTGTATTTTTACGATCGCTACGAGGGTGAGGATGTTGGCTTTGTGGTATAACGATGTGATACTCTTCACGATTAGTTGTCTAACAAGCGTTTTCGAACTTGTAACATTCGACAGAATTGAGAAATTAAATCGTGAAATTGGTTTGTCCCGTAGACCGGTGAATTTCCGGGCTCTGTACGAGTTCGTCGATCTTCATCAGGATGGTGATCCTTATGGGAATGGGCCATGCTCGAGGATCTTCTACAGCCGCAATAGGGATCATTATCCAGATCGTAGATTTCAGGCGACCCGTGACATCTTCCTCTATGGCCGCGGTGGCTCGAAGAATATCAGGTGAGATCGTTTTTCCCTTTCTTATTTAAGTTACTAGGATCAGTATTAGGAAAGAATATCAAATATCTCATCTACATAACAAATCACAGTCTGATCACTGAATTACTAGACGTCGAACAATGATACCAACAATCACTGTAAATTAGTAAGAATAAAAATCACAATAGAATACCGATCGAGCGGTAATCAGAGGTTCGAGCAACCCGGAAAAGCTCGCCGGCACTTGAATAGCTAAGAATTAACGAAAGAAAAAAGCTCAGCTCGGTCATAACCGCGATCTGCACGTTTAAAGAGGCTGCAGATCCAACGAAGGAAGGAAAAAAAAATGAGCTAGCGAGCCATAACGGGGACAAACTCTTTCTCTTTCACGCGGCAAACGATTTCGCGATTTTCAAATGAGATGCGCCTCTTTGTTCCACCTGCAAAAGCGATAGACGCGTTCCGTAAATAGTCCCTTTGTGCCTCACGCCTCTTTTTCTCTTCCTCTTTTCCTTCCCTCTCTCTCTCTCTCTGTGTAGTTCTCTTCTTTTTTTTAAACTATTCCACCCTCGTTGGAGTTCCTCGACCCCCTTCCAACTGGAAGACAGAATCTCTCTCCCTTCCTTAGCAGATCCTCAGACAGCAGTAGAAGCATCAACGACACTTCGACTTTTCCGTAAAATGGAAGTTCCTCTGAAGTATAGGATATCTTCTTTCCTCAAATGTTGCGCTGCTCTTTTCGTGTTTGCTACTTTTTTTTTTTTTTTTTTTTTTTTGGATTCCTCCAGCCAGAGAAACGGAAGAGTTCTTCAGCGATGGAACGAGTTGGAAAATGGAAACTTCTGTGTCACAACTTTCGCGTATTTTCGTTCGATTCCTTGGTCAATCTTCGATTGCCTTCGAAATTGAGAAATTTTTGTACTCTACACTTTTCTGACCTCTATTCTTAGTTAAATTACACCTTCCTTGAAATCTTCCATTTTTTATCGATCTTACCAAATGAAAATCGCAAAATTACCACATTTACTCGCTTGCAAACGTACCATTGTGTTCACCAAAGTCAATCTTCCCCTATTTTCGTCCCTTCGGAACATCACTTAACGTCTAAAACAGCCACGAAAGGAACAGCAGGGCTTCCCTGACACAACAATTCATCCCTTCTCCAGCACTTGAACCATTCGTTACCGTTCATCGATCGCCAAGCGAGGAAAGTTTCCTTGGCCAGCCGTTAAGCTTGGACGTCCGTGTACTTTATGGTGTCGTAAAGCTGACTTTACGCATTTTCCCTCACTCTGCACCCCTTTCGCCGGATCTTTCACGATAAAACCTGGTTCTACGATTATCGTCGATAAACATGGACCAATTCTTTATCGTCTACAACACCGTTCCTCTACAATGTTCGCTATGCAAATGTAGTTTCCATTACCATTGTACGAAGTTTCACGCGTCACGAGTACTCGTTTACTTCGTTCGTGTTTATTACCAAGCTACACGGGGATTAGTATTACAATTGAATGGCTGATGAAGGAACGGCGTACTCATTCTGACATGTTTGCACAAATATTTTCACTCGAAAATGTGTACACAGTAATGTGCCACGAATAAACTTACTTAATCTCGACAGTTTCCTGTTTCTGATAAATTGTAACGCACGTTCCCGTATTTTCCTATTTCCTTCCGCGAACGATGAGGTTTTCAGAATTTCAAACGAACTTTCCTCATTCTCGACAGTCATCTCCTTTCCTGCTTTGGGTAAAAAAAAAAACGGCATTCTCTCCGTACAAAGAATAAATTTCATTCGCCCAGTTCAGCCTGTGATAAAAAGGAGGAAAAGAGGTGAATTGTATTAAAAAAAAAAAAAAGAGAGAAAAAAAGTAGATGGGGTATAAAGAAATTCATGGAGAAACAGGCGATGGATAATCCCCACGGAAAAAAGAATTAGCGAAGCGATCTATCCGACGATCTGATCGATCGATCGTCGAACAGATCGCTTTGCCCGGCGGTCGATTAACGAACTATAGAAAAGCACGCGCGTTCGTCTTCTCTTCTCTCGTAATCTCCTCGACGTTCTATCGATCGCGAAAGCAACTCCTTTGCGTGGCCGACAGGCCATGTAAATTCGATTAAGTAGCGCGAGTGCAGAGCCAGAACGGATTTTCCAGCTGCGTGTACCGATTCGAGGGTGAACACGACGAGATCGTGAAGCTGAGGTTCAACAAGCTGCTGAACGGAAACCGGACGTGCCGCAGCGTCTCCAGCCCTGATTACAATCGTCTACTTTGCGTTGGCTCAGAGAACTTCTCCGTCAAGGTGATACATTTGTTAATTCCTCGAATTCTTTCCGTTTTCTTCGATCTTTTTCTGAGAAACTTCGGAAAACGTTCGTTCAGCTAAAAGTTTCAGACCATTACACGTTGCACAGGTCTTTTATTGTACAAATCTAGCAAAAGAAAGTATATTTCTATAGATCTGTGTAACACTAATTGTAAATCCATGAAAAAATTGGTAGAGTAGGTTGAATATTGATGTAAATGGTCCCAAACTTATGGCTGTTACTTTGAAATTCTCTGATTAGTAATTTTCTGAGAATTTTCTGGAAGATTTTCGATATTTTTGGTGTCTTTGAAAACAATTTATTTTGGAAAAGAAGGATTGCTCTCTGTATACGAATTTTGTGCTTTACTATTGAAATGATGTTTAATTTGCCTTTTTTCCTTATTTCGTGGATAAATAGTCTTCTTACATTCAACTCCGAGCGCAATTCTGCTTTTCATTTTACACAACTTATAACGTTTCATTTTAGTTTCTCTATTTTTCTTTTTCTTCCGTGAATACTGTCTGCTTAGTTATTAAGTATTCTAGCTTAATACGGTTATTCACCGTTGGAGTGCTTTAAATTCCTCCTTTCTTCCGCCTATTTCCCTGTACGCAGTAATGTGACGGAGCCGCGTGTTCCAATTAATCTTCGAACGAACTTTGAATAGGCCTCGCTCCATTTTATATTTGCACAACACGAGAGCCACTAGAGGAGCCATTCATCTTTCATGAATACAGTTGTTAACTCGTGGAACAACTGTACCAGCCATGGACGAAGTTGAAACTCTCTCTCTCTTTCTCTTTCTCTCTGTTGTTCCGATAATCGCGAACGATAGCCTCTACAGGTATATTCTTCTTCAAAAAGTTCATCCTCTTATCTTTATTATTCATTACTAAACAAGATCAAAGTACCTTTAATACCTTCGGCATTTTTTATAACGAAACTTCGCAGACAAAGTAAGAAATTCTTTCCGAAATTTTCCACTCCTCTTTCACGCGAAGAAATTGTTCTCTTCAAATTTATAATACTACTAACGCTTCTAAAAGACGCCAAAAAAGAATAGAAATTCTCAAAAAATGAGCAACGATTTCAATCGAAAGTTTGGCAAACTTGTCGATCGTCCGTGATCAACGATACTGCTATTTTCACCTGAAAGTTTATCAAAAATTCCATGTGTAAACGTGGTTTTGTCCATGATTGGAGCAACGGTGAGGGATGGGAACGTGGTGAAACGAAAGAGCATCGTGGACGAACGATTCGATTGTCGAAATAAATCGGGAAATTCGAAATGGAGCACAGGCAGGATTCGAGTTCGTTATCGATTCGGGGAATTTATGACGAGCACCGGTTCGTGTCCGCGAATTTAAATGGCAATTAGGAACGTTAATGCCGACGAATAACCGCGTCACGTTTGTTTACCACCACGCCAATTATAATAATCCGTGGGCTAATTAATTCGCGAGCGACGCGAATCTGCCTCGATATCCACAGGTGCTCGATCTTCCCTGGCCGAATGCACCAGCTGTGCAACGAGATTGCTTCTGTAGCAACCGATCACTGCCTATGAACGTGAGATCGACGTCGAATATCGTTGAGGTACATTTCACGGTGCTATCGATGGACGCATTGGACGATTATAATAATTTGTTCTTCGAGGGCACGTGGGATTTTGTGAAGACCAGCCCTTGCATGCAGAAGAGGAGAGTCAGAGGACCATCTGGAGAGATTCGGTACAAAGCACCTATCGTGGATGAGGATGAGGTGAGATTCGCGAATTTTTGACAAATTTCTACCCTCTGGGGAAAGCAAACGACAGAGAGATTTATTAAAATAATTGTTAATATCTATCTTCTGGTATTTTATCTCGATAAATAGAGAAATATCTATTTATCTCTACAATTTCCATAGAAACAGTCTCTAAATTTCAAAATTATTTCTAAATTTTGCTTTTTTAACCAACTCCTTAATAATCGTCTGAATTTACTTGCAACACTTGCAAAATAATTAATGAAAATATATTCCGCATATGCACTTATATGAAATTTGCATTAAAAATCGAGTACCTGGGGGAAAAGTGTTTGGGAAGAAATTATTTACAAAGTTATTGAAATAAGAGACAAATTTTTAACGATCCAAAGTCTTCCACTCGAAAGGATCCACCATAATCTGATTCACAATCCTTAAAAAATTATTTAATTATAGTATATAAGACAAGATGGATTTAAGTCACTTGACCAACTTTCACTCTTCGTTTATCTCTCAACAATGGAGCTCTGTATCTCAGAATTGTATAACAATAAAGAAAGAAATACTTTACTTTCGAACTGCTCCATAGAAAAGTAAATGTGAGCACGATTGCTTTCAGAAAAATTGCGAGAAGCACCCGTGGCTGATCGATCCAGGCCCGAATCAGTATCTGTACGTGAAGCTCCACGGGACGATAATGTCGAACACGAGCAAATGCGCGACAAAGAATCGGATCGTCGTGCACACAGGAGGAGCGATCCACGTGTCGGTGTGCCCAAAACCACCTGCGGAGTCGAGGCACCACGTGGTCGAGGTTTTCAGCGACGGCTGGGCCGTCAGCAGCAACGCAATGATCCTGGCGCCAGGTCAGGACCCCATCAGGACCATTGCTGTCGAATTTATCATCAAAGAGCCTGATACATACGTTGTCACGTGGCTCGAGCTCACCAGAAGGTGATTCAAAGCACCAATACTAATAGTACATAGTGTACAAACCACTAATTCTTGCGTATATAGTTTAACAATGAAGATACGACGTCTCTGATCCTTTTGCTAGGGTATTTTTATACTGAAACATCACTTACTACCCTTCCTCTGACGGTTCAATGATTATTGGTCAACCTGCTCCTTTAGCTTAGATACTTTCATGGTTGATCGTTATCAGAAATCTATCTTTAACAAGCTTGGGTACATTTTAAGACCCTAGCTGGTTCTGACCTACTCCGAACCTAAAATATCAGAGTTTTGAGGCTTTCACAGCCCAGTTCTATACAATTAGTATTGTTTGAGGCTTTCGAGTGTAAGTCGTGACTAGGAAGATAAGTCTTCCAACGTTTCGCCAGCTAATCACTATCAAAGCGTCCTCAGACCCCTAATGAAGTTAGCTGCAATTCTGGCTTTCTTACACCCGAAAGCCTGAAACGATACTAATTGAAAATATCAGTTAAATTGAAGTTAGCAAGAGAACGTAACTTAAGTTGTAGTTACAATATCTATTTATCCTCGGGAAAGTCTAGAAAATTTAATTTTAAGACACCAATTCGTAGTAGTATACGTCTCTCGATAATTTCCCAGAGCAACCATCGACGATTCGCTAATTCCATCTTGAACATCTTCTTCCAGGCCATCGGTGACATCGTCGGCGGGTCTTCAGATGCCCAGGGACTGCGAGCAACGTTGTCCAGAGCTGGACGCTTGCATAAACGCTTCTCTATGGTGCGACGGGATCTCCCATTGTCCGTCAGGCTACGACGAAGCGTTGACACACTGTTCCATGTTACTAAAACTTCCTCCGTTACATTTGGCCCTCGGTCTCCTAGCAATTATCACGATCCTCTGTGTGATCTGCTTCGTTATATGGAGGATCTGTCGTCAGAGAGCGAACAGATCGATATCGCAGCACAGATTGAAGAGCATCTCGTCAGAGACGGCGATTATCGATGGAAAGGAAGTGATTTGCTGACACAGCGACAGTTCTGTGCGCTACGTAGAGGTCGACCGGGTGACCACCGTGTGACGATCACCCTCTGGCCTGCCAGCCGGCGTCGCGACGCTTCTCGCGTCCTCTTGAAGAGGACCAACGCGACGCCGCCTCCATGTAACGCGCAGAACTGCTCTCGCAGAACGCTCCTCGGGAGACATAGATCATTCTCTGAAGAAGCTTTCACTGCTCGACGACTTGGACACTCCTCTGTTTCTTTCCTTTGCGCTCAGAGGTTGATGGATAGATACGAATGCTTCGTCCAGGCTCTTCTTCGACGTACACTGGTGCTCAGAACTGTTACCAGCTTGACTTTCTTGTTTGGTAACGATGGAAATGTGTTGGAACGAGTAAGAAAGCTTCAGTTTCTTCTTTCTTTGGAGATCGAGGAATTATCTCTTTTCTTGCGATAAGAGATAATTGCAAGTTACTTTCTGAAAACCATACAGAAACACGGTGAAGGAAAATCTCGAAGAAAATCTCGATGTGAACATTTATGAGCAGAAGTGTACGACAGATAGGCGCTTGTAACCATTTCGATTGTGACTCTGAACACTTCCGGGCTCCGTTTATTATTTCCGCTCAGAAATCTCACGTTTATACGACACTTTCCGAGTTGAAAGAAAGGATACGCGTCGTTGAACGCGAGATTCGGAATCGAGTTGCTTATAACGAGGACAATAAGTATAAAAACTTAGGGATATCGTTTCGCTGATAGTGTTTATAGTCGACTTTGCGTGTGAAATGATACAGAAGAATTTCGATCAATCGATATATCGCGAATTTCTGTTATTCGTCGATCGACTGATAGAGATTCGAATCGTTGATATACATATATATATATATATATATTGGCATATTCGACGAGTCTGTAGTTCATTTGTAGAGAAGAAAAGGAAAAAAATGGTGGTCCAAGGCGTCGAGCAGAGAATCAGGCAAGAAACTCGCACTATAGTCGTTCGAAACGTTCGTCGGAGACACTTCGATGGAACGAAAGACACGATTTTAAGCACGAGCCAATGGCTACTCACTCTTTCTCCTCCACTTTCTCCTGCTCCCTTTTGGTAAGCGCGCGAGATCCTTTGTACAATACTCGATCGAAATCGCGCGACGTTGTTCCGGTTACCTGGAACGTTCAATTGTGATCAATATAGATCAACGATCGCTCTAAAATTCAAACTGACAAGAGATCAAATATTCGACGACAAAGTGTCGAGAAATACACGAGAAAAAGTGAAAGTTTGAAGATTCAAAATGGAAGAACTAAAGAAGACATGGATGATACGGGAGTTTTCGAGGGAACAGAGTAAAAATTCGATCTCTTAAGTTTTCGTAGAAAATACAAGGTGTCTTTGCAATCCAGAAATGTGCTTACACTTTTCCTCAAAAAAAAAAAAAGAAAAAAAAGAAAAGAAAAGTAAGCTCTGCGCGTGAGTCTTCGTTTATTACAAATTACAGACACCCTGTACATCTATGATTTCCAACAAAACAAAACAAAAATAGTTACAGAAACCAAGTTACAACTTCCGAAATGATAAATTAGAAGAACTAATTCGTCGACTATATTGATCGCGATCGAGCAACCGGAAACGCGTCGGGAACTATAGATACTGACCAAAATATTACGTGGTGATTACCGCATTAATGATAAACGTGACACTAGCGTAACGTAAGGAAAAGATGAAGGAAAAGAAGAAGAAGAAGAAGACGATGAAGTTCGACGAAGAAAACTGTGTACGTAACGAACGAAGAAAACTGTAGAAACTATGGTAGCCTGAAATTATGTGATAATATATATGATGCTGTTTTCTCCGCGGAGCTGTGCTCCGTATAATGATTGTTACAAACTTGGTGTGAGGCGCGTCGCCGACGGGAATCGATATACATACATACGTACTTAACTTACATACATACAGCGACGATGAGAACTTTTCGATTTTTGAACCGCGTTAGAATAGGCGCCGCGACGACGCCCAACGCCGCCACATTGTACACCATGTTCATACTTGTACATATATGTAACTTGATTATTTATCTATTTGTAACCGGGTGACGGGGCACGTGACTCTGTTCGCAGCCACAGAATTTCAAAATTCAGTGCTCAACTTTTCAACTTTTCCGTGAATTTTCGTCTAAAACTTACGGGTGATTTTAACACTCTGGAGATTCTTATACTTCAGTTGGTTGTTAATATTACAATGAAGCGAATTAACGAAAGAAACGACACTAAATAAATTTATACCATTTCTTCCTTTTAAAAGCGTAACTTTGGTTTCCAAAATTTTCACTAGCAAAGATGTGTAATTGGTCAATCGTATAAAAAGATGCTCAGAACACGAAAGGTTAAATCAATAGTTCTAAGATTGATAAATTAACAGGAAATGAAATTTGAAAATCACGTATACGTGAAAGTAGCCGTGAAAATCTGAATAATTTCTTCGATTTAAAGGAAGAGATCTAAATAAAATCTGTGATTTTAACAGGATATGATTGTTTCTAGTGTTAACCAGATCTGAAAGTCCCTTAAGATTCAAAATGAACCACGAGAATCACTTTTATTACCATTCGAATCGTTTGCGAGCAATCACTGCGAACAGAGACGCGTCCCAAACCGCTTTACTACTAGCCACTAAGCGTAGAGCTCGCGAAGCAAGCCGCAAAACGAACGTACGAACGAACCAGTAATAAAGAAAAAGAAAAAAACACAAAAAAAGTACCTAAAAGCAAAAGAAAAAAAAAATACAGAAGAAGAAGAAGAAGAAGAAGAAGAACGGTCAGCTAACTAAAAGCACCGCCGTCGTTTTCACTCGCCGTGTTCACCATGTGCACGCGTTAATCGGAGAACAGAATGTCCAGGAGAACGAAAGCCACAGTCGACAGCCAGTTTCGAAAATAACCAACCCTCCATTCTACGTTGATCGAGCAGACAATCGTTAATGTATTCGCGTGGAACCGCACCTTTCTTCACTCAAGCTTTATTCACCTTTTATGTACATTTCAACTGGATTCGCCATTAACACGTTCATTGTCCAAGATAACAATGATCTTGATGATTTTCTCTTGCTTTCGATAATAGAAAAAATAATCTACATTCACATACTCGTGTACTTGCGTACATTTTTACCGATACAATCGTTGTTTCATCTAAAAACGTAAAGTTCTTTCTGTAAAATAAAATTCTTTTAGTATGAGAAACTCCTGAGTGGATAACGAGCGTGTTAATAAGGCAACCATATTCTCGCAGCGTCCATTTTGCTGCTTTTAACTCGGCGCTGAACGCACGAATGGAATCAGAAAGAATTTCAATTTTTAAACGAAATTTCTCATTTCTTACGATTCCAACGCGTTTGAGAAATATATTCCTCGGCATAGAGGGCGCCACGGTATCTAGATGGAACGTTCGCGAAGAAAGAGACAGAAAACGAGCGATCAAGATCGACAACACGGCAAACGGAAGAAGAGATGGGGAAAAAAAGAACGGATTCTTGTCGAATCGTCACCGGATTTCGTCCTTTACGAGAAGACTTAATAATCCACGCGAGATTACGAACACAGAAAGATATACACACACACACAGACATACACACAGCGTTTCTTATTAATTTTAAGGTTACACTCAGCTCGATATCGAATCGAGGCGAGCCTGCATTTTTTCTACAAAGTAAGAAGAAGAAGAAGAAGAAGAAGAAGATTCTCGGCCGCTCGTGCAACGAACTTTCATCTCAATTCCATTTCTCGACGCGTCATCTCTTGCGTTGCGGGGACCAATGCGTATAATAATACGACCATTGGAATTTTGGCCGTACCAAACGAAGAAGAAGAAGAGGAAGAAGAAAAAACAAAGAGTATAAACGAGGAACAGTTTTCTCAACAGGTTTGTTCGTTCTTGATTGTGTTCTCCAGAGAATCGAAGACTGACCAATTTAGTTTCGTGTTCTAATCGTTGCTATCACGGCACAACACACACAACACACGTGATATATCGGTTCACTGCCATTTCGTTTTTTATCCGTGGCGTCGAGACGTCTTCGAGGAACTCGATGGACGCCGATCGTATCGAATTATCGATGAAAAGAAAAGAAAAAGTAAACGACAAGAATGTACAAGTGTTTTCTATAAAATACACGAAAGTTAAAATGGACGATTTCCTTCTTCGAATAAAAGAATTCGAAATTGTTCAATATCGAAATACCGAATTCTACTAATTTCTAATAATCTCGTGACAAGCATAGTTAAGAAGATACTGTCATCGATAATTCAACTCCTCGACTTAAACGCTCGAGGGAAAATTTTACCATAACAGGTTGATTTTCGAGAAGAAGAAGAAGAAGAAGAAGAAGAAGAAGAAAAAGTAGAAAACGTTGGAAAAAGTTACGCGAAGAAGATACGCGAGAAGGATTTCTTTGATTTATTACTCGACGATCGTTCCACACAAACGAGTATCTTAGTTCGGTTGAAATATCCTCTCTCTCTTTCTCTCTCCCTCTTTTACCAAGGAAGCTTAGAAAAAAATCGAAAGCTTTCGAACCAGGATAAAGAAGTCGCGTGCATCACGATAGATAAGAGAGAAAAGTTGAGGACGAATCAGCGGGCGCGGTTCCTCCATTTTTTCTATGTTCCTCCTGCGAGTGTGACTTTCATCGACGATAAGATATCGCGACGAAACGATCGGACGAACTCAGTGCTCTCCGGCACTGGTTTTTCACGCGCACATCCTTGTTCAGAGAAATTTTCGTCGATTAAAAAGGAATACTCGAAGTATGAAAATGATTTCCGGTAGAGAAGTTGAGCTTAACCCCCTAAATCTATGATTTCTTTTTCTGATTATGCATCTAAACGTGAACTAAATATTGTTTAAGTACCATTTTGCATACGAGACGCTAATGTGTTATGGATTAATTACAATTGACAATCCTCGATCTTGTAAACTAAAAAGAAAGTTAGAATTGAAGTTAATATAACTGTTTCTGTCGAATCTCATCCAGAATCTGTGTCACGCGTCTAACACGTTGTCATAGGGCAAGGGGTTAAGTTAAATTTTGTGGAAAAATTGATCCAATGGCGAGGAGGAAGTAGAGATGAACGAGATTGTGCGCGGGAAGAGATACGGCTTTTTTTTTTTTTTTAATCCCCGGTAGACACGCGTTGTTCACGTGCACGCGTACAGTAAAGGGTTTATTGCCACAGGCGTACTCAAATCGATACGCAAACTGAACGAACCCAACGGTGCGATTTAACGACGAACCTTTTATTGACGCCGCGCATTGAAAACGCGGATCCCGTTTGTTTAGAGACACCCGCACACGGCACTGGCCATTGGCCATGGAATCGAACGAAAAGTAAACAAGCATGTGCACGATACCGATGCAGATTTCATTTTCTCGTTGGGTTTTACCGTGTCAATCTGGTTGTTTAATTTTCTCCCACGTTCCCTTGTCTCGTCGTGTTATACCATGGATCCAGCTTTTACGAAACTTCTGCGACGAATTTCGGAAGCTTCGAACGTAGCAAACTCGAAAATTCGAAAATTGAGAACTTCTGAACTATGAAATTTTTAAAATTTGGACGTTTGAAAGTTCGAAAATTCGAAAGTTTCGAAATTTGAATGTTTGAAATTTCTTTGAACGTAGGACATTCGAAAATTCGAGAATTGAACATTTCTGAATTTTCAAATTGTGAAAATTCGATCATTAGGAAGTTCGAAAATCTGAAAGTTTGATAATTTGAATATCTGAAAGTTTCTAAATAACGATTCTTTCATTTGAAAGTGATTTGAAAGAGTTTGAAATTTGAATCCCCGACGATTTCGCGCCAATGGCGGGCAGGCGTGGGGTGCGTGTACATAGACGAGCGACTCGATTGTAAATAAACGTAAGGTATACACGTACGAGTTTTAACTAATTCTAGATCACGATCTAAGTTAAACGAATAACTATGTAGACGATTAGAAGTTACGAATTACGATGTAAAACCATATCCATGAACGCGTTAGAATTAACCGACGGAAGATTAACCACGTCTTCGGTATCAGCCTCTCTGACGGTACTTTTCCATTCTTTTATATTTTCATTTCCGTCTGAAGCGTTAACGAGTATCGTTGACGAAAAATCATTAATCAAAAAATAGAAAAAAATGTTGTCTCTAAGAGTCGCGATAAAAGAAAAAGGAAAAAAAAAAATATATATATATATATATATAGGATAGAGGCTGACCACGAACGACTTCCGGTAGAGGCGCGTGTCGATACTTGGCGCGATTCTGTGTACATAATTAAACGTAAGTGTTGCCGAAGCGATAATCGTGAAAACCGAGAAACTGCACAACACGATTAAGTTTAAAATTGATCATTTCTCGACAACTGTTATATATATATAAAAAGAAAACGAGGGAGAATGACAGAACGAAGGAAGGAAATAGAGGGAAGAGAATCCTGGAAATGGTTGACGAACTAACCTAAACAGGGAGTTCGTAAAACTGACTTGTACAGCGTTTACCTCAGGCCTGTCCACTTATACGAGAATCCCAAATCGTTTATCCTTTGCCGTAATCTCTGGAATAAAAAATAGAATAGTGACAGCGTAAAAATAATCATATCGTATAGCGTCGACACGTTAGAGGATAAATTTACAGTACAAAATAAGAAAAAGCAAAAAAACGATTATAAGCTACAGCGTTAGTCGAGAAATGAAAAAAAAAAAAAAAGAGAGATTGCTCCCGGTGTCCTCTACGGCACCAACATAGTACTGAACTACACAACTAACCAATTAGAGTCAGTATTATCGTCTCATTTTGTGCTATAACTTTGTTCGTCAAAAAGAAAATTAACATAATAATCCATGAATTATCGAATACATTCTATGGTACGACGAATGGTGAAACAGAGTGGTGGAAACGATTTGGAACATTGAAATGGTGTACCCGGTGAGCAGGCCTGGTTTATCTAAGTAGCACAGAACTTTTTATGGGTTCCGAACTCTTCCCGAAGACTGCCGAAAACGCTTATTGTTTGAAACGCTTCGGCGCCCTTCCCCCCGCAATAATTCATCGTTCCAAGCGGTGGAAATTAACGAGTAAGCATTTAACTATTGCTTTCTCCGTCGTAACGTTTTCATGCAGGATCACGCGATGTTTTTTGCAACAGTCGGTAACTTGTCGGTACGATTCTCTTTTTTAAAACAAAAACAAAACAAAAAAAAACAGCAAGCCCACGTTATCGAAAAACAAAACCTGTTCTCCTTTTATACATTCCCTTCTTCCTCTCTATTTTATAAATTTTTTCTATTCGATTTTTAATGTATTTCTATTTTCATTAAAACGAAGATACGAAAATGTGATATAGCCGGCTGTCGGTATACCGATGTTTGATTTTCAAAATCTCACGGAAGAAAATTCGCTCGAACCGCGGATCGACACTTTCGACGTTCTTTCTTCCCATGCACAATGATTCCTGCTTTTCATTAGCTCAACCGTATGCACTCGAATCGTTCGAACGTTTACTAATAGATTTTAGACGGAACTTGGACAGTTCTTCTGACATTTTTCCTTTCGGATAGATTTCTCGTGACACGACGTACGAAATCTGGTACGTAGACAGAAATTCAGTGATTCGAAACCTCGGTGAGACACCGAAACGAACCTAACACCTCGAACGAACGAACCTCGAGCTAAACGAGGATATTTCTAGCGTAGGAATTTCTAACCCTAAGTGTTTCTAGTGATTTCGCTGCAGTTCCTTAGGAAACCATCTCGAAGTCACTAGAATTCCTTAGAGGAGTATCCCAGAAGCGAAGAGAATCGAGGAGCCACCTCGAGCCACCGAAAATACTCTCCCGATTCCTGACACACCGTTACTGCAAGGAAATAATCGTAAACGAAGGATCACGGATGCAAAATGTAATACGATTTACGAGGAAATTGTCCGATTTACGGTGAGCGTGAGATCAAGAACAGGTCCGACAATAACATGCACCGGCGCGCATGCGCCTGTGTACCATACATGTTCACGAAAAAGAATACTACGTAAAGATGGTTGTGGATGTGTCTCTCAGGCCAACGACGTGTACTTGTCAAAGAGAATACCTTAACCACTCCACAAACGAAATCTTACGAAACTCTTCTGTGATGCAAATTAGTCGAACGACCATAGAATTCAAATTTTGTAACTCGTCAATAAAATGAATTCCAATTAGAAACGTTCTCCTAAAGCAATTTGCCAAATCTCGTAGATCCATTATCTCGCGAATACGTAATTTATTGACTAACGATAAACGAGATCGCGTCACTTGGTCTGAGGAACACTTCTACTGAACGAAACGAAAGATAGGGATCGAAATACCGTCAGACGTAAAAAAAATTCAAATGCAGAACCTCCGGAAACATGCTCACACGACATGCATATAGTTACTAATTATACCATTATTGATTACCGATTCGAATATCGAGTACGCGACATTTTTAATAAATTATTTTGAAGATTGCTTCGTTTCTTTATCATTATCTGACCCTCAGTACCTTCTATTTCCAAGGAAACTACTAATTTCCTTGTTTTCCCGCGCAAAATACGTCATGTGACATCATTTATATTACATATACCAAGTTTTGACATTATTTGCCCACTTCCACCATCATCAGGGCCACCATAA
Source organism: Anthophora plumipes (assembly GCA_951804975.1). NCBI lineage: Eukaryota > Metazoa > Arthropoda > Insecta > Hymenoptera > Apidae > Anthophora > Anthophora plumipes. The sequence goes on along the minus strand of OX638122.1, from coordinate 15,930,606 downwards.
TATTAACAGGTTCTCACATCGTCCATGGGGCACCATTAACTGGGATCATCAGCTGGCAGCTAACAATCAAAAATTGCACCACAGAAATATTTAATTCCAGAGCCTGCCATACGTTGAATAAAAGAAAGTTTTAAAAATTCGCGCGTTATACGCAGGTGGTGCCATCTAGCGGCAAGGTATCATTACTAAACTTCAAAACTCAAGTCCGGATTTAGCCCCTTCGGTAGTACCAACATTTGCCACCAGATGGCAGTTTCTCCCGGGCAATATATGTGGCACCATCTAGCGGTAGAATTTAGGAACTACTGAAGTGGGTAAATCGAGAGTTGATTTCTGGAGTTTAATAATAGCACCTCTCCGCTAGATGGCGCCACATGTATCCTCGAGTTTTGCACCCTGGTTTAGTACCGCTGGAATCCGCTAGATGGCACCACTATGTACTACGTGGATTTATTTTTTTTTTGTTTTAAATAGACAACTTTTAATTAGAATTGGTGCTTGGTAATAAGTAGGGAATTATTGACCTTAAGCTTATTATCACCGATAAGAGTTCCGTATATGGAAAGTTATTGATAGGAGTGTCGCGTTATTACGCCACGGGCGGTTCATATGACGTAGATTTTATCGCATACTTTTGTCGGCGCTGGTAACAAGACGCATGGCGGGAAAAAGAGGGCGTTGCATCTAAAAATTGGCGGAAAGGAGTAGTTTATTTCCAAGGTTGCGACGGAGATCTAAGAGGACAGAAATAATACAAGAAAATTTTTGTTGATAGGATTTATTTATGGAATTACATGAAATATTCGGGAAAAATATGAACGAAAGGAATGTGTCGTAAACAGAGTCGATCCAATGATAGTTTATTGGCGCTATTATTGTGACGATTACTCAGTGATTGACATATATACGTATACAGAAAGAGTGTGATAACAGCGCCACTTGTTTTAATCACGAGAAATTGTGGTACGATAAACTGTATACACGCGCCTACGTGCGCGTTCGGATGGTGGAGTTGATGTACAATTTTTCCGCCGTCTGTTTCTTAACGAATATTTCAGTTTAGTGACATAATAATCGAGTAAAAATGGATAACGAGAAAACTACTATGCTTGCTGTTTTACAGCTGCTCAGGAAATACAATCTAAAGGTATAACGTGATAGATTTCGTTGCAAAACATTTCCTAACCTCGAAACTTAATATAAACATTAAACGTTTACTATGAAACTGCTGTACATTCCTGTACTTTTCGATGAAAAGTATCACCTTAACGCTTAGATACGCATCTCTGTAATAATTTTACGTATACGTCGTATTTTACAGGGAACAGAGGAATTATTCAAAAAGGAAGCAAATCTGACAGATATCTCTGCAGATGAAACTCAGCAGACTGATTCGGAAGTAAACAGTGTGCTTTCTGCTTACAAAAGTGAAGGAGATCCTGCTCTGTACGAGAAAGCATATAGTGAATTAAAGAAATTTGTTGAAGGATCCTTAGATATATACAAGGTAAATTATTGTATATACCATGCATAAATGAAGAAATATATATGTAACACTTTTTGTTAAATAACAGCATGAATTGGGTACAATTTTATACCCAGTTTTGGTACACATGTACCTTGAATTGGTTTATAATAATCACTCTGAGGAGGCAAAGCAATTGTTGGAGAAGTTTGGTGGGAATTTGGAGGAATATTATCAGAATGATTTGAAGAGATTATCCAATGTCACTAGACGCGAACAAATGGCAGGGAATGAATTAACAGACACTTTTAAGTATGTACCAATAAATAAATAAGTGTACTCCAGTTATAATATGATAATTACACTATAAATGTTTGTAAAATGTCCTACAGATCTAATCATTTTATAATCTTGTAAAAATGTCCTACAGATCTAATCAGTTTATAATCAGAATGTCCAGGGATACTCTTTCTATCCTAAAACGACATTTACAAGAGAAGAAACATAGTGTGTTGTTGAATATTATACAGGAACATCTTTATTTTGATATGTATGAAGGTGTAGCAAGGAATAAACAGCAGATTGATGCCACATCAGGTGCAATGGTTGGTGAGGCAACTAGGCAAGGTAATATGCATGGAGTAAAATTGAATTTCTAAGAAAAAGAACAATAATTTCATCAATAGCTTAATTTCTACTTCAGACAATAAGGCAAAAGTGTATTATGGTCTTCTGAAAGAGCCAGAGATTCAGTGTATGCCTCCAACAGAAGAGGAAGAGGATGATACAGGTGGTGCAGATGGGGATAAACCAAAAAAGAAGAAAGCTAAAAAAGATCCCCTCTTTTCCAAGAAAACTAAATCAGATCCGAATGCACCACCTGTTGGCAGGATGCCTTTACCAAATTTGTAAGAAACTTTACTGATAAATTTATCGTCGCTATGCTTGTACAAAAAAATAACGGAATCTGATTGAGTACAGAAAAGACGCAGATAAATTGGAAAAGGTAAAAGCATTGAGAGAAGCGTCGAAGCGCGTTGTACTTGGCCCAGATACTTTGCCGTCTATATGCTTTTACACGCTTTTAAACGCGGTTCACAGGTAGGTGTTGTTACAAAAAATTGATCCCAAGTGAAAGAAGTATAAGCATGTATGTAATGTAAGGTTTAGTGTAACAGCGGCGGAAGTAGCAGAAGACTCGAGCTTACTGGCCACTGGATTCAGTGATTCTTGTATAAAAGTATGGAGTCTGGTTCCACAAAAATTAAGACTGATGAAGACAGGCGAGCAATTGCAAGACATTGACAGAGAAGCAGGTGATGATCGATGCGATTCACCCGCCGCATTGTTCACCGTCTGAATCGTTTAAAAACACGTTCACATCTTGGTATTACAGACGACGTGCTAGTGAGAATGATGGACGATCGCACAGCGGAAACATCTAGGTCTTTATTTGGACACAACGGTCCCATATACAGTTTATCATTTAGTCCAGACAGAAATCTCCTTTTGTCGTCTTCAGAAGATAGTACAGGCATGTTATACAATTGTATATCCTATATGCTTCGAATTATATTCAATAATTATTATGTTTAATTATATTACAGTGAGACTATGGTCTCTACACACGTGGACATGTGTTGTATGTTACAAGGGACATCTATTCCCAGTGTGGTGTGTCAGATTTTCCCCTCACGGTTACTATTTCGCGACTTCTTCGCACGATAAAACCGCTAGACTCTGGGCAACCGATTCCCATCAACCTCTTCGAATATTTGCGGGCCATTACTCGGATGTAGATGTAGGCTTCTTCTTACATAGAGTATTATTTGCAACGAAAGAATTGCGTGTGAGAGATTAAAAATTGTTTCAGGTAGTACAGTTTCATCCAAACTCAAACTACGTAGCAACCGGTTCCAGTGACATGACAGTAAGATTATGGGACTGCGTAACCGGCAGCCAAGTCAGATTAATGACAGGACACAAAGCCCCGATTTACTCCCTTGCTTTTTCCGCAGAGGGTCGATTTCTGGCATCAGCCGGCGCGGATCACCGCGTTTTAGTTTGGGATTTAGCGCACGGTCATCTTGTTGCTGCTTTATCAAATCATACTGGTACCGTTCATTGCTTATCTTTTAGCAGGGATGGAAATATATTGGTCTCGGGTGAGTCCACGTTCGGTATTTATATTCCCAGCGATGAATACCGGAGAAATCAAATAAAAAATACCGATGTAATTAATTCCTTAGGCTCGTTGGACTCTACGATAAAATTATGGGACTTTACGAAACTTGCGGAGGAAATGAGTTTAGAGGATGTGAACGTGTCGCATAATCCAGATGTAAAAACAAACGCGGAAACATATCTCCTTCGAACGTTCGCGACGAAGAACACACCAGTGTTAACATTGCATTTCTCACGAAGAAATTTACTCTTAGGTGTTGGAATGTTCGAGTCGACTTAACAAATCTAGTCGTTCTCGATCAACGAATTTTACTGATGGGATACGGTCTGGCATCGGTTCGTCATTGTTGTAATATAAGAACGTTTGTTAATAAACTTTTTCACATTAATCATGCGACGTACCTGAATTATACCTGACGATAATGTATCGAAAATCAATATTCCAGAGGCTATATATTTATATGTATATATACACGTGTAATTTGATATATGAATAAAGAAAAGAGCTTAAATAAATCGTGAGAAACGTCAACGTTGGTCAATTCGTTACGAAATATTGGCATAATGAAATTAGTGGAAAACCGAAAGGACGAAGCAGGTTCCACCAAATACAGGAAATTCGATTGATGAACTATTGCGACTAGAATATGGATGTGCTGGAAACGAACATCTCTCTGTAACCACCGTATTTCAACGCATCCATATTCTATTTCCATGATTAAGCAGCAAACCAACATCTATCGCAATAACTGTTCGTTTAAGATTCTATCGCTGATTTCCTCTTGTATTTTCACGAGTTTCTCGTAAATTGGACTGCCAAAGAATAGTTACACAGTCTACCGAAAATTTCAACTAAATCGTTTATCGACTAATACGTAACATATCGACGCCTAAAAAATATAACTCGAACGACAAACATCAATCATCATCATCATATGGTAACTACGACGCAGTTAACGAATTTACCGATTAATTTACCGCGGTTCTTTTTTCTTTTATAATTGAAGTGTAATTCATTTATGAGAGCAATTCCTTTGAAAGAATTGTACGATACGCCTGAAAAACTAGGTTTCAAAAAGGAAATGAAACGAGATCTCGAGATTTCGATGGAAGATAGGATTGCACAGTGAAGAAGACACGATCTCAAAGAGTACTTTCAATAAACTCGCATAAATTATTGCCAAGACAGCCTCCAGATGACCGACATTGAACATTTCATCTGAGGGACGATATTTATAGCTGACCGAGATCGGTTTTCAAAAGTGTGTCCTTTTAAAAAGCCGCTTGAATATCAAAATAGAGCAAATAAGATGGAGGATATAAGACACTGAATGTACTCATTAGTTCGAAGGTCGACCGAGAGAGGGACTGTATAATGAAATGTGATCCTTTACAAAGAACACGTTTCTTTTATTCCAGTCAGTTCTCTGAAAAGGTTTTGCATTGAAATACGTTCGTATTTCCATTTTTACCCCCCTTTTAAAATACATCGTGCTTTCGTTCTTTTTATTTTGACTACGATTGCGAATACTGATTTATCGCTCAACTATGTGAATCATAGGATCGATGGGACAAGAGGAACGGACGTCACGTTGATCGTAGTATTTAATAGGGAACGCAATACGATCAAGACGAAATTCACGCGAGAAATTTATTTCCGATTGTTGATACGCTTACTTCTATCACAGCATACAGACGTAAGTTATACGCGCTTTTACCATACGTGTGTGTGTGTATGTATGTACGTAGTATGTATATGTAAAGTTCTCCTCGTTGTGTCGCGTGTGTCCGTGTGTGTGCGTACGTGAAACGATGGCTTTTTTTTTTCTTTAGTAGTTAACACTTTCGTAATAGGGTTACAATGTATGCGGTGTCGTTCTTTCGATTTTTGCCCTCTTCATCTCTCGTCGTTCACATTCGTTTAAACGATAATCAACTATACATCAATCTTCTACGTCCCAGTCAAGCCTCGCGCATCGATATCAAACCTAGGTTACATGTGTGAATTTTAACTATATGTTATATCATCTTTGTTTAACGTACTTTATGAAATCTGGATAGGTTAGGATCGCGTTTAACGCGGGAACATAGAATATCCGGCATTCGAACACCCTGAAGTTCACCTCGTTCTCGGGATTCTCGTTCGATATAGAATTCGATTCCACAATGGTTATCCATAAAGATCACTGCTACGCTCCCGCGTTAATGATCGTGGTGGCTGCGTGTTTCTTACAAAAAAGTGATGGAATTATCGACGGATCGACGCAGATTACATCGATTTGATAATAAGATGGGACAGGAGGGTCGGTGATAACGCGGTTTGGTTGTTCTTGGTCGTGTTAATCCTTAGAATAAATTGCATATGAATATCGCCGCCGTAACAAACACGGCAATTTACAAAATTATACAATAAAACCGGTTTTAAAAGTGACAAACATCGGTCGAAATAATTCTCTTGTTTTTTTAAATATTTTTTTTCCGCTTTTTCTTTTTTAATGTTTTTCATAAAGAGTGATCAGGCCATTTGTTTCTTATTCCCTTTTTTTCAGTGAATCACAGTAGTAGTTTCGTTTCATTTTTGTCCCCCGATGTTCACATGCGATTTATATCGATTATTTCGTTCAAGTGGATTTTGTACTGGCGCCGTATTTTTTTTTTTTTCCCTCTCTCGTTTTCCCGCCAATTCTTTTCTGCGTCGTGTCACGTCGTGGACGTTTGTGGCACTCGTGTTCGGCAACCGACCGTGATAAAAATTCTCTCTCAATGCAAATTACAGATCCCTACGTCGTTTTGTTTATTTTTTCATTTCGTTTTTTTTTTTATTTTTTTAAAAGCATATACTCATACGCATCAGCCATGCTCGCTTCTTCGTTTTTCTTTTCTTTTTTTTTTTTTCCTCCTTAGTTACAATCCTTCACGCTCTGTATGCTTCCTTCTCCCTCGTCGTCACGCGTTTTTGTTTTATAACCTAACGTGTGTTCCTAGTGCTACTGTGATACCGCGGTTTCACCATGAAAACCGTATACACGAATTGTTCAATACGACTCATCGATACGATCCACATTTTGCCCACGCTCTACCCAATCACACTTTGTTCCTTAAAATCCTCTCTCAAAAAATTTCAACGACGTCCTCACACGTCGGATATTTTTTACTATCGAATAAAAAGTGTGAAACGAGACACTTCGAACAAATGACGACAAAGCGTAGATCGTGGTCGAGGTTTCGAAACAATTCTGCACCCGCTCGTTCGTTAAATGCCTTCGAATTGGTCTACAGAGTTTAATACGATTATTGCGTATATGAATTTTTTTTTTCTCGCGCGTGTCGCGCCACCAGAATTGGGGAACATTCATCATCGTCTGCTCCTTTCCATGGGGAGGATCAGAGGCCAGCGAGGTAGGCGTACTTAAAAATCCTTGTTATATTCACACGGTGGTCTCGATATTGGCGATGGCGTATTGTCAACAAATACTATCCTTCCCACAATTCTCCAGATACATCTCTTGCGGCGTGGCGAGATTATAACGGCCGCTCAAACGGCTACCGGTCAGACCGTTGTTATGATGCGTGTGGTTCACATGAAGATGATTCACATTCAGAGCGACGTTCTTTTTTTTCTTACGAGCCTTGTGTCGATAAAGGCAGTACTTGAGGCAGCCAGTGGCGAGAAGTAGGATCAGGAATATACCAAGTGCACCAGCGCCCACAGCCACGTACAACAGTGTTACACCGAAACGGTACGAGCAGTTAGCTTCCTCCTCGTCGAAACCGGAAGGACAATGGCGTATCCCGTCGCACCATAGGACTGAACTTATACACGCCTGAATTTCTGGACACCTTTAAGAGAAACATAGAAAAGAACCATAGAAATAGATGTTTCAAATGGGAATGAAAAACAATGTCTTCTCTTTTATAACATAACGTGTATGAAATGATAGAGGAACGTGATAAAGGTTTACCTGTAAGGACAGTCTTCCTGTGGCAGTATAGTAAAGATATTTGGCCCAATGCTAGGAGTAGGAGATCTCTTGGAAATAGCCATCCATGTGACAGCATAGAACCCTGGCTCTCTCTGAAGGAACTCCACGACAAAGCTCCTAGAATGTTGAGCCATAGCTACTGTAGCATTAACAGCACTGTAGTTCCAACCACCAGAAAAGAAATCCACAGTCCTGGCAGTATCTACTCCTCCCTCAGGACAGATTACACTACGGTCCTTAGTGTTAGCTGCTGAGTATACCACAATTCTGTTCAATGTTGTACATTCTTCAACATTGTCCAGTGTGATACTGTATCCAGCAGTTCTTAAGTACAAGTAGTTGATCCTTGCATCCTCTGGTTCTATCAACCAGGGTTCATTCACGCACTGAGTGGCAGTTAGGTCTTCTGTATTGGTCAGGATCTCCTCTACAGCGGCCACACCGGGAATTACACGAGGAAGAGGACTCCTAAGGGAGATTTCACCACTGGTCCCGCGTAATCGTCGCTCTTCCAGCTTAGTAGAACAGCCTTGCTCGCTTGTCTCTGCTCCCAGAGCGACGAAACGGTACTCTCCTTCAAAGTAGAAGTCTCTGTAGTCCTGTGTGACGTTCATAAGGGTCACCGTGAATCGAATCTCGACGACATTGGACGTCAGGGTCCTCAGAACGATCCTCTCGGTCACGTTGGAGCACAGACAGTCGCGAACCTGAATGAACAGATTGTGATTTATTCAATGTATCTTTCATTCGAAATAAATTGATCAACTATAGGTCTACGTATCGTTTACCAATTCCACTCCTTGCCAAGGATATTCAGCTACGACCAGTTCTGCGGTTCCAAGCTTATTAGAGTCTCCCAGCCGCCTGTCGCAGGTCCATCGATTAACCAAAGGATCCACATAAGAGGAACATCCTTTCTGCCCAAAAGAAGCTCTGTTCACGGACAGTTCTATCCTATGATCCAGCTCAGCCTCGAAACGGTACACACAACTAACGTTCTGAGCACCACCGCGACCGTAGAAGAACACACTTTTTGGCGACGCGAATTTCCCCGCCTTGGCGGGCGTAGAGGATGAAGAGGATGACGAGAAGGACGACAACGGTGAGGACAAAGAGGACATGGAAGACGTGGATGAAGTCGACGCGGAACCGAACACATGGTTGCAGGAAACCGCCTCATGCACGAACTCGTAACGCAGTACAAAGCTTATCGGATAAAGTGCACTTCCTTGACGCAATATGTGCTCCAGGGTGAGGTCCCTGCCACTGGAAACGTAGCTCTCCGCGAGACTACACGGTCTCGTGTGTCTACTCCCGTTTTTTAGCAGGCTATGGTCACAGAGACGAGGTGTGTCGTCCTTGCAAAACTGTCCCATCAGTGTAATATTCTGTGAATAAACACAAAATTAATTTTGAAGCAATTTTCACTGTGCTATCTTTAATGTACTGTCGTAAAATTAATAAAAATATAAGAGACTAGAGAGAGAAAACGTACCTTACGCGTGGGAATTAATTTATCTATCGTGTGATCACCGTCCCATATGAGGAGTTTCGCGTTGCAATCGGAGGCAACATCAATACCCGCGGCGGCGTCAGCACTGGCAGCATAGTACTTGATAAAAGACAGCCAAACGATCTCGTTCGGCTTGCCCTGGAAGCGATAGCGACAAGTAGTATTCGGGGGCAGTGAATGCTTTGGATTTTCCAACAGCCCTGAAGAACTTTCATCGCTGGATATATAAAAGTCACAGTTATTGTTCTCCTTTACGAAACTCCTGGACTTCTCGTCCACGAACAACACCTGTCGATCAGACGTGTAACTGATTAGATACAGAACTCTATTAAACTATTAAAAAAGTACACTCGGACATTTGGAAATTACCTGAACCTCAAGCTCGAAGCCCGGCAAGAAGGACAAAGGAACAGGATGAAAGGGATTGTCGTAAGGAGACGTGTGGAACTCCAGAAGCATGGTGTTATGACTGCTAACTATATCTGGCACAGCGTCACCACCACAAAGTCGGACCAACACTTTATCAGACGTAGAACCTCCATCGTACACCGTCAAGTAATCTTGCACCACGTTGCATTGATCCCAAACTCTGATGTGAAATTGAATCGAAGAGAAGAACATTAATTTCAAATTTTCTTCAAGATGTCATAAGCGTGAAGCTGGAAAGATTACCTAAGTATCCTCTGGCTGCCATCATACTTAACCACCTGGTCTTTAATGTGTATTTTATGACTGTTCCTCTGACTTACTGCAAGTAACGCTCTATGACCTGGTGGTGCCTTGTTCTGTTCTACACGGTAATAACAGGTGACGTTCCTCGGATAAACGCCAGGGTAGTTGGGTGATTGAAGTCGACAGGCTCGCGTGTCACACTTGGTCAGCACGCGGTCGCAATACGTGCCATTCACCAACTCTCCTCTCCACGTGGACATGCTACTGTTCCCATATCTAAGATGTGCCTCGCTGCGTTTCAGGAACTTGTACGACAACTTGAAGTCGAAATTATAGCCGATACCCTGTTCGCAAAAAGTATTCGAAGATAGTTTTGAGGCTTTCACGGCCCGGTTCTATACAGTTACTATTGTTTCAAGCTTTCAGGTGTAAGCTGTGTCCAGGAAGATAAGTCTACCAATATTTCGGGGTCTGAGGATGCTCTGTATCAGTAATAGCATTCTCAGACTCCTGATAAAGCTAGCTGCAATTCTGGCCAATAGTTGGGAGTCTTCCTAGACACGGCTAACACCCGAAAGCCTCTAAAAATACTAATATTCGAAGAGTTTAGAGTTTATGAAAAGAAGAAAGAGAAAAATCGATAGAAAAAGTAATTGGAAAAAATTAGAAGGATGATATACCTGCTCTGACAACCGCAGCAAATACAAAGTTAGGTTGATAGAAGGTGTCTCGCTGTAGTACACGGTGTAACCCCATGCGCTTCCACACCATTGCCCTCCGGTCGCTGGGCGACCCTCCTCGCGAATGGTCATGAAACCATCCGGGCATCCATCAGACGTGAACGAGAGAAATCGACCCACGGTGAAAGTGTCGAAGGTTAACTGCAATTCCAGCAATTTCAAGAAGATGCTAGACAATGTTAATCCTCGTTATCCTTCAGTACTTTCCATAGTATTAACAACAATTACCGAGTACTGAAGGAATAGAAGAGACACTGCGTTATACGAACTACAAAAGCTTGAAACAAATTGTACATGGCTACTGGATTGCTGCAGAAGTTCCGAAACCTTCCATCGGAATTTCGTTATTTAATTTTCAACGGTAGCAAAAAGCGCGAAGTTGAAACGGCGACAAAAGTGAATGGAAAAAAGAAAGAACAAAAAAAAAAAAGAAATCTGCCGGTGTATTTCAATGACAAAGGATCGACGAAAACCCCTGCAGCGACCCGATAGACGGCGACTTACTGCGGACCACGCAAAACACGCACAAAAAAAAGCGAGCAACGTAAAAGAAAAAAAGAAAAGAAAATAGAAGAAAGAAAGAAAAAGAGGGAGAAAAAGAAATTAAAGGAACGAGATTAAAGAGGACAAACACTGAAATAAATAAACTTACAAAAAGGATTTTCGAGAGAGACAATTTATTTTCGCTAAACACGCAACGCGTGCACGCGTGTGTGTATATGTGCGCGCCTGTCTGTGTCCCTAGGAGTAGAGAAAAAATTATTATCCGCCACTACACTGTGTGTATGAGTGTGTGTGTGTGCGCGCGCGCGCGCGTCTGCCTCGTGACAATTCTCCCGGTTCGTTCGTTCCACGACGAGTCAGTAGTTTATTTTTTTACGGAAGGGATTCTGCCTCGTTTTCTTGCTTCTCCCCACCTGAACTAGGTCTCCGAGATCAGACCCGGCGGCAGTGAAGTTGAGATGACACAAGAATGGCAGTCGATCCTCCCTCGGCCGGCGGACTTCCACACGGTAGGTCCGGCCGACGTCACCGTACAATGTTCTGTTGCACGCTGCAATACCACGTACGAGAAATAAAAATCCTATTGCAACGACCACCACTCTCGCGAGGGATTCTACTTTTCCTCTTGCAATACAAGGATACACAAGATTGCAAGAAGGTAGAATAGGAAAGATTGCAGCAGGATGTTTTTCAGGTTGGGTGGTACGGTAGAACCTGGATTTACTGTACCGTATAAAAACATTTACCTTAGAGATATCGAATAACTTCACTTGAGTTCACCGATTTCCTTCTGTTTCTTTTTTTCTTTTTGGTTCTGATTTTCTTTTATGCTAGATTTATGGGGTATACTTAGGGGAATGTATTAAGGAGCGAAGTGAATTTTGAAATAGTACAGGGGAATAAAATTTCCCAGAGATAAATCAGAGACTCACGAGTACAATATCTCGGCTCGTCGGACTTGTCGCCGCAGTCATTTTCGCCGTCGCAGTATTTGTCCTGGGCGACGCAGTTTCCGGTGCCGCATAGGTACTCGGACGGCCTGCAAATGGAATGCAAATAAAACTCGTTCGGTATATGGCTCGAGATGGACACGCGTACGATTTAATTCGCGAACGATCGTCCTCCAGTCACGATTTAATCCTATTTTCTTAATCCCGTAAAAGTGTAACGAGAACCCCAAGTGTAAGAAAATATCGATTCGTGATTAAGAACGATTTATTCCATGGAATATACCATGTTTCATAAAGTGTGATAAAATTAGTGACAGAAGAATTAGCTCTAAATTGCAATAGTGTTAAAAACACTTTGAAACCAGGATAGTGTACAAAATATTTATACATTTGATAAATGTACTAAAAGTTCGGAATTAACCCTTTAACTGCGAGTGTAATTTATAAACCACATGCTAAAAGCATAACCACTTTAAACTTTTAAACTTTATTACATGATACTTTCTTACTTTGTATACTTTTTGCAATTTATCAAATAATTAGAATTATATTGTGTGACTAAGAAGTGACGCAAACAATGTCGAGACAAAACATGTGAATTATTTTAAAGATAACGAAGAGTACAAAGAGATGAAACAACAAAAACGATCACTTATTAAGAGAAGACTATGTGAGCAAGAACTATCGTCGCTTAAACGTTAATATTAAGAAGTGTAGTTATTAAATCTTGTAAAATAAAAGTTTTTTAAAAAAACAAATTCTTCTTGTCTTCGCCTCTGACAATTGTCTATTTGATTTTAGTAAAATATTTATTTTTAGTTTTTTTTTTTTTTGCGTTTAGAACGATCGGCTGTGCTAAAGGTACCCGTAGTTAAAGGGTTAAGAAGGATGTGATTATCTGTGGAATTACCTGCAGACTGGTACATTTTCCAGACCAGTGGTTGGCGTGGTGGTCGCAGTCGACGAAGAATCCGACGTCGTGAAGGCTGGATAGACCGGATATCCAGGATAGCCAGAGTAGTCTGAGGAGATCCCAGGATGGTAACTAGCGGAGCCAGCCTCGATCGAGGCCGTGATCGCGGCTGCGATCAGCAGCAACCGCCGGCACATCAACATGCCCCCTCACCCTGTGACACGAGCAGCAAAAAAGGAAAAAAGACACTCATAAAGGATGTTTATCTCCGTTACCATTATGTTAATTTAACGAAACCAGCGAGAACGTTTTATTCAATTCGTGAAAATTCTGCGGGATGAGCATTGCAGTTCGTGATTTTAATACGGGACACATATTAAGACGAGGTGAAACATACAGTTCCATACTACCGAGGTAGAAGCCAGAAACTCGCAGAGATAGCGACCAGGATTATGCTAATTCTATTCAGCCGCTTATATTTATCCCTCGAACCTGGAATGTGTCCTTATTTCCGGGACAAATAGCCAGATTCCGGTTTACCTCCCTTTTCATCATATCTCCTCTCATATTCTTCCATTCTGACCCCGTCATCGACGAAGAAAGAAAAAGAGGATTATACCTTGAACGTTGGTATATCCCATGATAGATAACCAGATTTAAGCGACAAACTGCGTGAGGTTGTACGCGTGCCTCTCTAAAGGAGGCTGTGTTTATTAAGTCGCCGAGCGGAATCTGGGCCAAACGTGGCCCAGGAACACGTACCGGAGACTGGAATATGGTAATTTCGCTTGGCCCACGAATATACGGCGCCTCCTTGTACGAGTGTCGTTGGAATTGCGAGCAACTTGAACTGCACGCGGTCAATTGAATACGGAAGGAAGACGAAGAAACAGGAAGGAACAAACTACTTTCTAAATAGCCAAACAATAACGGAGGTTACGAGCCACTGCTTGCAAGGGATACCAATGTAGTCCCGTTGTTCGTGAAACAACCTGCAATAAGAGTAGCCTAAGGTACCTTCTAAGGTTCGCGTATCGTGTTATAAACGACTTTTTTGGGAACGATAATTTGCGTCAAATTAATCACGCAAACCTAATTAGAAAAGGATGATTTCAGCGAAAGTAGCTCAAGAATGTTTACCTATCAATAATATAATTGAATTTCTGAATTCCAACAGTAATCTATAACAGTAAATTGTGTCTGACTTGTCTCGTGTCTATTGCAAGGTGTCTAGGATTTGGGAAAGGAAAAAAGGTAAAAGAAATTATGGTTCGGTACCTACCATGGTAACCTATATATAGGAACAGTATGAAAACAATAGAAATAAGTTTCGTCAAACATCCGAGGAGTAGCATCTTCGCGAGTACAATGTTTTCCTTTCCCTTTAGGTATCGCAAGATACTCTCAGCTTTAAAATGGTTTTAGAACACAGTATGACGGTTAATACGATCAGAGAATTATAGAGAATTCGCGGTTTTAAAATCAGTTCGAAACGTCATGTAGCAAGGAGGAAACGGGAGTCCGACGGGCGATGCTCGACGAACAGCATAAGCCTCGGTTAAATTGCCCGCACCGACTTCGAAATTGGGTCGTTGCACGAGAAAATCGACTGCAGATTGAGAGAGGACCTCTTCGCGGTGGATCAACCGCCTGGCCTCCCTCCTTCATCCCTCTATATCCCAGGGTCGTTTCCATCGATGCGAAATTGGGGCCGGTGAATCGTCGGCCAAGAATAGGCAAGCCGAATCGTGGATCGACGATTTCCAGCTTTCATGGATCCCGACAGGTTTTCCCCTCCACGGTACTTAGAAAAGCGGTGGAAAGAACGATTTTGCGTAACAACCGTAGTTCGGTGTCTCTCGCTCCAGTTCCACGCGCCCTTCCCCACGCAAATTGCCCGTGTAGTTTTGGCCTCCTTTGCGTGCCTGATGCGATGATCGTGCCAGCGATTTCTGTAATTGGACCTGCTGGAGGATTTCTTGCCCTGGCCGATGTTTGGAGGTTAAGCATTGCCGATAACTTCAGAGTGTACTTATGGAATTCTCGCATGTCCACTGTTCCTCCTTTGCGGATATTAAACGAACGTCTCATTGTATAATTATTCGTGATAATACAATGAGAAATATAATACGGAGAGGTACTTGAATGTACGAACTGTGTAATTCAACACTATGGTTCAGTGCTATGGGGGTTACCAGTGACCGGTACTGAATGTGTTTCTAGCGCCATGGGGATCACCGGTAACCGGTGAAGCTAAGATTACTAGAAACCCATAATTCGAGTAAATTTCAGTATTTTTAAATTCTTCGACAGTATCATCGTTGCTACAGTGGTGTGAAGAAATAAATGCAACGATAGAACATATAAATTTTATTGATATATATATAACATGTATGCTTAAATATTGGGAACAAATTAAATGGTCAGTATTTAAATCTATTTTCGATCAGTATTTAAACCAACCTTCGGTCAGTATTTTATTACCAAACAGTATAAAAATGCTAAACGGTCAGTATGTATATAAAAGAATAGACAGTACATAATTTAAAATACAAACTTTAAATATTATGCGCTACGAGCAAGTCGTATAAAACTAGCGTGGCATTCAATGTGTTAGCAGTCGAGCGTGTCAGTAGTTTAGAAAGTGTAACGATACTTCCTCGGGTATTGATACTATCTTTGAAACAACCTGTACACGATAAAACAAGAGAAAAAGGAGGAGAGAGAGATAGAGAAGTGAGCCATTATTCCTGGCAGCGGTGCGCGCCGATAAAAGCTCGTTAATTTCTATGCAGCGCGTCGAAATTCTTGGCCGGAAGCAGCCCGCAGGCGGAAAAACCTGGAAAAGCTCCGATTCCGCGTGTTCCATTAACATTTGCCATTCCAGTTGCCCTTTAATCTTCCCTGAAAATAGGGACACGGAACGGTTCCCGGTTCACCGGTTGGCAAGCGGCGCCTCTTTCCGCGTTATTGATCACGCGCGACCTTTTTACAATCAATTGCCGTTCCGGCGTCGGTCGATCGATACCGGTGCCGGTCCTCGAAAAAGCCTCGAGCATTCGCGTGCCAGAAAGGGCCAGAACAGTTCAAATTCAATAAAACCGTGGATCGTATGTCCCTCATCGACGCTGCTCATAAATTCCCGCGAAGAAGCTACAACCTGTTGCTTAATTATAGCTTCTCACGCCTTACCCTTCAACCCTCCCCTTTTCTCTCTTTCTCTCTCTCTCTCTCTCTCTCTTTTTGGCTCTCTTCTCTCTCCCGCTGTCTTCTATTTCCAACTCGATTGGCATGTGTGCTTCGAAAATCGATGCACAGTCCGATATCGACGCTAAAGATTCCTCTTTCATTCGTTTCTCGATGCATCTGGTCCAGCGGTGAAGTTCTGCAGTGTTTCTTTTATAAAGCATAAGCCGAAATTGATCTGGTCCCATTCGAATTTTCAACAATGTCTAGCCAGATCTCGTTTTGTCACTATGGAACTCCCTCTCGTTAGCCTGGACAGGCTTCAGTCGGTTGAATGGTTGGGTTTTTGGTTGAACTAGGGAACAGTGCCAGGAAAAAGTGAAGATTCCGTGGAATAAGTGATATCACAGACAGAGTACAAGTTTCCGCACGAGAGATTTCTTAACGAGGCTCTCGCTACCGCTACTGCGGCCGGTGCAATAACGCGATATTAAAAATTACTGGTAATAAATAAGGCGGAAATTGCCGAGCAGAAGATGGAGGATATTCTAGATGTATTACGGGTCTGCTAGGACTCATAGTAGCTTAAGGCGAAGCTTCTGAGAGAAAAAGAAGAGGAATGACTAATGTGCTTGGTTATATAGATAGGTTGGGTATAAAAAATATCACCTTTCTGTTATATCTTTCTGTATAATCTATATCTGTGATATAGATTACGTGTAGGTAGAGTGTAGTAAGGGGAACAGATCAAAGATTAAACGTACATCAAAGGTAGAAGATACCTTAGGTTCTTAACTTAAGGAAATAAATACATGAAAAACTTTATATGTTATTTTATAGTTTGGGTACATTTAAAAACAGCGTGGAAAAGTGTTCAGGATTTATGCTTAACCTGTACGATGATATTTTTTTTTTTTTTTTTTTTTTTTTTTATCAACGAAGCAACGACCGTAGATTCCATGTTCTCCGGTATCCGACCGTACATCCCTCGGGTGTTACGAGACAGATGCAATGTGTCTACCTATTCCTGAAATAGGAAGGCTGCGCATATGTAGCCGAACGAAGTTGGACGTTGGCAGGGAAAAGTGCCAGGAGGTACTGAAAAGGGAAGGAAATAAGTGTTGTACGTGATGGCGCGGCCCATCGTTGCCAAAAATCAAACTTTCTGGACCGTGCGGCAAACCTTACCTTGTATATACTATATAGCTGGTTGCTTATAAATAAAACGTGGCTGTATTTTGTAACATTATATTTAAACCGTCTTTCAATTGTACATTACCAGCGAAACGAAATATCTCCAATTTTATCCCCACTCTTCGCTTGGTTGATTAATATTTGCCCGAAAGCACGGTCGTATTACAGAGTAAAATCGATCTATTTAATCACATCCTACAGTAGCGTCGTTAAATAAATAAAACGCAAGCGAGGAAACCGAGTGGAATAAAATTTCCGTCCTAACCAAGTTATATATTGGTTAAACGATCAAAATTTCAACGTTTCCTTTTTCTTTTTTTTTTATCTCTGTCTATTACATCGTTATCTCACTAGGATTACAAGATGCACAGGTTTATCATTGAGCATACCGCTTTCTAATTAGCATTTGGAAATCCCCCTTAACGCAGTCTCCATTATTTCGTAGTCTAAGGTCTTCGAGTCTCGCTTAGTCTTGATAATCCCCGTCGCGTTCTAGCCGCAATTACAAGCAACGTCTGCCTCGTTAAATTCAATCCTCACACGCGAGATAAATTCACCTTGTTTATCCACTTGCTCGTTTGTCATCGATTCTCTTGACAGATCGACCGGGCCGGAAGTAGAGGGCAATCTCAGTAGATCGAACACGGCCATCTTGTCCCCTTTCATCTCCCCTCCTTTCTTTGGCGAGAGCTGAGTAAGTAAACCGTGGCTGGCGCGACCTAGCATCATCAGGATTTTATCTAACCGGTAATTTCTTTCCATCGCGGCCGGCGACTGACAATACAGCAAAAAGTCAATTTATTCAGGGCCAGTATGTGTACCCGTGATAAATGTCCCTCCGCTTTTTCATTTTCTTGACCACACGTGTTGCGTCATTTCGTTCTTATTTTTATCACCGTTAAGGTTTAAGTTTAGACACATTCTGGCTGTGTTTCGGCCTCTTACACAACCTATTTTTTTATTGTACACTTTTATCTGTACATAAGTTCCAGTATTATGTGTATCTTGTACATTTGAATATGTAATAAAGAGGTTATGATGATAATAATAATAATATCGTAGGGTCGTTTCTTTCACCATTTCCTTCGATAGTAAACGATACCTTGTGACGGTAACGGGGAAACGTCGATAATAACCATGGAACAAATCAAACCGGCGAATCTAATTTTCGCCCAAAGGACACGCCAGAAATTGGACCTTGTAGAATGGTGGTCCTTTCTTATTAATCTCATTGTCGAAGTTTCACCGATGGGTCCCCCGGCCCTTCCCTCCTCGATAATCCAATAGTGCCCCGTTCAATATCACGTTACACCGTCGAAATTGAAAAATACGCCGGCTCATTGGGATTTTTAAATTCCAAGAATTCCAACCTTGCCTTTTTACGACCGGGTCAAAACGGTTTCAATTACATTTTACGGTTCGACGCCGACCAACCGTACGTCGGGTATTAACCGTATCGGGTATTAGCACCCCGACAAATTCAATTTACTACTCCTCGTTCAAATTCCCCCAGCGTGTTCCACCTTTCCCGAGACCGAAATGTCGCCCCGTCATCGCTGTATCGTCGTACACCGCTTCCATGATCGAAATAACCAAGCAAACTTACACGTGTGTACCACGAAGTTGGTTAGAAGTACAGTAATATACAGTTAATTATCGTTGGGTCGAAGCTGGGCTGAGACATTTAAGTTTGTACTACTGTACACTAGCCAATTTATGTTCCAGCACATTCATCACTATTTCCTGACTAGCCAGTATTCACCCTATTTTCAATCTCCAGGTTTCCCAACAATTTATACCCGCCCACGTAAACATATCTCGATCGTACCTACAAAACAAACACATGTATTACCAGACATGTCTATCAGAAACAGGATAAGAGCGGACCGCCACGGCCTGGCATCATCAGGATCTTATCTGCCGTCGGTAATCTCGTTTTATCGGTCCCATATCCCGGTTCCATGCACGCGTCATACATCACCGCGCCACCACATATAGTATAACGAAGCTCTGACGTTTAGCTTTTTGCGAGAGCGTCAGCGGGAACAGCCGTATGTGTGGCGCCGTGCTTCGATCCACGCCAGGAGTCTCCATTATATATTTCTTTCTTCCTTCTTTTTTTTCCCTCTTCCATTCTCTTTCTCCGTCTCCCCTCTATTCTCCACTTTTCCACTCTTCCCTCAGCCGCCTGTGTTTCGTCCCTGGTACCTCGTCGAATTCACAGGCCTCGTCCTCTCGTGCGGAAAAGAGAGTCGAGCCAGGGAACGGCACGTGAACGAAGAATACCACGCGATTGTTAGGCGTCCCCGATTAATCTACGACTTCTTTTCCTTCCGCCGTACCTCCTCCACCCATTCCACTTGTCGGCCATGGTAGTCGTCGTCCTCTATGTCGGTGTAATGGTGCTTCTCGTCTCTCCTGTGCTAGTGATTGCGACGACACAAAGCACAGACGAGCTGCTACGAAGACAGTTACTAGTAGATATAGTTAAGTGGGCGAATGTGAGTATCATAGGACAGAGACTATAGCTTGCCTTCTTTTCTTTTCTTTCTCGTCCTCCCCGGGCAGATGGTAATCAAAGTACCATCGCGTATAACCTAGCTCGAGGAAATATACCGGAACGACGGATTAATTAGCTGAGTCGCGACGATTACGATCGGTAGAATGATGAAGATACGCCGGATAAACGATTTTTATTAATTCTACGTGAACATGGCTATTTTAACTGCACTATTAGGAGCATATACCTGCCGGCCAAAGCTCCGTCGAATTTTTTCGTGTGCCAACGTACTCGTAGCCCCACGCTTTGCGGTTGGAAAAAAAAAAGAAAAGAAGAGGGGAGGGAAAAAAACAGAGGAGCAGAGGAACACACCGGTAGGAACATTTTAATCAGGATGGAACAATTTCCGGGCCTGCAAGTTTTGCGCTGGATGACGTGCACGTTGCTCTTTCTCATTTTTTTTTTCGAGTGCTCTTTCTGAAAATTTTGTAGTAGCAAAAGCTTGACAAATTGAGGAACGTTGAGAGAGAGAGAGAACGAGAAAGATAGTTCATAGTACAAAGGCAAAAATTTGTGCCCCTCCAGTATGTGTGTATATATGTACATTTCTCGGGAGAACAAAAAAAAAAAACAGGAAAAAACGAGGAATGTTAATCATCCCTGGTTTCTATGGCAAATGGAAACTGAAGTCGAAAAGTGACGTGTAAAAACTGCAGTTATTCCTCTGCCAGGGCGGTACTAATTAATTACGAACGAAATGGTCGAGTTTCTACTTAATTGCTCGTTCCCCGTGCAATTATTTTTTCGCTTTTCTCTTTGTCCTTTGTACGTTTACCGATCAAGTTGAATTTTCCCGCCAAAGAGAAAGAATCAACCGCGGATTAGTCACTGCCGGTTAGACGGGGAAAATGGATTCCACAGGATTTCCGGTGTTTTTGCACAACAACCGCAGGAAACGAGAAATGAAATTTATGTCACCGATGCTTTACACACTGGTCCTATTTTTACATTTCAATTAAAATTTCAACACAGGATACGTTTGATGAATGGTGCACTATCACATCTATCAATTCACCATACAGCACAATTCGAAGCTTCTTTTCACGTTTCAATCTTCTTTTATCATTTCGTAAAGAGTCTAGGAAATTCACCTGAAAGTTGTACAGGATATTAATACGCGAATGGTGCATTTATTCGACGAAATTGTTTATCTGGAAGTTGATCGAGGCCCCGGTGGAATTTATAGCCATTCCTGACACACTTCAAATAAACGTCACTCAAAAAATCGATACACAATCACAAAACACCGTTGCAAAATTTTCACCCGCGACAATATCCATCGATAATAACTGTGTCGCGTCTGTGGCGTCAAATGCGTTTCTAATGTCCGTCGATAATGTATTCGAGTGATCGATTCTCAATCGGTCGATAAAAATGTTTCGATTATATCCAGTCTATTTTCAGTCCATTTCTCCTTGACTCGATATATCGAATCTTAAACGTATAAAAATACATTTCACTTATTTACGTAACAAAGTCTACTGAAAATTGTTTTATTATATTTCAGGAAATAAGAGTAATCGACGAAAAACAACTAGTGCCGTCAAGTTGGCGATAATTTCACAGTGCAAATGGTTAAAGTAACACTTTTTCAAACGAAATATATTACAAAGAATTCTAAATAATTAAAATAAAAATTGACCTATGTACCTCTTTTGTGTTTCGCCCTATTCCTTCATCACGAAATGCTTTTCCGCCCGGAGAACTAAGATTCGCGTATATACATTTCTCTCGTCTCCTAATCTACAAACCGTCTCGCAGTCGGCGGATGCAAAAAGCAGCGGCGAAGTATTCTTAGGTAAAAGGGAAATTAGCCAATCCAAGAAGGGACTCGTTCCCGCACAAGACATTATCTCGGCTACAAAGAGGTTGACAAAGCGCGACCGTTCGCGGATGAAAAATTTCTAGACCATCCCTCATAATCAAGGACATGACTAATGGACTCCAGGCGACTCTGTGTGTTCCACACATACACATACACAGTTAGATGAAAATGCATAGTGCACGCTTGGCCCCGGGGCTACGTGTCTCTTTTACCGACCGAAGTCAATAGTTCTCGCTATTTCGCGAGTTGGGTGCCAGAGGGGAGGAGGCGTGTAACTTTAGCTAACTGCTCGTGAATATTACAGGACGGATTCGCGAATATCGTGGATCAATAATACTTATTCCAGGTTCCGGTGGTGCAGATAATTAAAACGGGAACGGTGACCTGGCGTCGACCGGGGATCGTTGTCCGATAATCTCGAATTCTCGTTTATTTGAGGAATTATTATTAATGCAATACGATAGAGTAGAGAAGGAACGTGTGAGAGGGATGGAAAATGGAAGATAATGGGGAAAACCGGTTACGGATATACAGTTTTAACTCTGACAAGCTTTTCAACGATTTAACCACTGGAAACACTCGAACATTTTCGAATATTACCCGGATTCAAGATTGTTTGAGAATCTTGGAAAAAATCTTGAAACATCGGTGGTCCTTGAGCGCGTTGAGAACGTCTGAAATATGCAGCAGGTGAGTGCAGACAAGAGAAAGAGAAGGAGAAGGGACACAAGGTGTAGTAGAAAGAGATGGACTGATAAGAGATTTAGAAGGGGCGGAATAAGAAGCGAGAAAGAAAGGAGAACAGTTAGAAGGAGCCGGCCGGAGTAGCAGTTGATTAACTTTTCACTTCGCGTATTGCTTTGAAAGAGCCGCTGCGATTTCACGTCAGTTAGGTTGCTTTCGAAAAGTTGCGTTCGAAATATCGTTCGATCAATACACGGCCAACTTCACTCCGGGCTTGATTTATCGCAAACAATATTATATGTTTTTAAAACTTTCTCCGTGCCGTTTTTAACTCTGTACGCGCATTTTCTGTATCAGGAATGTTTTTCCTGTACGTGAAAAAAGGAGATTTGTGTAATTCACGCGCTTTTATTTTTACGTTCTGCTAATTTAAAAGCTCGGATTACTGTACGAACCGTCCCTCACAGCCATTTCCCACCGTGGCTAGAACAGTTCGAAAAATGTCTCGCTTAAACGTATATAGGACGTGAAATAATCAAGAGTTTTATTTTTTTTTATTTGCCTCTCTCTCTCTCTCTCTCTCTCTCTTTCTCTTGTATCAGTTAAGAGGAGAATATCATAATCCGCGTAGAAAAAGTGTAATGAAAAATACAGAAGCGGAAAGCGTAAGTCTGTGTCGGTGAATACCGCGATCTCGGATTTATGCAATATTCAAAATCTGTTTTTCAAGTTGCTTGAAATACAACGAGAGCAGCGGCGTGTGCCGAACTCGTCCGGAATTATACATACACATGTCCCTCTATCGGTGGTGTTTGTTCCGTGGTGAAATAAAAATATAAAAAGGGCGCGGTTAAAGGAAGGAAGAAAGAGAGAGGGGGTAGAGAAAGAGGAAGACAGAGACAGCGAAACATTACACGTACATATCTTCCTCGATGAATGCGAACGAGAGAATTCAGAAACGCGAAATAATCCTCTGTTTTATGAATCCGTGCAACACGCGCGCGCGCAGATACGTGTACGTGGGCTGGCGAAGTTAACGAAGAGCTTGTAGGCGAACAAAAGCCCGTTGTTATCCGGGGAAAGGGTAATTGTTCGATCCGGCTGGCAACATCAAATTTCTGTTTGCTAAAATCTGTAGCCATTTAGCTGCCGAATCCTCCCTATCACTATTATCCTCCGCGGATAAATATGAAATGCGTAACACGAGAGAATTGCGTCGTAGAATAATGAAATGATTAATTCCTCTCGAGGCGTGCTTCTTTCAACGAATACGCTTACCTATGGTACACCGATGACATGCCCAGACTGTAAGGGCACGGTAGAAGAGGATCAGGTGACGGGTGGAATCATTTTTAAGCGATCTAATTCTTTCGCGTTTCCTTTACGGGATGAACAATGATTTATCACTGTCGTAAATTTTTCAAGAGGATCACACAGTAGAAAGGGAAGCCCGCGAACGAAGCGGAATAAAAGGAGAGGAGGAGGTAGCATGGAGATAAAGAAAGAAAAATAGAAACTGAAACGAGAGTTGGTGTGGAGGGGATGGGGTCGAGAAACGGGTGGCAACATACAACGGGAAATGTAGAGCAGAAAATGAAAAACTTCGAGGTGAGAATAAAAACGAAAAAAAAAGAAAGAAAGAAAGAAGAAAAAGTGGAAATATAGATAAATGGGCGGATAGACGTAAATGGACGGATAGATCGACAACTGGATAAGCAGATAGACAAGCGGATAAACTTTTTATTTTAGCAACAGAGATTAAAGGTTCGTAGGAACGGAGACTAAAAAATAGGAGGAGGAGGAGGAGGAGTTAGGAAGTGAGGTAGAGAATAGATGCGAGAGAATGAGGAAGAAATTGTCGAGAGGAGTACTGCTAATATCCTGGGGGCGGTCGTGGGATAGGGTGCACCTGCGCGTATGACAGATACGCCCCTGGCATAAAGGCGACATTTAGGTCACCGGCTTTTACCGCGGCAGGCTACACATGCAGACAGGCCTTACCAATGATCGTTTTCACTACTAGCGCCAGCGATGCCCTCTCTTGCGAAAAAATTTCACCTATCGTTCTGGGGGCCATTTATCGTGATTACTTCGCTAACCGAACAGCTTGTTTGACTAGTGAAATCGATTTATTCAAACTATTCTCATTGATCTTTCACGTTTCTTCTGAAATTTTACTAATAATTCAATAGATCCGATTTCGTCGTTCGTTACCAATGAATCAAGTATCGGAAGGTAAATTACGAGGCATTTTAACCTTTCGTGACTGTGTTTCCACTTTTTTTCTTTTTCTTTTTCTTTATTTTTCTTTTACGACATAACTTGCACATTGTATTTATCGTCGCGCATGCAACGTAATTCGTTCTGATTATATCGTTCTTATGGTCGACATAGTTACACAGCCGTACTAGAACACGGAGTTCCGTTTTGTAAAGGGTACAATGGCGTCGAGCTCGAATAGCAAGAAATTATAACGTCAATCAGTTATATCTAACTCTAATATATTTAGCCAAACTGTGTGACGTTTATGCACCCGTAATGCAGGGCACTTTAAGCATAGCGAATGTGAACGGAAAACACCCTCTCTCTTCCACTCTCTAGCGGAATATAGGTTGGCCATTATATATATTTATCCATTCGATACCTATAGCCCAATTATCGAGCACTTTGCTATGGAATAAATTACAGAAGGATAAATTGCATAAATATCATTCGGGAATTCGGGCTATTTTCTTCTTACCCACTATCTTTTTTCTTTTTTCTTTTTTCTTTTTTTTTTTTTCATCGATAGCTTTCTATGTCGAGCTTGAATAATGTATTTATAAAAGAAAGATTTATAGACAAGACACGTAATGCAAACGGGTCAACGGTATACAAGCTTTAAAATGCAAAAATGCCTACTTTCAGCGGATATTAAAGCTAGTGGAATCAGCCAGGATCAAGATGACCCGAAAAAATTAATCCTTATCGTTAATGTCACCTCTCAGTCTGAAAACATCTGCCTTTTCTTAAAAAGTTCCCCGCGTTAAAACTACAGCCATTCACGTTTTCTCGACAGTGGTTTAATTATCGCGTGGGTGTATGTTACATACGTTTCCCAACGAGATTAATATTTAATTACGATGATACCGAAAAATAACTATTAAAAAGATTAATAATAAGTTAATTTCAAATGTAAAATAAAAAATAAATAAATTTATTGATATGAAATTTAAAATTAGACTTAATAATATAATTACAGTTAAATTAATATACCCGATAATATTAATTTCATATTTTATATTTATTATAATTAATCGAAAAATTCAAAAAGTTAATAAAATTAAGCTACGAGAAGAAATATTTATTCTTAAGTTATTAAAAATTAATCATCAGTTTAAAAAACTTAAGTTTGTTAATATTAAGAATGATAAGAGGAAAATTCTATTCCTTGAAAAATATAAATTATAATATATTATTATAAATACATTTATTAAAATGAATTCAAACATAAATTTATAATATTAATATTTTGATGACCAGAATTAAAATTTATTCTAAATAGTGTAAAGATAGGCTTAAACTGACCTATCAACTGAAAATCTCTGAAATATAAAAAAAAAAAAGAAAAAGAGTATATAAGCAAGATTGTAATTCCAATTCTCGTACGATTTGATACGAAGCAAGTTCATTTACATGATCTAATAAAACTAGATGAAATCAGACTGCACCTGTTTAACTGCTTGCATTATTCCGTCATCTGGCGACGAGTTTATCAAGCGACAATAATTTGACAACGGTAAACGTGCCCCCAGACAGGGGCGTGGTAAGTAACAATAGGAAAATTATCGTCCTGACACCAATTTCTATCCTGACAAAGCTTTGCCGGGTAACATCGGCGTATTCTGAAGATCCGTAAGCTCGAGACACTTCCGGGAGAAGGTAACGACTGTTCCGTATCTACACGACGTTAACTGTTCGCCGTACGAGTTGCCGCTTCGAGAAGTGTTACTCGTCAAACGAACATAACCAACCTCCGAATGCAGTAACACAGGATATCGTCGATTCGTTCTTAAACAGGAAACCCGAGTTTAAGTCCTCAGAAAACTTTACGGGAATACGACGAAGAAAAAGCTGACGTCTTAATCGTAGAGAGTGGGTCCGTTTTTCGAAACTGGTTTGCACGTTTTAACGGGAACTCGCGTAATCAAGCGATACATACCGTTATCGATTAACCCGTGGATAGTTGGACAAAGCGAATTTCGATATCTGAAATGTCCCCCGGACGAGAATTGTGAAAAATGAACTCCTGGGTGAGAAATAAAAATACACAGACCCAGTTTGCAAACGGAACGTAATGGTGGCCATTTGGATATTAAACGGAATATGAATTTGTCGATCGTTCAAATTCCACTCGATTGATTAGAGTAGTTCTACGATTGAAATATTTGACATCGAATATTGGTACGGTGATTCTATTTTTTTCTTTTTTTTTTTTCTTCCTTCGTATTAAATCACTTCGATAAATACTGTGTGTTTCGTTTGAACTGAACGAGCAATATTGCGCCACGATCGAGGTAGACACCACCTGATGGATTTTAATGCAGATTTCCATGTAAATGAAAGTTTCCACACGTTCGGACGTATTTTCTTACAGAGAATTATCGCCGGATGCAATTTACACGCAGGAAAATGATATTCGCGTTTCTATTCATTTGGTCGCAAACATGGAAACGGCGTATTTTCCTATGTGAAATGAGGACTTCAAATCAACTGTATACAGAAGAAAGAAACATAATCATCGAAGGCTAGTGAATATTCAAAACGACGCAGAATAGAAACATTTTCACCAGAGAGGAGATATTACGTTGGAAGTGTAACATTGCGACAAGGAGACGTAAAGGCGTGTACGCATCGTTTTTAACAGTATGGACGCCTATCGGAAAATGTCGACACGATAGAAAAGAGAGTATCGAGGATAATGGTACGGGCGTGTATCTATCTCTGCGATAAGTTGTTGCTGAATCAGTTGTACTATAGTGAGATCAATTCCGCTGAGAAATAAAGCAAAACGAAAGTATCCGCTGTTTTTATTTTTCTTTCGAAAAAATCGGTCGTGATTTTCAACTGCAATTTCGATCGATCGAAGCAAACGCCCTTTTTCCCTCTTGGTCTATCTTTTTTTTTCCTTCTCTTTTTTTTTATTTTCCTTTAAACGTACCAGTGAAGTGCGAATAAATATCGGAATTTCTGGTCGTCAGGGTAGACTTGGCGTTTCGTTTCGACTATGATCGGTTACGATCGAGCGCGAATCATCCCCGCGGGAATCGTTTCATAACAGCGGCACTCCTGTAGCCGGAGAACCGCTGACACGCTAAATAAAAAATCAGCGTAGAAAACTCGATGGTACACGAGATCGATCTGTTACGAACGAAAAGTAAAGAAAATACCTAACTGTAGCTGACGCTATCTTCATTTTTTCGTTTTTTTTGTTTTTTTCGTTACAGAGTACGTGGATTAACAAATTAACAAACGTAGTGGAATCGAGTGGATCGAGTCACTTTCAATCGACGATCATGCCTCTCTCTATCTCGCACCCGCTTCGACGACGCATTCTTTGTTTTTTTTTTTGTTTTTATATTCCGAAACGCCAGGAACAATCGTGCCACGTTCGTTTTTCCAATTTGCCATAAATTTTCGAAAGAGATGGAACGCGATAGGGGAAGAGAGGAGAGGGGAGAAAGGAACAGAATTATCCAGCTTTTTGTCAATACGCTCATCGGACATTATTCAGGACTCCCTTTGAAAAGACACCAACCGAATCAACAATGATAAATTCGAAGCGTAACGCGAATAATCGCACGAACGGACAAAAAGCGGGCCGAGACAAAAGCTGGATAGAACGCGTGAGAAAAATCACGATGGCCTCTCTTCTTCCTCCTCTTCCACCGGAAAACTGGCTCACAGGAGCAGGGGAATTAACGCGGAAATTTAGTGGCCAACTGTCACGTGTCCGGTCGTTGTTAAATCTACTTATGTGTAATGTCGTTAAATCGGCGAAATCGGTACTGTACGCGCGTTTTCTTTCACTCTGTACGGTTTGAACGTGCTGTAACGTTCGACCTGTTTTACACGTGCTAATTGTAATCATTTCCTGACTTCTGTACGTGCTTTAAAAACGTTGGAATAACCTGTACGCAAAGTTCAATCGTATGGTCGGGGAAATTTATAAAAACCACGGGGACAAAAACGACTAGATGGACGAGTGTATTTACACACTTCGTATTTACTGTGCAGCGTTAGGGCGAGAGGGCGCATGGGTTGTGGCACTGTGTCAACAACTGTCGCACATAACCTCAAAACGAAACGATTTTTGTTTCTGTCTATTTCTTTTTTTACACTGTCAATGGCTCGTTCGATTGGTGCCGGTGAATCAATACCCCCCATTGTTTCTATGTATTGTATGTTCCAGGTTCACCGTATTTTTTTTCTTGTTAATTATCAAACGTTATAAAAAATTCCGTTGTTTCTCTGTACGAACGAGAAGAATGTGTCCCAACTGTGGATAGATACGCGGAAGAATATTTCACATCCGTGCAATAGTTCTCCATCTTATCAGAACTTCGTTCTTCTCTTCTCAGAAATGCCATTTGTCGGTCAAGTTTGCAGTTATAACTCCGGAACACGCTAAAGCGTAACAGGCTTTTCCATATGGTACACAATGACGATGGTATAGCGAAAACTGTTAGCAGATATGTTCTCCCCGAGTATAGAGCACCATGGACCCAGTACTGGCATCCTCGAGCGTGGAGAACACCAGTATTACCGTTTCATGGAGATTGGCAATTCGCGCGGCTGGCGGAACTTCGAAATTATTTAATTAGAAATTCTTGTTGCTTGGAATTTTACATGTAGCCCCTGGTGGCGTAAGTACGCAGGCTAAATATGTACTTTGCGCTAAGCGGCCACGGATTTGACTACTTCAAGACCCACCGCCCTGGCCCCGCTACTTTACCCCCGGTTCGAAGAATTCAAAGCTCGGGCGGTAGCGTTTCGCGCAATTAAAAAGTTTTCCGCCTCTGCTGCGTTCGCTGTGCCTAATTCGTACGCAAGGTCCTGCAAATCTGCAGATGATTATGACCTTTTCATAAAACGAACTCCTCTGTTTGTAATATATTAAATACTCGATCATACGAACATGCTCGTCAGAGGAAATGTGTTTTACGCGAGGAGAGATGAGGAATTTTTTGTTACGGGAGAACTTACGCAGTTAATGCAAAAAAAAGAATTTTAGTCCTCTATGAAGGTAACGATAGTTTTACGATATTAATGAATTGTTCTTCGACACTACGCGACCCGTAACTAAGCGTAAACGCTAGATCAGCGTGAAGATCACGGAAGGTTGACTGATTGATTGATTAATTTCATCGATCGATCGATCTTCTGACTTGCCTGATCGATCCTTATGTACTTTCTGGACTTTCTGTCGCAATTTGATGCAGCTATCCGAGATCGATTGCAATCCCTGATTTCTGGATTCTTCGGTCCTTCTCGTAAGAATATATAATATGTATATAACGAAATATATGTAATATATAGAAACATTGTAGCTGGTAGGCAAACAATTAATGAATGTATGTATATAAACACGTTCGTTCGTTTATTTTTGTGCTTCGTGTACGGGATGAAAGGTATCTGATGATAGATGTCTGACCAGTCGCTGATTTGTTCTACTTATACTACTTGAATTTAAACAGCTGCGCAACGTTATTTACAGGCTGTGTATGAGGTGATTCGTTATTAATGTACGAGAGATTATAGTTCAAGTTTCTGATTATACTTATAATTAGCAACACGCGATCAACTTCACAGCAGTATGACGTTCTAAACGTGTGATTTTCCCCTCGTTTAAACCAGAAAGGCGGCATTTACCGACCAATTTGCCCGGAAGATATTTTCAAACGGCACGGAAGAAAATCTAACCCGTTGTTCAGGAATTTTAAAGGCACAATGGAATCTATCGGTGGCTCGTTATTATCTCACTATGATGAGATTCAATCGAGCCTCTCTCTTTGTACTTTTATTCTACCATACTGCAACGTTGGAGTCCAACTTTGGTTTCGTTCGATATAGTTCATAATCTTCTTCAATTTTACTTCAACAGTTACGTAAACAAGCGAGAATATATAAATTCAGGGCTTTAGAGGCTCGATGGTAATCCGCCAAGTTTCTTATTTACTACGTGAAAATTGGAAGACGATATAGAGGGAGCGTCGAGTAGAAGAAACAGCGACGAGGGAAATTGGCCGATTTCCGGCGCAGGACATCGACCACCATTGGAGAAATTAGATTAGCAAATTACTGAGCGCCGCGGTCTGATATATGAGTACCGACTCCTCTCTCTCTCTCATTCTCTTTCGCCTCACTTTTACAATTTCAACTCCATTCGATTTCTATCCGTTCGAAATTGTAATTGTAATAATTCCACGAGCGAGTACGTGTAATACCCTGGAGAGGAGCTGTGTTCCGCGGCGTATAATTCTATTTGCGTGAAACAATTTTGCCCGATGGAATGAAAATTCGCGCGTAACTTAAGGGAATCCTGTTAACGAAAAAGTGGCGTCCATTATTGATCAATTTTCCAAATGAAATTTACGTTCTTCCACGGATCCATTGTTACACACTTCAGATCGAACTTTCTGATACCGCAATTTATACGTGTCCACTATTCTTTTTTTTCTCTTCTTCTTTTTCTTCCGAAATTGCATTTGCTGTTTGGAAAGGTTGTCAGAGAAATATACTCCCCTGCGCACAGTGCACACGTGTACTTGGCTGCAGTTTGTTTGGACCTGTTCCATCCAAACAGCCGCGCACACATGTCAATATGAAACGGTACATGTTCACGTGAACGTATACGTGTATGTAGAGGTTCCCAGAGGTGCAGCACCGGAGTCGGTTTACCTCGAGTCTCTTATCAACCTAGAGGAAGGCAAAACACCGTGAGAGGATACATATGTTCCGTGCAAGCGGCCTGGTAATCGATCATGGAAATCCCGTAAAAAGTACGCGGCTGGGATATGTGTCTAGGCCATCGGTCTCCGAGTGTCAAACGAGAATTAATAGTTCGCTGGAGAGTAATGTACAATGATGTACTAGGCCGGCTGGTACACGATGAATAAAGATGAGAGTCCGTTGGACGAATCGCTTCATCGACGTTGAAGAAACAAAGGACAAAAAGAAGGTGGTATATATACATACGTATATATATATAATGTGTATACAGGGTGTCTCATAATTCCTGTAACACCCGGAAGTGAGAAGTTGCTGAGGTAACTCTGAATAATTTTTTCCTTTAGCAAAATGTTGCTTGAAGCTTCGTTTTTGAATTATTAACGAAAAAGTAAGTAATAAAACACTTTATTTCTTTCGGATAACGAATAATTCCATATTATTTTAATGGCGATTGAGAGCCGCGCTCTACGGGCGCTCTGATTGGCCAGTGCTTTTCGTTAACAATTCAAAAACGAAGCTTCAACCAACATTTTGACAAAGGAAAAGTTGTTCAGAGTCAGCTTAGCAACCCCTCGTTTCCGGAAGTTACATAGAGTTATGAGACACCTTGTATATATATATATATATATATATATATATAAGAGGAGGAATAAGCGTGTCGCTAGAAAAAGAGTAGAAAAAGAAATTAATAATCGGGGCGGGTCACACGATGGCTGTGGCCGTGATGGCGGTGGCGACGGTAGTGACGAGGAGGAGGGTGGTGGAAAATTTAACCTGACCTTTTTGAAATTCTAATTTCGTTGAAAGCACTTCGAAGCAAGCGGATTTTCATTTTTTTCTCTACCGCTCCACCTCGTCCACGTGACCCTTCTTCTTTTTCTTTCCTTTCTACACCCTGTTTTCTCCTTTTTATTCTGTTCTACAGGGTTCTTCCTCTATTTTTTCTCTTCTCTTTTTTGTTTTTTTCTTTTTTTTATTCACTCTCTGTGTTTTGTGGAGGATGGTAGTGGGTAGACGCGAAAGGCGGAAATAAACGCTTTGACGAGCACCGATGGGCTCCTCCGTTAAAAAGATTAATGAGGAGAGATCGTTTCCGGGACTTCAATTTTATTAAAGGCGGTTCAAAGGGAATCCCTCGATACGGTGTATCCCTTCGTCTTCCTCTTTCAGAGGATTTAAAGCTGAGCGGTGTAGGATGATGTAAAGCGAGGAGGGATGGTAAAAAAGGAAGAAAAAAAAAAGGATAATCCAGACTGTGGTATGTATCAACAACGATAAAAAAAAAAAAAGGAAACTGCTGCGGTATTATGAATGGAACACCGTGTAGACAATAGGTGTATAGTCTCGTCGTATGGAAAACGTCGCGTCCTTTGAAAATGAACCGAGAAGTACACGGCTATTGACGATTCCTATGAAAAGACTATCTTTAACACTTAACTACTATCATTTCCCATTAATTTTCACATCCTTGGCTGTCGATGCTTCAAAAACTGTTGCGATACTTATAATTTATTGAAGTTTACTGTCACTTATTCTGATATGTTTAAACAATACGAGATTTAAACAATGACGAGATATAAGTAGACGGTACTTCGTGAAAGATTAATAAAATCGCTATTGGAATTAATGAACAGACGGTTACGAGCCAACGTATATCCCATAAAGTTGAGTGACCATAAAAACTGCCGGTTTATCGCGTTCCCCACAATTATCTGACTTTTCTTCTCCTGATTACCATTCTCTTAAATCGTTCAGTTAACTTAAGTCGTTTAAGACACTTCAGAGACGAGGAAGAAGCTACTTTAAATGCGTTAAAAAGCTTTCACGATCGTGACTAAGCCATTCGAAGCATAACAACCCGTTAACAGTTCAGTATGTTACAATGAAAAGTGTACCACGATACATAAGTAGAAATATCTAACAGAATACACTTGGGAATATATGCCTTGTACATTTCAGGTTTCGCTCGATGATTCCGTACGTACACAGTTCTCTTTTGCAATGCTGTAAAATAATATATTACAGGGAAACTCTTCGTGCTGTGATACAGAAGAAAATCTCAACTGTAGAGCAACGAAACGTGAACTCGACAACAACGAAACGATAAATAACAGGGAATCACGATGGCTCCTCGATCGAGTACACTGCCTTCCTCTACAAATTGTCTCCATTCTGAAGCATCGTGGAACACGTCAATCGGCGCGAAACTTAAAGATAGAGATACTGAAACCGATACGAAGACAGAGACAGAGCGATACAAAACGCGCCTGCGGCGGCGGACCGTGAAGTTCCTAACAATTCCCATTTTATACTCTCTAGATTCCGCTGTGTCGCCGTTTCTTTTCCGCCCAGACGCTCTGTGTACGTAATTCCCGTACCCGCGATAGCTCCTTTGTCCCTGTTCGTGTATCCTGGCCACAAAGCCAGGCTACCTTTCGCTTTGATCGCGACGCATCCTCTCCTCCAGTTCGGCAACTTCCTCAGGCTTCTTCTCGTCCCTCTTTCTTTTGCATCACAGGGGAAGGCTGACTCTGGCAATGTGGAAATTTTCGGGTCTGGAGTAGGTTATTTAAGGAGTCTACACTGTGTAACCTGTGGCATAAATTAGACATCCTTTTTTGCAATTTTTTTCCATTTCTCTTTTTTTCTTTTTTTCTTCTCTCGTGAAATATCCTTCCCCTTCGGTTGTGTATCATATTTATAGTACATAACCTCCAAGATTTTGTACCTCATTTCCATTGATATTCAGGCGACACGGATGGAAAGTCCGTGAAAAAAAGGAGGAGGATAACGAGGGATACAGGAACTGGGGTGTGGGAATTAATAAGCGATCCCGGTTCGAAAACTTTCTAGTCCTTTAAGAACGTCCCACCGACACGGTAAGGGGACGGCCCCTGTGTTTCCCTACCCGATGTCCATTATACAAAGCTGCCTCGAAAACTTGAGGGTGAACTACCCAAAAAAAAAAAAGAAAAAGAAACAAAAATGTAGGAGAAATAACAATCTACAAAAAGAGAGAAAGAAAAAAAGAAATACACAGTGAAGAAGGAAAGAAAGGAGAAAGAGGGGGTAAAAAAAAAAAAGAAATGGAGTGGCAAGTTTCCATCTCTTTCGCTCGCCCCGTGAAGATTTACGCCTAGCCGTCTGTAATTTAATACAGGATACTTCGCCAGAGTTCTTTCGAGAGTTACCTGTTCTGTTCGCGCGGCCCGCGGAACGTGAGCTGACTTTCTGTCCCGGCATATCGCGAGGAAAAGAAATGTCGAGAAGAGAGGGAGGGGGAAAAAAAAAGGAAAAGAGAGGGGCAAAGGAGAAAAAGAAAGTAACCTGGCACGAGAAAGGCGTGAAAGAGAAGCCAGGTTGTCGCGCGGTGTCGTTATTCACCGAGCCGGCTCGAACATCTAATTACGATGAAAGAGGCTGTCCACGTAGCTCTGGGCCACGATGAAAAATTCAATATGAAACTGTAATCGGGAGCTCTGTCTCTTTCTCCACCGGGATTATTATCGGCGACCTGGTCGGGCGTGATTTATAGCCGGAGCCACGCGTAACATCGGCTGAATAATTTCCTCGATCGAGCCTGGCCTCGAAGGTGTACGATACTTTCCCATTCTCATCGATCTCCAAGTGTCAAACTGGCATTAGAATCGGCTGAGTGGCGTACGGTGTCTTATCGAGTTTTCATCGTCCGGGAACTGTAATGTTAACGGATTGAACTCGAAGACATTTTCTCCCTTTTATGTAAGATTTCTTATAGACGAACAGATACAATTATTTACAGTTTCATTTAACCCTTTTTTGAGATATACGACGATATATAGTTGCGTATGCGATGGCACATTACTATTAATACTGAGTAAATTATTTTTGTGAGTAATAGTAAGTAAATATTACACATTTTCAATAGCTGGATAACTATAAATGTTTATAATAATACTAGAATGTTAGTCCACTGACGTTATACTTGCCACAACGAATTACTTGTTTCGAAACAGGTAATACTCCTGATACTTGCTGCACATCATGGGATTATTATTTAGTTGTATGCTTTGCAAGGGTAAATCAAGAGTTATATGCGAGAAATATCACATAAATTTATGTTACTATGTTAAAAAAAAAAATTGTTTTCGTGATTTTTATGCAAAGTAAGGTTATTATATGTGATAAAGACTCGCACGGAGAATTTTTTGCTTTTTTGTTTTATTTCATTGATTTTGTACCTGCATCTGTATAAAGATCCCATACAGGAACAGTCATAAAATGCAATAAATAACATTTTCTAATAAAATTGTACTATTTATTTCATGACCACGTTCATTTTTAAGTAGACTAACAGCCATATATATTTTTCTGAACTCGTCGTAAAAATTCATGCAATAGAGGGTTAAACGAATCGATACAACGAAAACAGTTTCAACTCTGTAACGTAATTTTTGTTTACGGTCTTAAGATACTATATCCTAAAAGTGACATATCGTCGAATACTTCTTTTTCGTACGAGAGATAAAAAGGATCTTGAACGAGTCTCTATTTAAATACACCACTCTAATGACGCTCTTAATTGCAGAGACGACACGAATTCTCAGCCGAAGACATTGCACAAGGAGAATCAAAGGAGATAGATGGAAAGGTTCCCTCGCAGCCTACAGAAGTCTGCTAGTCCAATAAAACAAATCCTCGATCAAATCCCGCATCCGGTTGCCCGGGTAAGATTCTTTCGGCCGCGCTAATGATCCCCGAATCTTCACAAAAGACTCGTTCTCCCGTACGACGCTCGTTTATCTCGCTGCAACATCTTCAAGACGAGAGAGCGAGAGGGTGAATTAAAATCTACCTCTTCGTTTTCTTCTTCTTCTTCTTTTTTTTTTTTTTTTATTCTTCACAGGGAACTTCGTTAGCATAACAACGATCCGCGAAGGACACGTGGACGTTCAACAGAATGGAAAAACGAGGAGGAAGAGGATAGGCAGTGGAAAACGAAGCTGGAGTCGCGACGATAACGTCACGGGAATTTTCACGTCGCGGCTCTTAATAAAACTTACGAAACGCACGAAACGTAATAAACGAGCGACGTGTATAGGTTGTGATACAACGCGGCCAGGCGACTGACCTACTTTTTCCAAGATGTATGAATATTAGTTTAACGAACTCTCGCCACGACGGAAGATACCTGAAGCCTGGCTGGTTTTCCTCCTCTCATTTTGCCTGTATCGCGACACGCCTACCTTGCACGAATTTTTCTTTTCTGTTTTTTTTTTCCTTTTTCAGTCTTTTTGCCCCCGTTAAACGAACCACCTCTAATCCCCGGTCCTGGTAATCAACCGCTTTATTTTCGCAACTTACGCTAACACTTTTGCATTTTTTAACGTAATACTTTGATAACATCCACTTTCAACTTTACCACTCAAGAATCTCCAGTTTGATGGATCATTGGCTAGTGATTGTACTTCATATTTGAACGATACAAAGTTTTTTGATCGAAGAGGGGTAGAGAAAGTGAAAGAGAAGTTCGTTTATTTTGAATTCTACTACATTTCACTTTCACATCTCTGTAAATCTTTAACCCTTTGCTCTCCGATGTCTTCTCTAGGGATGATCTTTGTCTTCTGTTATGTTATCTACGATGTAAAGAAAACCGTGACTTGAGAGTATATATATTTTCGAAGTGATATTGCTAGATTTGGTACATCGTCAAGCAAAGTAAATTGTTCTTCAGAAATTGTCAACTGATTTCTGGTATACAAATGTGAAAGTCTTCCTTATTCGTCTACATTGTGATAGAAGCTGCGTAAACTGTACGAATTTTGGTAAAGTGATAGACTTTTATCATATTTACCAAATTTAATTGTGATTATATATAATAACCAGCAATTATACATATATATACTCTCAAGTCACGGTTTTCTTTACATCGTAGATAACATAACAGAAGACAAAAATCTTTCTTAGAGAAGAGATTCGTGTGCAAATGTCATTTGACCGTTTTAGTTTTTAGCGTTAAATCGAACATCGCCTAAAAATGTAGAGGAAAATTAGAATAGGAGTAGAAGTGTGATAAGACAGTCGTAGACAGTGATCAGGTGGCGCTTCTCAATGGGATAGGAAAGCGGATCAACGCGAGCCAGAGTAATAATTCGTGCGGAGAACATCGGAAACGGTCGGAACGTCTGAATCGCATATCCGGCCGAAATGGCCGGATACGAATCGAGCATCAACGTTGGGAATCCGGCTGGTCGATCGGTCGATTATACACGCCGTAATAGAGCGTCATGCGGCTACGAGGATCCGTTGTGTACCAGCCGGCTTCGAGCTGCCTCGAGATGTGTCGAACTAGAAGCTTCTACCCACGTGCCACGCTTCAGGATTTGCGAGCGGACACGTGTACGCGGCTAGCCCTTTGGCACTGTATCCTCGTCGTGGAATTAACCCCTTGTGAAGCTGCCAGATTGAATTGAATATGTACACCGAAAGGTTCCTGCTTGTCTTGCTGGATTATTAAGTTCTGCTCTTGGAAAAGTTCGAGGATAAGGAAGAGAATCTTTCAGATTCTTCAGCTTCGCCGGTTTTTTTGATAATAAAACTTCAACCCTTTCTTTTTTTCTCGTATGATCGATCGTCAATTTTACCACACGTTTGCGATGAAACTTTTGGGAATCAAAAGTACCGTTTCGAAAAGGAAAAATTACACACGTTTGTGAATTTCTTTATTTCCACTTGTCTCGTCAATCTGTTTCATTTAGATACGAGTAAAATTTCAATGGGACGTACGTTCTATATTTATGAGTATCTTTATAGCAGCGTAAGTGGAGCATGAAGGATTAAATTTCTAGACTTTAATTACCTGATTGTGTGCATTAGTCCTTTTTACGAAGAGAAAGATTAAAGTGCAAGGTTTGTTTCGTAGTATTACATTGATTAACGCAGGTGACGAATCTATTTGGAAACACACACTAATCCTTTCCTGACAGAGCTATTAATAGACTGAAAGTTGTCACTCTACGAGTCAGAAATTCTATAAATCCTGAAATACCTGCTGACTGATGTGCATGTTTCAGAGAGAACACGTTAATCCTGTCTGACCAGTGATTGACAACACGACGGACGCCAATGGTACTCTCTCTCTTTCTATCTTCAATTTCAAAAAATCCAATCTCATCCACCGGTAACACCGAACCACGCCAGAAATATTGAAACATGAGAAATCTGAGATGTTACACGACAGAGGAGAACAGTTACAGAACAATCACCGAGAGTTTTTGCTTAATTACGAAATGATTCCTCCAGTGAGGTTGCACCGGATCGATTCGGTCAGAGGGTCGCCGCTTTTCAATTAAAACTTTTTGCTGGCGTCTGAGCATGGTGGTTAAACGATCGAAGGAGCTCTCGCAACTGTGCAATTCATTTGGCGCCGCGTTTATATTATTCGAAAATCTAACGATAATCGTCGAACACGTCTACATAGACGTCATCGTGAAACTTTAGGAGCGAGAAACGTTATCTGTTCCCTAGAGCAACGAGAAGATCATGGCCTAACAGCTGTGGAGCAATTGTCGAGGAAAGATACGTGAAAGTACGATGTTTTAACTCACATTGGGTATTACCAGGACATGTGTACACGTGTATCCCCTTGTTGCGCGTTCACCGCGGCCATTAAAGCCGCGGCTTTAACTGACCCCTTCGGAGCCTGGCCGATATATTTTCCGTGGAGGCCAGTAAACGCTGCAGCAAGTTGCCAGTGGATGCTCGTCGATCGACGCTTTACGTACAACAGAGGGATATTGGTCTGGAGACCTTGTTTCAGGTTATGTTCAAGATACGAGGGATGGTTTGATATTATTACGGATACGAGATTAGAATATTCTCTAAACTTCGAGATTACCAATGTAGGAACATAGTGGGAGAATTCTTTAAATTAAACTAAGTTTCCTTAAATGTGTTAGATCGTTCGAAAGGATGTTCATTTCTTACAGGATTAGGAAATCCTCAAGAATAATAAAGATAAGGCAACAAATTAAATGGTCAATATTTAAATTGTTAGAAAAGTCCAGAAAGCGAACGCTTGAGTGGGTCATGTGCA
The DNA here is from genome assembly GCA_951804975.1 of Anthophora plumipes. Taxonomy (NCBI): domain Eukaryota; kingdom Metazoa; phylum Arthropoda; class Insecta; order Hymenoptera; family Apidae; genus Anthophora; species Anthophora plumipes. The sequence goes on along the minus strand of OX638122.1, from coordinate 15,891,165 downwards.
GTCTTTTGTTATGTTTCCTCTTCCTACGGATCATTCTTTTGACTACGATTTTTCAGAGGAGACAGAATTGTATTAGTATTCGCTAAGAATAGTCGAAAATATAGCTTTCACTCTATTTAACCACTCACATTTATTTCTAAGTCGACCGCTCATTATCGGTATCCTAATTTTCCCTACAAAATCAACTTCCGGTCAGTATTTAGTGTAAAAATACTAAACGGTCGGTATGTAAATAAAAAGAAATGGTCAGCATATAAATAACGAATGGTTAGTATAAATAAAAAAATAATAATCTTTGTATAATCTGATATATCGGAACTGAACTGGATATCTCGATTCAACTTCAACAAGCTCAAAGATTTTGATTGTTCACATAAGGGTTAAGGAACGTTCTAAAAAAATTTCGAACAGTTTCCCAATTATTCTCAGAGTACACGGAATACAAATAAGACAATTTCCCAAGCTCGAGAAGGGATTGACTTCGGCGAATGTTCCGCACCAGCGGAGGCTCCGTCGACGATTAATCGGCCGAGCCTGCGGCGGAAAATGGGCAAGGGAAGGCCCTCTGAAGCAGAAGCACGATCACATTTTCATCGGTGGCGAACGAGCTTGAACGAAACGGTGCACAGGAATTCCGTGTCGCGGGCTAGGACTAATGAAATCGTTATAGTTCGCCGCCCTTTGAAAGGTAGATCGCGAAGAATTACAGCACGGTTCACTTTAATAAGAGCTCTACAACCAGGCTGCCACTACGCGGTCCTGTTTCCGGTGAAAAAAAAAAGAAAAAAAAGAAAAAAAGAAAAGAGGATATCGAGCAGCTCGTTTTACCCTTACTACGCGAAATAGCTACGCTTTGTTCGATACTATGGCAGTCTGGATCGAGTTACTCTGTATTTTCTTCCATCTCTATATATCTTGCTGGAATGAGATTGTACTTTAGTAGAATTCCACCGTCTGCAGTCTTCGAGAAGGAACTCTGGAATATCTTGAGATTTCAGTAGCCATTCGAAGACTAGTCCTCGAGGTTGCTTCGATATTAGTATGCATACGTCTTGTCTTTACTGTTTCTTCTTGTGATTATCGTGTTTACGAGGAGCTGATTGTAGTTTACGTGCAACGGAAGATGTTTTCTTTAGGCTTGTATTTTACTGGTCTGTATTTTAATCCCTTTTTGTCAGTATTTAAATAATTTGGTCAGTATTCTTCGGTCAGTATTTATAATTCATTTAAATACTTATAAGATTATAATATATTAATAGATTAATATTTATAAGATTATAATACATTAATGTGTCAAAATGTTAAAATGTATACTTTTATAAATAAATCAGTAAGCATGTGTTTTCTTATTCATCAAGGAAACACTTGCAAATATCTAATTCGATGTAATATATAAAAAATAAAACTATATTTTACGTATAAAGAAATTTTTAAATGCAATTATTTTTCGACGTACAATGAGTCTATAATGGAACGGGTTTAATACTGTGTTTTTTTTCTGCTTCATATTGTCCGTTCATTAATTTTATACTGACCGTAATCATATTAACCAGTAATTATCTCCATATTCGCAATGTAACAAATTCTTGATGGAAATATAGAAATATATGTACTCGGTTGTTCACATAAGGGTTCGTTCAAGCTTATTGTTATCTTTTCGAGAGAAGATTTTGGTATCTTACTATATTTTAGAATTTTTCAAGAACAAAACGTAGTCAGTATGCGTGCAGGTAATTTTTGCAAAGTATCGTAAAGGTGGATGCCAGTACATTTCCCTTACGAGCTCGGGATTCGTTTGGTTTATAGTCATTTAACGGAATAGGTGTTTCCAAAAGAAAGGGAATAATTATCAATGACGGTGAAACAGCTCCCCGGATAGAAAAAGTTCCAAGGCAGAAGTATTTCGGTATGGCGACCGCGAAATCTCCATGCACAATGAACGTTGTGCAACGAGTTACCGCAATGGTGCCATTTCCCTGCTCAGAAGCGTTGACCAGGGTATCGTAAAGAAGTTCCAAGAAGCCTCGAAAATGTTCGCCTAGGTAAGGCGATTTCTTTTCTCCGCATTGGTTGGAAATAAAAAAAATTCAATCCACTGTGTATGTATGTGTGTGCTTTGTAAGAATACACCGTGAAATGTCTGGTAACGTTTAGTTGCTCTCTGGACATCTTGAAGCCATCTCGGTGAAGCCATTAAAGAGATCAACGAGCTAATAGGATCATAGTAAGAACCGCTGCCATTTCTATTAGAACGTTCAGCCACTTTTCCTGCTGCTGATTATGCTAATTTAAGATCACCTATTTTCTATCAGCCACACATTCGAGCTGTTATACCTTCAAATATTTTTTCTACTATCTATATCCACAACTACTCATCAAATTTCACTATTAGTCACTCTGGACTTATCATCTTCCAACTCTCCCACACAGTCATATCCGAAAGTTCATCTTTCCAAAATTCTTAAATAGCCATCTTTTTCGACTTTTTAAAGAAAATTGAAGTACTCGATGGCCTCCCAAATTTACCACTGTTACAACCAAGTAATTCCAGAACGGTGTCTAAAGGACGCGATGAATACGATAAAGATGACTAAACACTATCCAAAGGACTTGATTCGTCGAGGAAGGAGACGAAAATTTTTCTCCACGTGACCGAGAAAGTTCTACCTCTTCGACAAAGAAAACCATTTCTCAGCGAGATCCTGGGGAAAACGTTACTGATAGATGAAGGAAAGAAAGGAACGTCGAAGAAGTTTCGCAGAAACGTAATAAGTCTGGCGAAGATTAGACGGATAAGGGGAAACCGTCAAGACGTCCACTTCGCGAGATAAGATTCGGCAGGGAGAGCTTTGAAGGCTTTCGGTATCGGTAATGCAACTTTGACCAGCATCGAACCGCTCAATTACCGTAGGGCCAGGTATAAATCATCGTCCAACAAGCGACGTACATGGTGGAAAGGAAATTGGAAAATCGTTCCTTTTTCCCTTCGTTCCATACCGAACTTCACAATGACGTCGCATCGTAAAATCGTAACAAGATTAGAGAATTAAGGTTAGACTATCGTTTAATACGAATTGGAAGACTTTGTAAGTTACTTAATCGATGCCTGTTGAGGATTAGTTGAGTTATGAATAGATACGATGCTCGAAGCATGACATTGATGGCATCTAAAGGCTTTTCTTTGCTTCGGATTGATATTAATGAATGGGAGGAGGCCTTATGATTGTCTGAAAGCAATTACTCAAGATGCATTGTGTTTAGAATACAGTAATTTGGTTCACGAGGGGAGAATGCATCTGTTATTCAAGAATTAATGTAACCGCCTTCAGGGAGCATAGTCATCGCATAAGATTCGATGTAAATCTATATCAACTCTGAACTATAAGAAAATATCTTCAATTTTTATGATAGTTCTGTCAGGAAAATCAGGATAAAACAGAGTGAAAGCTTATATTCTGAACTATACTTTGCGACTGCTAATACAACTCTGTTCTTCCTGAAAATCCTAGTCAAGAGGACCAATCTGGCCTCGACAATATGGCCTTTCTTAGCCTTGAGGTAGAACCATCCCTAGGAGGAGAAAACGCAGAAAAAGACTGCATATAGCCCACTTAAGCGTTTGTTTTTTGAATTTTTCTAACAGTTGATGTTTCGTGATCTACGATCATCGTAGGAAATCTTTAGAATTCATGTTTTCAGAACGATATAGAAGATAGACTGTTGGAAAATGTGAAATTCGTGTGACAAACTCGTAGAATGATGGAAGAACGTAGGATAACTGTCGGCAAACATCAGGAATCAGAATACGAACAAGATTAGGTTAGTTTCTAAGCAATTCGACGGACAGCCGTGTCGTACGACACTTCGCCACCCTAATGACCGGCCACGTTTGTCGAATTTAATTCCGGATACTCGATCCCTAAATGCCTCGAGGCGAGACGAAAGCCGGCTGCCATGGAATCGATTGGAACATATCCCTGGTGGAGTTCGAAGGGTTGGATAGTTATCGGAAACGCGGGTAAAAACGATAGTAGCCATAGGAGACGAGAATGAAATACTATCTTGACCCTATTTACGAGCCAGTCGGTTTGTAGACTTTCTACGGATGAATTATGGCTACGAAACTGCTTTATCGAAGTAGATTGAAGTTAAATGTCTTTTATGATTATCACGACAACTGTGTGACTTGAAGTTGTCAAGTGATATACTCTCTATGTTACATAATAATAGTAGCAAGTGAATGTTTAAACGGGAATTATTGGCGAATGTAGCTGTAAGTTATGTTGTAGCGCAAAGTTGCGAAGTCTTTGATTAAAATCAATGTTTCGTGACATCTGTCATTTGTTTCGACACATCTTTCAATTTTTCAGTTAAACCTAATTATTACGAATTATAACTATTTTTCTAATTTCATCCGCTGATCGAAATTCTTAATACCATATGATCGATTATATAATGTGCAATTAAATTACTATTTTCATTCTTTACCATACGACAAATTTAAACGAAACATTTTCATTTCATTTCGGAAATATACCGTTTATGTAGAAATATTAATTTTTCTAACTTTATCGTCACAATCCTTGCACAAATCTGACTCTGTTCACGTACTTCATTATCGTCTCTTAGAACAAGTTCTTCAAAACTGCTAGACATTTTTAAGGTTTCATGGTAATTAAAAATAATGTAACAAATTGCATACACTCTCTAAGCAATAACTTTCTAAGAAATAAAGAAATAAAGAATTCTTTTATTTTTATAGATATGCAATATAAAGATATGTGTCTATCTTAAAAGTTGCTGTTTTTCTGTTTTCACGAGAGGTGTAAGACAAAAACAATCACTAAACGAAACTAAAGAAAATTGATTTGAAGACTACAAGCATCGCTAAAATTCTCCAAGTATAAAATCGTCAGATCTTCTGCGAATGTTACTATTTATCTCGTAATAATTCTTTAAATCGCCGTGATAATCCACACTTGTCTTGTTTCTTTCCCGCAGAATAACGAAGATTTCAATGAAACTATCCGCTAAATGCTCATCATTGTCGAGGGAAATGAATTACCGCGTCGATTCAGCGACTGATTATGAGAACATTGATGAGACATGCGTCTGTAGGATGGAAAATAATTAGCGGAGGTGGTGCGTGCATGGGAAGTGAAGAAGAGGGTGGCAGCAGGGCAGCCGTGGATAGAACAGGCCCGTTGAAGGCACGCTGGAAATCTCGCGCGCGCGTACACACCTCGCGACGTTAATCCATTTTCAGATAACCGTGCTCGCTGCCCGCCTAACCGTAACAAACCAGCGCGCCTCTGTTTCTCCGTCGTGTGCAGAGAGAAAACGACGCGGCAACTAGCCCTTTTATGAATTTTACAACCATTCTGTGAACGTGCTCCCCCTCATGCAAAGCCCTTAAAGTTACAACGAACATCCCTAATGGCGTGAGATTTTTACGCGCGCCAACGGTGCTTTAATCGGGGAGATGCGCCATTAAGAATTACGACTGTGAATTAAAAAAGTAGAAAGGTGAAGAAGAAAAAACAAAAGAAGTATCTTGATTCTTCAAGATACGAACAGTGGGAAGTTAGATTTCTGAAATAGTGAAGTATTTTTCTTTTTTTTTTTTTTCAACCCTGTCAAGAGGGAAAGATTAGTACACGAAATTCATGACAATTTCGTAGAAATTACACCAGCAATTATTGTCAATGGTAATCAGTTTTGTCACAAACAGTTATACAAAGTACGAATAGCTATGTAGAAGACTAGGAAACTCAAGTAACGATTGAACTCTGTAACTAAGCTAGCTGCCGCAAGCTTCACCGACATACGCCCAGTATTTTCAATTTCGAATATCATTTCACGGCACGCTGCCCGTCGCGGGATACACATTTCACGCGTGCACAGGTCTGCATGGTTCAACACCCAGAGGATTTCCCTTTTTACTACCACGTACACACACTCTCTTCGTCTACGTTCTACACATAGAGGAAATAATGGAAAGTTTCATCGTGTCGATGAAAGGGGCAGTGATCAAAGCATTTACAGAAAACCGGTGATCAAAGATAATCACGATGGCGGACGCGCACAAGTTGATCGAGACAGTCAAGATCTTGGTCCGATATTTCTCTCCTTTCTCTCTCTCTTTCTATTTTATTTCTCTTATTTCTCTCCCCTTTCGGTTTGCAGTTGCGCAATCTTACCCCGGTGCTTTGAACGGTCCCGTTTCACCGTCTGCTCCGCTCCTTCGAGCAGATTTATTCTATTTATTCGCTCGACCTCGAGGGAAGTCGGCCGATTACGTCGAAATTCCTTCTCCAAAGCCTTCCGAGTCGACCCCTTTCCACTCTCTCTCTCTCTCTCTCTTCTCTCTCTTTCTCTCTCCCTCTCTCTTTCTCTCTCTCTCTCTCTCTCTCTCTACACACCAGCCAGCTTCAAGTGTTTACTCGCGTGTTCGAGTTCTGTCAGTATCACACGCTCTCCGCCAAACAAATCGATCGTCTCTCCTATCGCCGCCTCTTTTCGCCGATTTTCGCCCGCCTTTCGACTCGACCGATCCCCCGAGACCAGGCCGAGCTCCTGGAGATAGACGAGGGAACAGGCAGATCGACCCGAAGATTGAACAATCTTCCCGACGACTTACAGATATCATAGTAACGTCTCTCGGGGGTTCTAACAAGATTTAATGGATCTAATAAGGAGTATTAAATAAAAGGAAAATGGTTGATCAAAGATGTACTTACATGTCCAAGGATCGGCCACGTTGAACGACCGGCCTAGGTACGAAGTTCTCGTCGCTGGGTGCGAGGAGAGCCGGCTTGGCAACCGATGGACCACCTGGCGTGTTGAACGTTCGTTGACCACAACGTGTACACGTTTATCCGGGATCTCAAAACCGCGTCTTCCTCAAGTTTCCACTGCTACGTAATGTCTCGACATCTCGTCGTTTTACTTCCTTTCTATCACACTATTTCCACCAAGAGTATCTTCTAACAGTGTCTTCCTCTCTCTTAATACGCACAAAATTCTCTTTGGATATCGGTATTCTGATATTACTTGAGGTATCAGGGTTACTTGAAACGACGAGTCCGTGAAAGAGCTAGATCCGAGAAGATCAGTGTATCCCCCTGATTCACACGATCACCCTTGTCCGCCGTTGCGTTAGGAGAAAACAGAGGGAGAAGGGTGGCGAGTCTGTGACGAGAGGCAGGTCAGTGCGACGCCTGAAGGATGATGACCACGCTGTCTAAGACACAATTTCTACCGCACCAGTAGCCACACACACCGTTCCTTAAAATCTCGGAGATGGTAAAACGTACTCGTATAATGACACTGGACGACACGACGAAAACTATAAAGGAACACCGCTGAAGAGGCAGAACGAACGAACGAACGAACGAACGAGGCGGTTGAAAGCACCAGAGAAGGAGTAGGAGAGTAGTGCGAAGAAGCACGGCGTAGAGGGGTGTACCAAGTGTTGGTTCCTGGGTGGGTGGGGGGAAGAGGGAGAGAGCGATTTGGGCGGCGAGTGACGAGTAGGGGGAGCTGGAAAGCCCGGTGGTTGTGCTCTTGCTCTTGCTTGCCTGCCTGCCTGCCTGCCTGCCTGCTTGCTTGCCTGCCTGCCGGTCTGCCAGTCTGGTTGCCTGCCTGAAGGGTTGCCTGGCTGGCTGTCTGGCTGGTTATTCCGTAAGCCCAGCTCGCTTCGCCTCGCCTTTGCCTCTCTGTCTCTGCCTGCTCTCCGTGTGTCTGTCTCTTTGGCTGCGCAGGACCCGGCGCGCGCGACCCGGCCAAACCCAGAACCCGGCGTGTAGGTACCGCGGGCTCGCATTCGAGCTCGAGCCACCCCAGCTGCTCTATCCCCTCCAGATAGGCAACCCCTCAGTCAGTAGCGTAGCGAACTGTTCAGGAACCACGGTGTTAAGGAGCTTTTGTAAATTTCGAGACTTCTAGCATCGTTCTGTGTGTAGGATTTATTTATTCGTAGGTTAGCTACGGTGATAAGAGAAAGAGTAACTTATTTTTTAATTTTTTTATCTTTTTTTTTTTTAATTGTACTTTATAGGACTCGTCGAAGTAGAGATTTCACGAGGAGTAAAGAGATCGAAGCCGATAGGTACGGGAATATTAGTGAAATTTTCAACCCCTCGAGAAGGCGAAAACTGGCTATTACGTTTTGAAGAACGTCTCGAGACTACTCGAAAGGAGAAGACGCTACGCTCGTCCTACTTTCCTCCTTCGTCTCTTGTTTCTCGCCTGCTGAACGCGCTTCCCTTCCCTCCCCTCCCTCCATTCGAATGGCCTGCAATCAAATACGTGCGAGTAAATGGACCATTTTCAGCCGGTGGAATTTTAGGCTGACTGGCGTTGCTCGACCGTTCAACTGCTCTCGAGAAGATAATTAAAAGAGACCGCGAGCGTGAGCGACGCCATCGATATCCCAACAAGGTTCGCGTAATGGCGCATAAATATCGAGACAGTAGGTGGAGTAGAATGAGAAAGATTTTCTTCTCGTTAATTAATTAAGAAGAATAATCGGTCCGTTTGAAGGGATAACAATTACCGGTATCAAAACGGCGACGCTGATAAAGCGTCGTTAAACGGTTGCGAAACGCGGGAATTATCGATTGCGACCCGCGGCTGTTCGCCTCTCTTGAATTAGTTAGACAATAAGCCACAAAGCTGACCCACCTCTCTCCCTTCTTTCTCTTTTCGTTTGCTATGTCAAGTAATTGCTGTGCCATCTAACCAAATGTTACTTCTGTTACTAAATCGTTACTGAAAGAGAGCTAACATCGTTCGAGGTCTCTGATACCTACACTATAGATTCCCAAAGATCCAAGTATAGCAAACATTTACAATTAAACGACTGAAATCGATAAACTAACTTAGCCTAACCTTGAAAACTAAAAAACAGGGGATTGCGTGAAAAAGGGAGCAATCGATGACAGGGGCAACGGCTTGAAAAAACTCGTCGCGACGCCAGCTGTGTATCGTTGTACGCGCGGGAACGGTTAACAGGACAAGCATCGGAGGGAACCTAACAAACCCGCCTCTATTTACACGCAACGTGAAAGAGATATCCGCCTCCGTTTCGGCCGTTTCATAATTTATCGCTCTACGTAAGAAGGGGCGTCGCTTCGCTTCTCGCGACAATGATCGCGAGATTGTCCGTCCTCGGCACTCGAGGTGAGCGCATAATGACACTAAATTTCTCGCGACTCGAGACGACCGGCTGTTTTTCGTCGAGGCCTCCATTAAAAAGTATCCGCTGAACGTGTGCAGTAGGGCTTGTTTTCTTAATTGCGCGTCGATGCTTCAGAATGTAAATCTCCATGACAAGAAGAACGTTCGAGCCTCTTGTCTGGCCTTCCAGGCGTTCCTACTATCCTCCCTTCCCTTCGGATGGTGTAACAATGGGCGGCAGACGAAAAATATTACATTGGAAGATTGCTGCAGTAGCTGTATAACATTCTTCTTCTTAATTACAACTTATAGGAGCCCGCGGAGAATCTTATTTCTAAGGAGAAAAAGGGGGAGGGGAAAAAAGGGAGTGTGTTATATGTAAATGGGGTTGGCAGAAATCTTGGGTTAAATTCGAGAAAACGGTGGTAGAACGATAGTCGTCAGTCACTTAGAAGTGGTCCTAGGCACTTGAGTGCCGCCTTACGGCACTAACGACAACGCCAGCCCCCCACCATACCTTCGATTCCACCCCTTCGTCCTCCCCTCCACAGGTCAAGCTCCGCGATCAGCATTGAGCCGCACCGGCGTATACCTATTTCACCGTGCCGTGCTCACTGGATGAGTTTGGACGAGACGTTTCGTCTGAACGTGTACATCTACTACTTTGCTCTTCCTGCCAATCGAACATAGAGTACACACACCTTTGAAGAAACAGAGAAAAAAAAAAAATAATGGGTGGTTGGAAAACTGTCTAATCCTTTTTTTTTTTTTTGTAAGCTCTTCAAGATCTTCGTATCGCAATCGTAGAATTTTTACTGTTGTCATTAGGGAAAAAGAATGACCGTCTAAAATATCTGAAAGATCTGAAGGTAGCATTTGTCACCAAGTTAAACCTAACTTTCAGAACATGATTGACACACTCCAATTCTCTTACTATGAATTCTACTTTTTCTTGCTTCGCCGGAAAGGTTGACAATCATTCTTCCTCCCTCTCTCTCTCTCTCTCTCTTTACCATCGTCTCCACGTGATCCCTAAGCTAAATCCTTCCCTCTAACCAGGTTTTTTTTTCCATTGAACATTTTATAAGGAACCGAAGGATCACGAATTTGTATCCGTGTAGATCCCTTCTTATCTGCTTCGGAGAGGCATTCCTGAAATTTTTAACAAAATTTTCACTCGTGTCGAGGCGAGCTTGGCCAACAAAGAGAAGCTACGGCAGAACGGGAGTACGTGATGCATAAAAGCAAGGAATCGATAAAGATTTTACAGTTTTCTGGGATTTAGCTTAACCGCGTTGTCTGCGTGACAGCGCTTCCAAAACAATTCTCCTCACATCCTCTTCAACTTCGAGGAAGTTATACTTATGATCAATCTGAGCAGCGTCGTGTGGTGTTATTCCAAGAACTGTTGAGAAAAGTGGAAAGGAGGGTATAGAAACTGGTTGAAACAGGGAAAAAGAGGGTAGTAACTGTTGATGCGTAGCTAAGCCAAGAATTATGGTGGATTGAGGATCCGATCACCCGTTATATCCTTACGATTAGAGCCAGAGTATCGTGTTTCACATGTACAATCTATGACAAACTATACTCCCTTCGATAAGTCACCTAATACTCTCTAACAGTAGAAAATTATAGAATAATTAATTACCCCTTTTTCACAATTAAAGTGAAATATTTATTCAAATAAAAGTTAATCTTAGTTTAGTATCTGTTATAGATAAGCCAGATAAGCAACATATTCTTCCATTATAATATAATATCTTCCATTGTTTTCAACCAGATTGACCTGTTTGTTTGTGAAACACCCTTTAGATGGTCAAATATCCATCTGAACAGATAAAAACATCGACTGACTTATGAACAAGAGTATATCCCCTCCGACGAGTCGCGAGAAGCTTTCCACCTTCTTCCTTTTTTTTACCTCCACCCCTTGCGAACAAGAAGCGGGCGGGGATGGAATGAAACGGACGGTTTTCCAATCAATCGGACTCCATGAACGAGACGCTCGTCGATACACGAAGCGAAGGAATACGCGGTGAGATCTCGCGCCGATAATTAGCCGGGGATCGAAGCTTTCCTACGAGCTTCCCGACTTCGCTACGAAAGGACGCGTGGGATCTGTTTTTTATTCTGTGGCGATCGATCGGTTCGTAAAAAAAAAAGAAAAAAAAAGAAAAGAAGCAAGGTGCGCATAGATACCTCGAACGACGGTTAATATTAAAGCGATAGGAGACGGAGAGGGAGGGAGGGTCGGAGAATTTTCGTACATCCATCACGTCTTTTCTCCAACCTGCATCAATTTCTAAGCATCCAGCCGCCACGCTGAACGGGAAAACGAATTGATATCGGTGAAAGAAATATTCGTCTAAAATCCACCAGTTTCACACGAAGCCAGGAGAAGATGGTTCATTTTCTATAGTGGCTCTCTCTCTCTCTCTCTCTCTCTCTCTCTCTCTCTTTTCCTACGTTGTGAAAGAAACTTAATGTCAGGCAAAAGTAGCTGGAGCTCGTCCTTGTCACAGGCGAGCAATCTCGACGGACGCTATTTTCAGCTCGACCCTGAATCTTAATGAGCGTTACAATCATACCACCGCGGACAGCGCTTTGGGATTTCCGCTGAGGCTCTTGGACGGCTTTAAGAATCCTTCCACGCACGGGACTAGTGTATTGCATGACTATAATTCCCTCTTTTTCTCCTGAGGTTTCTTACATCTTGTTTAGAAGCCAACACTCGGATCATAAGACTCTTCAGGATGTATTTCTTTTTTCTTTTTTTTTTTTAATAGAGAGACAAAAGCTGGTCCAAGAAGCGAGACTGTAGCCAGCCAATGTTATAGCAGGGGTAGACGTTCCCCGGTGACCTTGAACAGACAAGTAATTCGATTCTGACAATGTAAGAAATAGTTTCACTCTTTAATCCGTTGCCTTGCAACAACGGGTGGCTACTCGTGTCACAGATCGTATATCAGAAGTGGAAAGCAGGAGTACAACTCCGTAGTATTGGTTACAGTCCAAATATCGTAAACGCCAGTGTGATTCATAGTTTCTGTGAATACTACGTTGGACTAACGCGCCTGTAAACACGTATTTTAAATTCCACTGTTTGTTCTAATTACCTATTCAAAAATTTTTTGAAATAATTAGAACAACTAATAGAAAAATTAAACGATCAACTCTGGCGCGTGCAACAATGTGAATGTTGCATTGCAATGCAAGTAATTTTTAACAACAATCCCTTCGCTTTGAAGAACCGATACCCCACTCTCAAACTCAGACTCACTCAACACACAACAAGCTAACCAATAGCAAAAAGAACCTAGCCTATAAAAGCTAAAATGCAAGGCTTCCAAAAACACTGTTACCAGTATTTTTCGCGAAAGATGTTCGTTAGAATGACACATCACTTTAGTCAAGTATCTTAATCTAGCTAATCTTCGTTAGCAAATAAATTATTTTATACAACTTCGACAGGTTTCGATTTCGTTCACTAAATTTCACACCGAGTGCAACACGAAGTGTGAAATATATCGCGTAACGGTTCGGCAATTAAGTACGAACATTACGCGACCCGAACAGTGAAAAATCGTGAAGCAGGCAATTGAATATAATTGAGCGTTAAATCAAAGAGAAAAAGAAATTCAGATTAAAAAAAAAAAAGAAAAAGAACTCCTCGCCCTTCGAAGGGTACATTCGTGTGTATCAGTTTCATCGCGATCGGTCTGGTAAGTTCGTTTTCCCAGTTCCATATTTCGTATTGAAAAGCAACCTTAAAGAGAGCGGGCGCAAAAAGATTTACTCTCCGGCTGCCAGGGCGGATCGATGCCACGAGCAAACAGCGAACGCTTCGTCAAAATCGAGCATCGTTGTGGAATGTTTGTATTCATCCACTGGAGAGCACCGTTTATTGCGCTTTGCCGAAGAAAAATGTCACCCGTATTCGCGGGGAGCCGGATTTTTGACTCGACAACGATACATCATTTAACGACGAGATCGTCCAGTGGTCAGGAACACATTCGAACGTGGAAACATTGTGCATGAGAAGCAAGAGGGTGATGGGCAGAAGCTCACGGTCGATTGCCTGTATCACGATGGTTAGAGATTGAAACGTTGCCGCGAGAAGAATCGCTGGGATTTATGGCCGATCGAAGTGGCTCTGTGCTTTTTATTCTACCTCCTCGTCCTCTCCTCTTCCCCCCTCCCTTTTTCTTCTTCTTCTTCCTCTTTTTTTTCCCTCCAAGACTGTTCTTGTATCGACATTGGTACAACCTGGTAGAAAGTACACTTCTTTCTTGGAGTGCCTAGACACTTGTATCTCGAAAGTCCTTGGGAGTTGAAATCTGCAAAGTTAGCGGGGGACTTTAGCGAGAGAGTGTTGTATATATATATATATATGTATATATATATATATACATATGTGTATATGCATATACAGGGTTTAGAAAATAGACGATAGCTGGTAGCGTGGGGATATAGGAAGGAAATATTCACCGCTACGAATCTCGTTAAAATCCCTGGGGAACCTAGGCAAGGTTGTTCCCTTGTTAGCTTTCTCTTGCTCTCCCTCTTCCTGCTCTCATCGTTGAAAATACATGTCCCTGTGTAATATCGATGAGGATCAAATCAATTTCCTAATTCATTTGTATCCATTGAATCTTTCTGCTTCTGATGCCGATTAGGATTTGCCGTGTGATTTCTATTTTCGAATCGTGGACAGGTGTATTTTGAAATGTTCTGGAAAATGGAAATATGTTGGGAGATTATTTTTTGTTGTGTTTTGTACGATTGAATATGATGAAGAGAGGGGTAAGAATCAAAATGGTGGACAGTCGATTTCTCGACAAAGGTTCACCGAGAGATTTAGTAATTGCTTGAGTTAATGTTAGCAGGAAGATTAGATACATCGTTGCAAAGATGTAGTCAAGACGTGGAGGGTCTAGCGTCGCTGATATACTAATTGAATTAGTTATTTCGAAGCGGAAAGTTAAGGACACGTCTGCGCCAAGTTTTCAAGCTGAAATAACTCGGAGAATCGACGTGGTATAGGAGTTCTCACACACACACATCGACCAAGTTCTTATTAAGCCGAAAGTTTCATTTGATATCGAGCATGAGTATTATTTAATTATCAATTCATGAGCCCGGTGTGTAAAACGAATTGATCTCGGATGAACGGCATTGTATAAAATGTCCGACGTGAATATAAAACAGCTGATCGAATCGATCTTCGAAAATTCACCACGCGCCATCCTCGACGCATTACACTTTATAGCTTGCTTGTTTTTCTGCCAATAAATCCGAGCTCGTCCGGCCACACCGCTGAAATATTCCGATAGTTTGCATGAGAAAAAGTGTGAAATACAAATTACGAGCGAATCGAATCGAATCGTTTATTTTTATTTTTTTTCAAACGAATGGAAAATGTTCGTGTTGACCACCAATTTTGTTGAGGCTTTCCGAAAATAACGCTACGAACTGCGGAAGAAAAATATATCCAGAGTGTACCTTTAACATTAACGTCCGTGTCTCTTCGGTTTCGTTTCAGAAATAATCGTTATACTCCCTCTGTCCCATAATAATAGTAGCAAGTGAATATTTAAACGTGAATTATTGACGAATGAAGCTATAAGTTATATTGTAAAGCAAAATTGCTAAGCCTCCAATCAAAATCAATGTTTCACGACATCTGTCATTTTTTTCGACACATCTTTCAATTTTTAGGTTAAACCTAATTATTACGAATTATAACTATTTTTCTAATTTCATCCGCTGATCGAAATCAATTGTTAATACCATGATCGATTATATAATGTGCAATTAAATTACTATTTTGATTCTTTACCTACGCCAAATTGAAACGATGGATTTTCATTTCTTTTCGGAAATATCCTAAATAATAGATCGTACAAAAATTGTGTTGACAAAGTGGCGGGATTTCTGTCTCGAGAAAGTACGTCTGATTCGAGGGAAAAATGGAAATGAGACTTAGATACATGATGAATTAGGAACGGAACACGTACACTGGTGAAATGAGAGAAACTGCGTAGCAATGAGTGAGCGAAAGAAAGAGATAGAGAGAGTGGAGAGGGTTAATGGCAGGCCGGTCCAGAGTCGAGGTTATTCCACTTGCAGAGATTGGTCATAGGTTCGCCGGTGTAATGCTAGGACGATTTCAGCGGTTTCACCACGCTTTCAGGACTATGATATATGTAAGCATGCTTTTCATCCATGCGGTCTGTAACATTAACATACGACGCATTAACACGTGCCAGGGATGTAAATCACAAGGGACCCCGCGTAAAATCGTCTCCCGGTTTTTCGATACATATTCCTTAATTATAATGAAACGATTAATATTATTTTTTCATCTAACTTTCATCTTACTATCCTATTATTGATATAGCGACTAATTAGGCGAAGGAATATTAGTCGACAAATGTCATACATTCGAGTAGAAATTCTCCAATAAACTGCGGAACACGGAAATTGAACGGGCACGCGAGCGCCCTATTTCGACGAAACTTACGAAATATTTCAACCGTAGCGGAACAATTAAAGCGTAATAAAACGTTAAATTGCACCGGTGTTAATGAATATGCAAATGTATTGACTGGTAACGTTTTATCTTTAGCGATCTTACCATCGAAATAATCGCGAATCTGCCGTATTTCACAAACTTTGAAGGGAATTTATTGTATGTGAGATGAATGAAAAACGTAAGAAGAGCCAGTGATGCTCATATTTTTTATGATAAATATAACGGTGCACATGTAATCGTCGCTGAATGAACACTGGATTAAAACAGGTAAGTGTGTATATTTATAAAATTTAAACGAATACTACGATACATCGTCACCGAATAGAATTTACTAGGTATTACACATTAACATGTGCTGCACGTATTTTAAAACTCGATAAATCAATTTTCGTGAGCATCGCTGGTGCAGAAAATAGTAGCATCGCATGTTTGGACTGTGGATATGTTTTCCTCGATATGTTGCCTGAACGATCGCGTGCTGATTGGGCGGTATTTGTCGGACAACTGTCAGATGCTGTTCCACTTGTACGAACAAGTACAGGCGTACAGTGATTGCGTCGGATACATCTAAACACGTTCATCGGCGACCATAGGAGAAACTTATCATTTTGAAGATGAGTTTTCTACAACTGTTCCGCAGACGTGAAAGGATGATCGAAATCTCGCGAGCAGGGCTGAATAAAGATTTACGAGCGCTAGTCCTTTTAGGCGATTCGATTGATTTGTGACCTTAAACTTTGACAACTTATTTTCAAAGATTCGTCAGCTCGATACAGCCACACGCGAAAGGATATAATTTATTACGAAATTTAAAAAATTAAACAAATAGTGTTACGTGAAGGGATATTGTGTATGTATATGAAGAATATCGATCTTTATTTATTTCAATATGACAATAATAAATAACAGATTCTTCTCCTGGAACCGGTTTTATTTAAATTTTTCATAGAAAAATGGAATACCATAAATTACTTAATCAAGATTCGATCCATAAATATTACACGCTAAACAGCCTCGATATCACGGGCATTTTGAAACGCTGAAACGAGGGAGTTTAATTGTACCGTCTCGCTGCAACCGATAGATAACCTCTTCTCTATTTCTGCCAGCTTAATTATTAAATCAATAATTATTGTATCTGGAAAATCAACTGAAACGAAACGATTAAAGTATCTGCCGTATTCGTTGCGAAGTTATATAATAAATATAAAACATACTCTTATTTACAAATAAATGAAGCTCTGTTAATATGTCCTGCAATGCCAATCCCTTCTTTACTTTTATATCCTGTATTTCTGTGTAAATATGTGTTAAAGGAATAAATGTTTGAAGGATAAAATGATATTTGTTTTTTTTATAACAAAAAGGATACTGCAATAACATAATTCGTATGATTCATTTAATAACCAATTGAGTATATTTTTTATATCAATTGGCAGAGGATGACCAACACACAAATAAACATTTTCCTCTGTGACTTCACCAAAAGCAAGAGATGTACTTTGAAGTACATTCAAAACTCTTCTCATATCCCCACCACTGAGTGTTATCAGTGCTTGCTTTCCATCTTCAGAAACATTTAAACTAAAGCATATACATTATTAATACCTCTAACATGGTTTTAGCATGATATGTAAACTTACTTTTCTTCCTGGATAATAGTGTTTAACCTTGGTATAATTTGATCCATAGACAATGGTCCAAACCTAAATTTAGTGCATCGGGATTGAAGAGCAGGAATTATCTTACTGAGGTAGTTGCATATGACACAGAACCTCACATTGTCCGTGTACTTTTCTATTACTAAAACAATCTCTCCATAGAATGTTCCTTTATGTTTGAAAGCAAGCAATTGATATCAGGACTTACTTCTTCTAAGAGCATTTTGAGCATCATTTGTCATAGCATCAGCTTCATCAAGAATGATTAGCTTGAAACCAGTTCTGTACATTGCACTAGTACTTGCAAAACTAAGGATTTGACCTCTGACTATGCCAATACCTCTATCATCTGAAGCATTCAATTCTAACACCTGTGTGGTAAAAATATGTAATCCAATAAGTTTTGTAAAATGAGAATGGTGTTTAAAGAAAAATAGTCAAACCATTGAATTATATTGTGCTGGTGTGTACAATTTACGTGCGCAAGCAAGTATTGTACTGGTTTTTCCTGTACCAGGTGGACCGTATAAAAGTAAATGAGGAAGTTCATTTTCGTCGATGAATTTGTTTACTGTAAGAAAACAAATTTTCGATCATTTTTTTTTTACTACGTGTAACAATAGCTCCCTAAAATCATAAAAGTAACGTAAATACAAACTGGTTTTAATAATTTCCTCGTGAGATATTAAATCGTCCAATAGCTTTGGTCGATACTTTTCGACCCTACAATAATGAAAATAAAAATATAACTTTTATCCAATAATTTATAAAAACGAAAGTGCGTGCTAAATGTAATATTTACCATGGTAAATTGGCACATTGCACCGGTTTTGTTGTCATGATTTATTATTCGTACCTTTAGTACAAATCTCGTATAAAAATGACACGCAAGGTTAGAATCTACGTTTTGCCGCCCATTTTGTTAATGTCGGTCGTGAATGATAAAAGTGCGCCATTCTTTTCAAACAGGGCACGCTAATTGGTTGACGAATTCGTGAAAATATATCACCAAAGAAAATAATAATTTAAATTGTTTCATATTTAATGAAAACTAGATCTAAATTGAAACAAAAGATTTATATTGTATATCTAAATCTTCGTAAACGATATTTGTCAGTAAACGAAGAAATATTGAATCATGAACAATTCAGAATTGTGTCATCAAACTCCCGAGTACATACTGCTCGTCAAAACTCGATTTAAATTAACCTTAACGAAATATCAAAATGACGATAACTTGAGAAACGAATTCCTCGACGTAATAATACGCGAGAATATGACTAATTATTACGAAGATGCGTGCAAAGAATTGAATTGGAAAATTGACGAAGATATGTTAAACAAGATGAAGCATGAAAATGAAATTACGTTGCAGGAGCTAGAGTCTTCCGACAATTCGAATCTCGAAGATAACGAGAAGAAGAATTGGAGGGAAAAATTGGAGTTTTTTTGCAAAGTTGGTGATCTTGATCACGCCACAAATATCGCGAATACAATTTTCAAAGACGAAACCAATTCAATGAGCATCAGAGTTGAAGCGGCATTTGCTTTATTCAGAATAGCGTACATAAAAAATAATGTTCGTTCGATGGAAAAAATGATCGCTGAAATAACGAATTTGATGGAAAGATCTTGTTCGTCTGGTAGCAATTGGTGCTGTAGAAATAAATTAAAAGTGTACGAAGCTGTTTATTGTCTTACAACAAGGAACTTTTCACGTGCAGCATTGCTTTTATTAGATTGCATCCCCACTTTCGAGTCCTATGAATTATTACCGTTCAAAGAAGTTGTTGAATATACAATATTAGCAGGAATAATTTCTCTATCCCGGTCAGACATTGATTCTCAATTCAACAGCAACGGTTTGCTGCAACAAGCGTTGCTCACAGAGTCTCCTAAGTACAGGGAATATTTTTATTCCCTCTACGATTGTCATTACAAGAAATTTTTTGAAAATTTAGCTTGGATCGAGACCGAGCTTAAGACAAATTGTTTACTCTATCCCCATTATCGTTATTACGTGAGGGAAATGCGTTTGAAAGCGTATTCTCAGCTGTTACAAGCATACAGAACTATTAATTTAAATAGAATGGCGATGGAATTCGGCGTGACCGAAGAATACATAGAACAGGAAGTAGCACGTTTCATTGCCAGTGGTAAATTGCATTGTAAAATCGATAAAGTAGCTGGAATGATCGTCACGATTAGCGCCGCTGGTTGTAACATGGGTCAAGCACCTACCGCCAAATGTGATCGAGGATTGATCTACCAGAATACCATAAAAAAAGGCGATGCGTTGCTCAATCGATTGAAAAAACTTGGTCAAATTATCGATTATTGATTTTACAGAAATTTCTCCTAAAATGTTGTGTTCGCGCGTAATAGATAACGCTAACTGATCGCGTATGCCGCGTGCTGTTTGTTTTCTACTCTATGTGACGTTATTGTGTATACCTTAGAGTAAGCGTTGTATAACATAAGAAGTATTGTTTATAAAACGAAATAATATCATTGATATTTTTCAATAAACTGTAACAGGAAACAACGTTGGAAATCTTTATTGGTTACCTTGCAGATGCAGTAAGTTATTTAAATCTTAACCTCATTCATGTAACATCGAAAAATCATATTTAAAACCTCTTCGTTTCAGTAATTGTCAGAAACTTAATGAATCATGGCACAACGAATTCTTACAAAATATCCTAGATCCATTTACAAAGGGACGAAAGAAATCAAACAGCGTTTCAAACATTTACTCGTAATCGATTTTGAATGTACTTGTAAGAAATATGAAAAAATTGAACCTCAAGAAATTATCGAGCTTCCCTGTGCAGCAGTGTCAACGACAACCTGGGAAATCGAGAATATGTTTCACGAGTATATTAAACCAAGATTTAATCCGAAACTTACGATATTTTGTACAGAACTCACAGGAATTATGCAAAACATGGTGGATGATCAACCACATTTTCCAGAGGTGTTTGAGAAATTTTGCAAATGGTTAAAAGAGAATAATTATTTAAATAATGAAAACGATAGTGCATTTGTCACGTGCGGTGACTGGGACCTAAAATTCATGTTACCAAGTCAATGTAAGCTAGACAATGTGTCGCTACCTGCACAATTCTCAAAATGGATAAATTTAAAAGGTAGTTTTTGCGATGCGGTCGAATATTATCCACGACATTTAATAGATATGCTTTCACATTTTGACCTTCCCCTACATGGAAAACTACATTCTGGCATCAATGATGTACAGAATATGGTTAATATAATACAAAACTTACACTTGAAATATGATTTCGAATTTAAGATAAACAACATGCAAGGTGACATTCTTCGAAATTCTATAAAAAAATAGTTAGGTTCGGATAGAGTACAAAAAATTTATTGAAAACTAGTTTATTAATAATAAAAATTTTGTCCATATAAAAGTGTAAAACTACAATGTACTACTATATAAACTATAATAAATATTTCAATAAAATGATTAACTCTGAAACTTCAATTTATAATCGTTTAACGTTGACCCTTATTTGTACATCGAGCTTATTATTTTCGGTATAAATCTCAAGAATCGCGTTCAGGTTTCGCTCGATTTTTCGTTTGCACTGTATCTTCAATTGAAAGTCTCTTCGCGTTGGTATCATTCCCTCGGCTGGGACAACACTTAGATACTCTGTATTCGACAAAGAAGTCTCAAATGGTTGCGCCACGGTATAAGAACTTTTTATTGTTACAATCGCTTCCGTTCTGGTAGGCGGAGTTAAATATACAAGGGATGGGCTGACCATAAAATTGCCGATATTTGTATCGCTCTGGAATGTACCGTTCCCTACGAGTGTGCTGAAAATTTTTCAATCAAGCATAAATGTTTCTGAAAATGTTCAACGACTAGGAAATTAATTACACCTACTCCGACGGTAAAAAACTTTCTCCGTGTCCTTCGTATATATGACTGTTATCACTGCACAGGGAATAAAACATTTGTGACTCATCTGCATTATCTTGAAGAACAAATAAGGTCTCATCGGCGCATACTTCCATCGTCAACATTATTTCATGTTGGTGAATTTCTCGACAAAGATCTCCGAGATTTTGCTGAATAATACAGAGATTAACATAACAGTAATTTAAAATAATTAATTAAATATACATACCAAGGAATCACGAATAACGTTTATATCTGACGTTATTTGTTCACCAGGGAAAGCTTTACATATTGGATGAACAATGTTTCTAAAAGCCTCGTTTTCGTTCCCATTGAATTCGCCAATTCCTTTCATTTTATTGTACAATCTAGAAATTTATTTGAAAAGTTAGATTGTAACAATTACCTTCAAACTTGACAATTACTCACCTACGAATACGCCAACGTGTAGGTTCATCTCCATGACTGATTAATAGCGTTCCTACATGCGATACGTCGGACCGTCGTAATAATGCTAAGTCTTCTTTTCGCGGTTGAAATTCTAGATTGACCCATTGAATTTCCTTTGGATTCAGTAGTAATTCGGTTGGATTTACTTGCCAGCTCGATACCATAGTAGGATACACAGCTAAAATTATTTAGAAACGTATTTAAAGAGTGATAGTTCAGTTCTGTTATGTGCTCACTTAAAATACCTTTTGGCACTAATTTTATCTTAACATATGAACATAAATCTCCGATGTTTTGCAATTTGATTCGTGCATTCAAGGAACCCCCAGAATTCAATGTACCAAGGGACAACCACATTTTTCCGCTGGTATCTTTGAACGCCTCAGAAATTTCAACCTTGCTATAACCACCGTATCCATAAAGAAATAGCTGTAAATAATACATTGTCCGTTAATTAATTCTTAATAATATATCGATAAGTGTACCTACCACTTTTGAGGGTCGTGATTCAATGTCCTCTTTTCTAGGTTCATAATGTCTGAAGACAATTTTCCCTACAGCTGCGCCCAAATGATGAGGATTAAATACAACAGACAGTGTCCTACTTTCTGAACCTTGTAGGGGCAATACAATGTTTGTATCAGCCGTTTGCCGTTCACGAAGAAACTGAAAGGAATTCTTAAATACATTTTCGGAGCTACACACTTTCCATTATTTCTAAGATAGACCATATGTGTTACCCGAAAGTTCTTCTCACTGTCCGAAATAATAGCTTGAATCTTAATCTTATTGTTACTTGTATTGCGAATGGTAAATTCCTTGATATCTGATTTTCCTGTCTTCACGCTGTTCCATACCAAAGCAGCGTGTGTTGTTCTTATGGGAATCTTGTCTCCAGCAACAGTTGGAGCAGATACCGAGCTGAGGGGTGAATTTCTCCCAGACGTACCTGATCTGTTACCGTATAAAATAATTTTAGATTTTAACAGACGTTAGACTTCGTAAAAATTTAATACGATATACTCTGGCAAATTTACTTATTCGAAATCACACTATGGGGGGATGATGGAGATTTAGTAGACGACGAATACTGAGGTGTTTCGCAACGAATGAAATTTTCATTTTCCGCCTCGGTATATGCGCTCGATTCTCCAATTACAGAATAATGATAGACGTTATTAGCCGCCGTTAATTTGATCTTCATATACCTATAATATATAAATTAAAATCAATATGGGTGAATTCGTGGTATAATTACATATAGTTACGAAACATTTCCTCACATTTTGGCAGCGTTCAAATTTTGTTGCTTATACGTGACGAGGAAACAGCCAGTTTCGTTGGGTTGTACAAAGAAGTTTTCCGGTTGTATCGAAAAATATTTGGAATTCTTTGTCGATTCAACGTCTTGCACGAATGATGCTGATACTAACACTGGCATAGTCCCCAAGTTTATCACAGTCAACGGTTTACTTTGTTTGTTAGGAACGATCAACGGTAAATCTGTGTCGATCACTTGTATCTTACATGTTCCCACTTGCACGATAAGAGGAATTTCTTTGACAATTACACTATCTTCCGGAGTATTTCCAGCTTGAATAATTAAAGTGCCGTCGAAATATTGCAAAGATTGTTGTTGCATTTCTGCAGTATGGTACAAGACACCTACACATTTGATATTCGTAGTAAACACTTCTTGGGGCTTAAGCGTTACATATTTCAGTTCGTTATAATTTTCTAAGCTAAATATTGTTGGCCCATCCTGCATTGAATAAAACAACGTTTGAAAAATAAAGTCTGCGTAAAATTATTTAGCATTATTACCTGTAATATGGAAAATTTGATAGGAACATTAACGCTGTTTTTATTCTTGATTGTAATTGGCAAAACTTCCGTGCTGCCCTCGGCAACACACTGAAAATCTAACTGTTTTTTCTGAGAAAGGTTTAAGATACTGATATCGATCTCTTCAGGCTTGAGACAGATAATGTGTTTCATAATCCACTCGGATCTGGTCACCATATCTGATACTGTTATGTTTATAACTGTTATAATAGGCTTGCTCATTTTCATCACTGTTATTGCAATCTGAAATAGTTCTTTTAAGTTTTTAACTATTGTAAAATTTATATTTTACTGTTTACCTTAGCGTGTTGTTCTGAATTTGGTTTGATAAGAATAACATCTTTCGGTAACGTAAGTCGTACATTATGCTTATCCCCTTGCACTTGGTATATACTCAGCGAGCAAATGACCCATCTATCGCTTTTATTTAATAGCTCGATGTTAGCCTCTCTAGACATACCAACGACGCAACTGCACAACTCTTCTGTGCGTTCTCCAATTACAACATCTACAAAATGTACGAATTAATAAATGAAAAGAGCATTAAATATAACAAAATGTACACTCATATTGTTATGTCATACTATTAGAGTGTGATTGAGTCCCTTGTAAATTTGAGAGATCTTGTATAAAGGTTTCTGTTTTATCTTTATAAGAAATATTTTCCTGCTTTACATTTTCTTTCTTTGCTATTTCTTCTCTTGCAAGATCAACCGACAATCCTTTATGATCGAGTAGTGTGTTATTTTTTGAAGTAGAAGGTGTTACTTTTTCTTCTATAGTATAATTTGGAAGGGCTAATTTAGGGTCTTCCAATAACGATACAAAATCTAAAATTAACTATCTTCCTTGAGCCAAATCGTGTAGAGAGACTTTTTAATGTGCTTGTTAATCGAGTAAAATTTTCGAGAATAAGACTCTACCTTGATTATACGAAGACGCGATGTTTCCATTGTTTATTTCTTTCTTAAGCTCTTGACAAGCAGCTTCGAAGCTAGTTCTCGCATTTACAGAGGAATCGAATGATAACATCTTTGGGATCGAATGTTTACTGTTTGCTGCTTCATTGGTGATTTTACTGTCCAGAGACAATTTTGTTGAAAGATTCAATAACCCCATATCTTTATCGAAATGTTTAACATTCCTGCTTGGTGTAGCAGGCATGGATTTTCTATTTGAAGGCAACAATGTATAAGTATCTCTTTCTGGCTTCTCCTCCATCATTTGCACAGACTTTTTCTTCTTCTTTGCCATGATAAGTTGATCCACCAATCTTCGTGGTGTACCATTATCAATATCTTGCAAAGCTTGAGCAATACTTGTTAAACTCATGATACTTTGTTCCTCTATTTCTTTTGTTGCACTCTGCATATTTTGTTGACTCTTATCTTTAGTGGCATAGGAACCAACTGAGGATTCTACAGAGAAGAAATTATTCTTTACATGTATTGTAGATATATTTTTTTTTTTAATAAATATGCTCAATACCTTCTGTTATCATTGTTGAATCAACTAAAGGTATAAGTTGGCCTTTCTTTTGCGGACTATTTACGGACAAACCTAAACTTGGTCTTCCTGGCGCATTATCCGATAATTCTCCGAAATTTCCACATTTCCTTCGGAAAAACTCGTCCACGGGTAATTTGTGTCCAGCGCAAGACCTACAATTTGATCATGTCATACTTATGATTTAAAATTATTTACAGATCTAGAGAAACTTACTCTACTGATAAGTCTAGTTCACCAATGATACCAGAGAAACAAGATAAGTTTAAATATTCTTTTTCCTTAGGTGCTGTTACAGGAAGGGCATAAGAATAATTCTGTTGCCACGAGAGTTCATCAGCCAGCATCTGACTTGCCATTTCAGAGGCAGGACGAAATTCTTCGTTATTAAATTGAGCCATTAACTCGGCGGTTGTTGTATCACACGTTAGTATGTTCACATTTTTATTTGACAATGTTGATATACGTTTTTCGGAACTTCTACTTAATCCCGACGAACGTGCGCTTATTTCATTTGGTTCAAAAACAACGCTGCTTGATTTCTTGATACCTAAATGGGACATGTTTCCATCCTGAGCATTAGTCTCACTAGAATAAACAGATTGTCCTGAATCCATCAAAATTGAAGGGATAATACTGCTAGCTAAGTTCTGTATATTTGCATTATTTTCTTTATTTGTATCTGCAACAATCATCAAATGTATGCACATTTCTATAAGGAAAAAATTATATTCATAAAAATCACAGTTTTTACCATATATGATGGATGTAGTTTTTATATCACTGCACCTCTGAAGCAATTTTCTAGCAAGTTCACGTTCTGTGTCTAATTTACTGCTACTTTGCTTATCTGTATCTCCCATTTCGCTCACCTCAGCTAAAACTAAAAAAAAATTCATTGTCCAGTGAATGTGTAAAACCATAGTTTGTGTAATACACAAAAGACTCACAAGAAGAGATATTATTGAGTATACCAAGAGATGAAGCATCAGACTTTTGTATCGCATCGTTTCTGCCTGCTTTAGACTGCTTGTACATGTCCCCGGTAACATCTCTGTCGAAGAATATATTGTTTAATCTGAAATAAAATTTTTTTTCCGATATTTCATTTTCAGTAATTAGATTATCATTCGAATTACATTACACCAATCGAACAGTTGAGAAATAGAAAAACTCACGTGCTTTTTCTTTGTACCGTCGAAGTAGCTTGTGGTTGCGGAGTATTTAATACAGTCATATCGATAAAATCTGCCCCCGTGGGCTTTGGCGGTGTGAACATTATGAATGATATTTCTTTATTTATCACTCGATTATAATTAACCAGTTGTTTCCCTATAGAAACTCTACGTACGTGTAAAGAACTTTAAACGATTTATCAATCGCCTAATGGTTGAAACAAAAAAGCTTTGTATCATATTATCCTCAACGTATTGCTTGACAGTTGATCGATTTTAGCGTTCAAATTTGAAAGTATTCCTGTGGTCTCGTCGATCATAGAATACAAAACTCATACTATGTTGGATCAACGACTAGCATATCGGCGACTATAATGAAACTGCCATCTGGAGTAAACGGCACCAAAGTAACACCATGTGCCATCATCGAGAAGAATATCGATGGCATATGTAACACAATGCCGTGAAAGATACTCGTAAAAACGTGAAGCTACTAATT
Source organism: Anthophora plumipes (assembly GCA_951804975.1). Classification (NCBI taxonomy): domain Eukaryota; kingdom Metazoa; phylum Arthropoda; class Insecta; order Hymenoptera; family Apidae; genus Anthophora; species Anthophora plumipes. The sequence goes on along the minus strand of OX638122.1, from coordinate 15,864,383 downwards.
AACCGTAGTAGTGAGAATGTTTAAGAATATCTTTGATCTAATTATTCATTCATGAATGTTAATGAATATTAGAGAATATGTCATTCCACCTAAATGAAGGTTTCGTACTGTGAGGTTCGCAATAAAGATTGTAACATATTGACAATACAATGGACGAAAACGTAGCGATAACGACAGAGAGAAAGAGATTAAATTATGAGAATAAACTGATATTGGCACCTATGGTGCGAATCAGCACTCTTCCTATGCGTCTTCTTGCAATCGACTATGGTGCTGATATAGTGTACACGGAGGAGCTGATAGATTGGAAATTATTGCGATCGTTTCGTCGTAAAAACGGTAAGAAAATGTTAGTATTACAAAATTACTCAACAAAGAATTATTTTATTAGAGAGATAGAAAGATTACTTTCGTAAATTTCGTTTCAGATGTTCTTGGAACAATTGATTACATAGATAAAACAGATGGAACTGTTACATTTCGGACCTGTCCCAGAGAAAGAGATAAAGTGATCCTACAAATTGGTACTTGTGATGCAACAAGAGCATTGAAAGTTGGGAAAATGATAGAACAGGATGTTGCTGGGATAGATTTAAATATGGGCTGCCCTAAACTGTTCTCCTTGGTAGGACAAATGGGTGCAGCTCTTTTGCAAAAGCCAGAAATAGCCATGAATATTCTGAGAACCTTAGTAGATAATCTGAGTATTCCAGTCACATGTAAAATACGTGTATTGTCAGATTTAAATAAAACCATAGAACTCTGTGAACTGTTGCAATCAACTGGTATATCTGCAATAGCAGTGCATGGTCGTACTGTTAATGAAAGACCACAACATGCTAATCGTAATGTAGTATTAAAAGAAATTTCCAATAGACTTTCAATACCAGTTATAGCAAACGGAGGCTCGAAAGAAATACGGAAATATTCGGACATTTTCAAGTAATGCCACAGTTAACATTGTGCTTCTAAATACTTGTATTTGAATGTAATTATAGTTATTTGCAGATTTAAAGAAATAACAGGGTGTAGTAGTGTAATGCTTGCACGCGCGGCAGAATGGAACTGTTCTATATTTAGTAAAAAAGGTTTACTTCCTATGGAAGATGTGATAAAATCATATTTAAAGTATGCTGTGGACTGTGACAATCCACCTTCCAATACCAAATATTGTATACAAAATATTCTCAGGGAACAACAGGAATCAGCACTAGGCAAGAAGTTCCTCAATTCTCAAACTTTAGAACAGATATGGTACGATTTACGTTATTCAAGCAATATATGATTATGTATTTTAAATTTAACAAATGTTATTTTAGCGATTGTTGGAATTTAAGCGACTATTATCGTTTAAAGAAAAGGGAATTCGACGAGAAAGGTTTATTAGGAAGATCGCAAGTTTCACCTATGAGAGAAGATGACAAACAGGATAATAAAAGAAAGATTTCAGACGAAGAGGATGTAGTTTTAATGCATTGCGCGTTTTTAAGGAATAATTACGTAACGGATCTGCAATTACCGAAAACTATATTACACAAATGGACCCAAACTCAAAGGAAAAAGATGCCAAACTATAATACACAACAGAAAGGGAAACTTTTTCGTTCTATCGTTACAGTGGACGGAAGGAAATACGGATCGTCCTTTTGGTAGTAAAAAAAAAAAATGTACAATGCGTTTTACATACTCGTTTCAATAATTTAATTACGACTTCTATGCTTTCATTCTTTTAGGGAGAAAAATAAAAAATGGGCAGAGCAAGGAGCAGCGCTGGTTTGCCTTTTCTCTTTAGGTTTAATCAATGAAGAAACATTTGCCGCGAACGATAATATTCCCTCTTGATACCGAACATTCGAAGAATAAAAATAATCAAAAGTACTGAAAGAAGCAAATGTACTCTTGGAAATATTTTGCATCGAATAATGAAAATTGAGCTTATATTTTTTTATTAGTTTTGTTATCAATAAAATACAAATTTTTTTGTTACATAAAAGTGATGTTTTTATTTCCCCTGCTGCTTAAAAAATTAATTCTATGTTGTCTCAATGTAAATTACCAAAAAGTACAGAATTTGTGTTTTACAATTTTGTGTGCTCCTATTGATAATTTTAAGTATCAAATTACGCGGAAAATCAGTTAATATAGAAATTTTTTCTAAATGTTATACAATTAAAGTTATAGAGAAGTTTATAGATATTTTGAATATTTTTTTTTCTTATGTTGCACACTCTAATTGTAAGTATTTCGCCATCTATCATTGGAACTATGAAATAAGTAGTAATGCAATTGCATCTGCGTGTTTAAGTGGGATTCTCTAAAGGGCCTACCAAGTTTTATTTACATTATAAATAAAGTAAAAAAGATTATTGGAAAACGTTACGAAAAAAATTGGAATTTCACAGTTTGATAATTAAATCATTATGTAATAATGGGTCCGCCAAAACGTTTCAAAAAAGATGGTACGAACCTCTTTTATTTTCCCGTTAAAAAATTGCATCTTTCGTTCTTTCGGTGTTTTATTGTTCCTATAATATTTCTAATAGTTACTTGTTCAAAATAATTAACAAACGCAAAATTATTTGATACCTCAACGAAAGCTGTCATTTATTCTTTAGACAGAGGTAAATGGAAGAAGCGTAAAGAAGACCCGGAAGAATTCAACGATGATGATTCTTTTGACGATAACGAAGCTGAAGGTATACCTGATGCAGCGAAAAATGATGTTGAGAAGCAAGATGAATCAGCATTGGAAGATGAGTTTGGTGCAAAGGATTATCGGTCACAGATGATTCTAAAACCAGATTGTACATCTAGACCCCTCTGGGTGGTAAAATAACAATACTGATTACTCTTTTAACTATCTCTTTTTTTGTATGACAAGATTAGTTTAATATCTTCATTTTTTTAGGCTCCAAATGGACACATTTTTTTAGAATCTTTTTCACCTGTATATAAGCATGCTCATGATTTTTTAATTGCCATCTCAGAACCTGTATGTCGTCCAGAACATATACATGAGGTATTAATATCATTATACATATTAAAATTTATACATACAAGGTTTATAAAACCTTTGATTATATAAATTTACTTTGCAGTATAAATTGACTGCTTATTCATTGTATGCTGCTGTAAGTGTTGGCCTTCAAACACATGATATAATAGAATATTTAAAAAGACTTAGCAAAACTAGCATTCCTGATGGAATTATAGAGTTCATAAAACTGTGTACATTGTCCTATGGTAAAGTGAAATTGGTATTAAAACACAATAAGTATTTTGTTGAATCACCATATCCAGAAGTATTGCAAAGACTACTGAAGGATCCAGTAATTCAGGAGTGTAGGTTGAAGAAAAGTATAGAAGATGAGAAAGAAGAGATAATTACAAATGTTCAAAGTAAAACAAAAGCTCCACAGGTAATGATGTTTTTATATCAATGATATCATTATTTTTAATGAAAAACACAAGGTAAGCAATTTGTATTCCTTGCAGTTTGGAGCAAAACCTATAACCAATGTTCCACCTGGAACCACTAAAGTACCAGAAACAACCAATGATCAAGTTCCAGCAGAAACAGCCACTGTACCTGAGGATATAACTACTTTCTATGATAAAATGGACAAAGAGGATGAAGATGAGGAAGAGGAACAGGAACTAAAAACAGTTAGCTTTGAAGTGAATCAGGTACATAGTGTTTATCTTAATTTCTGAAATACCAACATTCACGATTACTTGTAATAAATTAAATTATAGGAAAAAATTGAAGTCATACAAAAGAGATGCATAGAATTGGAGTACCCTTTATTAGCAGAGTATGATTTCAGAAATGACTCTGTAAATCCAGACATAAAGTGAGCATAATTCTTACAATAATGTAGTCTTTAATATCAAAGAGTATTATGACAATTAATATATTATATTTTAGCATTGATTTAAAACCGTCGGCTGTATTGAGACCATATCAAGAGAAAAGCTTAAGAAAAATGTTTGGAAACGGACGTGCCAGGTCAGGCGTTATAGTTTTACCCTGTGGTGCTGGTAAAAGTTTAGTAGGTGTGACAGCATGCTGTACGGTACGGAAACGTGCATTGGTATTATGTAATTCTGGAGTGTCGGTGGAACAGTGGAAACAGCAGTTTAAAATGTGGTCGACAGCGGATGATTCGATGATCTGTCGATTCACAAGTGAAGCTAAGGATAAACCTATGGGTTGTGGAATTTTAATCACGACGTATTCTATGATCACGCATACACAGAAACGTTCATGGGAAGCTGAACAGACAATGCGATGGCTTCAAGAACAAGAATGGGGAATCATGGTTTTGGATGGTATTGTTTTTTTTTCTTTTTCTATCGAATTATATGTTCTCTTTTAAATTATATTTAGCGTATGTACAATTTTAGAGGTGCACACGATACCTGCAAAAATGTTCAGAAGAGTGTTAACCATTGTTCAGTCCCATTGTAAATTGGGTTTAACCGCGACGTTACTTCGGGAGGACGACAAAATTGCAGATCTGAATTTCTTGATTGGGCCTAAACTTTACGAGGCAAACTGGTTAGAATTACAGAAAAGGGGCTTCATCGCGAGAGTACAGTGCGCTGAAGTATGGTGTCCTATGACACCAGAATTTTACAGAGAGTATCTTGGCTGTAAAATGAGCAAAAAATTGGTGAGCAATCGTTTCTCGTTTAATCTAAAGTAGCATGACATTTAACGACTTTAAAATGCCTTTTTAATCTAAAACAGCTGCTATATGTGATGAATCCTAACAAATTTCGTTGTTGTCAATATTTGATACGATATCACGAACGACGTGGCGATAAAACCATTGTTTTCTCCGATAACGTTTTTGCTTTGAAACATTATGCCATTAAAATGAACAAACCTTATATTTACGGTCCTACTAGCCAAGTGAGTATAGGTATATAACTTGAGTGAAAATAAAAATCTTCGTAAATATGTTAGATATATTGATGTTGCAATTAATTTCAGAGCGAGCGAATACAAATTTTACAAAATTTCAAATTCAACACTAAAGTAAATACAATATTCGTGAGTAAAGTGGCGGACACTTCTTTCGATTTACCGGAAGCCAATGTTCTTATTCAAATATCTTCTCATGGTGGTTCACGACGTCAAGAGGCGCAGCGTTTAGGTCGAATTCTGAGAGCAAAGAAAGGTACACCTTTCTAAATATTAATTTGAACAGAATCGATTAACTAATACTGAAGTATTTTAGGTGCTATCGCGGAGGAGTACAACGCATTTTTCTACACATTAGTGTCGCAAGATACAATGGAAATGAACTATTCGAGGAAGCGGCAACGTTTTCTTGTAAATCAAGGATACGCTTATAAAGTAATTACAAAGCTTGCAGGAATGGACGAAGTGCGTATGATTGATCTATAATTGAATAAATATTTCTTAAAGATTACTTCAGATTTTGCTTGTAATTATTGAAATAGGAACCAGATTTGATGTACACATCTCGGGAAGAACAGTGTCACTTGTTACAACAAGTTCTCTCTGCCAGCGACATGGATGCAGACGAAGAGAGAATACCTGGAGAGGGTCCAAGACCTGTAAGTTTTATTTGTAACATCCTTAAAGGACATACCTATCAAATTAGAAGGCACACCGTTTTATTTCGCTTGAACTATTATTTTAGATTATACGCAAAGCCGGAAATATGACGTCAATGTCTGGCGCTGACGATGCAGTTTATTACGAGTATAGAAAAACGCCCAGTTCATCTACAGCGAACAAGCATCCGTTATTTAAAAAGTTCAGAACATGAAGAACTTTAACTGTAAATAATTAAAAAATTTGTCGTATTTATTATTTACATGATTAATTAAAAAAGTAAGATTTTGTACTTCTTATGATTTATCTTTAATTAAATATACGATCAACAAAATCCATAATCCGCGTTGTGTGTAACAACGCTCCATACCTTTCAATTCTTGATAAATTCGATACGCACAAAGTACGTAATAGTTACGTGAAGTGTAATTTACGCGAATGTAAAACAGCTGGCTCGACAGTTGATTCAAGTAGCGCGATAAAGTTATTACCGATAAATTCGTTAGTTCAGAGTCATAACGTACATTTAATGTGGTATTCACTCGATAATAGTTCTATAAATAAATCGCAAATATTTAGCTGAAATATTCGTAATACAAGATATAACTAAAAATAAACAATAAGTTATTAAAGAGTATATCGATCCCTAACTTATCATTTATTTATTTATCTACGAGTAAATCATCCTGCACTGAGATTTAACATGTTAATCGGTGAATTGGTATTGCATCGCAGAAATATATCCTTTATTTAATACAATTGTCTCTTAAATTATCAGTTTTACAATACTTAATTCCACAACAAATTTGTAAAGTTCGGTAAAAAAAAATATAAATAATGAAAAAACAAAAACAGTAATACAACATTGAGCAGAATAAAGAGCCCGTTTCATTTTTTCTGTTTCCTTTAGACCTGCCTCTTCCCGATAAAAGTATCAGAGTCAATAAATAGCCCGTTTTAGGTTGATGCATTTCATAGAGATAATGAATTACGCGCGCTGAACGTCAGTTGGCTGCAGTGCTAGATGATGCATTCTCCCTGAACTTAGTAAAAAACTAGCCGTGCGAGCTGCCGGCTGTCACATGCAGAGTCAGTTATCCCAGTGACGCTTGGCAGTGCGTCGATGTGCGCAAGTTGGGATGTATTCGTATTTATTTTTCACCGTCTGTTTTATCTTCTTCACCCTTCTGATTCAACTATTCTTTCATCCACATCCTTCGATAACTGTTTAGTTATCGATATGACACTAACCAGCACGCGATGGTAGTGCCGTAGTTGCGACCGAATCGGAGCAGGGCAAGGTCGCATAGACGCATCATTATGAAAGGAAGCAGTAGTTATTCGTGAAACGTCTTGCTTTCTCCTATATATACATATATATACAAGCTTTTACTGGAAGGATCGGTGAACCTCGAGTACATACGCGAAACGTCACGAGTACGGGAAACGTCAAGTGTATCAATATGCATATACGCTACGAGGTAAGAGAAATGAAAGGAAACGCGTCTCCTCGCCGAACGCTATAATACACACAATATATATATATATATCCAGGTGAAGAAAAAGGTGCCATTGAAGAGTGTCAGGAAGAAAGAATACACGAGAAAAAGGAATTACGTTGATGTATCGTCTATGGTCAGGGGCGAAGTTCAATGAAAGTTGGAAAGGATCGTATCGTAACAAAGAGGGTGCTACCGTGTTAAGAGAGATACTGTGAAGTGAGGCTGTCTATCCTTTGTAACGGAAAAACGTCGGAGGAAAAGAAAGACAAAGAGAAAGAATACATAAGCGACATAAACACGTCTGTCGACACACGGTGGTGCCGGTGTATCTTCGAGTACTCGTCGGTAGCCGCGTCGACGGCTACGCGACTACAACACCTTAAGCGGCGCGTGTGAATGTGTTGGCAGCGGTGGTCGCGTCTTCGTCGTCGCCGTCGTCGTTGTGATCACCGTGAAAACGGTGCAATACCGTGGAGCTTGGCGAGAACACCTCATCGATGGCCCGCGCGATGGTTCCACGGGAACGTCCGTGATCGCGGCGCGACGGAAACGTCGAGGATGCCGCGAATATCGTTTGCGCACAGAAGGATGGCGGGCTTTCAGATCGTCGCTCGGATCGATAGGTATGAAAGGATCGAATAATCATCGCGATAACATCACCGAAGGGAGAAGAAGACACGAAGCAAGTGTGTGTGTGGTGAAGTGAGGTGTGTGAGCCAGGAGTTCTCCCCTCTTCACGGAGGTTAGACCTCCGTGAACAACGAGGATTCTCGCTCGAAGATGAACTCCATGCTATATACCCTCCAAGGGTTCGCAATATTTTTTATGATATTCTGGTCCGCATTGTGGATCATGCATGTACTGGCGCTGATCGCTGGTCACTGGAAACTACACCGGAAAGTCAATCAAGTACCAACCTACGAAACGCCGTTACCCGGCGTGTCGATTATAAAACCTCTGATGGGCGTCGATCCAAATCTGTTCAGTAACTTGGAGACATTCTTTACCATGCAATACCCACGTTACGAGTTGCTGTTTTGTGTGGAGGACGACTCCGATCCTGTATTAATGTTGGTGCGTAAACTAATCGAGAAATATCCGGAGGTTGACGCAAGACTGTTTATCGGCGGCAGAAACGTAGGCGTAAATCCGAAGATTAACAATATGCAACCGGCATATGAGGCGGCTAAACACGAATTCGTGTTGATTAGTGACAGTGGTATTAAGATGAAAGAAGACACGTTATTGGACATGGTGAATTACATGACCGACAACGTAGCATTGGTGCATCAAATGCCGTTCACGTGTGATCGCGAAGGTTTTGCCGCGGTCTACGAGAAAATATTTTTCGGTACTATACAGTCACGTGTGTACCTTGTCGCCGACGTGCTCAGGATAAACTGTCATACTGGTATGTCAGCGTTATTGAGGAAAGCGCCGTTGGACGAAGTCGGCGGATTAAAGACATTCGGCGTATATCTCGCTGAAGACTTTTTCTACGCAAAGTCGTTGACCGACCGGGGTTGGCGTATTACAGTGTCCTCGCAGCCGGCATTGCAGAACAGCGGTCACTGTGAACTGCATTCGTTTCAAGCGAGACTACGCAGGTGGGCGAAGTTACGCGTGGCCATGCTACCCACAATGATTGTTCTGGAACCACTTAGCGAGTGTTTAGTGTTAGGTGCCTGTGCTTCCTGGGCGGCTAGCGTACTATTTGAGTGGGACTCGTTGGTTTTCTATTTGGTACATATTCTATTGTGGTTTATGTTCGATTGGTCGCTATTGTGCGTCGTACAAAATGGCCCGCTGCCATTTAACAAATTGGAATTCGTATGCGGATGGTTACTCAGCGAAATCACTAGGCCCTATCTTTTCCTCCAGGCAGTTCTAGATCCTCTGATACAGTGGCGGTCGCGCGTTTACAAACTCAGGTGGGGTGGTATCGCGGAAGAAGTTAAAGCGAAAGTCAAGTATTAAAAAGAAACAAACAAACAAAAAAACACAAAACTGCGTGAAAACGAAATACGTTAATATTTCTTTTTTAGTTTTTTTTTTCTTTTTTTTTTAATTTTTTTAATATGTATTAACAGGCCAACATCCACATCGTGCTACAAACACGTGGGTGCGTTGCAATTATTTGATACAATACTATGCTATTATGCATATGGCTACTTATTATACTTACACTATGTTAGAAACGAGGAAAAAGTACACGCCGTATACGTACGACATATGTATAAACTCGTACAGGTTATACGTGCGCGCGCGTGCTTACATTACACACACACAACATACATATATTTATACACGCGCTTACGCACATACAATAATCGCGACAGGTATATACATCAAACGGTACCGTACGAGTGTACGGTTTTTAATTTCTTCGTCGTATCATCTCTGCCAAGTTGTAACGATGTGTTCACTTCTTGTGCAATATTCTTAGGAAAGATTGATAATATAAAAAATGCTTTACTTCTCTTTCTTTTTTTCTTCTCTTTTTTACGATGGGCTATCTCGTAGAAATTACAGGTATTAGTGATAATCGATATACATAAGATTCTTTTTTTTTTTTTTTAAGTGCTCGCCCGGAACGAGTCCGATCATTGATCATTATTATAACATTATATATGTATGTCGTGATATTACCCAGTATTCTAATGAAACGATTTCTTAAGGTGGGATTTCCTATTAGCGTTAGACGTGTGTATCTGAACATATGTGTACTGGACTTTTTCGATTAGACGCAGCGTTCAAAAAGATTAAGATAAACAAGGCTACTCCGCTGTACTAATAACGAACAATTTACTAAATGACAAAGAAACATATAGACAATTCTTTAAGCCAATTGAAAGACCAGCTGATTTCCTTCTCAATTTTATCCATTTTAAATTTTATTTTGTTATTAGTAATTTCATGCGAGATTGTTGTTACGGGCTGTTGGTGTAAAGGATTAGTTTATATATTTGTTTTCTTTCGTTTAATTAATATTTCGTTCTTGTTGAACAAGGTAGGACATCCGTACATCTGACGAGGATTCGATAGTTGAAAATCACTTATAGTAGGGAAAGCAAAGCATGCCTTCCCATGGTATGAGTACACAAGTGTTTGACGCATATGTAGACGCACGCGTCTGACGCTAAAAGGAAATCCCACCTTTACGGAGAAACACGACTGAGGATGCTATCGACTTCGATCTGTCTTGTTGACGTATTCGCTGTTTTCAAAAGTTTGCACGCTTAGTATTTTCGTCGTCGCAATAATTAACAACGAGTTAGCATTATTTATTCAAAATTTAGTTGAGAAATGTTTATATTTTTTTCTCTCTTGTTCGGATTGAAATTGAACAACATTTGAATGAAGAACTTTACTTTAAACGTAAAGTCTACAGGGCAAACGAGACGTTGATAGTTTAAATTATGGAAGAAATCGAAATCGATAAGAGGTTAGGGTTAAATGGCAGTAATATATTCGTTGGTACCGCATTGTTTGCTGTTTCTGCGTCGATAAAACGGGCAAAAGTGGAATCGGACAAGGATACACCAGTTCGCGAAACTGCCAATTAACCTGTTATAGATGGCGCGTGTGTAGTTATCGTTTGAAAAAGAAAAATACGTTCGATTAAGCATTATGGTACATATCTTTTACACGAACGAATGTAGCAGTCATGTAATTTCACGAGAATGAACCATTTCCATCGTTGATAATCTTTTCCGTTTTTTTTTTTTTCGTTATAAAGTACTGAAACTGTCAGGCATAATTTGTTTTTTTTTTTTTTCGTTGGGCTTATGTATTTATAGGTTATTTTATTGAGCATGCATAATAAATCGTTTGAAGCAATTCATCTTGTCATGTGATACGTATCATACGAAATTAATCTGAACAAGAGTCGTACTAGATTCGAGTAAATACTAACATTTGTACAAATATTTATAATTTCTCTCGTTTCTCCCATTGCAGATATGCAATAATCTCGTATCTCTCGACACGTATGTATATATTTATTCTCTGGTTTTATTCGAGATTTATATACAATATCTGTGTCCCGGTATTTGTTCATTTTCTTTTTCTTTCCTACGTAAGTGTTTATACACGGTTTGTTTTTGTCGCGAAAGCGAGATATTAATTATCCTCGTGTCGAGTAATCGTATTGAATCGATCCTTTTTCAACGAACGATTCACGAGTAGATGTATTCTCTTTTGCTGACCTTTTTTTCCTGTAGCGTTCGCTAAATCGTTCGTTCCAGTTCACTTTGATTCATATGTATCTGTACCTAATATGACTCAAACAGGTTTCCATTGCAAACGAGAGATAGTAAACGTTCAAACCGAAATATTTCTTCAGTCTTTTTGAGATTACGGATGTCGAAGTGATCGGTACATTAGTCTGAACACTTTATATCTTCAACGAAGTAACAGAAAAGAAAAAAAATAATGCTTATATTGCTCTGTGAAAGAATTAATATTCTCTACGTGGTATTACGTTTGTCCAATTATTTCCACTAAGGTTAGGTGTTATCCACGATGAAATTTCTTGCAAATGAATTCTTTTTTCAAAATTTTCTTATCGATTATACCGGCAGATCTAATTCTACTATGTGTATCTGCGCTCATAATCGTTTAAATACGTCGATTGGTCCATTCGATTGGTCTTTTAGGATCGTAAAGGTTAAAACATTTCGTCGAATCTATAGTTTATGTAATTTGATACGAAGGATCGCACGATACGCCCGTTGTGTATAAATACATACTCTATCTTAAAAATAAATATTTCTTACATTTTCTACATTCTAAACTCGTCACACGTGTCGCGACGATCGCGGATCCTTACGTAAAATTTCAAACAAAACTATCCACTGTTTGTTCATAGTCGATTGAAGTGACTGAAGTGAATTAAAATTCGTTGTTAATTGTGTTAGTCTAGTTCTGTCTTACGAGTGTCTATTGTGCCGAAAATACGGTGGCGAGTATTTGAAACGTCGTTTCAGACTGTATGATTAGAAAACAAACAGCAAAGTCACCATGTCAAGGTGGTAGCCATTGAACTCTCACTGTGTTCTTCGATCTTCGTGTGTCATATTAAATGACAGTGAAAAAAAGAAAATGACAGTTCTGAGACATCCTTGTGTCTCATGATTTTTTTTTTTAATAGCCACATACAGAGTGTAAGTCTCGTAACACGACGGCTTCAAATATCCAGTAAATGATTTGCTGCACGAAAGTGTTTCAGACAAAAGTTGCACGGTTTCCTGGGGAACATGTAGTACCCTAATCGATTTCTCATTTCTTTGCTTTCCTATCGAGACATTAAGTGACATCTTCAGTATCTTAAATGGAATTGCCTAACATTTTTTCCTCAAATTTGAGTAAAACTTTGAATTCTATGTAAAAAAAAAGGTGTTACATGAAATAGAGTTTAAAATTAACACTGAGATATTCTCGAATTAATCATCTTCTATCAGAAAATACAAGATGACTCATACTTCTTTGTTTACGACTAGAGGTCACGTTTATAAACACATTCCTCGTTAGATGTGAGAAATTATCAACATGGGATACTTTATAAGGTCAGTGAACGTAAAAGTCTTATTGAGGAAAGTACTTATTTTATTAGAATGCTGACTAGTATGATGCTGAGTGAAAAATATGATATCGTTGGTAGTAACAATGATGATAGTAATATTGTTCACCAGACTTAACGTTATTCGATTATTTTCTTCGAAGAATGCCGAAAGATAGTTTATCGTGAGTCACTAGCGACGGTCGAAGACATCCGAGGACGTATTAGTGCATGTGCAGCAATAATTGTAGAAATACTTGCAATTGCATTGATTGTAACGTACAACACTTCGAACGCCGCTTGAAATAATTATTTCACGAATATCTCGACAAGCTTTAATTTTAGACCTCATTTCGTGTAACATTTTTTACACAGAATTCGAGAAAAGAAACGTTGAACGTTCAATTTAAAGGAACCGAAGGTGACCTCTTTGTGTCTCGAGGGAAAAACAATGAAATAAGAAATCGATCAGGTTACTACGTGTTTCCTTGGAAACCGCGCAACTTTTACGAGATACATATTCGAAGTTATGTTACGAGACTCTCTCGGTGTAATAGCGGTAGCTATTTAGTATTCTAACATTGTGTCAGGTGAAATAGGGAGAAATGCAATTGGACACCTGTTTCAGCTATATCACGCGCAGATACATACTAGTTAAACTGAACTGGAGTTAGTCAACGTGAAAGAAAACAAAAGAAGGTTAGGTTAGGTCAGCACAAGAGAATACATTACGCACGTGAATCGTTCGTTGTAAAAGGATCGGATTTGATACCCGACTCGAGGATAATTAATGCCTTTATTTGATGCATCATTTGTGTCATAAATGTGAGTCGATATTATAAAACAATGGATTGTGATTTGCGACGTTTATAAATCGCTGTCGTATTTGTTCAAAGATAATACCGGCCATAGAGGCAGAGAAACAAAAAGGGTCGGAATGATAAGAAACGTCTGTCCGAGCCGAATTTCTATATGATAATCTAATTTATTTCTTACTTTCTGTTCCTTGGTATGTGAGATTAATTTATTTTAGCGTAACGGGTTATTTAAAAAAAAGAAAGAAAAAAGACAACGTCGCCGACTGACGTGTAACAAAGCATAATTATTGCTATTAATCATTATCGTTAAGGGTGTAAATATAGAACTCGTACAAAGATGGCGTTTTTTTTTCTTAATTTTTCTTTTTTTTTTTGTTTCTTTTTTCTTTGGCTAAGGCAGTTAGGTGTATCATATTGTCGTGGGAATAAATGTTATTTGGCTCCTGATGGCGGAGAAGTTCGCAGATTCAGCGAACATTGTTTTATAGAACGGGGTGACGCTTAACGAGGAAAGTGAACAGCTTTTGAGCCCTGACACTTTCATCGGTCAAGTGGTTGATTACTTGTGATATCTATACTGTGCATGTGCGAGCATCCGACCGATTATGGCTTGTTAGGAATCAACGACATTAAGAGAGCCGGTATCCTTATTTGCAGTTGTGTACAGTTTTGAATGGTTGTGAGTCATTCTGATTTTATAACCATAATACCGAGCAATTGAGGATTATTAATCGTGCGCATGTTTAGGTTATGTTATAAGTGAAACTTTACCTTGCATTCCTATTCGTTATGTTCTAGCGTGGTTTCTATTGAAACAGTGTCACACGGTTTGTTATTCTCAGTTCTTTCTTCCTACTACAAAGATCTCGGAAATATATGTAATATCGGTTGCGGTGGTAGATGGGAAATATCTCGTTCAGGAATGGTTGTATACATACTGGCTCGAGATTTCGCTTGGCTAGAGTAAAAGAAATAAGATTTCCAAGGATTTAGCTTAAATCGATGGCCAAGATTGAATCGAAGCAATATTTATTTTAGCACGAGAAACGCGTTGTCTCGCGGAACGAGGGATCAATTGCATCGGTTAGATTTTTTTTTCCTTCTCTCTTTTCCAAGAATTGGCTAGTGAACGTTGTTTTTTTTCACTCGGTTCGAACGTTGGGTATATTCGTCTGTAAGGTTTTGCTTTATTGTGATTTATTGGAAGACGAATGATGATCGTTTTCTTTTTCCCGTTCTGTACATATTTCCATCCGCTTGTGATACAAATTTGGAAAATAACTCGGTGCGTCGCTTAAGGTAACATTCTATCTTGAGGATAAAAGAAACACAGAATATTTCGAAATGTTTCCTTTACAAATATTGGCTAATTCATTTGGAGCTGTTGCTGTAAAAATGTTTCCAACGAAAATTGTACGCCACAGATTAAAAAGTAGATTCACAGAGTTATCGTGACTATTCTGTTTTCATGATAACTCAAGCATGTTTGTAATAACGTAGTTTATCAGTGACGTTTCTTAGGTCATCGATATGTACACTTTGCAATCGTTTTCTTTCGAAATATACACTTTTTGTAACGGAACCTTAGTTAAGTTCATTTAATAGAAGGTTAATTCGAAAGTCATTTGCTTTTTATTAAAAAAGGAAAAAAGAAAAAATAACAGGAGTACTTGCAAGATTAAAATATTTTTCTTAGCTTTGTAAGATTAAGATATTTTTATAGCCCTGCTTTTTCAGGAGTTCCCGTGGCTAGATACTTTCAACTTATCGATATATTAACACGTTCGATGGCGGTTTGTAATATTTGTAAAATCGGTACTTTTGCTAGTGATATTAACACTTTACCAACCTCCTCGTTTGATTAAACACTGGCTCGGCTTTTGCTACCGCGCTTATATTTATAGCTCTACAAATTTTCAATCAAAATTTGCAAGAGGGCTTACTGTATCGTTCACGTTCTCTTATTATAGGATAATTAATTAATTTGTTGCGATAACAGCAAAAAGTCGATCGATAGACTCCCGGTCGGTAAAGTGTTAAAATTTGCTGTAAACGCAGATTTTCATTTTAACCCTTTCGCTGCGGCAGAGTTTACCGCGTTTACGTGCATAGCGAAAGGTAGATGCTCAATTCGCAATCGCCAAATTAGTTAAATTGTTTCTAAAGACGTCGAAAATTAAAAATTTGCTTCAGTAATTAAAACGGAAGCGTGCAAAGTATAAAAGTAAGGATTAGATTACGATAAAAGAGCGGTAACAGAGGAGCAGGAGAGAATCTTGAAAACGCCTATAGGTGCCAATAGTAGCGAAAGGGTTAATCTAACATTTAACAACGCGAGATACTTGAAGATAATCGGCTTCGTAATCGTTCTCGTTACAGGTAAATTACATTAAAAATACTTATATCAAGATTAAGAATATCCAAATAAAGGAGTGGGCTGAACGTGATTACGAGAAACGATTAAACGTATGTTTACAATTAAATACAAATCTAAAGTAAGAACCGATATCTACGAGATATCTGCAAGATAAAATTTCCAAACATTTCGATCTCCAGAATTATATCATCGTGAATTTCTGTAAATTTAATAAATTCGTGATATTATAGGAGATTATATGGAGGACAATGATACACGTTTAGAAAATACATTTTCTGATATCATTTTTGGAATCTGCTTTATCGTGTTGCACTTTTTCCAGACCGATGAAACATCGTGTCTCTTTACAATGACCGATTTTTCTACGCAGCTAGTTTACGTAGGCAGAGAATTTCTGAGAAATTTCCTCGTCTCAAAGGGAAAAGTGTCTCTTAGCTGCGCGAGTTTCTCGTTTTCATGAAAATGACGCGGTCACACGGCCATGCTCGAACAGATTCTCTCTCTCTCTCTCTCTCTCTCTCTCACTCGCTCTCGCTCTCTCTCTCTGACGTCCTTTTCAACGGGATTAAAGGAGAGCTGAACGAAAACACTCTTTCTGTGGCGGACCAGGCTGTGCTTGGACTTCGAGGGCCATTATGCGAATGCGTTTAACACCGGGTTTGCGGACATTTCTTATATACCTATTTCTACGAGCACCCGTCAAATTCGTATATAGAAAAATACGTATTTTCTTTACAAAATCGATTTGTCCAAGTATGTATGACATTAAGCTACGTGTCTAACTAAATTATTAATAGGTAAAAAGTCTTTTCCCCGAAATTATCACGGAAGTGGTAACGTTAATATTTATTCGGCGCATTTTTTTTTTTCAAATATTCAATTCTGCTTCTACATTTTCAATAAGGACTATTATCAACAGTTTATACATTAGGTATACTGGAACCATAATTTACGCCGGGTGGATGACGTGATTTTTTCGCTGTTTTTTTTTTTTTTTATTTGAAATCCGTCAAATTGACGTATATAGAAAAACACGTATTTTCTTTACAAAAATCGATTCGTTCAAGTGTGTATGACATTAAGTTACGTGTCTATCTAAATTATTAATAGATAAGTCTTTTCCTAGAAATGATCACGGAAGTGGTAACGTTAATATTTATTCGGCATACTTTTTGCGAATTCAATTCTGTTTCTACATTTTCCCATCTTCGATACAGACTATTGTCAACAGTTTATACATACTTAATTTAAACTAGGCGGACAACGTGATTTTCACTGTTTCTTTTCGAAATTTGAAATCCGTCAAATCTACAACTACCGCAAATCTAACGTTAACAAAGAAGCAATAATCGCTGCCTATAAATGCACACGCCTTCATCTTTCACATTGTAATTCCTAATACATCTTCTCGTTTCATTCGCAAACAAGTCAGATTTTTCCTGTTCGAACAAGTTCTGCAGAGTTTCAGAAGTTTCATTTTTCCAAGCGTCGATTACTTTTCGCGATAGAAAGTGATAACTCGCACGGTTGGTGAATTAATCGTCAAGCGGATTATCTTCTACACAAGTGCATCACACGAGTGATAATAACGTCACGTATATTTGCAGATCCGCCTTGTCCCTTTTTTTTTTTTTTTCTTACGTTTTCATACACTTATCGTGATACTGATGCACTCGTCATTGCGTTCGCTTACGTAAAGCAATGTTTATTGCGTCCGTCGTTAACGTGCAAGTCAGAAGCTTGCGGAATAAAAGTTAATCGTCGAGGAATCTAGGATACCATTTTATATTCTCCGCCGGTTAGAATATTTCCCGTCGGAAGCAATTATCAGGCATGTCACGAGGCTGCTCGGCGAACCTTGGTATTTTTCAATTTTAAATAATCCCCGCAGAATAATTCCTCCCCGTTCGAATAAGTGGAATAATATTTTCCTTGGCTTTTCTGAACGTTCCACGATAATTGTACGGTGAACTGACTCGATTAGAAAATTGTTCGTCGAAGAGGAATAACAATAGTCTTTTTTACTTGTGATTTTCCGCCGATACAAAGTCGTAGAATAAATTAGGCATAAACCGGTGAAAGGATTAATTGTAGACGTTCAATTGGCATAATATCGGAGGATAGAAAGTATCTTCTATAAAGGATTAATGATAAAGAAACAGGGGAAAAAGAGCGGTGTTGTTTGTTAAAAGTCTTTGTAAATCCTGAACCTCCCTTTTTAATTCTATTTTCGTTTTTCGGAGTGTTTCGTAAGCTATCGATAGTCTTCCCGCCTTTTCAAATTCTTCACCGTTGAAGCATAATAATACCATCGTTCTTGTTTTTTTCCTATTAATTGAATTCGTTGCGAAATATTGTACGTTAAAAAAGAAAAAAATGGAGTAAGAAATTCTTGAGAGGTTTCTTCGTTCAAAGCGACTGGCTTATTAGAGAAATTTTCACTATGTCAGGTTTGGAATGGGGATATTTCATTAGTGCTCCACTTTCGGAGTTAATAAACGAGAGAGGAAATTCGATTCGCGTAAACGAGAACAAGCGTTTCGTGATACGTTGTAAATCAAATCTCCTTAGGGGTGTATAATAAAACAATATCGGAAATTCGATTCAATAAGCGTGTGTACATCGCACGCGAGCTAATTTCTTCCGTGATAATTATACGTATACATAGAGTGACTCCAATTAATATTCTGACACCCTTTAAAGCAAGAATAACTTTATCGAAAATGGACCAAACGAATCGAATTATTGCGAGAAGTTCGAAAGATTAGTTTACTAAACGACGTGTGAAAAGATTTTTGAAAAAATTCCAATTAACCGGAATTTTCGAAGGAAATGGCAACTTTTTTTTTGTATCCGAGCCTGTAATGAAGATTTGAGAAATTTTGTAGATTTATCTCAGTTATATACCTGTTGGAAATTTCACATAAATCAATTAACACGATAAATTCCACAACTTTTCGTTTAAACGGCGTTAATTCTTGAAAAATGAATATATTCAAATTTAGAAAATAATTCCTTATTATTTATTAATGGATTTTATTGAGACAGTTTAAACAACGATACGTCTTTCCTCTGAAGGTGTTATAAACTCACCATTTCCTTCGTGAAATTTATTGTAACATTCTTCGCGAAACTTTCGAGAACTGAACGGGAAGTCGATCGAAATCAATGCAGCGCTTATCGTGTTAACGTTGCTAGGAGCTACAAACTGTCGAAGATAGTGTGAATCAAAGTTTTCCACGACTTCTGACGTACACCTACGATAAATCGAATATCTATCGCTGATTGTCCAAGATTTTTAGATATGTGATACAACTAAATTTTATTTCAACTTCGGTTATCACTTTCTAATATAGAGCCAAATATAAAACGTATATGTTCACCAAAACAAGCTCAAATATCTCATTAATAAATTAGCTATGTTTAAATTAACTTTGATTAAATATGCATAATTAAATACCAAACAACAAACTTTAAATTTAAAAAGGAAATCTTTTTGCATGTAATCTATAACTATATATTTTTGTTCTTGTGTTGGTGTACAATTCGAACTGCTTTATATAAAACTTAAATAAAAATGAATATCTACATACATAGAGCTATTTTATTGTGTTTTTTTTAATCTAATAAAAACATATACGTATTATTGTAATTTATATATTTGCAAGCTTTTACTTCTGATGTGTCGCTGAATTATCGAAAAAACGTTGCTGTGCCGTAGAAAATAAAAGGTTGTAGAACATTGTGGTACAATCACAGCGTGGACCACATCTGCGTAGTATTTTCGAAGGATTTCTTCCTCCATTCCGTGAAACTCTACTATCAATTTCAAGGTAGCCGAAGTTTGTTCAACTATCTTTAAATAAATCTCTCTAGTCCGACAATAAATAGACGCGGTGAATAGTAGCGTACATAATGAAAACATTGTGACTCACTTAAGTACTTGTCCTGTTTGTTCCATGAATTAGGAGATAACTATCTGTTGTTTGCACGTTGATTAAAAAACGAGTACAACTACGATTAGTCCCGTGTTTCTCATCGATTTCCTTCGATACTTTACTTTTAATCTAATCGAAAGGGGAATACTTTTCAAATGTGTTCCGCAACGCGTGGTGTTTCTCTTCTAATTAAAATTCGTGTAACTGTGCAATCGCGTACTTGCAAACCGGTGTAATAACCAGTGAAAGTCAAAAAATCGGTGTTGTTCGAATTGTTTGGAAAGTCTCGAATAACTTGAACGAAAAAAAAAAAAAAAGGGAAAAATAGACGAATAATAGAGGGAACTCTCTAATCACGGTTCACAATGTTCTTTAGCAAATGGTGCATATTTATACGTATGTCGTACGTCATCGTGCTATACGTGTTTTCGTAATTACACGCTTTTACGCGAGCATAAAAACCCACGAATCAAAAGCGACATTTGTCTTGTTCAACGTCACTAAATGAAACGTAACCGATAACGAACGTTTAACGTATTGTACCTCGTACGAAGAAATCAAATTCCTTCTGTTTCGCTTAATTACGACACCATGAAGTTTTGTAAATGAACAGCTATGATTTTTTTTTTTTTTTTTTTTATAAAACGGTTGCTCAGACTGTAACAATATTTGGTGTGACATAATCAAATGACACGCTATTAGTATCTCATCTTTATAACGACGTTATAAGTGAAAAAAGATATTTAGAAATTTGATCGTATGTACTTGACATACTACCAGATTCTAGACTGTCTTTTCATAATTTTGAATAACTGTTTAGGTCTGTTTTACGTTCAATAAGTGTTCTAATACTTATGAACGAGAGTGTATATCGATAGTTCTGTTTGAACTCTTGAAACTTATATATATATACATATCCACCTGATGTTGTAGGCGTAGCGATGTTGAGGGTGGAGCTTACATTAGCTAAGTTATTTTGTATTGGTAATTCTTCGAAGCTCCACCTTAACGTCTCTCCTGTTTGGAGAAGTGGAAATCTTCCGATTTGTTTCCGAAGAACCACGGCGTTATCTTTTCGCCTCGAACGGTTCAGCAGGGGAGCCCTCGATGGTTTCCGGTAGCTTATGGTCAAAAGATATGTGCGTTTATACGTCGGTTAATTTTTGCAGTTGAGGATTTTTTAATTCGGAACAATCGTGAGAATGTATAGAATTAATAATCGTTCTCAACTGCAGGCTAATTTCTTTTTTCTAACGGAGAGGAACAGTTGTGTCGCGTTAGAAACGATCATATTCTAAGTCTGTGACTTTCTTTATTCACGATGTCACACCACTACCTTCGTTAACTTGAAAATTCTAGGGTGAATTGAAAATTCTAGTAACCAAGAGGGTAGAAAGTCCTTTGATTCGAGGAAGTTCGATACGGTGCAACATTAAGCGATCCTTCGAGATAGATTTGAATTTTCGGTCGAATCATGTTTGTTAGAGGCATCAATTATATGTATTAGTAAGCGACAGGGACGATGTGTATCTGTCCCAACGGAGGAGCAGAGACAATTTCCAATTCCATTACTGCAACCACGCCTTGGTTTAAATCCAACAACCTCAATCGTGACCTCATTTTCTCACTAGCTCAAGAGTTATTGCTAACAACAGTTTCCGTAACGGTTAATAAACCCACCTATATAACAACAGTTTTAACTGAAATAGTTCTATCAGCCTGACACAGGCTACCTGTGTATACAGTTGTCCTTCGGTCAGATTTCATTTTCAAAGAAACTGAAAAGACAAGGCAGAACGAAAATAGCTCAACGCGTCCGTGTTCGTTGAGCCAAAAATCTTAACGGTTGGGGGCTCTTCGCCTTGCGATGCAACACGTGCTTCGGTTTTTGACCCTGACAGAACCTAACCTAACCTGAGAAGCACACTTGCATGTGGGGCACGCACGCGACGAGTGTGTGTCTGATCTGTTCCGTGGCCGATGAATCATCGGAAAAATACGTCAATGATGAAAACAATATGAACAGATAGAAAACGCGCTATCGTTCTCATGACGAATTTCCGCTCGTTAGAGTGCATGATACGACGAAATTTATTCGTTGGTCGATATATCGAAATGTGCGTAATTCACGAGAGAGAGAGAGAGAGAAATAATGTAGCTATATACTTGGAATTATTCGGCTATTTTAAAAAGACTCTTGTATCTTACTGGTCAGTATTTTAATCGATTTTTGTCAGTATTTAAATAATTTGGTCAGTATTTATACTAAATTATCAGTATTTAAATAAATTACGTACTGACCATTTTTTTTATTTACATACTGACCGTTTAGTATTTTTATACTGACCTTTTTGGTAATAAAATACTGACTGAAAGTTGATTTAAACACTGACCATTTAATTTGTTGCCTTTTAAAAACACGAAACGAACAGTTCACTCCGATTTACATCTGTCTATGTGAAATAGTAGAATTTCGAGTTATTTAAAAAAAGATTATTTGTATTTTCTAATTGTTGTAAACGAGACTTGAGGATTCCTCCCTTTTATTATGTCCAATTATGTTGCAAAATTCCGTGTTTTATTTAGGTATCGATAAATTGTATATATCCGATGGTTTTCGAATGTTTTTACCAGCCTGATCGATTTCAAGGTCTACAGTTCATTCTTCGAGGAGGAAGAAGCTGTCCCGGTCTCAAGGTTCTCTCCCCTCCTTTCGGTGAATTGCGCCACACTCGAAAACACTCTTTGTTCGTCGGTGAACTCCGTGGAGTCATCAATCCTTGTTTTCAACGGGGTCGCGCGTCCCTTTGTTTTCTTATAAGCTTTTTTTTTCATTCAAAAATCCTTTTTATCCTTATGAATTAGTTATTTATTTATTCGTGAATTATTACTTCGAACTTTATCTTATTGAACCGAGGAGAACGTGTATATGTCCCTTAAATTGATGTTTTACGCTTTCTTTGCGGATTACTCGGCATCGGTTGGTTT
Organism: Anthophora plumipes; assembly: GCA_951804975.1. NCBI lineage: Eukaryota > Metazoa > Arthropoda > Insecta > Hymenoptera > Apidae > Anthophora > Anthophora plumipes. The sequence continues at coordinate 15,841,610 of OX638122.1, read as the reverse complement.
ATGTAACGAGAATTATCCACACGTTTATTACGCTCGAGCAGTTTCTGCGTTCGGTGGATTGATCCGCGGATTCATGAGAAAGAATTGCAATAACAAAAGACGTTCGAATGATCACAACGGTGGCTGGCAGCCTGTTACAAGCTCATTTTTTGCCCAATTCGCTCGTCTCTTGTTATGCTTAACGTTATTAACTGGAGCATGGTTGCTAATTAAAATTTTTTCGATTGAATATCAGATTTATTTCAGTTACGTAAATAAGATTCACCTCTTATCTTGTAACGTCCGATCATATTCGTGTTTTGAGGTTATCAATAAATTATGAAAACATGCACAACATATTAAGTTCCCACGGAGAACACACGATTTCGTGTAACATTTTTCGGCGAGAGATAGATATATTCCAGTCTGCGACTGTTAGTACAAATGTTTCCCAGATTTTAGGGATATACTTATGGCGTATATCTATTTTAACGGGGAGGGATACGAGTGAATCATTTTCCTCGAGCCCTTACCGTGGGCGAGTAAGGCTTAATGACGAAATTAAGGCAGCCTCGAAAACATTATTGCTCACAACGATCGAAAGCTATGATATCGATAATGGAAGCATAGAGTATCCATTCAGTAGTCTTAATTACCATATGGGATTTAAATTATATTAGCTGCGGATATTACGGTGAATCATAAGGCGTTAATTTCTGCTGTCATTGAGAAATGGGAACTTGTGGTCGTAGAAAATCCTTGACTTAGTGTCCCTTTTTTCCTTCTCCGTTGTTCTAGAGTGAACGGCATCGAAATTGAAGGTGAAAATTGTGTAATCATATTGGAAAGAATTCGACAGCAACTTCTAACCTTACCTAACCATTTGACTGCGGAATATTCAGAGACGAAACGTGCCAATCGCGTGACGCTTTAATTGCAACGGTTGTTCTGTGTATTTGTTTGTGATAGGTGCACTACGTTAGAATGGTTGAATTGTATTAAATTCTATTAGGGAAAAAAAAAAACATCGAACAAAAAGTGTATAATTGCAGCACGCGAAAGGTGAGCTTGATAACGCGCATGGTTTCAGAGTTTTGTTTAAATAAATAAACTAAAATTCGAAGACGTGAAAAGGCGGTGTACGCATCGAGAGAATAGCTTTCACTGAACGCCTATACAGGCGCTGTACGCAGTCAAAAGGTTAAGCGAGAAAATATCGAACGTAAAAACACGCGCAAAACAAACGAACGCGACGTGCTCGCCGTTAACGCGATTTCAGCACGTTTTTGTGTCTCTCGTAGTGTGATCGCATGCTCGTGTGCATTGTATCATTAGAAATATAAACCTGTCGAATCGTATTACGTCACCACTGCAAGATCGCGTCGCTCTTGTGTATCGGGTCTAAATATGCAGCGAAACGAAAACTAACCTTTGACATAAGCATTATGCAAGAGTGATGGCGCTGAATCATTGTCAACTGGTTCGATGGTGAAGTTCGATGACGTTGTTTATTGACATCGAATGTACCCGCGTATTTTAATATATTTCAAAAGTGAACACTTTGTTAACGGTGAGTGGTGTGTGTTCGGTTCGTCGACGATAAGGATACAATAATCCTGGGTGGACATTGTTGAATTAAATTTCATATCATGTTGCTCTATTGGGTTATGGAACCATACTTTCGACTGTATCAACCGGATAGTGTTTCTTAACCCCTTGCGTTCCACAAGTGACGCTACGGACACATTTTAATACGGGCTATAACTCCGTTCAAATTTTATTCACGTTGAAATAAAGCAAATTAACAGAATATATAAAAAATAAATAAATCCATGAAGAATATTTTTTCTTTACGAAATGACACTTTTGATTTTCGAAAGTTTCATTGATGTTGAAACAAAATTTCATTCGTGAAATTTTATTTTATTCAATTTTTTAAAAAATTTCAAATTTTATTCAATTCTAATTTTCGAGAGGTTTCATCGCAAAAATATGTCAGAGCTGATAAATCGATAACAAAAAAATACTCGGAACGTAAAGGGTTAAAGTTGCAAAAACTTTCAGCCTGAAGCTAGTATATTTTGGCAGATTGTTTCGTAGGTGAATATCTTTGCCTGTATCGAACTCTCTCCTTTGAGACTCTCCTTGAAAACGATCATAGACTCAAGACTTTGGTTTATTATCTTGAATAAGCATAATTTATGACGCTTGCGTATTCTCCGCAATCATAACGGCTCTAGCTGTATTATCTCTGCCGTTAGTTTCAATAAAAAAAAACGGGGCTCGTAGCTACCACGCTACATTTAACTCTTCAACGAATAAGTGTCCTCGTCTAACGTTCACACTCGGTTCAAGACAGAACTTTTTGATCTTTCATAATGGATCTCGATAATTCCACGAAGTATTGGTATATTTATGCATTTCCACGGTGTGCGTCAGGTATCGTGAAATTTGTTCGATCGAGAAATCAAGATTACAATACCGTCCACGTTCATCTCGTGTGAGATTTTTTTTCAACTAAGATTCAATCGCCATACGGCAGCTGGTAAACCTTTTCCGTTCAGGTGAAGCGTAAGTTAGCATTTCCGTTCGTCATCGTCGCACATCGAACTCACGCAATCGCACGAGACGTTCACACATAGGTATATAGTTCTATATACATACATACATATCTAACATCGTCTTTGAGATCATAGTTCTTGTCGGTTAGCATCAAGAATGCTTTAACACTTTGACTACCTTATATTGACTACTTACGAAAGATCTTAGTAGGTATTTGGAAGGATATTCCATGGGATATAAGTCTCCGTCAGATTATTATAAAAGTAATATAAAAACAGGGTTTATTTAGAAAATTATTTCGAATGCAAAATTTTAAAACGTTATATGTCAGGTTTCAATCTTAGAAGTGCGCTTAGTATAGTGGTATATAACCTGATGAAGATTTCCTTGTCAGAGGCAGTCAGAGTGTTAACCGTAACTGCAAAAGTACTTACTTACGGCTTGTTCGATACTCGGTAAGACCGTAGTAGCATTTCCAAGTCGAATTCCTTGTATAGAGGGGGTCATTCCTTAGCGATGACGTAACAGTTGACGGCTTTCTAGAAGGATCCTCTTGATTTCGATCTCGATTGGGTATATAATAGTGGTGACAATGTGGTTATATTTGTCGCCAAAATCCCTGCATAATAGAGAAATCTCGAGTGGAAAGATGAAATTGCGTTTCGTTCTGAATCGGAACAATTTTTTGTCAGAGTTTCTTTTTTCTTTTTTTTTTCTTTTTTAAGCTTTGCCCCGATTTAGTTCACCAGAATATTTCGGTTTTTTGTGCATCTCGAATCCAGCTCACACGCCAACTTAACCTAACGAACATTCATAACCAGGCTTAATCTAACCTAAAAGGTTACGAATTCTAAATGTACATACGCTTAACCTAACACGCTTTAAACGTGATACGCGAGGCACATGCGCGCGCACAGTACACAGAGGATACACGACGAAATGTGTATACGGCGTTAATTAAATAAGGGGGTGAAAGGGGGGGAATATTTTAGTCATTTTTATATGTCTACCGATTCTTTGCGTACTTTTCGTTTTCTATATTTTTCCATTATTAATTAACCGTACGAACTACTACACCGATGGATCGTCATCGGTGGCGCGAACACGGGGGATCCAGAACTTTGGAAGTTTGAAATCGACGTTTCTATCTAACCGGGGGTGACAGTTATCGACCGAGAAAGTAACGCGAAATATCTTTCGATCTTTTTTCAACTACCAAACGAGTCTTTTTCTATCGCAAATGTTACGTTTGTCTTTATGTAAAAAAAATTTTCAACGTTCAATTAACTCGACTCGCATTGCAAATCTTTGATATATATATATAAGCGATCCTTGAACGATATAATTAATCGATTTTACGTTAATCGAGACTGCAATAAAAAAGTGCAAATAATAAATAAGTATCGTAATTTGTAATTCAATTATTCAACTTAAGCACCGTACTATTCGGGTATTAGGTGCCTCTAATTTATTTTCTTCCGGTCGTTTGCGCGATTCGACAATTTATTTAGGTCGAACTGTTCTTCAAACTCGGTGGAATCACGTTTCCAAGTCGAGGAGTAAATTTTTCTTAAAAAACGAATCCGCTAATTCGATGGAACACGGGCGAATTTTTTAAAGCTTATATATGTATATATATATATATATCTTGAATGGCAGCTGGATTACAAAGCGTCCAATTGAACACTTTTTTCCTCTTTGCGGGTTCTTTTCCTTGTAAAAAAAAAAGAAAAAAAGAAAAAGAAAAGAAGAAAAAACTCGACCAGTATTTCGTAAGCGTGTACGACGGAAGTATATTTAAGAGAGATCCAAAACGTGGCCAAGCGGAAACAGCTGTGATCTGCTTAAATAGGATTTCCGCGGTGTATGTAATATATGTCATCGCGACACGTCGCTGCGTTCACAGGCGTACATTTTATCGATTGATTTGTTCTACCCGGGGGTGCAAAGAGACTCCTCGGGGTCGTAGACTACTGATTTGAACAGATTTCGAGTTATTTTTGTTTTCTTATTCCCAGATAATCTGTCCGTCGAATTATTTTAGTTCACATATACCGTATATTATGATTAATACGTTATGTTAATACATACGGATATTATTAGTAATCATTGGGAATTATTAATAATATCTGTGTCATTAATGATTGTATAATAACGTTATATAAATACGCGTACAGGACCTTTATGAACCTATACATAGAAACTTGATCAACTCTATTAATCGGTAAGGTTTTACTTATACTTCGAATACGTATACATATGTATGTATGTATATATTTGATCAAAGACTTACCAATATTCCCTTTACTTAAGTCTACATTATTATTATTATTATTATTATTATTATTATTATTATTTTAATAGCGATTTCTTTTTGCGCCACCTGGTATCAACTTAGGGCACGAACTCGTTAAATCTAACTAGTCATTCGTTCGAGACGTTGTTCGCGCATCGTAAGTCACTCCCCCTGTGGACCGTTTTGAAATCTGCGGACGGAATCGAAGATGGATGGCGTCCGGCCGAGGTTTCGAAAGGTTACAGGGCAAACAACGATCCGCTTGCAGCGCACACATGGTTATCATCGGCTACGAACAATTTAGATCTCATTTTGCAATTGAGTACAAATTCTGAGGTCAGCTAGAATGTTCGAACACTCGAACGCGTTTCCTCTTGTGTTTTCCTGACGTGACTTCTGCCTTTCCCTGCGTATCTCTTTCATCGACACGCCATCGAAATTCACGCAGATGCCTGTTGAAAAACTCAGCGTGCGAAAGAATTCGATTACCGGAGCGACATGACTCCTAACCTCCACCGTCGAATCCTTTATACTTCCGCTATTATTTCAAACACGCTTTGTTTCAACGAGAATCACCCGCCGTGTACCGTCGAAATTCAACGTTAGAATTGAACGTATTTGAAATGGAGAAGCGAACGTTCAATTTTTCAACGTGGGGTAATAGAATTTCGAGTCCTTATAATTAGACACGTAACGAGTCCACTGTCCCGAACGTAAATATATACGTAATTTATTTATGTACGTTCAGAGTATGTATATATATATTTTTTTATATAAATCTCCTATATTCAAATTATATTTTCACTTCGATTTTTTTTGTATAAAAAAAAAACAAATATGGGTCAATGGACGAGTTAAGTATCGTACTGTATGTTAAGATACGACGGACAGTGAACGCGTGAAAGATCTAATGTGTACATTTGTATCAAGTACTTACTCGAGAAATGAAAGTAAACCAAAAAAAAAAAAGATAATATTAGACACGTGTTAGTTCCTGTCAAATAAACTTGCCCTTGAGAATGTTGCACAAGCGTACAGTGATAAATAGAAATTGATCGAGTCCAATTTCCAATTGTGTAAGGTTTGAAACTGGTCTGCGTGAAATTCGGTGGCGCAGAGTACGCGATACACAATTCCCAATTAGTTCCTTGATTTAGCAAACGATTCGCTTGCGCGAACGCTCGGATCAACTGGCGACCTCTCGTTTCGATCCTATTACCGTCATTGCCGGTAAGCTGTGTTAAGAGGATTGCAAATCGCGTTATTACATGTGTGGGCGTCCAGTCTTGTTAAACATTCAAGTCGAGAAAGACTTCTGTAAGCGTCGTCTAATCAAAGGCATCGCAGTTATATAATTCGTTCCATCCATGCTCGTACATTCTCTGTTGGTTCCTCGAAACGTACGATCTTTTTTACCGATCCGCATGATTTGTGTATGTGCGCATACACGCGCCAACTGGTGCAGGACGACATAAGAGTTTACCGCCCTCTTTGGAACTCTTACATAGGGAGGGAGATAAAAGGGAGATCTCATGAATATGGATTCGAACAATTGCGGTCGATGATTCATCGACACTTCAAGTCGTGATCCGTGTAAAATACCGTGTTGTTACGTCCTCGTTTAAAATCCTGATATCTCGGCTACGTTTCATTAACGTCATGGTTTTAGCAGATGTAAAATAGAAGTATGTGCCGTATATATCAGAGTGTCGGTAGATAGGCAACTAAACGGTGATCGATCATCGAACACAGCGATGTCTATCATATTTAACGTTGATGTAATAAGATAGGATATTTTCCAAGGATTAAGATATATTTTTATTATTGTATTACGATATGATATGATTCAGTATTCTAATGAAATGTGTTGGTCGCGTTTCTTCGCATTGAGTAAGGTCAGCTCTTGCAATAGCTCAGAGTATGAGTTAGGTAGGGGTCAAAATAAAAAAAAAAGCGGTCTGATTGAATGGGCGTAAATCACTCAGGTAGATATAGTGCTATTAGTAAATACGCATTTGAATCCCTCTACCACGATAAGGTACACTCTCAGGAGGGAGAAAGGGACTCAAATGGGAGACCGAATCTTTCAACGCAAAAAAATTTTGACCTACTCATAGCGAGCGAACGCGAACATGTATAATAGTCCATTTTACTCTGATTTAGGATAATTCGCCTGTCGGTAATCAATCGTTGACTGCCATTTACCTCGCCGTTCTTTTTCCTTGTATTCTCTTACAGTATTATTTGTCTTATGTAGTATTAACACGAACAATACCAAAAAAAAGAAAGAAAAATGAAAACTTGATTTGGTTCCACTACGAATATTCTTCGTTTTTATTTTATCTTATATATATATATTTTTTTTTTTAACGTGTTACACGAATTCAAGAGATATCCATTGGAATTCATTCCTCTATCGGTTCCAACGGGGAGCGGTAATGCGGCATGTACGTATAAAGGTGGTTCTCAACGAGAGAATGCACGTGACAAAAGGATGATCTCGATTCGAAACTACGACGGGAATGTTCCGCTGTTATGTTGATTAACACTTCCGTTGCGATATACGAGTCACTGGTAGCTCATACGTTAGTCTTACAGTAACTTTTTTCTTTTTTTACTTTCAATGGTTATTTCCTCTGTCTTGAAAGTATGGCGTGATTTATTGCTTAAGATAGATTCAGAATTATAGCAGCTATTAACTGTAGCGTATAATAATGTGATACTGCAAAATTTATAATTGTAATTGAACAAAGCGGACACCTGCATCTCTCGAACAAATAAAAGGAAAAAGCAAAATAAGAATAATTGTACTCGTAGCGAACGTGTGTTAAGTGCACGACAAAAGTAAATACGGAGGTTTGTTAAAAGTATTAAAATGAATAGTGTGTGCATGCTCATGTGTCCTCCACTGCGATGAAATCAACTCTCGAGCGTTAAAAATAAGAGAAGAAAGTACTATATAGCATAAGCATGGAGGTTTGTAAGCTGTTTGGGGGAAGGAATGGTGTGCAGGAAAGAATAGAGAAATGATGAAAGGATTGTAAAATTTTTGTCGCTAATAAAACAAAACACTTGTTAGCTATTACGTGTAGGTTCTAACATTCTTCTGAAATCAACGATCATGTACAATTTTTGTTCACCGTTAAATACGTATACGTATAAATACACCAAGTGGAAGATCTCATCCTATCGAAAGCTGCTGTGTGTACGAAATTTGTTCTCTTTTTCTTTCAATTCGTATATATATATATATATACATATATACGGTTTCATTTCATGTTAAAACGACAAACATTCAGCGTCGGGACAGCCCTCTCTTGATTTCTACACGAACTTCATTGCGTTAGTGCCATAAATAAAAAAAGTCCTAGATGAAGGAAAGAAAAACCCCCCTGCATTACCATTGCTCTAGAGGCATATTAATAATTCCGCGAGATTAATTCCTTAATTTCTTTACTGCCAAAAAAAAAAAAAAAAGAAAAGAACAGAAGAGTTGAAACGCCACGATCAAATGTGTTATGCACTCTAATCGAGAAGATTGATAGCAATATTTGATAGCAATATTATGTATCTACCGTTTGTTGGTGGAGCCTGAAATGTGAATATATCAATGGTGCTCGTATGTGCACGCGTATGTGTGGGGTGCACCTCTGGACATGCATGTGCATCATCTCTGTGTGTATGCGCGCGTGTGTGTTATTTGTAGGTGTGAAGTATCGAACGGACGTTCGTGTATGTTCCACTGTGAACGTATACACGTGTGATTTAGGCATTAGCGAATTATTTATTGCGAATTAACTTTTTTTTCTAATTCCCATTTTATTGGTGTATCATAATACGATTCTTTTTAAACTTTCGGAACTACCTTTAGAAAAGTTTACGGTAGAACCGGTTATGTATTTTTCAATTGTGTATAGTTCACTTACAGTCCGAGCAATTGTGTACGAAATATTCGCGCATGCCTAAAAGGAAAGCTTAGCAAAGTGCTGTTTTACCGATCACGGACGTCCGTCGAAATCACCCGTGAGCTTTTTTGCATACACTCTTCTGAACGAATATTTTTTCGCAACTTTATCGCACATTCGAATCGCACTCTGACAGAGCGAGAGAGAAAGAGAGAGAGAGAGAGAGAGAGAGAGAGAGAAAGTAAAACTGAATAAAATAGAAGGATGTGTTTCGACAAGTTTTCACGATCTTTTTCTAAATTTTCAACAAGCTGTAAATTGCGCGCAATTTTTTTTAGCGTCTATTGCGGATGGATCAATAGAAGACAAATGGAACAATAGAAGGGAAAGTGTATAAAAAAAAACAAAAAAAAAAAGAAAAAAAAGTGGAACGATCAATGGTTACTGGCTGTAACTTCTTGTATCACGCGAAACATTGCCAATTGTAGTTTATAATAATTTAATCCAATGCGTACTAGGCGGGATTCGAAGTCGATTATCATTTCACTGTATTTTTTTTTCCGGTCATTGTAAAATGACACTAGATCCGCCCGTGTTCAAATGGTGATATATACATCATCAAATAATAATAATACGTTCAACAGAATACGTTCAACTGTACATGTTTATTAAAGTACCTGAATGGAAGCCACTACTTTGTGTTTTCTCTTCGATGCGACGAGAGTGGATCCTGTTCTCGTCGCATGTAAAACGATACCATCTGTACTCTCGAGACTCCTCCTTTCTTTCTTTTCTTTTTTTTTTTTTTTCACTTGTACGTCACATTTTGTATGCCCACATATGTCAGTCTGTTTTACTATCATTTTCTTCCACAGTTTCTACCGGCAAATGCACTTTTTCATGCGTACCCAAATGTGTACGCTTTCCTCGCCACTCTTGTTTCTCGTGGCTTCTCTATTTCCACGTATCCAGAAACACATGGCGTCAAGTGTTTGCGGCTACAATAGTCAGTTAATTTGTCTAAAGGAAACGGAGACTCGATGGATACTTTAAAACTAGTTGAATGGGGAAGAACGGATCGTTACGTGAATTTAAAGACTCGTCTATCCCTTGCTCCTCTTCTCATTTACCAGTCGAATCGTCGGTAAATGATCGTTATCGACTGAAAATCGATACATAACCTAAAATTACTTACTCCTGGTAGAATTGGTTACGATACAATAATGTCAATTAAAATTCTGATGAATTTAAAAGAGGGAAGGAGATGATTATAGAATCTTCGAGATTTGAGTGATTTACAATCGACGTCAAATCGATACAACGTTTTCCGCTTTATTTATTTTCGCCACCAGCTACCGTGCATACGCGAAACAAATTAACATCGATGGATTTTCCCGATAAAATGCATTATACGGCTATCACTATGTGTTGGACATTGATCTCGTGTATACATCAGGCGATATCACCGTAGCCTAGATATTATGTTACGCGTTTCGTATTTCGGTGCCAAAGAAAACAATTTATATTAATTTTTACGTCCCGGCCAGAGCTCGTCGTTACACGTCACTTCTCACCGCAACGACAGCGGTTAATGCAACATATATATATACTTACTATTTCTCGTATGATATTTTTCTCGATTGGCTTGTACGTGAATTCTACCGTCGGGAGAATTTTTTTTCCTAATTCTGTACCACATAATGAAAATACCGATCGGACGTGTTGAAATATTAACATTGTCACAACTTCGTTTCTAAGAGATATCGATTGTTTATATTTTATGACGTGTTTCGTATAGTCAGTGCGAGATGTCTCGATATGCTGTTATCGTTACAGGGCAAATGAAAGAGTAGCCAAGCGCTCAGTAGAAACCAATTTCTGCACGGGTCAATCTGAACGTATCTTGTGTGACGTCTTTTTTAATTTACAGCCAACGAATACCGGTGCGCACATCCCTTATCGTTTCTCTTCCTGCTTTTACGAGCAAGGTCGCCGTGTAGCTATTTAAGTATGCTGTACAAGCTTGCATCCATTCATTTCGACAAATGATTTACATAATTCGCGTGAAATTTGTGGTGTGCTCGATTCACCCAAGGACGGAAAGTGATATTTAAGGAAAATATTTACATATTCACGAGCGTAATGCTTTCGAAAGATTATTTAAAGTCCCTCTTGAGATATACTTGAGTGCGTGAAAATATTCGAGTACCTGAATCTTCGAGACACTCGATATACATATTATATATACATCAATTCTATGATATTCTAGTGTCCGAAATATCTGAGAGCATGTGTACTTGAGATATCTATATTATCGAATAATATTGGAACTTCTCGAGATCTGTTAAGATATGAATTTCTGTGGTACCTAGGTATCTGAATGTTGTCCGTTGAGTACACAAATGTGTAAATATTAGACGCGTGGACATCAAGTGAATGAATGCGAGATATGATTCGGTACAGATAGTGATATCGCAGTTGGTAATTAGAGAGTATACAAGTAACCATACGTCAGTCGAACAGAACGTCTGGAGAGGCTCGAGAAAAGTTTTCACCTTGTTTCCCCCATGTTTTTACTGTAACGTGCGCATTGAACCAGATATTAGTCGATGAAGTTAACGATTTCACGTCGCGTTTAAGGTACGAAAGCGGAATTCATTAAATTTCTCCTCGATTGTTTCATTAGAGATGGAAGGTGCTCTTCCGCGAGAGGGAGAAGAAACTTCACGGAAACTCTTTCGCTGAGCCTCGTCTTTGAGCTGACAGACTTTTACCTTGAAAACCGGCTGAAATTAAAATGTCTCGTTTCTGCTGTTTCGATAATAAAAACATATCTCGTTAAAGATGAATAAAAAAGTCTAAAAACACTGAAGAAAATATACTCTTTCTTTCTTTTCTTCCTGCCATTTATTACGTCATACGTGTTTACAATGTAGGTTAACAATGTATGATATAGACGTTTATGCATTTGAATCATCGTGAAATTATTTGCAAAAGACAAATCGATTGCTCCGTCAGATATATCAGTGATCGATAATAGCGTGGCCATCTTTAATATCACGGTCGATACAATGCGGCGTGTCTAAGCTCGGTGAAGTCTTGAGATCCCGACCCGCTTTCAAGATTACAATTCTCTTTCTTTTTCTTTTTCACTTCGTTACACGTGCATTGTAAGGGCTCTGTGCATCGAGTAAATTACTAACAAGCCGGCACTCCGCGACCTGGTCTCTTCAACGCGAAATGGAGCTCCCACTCGCGAAGATGAATTCTCTCCTCTGGCGTTGTTAAACTGATTTTCGGAAATGAAACACCTTCTCGCTTGTTTTCTCCCGCCTTCGTGGATAATTGCCATTCAAACAAACCGGTAATTTCCGTCTCTTCACACTCGCCTCGAATTGGATCCGAAAATACAACACTTGTCGAATACGTTGGCGATATTACGAGGCATAATACGATTAAACACGATCGTCCAGGTTAGTGTAACAAGTTTTTGGTTATGCTATACCTATGTCTACAAGGCTGTGTCTACTATATTTATTCCATTTCGTTGACGTTAATCACATCGTGCTTGTGCAATTGTCGCGAATACTTTTCTTAATGAAAATTAAACTTTTTATTATAGTACCCTTCGTGAGAATATCATCGACGAAGAGGTGAGAATTTTTCGATTAAAATAAGCCCAAACATGTTGAACATTCGAATTACTTCTCACTGAAAACATTATACCGAGTATACTTTTAGAATCGGAACGAGGTCGTGTTTGGACTCATTATATATCAGGAAAATCTCGTTTCTGATATTTCCATGAGCATATAACGAGAAATACAATAAATTTTTATTTTTTATAAAATGCAGTATTATTTTTACGAAATCGAGGTTACACGTATGTACTTCGCGGATGCGAATATTTTATAGCAGAACAGTCGATATCCGGCAATATCTACATGAGGGTCGTTAAATATTCGGTGATTTTGATAAACATGTAAAACATTCGAACTTTAAATTATTCGAGGAATCTCGGTGCTGTTGTACGCCGTCATAAATATTTCATAAGGAAACTTTCCTCGGAAGGTTTATCAATATTCATTAGAATTTTCGAAGGAAGGCAAGAAATTTTTTTCCTGCAAAGCAATATTGAAACGGAATGGTGCAATAGGCTGCAGATAAAAATTAACGATTTTTTTTTTTAGTAAGCTTTATATAACGTATCTGTGATGCATAATTAGAGGTTATCCGTGGGAAACAATGGAACACACGCAGAAGATGAAAACCCAGATAGATGCGTATCATCATCGACATTGATAAACGAAAAAAAAGAATAAAAGGAAAAACACGTATTTTCCTCGTCACGTAACCTAATTGTAAGCAGCGTTGTAATTTTAAGCGTGGTATACAAGCAATGACTAATCTCTCGTTGGAACGAAGGGAAAAGAGCCTAAATAGTACGTAATTACAATGTTACGTTAACGACTACAAACAAGGAGAAAACTCGATTGAAGAATTAGATGTGATCGAGGGACCGTTGCGTAAGGAAATTAAAATCGCTGAAAAAAAAATTATTTTCATTATATCACGACGAATATTTCAGAACTATTTTCTTTTTTTCTTTATTGTCATTAATCATAAAATCGTGACAGCCTACTCTCGTTTATATATTAAATTACACTTCTCGACGAGTTGTACAGTTCCATTTTAAAACAGCATTTCTGGCGCCTAAAGTAAAAAAGTCAGAAAATTTTGTTTTTAGCGATTCAGTTACTACAGCGATCGCAGAGAGAATAGTTTATCTAACAAAACTACTCCGAAGCATACATGGAATACCGGTGGGTATTTGTTAACATATCAAGGTGTAAAAGTGGTGTAAATGCCTCGTTATCGTTGTGCATGGAAAACATGTGGCAAACTATGTGTACATATGTATATCATCGTACGTATAGTTCAGTCATCGTCATTTGGCAAAGTGTGATAATAAAACCGCGTAAGAAAATTGTGCCAGAATTGCCCTGACGGTGATTAAGATTAATCCTTATGCTAGTACGCTGCACTAAAAATAAGTGCTTCTTAAATAATATTGTTACATTTTTAGGAATACGATATCGTTATAGATAGACACGGCTGTTTGTGAATGAGACTTTTACTATTTACGTTGTTTATCTTAAAACTATGTCGATTTCGTTTTTTTTTGTTTTTAAACATCACCTAATCCTTCACATCAATGTCGGATTTACTTCGAACATATTAAACGAGAACCACTGATGTTAGGTGTGTACTTGCAAAATTTACGAAATTTAATATGCTCAGCCACAGATCGTGAGAAAAGTGTAATTACTGTACAAAGTAAATGTGTTGTAAGCATGTATTACTACTTTTATGGGGATAACTCGTACGTTTAAAGTATCGTAATTTCTACGCCACTGTAATGTAATAAAAAGAACGTTAATAAATGTGAGTAACAATGTTTACAGGGTTGATTTTGATCTGTCAAATAGCCATAAGATTTTTTGACACATCAGATGGCAGCACTTGTCAGATAATACCTAACGATGTACGCATAGATTATCATTTAAATTCATGATATTAAATTCTTACTTCTATAGCCATACAATCGTTGAGAAAAGTTTCTTTTTAACATTGCAAAAAATTTAAACTAAATAAAAGAACATTGATGAATATTTACGTTTATATTGTATGCGTAATATAAATGTTTTTAATTTGGAAATGTATAAAGTATCACAATGCGGAACGATCTGTATTCATCGATACAGTTTGAGAATCACTGGTACAAACAAAATCCGAATTTCCAATGCCGTGAAGTTCGTGCAGAGTTTAGGGTGGTGTAACGATTTCACGTCGAGTGCGCACGAACATTTACTACGATTACACGACAAGTTGTCAAGGGTAAAAATACTGCAGTACTGCTGCAAAACTTTTAGCAGAAGCGTCAACGTGCATCGGTGATGTATTAGACATGCTGTCGTTTTAAACGAAAAGGAAAGACGTTGACCTCCGAGGCATCTTTTTTTTTTTTTCGTATGAAAATCTTACTATTTGCGATTGCGTCAAAGAACTTTCCGAGCATCGCCTGCCTATCAATTAAATCCTCGTTTCCTTTCGTATACAAAAGTAGTTATACTTTATTATATTACTTCATGGAATTTCCTCTAGTTTCGAATTTTTACGGTACCCGTTTCATCTGTGCGTAACACGTTAAATTTACGAAACTTTCCCTTTGTGTTCTAATGTTTCTTGTCGCTTAACTAAAGCGGTTGAAACTTGAATATAATTTTAAAGACTGAGCCAGTTAACACGCGATTGGAGAAGGTATATTTTTTAATAGATTCACTAGTGCGAGAAATTTTCGTAAGTTATTGTATTCCGATAAATATGAAAAATTAAAGATACTAAATTACACTTCCGATGTAATACGATAGTCGAAGCGTACAGTGAAACCATTTGGAGACATAAGTAAGAGTCATACGGTCGACCTATCTAAATAGAATACGATGTTTGTGCTGCTATCTATGCTAGTTACGCGTTAGGATCAGTCGTTTAAAAAAAAAAAAATAACGCTTCAGCGGTATCAATCTAAACACACATAACCTCGTCGAAATATTAAAGAAACGGTACAAAGTTATTTATCGTACGACATAATACGAAAACGATAGTTCTTGGTAATTGATATAACTATCAATTGTGATCGCATGGAAATATTCGTTAAATCTGACATATCTTGCAAGCTTAGATTAATTAAGCTGAAAAACACGGTGTCTGTAAATGAAAGGTGACCATGGTTTGTCCAAGCAGCGTCCTTGCACATTTAACAAAATTTATCGTGACAGTCGGTTGCATGAGAGCTGTTAGTAACATCTATGGTAAAGCAAGCCCTTGGTCATTTTGTGCCTTTCAAATTCTACTTTCACACTCTATACTGGGAGCACTCAGGTTTGGTAAGGATGCACCTTCTGATATCTTGCATTGTTTGCATCTTGGCATTTGCCTAGTATATTTTTACAACAACATTATCTGTACAGGGCCCCCTAAAAGTACATCTTGTAAGTAATTGGGGGTCATGCAGAGGATTAGTTGGTACGAAACCACATAAGGGTATTGTACTTGACTTTTAATTATAAACCTCCAATGGGAGAAGTTCTGTGTTTCTAGCTTACTGTTTGTCAGACTTTCATGTTGTTGGAACAGGTGAGAAATAATATCATAATACACCAGTCCAAGGAAAATATCTAATAAAAAGTATATCATCTTGTAATACTTAGAGAAAAATGTTAGTACTTTTTTTTTTTTTAAGCAAATATTGAACTGGCACATGGATCATTTTAACTATTGTTACATTAATTTCTAGAATTAATAGAGTATATAAATGTTATTTTAATTTATATTTTATGCATGTTGTATAATGTTTTAATCTGTTATTTTGCTTGTTGCAGTTATTATACATGGTGCTTTTATTTGGTCTTTTCAAGTGTACTGTAGTTGTTTATTAATAAAACTTGCTTGCATGCTGTAGCCTATTATCCCAACATTGTATTCCTTTCCAACATTAACAAAAGAAAGATAAAATAAAATATGATACTTTTCCCTCTTTGAAATTAACTCTGTATTTCATAATATGTAAGTCCAGCAATTATGAAGCATTTATTACTATCTTAATTTTCTTGTTTATGCTTTTAAAACATACAATTTCAATATCAGGTACAAAATTTATTTGCTAGTTGTTTCTCATAAGCCTTGGCACTCAAGAATGATTTTTATTTTATTTAAGTAATACAGTTACATGAATATCTATCAATAATATTATTTCTCACAAGTTCCAACTGTACATTTACTTTTAAATCAATCGTAAAATTACATTTATCGTATGATATTCAAAGAACAAAGACAACACATTTCACATTTCCTTTTCCCTTGTTCTGAAATAACCGTGGGACGAACGTTGTAGGCGAAACAGATCGAAAATTCGATACTTTTCATAACACTTCTAAAAAGCCTTAGGTCTACAGAAACATTTACAGCTTTTATGTTTAAAAAATAATTAGCTCACGCTATAATATATAGTGAATATAGTAACACTTATATATATGTGTGTGTATAGTATTGAGCATATTATTTTTAGCAATGTTGCTTCCAGGAGCTCCATTTTTCACATCAGCAACCAATGTAGCAAAGTACTTAAGGACCTTCTATGATTGGTATTCCAAGATTGTCGATGTTGTACCTTTGGCAATGTTCACCGCCGGTATCCTACAAGGATATGGAATTAGTAAAAAAATTTGGCTAATAGTACTTTCCTTGGGCATTCTGCCAATATTTTTTCACGTACAACCGAAGAGGAAAGACAGCCAAATAAGAAGGCATCAATTGTTGATGAATATTACCACCACCCTACAACTATTAATGGTAACTATGGTTGGTTTGAGAAACGCTAATTACAACGTTATCAGCTTAGTTGTCTCGTATATTTTCGAACGATTTTTCATCGACGAGTTTTGCTACAACTACGATATCCCGAGTACCGATTTAACACAGTATTCCCTGTGTTTCATAGAAATCTTTATGGTTTCTACGCTTAACGAGGTGTAAATAGTACCTATTGTATAATTATTACATTTTCATATATATATTTACGAGAATAAAGAGCATTTTCATCTATCCATTTTTTGAATTCACTGTTGTTATTTAATAAGTTAAGTTCCCTATATCTACAAAATCCCTAAATCGTCAAAGTTACGGAGGACTTAGAAATACCGAAAGGTTGGTTGATATTACAGTAGAAAATATAAGAAACTTTTCTACATTAATTATCAATTATTTTTTCAAAAATCGTTAAACATTAACCAATGTAAGGATGTGGAAGAACACTCGGTGATTTTGACGTAGAGGAAAAAACAAATGTAACTAGGCAAGGAGCGACAGTCTCTGTGCCATAGAGCATGAATGAACAAAGATCGGAAAGTTTCGTCCACGCGTAGGTGTATTAAGTATTACGGTTGCCACTGGACGGCAAGACGTATAACGGAGGTAAGAGGTTGCTTGTGAAAAATCGGCTGAGAAAAATGGTTTATTCTCAAGCATAATATTACGCTAATTAAACATAATTCGTAAAAATTCCAACGCTCTAGGCACGTTGTGACTCCATCTAGTGGCGAAGAGCATTATTGAGAAAACGCAGAAAATTCAACGGTACATGTGACGTTATTTAGTGGGAAGATACTATTAGATTTTTTAAGTTTAGTAATAGCACCTTTACGCTAGATCGTGCCACATGTACCGCCAGTTTTTTCACCATGGTTTAGTACTACCGATGGCTGCTAGATGACGTCACGGCGTATTAAATACGACTTTTTACGTAGTTTAAAAAATAGACAATTTGAAATCAAAATTGGTGCTCGATAGGAAGTGTATATTATGAATTTCACAACGATTTCTCTCCTTGGTACAGAATCGGTTACTAGAACCTTTATTTTCGCTGTTTTTTTACTAAAACGCATATTTATCGGTTGAACATGTGCTCGTGGTGTTGCAAGGCAGTAGAATACCGCGTACCGATAACGTATCGGCTACGACATCGATTTGTTTTACAGAATAAACCAATAACCTCTATGGGAACATACATTATTACTGAAATAGTTTAAAAAAGATCAGGGGTTGAACGAGTAAATATTTATTTGCATAAAAATTCATATAATTCAGTAATTTCTTAACAGAGAATTTTTTTAACATTGATTATATTTTTACCAATGGTTACAAGTTGATAAAATTTTCTTAATAGTTACGAAACTCAAATATAAGGCGACAGAGAAAATGTATGATATAAATTATTTCGTGATATTACAAGAATAAACATTTAATTTGTGATATGACGTTGAATAAACATTAAATTCGCGTAATAAATTATTTAAACGTAACAATCTTATCTTTACTTTGGCTATTTTTAACCAATGGCCACAGGTCAATTTGATTATTAATTATTACAAACTTTAAATTTAACATAAATAGACAAAGTTTATGATACAAAATTATTTTTGATAGACATAATAAATTATTGAACATAATAATTTTATCTTCACTTTGGCTATTTCTAATGGTTAGCCATAGATCAATCTAATTTTTAATTATTAAAAGCCTTACTTCAGCAAGAATAAATAATAAGAACATTAAAATGTAAGTTGTTATTGAATAATATTGTAAAAATATATAAATAATAATGTGTGATGTTGTAACAAATTGTTCAAAGCACAAACTAACATTAAAATTATAATAATTAAATAAATTAGAAGAATTAAGAAATTCTAAAGTATTGCAACTGAAGTATACACTTCTCCAAGTTCGCGCGTCCTTGGTCATAACATACGGTCAAACGAACCGAAGGTGTTGTCGAATCTTGCTAACCTTCCGAGAAGTCATTTCTCCTTCGGTCGTCGAACCAGAAGGATCTCTTAAATTTCTATAGAGAGGTTCTGAGTTGTGAATAGGGTAGTCGAGGGCTACTCGCTAGCCTATGTCCACCCTATACACACTCTAGCTTCTTATAAAACACTTCTAAATAATAAATTATTAATTTAACAATTTAACAAATACTCGATAATATTAAAATTATAAATTTTCATTATTTTAATAAAATTTAGTAAATAATTCGGAATATTATAAAATTCTTTGATTATATTAATGCAATAAAATTGCATTCTTAATTACTTGCACTTATTAAACAATTACTAATGGACATTTAATATTTCTAAATTATTTCGGGATTTCGGAACTTCGTAAATTATTTAAAGACAATTCGGGATAATATTTTAATTTACTAAATTCTTTATTTATTTTAATATAACTAAACAATATTCCTAATTGTTGATATTAATTATACAATTACTAATGGACAATTAATATTTTTAAATAATTTCAAGATTTTAAAACTTCTAAATTATTTCGGGATTTCGGAACTTTGTAAATTATTTAAAGACAATTCGGGATAATATTTTAATTTACTAAATTCTTTATTTATTTTAATATAACTAAACAATATTCCTAATTGTTGATATTAATTATACAATTACTAATGGACAATTAATATTTTTGAATAATTTCAAGATTTTAAAACTTCTAAATTATTTCGGGATTTCGGAACTTTGTAAATTATTTAAAGACAATTCGGGATAATATTTTAATTTATTAAATTCTTTATTTATTTTAATATAACTAAACAATATTCCTAATTGTTGATATTAATTATACAATTACTAATGGACAATTAATATTTTTAAATAATTTCAAGATTTTAAAACTTCTAAATTATTTCGGGATTTCGGAACTTTGTAAATTATTTAAAGACAATTCGGAATAATATTCTAAATCTTAAATTCTTTCTTTATTTTAATACTACATAATAACATTCCGAATTATTTAAACTTATTACATAATTATTAATGGACATTGAATATTTTTACATTATTTCTAAACTTTTTCCAAACAATTCGGAATAATATTCTAAATTTTAAAATTCTTTCTTTATTTTAATACTACATAATAACATTCCGAATTATTTAAACTTATTACATAATTATTAATGGACATTGAATATTTTTAAATTATTTCTAAATTTTTTCCAAACAATTCGGAATAATATTCTAAATTTTAAAATACTTTCTTTATTTTAATACTACATAATAACATTCCGAATTATTTAAACTTATTACATAATTATTAATGGACATTGAATATTTTTACATTATTTCTAAATTTTTTCCAAACAATTCGGAATAATATTCTAAATTTTAAAATTCTTTCTTTATTTTAATACTACATAATAACATTCCGAATTATTTAAACTTATTACATAATTATTAATGGACATTGAATATTTTTAAATTATTTCTAAACTTTTTCCCAACAATTCGGAATAATATTCTAAATTTTTAAATTCTTTCTTTATTTTAATACTACAAAATAACATTCCGAATTATTTAAACTTATTATATAATTATTAATGGGCATTGAATATTTTTAAATTATTTCTAAATTTTTACAAAACAATTCGTAATATTATTTTAAATTTTAATATTTTTGGTTTACTATACTTTTGGTTTGCTACGAATAAGAAACGCGTATCTCTGAAAAAATAAGACAGCTGCCAGTAGGGCATGTGTTTTTGGAGGGTCCCTTGCGTAGTCACCTCCACGTGGTGGGACCTGGTAATTGGTATCGTTTTCCAAAAGAATATTGTCTATTGGAAAGCGGTGCCAAGCTAAGAACTACGCACTCCTCACCCCACCTTCCTTTCTGCTTCATTTATTCACCGCGTTTATTTTTTATTATTTTTCGCCCATAGTTTATTCAAATTCGAGAATTATATACCTTTTTTTTCTTTTTTTTTTCTTTGATTCGTTCGAATAGTATTACCGCGTTTATTTTTTATTATTTTTCGCCCATAGTTTATTCAAATTCGGGAATTGTATATTTTTTTTTTTTTTTTTTTTTGATTCGTTCACTAATTAAATCAGTTTCGTTACAGCCTAATAGTAAGTTTGATACTTTATTGTATAAATGTATTGTACTGTCATATAATAAATGATTATTATGTATAACCCAGTTCCTCCATTTCCTATTCCTTATCTTTGAAGATCCATTATTCGTCTTTCATTTTGCACTTGTATTCAACAAAGACTGAAATTTTATTAAAATTGTTACTTTGCAGATCAAACCCTTTCTATTACAGCTTGTTGGTAAGTGTGATATTTTGTCAAAATTTATATTGTCCTCTAAATCTTTTCGATTACAGCTTTTTGGTGAGTCTAATATTTTATCGTTACAGCTTCCTTTTACATTCAATATTTTATTAATCAAAAATATCTTACTTTTCTTCTATCTATTTGAAATCTATTCGAAACTTTTCACTGCTATTCGATCATTTACTAATCTGATATTAAAATTTCAGTTGCATGCATTGATTTTTAGTAGTTAGTTGAATATTTTGTGAATGTCTATTGTGATTCCCACGAGTTCAAAAAGAACTCGAATGCCACGAGTGCCATTGCACTCGTGCAGAATGCCCACCCATGATTAAAACGATCGAATTAGCTTCACGTTCGAATTAAAAATCGATTTCTGCAACGATCGCGTCCGTAATTATAGTAGCTTCACTCGTATCTAGCTTCTTTCGCGTTTTACAGGATTTGTTTCATTAGCTTCACGTTAATTTCTCGCGAGTTTTCATATTCAAGTTTAGAGTTTCACTTCACTTTTTCCTTTTCTTTCTTTTTTACGCGAAAGTATAAAATCGGGAGATTAAATAAAATCGCGTTTCCCCCAAAACTTAAAATTCGCGAAAAACATCGTACGAATTTTCGGGCGGTCCATTCCACAGCTGCTCACATTCCGTGAGCTTTGCCAAGGACCATCCAAAGACCATGGACTTGATGGAGCCTGATGACCAGCCGTAAGAATCTACGGTTGGTGAGTCACATGAATTTTCTTTTTTATTTTTTGGTGCTTGGTATTTGGGAATATTTTGTGCATGAAAATTTGAAGCTGAGTTCACGAACGAACTCCACTGCCACGAGTACAAATGGTACTCGTGCAGAATCCCCATCACCAATTAAAATTATCTAGTAGTTTACCGCTTAAATTCACAATCTATATATATTTATTAGAGTCTTTACAAGTACTAGCTTCTTCCCTTCTCGCGTCCGGTTTCACTTGCTTTTTATTTTTATCTAATTAGTGTTGCGTATATTATTCGTGAAATTTAGCTTCGTTATCAAACCGAGAACACTTCCCCCTTTTGCTCTTTTTATAAATCGCGTTTGCTTTTATATTTAACTTCACTTTTTTTTTTATATAAAATCGCGGCTTCCCCCAAAAATTAAAATTCGCGAGAAACGTACGAATTTTCGCGCGGCCCACTCCACAGCGACTCACATTGCGTGAGTCTCGATGACCAAAGGCCAAGGGAGTTCCATTCAAGGAGGGACCATGGACCATGAGTGGACCATGAGAGGACTTCCAGCACACCAGCCGTAAAATCTGCGGTTGGTGAGTGAAAATTTTGTGGGTTCTTTGGTGATTGGGTTCTATGTGTTATGCATGAGTAGTCTTTGAGCTCAAATATGAGCTGGATCCACCGGAGTTCGAAGACGAGCTCTTTTCCAAGGAGCTCCACTGTACTCGCAAAGAGTACCCGCCCATTAAAATACCCAAAGTAGTATTCGCACTAAATAATCAAATTCTCATTAGCTTCACCCCCATTCCGTTTGCTGACTAGATTACATTCGCGTTTTTTCTTCTTCTTTTTTTTTACTTTGATATCGAAAGTTAGCTTGATTAGTGTATCGAAAGAAAGAATAGAGATTCGCGAATTCTTCCCCCATTTTTGCTTTTTTTTATATATATCGCGTTTCTTTTTTGATAAAATCTTCCCCTAAAACTTTTCGAAGAGGACTCCACTTAAACTTAGATTCCTTCTAAAATGAAAAATTAAATAAATTCGCGAATTTGCACGTCTCCTTCTGAGACCTAAAATTAAATTAAAATACAACCGCGGAACCGTAAACTTCGCGCGCGCGATTTTCTTTTCCATAGTTTTTCTGATGCCTGGTGGATCTTGGAATCGATGGAATGCTTTGTCAAAACCAATCAGTATGTCGATGTCCAGCAAGTCGAATCAGTGAAACTGGTGGAAATATTTCTTGTGAGCATCGTGTGGTCTGTAAGGTATATTCACATATTTTTACTTTGTTAGTTTCGATAGATAGGAGAATTTATTAGATCGCGTTTAACTATAGCTTCCTCCCACGTTCCTTTCTGCCTTATCTATTCCCCGCGTTTTTTTTTAATTATTTATCGCCCATAGTTTATTCGAACTCGGGAATTATATATCTCCTTTATTTTTTTTTTTTTGTTTTTACTTACTAAGCTTGATACTTTATTGAAATTGACATTTCGCTAATTAAATCAGTTTCGTTACAGCCTAATAGTAAGCTTCATGCTTTATTGTATAAATTTGTAATTACTGAAATGTATTGTACAGTCATACAATAAATGACTAAATATAACCCTGTTCCATCATTTCCTACCTATTCCTTATCTTTGAAGTTATATAGTTTGAACTTGATTGTAAAATTGTATTCAATAAAAATTGAAATTTGTCTAATTGCATTACATTTCAGCATTTTGGTAAGTGCATTATTTTATTAAAATTTATATTGTCATAATTAAACTTTGTCACTTTCAGCATTTTGGTAAGTTTTATATTTTATTAAAATTGTTATTATGTTAATTGAAGTTTCTTTCAGCATTTTGGTAAGTTTTATATTTTATTAAAATTGTTATTATGTTAATTGAAGTTTCTTTCAGCATTTTGGTAAGTGTATTATTTTATTAAAATTCATATTGTGCTAATTGAACTTTCTTTCAGCATTTTGGTAAGTGTATTATTTTATTAAAATTCATATTGTGCTAATTCAACTTTCTTTCAGCATTTTGGTAAGTTTTATATTTTATTAAAATTGTTATTATGTTAATTGAAGTTTCTTTCAGCATTTTGGTAAGTGTATTATTTTATTAAAATTCATATTGTGCTAATTCAACTTTCTTTCAGCATTTTGGTAAGTGTATTATTTTATTAAGATTATTATTTTGCTAATTAAACTTTGTCACTTTCAGCAATTTGGTAAGTTTTATATTTTATTAAAATTGTTATTATGTTAATTGAACTTTCTTTCAGTATTTTGGTAAGTGTATTATTTTATTAAAATTCATATTGTATTAATGAAACTTTGTTTCAGCATTTTCGTAAGTTTTATATTTTATTAAAATTTATATTGTTCTAATTGAACTTTGTCTGTTTGAGAGTATTTTAGTGTAAGGGATGGACGAGTGTGATATGGTACTAGCGTTTATTTTTTATTTGTACTGGTCTGAGCATGTTATAAATTAAGGGATGGAAGAGTGTGATATGATATGAGCGATTATTTTAATTTATACTGGTCTGAGAGTGTTATAAAATAAGGGATGGAAGCGAGTGCTATGACATGAGTGGTTATTTTTAATGTGTACTAGCTTATAAGATAAAATAAGTTCGAATAAAAGATTAGAAAATAATTTATTCATCCGCCGATGGACATCGTGGGATGCGTGCGTCTATAGTTCCTAAGATAGAATAAGTAATTCATAAGATAGAAAATTATACGAAATACTATGTGCGCGCTTTCTTACAGAGATACGCGTCTCATTCGTAACGCAATTAAATAAAGTATTTCTTTCCTTTTATTTCGACCGCGATTAAATTTTGTCAAATCTTCGAATATTTAAATTTCGTACGAGAAAATAATCCACGTTGCTATTGAAAATAAAATATATATCCCCTCTTTATATCATACACCACGAACTATTATTTTCTAAAGATGCGAATTTTTCACGTTTCCATATTTCCTTTGCTACGAATGAGAAACGCGTATCTCTGAAAAAACAAGGGAGCTGCCAGTAGGGCAAGTGTTTTTGTAGGGTCCCTTGCGTAGTCACCTCCACGTGGTGGGACCTGGTAATTGGTATCGTTTTCCAAAAGAATATTGTCTATTGGAAAGCGATGCCAAGCTAAGAACTACGCACTCCTCACCCCACCTTCCTTTCTGCTTCATTTATTCACCGCGTTTATTTTCTATTATTTTTCGCCCATAGTTTATTCAAATTCGGGAATGATATACTTTTTTTTTCTTTTTTTTTTTTTTTGATTCGTTCGAATAGTATTACCGCGTTTATTTTTTATTATTTTTCGCCCATAGTTTATTTAAATTCGGGAATTGTATACTTTTTTTTTTTTTTTTTTTTTTAATTCGTTCACTAATTAAATCAGTTTCGTTACAGCCTAATAGTAAGTTTGATACTTTATTGTATAAATGTATTGTACTGTCATATAATAAATGATTATTATGTATAACCCAGTTCCTCCATTTCCTATTCCTTATCTTTGAAGATCCATTATTCGTCTTTAATTTTGCACTTGTATTCAACAAAGATTGAAATTTTATTAAAATTGTTACTTTACAAATCAAACCCTTTCTATTACAGCTTGTTGGTAAGTGTGATATTTTGTCAAAATTTACATTGTCCTCTAAATCTTTTCGATTACAGCTTTTTGGTGAGTCTAATATTTTATCGTTACAGCTTCCTTTTACAGTTAATATATTCTTAATCAAAAATATTTTCCTTTTCTTCTATCTATTTGCAATCTATTCGCAACTTTTCGAAACTTTTCACTGCTATTCGATCATTTACTAATCTGATATTAAAATTCCAGCAGCATGCATTGATATTTAGTAGTTAGTTGAATATTTTGTGTATGTCCATTGTGATTTCGACGAGTTCAAAAAGAACTCGAATGCCACGAGTGCCATAGCACTCGTGCAGAATGCCCACCCATGATTAAAACGATCAAATTAGCTTCACGTTCGAATTAAAAATCGGTTTCTACAACGATCGCGTCCGTAATTATAGTAGCTTCACTCGTATCTACAATAGCTTCTTTCGCGTTTTACAGGATTTGTTTCATTAGCTTCACGTTAATTTCTCGCGAGTTTTCATATTCAAGTTTAGAGTTTCACTTCACTTTTTCCTTTTCTTTCTCTTTTACGCGAAAGTATAAAATCGGGAGATTAAATAAAATCGCGTTTCCCCCAAAACTTAAAATTCGCGAAAAACATCGTACGAATTTTCGCGCGGTCCATTCCATAGCTGCTCACATTCCGTGAGCTTTGCCAAGGACCATCCAAAGACCATGGACTTGATGGAGCCTGATGACCAGCCGTAAGAAACTACGGTTGGTGAGTCACAAGAATTTTCTTTTTTATTTTTTGGTGCTTGGTATTTGGGAGTATTTTGTGCATGAAAATTTGAAGCTGAGTTCACGAACGAACTCCACTGCCACGAGTACAAATGGTACTCGTGCAGAATCCCCATCACCGATTAAAATTATCTAGTAGTTTACCGCTTAAATTCACTATCTATATATATTTATTAGAGTCTTTACAAGTACTAGCTTCTTCCCTTCTCGCGTCCGGTTTCACTTGCTTTTTATTTTTATCTAATTAGTGTTGCGTATATTATTCGTGAAATTTAGCTTCGTTATCAAACCGAGAACACTTCCCCCTTTTGCTCTTTTTATAAATCGCGTTTGCTTTTATATTTAACTTCACTTTTTTTTTTATATAAAATCGCGGCTTCCCCCAAAAATTAAAATTCGCGAGAAACGTACGAATTTTCGCGCGGCCCACTCCACAGCGACTCACATTGCGTGAGTCTCGATGACCAAAGGCCAAAGGAGTTCCATTCAAGGAGGGACCAGTCGACCATGAGTGGACCATGAGAGAACATCCAGCAAACCAGCCGTAAAATCTGCGGTTGGTGAGTGAAAATTTTTTGGGTTCTTTGGTGATTGGGTTCTATGTGTTATGCATGAGTAGTCTTTGAGCTCAAATATGAGCTGGATCCACCGGAGTTCGAAGACGAGCTCTTTTCCAAGGAGCTCCACTGTACTCGCAAAGAGTACCCGCCCACTAAAATACCCAAAGTAGTATTCGCACTAAATAATCAAATTCTCATTAGCTTCACCCCCATTCCGTTTGCTGACTAGATTACATTCGCGTTTTTTCTTCTTTTTTTTTTTTTACTTTGATATCGAAAGTTAGCTTGATTAGTGTATCGAAAGAAAGAATAAAGATTCGCGAATTCTTCCCCCCATTTTTGCTTTTTTTTATATATATCGCGTTTCTTTTTTGATAAAATCTTCCCCTAAAACTTTTCGAAGAGGACTCCACTTAAACTTAGATTCATTCTAAAATGAAAAACTAAATAAATTCGCGAATTTGCACGTCTCCTTCTGAGACTTAAAAAGAAATTAAAATACTACCGCGGAACCGTAAACTTCGCGCGCGCGATTTTTCTTTTCACAGCTTTTCCAATGCCTGATGGATCTTGGAATCGATTGAATGCTTTGTCAAAACCAATCATTGTTTCGATGTCCAATAAGTGGAATCAGTGAAACTGGAGGAAATATTTCTTGTCAGCTTCGTGTGGTCTGTAAGGTATATTCATATAGTTTTACTTTGCTAGTTTCGATAGATAGGAGAATTTATTAGATCGCGTTTAACTATAGCTTCCTCCCGCGTTCCTTTCTGCCTTATCTATTCCCCGCGTTTATTTTTTATTATTTTTCGCCTATAGTTTATTCAAATTCGGGAATTATATATTTTTTTTTCTTTTTTTTTTCTTCGATTCGTCCCAGTAGTATTACCGCGTTTATTTCTTATTATTTTTCGCCCATAGTTTATTCAAATTCGGGAATTATATATCTCCTTTATTTTTTTTTTTTTTTTTACTTACTAAGTTTGCTGCTTTATTGAAATTGACATTTCGCTAATTAAATCAGTTTCGTTACAGCCTAATAGTAAGTTTCATTCTTTATTGTATAAATTGGTAATTTCTGAAATGTATTGTACTGTCATACAATAAATGACTAAATATAACCCTGTTCCTCCATTTCCTATTCCTTATCTTTGAAGTTATATAGTTTGAACTTGATTGTAAAATTGTATTCGAAAAAAATTGAAATTTGTCTAATTACATTCCCATTCAGCATATTGGTAAGTGTAATATTTTGTCAAAATTGGTATTGTTATCTAAACCTTTTCGATTACAGCTGTTTGGTAAGGCTAATATTTTATCGTTACAGCTTCCTTTTACATTCAATATTTTATTAATCAAAAATATCTTACTTTTCTTCTATCTATTTGAAATCTATTCGAAACTTTTCACTGCTATTCGATCATTTACTAATCTGATATTAAAATTTCAGTTGCATGCATTGATTTTTAGTAGTTAGTTGAATATTTTGTGAATGTCTATTGTGATTCCCACGAGTTCAAAAAGAACTCGAATGCCACGAGTGCCATTGCACTCGTGCAGAATGCCCACCCATGATTAAAACGATCGAATTAGCTTCACGTTCGAATTAAAAATCGATTTCTGCAACGATCGCGTCCGTAATTATAGTAGCTTCACTCGTATCTAGCTTCTTTCGCGTTTTACAGGATTTGTTTCATTAGCTTCACGTTAATTTCTCGCGAGTTTTCATATTCAAGTTTAGAGTTTCACTTCACTTTTTCCTTTTCTTTCTCTTTTACGCGAAAGTATAAAATCGGGAGATTAAATAAAATCGCGTTTCCCCCAAAACTTAAAATTCGCGAAAAACATCGTACGAATTTTCGCGCGGTCCATTCCACAGCTGCTCACATTCCGTGAGCTCTGCCAAGGACCATCCAAAGACCATGGACTTGATGGAGCCTGATGACCAGCCGTAAGAAACTACGGTTGGTGAGTCACATGAATTTTCTTTTTTATTTTTTGGTGCTTGGTACTTGGGAATATTTTGTGCATGAAAATTTGAAGCTGAGTTCACGAACGAACTCCACTGCCACGAGTACAAATGGTACTCGTGCAGAATCCCCATCACCGATTAAAATTATCTAGTGGTTTACCGCTTAAATTCACTATCTATATATAATTATTAGAGTCTTTACAAGTACTAGCTTCTTCCCTTCTCGCGTCCGGTTTCACTTGCTTTTTATTTTTATCTAATTAGTGTTGCGTATATTATTCGTGAAATTTAGCTTCGTTATCGAACCGAGAACACTTCCCCCTTTTGCTCTTTTTATAAATCGCGTTTGCTTTTATATTTAACTTCACTTTTTTTTTTATATAAAATCGCGGCTTCCCCCAAAAATTAAAATTCGCGAGAAACGTACGAATTTTCGCGCGGCCCACTCCACAGCGACTCACATTGCGTGAGTCTCGATGACCAAAGGCCAAGGGAGTTCCATTCAAGGAGGGACCAGTGGACCATGAGTGGACATCCAGCAAACCAGCCGTAATATCTGCGGTTGGTGAGTGAAAATTTTTTGGGTTCTTTGGTGATTGGGTTCTATGTGTTATGCATGAGTAGTCTTTGAGCTCAAATATGAGCTGGATCCACCGGAGTTCGAAGACGAGCTCTTTTCCAAGGAGCTCCACTGTACTCGCAAAGAGTACCCGCCCACTAAAATACCCAAAGTAGTATTCGCACTAAATAATCAAATTCTCATTAGCTTCACCCCCATTCCGTTTGCTGACTAGATTACATTCGCGTTTTTTCTTCTTTTTTTTTTTTTACTTTGATATCGAAAGTTAGCTTGATTAGTGTATCGAAAGAAAGAATAAAGATTCGCGAATTCTTCCCCCATTTTTGCTTTTTTTTATATATATCGCGTTTCTTTTTTGATAAAATCTTCCCCTAAAACTTTTCGAAGAGGACTCCACTTAAACTTAGATTCCTTCTAAAATGAAAAATTAAATAAATTCGCGAATTTGCACGTCTCCTTCTGAGACCTAAAATTAAATTAAAATACAACCGCGGAACCGTAAACTTCGCGCGCGCGATTTTCTTTTCCATAGTTTTTCTGATGCCTGGTGGATCTTGGAATCGATGGAATGCTTTGTCAAAACCAATCAGTATGTCGATGTCCAGCAAGTCGAATCAGTGAAACTGGTGGAAATATTTCTTGTGAGCATCGTGTGGTCTGTAAGGTATATTCATATATTTTTACTTTGTTAGTTTCGATAGATAGCAGAATTTATTAGATCGCGTTTAACTATAGCTTCCTCCCACGTTCCTTTCTGCCTTATCTATTCCCCGCGTTTTTTTTTAATTATTTTTCGCCCATAGTTTATTCGAACTCGGGAATTATATATCTCCTTTATTTTTTTTTTTTTTGTTTTTACTTACTAAGTTTGATACTTAATTGAAATTGACATTTCGCTAATTAAATCAGTTTCGTTACAGCCTAATAGTAAGCTTCATGCTTTATTGTATAAATTTGTAATTTCTGAAATGTATTGTACAGTCATACAATAAATGACTAAATATAACCCTGTTCCCTCATTTCCTACCTATTCCTTATCTTTGAAGTTATATAATTTGAACTTGATTGTAAAATTGTATTCAATAAAAATTGAAATTTGTCTAATTGCATTACATTTCAGCATTTTGGTAAGTGCATTATTTTATTAAAATTCATATTGTGCTAATTGAACTTTCTTTCAGCATTTTGGTAAGTGTATTATTTTATTAAGATTATTATTTTGATAATTAAACTTTGTCCATTTCAGCATTTTGGTAAGTGTATTATTTTATCAAAATTTATATTGTGCTAATTGAACTTTCTTTCAGCATTTTGGTAAGTGTATCATTTTATTAAAATTTATATTGTCATAATTAAACTTTGTCACTTTCAGCATTCTGGTAAGTTTTATATTTTATTAAAATTGTTATTATGTTAATTGAAGTTTCTTTCAGCATTTTGGTAAGTGTATTATTTTATTAAAATTCATATTGTGCTAATTGAACTTTCTTTCAGCATTTTGGTAAGTGTATTATTTTATTAAAATTCATATTGTGCTAATTCAACTTTCTTTCAGCATTTTGGTAAGTGTATTATTTTATTAAAATTCATATTGTGCTAATTGAACTTTCTTTCAGCATTTTGGTAAGTTTTATATTTTATTAAAATTGTTATTATGTTAATTGAAGTTTCTTTCAGCATTTTGGTAAGTGTATTATTTTATTAAAATTCATATTGTGCTAATTGAACTTTCTTTCAGCATTTTGGTAAGTTTTATATTTTATTAAAATTGTTATTGTATTAATTGAAGTTTCTTTCAGCATTTTGGTAAGTGTATTATTTTATTAAAATTCATATTGTACTAATTGAACTTTCTTTCAGCATTTTGGTAAGTGTATCATTTTATTAAAATTCATATTGTGCTAATTGAACTTTCTTTCAGCATTTTGGTAAGTTTTATATTTTATTAAAATTGTTATTATGTTAATTGAAGTTTCTTTCAGCATTTTGGTAAGTGTATTATTTTATTAAAATTCATATTGTGCTAATTGAACTTTCTTTCAGCATTTTGGTAAGTGTATTATTTTATTAAGATTATTATTTTGATAATTAAACTTTGTCCATTTCAGCATTTTGGTAAGTGTATTATTTTATCAAAATTTATATTGTGCTAATTAAACTTTGTCACTTTCAGCAATTTGGTGAGTTTTATATTTTATTAAAATTGTTATTATGTTAATTGAACTTTCTTTCAGTATTTTGGTAAGTGTATTAGTTTATTAAAATTCATATTGTATTAATTAAACTTTGTTTCAGCATTTTCGTAAGTTTTATATTTTATTAAAATTTATATTGTTCTAATTGAACTTTGTCTGTTTGAGAGTATTTTAGTGTAAGGGATGGACGAGTGTGATATGGTACTAGCGTTTATTTTTTATTTGTACTGATCTGAGCATGTTATAAATTAAGGGATGGAAGAGTGTGATATGATATGAGCGATTATTTTAATTTATACTGGTCTGAGAGTGTTATAACATAAGGGATGGAAGCGAGTGCTATGACATGAGTGGTTATTTTTAATGTGTACTAGTTTATAAGATAAAATAAGTTCGAATAAAAGATTAGAAAATAATTTATTCATCCGCCGATGGACATCGTGGGATGCGTGCGTCTATAGTTCCTAAGATAGAATAAGTAATTCATAAGATAGAAAATTATACGAAATACTATGTGCGCGCTTTCTTACAGAGATACGCGTCTCATTCGTAACGCAATTAAATAAAATATTTCTTTCCTTTTATTTCGACCGCGATTAAATTTTGTCAAATCTTCGAATAGTTAAATTTCGTACGAGAAAATAATCCACGTTGCTATTGAAAATAAAATATATATCCCCTCTTTATATCATACACCGCGAACTATTATTTTCTAATGATACGAATTTTTCACGTTTCCATATTTCCTTTGCTACGAATGAGAAACGCGTATCTTTGACAAAATAAGAGAGCTGCCAGTAGGGTATGTGTTTTTGTAGGGTCCCTTTCGTAGTCACCTCCACGTGGTGGGACCTGGTAATTGGTATCGTTTTCAAAAAAAAAAAAAAAAAAAAAAAAAAATATCCTTTGGAAAGCGATACCAAGCTAAGGACTACGCGTATAGATGAAAAGAAAATGATCTCGGGAGGTAAGTATACAACTAGTATATAGGTACCTGCAGTCTACAGTGATTCTCATGAATTTAGAACTGCTGGTACATATTATACCAGTTGTATACTTCTCAAAATCATTTCTTTTCATCTATCAAATATTGCACGTATAACATCTTTTATAACAATCATCGTAAAATAGCTTTCAACAAAATTTTAAAGCATTTGTATGCAGATTTCGTTCGTGGTTTAATAGTTATGAATGATTTCAGTGCTCTTGATTTTAATTTCTACCACTAATAGCGCGGTGGTATCAGTCCCAATCGATATAGTAGCGTGTGACACGAAAATGGTAACAGGATTCCAGAGCCCTCGAGATCATGTAATGTGAAAAAGGTTTTGGTTGACTGGTCTACTTTATATCTTACCTAAGATATGACTAAGTATACGTACTAATGATAGATAACTAATCAAAGATATATTCAAGTTTAGTACGTGGTTATTGAAAAACATCGATGCTAAAAATTTAATATCCAAAATGAAATCGGAACTTCTATGCATCGATGTGTGCTTGCCATTCGCTGTATAGGCAAATTTAATTTTCATAGGTTAGTTCGATATAGTGCGATATTTTTTCTGTATACATATATACTATCTAAAGTATAACAAATAATTATCAATTAAATACAGTTTTATTGAACTACTGAAAATTAAGTTGTTTGCATCTTAGGAATAAATATTTTATATAATTTTTTATAAATTTTTCAGTATAGACTAAATATAGATATACTATTATTGATTAATACATAACTTATATATATACTTATATGAATAATATTTTATACTTTTAGGCCAATGTATAAATTATTAGTTATTTATTAGATATTTGCAAAAGTTTCCGTCGTTTTTCTTCTTCTTTCTTTTTTAACAAAATTCATTTATTTGATACACAAAATTAACGCAATATTTTCCCTCGCTTTCTATAACGTTCTTCTGCCTTATGTTAACAGGTTGAAACCAAAATTATCAACACTGTCATTTTTAAAAAGCAATTGATTCAGAAAACGACTCAATTTCAAAATAATCGACGGAAACTTTTGCAAACACCTAATAATAAATTACAAAAATTAAATTTAAGCATAATTATTTGTAAAATTTGAAATATATATAAGTAAAGTAATATCTCATAAGTAGGATTTATGCATTCATACTATCATTCACATATTCATAAATAAGAAGTGAGAGGTAGTAATATAAATACTTATACATATTATTATTATATATTATGACATAAAAAATATATATAAGAATAACAATATAATTTTTATTAAACATCAACTTGCTATCATCAATAAGAGTACTCCATGAGGAGACCTATTGACACGAGTGTTGCATTATTGCGCCACGTGTTGTTTATACAGTACGCACCTGAAAAGTGTATTAAGCAACAGGGGCGTTGAAGAAGTCAAGGCGCATGGCGGGAGAAAGAAGGCGTTGCTTCAGAAGATCAGTTGAGAAGAACAGTTAATTCCCAAGTCTACGCTAACATCGCGGTCAGTTTATGTACAATTTACGATTATAACAATACTGCTAAATTCCTTATCCTATGTTACAATCAGTACGATTACGTAAAGCTACGATCACGAATAGAACTGTGTCGTTTGGTTATTATAAATAGTATGTGTATGGGTAAGTTACGCTAGAACTATAGAAAAGGTGGATACGCATGATGGTCGCATAGAAAATGTGTAGACGTTGCATACGTGTACAATGGTGTTTATAACTTCGTTTTTATAATTCTAAAATTTATCTCGATTGGGATGGCAAATTAACAGAGGAAAGAAATGTACGCACGTTATTTTTCTATTTATCGTTGGTAAATTTCACGTGTAAATTATCGAATACATACTTATGTCGAAAGGAAAGGCGCGTTCAACTAGTTTTTGTACATCGGAAGGGTATTTTAGCGAAACGCAATTATGTTGCCAGCATTGGGAACATTGATTCGTAACAGTGAAAATAAAGCATTGGAGACTTTGTCAGTGTCACGGATAGTGTACGTGTAAGTTTTCTCACGGATGGTTTGTTTTTGTTTAAAGATCTCCCGACTGTAATGATTTAGCCACGAAATTTCGTTAATGCAACATAGAATAATATCGTAGCAATATACGAAATAACGTTTGATATCTTGTTAAAAAGTGGTTTCGCACTGATATGCCTACACCTCGTCGTGAAACAATGAACGAGGGTAAAAGACGGCGGTCGCAGGATGATAGTGAAAGAGTACCGTATAAAATCCCGAAAATATCATCGGAGGAGAAGAGGGAAAAGGCATCGTTTAATACAGAACAAAATGTACATATAAATATATTATATATCCTTGAAATATTTTATTTCCGTAATAAATATTTCTTCCTAATTGAACATAATTTATATATATATTGTAGACTAGCAATATTTTATCAAGTTTATCTGCCAATGACAACAAAGAGACGAAAAGTTCTGACACACCAGTGTGTAATGGGAATGCAGTGTTAGTTGTGAAACACTATAATTCGATATTAAGCGAAATTGGCAATAGGCATAAAAGTCGAATTTTTTACATGAGAAATTTCAACAACTGGATCAAAAGCATACTTATCAGTAAGGTTCTAATGTGTTTAATGTAGTAATGATTATTTGTTAATCACAATTACAAAAATTTTCTATAGATACTTATCTCACAAGGATAAAAAGTAAGTATGTACGTCCTATAAACGCATTGGACATATGTTGCGGCAAAGGAGGAGATCTATTCAAATGGAAGACAGGATTTATGAAAAAGTTGATCTGCGTCGATTTGGCAGACGTATCAGTGAGAGAGTGTCAGAATCGATATGAAAATATACTTAAGAAATGTTCCTGGAACAATGACCATCTATTCGCCGCTGAATTTATAACAGCTGACTGTACAAAGGTATTCATTCCTACTATTAAGTTTGTAAAAAGAAAAAAAAAAAAGCAAGACGAAATGCAGCTATTGTTGCGAAGTAGTAATTATTCTCACTGTACTTTGTGGATGAATATTAGTATAAAGAAGAGTTTTAGGAACAAATAAGGAAAAAATTCAAGGATCCAAGTATATCACTTGACATGGTCAGCTGTCAATTTGCATTCCATTATTGTTTCGAATCGCTAGAACAAGCAGAATGTATGATGAAAAATGCGAGCGAATGTTTAAAACCGGAAGGTTATTTCATTGGGACTATTCCGAATGCATATGAGCTAGTGTATGTCTACATTTCAATTACTAATAAATGTACTTTCCTTTCGGGATTCTTATGTTAAATTTTCGTAAGAATGTATTTAAGAGTTTCATCTTTTATTTAGTTCCAGATGGCAACGTTGCGACGGTAATACTTTTGGAAACGATATCTACAAAGTGGAATTTTTATGTGATAAAACCAATCCGCCACTTTTCGGGGCTAAATATTATTTTCAACTGGAAGGTGTTGTCAATTGTCCAGAATTTCTTGTTTATTTGCCAGTATTTACTAAACTAGCTTCGAAATTTGGTCTAGAGTTAATAATGTTCGAAAGGTAAAAAGAGTTCAACAGCCGTGTGTTATCGTACATGCATTGGATATTAAATTATCCCGAAAATAAGGATTTCCTTTCGTTTAATTTTAGATTTGACAAGTTTTATGAAGATAAGATGGTCGAAGGTACAAATTTGCTACGTAAAATAAACGTTTTCGAATGTTATCCTCCCTGGAATGGGAGAACACTCGGCAAAGCTGAGAAAGATTACGAACATGCTAAGAAATATATGCAAACTCATCCGAACTGCCGCGACATCGGTACTTTGTCACAACCAGAATGGGAAGTTGTTTGTTAGTATAAAATATTAGTATATTTAATTGTTAGTTAAGAACTGTTTTGACATTGTTGTGATAATATTAATTTCATTTCAGCATTGTATGCTGTATTTGCCTTCCAGAAGAAGAAAACTAAATGGAACAACGAAGGGAAACCGGAATATGTATAATTATAAAAGAATCAGTGTTAATTTTGTAGCATAAAACTGTAACTATATAATGTGTTATATATATATATATGTGTATATATATATATATATATATGTGTGTATGTATATATATATATGTATATATATACGTGTGTGTGTGTGACTATAAAAATAATTACAAATATAATAAATATCTATCTATAATACACATTGTATACCGATATTCTATATAAAATTTTCACAAGTACGGTATTTCTATTCTCTAAAATAGATTATCAATATTCATGGTAGATCCGAAGTAACATCAACGTACTCACATTTCTTTTTTTTATTTCGCTATTTAATATCCCAGAAGCTATTTAGTACGAACGATTGAGATTTTATACGAGTTAATTTTATTGAATTATCAACTTCTCAATTTGAGAAATCAATAATACACGATTAATTTTCTATACTTTGACATGAAATGGCTTCTATGCACATGCGACCGGAGTCTCGATATTCGATTTTACGTTGCGAACGTCTTCACTTATAATTGAAGTTATTAACACGCGGACAAAATGTTGGATATGTTTCTTCAAAATTAAAGCGACCATTGATGCATGTCAAAAAAAAGCACAATCCATTGTAATTAGTGGATATTTTCATTTTTTTATTTGTAAAAATTGCCAAAATCACAATCATAACCAACGTTGCTGAAACGCAATATGATTGAATAGACAGATACGGACTCTGGGGCAAAGGGTTATATTGGGGATCGAAGAGGCGGAGCAAAGGAACGCATGCGCATTTAGATATTTTCGATACTTAGACCTGGAGTCTCCTATACGATCTAAGCGTAGGTTCGGGCTGCAGTCTCGCGCGGAGTGTATAGTCGAATAACGACTGGCTGGTGTGTGTGCCCCCAGTCTCTCTTTACTTCTCTCGCTTCTGTTAGCCCTTGCGTTGCCAGAGTCTATCAGTCGTGTTCGTATGAGAAATGGAGATCGAGCAGCCAACAACGCAGTCAATTTCTGACTCAGTAAGTGACTATTTAACATCTGTTTGTTTCGCTGCGTCTATCTACGTGCACAGTTTTTCGATATTCCCCTTTATATTGCGGCTTTTCTCTTGTACATATGATGTTGCCGCGGACGCGAAATTTTTCTAAGTCCCAAAATGGCGTCTGCGACTAAGTCCTAGCTGGCTCGCTTTATACCCGCCAGACGTTAAGTCCGACGGAATAGTAGAACGTTATATACGCTGCTGCTGTTCTTATTAAGATAGTATTTTCATATGGATTTCATTATTTTAGGAAAGAAAGGTTAAAGAGAACAACGATGTAACTGGAAATCATAGCGGTAAGCATTTTATTCGTAGGTGCTTAACATACGTACACTGGGGACATAGATGAAATCGAAACTGTAGTAGGAAATGTTAAATTCGACGCGACGACCAAAGAGTTTGGTGACTACCAACGATCCGACCGGTCTGACACGTGTTTCGGCTCTGACGAAGCGTCCGAACTACTTACGACTTCCTGCAATTCAAATTTAATTTTCGTCTTTGAGTTGGCATTTGTTCGTGTTCTACATTACGATAGTTTTTAATTTTTATTTTCCAACTTTTTAACGTTACGAATTTTTTTTCTTTCATTTCACATTTTTACACGAAATACTGATACAGCAAATAGAATATATTTTACCATTTATTTTACGTTCGATATGTAAATAAAAACATGTCGAATGATAATTATAACGAAATTAATTTAAAAATACAAGTGAAATATTTTTATACTTTGATAATAATTCACATGATTTTAATTAAGTAATATGTAAAATATAAAACGATTAATTGTTTATATAAAAGTCTTGATTTGTAATTAGAATTTTATGCTTTGCAATATTTTTAGATACCCATATAAATGGTATGTCAAATGGCTTTGACAAGAAAAGAGAGCATAAATCTGAACACAGGGATAAGGACAAGGAACGATCTCACAAGTCTGATCATAAGGACAAAGAAAGAAGTAAAGAAAAGGATAGGAATCATAAGAGTGAACACAGGGATAAAGAGAAAGACAGGCATAAACATAGTTCCAGTTCTATTAAGGAGAAAGATAAACATGAGAGCAGCAATAGTAACAAAGACAAGGATAAGGATAGGAAAAGTAGCTCATCCTCAGGTAAGGATAAAGAGCATAAAAGCAGTAGTTCCTCGAATAAAGATAAAGAGAAAGATAAAAGCAAGGATAAGGAACATCATCATAAATCAAGCTCTAGTTCCAGTTCTAAGGATAAAGAAAGGTATAAATCTTTTGATACAATTTTTGAGTTTAATTTATAGTATTTTGTTTTCATTTAAAAAAAAAACCTGTTATAGGCATCATAGTAGTTTCAAAGACAAAGAAAGCAAGGAGAAAGACAAAGACAAAAGCAAGGATAAGGATAAGTACAAGCACAGTGTAAGTTCAAGTTCTCGCGACAAGGATAAGGATAAAAGTGTCTCCAAAGACAAAGATAAAGACAAAGAGAGGAAACACTCATCAGAGAAGGACAAGGAAAGACATTCCACATCTCGTTCGAATGACAAGGAAAAGCATCGCTCTTCTGAAAAAGATAAAGAGAAACATAGCACGAACAAAGATAAACACCGTCATGATAAAGAGAAAGATCGGCATCGTCATGACAAAGAAAAATGTGAGTTACGCCGTGTTCAATGTATGCGAAAGTACAGTTATAAGTTACATGTTTTATTTGATTTTTATTTGCAGCAAAACATAGGGAAGATAAAGACAAGAAGGACAAGGAGAAAGAAGAAATTAAAATAAAGGAGGAGGTAATGGATGTGCAGCCTAATCACATAGAAAATGAAGGATTTCATTATGATGTTGATCAGATATTGAAGCAAGAAATGAAAGAAGTATACATATGGTTTTTTCTTTATGTTATATTTCCCGAAATACAATTCGAAATAATAAAATTACGCTGCAGGAACCTGCGTCGCAAATTGAACCTGAGGATGACGACGACAGTGGTGGAGAGCAACCGCTGTATATTAAAGAAGAAGAGGATGAAGAAGAACCTATTAAAGAGGAAGAAGGTAGCATGGATTCGTCTGATGGAAATGATACAAGACTTTCAGATCTGCATAATACAACTATTAAAACTGAAGAAGATTCAGATGAAGATATGCCATTGGTAGGTTAATCTTATCACATTTTCTCCGTTTAAAAAAAAAAAAAACTTGAAATAACGCAACAATCGTACAGAGTGCAAGATCCATGATTCCCATGAAAGTTAAAAGACGGCTCGAGTCAGATGAAGAGGACGAAGATGTTCCGCTTTTAGCGCGAAAAAAGTCTAAAAAAAATGAAACGAAAACAAAGAAAAAGAAACGAAAACATAAAGATGACGACGACGAGGAAGAAATTGAACAAGTAATGCTCCATGGTTGCATATGCTTACCACACGGCGATTCTGTAGTATCAATTGGTTTCAATAAGTGATTGTAATTTGTTTTTTTTACAGAAACCAAAGAAAAAGAACGCCAGAGCGTCGAAAGGGGAAAACTCAAGTCCAAGAAAGAGGAAAAAGGAAGAAGAGCAAGAAGTTTGGAAATGGTAAATCCCCTCTTTTTTTTTGTAAACTTTATTTGAAATTCCCGCGAAAAGAAGTTACGTACGCGAATGAGGTTATGTTGCTTAACCTTATTCACATAGTATTGTTAAACCAGGCATGA
The DNA here is from genome assembly GCA_951804975.1 of Anthophora plumipes. Taxonomy (NCBI): domain Eukaryota; kingdom Metazoa; phylum Arthropoda; class Insecta; order Hymenoptera; family Apidae; genus Anthophora; species Anthophora plumipes. The sequence goes on along the minus strand of OX638122.1, from coordinate 15,801,058 downwards.
TAAAAGATGATTTGAATATATGTACATATATATAAAACTTTAAAACTAGATATGATTAAAATTACTACAATTATTGGGATAACAATTTCAAAAAATATATATTTCAATTTCACTCAGAAATGTTTCAAATTCAAAACGTTGAAACGTGTATGTGTTTTAAGGTTAAGTGTTTATGTAAAGTGCTCTTAAGAACTTTATTTTATCAAAATTAAGAAACGCATAGTGAAGTAAATGGCATAAAAGAAGAATAAGTTGAAAATTATTGTTTTAGGTGGGAAGAAGAGAAGAAAAACGATGGAACGAAGTGGACATTTTTAGAGCATAAAGGACCAGTATTTGCGCCACCGTATGAACCACTTCCGCCCGATATAAAATTTTATTACAACGGGAAAGAAATGAAATTAAGTCAGGATGCAGAGGAAGTTGCAACTTTCTATGCACGCATGTTAGATCACGATTATACTACGAAACCGGCGTTTAATAGTAATTTCTTCCACGATTGGAGGGAAGTAATGACTGAATCAGAAAGGACTAAGATAGTTGATTTAAGTAAATGTAATTTTAAAGAAATGCATGCATATTTCTTACAAAAGACAGAGGAGCGAAAAGCAATGACAAAAGAGGAGAAGCAAAAGATAAAAGAGAAGAATGAAGAAATTCAAAAGGAATATGGTTTCTGTACTATTGATGGGCATAAGGAGAAAATAGGCAATTTCAAAATTGAACCACCTGGTTTATTCAGAGGTCGTGGTGAGCATCCTAAGATGGGTAAATTAAAAAGAAGAGTTATGCCTGAAGATATTCTTATCAATTGTTCCAAAGACTCTAACATACCAAAGCCACCACCGGGCCATAAGTGGAAAGAAATTCGACATGATCCTAATGTTACCTGGCTTGCGTCGTGGACAGAAAATATTCAGGGGCAAGTGAAATATGTTATGCTTAATCCATCGAGTAAACTTAAAGGAGAGAAAGATTGGCAAAAGTATGAGACTGCTAGGAAATTAGCGCAATCGATAGACAAAATTCGCGCGGAGTATAGAGAAGATTGGAAAAGCAAGGAGATGCGTATAAGACAAAGAGCTGTTGCATTGTATTTTATAGATAAATTAGCTCTCAGAGCAGGTAATGAAAAGGACGAAGATCAAGCAGACACTGTAGGTTGTTGTTCTTTGCGAGTGGAACACATTACGTTGCATGAGCAAAAAGATGGAAAGGAGTATGTAGTTGTATTTGATTTCTTAGGTATGTTTAATTGGATTTTTTTTTTATATATATAAAATCAGACAGGAATATCATTTTCGTTACATGTACGTGTGTTTTATTCACTATATAGGTAAGGATTCTATAAGGTATTACAACGAAGTGCCAGTTGAAAAGAGAGTATTCAAAAATTTACAACTTTTTATGGAGAATAAATCACCGAGTGATGATTTATTCGATCGTCTTAATACAACTGTTATGAATAAACATTTAAACGAATTGATGGAGGGACTTACTGCTAAAGTATTCAGGACATACAACGCTTCGTGGACGTTACAGCAGCAGTTAGAAAAATTGACTAATCCTGACGAGTCAGAAGCGGAAAAGATTTTAACATATAATAGAGCAAATCGAGCCGTTGCAATATTATGTAATCACCAACGTTCAGTGCCTAAAACACATGCGAAATCTATGGAAAATCTAAAAGCAAAAATAGAAGCTAAAAAGCAAGCTATAAGCGATGCAGAGCTTGCTGTAAAGGACGCTAAACAGGATGCAAAACATGGATCTGTTAAAGAAAAAGTGTATGTTTATTGTAGTTTTAATTATTTACAGCTTACAGAGTAATAAATATCCGGTTGTACGCGTGTTGTTACAGTGTTTACGAGAAGAAGAAGAAGATGCTCGACAAATTAAAAGAACAGTTGACAAAGCTTGAAGTTCAAGCAACAGACAAGGAGGAGAATAAGGAAATCGCACTAGGCACCTCCAAACTGAATTATCTCGATCCTAGAATTACCGTGGCGTGGTAACTTTAAATCCACTTTTATTCTATGTAAAACATTACTTAGTGAAAATTTAGTAATAACATTTTATTTTTCTATTTTTTCGCTTACTTAGGTGTAAGAAGAATAACGTCTCTATCGACAAGATATATAATAAAACCCAAAGGGATAAATTCAGATGGGCAATAGACATGGCAGGACCTGACTATGTGTTTTAACACCGTGGAAGATTGATTACAAAGAATAACTCCCACTGATTGTATTTAGTGAATTTTTCGTTGAGATAATTGGGAGGAAAAAGTAATGGTATAATTTTCTATATTTACAAAAGATAAATGTGAAAGTGCGGAGACATATTTTATATAGAAACACTGCGTTAAATTTCGGTAAAGACATTTACATTCAGTGTGCAATCGACACGTGCATGTAGTCTCGAATTGATCGCTTAGCAAACGTTGCGCAAGAAATTTTAGCGGTCGCATTTGCATATAGGCGTTTAATTGATCTTATAAATAACTAGAATTGAGAATTGAGAATAGTTTGACGAAAAAAAAAACGTTTAAATTCTTTAGGTAGAAATTTATAATATTTGAGAATTATGAAAAGGGGCAAGATTTGTGCGAGTGATCTAAATTTAGAGGACATATAGCTCAGAATTACTTCATTAGAACAGAAATTTTACGACCTCTAAATTTAGAAATGCACAATAAGCATGGGCTGTTGCATTGTAAATAGAGTTATCCATGAAGACTTTGCCAGCCGATTAAAGGAAGAAAAAAAAAGGTATATATGTGTATTAGGTCTATGAAAAACGCGTCTGCCAAATGTGCAGCTAATTTTATATTCCTTTAATTTGACTTTTCTTATAAATGTATAGTATCATCAATGGAAAGTTACTTGTATTACACATTATGACATTCTAAAATAATTAGAATCTTATGATCTACGTGAATCTTCTTTTTTTTTTTGTTTTTTAGTGTAAACTTTATTAAATCAATATTGTGGTTAGTAAATTTCATTGGGATATATTGTCCCCGAAAAATATAATTATGATATAGTAATGTATTTAAAAAGTAAATCATCGCTTTTAGCGATTTATGTTTTATAAAACAATGTTTAGACTATAATAAATGTGAACACAGTGTATCCTTAACATTTTTTAAATATTTGTACACTTAAAAACCTTGTGATCATCATGGTATGGAATACTATATATATAAAAAGAAAGAAAGAAAGAAAGAAAGAAAGAAAGAAAGAAAACAAAAACCACTGATTTCGATATCTTAGAAATTAGTTTGTCACGTTCATATACAATACTTTTATAGCTTGAGTTCTGTTCAAAAGTTTCATTCGTAATCGATTAATTGTTATTTTTAGTAAGTATATAAATCTATATACTTAGTAGCAAAATACTCAGATCTGTTGAAATATTTTTTCAAAATTCTTTACTATGTATATGTGTAAAATGTATATCTGTCGATCGTTTGTACAAGATATTCTTCTACATTAAAAGAATATCTTCGTTTATGTGACTAATGGGACTCAAATTACACAATTAATGTCTGAGAGTATGAAATATCTTATTTTAATTTGTTATAAGTAAATCATATCTAGAATAAATCAAGATATTTGCCTATTTATCTTGGAATGTAGAACCAGGGACGAGTAATGATTCTCCGTAGGTTCGAATCTATACGTATTAATTAATTTTAAATATATATCGCCTAGATTTCAAAAAGTAAAGTAACGTTATTTTCTTTTACAGTTATTATTCATTTGTCTCAAAGAATTTCACGTTAGTTACTCGTCGCTGACAAACTATTCCTACGATTCTGTGTTGTATGCATATAAATATACACGATCTTTTACACCCATACTTATATATAAATATATATATATATATTTAAGAAAGCTGCAATGATACAATGATACGAATATGTAATCGGAATAGTGGTACTTTGTAACTTTTATTTTAAACCATTAATCATCGTTGTCGTATATGTTAGTTCATTTTATTTAATATTACGGAATATAAATCGATGCGTTTTAAGAAATTTCGTGATGTTATTAAAGACCACTATTCTCAAGAAGAAGAAAAAAACTGCCAATTATTGTGCGATGAATCGTATGATTTAATCATCTGTTGTGCTACAGAACTAGTTTCCGATATTCACAGATAATCAGTTTAGTTAAATCTTGAAATTTCGTCGATAATTAAAAAGAGAAAACAAAAGGATCGTATTTCGTTTTACTTCGAACACATTTACTATTTGATAATAGTAAACCTCATGTAATGTATAATATATTTTTATATTATTTTTTTTTCTCTGAAGGATTATTATGAAAACATTACCGTAAACGAAACTGGTACTGTATGTAAGATTAAATTAATTTATACGATGATCAAGTAGACTGAATTTAAGATATATATGTGCATATATATATATGTATATGTCACATTGCTCTTAATTTACTTTATTAAAATCATTTGCAATATATAGAAATTAGTAACTAATTAACATGACATATTATAATGAAAATACAATCAGTAAGTAGGCCTCTGATATCAAATGTTTTATGCACATAACATCAAATAATATAACATTTTTAACTTTTACAAGAAGTGAAGATGAGAAATAACAATCGACATCTCTAGTACAATGAAGTCAGCACAAATTGAAAGGTGTATGTATATTTCGGACATTATCATTTCTATACGATACTGGAGTAAATAAAATAAAACACATAGTGCCGAATGAAGACCCAGTTTGATTTATTCATACAACCATTTTAGTTCACGTACTTATTATACGGCTCGTGGCAAAAAAAAAAGAAACAGTTATTAAAACTAACAAACGTTCTCGTTGCAATTTTAAAAGGTGAGAAAAGAATAGAAGTTGAACGATAACCCTTTAGTTTTTTTTCTGGTTTATTATTAAAGAGCAAAGTACAATAATATACTATTTATATATATTACTGTTACAGTTAGTGATAATAGAAATAAATTATTAATAATTTAAACGAAATAATTATGTAAATTTGTAATAAATATTAAAGATGTAAAAACATACAAACATAACGTCCCCATATGCGTGTAATACAATTTAGTCCGAAATCAAATAAATATTAAATTATTATTTTTTCTGTTTAATACATGTTTCAAGCCAGAAAATAATTAAAACATGTAAACAACGTGATTTACGAGTCCAACCAAAATGTACGTATACCAATAGTAAAAACTAAAAATCAAACTATATTCCAAGAAAGCATAAAAATAGATTTGTAATTTACATTCTGGCTAAATGAAACATTTTCGTAATAAATATTATAAACTTTAATTGAAAGGAGAGAAGTAATAACCTAACGAAAAATCTCCTATTCAAGTACAATTTCAGATGTAACAAACTACCAATTTGTGAATTAATTACGGTATTAAATATTTCTTGACGTAGCATTTCGCGTAATAAACGTTGGCCATTAATTTACGCGAAAAATCGAAGCAAATGTTCTCTATCTCTCCGTACAATTAACAGCACATTACTACATAGTACCATTTCTTTTTTAGTATATAAAATATAAAATCTTGATTTAAGATTAAATGAAATTTCTTCTTTTTTTTTTTTTTTTTTTTTTGGTTATTATGTCACAGCAGAGTAATTACCGAAATGGTAGTTCCTACGTTTAAAAAGGTAGACTAGACTATGCTAACATCACTTCTGTTACGTTTGTTTACGCGTAACAGAATAAACAATATGCGTGAAAAAATTGTAGCATTCCTCAGAATGCTTGTGTATAAATTAGGCTCTAAAATGTTAAGTGTCTAACTTTAATTGTAATACCAATTAACATTCATCTGTTAGCGGAATTCTACGTTTTTCGATTAAAAAAAAAATGTCTCCTTTATTCTACATCTAAATTATCCACAATCTACGTTTGTAAATTACCAACAGAAATGCTGTTACTTTTCAATTGTAGGCTATGATTCTTCAAGAGTATCGAAATTTTATCTATCGTACTAAAAATATAAAAAAAAAAAAATCTTTGATTGTCTTTCATAAAAGTGTTCTCAATGAATCGTTTCAACTTTAGTGTAGTAAGAATATAACGGTGATAATAAAATTTGTTCCATTTACAACGAAACATGAAGCGTTTGATTAAGTAAAATTGTATAACAATTTGGTTGCGCGAACTTAGCGAATTTTTAGCACATGAGTGTAAATAGAAAAGCATAAATGCTTGATAAAATAAGAAAATGATCTTGAAAACAATTAGACTTTTAAACACGCATAAAATTTTTTAAAAAGACCTTTCGTCTCAATATTTATACTAGTTCTTTTGTATTGCTATAATTGAATTGAGCAATACAAGGTGTATTTAACCTACAGATTATTCTGTTTACCTGTGACTCCGTATTCGTTCGTTTATACGAACATTTATACCAAGTTTTGTTGTCTCGAAAATTTATCACAACACATCGAGATAAAGATCGATGCAGATTAATACATACAATTTTTCACGATGATCGAAACGTTACACTTTCTTTTAGTTTCATTCCGGATCGGTTTCTCCATCTCCAATCGGCAATACTGTAATAAGTCCAGCAGCTGCTACGTTAGCTTTATACGCCTCCGGTTCGAACCAGCGAATCGGTTCCTACCAAATAAAATCAACGTTCAATTACACAATTACCAAACAACGTATTATTATTAGGTGATAAATACGGTCTTTTCTACATTACCTTGGAATGTTGTTACAAGCACAGCATGCTTTGAACTTGTAAAGCAAGTGTTAAATGATATATATATATATAATATGTACGTGCATGCCTTCTTAGTATAGTAACACAAACTTTTTTTTTTCAGATATTAAATTTAAGTAAAACAGGAATTCGTCACAAGTTCCGTTATATAATACATATACGCACACTGCACGATTCTTAAAAATATAAAGTAAAAACGTTTTTATTATCTTTAAAAATCCCATAAAAGTGTTCTTACAATAATGTTTTGCTATATAAATTATCTTTAATCTCTTGTGTTTCTTATAAAAATTTAATACTCTTTCTCTTCTCTCGCATATATATACATATTCATATATGTATATATATATCTCTAAATTAATAAAAAAATACAATAATGTTTTCTTTAAACACATTTAATAGCAAACTGCGTAATATCGAAGCAAATTATAATATTTATGAAATACGAAAACAACAATAAATGTTTCAGAGAATATAAAATTTCAGATCGTACAATTTTGTAATGAACACAATATAATACACTTTCGTTTTTAATCTTTAAGGTGTATATACTATTTAACCGTATTCTCAATTTATTAAAAAAAAAAAAGAAAAAGAAAGAAAAAAAAAATTGAGATCATGTTTTCCTTTTTTTAACATAAAAGAATTTATATAAAAAAAAGAAAACAATTTTCTACAGCTCTTCTAACGATACTGTATAATATAAAGCTCTAATTTATCTAACAAAATAGATATGTTGTACTAATACAATTAAATCTATTAATAAATGCATTAATTAATATATTAGTATAATTTACGTATTAGTACAGACTCGAGGCAAGTTTATATATTATTTTAAATAGAAAAATTATTAAATACAAAAAAAAAAACCAATCTTACATGTCTAGTTGTCTAAATAATACTGACAAATTTTTTTTTTTTTTGGTTAAAACTGTGAAATATCACATAATTCGTAATAGTAACATGAAATTTTTGGTTTAAGTACGTAAACCTTACGTATGCATCTAGCAGCGTGTTCCTTATCACAAACGTATCAATTGAATTAACGACTTTATAATTTTACGTATACAAAGAGAAATGAGAATAATCCTAAAAGGACGCTTGATCTTCGTAAAGATCAATAAATATCAATTATTGTACAACGGTACTTTCATAAGAATTGTCTCTGATTGATTGATGCAAGAAAATCTGTTATCTGCTCGATGCTCCATCATGCTATTACCCTCTCTAGTAATATTACAGGAACTAATATCTTAACACGAGTATTTTTTTTTTAAATGCAATGAATAAAAACGTAACAGTCATTTTAGCGTCAGTACATTCCAGCACAGGAGATAAATTGTAACTTCAAAACATAGTTAAATTAATTTCGAAGCGTTAATATCTTGGGTGTTATCATCTTGCAAAGAAGATTAGTAAATAACATTGTTGTACATCAGGTGATTAGCATTGGTATCACATTGATGTACCTTGCGAACAATGTCGGGACATTCCTTTTGAATGCGAGCCCAGTCTGCAGGTGGCCGCTTAGCGTAAGGGCCCGTTGAACAGAGCAATAAAAACTCATACGTGAGTTCTCTGACTTCTGGAACTGAATATCATTTCATTGAAAAATAATTCATTTGAAAAATTTACATAATATATTTCGGAAAAGTTACCTTCTTGAGTTGATGAATTTTGTTCAGAAATTATACGAGGTTTATATGTTTCTTCACTTTCCGAAGTCGCAGCGCTATCCACGTTTAGCTCTCGGGTTATTTCATTCGTATTACTTGGAGTTAAAGACGTTTTCTGCGTAATGGAAGATGAGACTGAATAAGGAGATTCCTCTTCGAAATTGAAGTATTCTATACCACTTGTGAAATTTTCAGAATCGCCCAAGAAGTATTCGTCTAGGACTAGCTTTGCAGTCTGATGCAGATAAAATTTGTTGTTAAAAATACGATTAAACAACGCGATGTAATAATTTATGATACTAGTAGAAGCATTACCCTAACAAGATCAAGATTGCATCCTGTAATCTTTAGAGATTGATTACCAACGGTAACCGTATATTTATATTCGCCTATACTGGCGTCGTTGGTGGAGAAGCTGTGGAGGAGTGAACTTCGTAAGCGAGAATTTTGCTGTTGATGTTGCAATCGATTACTTTCATCTGATGCGCTACTATTTAACGAGGAGCTAGAACCACCCATAGCCCCTTTCTCTCCTCCACCTTGCTCCAATCTCACCGGTGATGCATTTCGTTGAATCGTATCTTTGATCAAATCCTTCGCATAACTAATATAACAACGATCAAGAAAAGTACAGATTAGATACTTTACATATAATATATTATAATATATGTTTAATACTAGGTTTACGGGCTTTTCTCGAGTAAACGAGAAATCGAATTTTTGCTGGAAAATAATAGCAATTGTTTCTGTAATTTCACTCGGGAAATTTCAAATGCGTCAAATTGTTAGGTCTCGTAAATCTAGTGTTAAAAATGAACTTACTGTATCTTGTCCTCGGAAGTACCCGTGATTTGGACAAGTCGTTCTTTGGCTCCAGGGTTTACTGTGAAACAAAATGTTGTATTAATCGCAACACTCTATAGCGTTGATAAAATATATCGTATATTTGTTATCAACCAAAGTTTATTTTATAAGTATTCATTTGCATTGTGGTTAATGTGCAATTTATCAATGCAAAATTATATACCAGTAGTAAGTATGTATTAAGTATAGGCGGTATTTATAAACACATCATAAACAGACAAATTTATGGATTAAAACATTAAAAAATTTAACATTTAATTGTGTAAACATCTTCCTGAAAAAAAAAAGATAAGAACATTTATAACTGTAAGCAATTATAAGCAATAAGTAAAATTAAATACATAAAATGCTGAATGGTATTGCGACAATGGCAAATACTATTCAATATTTTATACATATGTAATATGTGATTTAATAAGCTGCAAACAATATGCATACAAATGACGATAAAACGTGATCACAGTAAAAACGGTTGTATAGTAAAAAAAAAAAAACAAAAAAAAAAAATAATTATGTGGGCAATCACACAGCAGAATTGTCACGATATTTTTTAATAATTAGGTGATTCAAATAATTAGCGTAAAATAAAAATTAAATATTTCATGCAGTAAAAGATAAAAGTATGTTACAAACACAAAATCTCACTTGTGAAATTAAATAAAGTGTCGCGAATGCCATTTATAATCTATTATCGCAATATATATATATATATATTTATTTTACATGGCATGATATTGTAAAAAACACGAAATCTATTTATTCTCAGGTTTCATTGTAAAACAACATTTAAGTTTTCTTAAATTCATACTCTATTTTACTGTTTTGTAAACGAAATAGGCAATCTTATTGTCTACAATAACATACTTCATAAAATTTATATATTATAATTATAAAAACATAAAATTCGAATTTTTATTTATTTATTTTTTTTCAAAGAATGAATCGATGTAATGATAATATTAGAATTGGTAAAGATATTAAAAAATATATAATTAGTCATTTTTGTAATGCATGAACATGATGCTATTAAGCCATCTGCAAATAATTTGTTTACCTCGCTGGAAGGAGATGATTGTCTGGCTGAGCTCTTCGATCATGTGAACCCGCCGCCCTTTTATTCCCATCACTGTATTTTTGTGCACATGATTTAGAAGTAGAAACATAATACTTACTACTTACAATAGATGCAATAAAAACAGTATATAAAATGTAGTATCGAAAAACAGAAACAAAAAAATATAGTGCACTGATAAACTTAAAATTAAAATAAAACCATTTAAAAATTAAAACAAGTAAGCCATAGTCTACATTACAATACAACATTTTGCATATATATATATATATGTATATATATATATTTTTGCTATGATATATGTGTATTGCTAATTTTTTAACTTGAAAACTTTGAACTTTTCTTACCTTTACCAGAATCACTGTTACGTATAACAACTTCATCTTTACAGTAGCTTTTCCCAGGAATACGTGTAGGTTTAACAAATTTTCCACTATTTTTTATAACTTCACCAGGTCCTAAGATAGGTGCTGCAGTAGGTGAAGCCATTGCTGCCATAGGAGATGATAATACATTTGTGGGAGTGTCAGGAATTGCCTCTGCCTGTTGATATTTAAATTGTTTTATAAGCTGTTCAATTTACATGGTAAAAAATATAGTTTGACATACATTATCCAAGTGAGATAATTTCTGTGTGTAATATACATCCATAGAATCAGTGTGACGCCATTGCTTAGCTCTTAATTCTATAAGTTCCAGCAGGTGAACCCTAGTAGTCAAATCTAGACTTTCGTCTTGGCTTCCATTTCTGATCGCCACAAAAGCTCTATCCAGCTGATCTGTGTATCAGATTGAAAGAATTTCAAGTATCAATACCTTAATCAATTATTATCATTTAGTCTTGCAGATATTATATTTAAATTATACCTTTATAAATAGCTTCTAAATGATGAGCATAAAGTTTTAAATGATTACACATTGTAACCACACTTATTTGCAGCGTTCGGTCATGGATGCCACTATTTAGTTGCATTGCAACATTATCGATTAAGGACACTATGTCCTCCTCTGTTAAATACAATTTTTCAAACTCAATAAATAAAAATAGAATATATAAGAAAATTATTAATGTGAACAAAATGCTGTAATATTAGTGAACAATAGAAAGAATATGAAAAAAATCTGCACAATTGAAATGTAATATAAATTAATAATATTTATACAACATTGTTTTATATAAATATATCGAATAATAATTACTAGTCGTAATCTGCACATCGACGGTCAAGTGGCGTTGATTGAGTTTAAGCGGCCGAGGTTTTTCGACTTTCTTGATGGTTCGAGCTCGGTTTAGTTGTGTCGCGGCCATTCTTTACAATCTTAAATAATACAAAAGTTAAAGAGATGCATTAACCGTAATAACTATCGTTTGAACAAAAGTTAATATTTTAATACGCTAAAGCATCGAAATATATACATATTTTTTTTTTATTATTATTATTTAATTTAAGTATAAAATATTTGAAATTAATTTTGCTTTCACATAATTAGAAAGTATACCGTTTTAAACATAAACTTTCAAAATGTATTTTAAGCAACAACATAATGCGTATGCGTTTTCCTAGACGATTTCTCTTTGCTTGAACTTTAAAAACATTTTTGCCATATATTTGCTGCTCGATAAAAAAGCTATAGTAATTTGTACAATCAATATAATTAGATAGGTGTTAGTTACAGACTCTAGTAACTTAATACCACTTCAGAGTTTATATTAAAAGAATTTTCTACCGTTTAAAATTTTTATGAAATAATCAAATTTCGTGATAAAATTGAATCCGAAATTATCGTTTACACTGTATTATTTCATAAAATCAGATTCTACGAATTGTATCGAAATGAAATAAATAAATAACAAAACATATTTTCTTTAATCATTTTGAAGGGAGCATTCTTCTAAACTCTCGATGCAGTTTTGCGCCGCGGGTGATTTAAAAATAACTACGGGAAGGAGAATGGTTCGTGAACGAAATAATGACCAATAGCGAAGGAAAAACTGAAGATTTAATATACTAACGTGAACTGTAACGGCATTTGTTACAGTTTACGGAGTTTGATGCAAAACGCAAGGTCTTTTACGATAGTAGGTTATTTTACTGTAGTCCTACGTAGCGATAAAAATAATTTATACGGTACCCATGTGAGCGCCTCTGGCACTTTCGACATTTTGTAAGGAACGTTAGACGAGGAAGGAAAACGTACGAAGAACAAAGAGAGATGGCAAGCAAAAGAAAGGAGAAAACAAGAGGAGTGGGAGGGAACAGGAAGGGTGCAAGAGTAAGATACAAAAGGAAAAAGAGAGAGAGAGAGAACGAGAAAATATAACGAATTATTTAAGTTTCGTTAAGTACAAGACAAATAATACAATTTGCAATTTCGTATGTACAAATTGGAAAATATTGAATTATTATGAATGTGCAAATTGACATAACTAGCACTGATACAAACCCAAAAATTGTGAAAGCTAAAAGGTACATCGTGTCAACACCACATTTGACATTTGGTATCGAATAAATCGTTATACTAAAGCACAGCGGTATTTACAATTTTATACATATCGTTCGGATGAAACTTACCACCACGTTGGCCGTGCCACAGATTAACGACAGGCAGACCGTCTGAAAGAAATCGGTAAGATATGCGTTGACATACGTTGCGAAGGTGTATTCAAGTGCCTTAAATTGAAACCAATGATACCAACGCGATGTTTAAAATTCACTAGTGACGGAATCTAGTTGGATGAATATCTTTTTTTTCGCGAACATATTCAAACATTGTAATTTATCTCGAACGGTAAAAGGTTTCTCAGCTTACGAAATTTACATCGAAAGAAATTATTGACATTGAAAACATTTTATTCAGTCAGTAAGAAGCATTCTACATGATGATGATCATGATGATGACGAAGATGATGATGATGATGATGATGATGATGATGATGATGATAATGTCGATGACGATGATGATCATGATAATATAATAATAATAATAATAGTAATAATAATAATCATAATCATAATATTAATTCATAATAATTCATTCGTAATAACCATTTGTAATATACAGGTAATACTCTCTCTCTCTGACGCGCGCATACGCGTACTCTCGCTCTCTCATACACATTGAATTGTCTCCTTAGTACATAAATTATAGAAAATTTATCAATAAATGAAACGTTACATTCTTCAGACTATGAATGTATAGTCAATAAAATCATTCTTATCTCGTTTTTTCTTTTTTTTTTTTTATTTTGCTGCAAAGATATTTTGTTTCTCCTTTTATAGTTTGGTATTCGGCAGCGTTGTTGGATTTGAAGGACTACTTTAAACTCACTGCCCACAGTAACGTTTACATATTTTGTGCTCCCTTTGTACATCGCTAAAAAATTCGAACCTGCCAAGCAGGGTCAATGATAACAAATCCTAGATACTTCTCTCCATAAGGCATGTAATATGTTCTCTATTATATTTCACAACAAAATTACGGTTATCAGTAAATATATAAATGAACAATAACACAACAATGTAAACGTAACTGATGCAGTTGTATTATTGTAAATCCATATTTCTATTGATCTGAGGTAGTGTATTCAATGTAATCCTATTACTTTGCTGCTATATGTTGTGTGCGGATATGTGTCTCATATGAATATTCTTTACACCCATACAACACTTTTTTTTTACTGTAAGTCCAAAATATGGGAACAATGTTAGGAAACCTTGATGTTGTAAGAAACAGATGTATTCGTAAATCTGTAAATCTTTCAGTTTAGATTTCTACTAGTTTCTATTAATTGCAAACAATGTGTGATATTTTTAATTAGTAATTATAAAGAGTTTAAAACGGTAGAAATAAAAAATATGTACTATGTATATATATATACACACACACACATATATATATATATATATACACATGTGTGTGTGTGTAGAAATGTATACACAGAGACTTGCGCATAAATCAGTATTTTGGACATACAGTTATTTTCAGTTGTAAGTGTGTTTGAAAAATTATCATCTATGTATAAAGTATGAGAAAACTAAATGTCGGGCAAATTTTGAAACCTATTGTAATTTTGCATTAATTATCTTGTATCATGCCGTTCGTTAAACGAGCATGAAAGATTTTTGTAAGTATGCCTTGACAATTATTTAATCAAAATCTTCCCGCTATTCAGTATTCCAACTTCATTACCAAATACGACAAGGCTGCTGACATTAGGCTTGCTAGCACTTGTAAATAATGCCCAGCAATTGTGCTATTCCGTTAGTTTTTCTTTAACTATTATTTCATGAATAATTTATCACATTTTAATCGTCTTCACAGATTGAAAAAGAGAGGGCACATGTAACATAATGCATTACCAAGTTGGCTCAATCTATGAACACTTTTGTAAAAAATATAACATCTATGGATGGTTGAGCCCTTGGTTAGCATACAGCGAATTAGTACTTTTGAAGGTAATGCGGATCACTTCTGCAGGAACGAGTACTGGATATAAATATCCATGTATGATCAGTATTAAATGCATTTTTAACATCATACCTTCCTTTACATTAAAAGGAAACACTGTTTTTTTTTTTTTTTGGGTTTTATAAAAATACCCAAAGTTATTATCTAATACTTAAAAAATGGAACCTATTTAAGCACAAGAGACGGATACCTCCCTACAATTTGATTGTACAAACTCTTTATACTATTGCAGAAGTGATTTTCGCTCTAGTCTTCGTATATTAGTTTTCATTTCAATATCACACATACCCCCTCCCTAAGAAACTAAACGCAGTAAACTTAAATAGGAATCGAGAAATTGACAATATCAATTTTGAATTTTGACACGTTCGTGTTATCCTTATATTACTTTTTAATATAAGTTTAACAAATTAACCAAATCAATCTAAAAGTTTAAAACAACAAATACAATGTATAAACGCATTGTAAGAAATTAAACTTAACGTAAAATATGACTCACATCGAGATATAATAGCCTCAACAGTTTACCAGGGGAAAAACACAAACGAAACATACATATAATAGTAAAACTATTAACTACTACACTACTCTAAAATAGCGAGAAAAATCCTAAGACACGCGATATCGCACGATGAACGTTATTCTTAGAAGTTGCAGAATGTTTGCAATTTCTAAAGTCGTTTTTTTTTCTTCTCCTTATTAAATTTGAATTTTCTAATTCTTGCATTGAATGTCTTGTGATTTTTACGCTTTTGTAACAATTAATTCAATATCATCCCTCCTGCTATGTTACTGGTTTTCCTCATCTATAGCTGGAGAATATCTCAAAATAAAGCAGAAAACTTTTCTGCTTTCAACTTGTACGTTTAATTTACAATTTTAAATCTTGGAGCCGAAATTCATTATTTGATTAATTGTGTCACGATTATACGTAATTTTTTTTTTTTACTTTTTTTATAAGTTAAGCTCGTATGTACCTTGACATTATTTTTTCACGTATTTAATACCGTCGGAATATTATTTCCTTGTGACCTTATTGAATATTTCAACTCCATAGATAAAAATTGATTTTAGACAACAATTAAAGATTAAAATCATTATTAACTATAATTATCAATTACACGACCATTAGTATGTCTTATGTAGTAATAAATTACCATCGTGCTATTTTATTTCACCGTCGACGGTTGTCTTTTATTACTAGTTGTTTACGAGTTATTTAGCTTAACTTATTAACGAGTATTAACGGCATCTGCGTTTGTCAAGAAGAATTGAAGTAAATTTTTGCATTTTACCTTAATTATTAATGCTGTACGAAATTCAGCTTTTCAAATTTTTTTATAGAGTTGATTTAATGATGCCGTTTTTTCTTGAAACCTGCGGAAACAATTAAATGTATATTATAAGAACAAAATTTTTGATAAAAAAAAAATGCTTGCATCTGAATGAATCGAAATCATTTACTTCTTTTAGCTTTGCCCTTTTTCTGAGTTTTTCTCTTTTTAGCAGATACAGAAGATGATTCCCCAAATGTTGTAATTTCTTCTCCAAGTGTACCAAGAGTTGTCAATTGGCGACGTCTGTGTTTCTCTTGTTTATTAACAGGCAAACGTGTCATATAATTTTCTTCATACTCTATCTTTCGTTTATTTTCACGACCTAGACTGGCCTGCTTCTCGCCTAGACCGTGTGTATCTTCGATAGGCGCATCTAAATATTCTTCCTTCAATTCTCTTAAAACAGCCCCTGATACTGCACGCCTACGAGCCCTTTCTCCCGCTTTACGAATTTTTTCTGCAACTGTCTCATCTCCATCTGTAATAAAAGAGTAACAAGATGTATAAACATTATACTTCTTTATATTCCAAATTTACATTATAATTGCATTGCTGTGATTTCTATAAAACTACAGATACTAACCATAATGTACTGCAGCAAGTTTAGGTGGTACATAAATATTAGATTTCCTTGTTTGTGTTGATTTGAAACCATCTATTTTACCATCCTGATCACTATCAGATTCTTCATCATTACTATCAAATGCATCTGGGTTTGCTTTAAAATTAGTTGGGTCATCACTGTTAATAGTACCAGTTACAGCAGTCTTAACAAGCTTATCTATTTGATATTTAAGTTTGTGATCTATTGGTCGGATTTTTTCTAGGACAGTTCTGATTTCAATTAAGCGATCAATTGATGGATCTCCTTCTATACGTTCTCCTGAACATTTTCTCAAAACTACATATGTCAAATTAATCAGATAAGAAAGTAACATATGATATTTCATTTCTAGGAAACTAAGACCCTTGTCTGTAGAAATTTCCCCGTTCTTCACACGGACTAACATGTTGTCAACAAGTTGATTGACTTGTAGGACATTGGCATTCATCTCCCCAAGCAGACGAAATGCTTGTGGGAGATCTCTTTGTTCCATTTCATCAATTGCCTGGAAAAATATAATTTCACATCTTTAGAAACGAGTATTTGATATAAAATGAAAATTTAAACATGCACATTATGTAATAAAAGAAAACTTTTTAGTACCCTCATTATGGTCATATTTTATTTAAAAAGATGAATATTTATAAATAAATAATTCGCGATAACCGTTCATTCGTGAAATTTTGAATTTTCGCTTCGTATCATTGCAAATATCATTTAACAATATCACTGAAAACTTCTATCTCGTCTTACACCGTATTTGACACAAGTCCCGCATACAAAAATTATTGTGTATTTTACTTTATCTCGACGTTAAGCACGTTTTATTTGAAAAAACTGAAATACGCGGTAAATTCCGTTCGTAAAACCGAAGCGTAACCAATGTTTTTATATAACTTTCGACCAAAAACTTATAGAAAAGCTTAATTTTAAGAAAAATGTCGGACCCGTGGATGTACGGGAAAAAAGCGCAATAATCTGCTGCCATCTTTCCTATTTACTAATGGATGACAACGGAAAAAAAACAATCAAAAATTTCCAATAGACCTGATAGAAAAATGCATCGATTTAGACAATCCGCGTGGAAATTTATGTATATAATATGTTTAAAAGTTTCCACTCACCTGTACCATTGTTCTGAAATAAAAATTAACCGAACAGATGCATATCTAAATAACGTAACTTGTAATTAAACGAGTCCCCACGTGGGACGATATTTTCCTTTTCGGGGGTATATTTTTTCGCTCGGAAAAGCTTGATCAACAGACCTACTATTATGCACTTCAGATATTCCAATTTTTTCTATAAAAAACTGAACTTCTACAAGCGCAAAATAATAATTTTAATTCGTTATAGAATTTGTAGTGTATAAATTAAATATACAAATCAACGATTAACTAATCTTTCATATTTATAAAAGGCTCACTTCCTTCCTTTTCGCGAGAATAAAAAATTGCGGGAATTTCAAGGATAAACAATCAAATTATACTTTTATTTGGTGTTTAAACGTTTTCGGTATTATACTAAAAATTTGATATATTATTCCTTCCGGAAAGATCAATAAGTTTGAATAAGAAAATGAAAGTTTAAAGAAAAGAAAACGCAAAGTGTGTAAAATCGTGTTTAATAAAATTCGGATAGATAAGATTATCATATAGGAGATGTATTTAATTTCTATTTTTGCTATAAATTTAAGGAAGGGTAAAAATATGTTTATACATGAGCATTATAAACTTTTTCTTATCCTAAAGAAATTAACGAAGAAATGTACGGCGCGGAGAATAACGTGTGCGAATATTTGGCTATAGATGTAACTAAAGATAAATCTGCTAGGGAATTTTATAAGGAATCGCAGTTCTTGTTGCTACTTTACCAACAAATGTTTCGACACAAACTTCGTGTTGAAGTAAATTTCATTTTTGACATAAACGGAGGGGGAAACTCTGCGAGTAGCAATCTAGAATAAAACAAGAGGTACGGCGTGGCGCGCCTTTGATGAAAAATAATATTGTAGAATGGTAATTATTACTTATTACTTTCGTGTAACAAACTATTGAAATTAAATCCGGAAAATTGAAAATGTTTATCGAACTGACGTGGCGGTTCTTTTTTCGGCGTAATTGTTTTGTAATTTCACGAGTATATTCGTAAAGTACAATTCCATTAAGTTCTGTCAAAAACTCAATGCCACTGTTTATCAAATTTACAATCGAAACGTTTTAGATATTGGTGTTATTAAATAGAACAGTTCGTTAAAATTCATGAAACGTGTATATTTATCTTGAAATAATCGTATGCATTCTGATTTTTAAAGATAAATTATTTTTGAAATTACACCTATTGCGATTATGCACATGTTTGTTGTAAATACCATTTACTTTAAGAGAAATATGTATTATACGTGTATTGTCTTTCTTTTGGCAGGGAAGACTAAAGAGAAACAGTGCTGTACTTGTCATAATATCCTTATTAATTGAAACAAATGGCTTCTATGTGCCTGGTGTTGCACCTGTGGAGTTTAAAAGGGGGCAAAAGATTGATGTGAAAGCAGTTAAAATGACTAGTATTCATACACAATTACCATATGAATATTATTCCATTCCTTTTTGTATACCAAAAAAAGGAACTCTTGTTTATAAATCAGAGAATTTAGGAGAAGTATTGCGTGGTGATAGGTAAGATTTCTTATCTGCTGTATTTTTAGAGAATGATCTTGGTTCAATTTTCCATAGGATTGTAAATACACCATATGAGGTATCAATGGCAGAGAACATAACCTGTAGTTTGTTATGTCATGGGCATAATGATGGGCATATAACATGGAATGAAGAGGAATCACAGCGTGTCATAGAACGCATTCAACATGATTATACTGTGCACTTGTAAATACATCTAGACTTGTATATTGTGTTAAATGTTCATCTCTATCAATTTTATTTGTTCCTAGGTTAATTGACAATTTACCAGCAGCAACAAAGAAAGTTCATAAAGATTCTAATAATGTAATTGTATATCATGGATATCGTTTAGGTGGTATTATGAATGACCAATTCTACATTAATAATTATCTTAAACTAAAATTAAGTTATCATAAATATGGAGAGTTAGTAGTTATTTTATTATTATATATATACAAATAATATTGCACAGAGGTATAATAATTTCGTAATTTTTCCATAGAAATGAATTTAGAGTGGTTGGATTTGAAGTAGAAGCTCGCTCTGTTGATGTGAATCAACTAAAGAATGATGGAACTACTTGTATATTGCCTGCACATCCAAATCCTCAATTTGTCAATCCTAAAGGAACCAAGCTTCTGTTTTTATATTCTGTGGAATGGAGGGAATCTGATGTAAGTTGGGCAAGCAGATGGGACATATATCTAGGAATGAGTGATGTTGAAATTCATTGGTTTTCAATCATCAATTCTCTTATTGTAGTCCTTTTTCTTTCTGGTAAATATACGTCGTATCTTGTTTTATTTCTTCGATCGTTTTAAATTCTATAGACAAAAGGTTCTGATAAATTTCTATAGGAATTCTAACAATGATTATGGTTCGAACTTTGAGAAGGGATATTGCACGCTATAACGCTGGTGAGAGCGACAGTTTAGCAGGCTTGGATGAGACAATTGAAGAAACTGGTTGGAAGCTAGTTCACGGAGATGTATTTCGACCTCCGCCAAATCCTCGGTTATTTGCCGCAGTAATTGGCAGCGGAATTCAAATATTTTTTATGGCTTTAATAACAATATGTAAGATATCTTTGTTATAGGAAATATTATTTAACTTGTTGAACATTCTTATAGAACTTTTCTTCATATCTTCAGTTTTTGCCATGTTGGGTATGCTTTCTCCTGCTAGTAGAGGGGCACTTGGGACTTGTGCGATATTTTTGTATGTATCCTCTGGCGTGATCGCGGGATATTTTTCTGCGCGTCTTTATAAAACTATGCGCGGTCGGAAATGGAAGAGAACAGCATTTTTGGTAGGAATACAAAAATATTAATATATCGAGATAAAGATGAAAAATTAGGATGAAAATTTAACGTCATTGTATTATTTATTACAGACAGCAACACTTTATCCTGGTATAGTGTTTAGTACTTGTTTCTTTCTAAATTTCTTTATATGGGGAAAACATAGCTCTGGTGCAGTACCATTTACAACAATGTTAGCATTGCTATGTTTATGGTTTGGTATATCACTTCCTCTTGTGTATCTTGGATATTACTTTGGATATCGTAAACAGCCTTTTACACATCCTGTGAGAACGAATCAAATTCCGAGACAAGTTCCTGATCAGTTGTGGTACATGAACCCAATACTGTGGTACGTTTATGAAATTAATATCAATTTTCTCCGATATTTATAATTGTCGTTACATTCAATTTAAAGTATACGTTTAAAATTGTTATAGCACACTAATGGCTGGAATTCTTCCGTTTGGTGCAGTTTTTATAGAATTATTCTTCATCTTGACCGCATTATGGGAAAATCAATTTTATTATCTTTTCGGATTTCTGTTCCTTGTTTTTTGTATACTGGTCATCTCTTGTTCTCAAATATCCATAGTTATGGTGTATTTCCAATTATGTGGCGAAGTGAGTATTAGATAGTTATTCTTAATTTTGTTTATAACATACATGTAATATCTTTTTGTTTATTAATTAGGATTACAGATGGTGGTGGAGGAGTTTTATCGTTAGTGGAGGCTCGGCTGTATATGTCTTAGCCTATTCGATCTTCTATTTTATGACAAAACTAGAAATAACAGAATTAATCCCAACACTTCTATATTTTGGTTATACAGCATTAATGGTATTAACGTTTTGGTTATTAACAGGTACAATAGGATTCTTTGCCGCTTATGCGTTCATTCGGAAAATATACGCTGCTGTAAAAATAGACTAGTCAAAATAATCATTGACAAAGTCAATGATGAAAGAAAGGGTAACACTTTTTATGTTACAAATGAATATTTAATTATTTTAAATTAAATACACGAAACCAAAATAGTACAATAGTTTATCTTCAATTTTCAATAGGTTAATCTAATTTGATTAAAACGAGTAGTATGTTTACCAAATATTACTCTTAAATATTGTAAAAACTACCTTTGTTTATAGTAAAGGGAATATGTAAAACTTTACATTACAAATGGACAGAAGCAAATTGTGATCTGATAAAGTAATGTACAACCTCGTTCACCACGTTATTAATAGACAGTTTTTCATTTCTTATTGTTTATTAAAACTTAATTGAATATTTCGTTATTAATTAAAGTACTTATGGATCGTAAAAACAGAGTACTACTCAAATTCAATAAAGAATATACATACATATAAAGAGGATGCATAGACTATGTTAATATTACTTTTTTAAAGATGATAAGAAGAGTGTAAAAATATCGATGTATGTAATATTAATTATAGCTAAGGACAGATATCATAGTAATATTAGTTTACAATTCATTTCTTTATTTACTTATAATAAAACGATAACGTAGCAAATTATATTTACAAAATTTCTTTAATACACGCGTACGCATTGAATGTGTATAATGCAATATTAATAATACAAAATTACTTATATTTAGCGAAATTGGAGTGGAAACGTGAAAAAACTCTTTTTAACATTCTACGATAGAATATGCTCGTGAGTTATGTATAATAATTAATTTTTGGCAAAGCTAGAAAGAACATCTTTAATTATAAATATATTACCGTTCTGTATATTACATTATTTCACGATACTGTAAGACATGCAAGTTTTATACATATTTGTACACACTTTCTTTTTCCATAAAACGATTATTTGATGGAAAGAAAACTGAAATATATAAGGAAAGTAATTTTCAAAATTTGACAACATCGAGAAATTCTATTAATCTGACTAATAATAATACAAATATTTTATACTACGAACAGTGTAAATAATATGCAACTAAAACTTCAAAGGTACACATACATAAATTTTTATCAGTAGTTCCCACATGTTAGATTATTTTCATAACTACGAATTATGATTTATCTACTACTTTTCGTTTATTAATGCCAGTAATAGAAACGCGTTCTCAGTGAAATTTTAGAAAATAATGTCGATTTTGTTTTAGTTTACATTTTATAATGAAATAAACGAAGATACACACTATGCTAATGATATAAATTTTGATCTCTGTAGATTCCTTAGGCATGTAACATTTTGATACCGAATAATTATTAGGAGAAAATACACCCTAAAAATGTCAGTATTATTTAAAATATGTATACGGCAATAAAATTACGAAATTAAATCGAGTCATTTAAACAAAACAAAAATTAAAACTTACAAGTAAGAGCGAGGGATTATCTTTATTTCGCCAACTAAACGACGGTATTGTAAATTCAAATATATCTTTTCTATGTATTCTTCTACAACCATGATGGGTATGGCCATTGATAATCAGTCTTGGATTCAGTATATCTAAAAGCTGTAAGTTAATTTTTTTATAGGAATTTATAAATTCAATTATAACAGTTCTTGGAAAAATATTTCTATGTACTTGTTCAGATGCTTCTCTTGACAAACATTCCCATCCTTCCCTAAATTTGATATCTTTTATCTCATCTGGAGCTTGGTCAAGTTCATTGCAAATTTCATCCGACTCGCGATACATTGGATAATGCTACAATTACAATTTACACGTTATTACTTTTATTTTGTACAGTGAAATTATTCACTGACCTGCAAAATGATCGGCCTACTGTATCTCGAAATTACATTATCTTTATTGCAACTATTTTCCGTATCCTTTGCACATTTCAATTGTGCTGAAAGTTTGATAGTTTAATTTTTCAGCTTCAATTTTAATAAACAATCGTGTTTCTAGGAAATACTTTTACCGGCAATTTTATTTAATGCAATTTCCGCAGGGCGACACAAGAAACATCCATCTCCTTCTAGTGCCATACTATTAATTAAAACAAAATGATTTCCTCTAATACTAACTCTTTTCACACTTGGTGACTTTAAACCATTTACAAACCGTTGGTTCAAATAAGGTGTGATTGCTAAATAAATATCTTTTGGATTAGTTACATTAATTCGTTAATTATTAAAATTTAATTAATATTTTATAATACCATAATGAAATCCTATATCATGGTTTCCAGCAACAACATAAAGATGAGTGTTCTTAGGTACTGAAAATAATGAATGGAATCTTTGTATATATTGATCAAACTCTGCAGAACTACTCCATTGTCCTTCATCAAATAGATCACCTATTATGTTGCAATTATAATGTATCATTATTGTTCTTATTACCTTTTTAAAAACACCTCCATATTTACTACATACCTAATATAAAGATTATGTCAGGTTTATGAAGTGTAACCATGGTTTGAAATGCTCTGTACATTTGCCATTCCCTGCACAAAAGAAAATATTGATCAATGATGAAGTTAATGTTACAAAACATGTTAAACATCTGTATCTTTTTTTTTTTACTATAAAACACAGCCATACCTTTTCAATTTGTCAAACCAATGTCCATTTTTGGAACCTAACAAATGAGTATCTGCTACAAACATTGCATGGACAGGTGTTTCTTCTGGCACAGATTGAACAATTGATACATCAACTTTACGTGCATCCAAAGTTGGCCATGTGCACTATTACACGAAATTTACTATTATTCGACACTGTTATTATACATTTTACAATTGTGATTATTGATAAAACTTACCTGTATAAGCACAAGATAATATAGTAAATATTCGCAAAAAATAAACACGCATATTAAGGCTATAACAGACACAGTTAAATATTTCTTGTATGTAGATGCTCTGGTATCTAGCATTTTGCAAGTATGCAAATATTGTAAACGATAAGATACAATACACCTTACAAGATACTTAAAATGTAAACCTAAACAAAAATGTTCAGATAAACATGACGTCAAATAGCTTCACCATTCTAAGTTAAACGATGAAAATCCTTATTATTGCACGCAACATCGCACGTTTTTTTTAATATTTTCAATATTAAAAATATGCATGCAACGCTTCATAGATATATTTACACTTCCATTTTGCTAGTGACATCTACCAATAAATACAAAGCAATGGACGGCTGTTAAATAATATGGAAACTTCGTTTGAGTACATTTTATTTAATAAATATTCGATTACAAAACAGTTGTAGAAATTTAATACATAAAAATTATATTAATGGCATTGAAAAAACAAGGTTGACATATACATATGTTTATTCGTTTGGTAATTACATTTATTAATACTGAAAAAAATATTACGCCGGCATAGGAACACGTATACAGTGTCTTTCATTAATATTCATACATCTTTTAGACTGAAATAACTTTTTCCGTATTGAACCAAACGAACCGAGTTCTCATGAGAAGTTTGAAGAATTGGTTTACTAGACGATATGTAAAAGATATTTCGAAAAAATTATAATTAGTCGAAATTCTAAAGAACGTAGCAGAGTTCTTTTATCCGAGCTTCTAATGAAAATATTAAAAAATATATGTTGTAGATTTATGTTCGTTATATGCATACTGAAAATTTCATCGAAATCGATCGATGCAAGAACAAGGGACATGCATTGAAAGATGCAAGAATCTTTCGTCGTGAAAGTCGCGAAAGATTTCGATTTTTGCCATCTTTAATCGTTCGTAGCTTATAACAGCGTTAATCGATTTCAATGAAATTTTCAGTCATATGTACAATTAACGTGAATCTACGAAATGTACTTTTCAAATTTCCATTACGGGTTCAGATGAAAAAGCTGCAAAACGCAACCGTTACTATTTTGCTTCGTCATTTCGACCAATTCGAGAATTTTCTTAAAACTGTTTCCGCGCGTCGTTTAGTAAACTAATTCTCCTAACTTCTCGCAGAAATTCCATTCGTTTGATCCAATTTTGAAAAAGTTATTCCATTTTAAAAAGTGTCCGAATATTAACCCGAGTTATTGTACACTATGTACAGGATATTATTATGTCGGCACAAATCGCGTACGGTAACGCCACAAAAAAAAAAAAAAAAAAAAGAAAAAGAATATACGCGTGTACGCAACAATGAAAAACAAATACATATAGATACATGTACAATAAATTTTTTTTATATTTCATAAAATATTAAATATTCAAAATTAGTCAATTCTCGATTCTGTAAAAATGATTCGAAGAATTTTTTCAAATCTGTCAAATACACTAGATTGAGGTCGAAGTCCTCTGAGAAGTATGGTGAATTATAGATTAGGTTACTACCCACGTTTTCACGCATGCGTAGTTATTTCCCACTTATGTACAGTGATTCCATGTGCAAACTTTTAATATTGTCTCTTTTCCAGGCGTGTTCATGTAATGTTATAAAACATGTCACAGTATAGATTATCCAGTGTTATGGCGAATTTCTCGAATATTAATAAAAATCTTATTGCACGAGCAGGTAATTATAAAAAAGAAAAAGAAATATTGCCGCGTATGCATATTTGCATGTACGAACCTTTGCACTTTGATAATTAACAAATAAAACTATCGCAAGTTTATGTATCGTATAGAAGAGTCAAGCCATGTATTATGCAATTAATATATCAATTTCTCGATGTATGAAAAAGTATTAAGAAAATATAAGAATTCCGCGAAATTTTATTTTCAGGTTTTAAATTGAAAATTTTTTAATACCTGAAATACTTGAGAGTGCAGATACACATATACAATATAAATATTTTTTATTCTATTTCTGTTTGTACTTCATTTCGCCCTGTATACTTTCTCTTTCAGCAGTCTATAAATCATTAAGAACATTTGCTACATCATCAAACACAAAGCATTTAAAATGTAAAGTTGTGGACAATGTAGCAGTAATTACTATAGACTCCCCAGGAGTCAAGGTAGATGATTAATATAGAAGATAACTATATATTAGTTCCAGTTATAATTATGGGCATTATGAACAAAGTATAATAAAAATGATAAAAATTTTATACAATTTAGGTGAATACCTTGAACCATGAAATAATGAATGAAATTGCAAGTGTCTTAAACACAGTCGAACAAAATGCTGCTGTAAATTCTGTAGTTCTTATAAGTGGGAAACCAGGTTGTTTCATTGCTGGAGCTGATATTACTATGATAAAGGACTTTAAAACTCCAGAAGATGGTTATAAAGTTTCTTCTGTTGGTCAGAAAATATTAGATACCATAGAGAAAAGTCAAAAGCCAGTTGTGGCTGCAATTCAAGGCAGTTGTTTAGGAGGAGGTCTTGAGGTAAACAGTATGATAAATTGATCTATACTATTATTGTAATGCTTTATGAAAGTTAATGTTTTAGATCTTTATATCTTGTTTCAATTGATGCAGGTGGCAATGGCTTGTCATTACAGACTTGCTGTGAATGATCCAAAAACCAGTTTAGGTTTGCCAGAAGTGATGTTAGGTCTTTTACCTGGTGCAGGTGGTACACAAAGATTATCTCAATTAACATCACTTCCCAATGCTTTAGACATGACTCTTACCGGTAGAAATATTAAGGCAGAGAAAGCTAAGAAACTGGGACTTGTAGATATTCTAGTAAACCGTCTTGGTCCTGGTATTGGAACACCACAAGAGAAGTAAGACATGTTTTGTTTAATTTACCGAATATTCGAAATGGCTAGTTTAAATACTTACTTTACATAGTTTAAATACTTACAGTACTATGAGATATTTAGAAGAGACAGCTATCAGAGCTGCAAAAGATATTGCAAGTGGAGCTTTAAAAATCGAAAGAGGTCCTAAAACACTGTTGGATCAAGCTATGAATTATGCTCTATCCTTTCAGTTTGTAAAAGATCAAATATTCAACAGAGCAAGAAATGAAGTGATGAAGAAATCTGGGGGCTTGTATCCTGCTCCACTTAAAATCTTAGAAGTAATACGTATTGGCATAGATAAAGACTCTAAAGCTGGTTATGAAGCAGAGGCTAAGGCTTTTGGTGAATTGGCAATTACACCTCAATGTAAAGGTCTTATAAGCTTATTCTTCGGACAAACGGCTTGTAAAAAGAATCGTTTTGGTGCACCCAAAAAACCTGCCAAGTAAATACAGACTTTTACATATTATGGTAAAATAACTAATCTTTTAAGAAACACTGATTTTATGCGTATATTTTAGAAAAATTGCTGTTGTTGGTGCTGGTCTTATGGGAGCAGGTATTGTTCAAGTAAGTATAGATAAAGGTTTTAATATGGTCCTGAAAGACACAAATGAAAAGGGTTTATACCGCGGTCTCGATCAAATACAAAAAGGAATGGACCTTGCTGTTAAAAAGAAGAAATATTCCAGGTTAATTTTCAACATTGTTAATTATTTAATTAAGAAATGTACAGGTATATGTGTATCACATGCTAGTTCTATAATTCTACTATAACTCGTTTTATTTACTTCTAGCGTTCAAAAAGATAAATATCTTTCTCAGCTTGATTGCACCTTAGATTATAATTCGTTTAAAAATACAGATATCGTAATTGAAGCTGTGTTCGAAGACATTGCGATTAAGCATAAGGTTATACAGGAAATTGAAGCAAATGTATCGCAACACTGTGTGCTCGCGACAAATACATCAGCAATTCCTATTACCGAAATAGCTACCGGTAGCAGTCGTCCGGATAAAGTAAGTTACACATAGGTTGTCTTTATAAACGATGTAATTCAATGAAATTATGTACTTATTAGGTGATTGGAATGCACTACTTCTCACCGGTAGATAAAATGCAACTGTTGGAAATAATAACACACAAAGGCACATCGGCCGAAACTATTAAAATTGCAGTCGATGTAGGTTTAAAACAAGGAAAGACAGTTATTACCGTTGGTGATGGTCCTGGATTCTACACGACGAGAATTCTATCTGCCATGTTATCCGAAGCTATCAGATTAATGCAGGTATTACTTTCACTTTTCTCCAACGTTTCGTTATCGTACGTGATAAAGGAAGTATAATTTGAAATTTGAAAACAGGAAGGTGTAGATCCTATGGATTTAGACGACATTACTAAAAAGTTCGGATTTCCTGTCGGAGCAGCAACTTTGTCCGATGAAGTTGGTATCGATGTTGGTGCTCATATAAGTGCATTTCTTGTGAAAGCTTTAGGTGAACGTTTTAGGGGTGGAAATGTAAATATACTCAGCGACTTTGTCAAAGCTGGCTTTTTAGGTATTCTTCTTTTTTCTTTTTATTTATCAATCTACACACTACTTTTCTGCGTGTAAATATTTTTATAGAAAGATACTTAACTTTCAGGGCGGAAATCTGGCAAGGGGATATTTGTATATGAAGCTAATACAAAGCACAAAAATATCAACCTTGCAGCGCTAGATATTTTGAAGAAATACAAACTTGAGCCGAAAGGAAGCACGTCCCTCGAGGATCGTCAATTTAGAATGGTTTCTCGTTTCGTTAACGAAGCAGTGTTTTGTTTAGAAGAAAATATATTGGCCAATCCGGTAAATAAAATATTTCGATAGATTATAGGCACTTTCAACTGTGTAAGTTGTTTTTGTTAAATAAATACGTTTTTTTGTTTTTTTACAGTTGGAGGGCGATATAGGAGCTGTTTTTGGACTAGGTTTTCCTCCATTTACCGGTGGTCCTTTCCGTTGGATAGATTCTTACGGAGCTAATCAATTAGTGAAGAAAATGGAAGTATTCCAAAGTCATTATGGCGATGCATTTAAACCATGCCAAATGTTATACGATATGGCAGGTGATTCAAGCAAGAAATTCCATAAACAATAATAGGTCTGCTTGTATAACACTGAAATATGTGAAGAAGCATTTGGGATTTTGAAAGACTTTGTAATATTTACTCAAGTGTGATTGCAATTCTTAAAAGTACTTTATATTTTTTATAAAACAGAATATATATATATATATGGAGCGTTTTAGTGATGTTTTGAATTTCTTTTAACAATGCAAACTATAGTTATATATGTATTTATTATAAGATTTTTATACGGCATATATTTTGCAACGAATTTAGTAACATTTCGATAACAATATTAAAAGTTTATTTTTGCAATACAATGTTAAAGTATAACCTAGATGTACATACATAAATTATTTTAAAATTACCAACTTATATACTTTTTTACTATTTACAGAATTATCAGATATAGTTTATAAAAAAAAAATTTTATATATGTTTTCATATAAAAACGAACAAATTTTGTAATCGTTCTCTTTCGTTAAAATGTACGCGCTAAAGATGCGTGAGCGTATATTATGCTGTATTAAACTGTTCAATAATGAACGACTGATAAATGTATATGAATAAATTTATCGCCTAATAAACATTTTTTCTTTCCTGTGAATTATGAAAGACGTAGGAGTGGAATTCTTGTTCTTGATGCAATGTTTAGAAGATATTGCACTTTCAGGTACATGCTTATTTATGAGTAAAAAAAGTAATCTCTATTCAACAGCATAGACGTTTAAAGATAAATTTATCTTCAATTAAAGAAGCAAATGTGTAACAAATCGAACACGAAGATTTTGATTAACATTTCATAAAACTGCGAGGAAATATGATAATACGTTCAAAACACATCGTGCATTTATATTAAAAAAAAATTTTTTTTATAAACAGAATGACGAAATATATCAGTTAATAATGTTGCTTTTTCTACAAAGATTCAGTTTTACATTACAGAACGCATTTACAGTTATTTCAGTTTGAAGGTTATTCAAATAATTGGTCCGAAATCTACAAGTTTCCATGTTTATTAATACTTGACTATTGGATTAGAGTTTCGATAAGTTTAACGAAACAGAGAAGATATCGAAGACTATCCTTTCAATAGCCAACAGACAAATTTTAATAAAAGAAAACGAGGGTAATCAAGAGGACATTTTACGTCATCTACCGGTCCCACACCTGTTTGTGACATTTACAATATTAAAAGAACTGCGAGTCCTTGGCTGATGCAAGAAATCCACGATGTTTCGTGAGAAACCATTAACGAGGATCATGCCTTTAAGTTGACCTGTACAATTTTGTTCTATACTAGTTTATCAAGAACGTGGAGGAAAACACTTATGTCACGTTTTTAACACGGCAAACGTAAACTACCGAGCGCCTCTTTTTCTTTTAGTTTAAGCGTACACGTGCTGCGATATTAATTCTGTAATTTTACACGTCGTTCTTTAAGTCATCAAGGATCACTTTTAAATCGAGAGTGAAAGCATTAGCGAAACGTAAATGTAGCAACATATAGATAAACGATAGGACGAAATAAAGGAACACTTAACCCTTGTTTATCGTTTATTAAATAACGTTTAAGCGGCGTCACCACTGTAATTTAATTTAAAATTTAGTCAATAGTATATCGGAGAACTTAAATATTGCAATTATAATGAATTCTATTTTTTTTCCAAGTTATTAAACACATAGATATCCGTGAAAACTTTCGTACTGGTTCGTAGACATGTATGTATTTGGCAATTCGGTTCCCTTTGACGAATGCAAATGATTGATAAAAAATCTTATCTCGATCGATGGCCTTGCGGATTATGTTTGACGTTAAAGCGGTTCTCCTTTTTTTTTTGCAAGAGTGTAGAGCGCGATAATATTACACTTGCAATGGAATTTTTTTACTTTCTCCGTGTTAATCGTATTTCTCACACGAAAAATAATAAATTTACGGACGAAGAGTATGCTTACTATAGCGAACGTGTATTAACTTGGAAATGTTCATAGGTTAAGGGAGCGGGACAGTAAAGAGTTATCGAAATATCGAAGATTTCTGTTTATTAATATTTCTTGATAAAAATCTGTGAAATACATTAAATGTCAATTAGAGATACTAGTTTTTTAATGTAAATTTATATACCTTTCTCTAAGATCTTTGTTAAAGATTTCTCAAAGATAGGGGACTAGAGTTTTCGAAACACTCTGCATGTTCAAATTTGAACGCAACAACCACCGTGGATCTTAATCAACGAGGATGAGATCGTATCCACGCACTCGAACGCAATCATCTTCTTCAGGCGATGCGTGATGGAAACTTTTCGCCTTGATATAACAACTACTGAATACGTTTTAGTTTTCACGATTTAACTTACATTTCAAGCTCGATTACATTGACATTTTTCCGAAACTTGCCAATGTTTTAATCTTGTACGAAAAATCTTTCTTAAAAATAAATCGTGTCATTTTAGCACGTCAAAATAATCCGCGATCATTGACACTCAACTATTGTATAATTGTTGGTTACGTTCCATTATTTTGCTTTGGTATATCGCAACCAATAGCGTGTCTCTAGTACGCTGATAGTATTGAACACAAGAATTGATAATTCTTTTTCCTCTTCGCCAATAATCGCGATTTACGATTTTCTGCATAATTTTACCCATTTCCAAAGTAAAACAACTAAAAATTTATTATGATAATTTATAAAAAAAAAAAGATTTAGGTGTCACTTTCATGAATACGTTAAATTTCGTCAATTGAGAATTTCTAATCGTCACAGTTGCACGAAAATTGTGAATAAACATTTTTCCGTCGAAACATTAATTATCGTAATTAGAAAATGCGTCAGAGTAGTTTGTAATTTATTAATGCGTCCAAGGATGCAGGAAGGGAAATGCAAGGGTTATCAAGAAATTGTACGTACTTACAATAATTTTACGAAAGTATATAAGGTTTTTAATTAATCTCTAATCTTGTAGAAAAAATTCTTTAAAACTTATCGTTATATACATTATTAAAGTCTTACGCTGTCCGGTTTTAACATTCGACCGAACGAGTTGTGTGTGTATATATATATATATATATATTTATATATACATATATTCATAATTAACATGTATAACTAGCTGACAATAATGAAAACAACATAATTCTAGCATTTTTGCATAGCCGTTATGTACATAAATGAAAAAAAAATTGTCTTTGCATTTTTAAATAAATACTCTTCTGTCGGTCAACGCGCTTATGCATCACAGATCACAGACACACTTAGGTACTTGGTTCACGGACGGCAAAAAAGCCTCGTTTTCATGACTTGTCACCGCTCCTCGTGGCCTTTAGGTCCTTCCCTCTTAAGTACGCCTTTTGTTCAACTCCGTTTTTACACCGTCACAACGCGACACAGATTCCAAAAGGCAAATGTGGAGCATACTTTTTGCTTGTAATCCCCTCGACATTTAGAAATGCAGGCATGTATTCACTGTTCTTTACTTTAGCTTAATCGAGAACTCGTGAAAACCTTCTCCTGTGATATATTCAAGCTTTCTCGGCGAGAATATCTATCGCTATCGTAAACTCTCCTCTTGTACATCTATCGAAAGATAACCGATTCGAACTTTCCCGCGTAGCTGAAACGGTTCTCAATTCAGCGACAATTAAAGCTTGATTCACAGCTTTAGGTATAGTTTAAACCATATCGAGTGACCATTACATGTCACCGTACTCATATTCTTTAAGCCGCTAATTGCGGTGGAATTATTTGTTGAGCAGGCTGCGTTATCCGTGGCGCTATAACAGGAAGTAAGCTTACCCTTAACGGCGTGGGTGTTACTTGTGTGACAGATGTCTGAGCGCCGGTTCCGGTGATCGACGATCTATCTCTTGTATGACGTTTCACGTGTTTTGCCAAATGATCGCTCCTCATGAATCTTCTTTGACAGACTGTACAGGCAAACTTCTTCTCACCGGTATGCGTTCGTTTATGCCGTGAAAGTTCGTCGCTCCTTGAAAATCGTCTGCTGCAGTCTTCGTACGGACAGGAGAACGGCCGTTCTCCCGTATGTGTTCGCGTATGTGCTTTCAAATGGGATGATTTAAAATAATTCTTGCCACAACCTGGATGCTCACATTCGTAAACACGACGTCGTGCAACAGATTCCGGCGTAGATACGACTGTTGTCGTTGTAGTAGATGTAGGTGCTGTTACCAATAACAGGGGTGCTTGCGGAAGTACCAAAGGTGATCCTAATAGTCCGGTTACCATAATTGGTGCAGGTTTTGGTGCCAATGGATGTAATTTAGTCTGTACATTCTGTATCTCGCGATCTGTATTTTTGTTATTTACAATAATCTCTTCCTTCCGGAGGCTCATTTTGAATTTCAGACTCTTTAATATGTTCTCCGGCTCCGCTATGCTCTGTCGCGTAGCGGACTCCGACTGCGGACTATTGGTGATCTGCTGTAGATCACGTGGAACCGATTGTGAACACGTCGTGGTAGTCTTTGGTATCAAGTTGGCAGGACTGTAGGTACCATCTCGATTGGCACGCATTATCACCGACACACGGGCTGGTTCTGGACTCGGAGGTGGTGTACCATCCAGGAGTAACTGTTTCAAAGAAAAGAAAAATTTTTTAATAAATCAGAAAAAATCCTAAATATATCGACGTATTGTATGCTACGTATTATACGATATGCTTTTATTTATTATTATATGATATGCTTTTTACATGTATTTGAAAGAAAAAAAAAATACATTTCTCTTTTACTGTTACTATATAAATTGTATTATATTTAATTCTTAAAAAAAAAAAAGTAAAAATATAGAAGATCGGTGTGCTGCTGATCGTTTATTAAAGAGCCATCTATTTGGGATAATGCGACAGTTGTGCCCCGTTTTGCGGCAAGTACCCTCAGAAGGTACACAGTATTTGCCTCGAAGGATAAGCGACAAAAATGGTATAAGAGTGAATGCACGCTGTAAACGGGGTCATCTTGCAAAACAACTCTATAAAGCATGCGCGCATGCGTGTATATACATTGGAGTGGCCAGTCGATCGCGTGCGGAGAAAAAATCAAAAAGAGATAGTTCTGTATTTAAGATGCGCAGAAAGCAGCTTGTCGATAAGTATAGAATATTCACCTTCGCCAATTCGCATTGTTCCACGCATCGCCTTTTCCGAAGAGGTTCATCCTCCTCCGAATCCGAAGGCTGAGGAGTCGGAGGTAAACCAGGTCTCGATGCATTTCCGTCGTCATCTTTCTTCGTGTTTATATCAGCAGTCTTCGTTTTCTGCAAAAGTTTGTCCCCCAAAAGTGCTGCAACGCTGAATGAAGACTGCAGTGGTTCAATCTGCAAGGAGAACAATTTATTTAATACAACTATTAAATAAAAACTATCGAGTTTCGCGTAATTGTAAAGAAACTTAATTCTAATTAATCGAAACAATTATGAAAATTCTCGAGAAATATCCTCGGAGTTCGAGAGGCAAAAACATAAAAATAAAGTAATCGAAATAAAATGATAAAATGGATTAAATGAAATAATATCGAATATTAGAACACGATTAAACGAAATGGGGCTGGGTCGATGGTTCCCAGCCGCATTCATATTTCGCGGGCGGTTAGTCTGTTCAGAGTGGCGGTACTTTTAATTCAGCGTACACTTACATGTTTGAATTGGGGTGAGGCCGGTGGTGAGAGAGGCGTTTGATTACTGTCCATTTTTCTTCAAATAGAACGTAGCGCGGGAATACGTAGTACGCTAAAGAGGCTCGTCTGTCGACAAGAATACACGATCTCGCGTATAGGATGTTTCTTGCGAAAAAACTCGTACAGAACGTAACGGTTGAACGTCTGGTAACGCAATGAAGCTTTCTCAGGTCGGTAGGCTCAACACGCTGCGCTGCCTGTGTGCGTGATCATGCGGCGCGCTTTGCCACGACCAATCACGTCGAGGGGCTCGCCGTGGCTGACCAATCGGAAGAGCATTATCAGCCGACGACCGCGTGATCACCAGCGTGCTGTTCACGTGCTCGCGGTCTGACTGAGGCCGTGATCGTGACGTCAGTCTGCGTGGCGCGCTCGGTCGATACGTCATGGTATCGCTGCGCTCTCCACGCGTCATGCAGTTTCAACCTTACTACACCTCCTTTCGAAGCTCGTCGACTCGTTCCTTCTTTCTCTTTCTCTCTCCCTCTCTCTCTCTCTCTTCCCCCTTCCTCATCTCTCTCTACTCATCCGCCTTTTCTTTTCCTGCGAGTCTTCTTGTCGGCGTAGTTCGGTCGTGACAGAAGACAAGAACGCGACGCCTCGCGAGCTACGACGAGCCCCCGAATTGCCCCGTTTCGACACGTTTACCTTTCCCCCTGTTCCTGTCTCGTTGTAACACGCGCACGTTTCGTAAGTTCGCCAGCAGAAATGTTTTATCTATACAAACGACTCGGTACGCGACCATTCGACGATTTCACTTCTATTCCCTATTGCCGTGTGCTTGATTCACATTTTTATCCTAAGCCGAGACGTTTAACACCAATAAACGAACAATTTCGAGGTGAAATAAATTACAATTTCCTGGAACATACATGATATATGTTTGTGTTACGTTTCCCATTCTCGAACGTTTTCTAAGTCGAGTACACATTTTCCAAACTCCTCTGACGCATTTATTAGTTCGTTGCATCTAGATTTCATCTTCGGGTCGCGCGTTCGTTCTTCGAAGGGTTTTCTTTTTTCTTTTTTTTTTCCCCTAACCGAAGAACATGCACTCCCGCGCGCTATTGTGGCGTAACGGAGAGGCGTACGTGTGTGTAACGAAAAAAAAAATACTCTGGGGAAGCGAGGTCGTCAGGAGAAGAGAGGTCGGATTTCAACGAGGAAGCATTCTGGTGCAGTCTACCGTTAAATATATCGGCCGCCCACTTTGCAAATGGGTTATTCCGAATCAAGCTCAGACGGTGCGCTGGTTTTGACTCCTCCTCGATGTTCTTCTCCTCCATTTGTCCCTCTTGCGCTAATGTATTTTTCAACCAGCGCCCTCTTCGCGGAGCAAATTGGTCCGTTGGATGGCTGATCAAATCGGCAGAAGCTCGGTCGCCGCTCGTATTTATTTAAAGGCGGATCCCCGTGTAGAGTGGACGTCGATTTTTCTCAAGGGGAGAAATAAAATTCGAATCATCCTTTTTCGCTTGATTTTTATATTTAACGATTTATTGTTTTTTTCTCATGTCTCTTTTGTATCCTTGTTTAACAGATTCAGAAACGTGCAACGATTTTCACGAAGGTCGATCATCATGAGTACTGTACAATCAATGCCATTTCACTCTGTACACAGGAAATCACCTTTTCGAATCTTTAAATAGATCGCTTGCGTGCTGAAAAGATTTAGTAAATTCATCGTGACGAACGTCTAATGATTTTCCACATGGAAACACGGAAATTTCGTTGACGGTGGTATTAACCGTAAAACGAATCGCGACAATGTGTTTAAAACAAAATAAAGTCGCGTAGAGATAAGTAATAGTTCACTCGTACACAACAGCCTGACAGCTGATGTTTATTGCGCTTTGAGTTGATACATCTCATTGTCGTTAGTTTTCGTTTCCACCTTTGAAACTATTATGCTTTACCTCTGTACACCTATTCCCCTGGTTGCCAGACTTTTCACGGCCTTCGAGCTAAGAAATCGACAAACGATCTTAATGTATGTTAATAAGATTACGAACGTGTAAACTGTTCCGCTGATTTTCACCGTTAATCTGATTCATCGCAGTGCTTGACCCAATTTCCTACCACGATTTCCTACCAGCCTAAAATGCAGTTATCAATTTTCTTCAATTGTTCAGCGACCGTCGTTAATTGCGTCCTGCTCGTTTTGACACGATACGACGACAAACTTTTTCACGTTCAAACGAGGCAAATTTCCAAAGGAAGGAAAATTCTTTTTCTCGATCGAAAAAATACGTGAAAATCTTTCCTTCTTAGTTGTTGGAACCGACGACAAAACTTTAGGTTACGAATCCTACGATGCAACGCCTTTAAGAGGCTTTCCGTTTTAATGAAATACGCGCGAACCGAATTATTCCACGGTTGATGAAGAAGCCGTTGGAAAAAACATTCTACGTCATAATCGGCTTTAAAAACGGGAGCATCCTGTTGTAACGCCTATTACCTAATCGTCTGTCGGTATAGGGTGACTTGTAATTGCGCATTCTTATCAAATTGCGTATGCAACTGACTCCATGGCGATTCATTAAAGAACCGTTTGATCCCGTGATCGTCTTCTGACGAGAGTTGCAGAACGTAGAGAAGAAAATAAAAAGAAGAATATGAAAATAACATCGGACAACAGGTTTCAACGATTCGTTATCCCTGTCTCTATTGTAGGTTAGGTGTTTCGACGTAATTCTCCCAGGTGAATGCGTGCAGTTGAGAATGGGTCGAGGTTCTCCACGTTCTATGTGACTTTCTACGTATATCCATTGGTTTCTTATCGCTATTTTTTGAACAGCAAACCTCCTTATCACACGTCGAGTAATCGCATGGAATATTACTATGTAAATTCTTTTTCCTCGACTCTTCTCTCTCTTGCCGCATCTTCTAGTCGATTTTCGAATGTTATCGTTCGGTATATCTTACGTTCGCCTCTCTTCTTGGCGCATTACCGTTCGGTGGTTACAATTTATATCGGTAAAAACGATTAAGAGAATTCGATAGTATCTGGCTCCGTGAACTTATTTACCCGCCTCTCTCTCTCTCTCTCTCTCTCTCTCTCTCTTTCTCTCTTTCTCGTGAATAATCGACAGATGGAACGTTTCCCATGGATAATCGGAGGAACTCGAGCACGAGCGCGCCAAGATTAGAAGAATAACGAGCGTAAATCACTTTAATTGTTTCTTTCGTAACGGGGTAACGTGTTATCGTGAAATTTACACGGTGTTTCATCATTCTATTATCGAGGGATGGTGAGGGGAAGGGAGGGAGGGGTATGTGTATGGTGCATCGAAACACTCGTTGCTTTTAATAATTCCCTCGCTGTCTTTAATTAAACTTCATATCGATTCTCGTGAGCGAAGCACGCGTCCCGTCGATTTCACGAATTCAAAGGCTGCCAATGTACACAGATAGACAACAACGGGATCATTCGACGGACTCGTGATCGACGATCGTGCACGCGTCCTCTGTTCACATCTTTATCGCATAAACTTCGTGTTAATTCCGCGAAAGTGTCGCTGACATTGTTTTTAAAACTTGTGTATCTAGCTTTGGTGGACGGAGACGTGAGAGAGAAAGAGATGGATCGGTTTCACGATTAATCGAAACGTTTTACGTAAAAATCGGTTCCAACGAAACGAAAGAGCATATGGATAATATCGACGGATGAAATTCGTTGAAAACATCCGACATGTATCTCGTCTATTTCACTTTCCCTGTAGAGGGCCTCAAGGCCGGTCGGTTACTCTACCATCCCTCATCTTCGTATTATACTATGCTATATACCGTGGTATATTACAATCCTAATTAACGACACGATCGAGGTGGTTGAACGTTATCGCGTATTTTAAACGCGCACCGCGAACAAAGGGGCGAAGAAAAATATACGTTGAAATTAACCGGGAAGTGTTCGGTAGTTTTCACGTAGGCGACAGCGCGAAGAGGAATAATGGAGAAACTTGTTTGTTAAAAAATTTTAAATTAAATTCACGTATTTCAATCACATCGTGGCGAATAATTATGCTAAAACGTTAGGTGTACTCAAACACTTTGTTCATTTTCCAGTTATAGATATCCCGAGTGCTGTATTTATATTTTCATCGAATGTACAGTTATATCGTGTATCGAGGCGATAATATCGGTTGATAAATCTGATAGTTTACTTTATTCGGAGACAATGTGTTGCAAAAAGATTCTGCTAGAACGACGAAATATCTTTCGATAATTTCGCTGTATTTCGACGTTTATTGATACACGGTTTATCGAGTAATAACGAAAAGATTCACCACGCGAGTGGAACCTTTGTTCGAGAAATGCAGAGGCAAAGATTCTTCTTCTTCTCGTGTTTGCGTCAATGCGAAGGCTCGCCCGTTGTACACGTGCATCCATCGATTGATTTCATTCAGGGGCTCCAGGCTACGTCATCGGCGTTTTTGTTGTACCAGTACCGTATACTAAATTATTCAACGAACAGAAGACATTGTGAAACATTATTATTGTACCTACTATGAGGAAAACATAAATATCCCCCGACTGCATGATTTGAATTAATACATATACTTTTACATTTGATTGTCCTCATGTAATAGCAATAGTGCCAGTCTCTACCTACACCTGTCCTCGTCTTTTTCATTTCTGTCGCATGTTGGCAACCTTGCACGTTGTCTTTTCCTCCATTCGACCTTCGAACAACTCTTCGATAGAATTACAAATATCTCATCAACGAATATGATACATCATCATTGCCCTTCGTTTTCGTACAAAGATCATCCGTAGAAAATTTCGCAGCTCTATTTTTAGCCATCGTTTCCCGAGAGGTGTATACACATGTATACGCATAAGTAACTCACTCGTCCGTGCCGTCCGCGCCATCGAATTAATCGAAACGTTACGTTACACACACGGCTCGACGCTGGAAAAACATGGAACATTGTATTTATACGATGGCCGTGCACTGGTACGGTTTGCGTTTCGCTTTACGGTATCCACGGCTTCAAGAAAGCGTGGGGCGTGTCTTTTTAAACAGGTCATAGCCCTTCACGGAAAAGTAACGCGTAAACACGACAAGACGGAGACTCTGTTGGCCGAAAATACGTTCAATGAAAGAGCACGCGGTTTACGTATTATTATTATTGTGCGAGACGTGTGCGTGCTTTGATATATATACATATTTATGTCGCGAGGTTCGATCGCGGATGCGTTACGCAGTGCATCGTCTGAATTCAGTCGCGTCGCTCGCATGAAAATAGCACGTATCGGTTATAGTAGTGGGAATAATTGGTCTTTGACTTGTTTACATACGGAGAAACGGTGCCACGTAAAAATGGGATCGTAAGAGGGGTATATACTTCGTACTCACGGCAGAAGAGGCAAATAAATATGAAAGATAAAAATTGTTTTGTGTGGAAGACATAACCTTGAGGAAGGGGGGGGAACGATTGCGTTGTTTGTAGTTATTTCATTTTTTAAACAGAAAAATTATGCACGTGGTGAAGATTCTATTGTTAGACGTTATGAAGTCATTTTTCCGATATATTTTAGACAGCTGAGAAACGAATTCGTTTGTTTTATCAAGTTATACGCGGTTCGATGTTGTAAAGATTGGAAACTTCATCTATGCGTTACATCTTTGCGTCTGACATATTTAGTTGTTTATTTTTTAGGAAAGATAGCAATGTTATGCTTTAAATAATGTAATATTATACCTTGAACATCATGTTGTACGTTAAATAATACCATAAATCAGGTACAGTATAAACCCAATGCATTTTTTTTGTCCCACGTCATTGGGGCGCGACGAGGTTCGTTGCTGTTTGCAATTCTCACTGTTACCAATTAAGCGTAGAATAAGATCGTCACATGAACAGTGGTTAGAATTGAAGTTAAACGTTACATGGTGAAATTGCAAATAAACTATGGGATAGACTATTGTACAATCGTTCGTGAAGTACAGAATTTTGTACCTCTACATGTATAACGCGTAATTACTCGAGGTTGATCGGGAAATTCTATCGTTTTATTTTCAGAGAAAGAAAACTAAGAAATTTTATCTATTAGTCTGTGGTATAATATTTACTCTCACTTGTAACTGTCTCTTAAGTATCCAGTAATTTATTTATCTCGTTTATGCAAAATTTCGACGAAGTTTTTCGAATAAATCTGATATTTGTTCGTCACTGCACGTTGTTTTCATACGGGCATAGATCAAGACGTACAGTAGACGATTCATTCAATGTGTTTTTTTTGTTACACGCCTACGGGGTTCTAGAACCCTGTTAGCATTTCGTGTCACATTCTACTATACCGATTGGAACTGAATTAAAATCCAAAACACTGGAAATTGTTCACAATTATTAAGCCTCGAATAAAATATAAAAGTAAGTAATAAATAAACGACTATTCAAGTAGATAATCGTTGATCTTTAATGGTTGCATTGAATGTAATTCCTAAACTCGCCACTCTAAATCGTAGAGGGCATAACAAATCCTCCGATTTTTTGCACCGTCGGTATTTCAGGACAAACATAAAATCTTTCAAACTGATTGGTTAATCCTAGTAGCTCATCTGTGATAATGCAATCGAAACACATCTATATAGTCATTTAAACTGTTGCCGGTATGCATGTTGTCTTTGATATCTATCGAGGTTAATATAAAAAAAGATTCTAATTTAATTATCAAATGGGAATAAAGAAGATTTATATCAGGAAGCTACGCCTCTTTATAGTAGATGTCGCTGGAGAACATTCGAAAGTGATCAACTGGTAATTACGATAGTCGTTCGTAAATAAATAATCATTCATACATATTGAATACGTTTGTTCAAGCACAGAACGTAAGATAGATAAACAAGGATCGTAATCATTAATCAAATACTGTTTCAGAATGTTACTTTTTATCGATATCTACCCAACATTTTAATTATCAATATTTCAATTCACAATTAAAAAAAAAGGAATAGAATTATTAAAATGATTAATCGCTTTCTCGATCTATATTTCGAAAGAATGTATAAAATTCTTAGAATTCTTATCTCGGATACTCAATGACTAGCATATCGGCGCACTACCGCCATCTTGAAACACTCGATAACATTCTCAGCCGGTAAATGGATCTTTCAAAATTTCCCGCCCTTGGGAAGCGAACGCGCGTTAGTGGGCGGAGCTTACCCCTTCTCCGAGCGCCCCACTCTGCGGCACATAGTCACGCTGCATTCGCGGGAGTGGGGGTTGTTTGGTATCGCGTTTGTTTAGTTGCTCGCTGACAGCGGCCGCGGTA
This sequence comes from Anthophora plumipes, assembly GCA_951804975.1. NCBI lineage: Eukaryota > Metazoa > Arthropoda > Insecta > Hymenoptera > Apidae > Anthophora > Anthophora plumipes. The sequence continues at coordinate 15,758,563 of OX638122.1, read as the reverse complement.
TAAGCTGTCGTAGTGCGTGTACGCGTTTTTCCGTCGGTACTTGTGCGTGAAAAACACGAAAACCGGCTGCGAACGCGGGTAAGAAGAAATAATAAGAAACGGTTCGCAACCGTCGTACGAGAACGTATTGTTTCGTCAGCGACGTACAATTATTCGGTGATCGGGATACGTTTCTGTGCCTCTCGAAAGTGTTCGTTGTTTTTTCGTTGCTTTTTTTTTTGCCTATTTCTCTTTGTCCTGGCTTTGTCGTCTCTCACGTACCACCAAGCCCCCTTGTTTCGTCTAAACACCTAGTCTCGTTTCGTGTGCTGTGTCACTCACTTGTTATATGTCGACGAAGTCACGCCGGACCAGGGACGACCGATCTTCGTCTTCTCGCTCGTACCTGCAACGATGTCAAGCATGTCGACGCTGATTTGGTGATGGCAGAACGCAGAGGATGTCACGCCGCAAGCAGAGCAACCCAAAACCACTGAAACGTGAGTCGTAACCGATGCGATGTGATTCCCCTTTTCTCTCTTCCCTTGTCTTTCTTTATTGCTGCTTTTCTTTTTTTTTGTTTCGTTCGACCGGAACGTATGTGTTCGTGTGTCCCGCGGTTAACGCGTGTTAATTCGTGTTTGTCGTGTGTGACGAGAGGTACCCGGAAAAACGGGTTTCTCGACGGCGTGCTTTTAGCCGGTCGCCACGTTGCTTGACAGGTGATTGGGCGTCTTTGCTTGTCAGACCGCGTTTCCACTTGGCGTTTACGTACCGTGCAAACTGTCTCGACTGATTCGCGTCGGTTGTAATTCTCTCCCGTGGACAACAGCCCTTACTGCCAATTTTTTTTTGCTTTTTTTTTATCGGCACTTCTATCTTTTCGAACGAGTTCTCGTACTGTATCACGTGTCCAGCCAATCAGCGCTCGAATCGTGATATCGTATTGGCGGGAATGGACGTGATTAGCTGCTCGAAAGTTATTCGAAAGAAACGGACGGTTAGGAAAATTCCAAGTCGTCTATTGTCTATTCGTAGAATGTTGCCACGTGTGTCGTGTTCGTTTTTCCATTGAACTTCTGTTTGTTTATGGATTCGTGTAGAAGACGAGTCGCGAACACGGAAAAGACAGTTGTCATTCCGAGGGGTTCGTTATTGTCAGCTGACCTTTCCAGTTCTCGCAGATCACGTGGTCGAGCACGCATGCACCGCTCGACCGCGTGCGTACGCCAATGTTACAGAAATCGTTGCATCTCATTTTTACACGATAATTGTTGAAAATAATGTAATACACTCTTAGGTCGTTAAAAAGCAAGCTTTGTTAACGCGATACTTTTAGGTGTCAATGTATGAGAATGTATTGTTAGGAAAAAGTCGTTATACCGCGGTAATAGTAACTTTTTGAAATTTAAATTTAGCCGTCGTAAACCGTTATCAATTTTAACGACGTTTTAATGCGCACGCAGTTAAACAATAGGGATAATTGGATAGGATAAATAACTGTAGGGAATGACGTATAAGAACACCTGTGAATTTATTGTCGCCATGTATTTCTTATTTCGTCTCTGTTCGATTTACTTGTACAAAGAAAAAAAAATATTCACTTCGCTCAGGTATTCATGTGTATATACACAGTGTCATCATCGGCTCACTAAAAATATTGTCATTGCATTAGCCTCTCCTCTCTCAAGAATCCATAACGTTTAAACATTTTCTGTGCAAATCTGCCTCTCGGGTAAAATTCGTAATTATCTATTTTATTCTTTTTGTTCAACGCAAATTATCCCTGCGTCACCGTCAATTCCCTTCATTCCTAGATTTCGCCTAAACCTTAAAACAGCGTTGTCAAAATGCAACAGAATCGTGCGATAAGATTCCGTCGTACAGAGACCATGTGTGCAATATTGAGGGTTAGGTTGCAACGAAGTATACAACTTCTCGCTTCGCGTTCGACGGTTCAGCGATACCAACTGTAAAAAGAGAAATGCCCTTTTCTCAATTACCAACCCCTCTTTCACAGCTTTCCTCGCGATACACGCCAACTTCTCGATACTCTTACGCAATCGTACGCGACATTCGTTTACCAACGGAGCCACCAATTAAACCCGTCGACTTTCAGGACTCGATCGTATCGTGTCGTGGGCTCACGGCGGCTCGGGCTGTGCTGCACGAATTCGTATCGGCGTACGTTTCTCGATCTCGGCGTAAAACCGATCGAGGCCAGACGAGATCGCGGGTGCCGATCCCGACGGCGGGATCCTTCGTCCCTCGCCGCCCTTGTGTCGCGGCCGGATCACGTGGTCCCGCGATCACGAAAGTCGCCGGCCACTTTCACGTGGCCGCGACTCGTCGAACCGGGTGTCTCTCCTCTCTCTCTCTCTCTCTCCCTTCCCTCCTCCACCCCCTCTTCAATCTCTCCTTCCATTCGTCTGCGCCATCACCTCTCCTCCGCCGTGTCTTCGTTACCACGACGGTTTTTAAGGCGCGTTTTATTATCCAACGTCGTTTTTCGCCCTCGATACACTGTTGACTCTTCTTTCTCTGTTTAACTCTTTGTGGACACGCGTCGACATATAATACGTATTTACCATTTTAAGTAAGTATAAATTCCAGAGCCGAAAATGTAAGGTTTAGAAAAAGATTGAGGCATTCTCAGAATCGAAATATAACCTTCTTTTATTGACCCTTCGCGATGCGAGTAGATTTATGAAATTTAACACACTTTGCAATGACACTTTAGAAAATCGAAAGTTTCTTTTTGGGAATAAAAAGTTATACGCGTGCGTGAATTTAAATCGATGTAAATGGAATTTGAATTGAGTTACGAATGTCTCTGTAGCGGCACCAATGGAGTGCAAAAGGTTAAGTTTTAGAAACACTTGAGTATGAGCATCTTAGCGCCCTTTTCTTTCTCTGGTGAATGTTTTTTTGTCGAATTCAACGCAAGATATTAATACGTGTAAAAGACATTTTCTACATGTAATAAAATCGTTAGTTTTTGTAACACATATATTAGACAAGTGTTTACTTTTGGTAAAATGCACCGATATTCTTCATTCAGAGCGACGTTCGCTCTATAGGTAGTTTTGTCTGCAAAGGGTTAAACGTTTTCGAGAAACTCGAGAGAGAGGAGAGGTATGCTCAGAAGTGTATCGGTCTGGTTTTTTGTGTCCCTTCTTTCCATGGTCGACGTTAATGTTCCTATAATTATTTGCGTGGCGCGTTTGGCCACGCGCGTGACTGCTAATTGGGAACACTGGTAATTGAGTTAATAACGAGTAACCGTGAAACGAGGCAACATTTCGTTCGAGTTTTACCGGTCCTTCTTTAAGGGCAGTCCTTTTCGGTGGTGTATAAGATGCAGGCTGTCGTGGATAATGACCGAATGAGAAATTATCCTTTATCTTTTATTCGTTTTGCGATACAATTTTTTGCCTGTGTATAGTTAGAGGAGAATAAGCGGTTAAGCGACGGAGGTGACAGCGAATGAGTTTGAACAATTAAATTCTAACTTTTAGATTTTTTAACGACAATTTACTAAAAAAACTGAACACTTTTCGACATTACACATATTACACGATCTTAAAAATATTCAGTGCAGGGAGAAATATTCGTAATACTTAAAATAGTATGGAAGTTACACTATAAATACGTGTAACATAATAATTCAACATAATTCCACATATTTTTAGAAGTAATTGTAATCTATTAGGTATAAAAGTGATTGTTTTTTTTTCGACTAAAGTCGCATAATCGGTGTAGTCATTCAAATCGTGAAATATATTCTCGATGGTATTCGTATGTTGGCAGAAAGAAAACAGCAAAATGTCGACGAGAATGGAATTTATTTCGATTGATCTGCTTTCATTATATATTTTTTTTAAACAAAACATCGTTTGTTACGGACAAATCGGAAAGGATGAATTCCTCAAGCTAATAGGTGTCAAATAACTTGGATTCGATTGATCAGTTATACAACGAACGTTCTCACCGAGGAACGGTCGGCGATTCCCAAAGAAATCGTTAAAATTTTCTCGCTTTCCGACGGCGGCGCGCGGTACGTGCCTGAAATTCGCGACGGTGCAACGCGATCGCCTTAAAGATTAACCTATCTGCCGCTTATCGTCGGCCGGAGGACTCTAAAATACAGTCGTACGCGACGCGCGATTACGCAACGAAAAGTTCGCCGATTTCGGAAAGGACGCGCGCGCGTTTAAACGGCGCCCGAACGACGAGAGAAGAGATACGTCCTTCGCGAAAGAGGCACGGTCCTCGCGATAAAGAACGAGCGACCGATTAAAAATAATTTACGTCACCGTCGCGATTTTTCGCTTATCTTTCACGTGAGCGTTGTATTTTTCTCTTTCTCTCTCTCGCTCCTCTGCCTTTCGATTTTTATTGCGAAGAAAAGGAAATTTTATCGTTCGAGTGTAACTTAAACCGAGTAACACAAGTGGATACGGATATGGGCTAAAATTATCTAATTCTTTGAGCAATTACAAATTACTCGTGAATCTTCATCAATCGAGATCTTTAACGCGTTCAGGATGCCGTGACCCACCGGTGGGTCATCAAGTTAGGTACTTGTTTGTGAACTTGACCCACTAATGAGGCATCGAGTGAGGTAATTATTTGTCGACCTGACCCACATTTGGGTCATCCGCTAAGGTAATTATTCGTCGACTTGACTCACCGGTGGGTCATCGAGTTAGCTATTTATTTGTGAATTTGATCCACCGGTGGGTCATCGAGTTAGGTAATTCTTTTTGTCTACCTGACCCACCGTGGGTCATTGCAGTATTGACAACGAAAAGAAAAAGAACACGAAGGAGAAGAAATTAAGATGCGAAACAAATTTCAGTTTGCACAAACGTAGGATAAAAATTCGGAAGCTGCACTCGAGGAATAGAACGAAAGAAAGAAAGATAACCAGCTAGTAAACGCGTAGAAAATTGTTTTACCTTTTTGGATATCGGCTGTGTCATCGTCGGCCACTTATTACCGGTTCCTGGTTACCATAGCTCTCTCCATTCGCTAGTAGAACTTACAACGATCGTAGGGGGATATTAGAGAATCGTCGATTGTTTCTTTTTGTCGTGATAAGAGAACTGAACATGGCTGACTGTGTGTTTAACCCTTTGAAATTGTATTATCGTAGTAAATTACTTTTTTTCTCGAACATACGACGCAGACGAGTCTTGATGGCTACGTAAATGATCTTTTACGAGTTTATTCGTTGCGTTCGTAGTTTCTTGTGAATTTCTTTGTCATCGAAAGATCAATAAAATTCAAATTAAACGCGGGATTCCCTTAAGATGCGATATATCGAAGAGAATATTTTTTCTACTCTTCAAAGCAATGTTAATACAAGTATTTATACTCTAGGCCTCAAGTTTGAGGAGTTCATCTGATCGGCTAAGGTCTTTTGAAACAATGTACATGTTCATTACAAGCGAAACATCCTAAGTTCACTTTTTCTTTATCAGAACTAGTAATCTGAGTTTAGAAAATGTCTCGAGGATAATCCAGAAAATGAAAGTGTTACTGTTTTCAGAATATTCGAACTTTAACCCTCTATTGCTCCATGTAACTGAGTTTTCACCTATATTTCATAAGTTTCATTTGATTTGTTTAATTACAAGCGTGTCGGAGCGAAAGGGTTAATTCTCGCTGCTTTTGGTCAAATGTGAAACTGTATCCAAGCATATTTCTTCTTATAAACGAGGAAAAATCAGGATTACAGAGGCAAGGATTATTTTTCAACCCTTTCTAATCGTCTTAACGCACTTTTCACTCCCGCCATCGTTTTCATTCTTAAATCACGATTGTTCCCCGTCGAAAGTGTTCTCGCGAGATATCGAATCCCTCTGGTTGAAGGGCCACAGTGCTCGAACGAAGAGAAGGTTGGATCCCCAGGCTGTATCGTGGCGGTAATCGACGATGCCAGGGATAAAAGGTACCCCGCGGAGAGGCAGCAATCACCCCCCGTCGTGTTTCGCCGTCAAATTAATAACCAATGATTTTATAGGATGTTTTATTGAATCGTGTTGCCCGTAAATAATATCTGCGCGCAGCATCGGCTCGTTTCGTCGGGACACGGGGGTGAAATTGTATCCAGAAGAGGGAGAAGAGATCCTTTCGTTTCTCGCGCTCTTAGTTCTCGTTTGTAATCGTTGTCGACGCGTTAATACCTGATTATATCCTTCACACGAGCCTTCCACGTTTTCCTGCACCTTCTCTCGTTCATTGAAGATCCTCCCTCTTCGACAGCGACACTGGTTTCCCCTTACTTTTGTTTTATTCATTTTTTTTATTGCGATAATCGTGACTTCGTTTCGATTAGATGTTTTTACGATATTGAATTAAGTAGATGAAAAATGAGTAGGTAGGAAAGTTGAGATGATAAAGCAGATCTTCGATCGGAGGACAAGCTATAGATCAAAGTTTTGAGATCGTTGAGTATTTGCAAGCTGCTAAATTATCGTCGGAAAGAAGTTAATAACTCAAACCATTTTCTAACGAACTGTTTGTCATTGAAATCGATCGATATTAGGTAAATTGATCTCTATAATATCAGTTTCATTAGATTGAATAGCGATGAAAATTGGTTAATCTTAATTTTAATCTTAAATTTTTAATTTTATCCGGAAGATTAATTTAAGTCTAAAGTTAAATTTTAATCTTAAAGCGATGTAAGTAAACGCAACATCTAATAAGCTTGGTCACAAGAGAGTTGTAATTAGATACAAAAAACTCTCGAAACATGTGTTCCAAAATCCCCAAAGAGAATCCAACAAAGAAACCAAGCGTTTTCGATTAATTCCAAAGTAGTGCAACTTTGAAATCATTCAAAGAAGCAATCTTCCTCCGAAGTAGTGCATATCGTTCACCCTAATGTTCCACACGATTCATAGCGAAACAAACGTTGCACGTTATCACGTTAGAAAAGAAGCAACGCGAGAAGTTTAATTACGTTTCCCGCGTGTACACCAACAGAGGAGGAATTGAATTGGCCAAGAGGGTTGAAGATCGCCGAAATCTGTTGCTCGAATCTATCGGTATAAAGGGCCACGACGTTTCCCCTCTTCTTCCCCTTGGTTCCCCTGAACGAAGGCACAAAAGCAAAGTCGCAAATTCCGTCGTGGCCGGTTACCCGCGAACAGTCGTTGCGGCTATCAGTGTCGATCGGCCGCCGGTGTGTGCAATGAGCGGGTGACGTGAAAGGGAAGAAGAAGAAGAAGAAGAAGAAGAAGAAGAAGAGGATGAAGAAAAAGGAGGAGGAAAAGGAAACATACGAGAAGCAAAACGTATATACCTGGAAAGAAGAAAGAGGAAGAAAGGGAAGAAGAAGAAGTAAGGTCCATCAGTGTCCCTTATCTTCCTCGCCTGGGTCCCTTATTCCGCGCAAACGCATGAATCCAACCCGCCGGGTTGCAGATGTCTCTCCCAGTTCTTCTCTCTATCCTCCTGTTTTTACCAACTTGTTCACTCTTTTGGTCCAGCTTCGTTCGTCCATCTCTTCCCCTTGCTTTCCCTTCCACCTCCGGTGTCTTCTTCCTCGCGGAAGAAACGCACGAGAGACAACTATCGTGGCACTGATCTCGTCTAGTTAACCCTTCTCTTCTCTTCTTCTTCTTCTTCTTCTTCCATTCCTCCTCTAACTTCTCCGTTTTGTTCTAACCTCCCTTGTCCTTTTGAATCTTCTCTCTCTGCACCTTATGTATACGAGTATATATGTATACATACACAGGGTATATTCTTCCTTGTAGTTGTTCGTGTCGCGTCCATCGGTGAAACAGAGAGATTCTCGTACACTCGTTTCGTGCGCCCTTTGCAGCGCGCGAGCAAAGAACCGATACAGGCGTTCTCCACGACTTGGCTCATAAATACAGAGGCGTAGAGGGAAGAGGCCGGTTGTTGAGTAGAGAAAGAGAGAGTGAGAGAGTGTGTGTGTATGAGAGAGAGAGAGAGGGACGATCAGAAGACACACACAGAGGGGAGGAAGGACGAAGGGTGAGCCTACAAATTGCTACACCGCATTGTGGTGTCACTCCAGTCTGTTACGACACGGCCCTGGCATCGTTGGAATGGTGTCCGCGTGCTCTCTCTCCTCCTCGTCTCTCCCTTATCCTGTTCCGCGTGTGTTAGGCCTCCTCCTGAACGATCGAGTGGCTGGGCCTCCTCTTCCGCTGCCTCGGTGTCAACCGGCCCTTCGTGTACCACCTTTACACGCGTGTAAACGCGGCTTTACGCCGATAACCGCGATGTACCTCTCGATGCTGGACACCACAACTACGGTGTGCTGCTCGATTTTGTTTTTTTTTTGTTTCCCTCTTTCTTTCTCTTTTCGTCTCGTTTCCTCCCCCTCCCCCCCCCCTTTTATTTCACCTTATTTTCCTTTTTTTTTCTTCTTTTTTTCTTTTCCCTTTCGTTCGCTCTGTTCGGTTTGTTGTTCGAACCGTGTAGAAAGGACTCGTGGCCGGGCGCGTTTGTTCCGAGAATTTTTTGATAGTCTACCCGCGATAAGAGTTTAATAGATTCGTGGTGGGAACTGCGGCTGTGATTCGGTCGACATGTGTTTCGTGTTAAGTGAAGAGCCCAGTGGTTGCTCCTCTTCCGTCTCTCGCGGTCTCGCTTCTGCCTGTGTTAGCTGATGCTTTTTGGAACGGATTGGGAATGTTACGCGGTGTGTGTCGAATTGTGGATGTTGCGATTCTGAATTGGTCTTCTTTTTTTTTCTTTCAGTTTCTTTTCTTTGTTCCCCTTGGATGCTCGATCTTCTCGTACGACTATGTAACACCTGATTCTGTGTGGACAAATATCAGTTAATTCTGCATTCTGGAATCTCAGAAATGTAACTTAATCATTTCTGTTCTTGTTAAATTTGAAGTAGAATAAATGTTGAATTGCAACAGTCGCGGGGAAATATTGACAATTTTTTGATAAAAATGCAAGCTGTAGTTGAAAGCGATTCTTTTAATATTCTTCCACTCTGATAAGATAGGGACGAAGTAAATAAGCAACGAATATACAATTTTACAAAGTAGTTAAAAAAAGAAGAGCAACATTTCTATTAAACTTTACAAAATATACTCTGCCCACGGTAATTATCTTTCACTTGTCTGTCTTAATTAATTCAAACGAGAGAACCAAACAGAGAAAATATATTCCTTCGAAACAAATATTTCTCTCACACTAATTTCACAAATAGAAAACAAATAACATTGTATTAACAGATTTTGCTCAATTACGTTTACAATCGAATGGGTGAGCCCAGTCGAAGCGAATGGTAAATCACATTCCACGGAAGAATCGATAAGCCGTATTCGATCGCGAATACGATTTCGCGAAAGTGCTGGGTTATTGGGGGAACGGACGAAACAGTGGCTGTTCCAAAAATGGCACGACCTCTACACATGTGTGTATATGTGTATCTCTCCATTCTATACATATGTAAAAGAGAGAAAGAGAGACACACATACATAATCGCAAAAAGGCCTTTGCGAATCGCGAGAGGCACGATCGAGATATCGTATCGGTCTGGCATTCCGAGTGAATATTAGCGTAATGAGCTGATAGCCAGTGATAGTAGATTTCAACCTGGCGACCGTCACGTTTGTACGAGCCGCCGATCAAAAGCATCGCGACGACTAATCGACAGTGTGCCGTCGACGGACGTGAGTGGATATGAATAATCTCGAAACAATACAGAAACTGGTTGTGTCTACGTTTGTTGTTGCAACGCCTTATCATTTCGAGTTCTTTTGTCATGATCGCATCACCTTTTTTTTTTTTTTTTTCTTTTTTCTTTTCACGAAAGATCCGATCATCTTTCGCGTTGAGTTTGTTCTAATTACACGAATAATCGGGATCTAGGAATCTTCGAAAGTTCGAATTTAATCGTGTACTCTCTGGATTCGTGCTTTTTTTTTTTGTTCTTTCGGTGTCTGGATAAGATTCGACGCGTTTGAGAAGGTTTGAAAAGAGATTCTCGAATTATTCAGTTAGCTTTTTAATGCCTAAATTGTCACGTCTTTTCTCTTATCTTCGATAGTGTGGTGAATAAATGAAGTTCCTGCGTGCTTCATAATTTGCATTGCAGGATTTACGTATTTTGTAAAATGTTAAAACGAAAGTTCCATCGAACTAAGATATTTTAAGCATTATAATGGATTAATAGATGGTTTTTCTTAATTATACTCCAAAGCTAACGGCGAATCTGTAAACTGGTTTCATTTTCTTTCGTTCAGAACTTCACGAAAGGTAGAAATAAGAATCAATAAAAAATTCCAACCAGTTCATCCGTTATTAAACATACAAATATAGTACATTACACGATAAATTCGTACGAGACAGTAAATTCAAAAAATCTTTGAATAAATCAGCATACATCGTCAACGATTCATTTTCCTCGCCAAAGAAACACAGTTCCCAGCTTCAGAAATGAAACGAAAATTTCTCAGAACGGAAGACAGTTGGTAATCTTGTCGAGCGACGATGTAACGTCGTCAGATTATCCAATTTAAAAAGCGAAACATTTTTGCGATCTGATTACACGTGCTCCACTTTTTCCCCCCCCCAAAAAAAACGAACTGCATCACTTTTATCAATCTCGTTCATCTTATCGATACATCGCGAATGCAAAAATTCATTTCACACCACCTACGAATTAACGAGGAAGCTTTCTGTCAGAGACACTCGTGTCGACGTATCTAGCTCCGGTTTATTCCGTTCTTCGTACGAAGATTCGCATAACATTCCGTAGACGAGGTTCCCTGTCCTATTACCGTTGTCTCTGGCCTCCTGGCGGCGGTTTTAGGGCCCCGATACCAACCAGATTAGCCCCGGCCACGAAGCGTCTGCGTTTTCTCAAGTCTCGAGATAAAACGGACAGCAGGAGCAAGGGTAGCTGCTGGCTAGCTCGTCTTTCTCGCTTTCGATCACGATATAACACACGGCCACATTGACGTACACGAAGCCTAATACGGGTAACACTTGTCTTACGTGAAATTTACATTCCCGTAACAATTCGAACGATAAAGAAAGAAAAAGAACTGAAGAAACAATGGTAATTATAATCGATCGTTATAGAAACCCATCTGTCTTGTCCTCGTTAATTTCTTTCGTCGAGAAATTAACGAAAATATGGCGAAAAGTTTCGTTCCTTCGAGACGAAAGTATTCAGGTGTTGAATTTCACTGGATTATTTATCGAGAGTCTGTACAATTACGAGGATCACGATCACCTTGTTCTTCAACTGTTCAAGATCGAAGAATTTTCTTAATTAAAATGATTGTTCTGCTATTCGAACGATTAAAGAATACTGTTTTTGGTTGGATACGGAGGCCTGCTATCGGTGTACAAACATACACACACGGGTTTGCTCTTGCTGGCCAGTTTTGCCAGTCTTCGAAATATATCGCTCATTAGCGTTAACTGATCGGAACAACGAGAGTTTCTTCTTCTCGTGTCTCTCTGTACCAACGAAGGAGGAGGAAAAGGAGGCGGAGAGAGAGTAAGTAGATCGCATCTGATCTCGGTCAGAACGATTTGGCCGTTGTTGCTTCGTTGTTCCTCGCACGAATCAGATAATAGTCTTTCTGGTTCTTCCAACTGGAGTGGATTCCACGATTCCGTACGATAGCATAAGCGGTTCTTCGACGTGTCCTTTTTAATTCATCTGATCACGATCCGCTCGGATAGGTCATCGGTGGAGATACGCGAAACGTGTTAGAGAGAAGTTGGAAAAATGAAATCGGTACTGGATCAAATGTACAATATGCACGGAAAGTGACATATGTACAATTGAGCAGATTGATTGGTTACAAGAAGTAATTTCACGAAACGCTCTTCATCCTGCTTTCTCAAAACACATTCGGAAAACGGTAGATTCGAGTAACTTTCAGAAAGTGATACAACAAGAATGGAAATGTGACTGTAAACGCCAGGATAAAAATGGGAATCGAATTTGCGATAGGTCGGAACTCCAAGTCTCTATTTCTTCGTTTTTATTGCTCTTTTTTATGGGTATGCTAATGAAAAAAATTATGTACATAATAAATAAAATAAGTAGATAATATAGCTTCGTATTTATTTATTTATTTATCTTTTTTTTCTTCTCTTTGGTATTTCCTTAGAATATAATACAATCCAATATACTTCACCTGTCTGTTTTCTTCTTCTCTTCTTTTTTTCTCTAAACTTCTAACACATTCTATCATCTTTGCTGTATTTCTCCCCTCCACTAATTCCCTCAGCAATATTTCTTTATTCTCTTTGTACTCTTTGTACTGTTTTAAATTTCCTAACCCCTCCCCACGTAAAATACACTTCCTCTGATCCTTCTTCAATATCTGTTTGCCTCTTTCATACTTCCACACCTGGTTTTAGCAATTAATTTTTGTCACTTCTCGATACGTTAATTAAATAAGGCTGCAATAATACGTTCTATCGGTGAATAAATTTGTTGAAAAAAAAAAAAAAAAAAACACGCAGGAAGAATTAGGTTAATTAACCTAACCCAGATGAGAATCTGACGATATCAAACATCGTGATTCGTTAACGTGAACTTCGTTTCGCGCGTTAACGAGAGCTGTGATTTCGACGGATGTATGCGTATTTAGATGCGTGTGTGTCATTTCTCAACGATTTCTGATCCTTCCTCTTTCTCTTTCCCTCCCACCCTACTTTTGGTTGGTTTGGTCCCGACGCCGTTGGTATCTCGAGTGCTCCTTTTCTCCTCAATCATCGGGCTTATCCGTGCCTCTTCAGATAAGAGTGGCGCCTCGGTCATTTCGTGGCAGTACTGGCCTCGAATTCTCTCGATCGAGATAACGTGAAATTAAGGACGACCTTTCGATGGCAATTAAACCACCGAAGGCTGTGGCCTGTCCGGACGAATAAACACGTACCCCTCCCATTTTATTCCGTTCGCTCGTTGTGTCTCGATACAATGCACGCGAACCTTCGTTCTCTTCGTTTCAAAGCTGCGTTCGATACGTGGTAGAGCAGAAGGGGAATAAAAATAATGCGGCGCAACCTTCTTCGAAGTTTTTTAATCTTGATAATCGTACGTACGAACGGCTAAGGTAGAGATAAGGTTGCCGATTTTCAAGAACTGCCCTCGCGCGGTTGTTCCTTCTTCGTCGAAGTATACTTTCAAAGACTTTGTTAAATGGAGAACGACGGAGATTAGCGGGAGATTAGGGAATCGTGGAAGTGTAATTTCTAAGTGTAATTTGAGCATAGGTTCAGGTAATCTGGGAGGATCGTTGCAGTTTACGCTGTGTAAAGAATATCGATGTGGTACGATTCGATATGAATTAGCGTAGCAGAGTTGAATTGTAATGTTCACTTACACCTTCGAATGAATCGTAGTTGTCTGAAATTGAGGATTGAAATTGGAGTTAATATTTCTACAATATATTTCTATTTTATATTTGTTAACTCAATTATTTTCCTAACCATTGAAGCTTACACTTCTTTCTGTATACGTGGACGAAGTTCAAAGTGTTCTTAACATCTACACCCATGACACGAAAAATGTAAATTTCCTAAGAAAAACAGCCTGAAATTTGCATTTGTCTAACAGTTAAATACCGACCGTTCGTATAATCAAATAAACCTAGAAATATGCTGTTTTACATGATAACAGCATACCTAACGGGATTGATTTACATTGAAAAAGAAAGATCAATTTCCAAATTTGTATAGTTACGTCACTATCTAGCAGCCGCGTATTTGTATCTATAATTGAACCAACAGCGAACCTGTTAATCATACACTAAGAAACGCCACGATCCAATCGATCAATAAAACCAATCGATAAAACGTCCCTTAAACAAACACACGTTCCAGCTGTTACTCCATTCCTCACATATGACAGCTTCTGTGTAAATCTTGAACTAGGATCGTGAACACCGGTAACACAGGCCAGGCCCCTTGCTTATTTGTTTCCAGAAGCGATACCAGAAAGCCGTCTAGAACGAGATCTCTCTACGTTCTCGTGTCTCGTCTCGAGTGCACGCCGCTCGTAATAATATCTTGTTTAGCCGGACAAACAACGGCACGCGCGCCGCCGTGTCTGAAGAGAGACCTAATTGCCCGCCTCGTATTTGCTCGGCAAACACCTTCAGCGCCCGTACAAACCTCCTTTCCCTTGTCCCTCTCGTTGCCCTCACGTTCCTCTTCCTAGTAATACGCCAGGCATACTCTGCTTTCTTCTCTGATTTTCAGTCCCACATTGTAGATGTCGAAGCTCTCCAGTCACATACAACGATTCCCATATTAACCCTTTACCTTACGATTTATTAGGCATTATGTATATTAATCTCAGCTGTTATAACTGGCTTGGCCAGAAAGTTTCTGCGGTTTCTAGACGGTTCTTCAATTCAGGAGCTCTTTCAGAATACAATCAACTTCAATTTGTTTGTTGAAAGCAAACAGTCGTTTGATAGGTAACAGTTAACACATTGTCAACTATATGGGGAGATCTCGTTTTTTAATAACCGATTGAATATCTCTCCCCGTTTTTGAGAGAACGATTTAAAATAAAAAATATAAACTTGTATGAGATTTTAAGAAGTGGTGGAAGAAAACTTCCTCACCGGGAATGTAGGACTCTAAGACAAGGAATTAATATTCGAGCATTCTTTAAAATGAAACAACTTTTTTAAAATTTGGATCGAATGTGTTCTCACGAGAAGTTAGAAAAGCTTTGAGGATTTTCTTTGCGATTTGAAATAATCTTTCTAGAATTGTTCGCACAAAGGAAATACTTTTAGTATCGATATTAAAATCGAACTGTGGGAATTCAAAAAACCATACGGAAAGTAACGAAGTAATTCTAGTATTATTTCTGAAAAATAATGTTTCTGTAATTTTTTATTCAAGTGTAACTGTGAAATAAATATTGAACAAATTTTCAGCGAATATCGAAATTCATTTTCCCCATATTTCTGAACAGGTTCCTTAAGTTTCGTAAGTATCATTTCAAACTGAATTTTCTCTTTCTTAAACTTTATCAAATCACGTTAGTTTCGCTCGGAATTGAAAGGATTAAATACCTTAACATAAATCGTTGCCGATTTTTAAGTTTAATTCAGAACCTTGCTGTATCGTTGTTCGGACTATAGTTACCCAGCTCTTCTCGATCTGACGAGGACGAGGACGTTAGGTCTACCACGATAATTGTCGTCACGCGATTCTGTTCTTCGTTTATCCTCATAATTCAACCCCTTCCCGATCTTCTCGTCGAATCTCGTCTTTCTATGTTCCCAACGTGTTCCACAGCACAGAGATATTCCCTCGTACCTTGCCGATGCTCTGTTCCGATAGAGTTGCTCGCGAAATTGTCGTGTAGATTCCCGGAGAAATCTGGATCAGGTGTTTTGATATATAGAGTGTTCAGAAATTGTACGAGTTGACTCTTTCCACGTGTTTCAGACATGTGTATCAGAGGTGAAATCAATTCTGATACTCAATTATGGTGATAATCCTACGTTGTCATGTCCTGCGTCACATTGAAATCTATATCTACGTTGACATTGTTTCACGTTTATTTTAAGGTGATTTTAAAACGATAATATCGTTCGAAATTATTCAACCTTGTTTGCACTCTCATTTAGATACCCATGATATCTTCAGCATTCGTACATAGATTTTTCCACGCGACATTCAGTCTCTGAGGTAAATTTACGAAGTTCGTAGAGTCTGTTAGAATCTCATCGATATATTCCCCGCGATACTCTATCATCCTTTCTCATCGACGGTGAAAATCGTTCGAACATGTGGTCATCGATGCACCATCACGAACTTTTTCCCCCCGCACACGTTCAGGTAGAGAATACGCCGCCGTATATCGGCCGTAAAATCGTCTGCTCGTTGGCCTTATGGTGGACGCATAAGGGCGTCACGAAACTCCCCCCTCTCTCTTTCTCTCTCTCTCTCTTTCTCTCTATATATATATCTGTGTGTGTCTGTGTTGACCGGCTCTTTCCCTCGTTTTCGTGGTGTTCAACCACACGTCTGTCCTATTTGTTCGAAGACACACTCACACACGAATTCCCCAGCCAAGAGATGCATAGATAAGAGGGTGGAATGAGGTGATGCCGCTCCTCAGTCTTTCTTAAATGTCCTCCTTCTCTGTTCGTCTTTCTCGCGCCAGGCTCCTCCTCTTTGCTCGTTCCATCTCTCTTCCTCTACTTTTCTCGTGGTTCACTTCTCTACTCTCCCCTTCTCTCTCTCTCTCCTCTCTTTCTCTTTCTCTTGACTACGTGGCCGCTGGTACAGCCACCCACGTGCTCGCACTTTAAACAGCGCTGTTCGACGAGCTTCGAATGACGTGTCGCGCCGGGAACGAGGAACAGACTGATCGCGTGGGTTCAACGTAATCAGTCTCCGCTGAGAAATTGATATTGGGCTCCGTCGAAGAAGGAAAAGACGAATCGTCTCATCGACAACCATGCTTGGTTACTTTCTTCACTGGTGGCACACTGAGATGATCAACTGTTACGCGAATGATTTTTATCGTTCGGGTTTCGAGGGTGTTGGGTGTTTGAAAGTGATTTATGCTGGTAATAGAATGATCTTTGATTATTGCAACGGTCTGTCGTAAACTTTCGCGATTCTGAGTTAATTAACGTTCTTCTTCTTCTTTGGAAAATTCAATTTAGATAAATAAACATTCCACGTATAATGGAATCGAACGATCTATGTTACATCCGAATCGCGAGAAAGTTCGAGGCACAGTTAACACTCGAAGAATTTATGCATCTCATAATCAATTATAGATTAGTAACGCATTTTCATAGGAATCAATCGGTCGTTTACCGTGCAAACAAGTCTCAAGCTACTTGCAAGCTTAATGGAGCAAAACGATCTATTGTATCTTACCAAGACAGCTCACAGAAATAGTTAACACTTAAGGAATTTACCGATCTATTATCGCCAATAGACAGACGCGAATTCTCGTTCGAACATTTCTCTCGCATCGTTCTACCTCCCACGCTGCATAGGTAATCCACTCTCCAGAGGAAAAAAAATCTTAATCTCGCCAGGTTACTTCGCGTAAACTCCTCCCGAAGAAAAACTCAGATGAAAGAGTTTCCAAAATTTGCTGTTATAAATGCAAATTTACATGTCGTGTCGCCTAAATCTTCGCTTTGACTAAATTTAGATTTTTACAACCGAACAGACATATCGTTCACCTGGTTGAACTTCAACAGATATAAAGAAACGATTTATTTGCATAGATGAGAGAGGTGTTCGTTGCACTTCGGTTTCGCAAATGTTTTTCGCCAGTGTTGAGATCGTGGGTACGAGGAGGTGTAAAGGAGGGGCATTCCGGTGGCCTCTAATTGATCTAACCCGATAGGAGCGTTAATGGTACGTGTCAGTGTCGATCGGCAAGACCGATCGCCGTGTTATTTTGACAACGGCGTTGCACGCGGTCGCGGCGTTAATTAGGTGGAACGTTGGCGCTTGTATAGAGGTGTCAGCGGCGCGTCCCACGTCGCGTCGATCGCCGCGACCGTGTTACCTGGCTCTCCCTGGTTCTCCCTGTCTCTTCCCTATCTTCTCTCTCTCTCTCTCTCTTCTTTCATGTCTGCGATGCGAGCATATCCTCTCGTCGCTTCTTTCTCGCCGGCCTGCATCGACATGCAGGCTCGATCTTATCGCCGATATTAGCAAGCGTGTCGAGAGCGTAGCCTAACACTACGAGAAGGAGCGAGAAACTGCGGTATAGAAAGAGTTAACGTTTCCCTCACACTGTATTGGCTTACATTTACTCATTCTCTCTTTCTCTCTAGTATATATCATTGTTTTTCTCTTTGTTCCTACATACGGTTCTCCGTTTGTTCGTTCGTTCGTTGGCTTTTCAACTTCTTGCACTTGCAGAGAAGGATGAGTTTGTTCCTTTATGGTTTCGTGTACGTGAACGTACACGTAGCACTCTTACAGGTCTCACTGGTAACGCGAATACCAAGGTAGTCGAAGGGTTTTGAAGCTGGCGATATGCGAAGTAAACGGGACGCTACGTTATCGGTCGCGAATCTTTCACGAGAAAGGACTACTGTCTTCTCTCGTCGGCCATAAGAAGATGCACGTCCCCTCCGTTTGGTAAGCGACCAACCTTTACACCGAACTCTGCCTCTTCTACACTTCTATCTGTATGGTTGTACCCGATGCTAACCGCTTTGATTCGAGACTACGATCTCGAGGCGAAAGGGGCAAGATTGTGATCATATTGGTGCTCGCGCTTTGCTCGTCGGTATTCGGGACTAGGGAAAATCTTCAACTTGGATGCGTATCGATGGTTGCTTTTTACTTCTGGGGAAACCACACTCGTCACGTTCTGCTACGTTTATTGGTGTTGACGCGTAGTCGCGTATCGTATCGACGTTGAATATCGTGGGACTTGGTGATGATACTTTGGCTTATCGACTTGGTTACCAGCCTCCGCTTGTGGATCAATGTGGATTCTGTATTACTCGTGGTAGCTTCGACTGTCGTCTCGTAAATGTTAGGACATCCATTATCCTCGTACTTACAGCCGATGTTATCTGCCAGATTTAAATTACATTTGATTGCCAATAAATCGAGTATCCTGTAACAATAAAAGCTACAAAGTTTGATGTAACAAATAATAAAAAGTACCTTGTAATTATCTCGTTTGTAAAGAGAAAATTTAATCTCACGGTGTGATGTGATTCTTGTGATTATTCCGAAGGAAATCATGCGAATATTTTAGCGTCGGGTGATAATCGTTAATGTTCAGCTGAACGTTACATATCATTTCAGAAAGTCTGTAGCTGAGTACGGCAAGATTCTGCGAATATCACTTGTTCAAAATTTAGAAAAATTAAGTGTCACATATGCTTATTGAAGAAATAATTTTCTTTTTTTTTCATTTGAAACCTTAACCATGTCTGCATTTTCTATTCTTCGTCGAAACGAGTGTTTTGAAATATGTAGAAACCAACGAAAAGTCGTCATTTTTCCTTACTTTCGAACGTTCTTCTCGAATCTCGCCGTTCTCATTTGTTCTCTCTAATTGGTCAAAGAATATTCGAGAACGAAACGAGCTTATCGTAACGGAGAGTCAGGTTCGATTGAAAGTGAGGAGGAGCGTGTTTTCCGCATGGTAGGATCAGCTTTACGTGGCGAAACTGTTCCGTTGCACGCGGAAGCACGAGATTATCGCGGATAGTCAGAAACAGACGGACTGTGGGTACGTCACGGAGCGGGGGCAGCGAGCGTTATCATTCGTAGTTTTATCAGTCTCCGCATCGTCTGGGGTTCCTCTCTCTTTCTTTCTTTCTGTTCGACGGGGCAACCCCCTCGATCCTGCCTCCGCCTCAGCCCCCTCGAGGCAAAACTCAGTCCACATATTCCAACGGATGGATATCCGTGGCTCTGGGGACGTTTATCCGCCAGGGGTGGATTAAATTCGAAATCGACCTGCTCCGTCGAATAGGTGACGTTATTAGAAATATTTTTTTTTTAATTCGACCGCGATAGATGATCGAATATTCACGAATTCCTAACACTTCGTTAGGTAGTAATTTTAAAGAGGATATTTTAGAAACTACGTTTAATTTATTCGTGCAATTTTCTAACGTCAGGTGTAATTATTTAAATCTGTCGTGGGCAGTGGAAGGATGTGTATGTTCTACTTACGAGGACTCGTGCAACAATTGATCTCGATTTAGTATACATTGCAGTCGAAATTGTTGGTAGGCAAGTGATCAATTTTCGAGAAGAATAATTCCATTAGGAAACAGGTTAGAGATAAGGAAAGTGTATCACATTACAGACGAGATCGGTAGGCAAATGATAAATTCTTGAAAAGAGCAATTCCATTAGGAAAGGATTCTAATTAAGAACAATGTATCACATAGAATATAATAGGCAAGAGTGTTTGGGAATTGACGTTGATATCAGTAGTCGAATTTCCTATAAAACAGATTCTCTTGCAGCCAGAATTTTGTTTCAAATTGGCTCATAGAAACCAGAACAATTTTTTTAAATCATTTCTCAACTCCGTTGAAGTATCGTATCAATAGAAGAAGTTGTTGAACGATTTTCAGCAGTATTTTTATTCCTACCATTCTCCAACGCTGTATAAACAGTATCCAAAATTGTATTACGATATTACACCTGTAAAAATTTACGAAAAAAAAAAATTGGAAAAAGAAGAACAGAAAGGATAACAGCTAGTTTCCTTCTTCAAGTCCGACCCTGCAGCCCGCGTTTTATTCTTTCTCGACGTTCGCTCGTATGCATTCACTTTACGTGCCTTCCCGCGTGTGCGGGAGTTTCCATGAGAGCAACCAAGACAGACAGGCAAGCAGACAGACAAACAGAGAGGGTTAGAGTAGAAGGGAGGGAAGATGAGAAGAGGAGGTGGAGGCAGAATCCTATCTGGTTAAAAATCGTCTGCGTGCCGCTCACTTGGTTCCATTCGCGAGGACGACGTCCGGCTTAATGCATTCCGCGAGATGGAAACGCGCCTTCTTCCCGTGTGTGCCTTCGTCCGTCTTCGTCGTCTTCGTTGTCGACGACGAAGGTGGAGAGCGATCGATCTCTCGAATGGTTGTAGCTGGCCGGTTCCTCGTCTTCGTCCTTCTCCTTCTTGTCGTCGTCGTCGTCGTCGTCGTCGTCGATTCTCACAGTTTGCCCCGATTCTTATCGAGCCGGCGTCGCTACACGGAAAAGGGACCAGGAGTGCAGCGGTACAGGTGTGGTCGTTAAATCCGTTAAATCGCCATAAGTGACCAGGTTGAAAAAGAAACGGTCGCTTGGCCGCGTCAGGATTCAACGGCGTCACGGATAAGGGAAGGAATGCCACGAGATATCCGCCTCGTTTCGAATTTTATTCCCTCTCTATGTTTGGAAATTAACCTGCTTACCGTTCTTCCAACTTGCTTCGAGCTTGCTCCGTACGTTTTTCTCACTTACTACGAATCGTTCTACCAGGTTTTCACTATGCTGGAGAGAAAGATCGATGTAAAGTTACAAATCGATCGAAACTAAGCAGAGTTTGGGAATTATTGCGGGAGTTTTAACCTATCGGTTCTAAAGAACGTTTGAATTTTGTTGAACATTCAGTAAAAATACAGTACATTTTTCTGAAAAATACACTATATACTATTTTATAAAAATGAGCAAACTTTTTGATATATTTTCATTCGAGTGTCCATTCTCTGGATTACTGACACCGAGGATTTCATCAGCAATCGTTATTTATCCAACGTACAATCCTATATTTTTCTTTTCTTTCTCTATTAATAATTTTTATCGTGTATTCGACAATCATCCAGGTGAAAATGACACAGTTTCCCTTCGGGAAATGATCCTCGAGCTTTGAAAGAGTACGCAAACTCTCGCATCAACTTCAGCAATTCCCGATTAATCCCTACGTCTCCGTTCCGAGATCGATACTTTGTCTCTCCTGCTTGCACCTGTTACCTCTATCTCCAAGAACGAATCAGCGCTCTTCTATGTACCCATAATCCATTCCTTCTTCCGTTTATATCGTCCCATAGCGTATGCAAAAAGTGTACGAGCCCGTAATTTCCGTGCTCGTGATAGTTCCCCTCCCAATGAAACGATCGTTGCCAAATGTGCTCCGCAAGCGGACGATCGTCGCTGTGATCGTCCAGGACAGCAGGTCCTTTAGGAGGAGGACTCTTCTTGTATGAAAAGAGGAGGAACAAGAAGTAGGAGGAGTAAACGAGCGTGGCTACAGCTACAACTTCGATGTACACTGGATAGATTCAACAGAGAAAGAGAGAAAGAGAATCCAAGTGTTCACTTCTCCTCTCTCTCTTCTTCTTCTTCTTCTTCTTCTTCTTCTCTCGGTGCACCGATGCAATATGCACGCGATCCAGGTTTTGATAATAAAGGGAGCCTTATGCAGGCACGGCAAGTGTGTGTTTATGCGAACGAGGGTGAGGGGCGATAGGCAAAGAACCGAAGAAGATCGAGAGAAAGAGGTGAAACGTTCCTTGGACTTGTGTATATGACGAAGACAGAGAGAAAAGGGAGAAAGAGAGACCGTTATCGGGTAAGCACAGACTCGAAGAAGAAGCAGAAGAAGAAGAAGAAGAAGAAGAAGAAGAAGAAGAGTGGCCGCAAGAAGAATGCTCACAATGCTGTAATTTCAGTGTTTGATCTTCCCATCTCTCTATGGGGGTATTATATGGGTTCCTCCGTGTGCACAGGTTACACACGTACACACGTTTAGCTACGTTGACGCGTGTGTATGTACATATATATCGGAGGAGTGCGTAAGGATGTTTTAGTGTTCGAGGGGGAGGCCGGTTTTATTTTACCCGCATTATTATTCCGTTGGAGATCGCGCGCTGATCCGTGGCCGTTCCACGGCTCGCCAAGGCAAACCCCGTAGAGAGCCGCGCTTATTTATGGATGGATTCCCTTTTAACTTTCGGCAAAATCGCTCTGTCTTCGTTCGTTCTGCCTCCATAAGCCCCCGGAACCCTTTGTTCTATCCTCCGCGTTTGTCCACGCGCCTGTCCAACCAACCCTTCCACGTGTGTCCGCCTCTGACGATTTGCGCCGGCCTGTTTGCTGGACGAGAACGCGATCAGAGCATCGCTAGTATCTCGCTAATAATGCACGAACCCTCGTGCTTTTCACTACTGACGATACGATCCCTTCTACGCCTTTTTCTTCCCTTTTTTTCCCGGTCGGTGTCTTTGTACGCAATTTTATTCCCGCTTTTTCTGATCTTCCGCTTATCAGTTTGGACGATCTTCGGATCTTTTCTAGAAAGATGAATCTAATATTGATCAAACTGTTCAGGTGTCGTATATATCAATCTGACTGGGGAGCTCGAAACTGTTGATGCGGTTATTTAGTACTTTGTAAATGCACACGCTAAATTAGTAACGATACTTGTACGTTCTTGGGTTGTTATCAATCCCGCTTGTTTCCTTTATGTATAAAGATGCGTGTGGTCGCCTTCAGGAAAATAATTGAGGAAATGATTACGTGGAAGCGCGAGCAGTAGGAAATACAAGAAACTGTTTATTTGAAATTCATTTCCAATAGATCTCCATAGGCATCTCTGCTCGTATTCTCAATTTCAATTGATGGAAACTAACGTGAATTTTGAAATTGGAAAATAATCGAATACAGAGATCGTGTAACAACAGAGGGAAAATTATTCCACTGGTAGAATTTCTCTCTGTCGAGTCCATCCTCCAAGATACTATACACTTTGGAGTACACCTAGCGCCCACGTTGTCGAACGTCGTTTCGGGAAGTGAATTTCGAATTCGTAGAAGTTCTCCGCTCTATCGAGCCACTATCTCGGCTGTAGAGTGTAATCAGTCCATCATCCGGTCTCCCTGGCTTCTTCCCTCTCTCTGTCTTTCTCCCGCGACTCCTTTTACTGGTTATTCGCCCGATGGAAACTTTCCTCTCGTCGCTCATTACCGCTATCTCCGTCCGGCTGACCATCAACTGATATCCTATCGACGGCCAACAACTCGTAGACCGTTCTTTTTTTTCTTCTCTTTTTCTCTTCTGTTCACTCTGTTTTTCTCTTTCCTTCTTTTTCCCTCCTTTTTACATTACAAAATCTCTCAACGTTCAGTGAAAAATCCACCTGAATCATCCTCTGGTGTTCATGTAAATACTCACGAAAGGTACAGCGGAAAATAACTATCATTTTCTTCGTTCCTTTTATCCGAGAAATTTCTCCGATCGTTTCTTAACCTTGAAGACACTCGATTTCCCGGTTCAAAGGGTAAAGATCTACCATTTGTCAGCTCGAATCTTCGAAAAACGAGATAGTTGTGTAGAGGGTAGAGAAGGATTTTTCGTAGGACCATCCTGACGGTTTTCATTTGGCCTGGTGAGCGCAACGCTAACACTTGATAACGACTGTTTTCCAACGATCGAACGCCCGGACAGTGAAGATTGCATTGTTGTCTTGTCCCAGAGATCACCGCGAGGGTATCGGTCTTCCCCTGATATCGTTGCAGCAGCGGCAAGAAAGCCGAGAGAAAGAAACGAAGGAGACGCGCGAGTGAAAGCTTTCCAGCGTGTAAGAGAGAAAGCATAGTCGATCTTATGACCTATGGATCAGAGGAGGAAAAAGGATATTAGGGTTGGTTGAGGGATGGTGGAGGAACAGGAGGGATCGAATTAAAGATGCGATGTCTGTCAATATTCCGCGATGAAACTTATCGGTAAACCAACTCGATGCAGCTTCTCTCTCACGCGTGCGTCGCGCGCGAATACACGCGTGAAAACATCCATTAACGTTTGATTCGCTCTGAAAAACACCTTATCGTTATCCGGTGATGCCTATATACACCAGGAATCGTCTCTCTCTCGTCTAGTTGAAGAATGTTCGATAACGTTCCTTCTCTGTGTTTCGTTGATCGGATTCGATCCTACGGATAGATCGATCTTCTCGTTCGATAAGAATGGAATTAAGGTGGATCAACGACGAAAGAATGTATGTATAGAACGATCGAAGGAATCTTAATCTGAAAGTAACGATGAAAGGTTTATTGACATGGATTTATTATGGTTGATACCAGGGTGGTGTGTATACGAGCGTACGGATAGCGAAAGATCATCGGCTTTCTTTGTACCTCTTCGTTCCATGGACCGATGAACTTTCTGGATCGGCTACCTATTTTTAGTCCGGAATCTCGTAAAGCGGGAAAGAGATGAGTAAGGCTATCTCTGATGATATTGGAGTAAATCGTAACTTGTAGAGGTTGTTTGTTAATAACGTGAAATAGGCGGTTGGAAAAATTGCTCAATATTTCTTCCCGATCATTTCCATCGTTTATCTGCGGAAATTCAACGTTACGCAGCTGGAGAAATTATATATATATACTTTTATTGCATTGCTACTATCTTCGTCTATGTATAATGATAATTTGAGAAATAATTGCTAAATTTCAAGGCGAATTGTCGTTGAAACAACGTGACCTCTTAACCTACTCCGCCGAAACCTTTATCTTTCACCAATTTCCTTCCGTTTTCCTCTTCTCTTCTATACACTTCCATGGTATATCGTTGTGTCAATTATCAAGAGAGTGAATTGACCCTTTGTAACAAGGATTACAACTTTCATAAAGCAAGTTAACAAAGATAAAGAAAAATGAAGAAATTCACAAACGAAAGACGAGGGAACCTTTCATTTTCAAAAGTCCATCGTAAAAGTTTGTCAGAGATAACAATCGATCGTATTAAACAAAATACTCGGAGTACAGAGTTAATATTCGAGGGTGTTCAATTCTAAACGCTCAAAATTTGTCGAAGCGAGAGACTAGGCGACTCTATCTGCAAATTGGTTTCATAACACTTGATGAAATATTTTATAAACTTCCAATAATTTATACAATCCACTGTACATCTTACAATCTTCGAAAGGCTTCGCTCTGTACTTTACAAAAAAGTAGTTCGAATCGTGATCTTATCGTCGCGGAAAATACTCGACGTTGTCACGCGATAACAGAGGGCTTTCAAGTAAAATAAAACATAAAAAAGCCTCTGGCTGTAAATTTCCTCCGAGTAAATGCATTTTTAGCTTGAAAATGAATTCACACAGCACTCGTAGACAAGAAGGAAATCGCAATTCACGTTGTCGAAAGCACCAACTGTGGAGAATTCGGATGAAGAAGGTGCATAGGAAGAGACAGTTTCGAATATCCCATTCGAGTGAACATATATTTGCGGCAGCCAGTGCGTGAAGTTTCTCTTTCGTCGTGGTATCTGGCCCAACATCGTCGCCGTGTCACGCGAGTGTCGTTTCCTGCCGCATACTTTTTCTCTATCGGTTGCGTGGAACGCGACGACTTCGCGTACGGGTGTCAACAGCCCCTATAGAGGAAGAAGAAGAAGAGGAGGAGGAGGAGGAGGAGAGGTCGTGGCCGATCGAATCGACAGGCCAGGCCCGTTGGTTAGGTCGCATCCGCGTGCCCACCTGTTGACATCGTCGAGGTGAATCGAGGGTGGTCTAGAGGGATGGGGGAAAGAGAGGAAGTAACGGTTGTAGTAGCAGCATAGAGTGACAGAGAGAGAGAGAGAGAGAGATGGAATCGCTAGTGTTAGTGGTGCAAGGGTGCTCGTTCATTATCTGCCACGCTGGAAGGCCCTGAAAGCCACCGGCTGAAAGGCCAAAAAGAGCCACATCCCGCCATTATAAAAAGCAGCTTCCTGCCTCGAAGCTGATATTGGCGCTGGCGCCCCGCTTCTTTCTCCTTCTTTCGCGATCCGCCTCGTTCTCATCGTCGTCTATTTTTCGCGGATACCTTGTGACAGCTTTCCGTTTGCTGTTTTCTGTATTTTCTTCTCCCTTTTTTCTGCCTTTTCTGTTTGTTTGTGTCGGGGGAAGGAAGGTATCGAGGAATTGAGGCTCGAGGAAAATTCTTCGGGTTCGATAAGGTAGTACCGCGAGTCCTTGGAACGGCACGAAAAATTGTGACGAGTAAGGAAAATCGTGGGCTTGAATTTTTGGGGGATTTTGAGTAATACGGAATTAATTCAAATTGCTTCGAAAATGTATTAATATTACCTGCATTGCGCTTTAATTCGAGATCAATCGTAATTTGAAAATTCGAGTTATTAAAAAGTGAAATTGAAGTTTGCGAGTTGACGAAGAAAATTAGGGAAATTTGATTTTGTTCTAGAAAGATTTTTACGAAAGTGTTGTATTTTCACGAGTTTCGACGAATCGATCGCTATTTTGTTAAACTTGGAAGGGTAACGAGAATTTTTACGTTCAGTTGGCAAGTGAAGGAAGAGAAAGAGAATTCGTTCCAGCAAGTCGCAAATTAAGTAAATAAGCGTTATCGTACGTGCTCGGTCTTTTTTCGTGTATCTCGTTGTATGTAGTTTCTGGCGGTGCAACAGTGGTCTCGGAACGAAAATAAAAAGCAGATAGGAAAAGCGTGGTCGATCTCGGGCGAAATAATGGCGGTAATTATACTCTGAAGGCCACCTTCCGGGATAAAAGGCGGCGAAGTGTGCGAATGCTACCGAAAAAGATATCGGGCTTATCGCGGGCGTAGATTGCTGTTGAGAAACGTGTGCATGCCGATAAGTCGTGATCTCTGCGCGTCAGCCTGCCTGCAAATGCGAACACATAGCGGCGAAAGCGATAATGCCTGATAGGGACGATTATACTTCTCCTGTCTGTCGTGCAATTTTCATAAGATGACGATTACTCGAAGAACAGTGTCGAATAAAAGATAAAAGAAGAAAATAATCCTAATCTTTGTTCTCTCAGATTGAAGGCTTGAAAATTCTGACAATTGAAACGAGCTTGGAAACTTGTTTCTTTCAATACTCGAGATATTTCGCGTTAGTAGAGTAAAAATAGAAGAGATTATTGAAGAGAAATGTTTATCTGGAAAATTTGCCGACTGAAATGAATTTCACGTCAATGTCTTTTCAATAAAATTCGAAAAAAGTCGCAATTTTTCTCTCTGTCTAGAAGAATGATAAAACTTCTCCCGAAACACACAGGAATAATGATTAAAAAAAAAAAAAAAAATTACAATTACTTCGAAACAGTTTAATTCTGTAAAAGTTTCTTATCCATTTATCTACATCTCTCAAGTCTCGTTGCTATACTATTACATCGTTACCAGCCAATTTCTCTCCAATATTCATCAATCCTCGTGTCTCCCGTCGAAACGTAAAATCGTAATCAATCGTAGTTATTTCTTCTCCCGAACGGGGATTAAAAAAACAAACAAAAAAAAAAAAAGAGAGAAATATCACAAAGACGAGACCTGGAAACCCCCCTTTGACATGTTTCTCACACGATAATAGTGCAAGCGTGCAGACGGGAAGGCGAAAAAAAGTCAGACGATTAAAAGTTCATTTCCCGTCTTGGTCGAGCGAATTTTGTTGACGATCTTCGCGTTGTTATCACAGTTTCGTCGAGATCACACTCTCTCTCGGCTCTCTGACGTTCTCCGAACGAAGAAGTAAGTATATACGTGAAATAAACGGTCACGAGACACACGAGCACGGGGGAACAGAGAGGAAACAGATGACGAAACGTCGCTCGAAACTGCCGATCTTTCTCCCTCTCTCACAAGTTTCTCTGCCTCCCGACATCTGTTCAAAGGATGAACGTTATCGAGCTGTCTGATAAGACGTCGCTCATCGAAGCTTCCGAGGGAATCTTTCTCGCCTCCTCAAACCCTCTTCTCATACGCCTCTCTAGTTTTCCTTCTTTTCCGCGATTTCTCTCGCGTTCATCTTTATTTTGCTTCTTTTTCCTTTCTTTTCTCTCTTTTCACGCGACATGTCAAGCGAGCGTATTTCTGACTGATTACATTCAACGTAGGTATTATCGGCGGTGTGACGAACGACGAGGGAATTGCGAGACTTGTAATCGCGAGCTGAGACACGTCAACGTCGACACACGCCGCGCAAAAAGATTCGCGAAGGTTGCTGGCGTTGCGTCATACGAGTCTCTTTCGCATGCAAATTCGCTTCGGCTGATGGCCATCATTTCCTGGTCCTGTGATTTTCTTCTGTGTCAAGGGGATTTCGGTAGGTTCACGTGTCGTTACGTTGACGGGTGTAAAAAAGAAATTGCAGCACAGCCGCGGTACTTTCGTGACTTCGAAATTGGGAAAATTGAGGTGTTTAAGGGGTGCCTTTCAAGTCATTCTTTCCATCAGATTTTTATTACCCAGTTTTAGAATACGGGTAGCATTAGAAACTAGAGTAAAAAAGGTGTATTCATAAAAATGACGCCTTTGAAGTAATTCTTATCAGAATTAACCCTTTGACTGCAACGAACCCATCGATATATACGATGCTACTATTACTTATCGTATTTACTTGTCCTTTCTTCTAACCAAACACTTTTAGAGTATTTACGACACTGTTTTGAAGAATAACAAATGAATAAAATTATAAAACTGATCACAAATTGAAATAAACGGACACTTATACATTGAGCAAAGGAAGAATTTTATACGATTTCATTCACGATGCGTTCTTACACTGAACAATGCTAGTAAAGGCATGTGAACATTGAAAGACTTGTCAATATTCACCTGTTTACAATTGCTATGTTACACGTAACGATAAATTCCACGTTAGAAAACAGTTGTAATAGTAAAAGAAATTTGGAGGGCGTATATATACGTTTTTCGTAGTGAAAGGGTTAAACATGAAAGCACTCGTGCACTGTTCGAAAATATCAGAAATTTTTCTCCAGCGTTCATTTCCACATTTAGTGAAAAATTTCGATTTCAAAAAAAAAAAAAAAAAAAAAAATCGATCCACCGTTCGACACAGCGTGTTTCACTCGTCAATTCTTAAACCGACGAATAATCTCAGATTGAACCTAAGTCTATAGGCACAGGTGTAAACTCGAGGATCCTCGACGATCCTGTTAACAAGGAATCCACGAAGCAGGCGCAATTACTCGGATCGATGGGTATCTTCATAAATACCCACGAGCTAACGAAAATAACAGCATATTTCGCAGGGCGGTGTGCTCTTCTCGCGTTTATATACTCGGTGGCGCGAGATTAATCGTCACTCCGGGCAGCGCGCGTCGGTAGTAAATCGTCGATTGATTCAATTACGCGCCGCCGTGTGGCTACTCGTGCCACACGATACATATATCCTGAAGGGTCGGTTTTCTTCTCTCTTTCTTTCTATCTATCTATCTCTCGTTCTCTATATGTACGTGTGTAACAGCGTGTTAACGTTGATCGGCTTGGCGTTTTATTATTTCACCGCGGTTCGATAGGTGTAATGGACACCTAGCCATTATAGGCGAGAGAACGCCTCGATCGACTTCGATGGATACCCTGCGAGCATCGTTTTCATACAAACGAGACATATCGAATACACGTGGGTGTTTGGATAGTTTCTGGGTGGCTAACTGTGTACGTCCACTGGTATAGAGACCGTTGACACGTGGTATGGAAGAAGAGCTCTGGCTCTTTCTCGTGGATGTATCATGGGAACCGGAGGCGTGTATGGTTTATGGCGGGCGTAAAATGCACCTCCTTACGATGATCAACGGATACGGGGCTTGGCTTGGCCTTCCTTTAAGTCCCGGTTGCTAGTGTTATCGTTATATCGGTTGGTTCAGAGTGCTTGGATTACGATCTTGCGGAGCTTGGATGCTTTTACGATACTTTGTGCAATTTTATTTATTCTATGTATGATTTTTAATACGGGACCGTACGATTGGATCGGTTATTGCAGTATGAAAGTATAATTATTTCTACGTCGTTTCACCGAGTATCTGGTAAATTATGCCTCTCACGCTCTTGTCAGACGGATTGCACCGTTTCGTTGAATAAATTTACCGTGATATTTAACGTAGGATTTCTTAGAATGAAACATTGGATAATTTGTTCCTTTTTTTCGACTGATATATCTAATTATTTAGGGATTTAACACGCTATTGTATCGATTGGTTTCGTCTGTGTACAATGCATACAGAAATCATTGTTCGTGTATTTGAATCTGATAAAAATGTAGATATTAACTGTTTGATTATCTTTGGAGCCTGTAAGCGTTTTGGAAATTTGGCTCGTACACTTTTCTTATCGTCTTTCCGCCGGAATTTTATTCTTTCCTCGCTTCCATTTTAATTCAACGAAAGAAATATCACATTTTTACGGATTTGAAAATTATGAATTTTTAAATTTTCGATAAAACAGTTTGACAAATTTTCCGGTTTGAAAATCAATCGTCTACTTTTCTTTTCAAATCTTCCATTTCAATTCAACGAAACAAATATCACATTTTTACGCATTTGAAAATTATGAATTTTTAAATTTTCGAAAAAACAGGTTGACAAATTTTCCGGTTTGAAAGTAGATCGTCTACTTTTCTCTTCAAATCTTTCGTAGCGAAATGATTAAGGATGCAAGCAGAAATGATGCAAAGGATTTCAATAGACTTTGGATCGATTGTTGCAACGAACGAAAGCGTTGTAGAATTAAGTACCTAAAATTTGTATAATTTTAGCTGTTCAATTATGCTTCTTACGCTCTGGTCAGATTGCACAGGTTGATAAATCTTTCTAAGAATAATTTTCTTTTTTTCTCTGATCTATATACATGTGTATTTATGTATTTAACAGCCTTCGACTTGCAGTCTTCGACTTGCAGTCTTCTTCAAGTCAAATTGTGTACACCCTTCCCGGGCTGCAGTGCCTTAATTGTCTCCCTTCCAGTAGATTAGAGAAATTATCGGAGCGTGTTCTGGCCTGCGAAAGACGGACGTCAACCACCCTTGGTGAGAACTCGCAGTTAACATAGGGGTGCGATAGGAGAACGTTGCCGCTCGTGGTCAACGATACGATAGCGTCTACGGTTAACGATATATATTTCCAAGCGCAGAACGTCGCTCCCTCGCACCTGCTTACCGCGAACCGATTACACGGCCACACTTTTTCTTCTTGACAGAACCGAAAGGGGAATTGCCTCGTTACCTGACCGTTTATTGAATTTCAATTACGCACACCCGCCCCTTTTCTCGATATTACATACGATCTTTGATCATTTTCTATTCGTTCAACGTGCAGTATCGCTCGTAAATACGAACGATGCAGAGTTTATACTTCACTTCTATTTTTAACACTAAATTGGGATTGATTCGAGCTATCACTAGCGTTCTTACCATTCTTCAGCGAATTTTCATGTGGAGAATAATACTCGAAGTAAGTTAATAGTGTGTTTGTAAGTTGAACGAATGAAATTTTCGAAGAAAAATTTAGATTTTCGTTCATTCAAGAAAAATCTGTAAAGTTAGCGTTTAGGACAGAAACTGGTTGCTTCATTACTTTTTTATTTTGCACAGATGTTTCTTCTCACAGACCTTTCAACTAAATTTTCTACTAATACCAGAGTAAAATACATTATATTCTACGATCTAACTCTGTATAAATACACAGACACGTGGTTTATCGTCACAACTATCTTCCGTGTGCTATAACGAAAGATCTAAAATACAAAACACTGAAACCTGTAGAACTTTCGATAGAGATACATACAGCAACGTACACTTATTTATAAATTGTAATAATTACAAGCACCAAGGAATATTTCTATTTCATTTTTCGAAGATTTAGGTTAATTTTCATTCTTTCAATTGGTATATCTCTCTCTGTATCTTCTTCTCAAGGACGAAGGAGATTTTTGGTCGAACGTCAGAGACTTTCCAGATGCTGTCGTCAAAAACGAGCGGAACGCGTGTGGAACAAGAGGCCAGAAGCGTCGTTTGGTCGTGTGTCGCTTATCAGACAACGTGGTATCACATACGGGTCGCTAATGTCTCCTTATCAAAGGTACCTACCTATTCCCTGAGCCCTAGCCCCTGCCTTTCCTCCTCACCTCCTTTGTCACACACGTACGACAGCACCATTGGATTTCTAGCTACCAGCACCACTTACCTATACCCAGCTCTAACGTCAACCGTTGCTTGCTATCACCGTCGTGGGACAAAGACTTTCTAGTTTCTCGTTTCTGTTTCCGCGCTTCCTGATACCGCTTCGCGATAACAGTGCCTGCGTTAAAACCGGGCTGCACCTGCAAACGGGTCCCGCCTTCCTTTTTCCTCTCTTTTGCGCGACGACAACGACGACGACGACGACGACGAATATGCGCTTGTAATTACCCATCGTGACTCTGTTTCCTCTTGCACTCTCTTCTGTTTTTCTTTCTCTGTTTCTTTTCTTTTTGTTTCGTTTCGTTTCAACCAGATAGAGAGAGAGAGAGAGAGCTATTTGAGATATAAAGTTCGTCGCAGGCTGACTGCACTTAAGGTGGTTACCGTCGGTTTTATCTGTTCCTTATCGTGTACTCGCGAATCGGAATTGGAAGTTTCCTGAACGATGCTCGATAAGGAATTCGATCTAGAGTTGTCGCCATTGGTTGAATTTCAACCAAACACGATAGCAATCGAGGCTCCGCGTTCGTCTTCAGCTCCTAATTGGTCGCGATCTTGTTGATCGTGTAGAAAGACGACGGGGACGGTTGGAGAATTAATCTGTACTCTTACCAATTGGAGAACCCTACTAAACTTCATTATCAGAATTTGTCCGTTCG
This sequence comes from Anthophora plumipes, assembly GCA_951804975.1. Taxonomy (NCBI): domain Eukaryota; kingdom Metazoa; phylum Arthropoda; class Insecta; order Hymenoptera; family Apidae; genus Anthophora; species Anthophora plumipes. The sequence goes on along the minus strand of OX638122.1, from coordinate 15,725,492 downwards.
AAATTCCTCTACCCTCTCACTTTTCTTACTCGCGGGAAAAGAAAGAAAATAAAAAAAAAAATAAAAGAATAACGAACGTAATATGGCTTCCCTTGGTTTTCATTCACATAAAGCGCCTCGCGCTCCATCCGAAGAGTGGTAACGACCACTTAACGACTTAACAAGTGGCGATGAGCATGCGCGCGAAACTCCACGGTCCAGCGTGAAGAAGAAAAAAAAATAAGAGAAAAAGAAAGAGGAAGGGGAAGGAAAAAGGAAAGGAAAATAGTCTTCGAGGGGGATATATCCTGGCGGTATGCGGCGCGTACGACTACGAAGCAGCGCGTGGTAAGGTGAATCCTGGGGTAACAAATCTCTTCGTCGCCTCTGCCTCTTCTTTTCGCTTCCGTCTCTCTCTCTCTCTCTCTCTCTCTTTCTCTCAGTTATAGCTTCTCTTGGTTCGAGGCCTCAGGCTTGCATACACACGCCGCCAATTATAAACTCCCTTTCCCCGCGCCGCACAATCCACCCCCACCTTCCCTCCTCCTCCACCTCCTCTTAGCACGTTGCACGGCGGAGAAAGGGGGCCGCCACCGCGCTGACGCTTCTTCTCCGAGGGTGAGGGAGGGGAGTCGCTATCTGATGCAGCGGCAGAGGTGTTAATTCACGCTCTGCCTCTCCCTCTCTCCTCTGCTTCCCCTCTCTCGCCCCTTTCTCTCTTTTCTCTGCCTCTCTCTCCCTCCCTCCCTCCCGCTCCTCTGACTCTCTTTCTCCTTTGACTCTCTCTATCCTTTGACTCTCTCTCTTCTCTGACTCCCTCCCTCCTCTCTCTCTGCCCTCTCTCCCGGTCTCCTCTCCCTCCGTCCACCCCTTCCTCTCGCTCCCCACTCTCGCGCCATTCGTCACGTCTCTTTCCGTTCCCCTTGGCGCGCTCCTACTATACCCACCCGCGATTCTTCGACTCGTGCAACCCCCACCGTTGTCCCGCGAATCACTCGCCCCACCATTGCGCTCGTCCCACAGCGCGCGTTATCCCACTTCACGGCTCGCGTGTACTGTACGCACACGCACGTGAGCCGCTACCAAGCGACGTGGCGTCAAGCCTTTACCTTTCGTGGACTATGGAAAGGTGTGGATATATATGTATGTGAGTGTGTGTGAAATGAGGATGTATGTATGTATATACATGTACGTGTAATGCTGCGTGCACGCGCGAGTTCAGAGCTCTGGGCACTTAAGATGGGCGTGAAGGGGAATAATTGAGTTCTCCGTCTCACGTTTCGGGTGTCGGGGTTATATACTTTGAACGAGAGAGGTGTGTAGGAATTTGTTCTTTTTTTTTTTTTTTTTTTTTTTTTCATGTGGGAGGTTCTTTTCGGGTATTGAATCAGTCTTGTAGCGGTGATTATCAGGTGCACATGTGAGGATGGGTTTAATTAGTCATTTTGATCAGATAGTAAGTTTGTGTAATAGCTTCATGTTTCTTGAGTGGTTCGAGATGAGAGATCCAACTACTGAAGAAATTATAAGGCAACAGGTTTCACGTTGAATCTATCGTACAAGTTGCAAGATAATTTGAATAAATATCAACGATGCTATAATATAGCAATAAAAAGAAATTAAGTGTAACCTATAAAATATAGATAAATGGATCGGTAATATTTTAGTCACATGGAATTGTATACAGGCTTTCCAAGTTTTAAATAAAGAATATTCTCATCTCCGAATAAAGAAAAAATGCCACTTTTCCTCGTTTTAATTTTCAACTCTTTGAAAAAAAAAATAAAACTCCTGTCGGATCGAACGCTTCAACTATCTTCTCGTTTTACTCGTTCCGTCGTTTCGCGAATTTCCTCGATCTACAGATTACCATTGAAACAGTCGGTGTTTCAAGGGAACGAAGAAGGATATCGAACGATGGCGAGATATAATTAGCCGCGATTGTGAATACTCGCTCGCGGTCTCTGGTCTTATGTAAATCGGTGAAATAATGAATCGTATTCCTCATAGAGGAAGAGGAGCAATGTTGTTGCTCCCTGTTCCTTAACGAAGGTTGCACGAATTTATTCAATTTACAAGAAGAGAGAGAGAGAGAGAGAGAGAGAGAGAGAGAGAAAGTGAGACAGAACTCGGGACTCGCGGAATTTCGCGGATGTATGTTTTCTTGTACAGCGCGATAATTAAACGCGTATGAAATATTCCGGGCGCGTTCGTGTATCTGCGCGCGATAAATTATTTCGACTCGTCGTATTTGGCGTTAGGAGCGCCGCGCTGCGCAGAAATTTATTACGCGAAGCTGCCGCTTCCAGGCATTCACTCGTGATTCCTACAATTATCGCGAGAACAGCCGTTCCTCGTACTTACATGGAGAGAAATCGAGCGCAATTGCGCACCGTGGACGCGGCCAACAGCTCCGTCTCTAATTGTTAGAGGAATTTCAGTCACTGCGTATACAACATACCGAAAACGTAACGCCTAAGAGGCTATAATTTCTCCAAGTGTTTCATAAATTACGCTATCTTTTTTTCTTTCTGTTCACAAACATCGCAACCTTCTTGCCTGACCATCGGGATTACTATTTGTTCGTATAATTATGGTTAATTAGGCTATGGTATCTTTGTTCGCCTTGAACTTGAAGCATCGAGCTTCACTTCGTTCTACTTCGTTCGCGTAATAACGAAAGCGAGGATTAACGGAAAATAATCAACGAAAAGATCGAATATTTATATTCCATCCTGTCTTCCTATGATTCCAACTTAGAAAATATGATTTTCGACACGTGTGGGTATCCTCGTACGACAGAAAACTCCGAATCATTTTCTTTGACACTGTTTCCTTTAACCTTTGACACAGTTCCTATTTTCTTTGCGTAAAATTTTAGTCCGTGGATATTTTATTAACGAATCACATTGCAAATTATATTTTCGTTGTGATTTTCGAAGATAAACCGAAAGTTTTTAGTTTTTCTTCATTTATATGGGCTCAACTTTTCTTGAAACAGAGAGACCTTCTCTTACAAGAATTAACATTCATTACGATTCATTAATCTCCGATCGTTAATGTTTACTAAGACAGAGACAACGAAGAGCAAGATGCAAATTATTCCATTGCATAAAATTAAGATTTACTACAATAATAAACAAGAAAAAGGAAATCAAAACTGCCTATCAACCACTTAAAAACGATTATCACAGTCAAACAAAGTCAACACCTTACGAATTTCGTTTCCACGTAAATTCAGGGAACTGGTCGCTCGTAGATCGGCTAGAATCGAACATGGAACAGGCAGGGTTAATTATAAGCATGGAAATGATTCATTGTAACCGATGGACGTTGCGACGACGACGACGAAGAAGAAGAAAACGAAGAGAGAGAGAGAGAGAGAGAGAGAGAAAAAAAGGAAAAGGAAGAAAAGTAGCAGAAAATAAAAGGTGAACGGTGCACGTGTGTTCCTATACGGCTATGAGAAATTATCTGATATGGTCGTTAAGTTGGTACACTGGACAGACACACGAGATCGTCGCTGATTGCCCACCCCCGTTCCACGTGCAGGTATACCGGGTGACTTCGTTAGTAGAGGCTGATCGTATCAATGCATCCGGAGTGAAGCGCCGGGTCTAATCTTCGAAAGAGGGAGAGGAGGGAGGGATCTCCCCTCCTTCCGTTCCGTCGACGGGATGATTTCATTCCTTCCCGATGTAATATTTGTCACGGACTATAGCCTGACGACTTGATCGTGCATCGTAGACAACTTCTCGTTGACGATTTCTTTCCTCTATTATGTCGGGGCCAAGATATAGCGAGGTCGTAAATTAACCCCTTAAGAAACGGCACCTATTGATGCTGCGACACTTAGGGCCGTGCGTTGCAGTCTGCTTGAGGGTTCTAACAATAAATGAATGGTAGCATATGGTTTGTTATTTAAAATATTAAAGACCTCGATAAAACCTTTACCTGTACTTGTACCTCTAAAAGCGGCTTCTCCCAGACGGAAAACCCCTAATTTGTTCTAGCTGTACGCGGTTTTCAGAAAATATATTAGAATCAGTTCGACTTTCAAACTGTGAACATCTATTGGAACTCAATAAATTAGAAAAGAAGAAAGAAAAATTGTAATGTGATTAAGAATTTTTTCTTTGATATATCATACAAGATACATTGAGACGCTGGATACAAAAATTCTTCGTACGGTCCTGACCATGGTTTCAAGCCCTTTACTGCTCGTATTTCTGTCAATTTCCATGTTTCGCCAGCTAAAACATGTTTACTTTGACTCCTGATCGATTTTACGACCTCGCTATATCTTGGCCCCGACTATACCTCTTCGAACGATTCTATCGATCTTTCATCTGATTCGACGCGTTTTTAAATGGGCGTGTGGGTTCGTCGCTTCTCAAACCAAACACCAATCGTAAGCGTGTAATATTGTGTTGAACAAGATTTATTCGTCTTTACAGAGTTCGCTGGTAAATGTTTAGTTTAACTCGAGTACTGAGTTTCCTCAGTTCGCTGTTCTGAACTACCTGTTTTTACCTTTTTTCGGGCGTCCTTATATACGCCCTTTTTCTGGGCGCGGACCGTGAAGAGTGCCCTTTCAATATATGCATCAGGTAACTAATATTAATTGTGCTTGCACCCTATTGGTGCGTGCTAATGTTATTTGCTATTGGCGCGGGTTTAGGTATAACTTAGTCTCTATTGGCGCGCACTAGTTGTACGCTACAGGCGTGAACGTTAAATCATTTAAGCGAAGCGTCGAGAGTAATTGTGAAATTATGGACGACGTTTGTTGGAAACAGCCCTAAAAGGCGGGAAACTGTTTGAACTTGACACTTCATCGAGCAAGATTCGCTCGATTTTAATCGAAACTCGCGAGAGAACTTCTTCAGTTTGTATTAGTATAGGATATTTCGTTAATTTGGGACAGCAAGAAACTGATTAGTAGGTTAACAGGTTGATAAACGTTGTCAGGGAAAACTGATTAACCTCTTAATCTACGATTTCTTTTCTTGACTATACATCTGAGCGTCAGTTACTTTAGTACTGTTTTACGTACGAAACCGTAATGTATCGTGGATTATTTACAATTGAGAATCCTCGGTCTGATAAATAAAAAGAAAAGTTAGAATTAAAATTAATTGTTTTTAACGATATAACTGTTTTTGTTGAATCTCGGTCAGAATATGTGTCACGAGTCTAACTCGTTATAGATTAAGGGATTAATATGCTTTCGGTCGATCAAATGTTAAAATAGGAATTTAGAAACACAGGTGAATTTGAAGGCAACGAATTAATTTATGTATCTTCCGGTCAGCACAAAGCGTTGCTGTTTTTCACCTGTTCAAATCGCGCGCCTTGTTATCGGATGAAATCTACACGCGTATTCGTAACAAATATCATATTTCCATCGTTTTTCGAAGGAAACCACTCTCAGCAACTAAATTCCTATACCGTTGGATAAAATAATGTTTAATTAGAACACGAATAGGAAGATCTATCCGTACAGGTGGCGTGGAACGTAACCTGTTGATCGGTCAGATTACAGGGACCGATTCGTACCGCGTAGACTCGAGCTTTAACGTTCGTAATGTTCAACAGGTTAATCGCAGGGAAATGTTATGCTGTCTGAAACAATTGTTCCGAAGCGTTTTTACGGGGAAACTTTCGTGCATGATGGGATAGAAGAAGAGGTTCCTGGTTACACTTCTCACTTCCGTTCATTCCTCATTCTCTCGTTCGATCTTCTATCATTTCTCATTCGAGTGAAATTCATCGTTCGATTAGCTGGTTGTGTAAAGTTGTTTCGTCACTAGAAATAAATATCGTTGAGTGTACGAAGAGAAATGATCGAAGTATGTTGTTAGATGAAACGCAAGTAGTACAGAGGCGTGAAACGACATAGTCTGGCGGAAAACTCGAGGCACGAGAACGTTGTGTAGTGCCACACCCCGCGATGTCGACCTCAATATTATAATATTATCACCTCGAACCGAGCTATAATAAGTCGTTTGCATCGTCGTCACGTGTCGAGGGATCCCTCGTTCTCTGCTTATATACTACCCGTACCTGATCGACAGTTAGGATAAGACAGAAACGTGTCAGTTAGAAAAGCTGAAGGGCCAATGACCAGTTTCATTTGGTTACCTTACAAGCTCTGTGACTGTATTGTAGGCAACGCGGTCCGTTATCTCTCTCGCCATGGGAAACAAATAGAATTCATTTCTTAATTAATTGACCGTATTCTCGGAAACGTGTGTGACAAGGGTGCATACATTTCGACTGGGGCTTTCAACTCTTTCGTGACGCGTATATGTTTCATACGACGAGTAGCTTCCAACGAAGTTTCATCTTAATTTAATACTCATTGCAGTGAGTGACATTTTTTTTTGGAAACGATGATTCTGTTATGGAAAGGTTAGGTAGTTGAATATTCTTGTTGAATTTGGTTGTTAATGTACAATGCCATTGAATGTGCTTTGAAACGAAGCAGGGAGTACTGGATTATCTTTCGTACTTTTCGTTTCGTTTCAATTCAAAGTTCTATCGCTCTTATTGGAAGACTTTGTAGTTTGTTTGGAGATGTTTGAAGACTCGATGTTAAAAATTTATCACCACTCACTTTACAATAATTAAAATAACGATGAAGTCATGAAAAGGTTGAGCTGAGTATTCTTCGATTCGAAGGTTTTAATTTTGCCAGGGAATTCGTAAGTTAACAGCTCGTTTGTTTGAAGATGTTTGACGACTCGACGTTAAAAATTTACCACGACACATTTTACAATAACTAAACGACGATTGAGTATTCTTCGATTCTAAGGATTTTAATTTTCGCAGGGAATTCGTAAGTTAACAGCTCGTTTGTTTGAAGATGTTTGACGACTCGACGTTAAAAATTTACCACGACACATTTTACAATAACTAAACGACGATTGAGTATTCTTCGATTCTAAGGATTTTAATTTTCGCAGGGAATTCGTAAGTTAACAGCTCGTTTGTTTGAAGATGTTTGACGACTCGACGTTAAAAATTTACCACGACACATTTTACAATAACTAAACGACGATTGAGTATTCTTCGATTCTAAGGATTTTAATTTTCGCAGGGAATTCGTAAGTTAACAGCTCGTTTGTTTGGAGATGTTTGACGACTCGCATAAAGAAGATCTATCGCGAAGGTGTCAACCCGAATTGAAAATATTTGAAAACGAATGCGAAATTAGAACCAAAAAATTCCATATTTATCTCTGCATTGAAAATCAGTGCTGTTGCGAAAAATTAACCACGACACACTTTACAACAACCAGTTTCCATACGGTATACTTGACGAGCATCTTTGCAAGCACAATATAGCGATCTCAAACAGCACAGGGTATCATCAGCGATAATAAAACGTGGATCAAGAAAGGTCCGTCGTTAAAAGCAGTATCAATTTCGAGCAATTCCTTTTAATTCCCGCGTTAGTCGCCTCAGGCGTGGCAAGAAAACTCCAAATAGAATTAGAGTCCGTAATTCCTCAAGAGCGAGCGGTCCGCGAGGAACAGAAGCAGCCAGTTTCTCGCCGGCGGCTGGCCCGGATTAAGGAAGTAGTTACTCGAGAGCAGTGTAAAAAGACAAACCACCGGGGCCATTTCCCCTTCTCTATTATCGCCTTCTTTCTGCCTTCTCGAATCGAGCCAGAACGGACAATTCTCTCAGCGAAAAACGACGATCCACCGAGCTGAGAGAAGCCATTTATCCCCGTGAAACTCACGCGTGCGTAGTTACACCCGCATTATAAACACGGAGGCGAGAAACATCGTCCAGAGGGGACACATCGCGAACGTGAACGAATCGGTAAAAGAGAGACAGAGAGAGAGAGAGAGAGAGAGAAAGAAGAGATAAAGAGAGAGAAGGGGAGAGATAGAAGAGGCAGGATAGCAGGTTCGTTGTCATGCAGGATGCAAAGGGGGATGAACGGTGTCCGCCTCCGTGAACCAAACCATCCCCTAACACCATGGCATTCCCTTCCAGATGGCGCACTTCATTTCCGCGTCTTACAGCTAGCCGGCGTGCCGAAGGAAATGAAAACAATGAGATACAGCGGTCATCCGTTACCTATGCTCGTCGAGCACCGTCTCTTAACTCGCATTTATATTACTTAAGCGCCTCTAAAAGCATCCACCCGTCTCTACCACGCCTGTCCTTTATCCTCCTGTGTCTCTCCTCTTGTTCAGTAGGTGGCTGGTGTTCTGTGGTTCTATGGCGTAGTTTCTATGGTTCCAGGGAAGGAAACCTGTGGACGGGGGAACTTATATCCGCAATGGAATTGCTTATGCTCCTTATGAATGTTCTTATTAATTTCGTACAGAATTCTGCGAACGTGTGCCTGCGGTGGAATTGAAATTTCATTTGCTCCTCGACTATTCCTTTATCAGGAAATTATTTTTTCTCCCTCTCATTTGTGATTTTTAATTCTGACGATTGTTTTCGAGGACTTTCTTTAGTTTATCGCGAATATAATGGTTTCTCTGTCTGATATATCGAGGATAATCTGCATTATTGTGAATTCTGTGTCGTTACGAGGGATTAGAAGACGTGATATCATCGTTCGATTCGATATCGGTGAAATAAAGTAGAGATATTTGGCAAGGAGAGTGCGTGTTTCAAGAAGATCGATGCTCCGATCCCGTTGCCCTATAAATGTCATTACGTTTCTTGATTAATACGCTGATAGTTGGTGCTTCTTTTCGTTGCAACGTATCGTGACAAGAGTGTGAAAAGGACTGGTGTCTGTGGAGGAGATAGATGGAAAGTAGGTCGCGAAGGACCGCGAAATTAATTTCTCGAGATTAAAGCAGTGATCGGTCTTGCGTCCGATTTTACGAAACGCAGAAGAAAGTTGAACAGGGAGGAACACCACACGGGCACCTGTGCGTCCTGGAATTTTTTTTATCGATGCACGACATTCCTGTTCCCCGCGCTTTCTTTACGAACTTCCCGTTTCTTGTTCCATGCACTTTAATTCGGTGTACGTTCAATCATAATCCTCGTGTTATTTATGGAAAGGGAATTAAAAGCAGATGGGGCATTCGTAGGATATAGATGTTGCGAAATTATTCGACTTTCTCTTCTATACTTCTTTTTTTTTTCATCAATTTTGAATTGCACCGTTTTTGTAAATTTAAAAGAAAATTCATTTGTTAAGCAGAGAAGTTAATTCTCTCCTTTATTTCATGGCGCAATCGAAGGTTTATTCGAAAAGAATGAAAACAGATCGATCATCCAGATAAGTTCCATTATTGTCGATGATCTTTCGCCATTTTTCTGGCAGCTTGCGATATATAACTTCCTCTTTCCCTTTGTTCATTTAAAATTAATACACACAGGGGTTAAATAAACAAAGTTTCTCAAATTTATACGATTCAGAACGTTTTTGATCACCTTGCAACGCATCGTGCAGTGTTTTCCTGCGCAAACTTCTCGATCATCCTGGTTCAATTTATAATCTCCCCAGAAAAAGGGTTGAAGCAACGATCGTGCTTATTCGATCCACCAGTTCCGTCCAAACTTCATCCATCTCGACGTCCATTCCCGCTTATACAAGTCCTTCTTCCGATGGCCTGCATTAAATTCCTCTCCTCTGGCTGTCCTCCTCGTCTCTTCCTCTCTTCGAACAGGCGCACGTCCCGCCTACGGAAATTATGAAATCAGAGACACAGGGCACGTACTTTCGCAGCCGCTTTCATGCAGGATGACTTCTCGCTTCGGTGTCCTCGAGGAAGAGAAAGAGGAGGAGGAGGAGGAGGAGGTAGAGGTGGAGGTGGAGAGAGATTGGCAAAAGTCGCTTCGCGGATGATGTATCGTGTCGATGATAATGGCGCCCCCGCCTCTCACTCGCCAGATAAATGATCTCTCCGAGTGTCTCTGTGTAGAGGCGCTTTCCTACGTTCGTGGATTTCGAATGGACACGATTGATGGGGAATCGTTGCATGCCGAAGGACATTTGGTAATGGAACGAGGTAGAACGCGAGTTACGAAGTTCGTTCTTTCCTCTCTGTTCGACTTTGGAATCGGTATTACAGCTGGGCGAAAGTTTTCTTTGATAATGTACACGTTCATTCGACTCCACGACGACTCATTATGAATTGTCGACACTGCTCGATGGTTATTCGAGTGTATTTCTGTGTCATTCGGGTGGATGAGCGTCACACTGATGACCCATGGATCTTTCAAGCGTCTCATTGATGACCCATGCGTCTCTCAAGCGTCCCACTGATGGCCCACGCGATTTTAAGCGAAAGATCTTCGCAATTAAGGGAGTGAGAGGCACAACAAATGTTACAAATGTCTCTACAGCAACGTCAGTTGAAATGCAAAGAGTAAAGACTCGCGTGAAACGGATAGAAATTTATAGAAACAATAGAAGACTCTATCCTATATTCCTCTGCAACGATTTTGATAGCAAGGACGTGACGTTACATGCAGCAGTATTTCATTAATCGTAGCGATTCCATGGCAATCGGCAGGATATTTTTATCTGGTAATTGCTGCATCTAATTGCGAACGTTAACTGGTTCGATGCCAAAATCCGTGGGACCTGGAGGTAGGGTTAGGTGAAAGGGAGACAGAGGAACGTTATCACGAGAGGGTGCTTGCTTTTCTCTGTGTTCGCCGCGATACGATGGAATAGAAGAGGGGCGAGATCAGATAAAAGCCTCAAAAGTAGCACCAGTTCCAGTTTGGAAAAAAAAAAAGAAAAAACACAAAGTTGCGCTATCTGGGTGTGATTATACGGTAACGAAGTCAGGGACGCAGCTTACGTTCTATTCCACGGGCATCTATCGAATTTCATCTTTGTCCATTATCGACTTTCCACTCGCCGGTGATCGGTAATCCCCGAAGAATTCTCACCGATGGAAAATATTAATTTGTTGGCTGGATTCGTTCCTTTTGCCAGAAATTCAATCTCTTCTATGTTCGATTAAGAATCCGTTGAAATATCAAGCCACTTACTTTTGCAAATACAAATTTACACCACTTTACTGCAAATACAAGTTTAACGTGTAACAACAAGTACAAGTTAAACTGACGTAACAAACGAGGAATCAACACTCTACATTCAGAGACAATAAAAATTCCTTAATATTTGTTACTGGATTATTTCCCCCTTATTACTATTCGAAACTCTCTCTCCGCTTTTAACATGTAGAAAGATATCATCGATCAGATAAGAACAATAGAATTTTTCCATTTTCTAAATTGAAATTTTACTATGTGGCAATAATGCCGGTGTTCACTAATTAGGAGAATATAAATTGATAATTCGAAAGTTTCATTTCGCGCACACCACAGAGAAAGGAAAAGCTGTTTTCCGTGGAAAGAGTATGTCAGATGGGATTTGATATTCTTCACTTTCACGTAATCGTGTAATACGTAATGATATGTTAATTCTACGTAGAAATGAATTTGAAGAAACGAAGGCTTGCCCGGTTGTGGCGAAAATTTCCAGGCGAAATTCTCAACGACCGACCCTGGTTCCACGGTTTAGGGGATACGTGGAATAGAGTTTGATAGCGGTGGATTCAAGGGAGGTGGAGGTGGAGGTGTACACGATGGACCTTATCACGCTACTCTGCTGTTTCAGTTTTTGTCCAACCTTTGCATATTCCAACTTTCTTCCTCGCCTGTCACGAGTCCGCTGTTTACGCGTACACCGAAATATCTCATAGAGGAATTCAACCCTTTCGCGGTATCAAATGCGCATGCATATTCGTAAATGAGATTAGAATTTATTTCGCGACAGTTTCATCCAATTATACATCAGAAGGATCACACGATCTGAATGCGCAGGAAAAGGCGTATTTATTCTCGTGCAATTTTACACTTCGGTGTATCTGTGCCAAGTAAATCTAAGTAATTGTTAGCAAATAAATGAATACGCGACAGAAAATTATTCTGTTTTGTGATAACAGGATGCAACGAAAGTTTTCAGACTCAGATTGCAAAAATGATACTCTGGATTTTTTTACTTTTTAATATTCTCGATATTCGATGATACTCTTCAGAGTTTACTTTTTTTTATCCTTCTGTCGTTCTATCGCTTTAATTTCATTCTGAATTTTATCCTTTGCACACTTCCGTTTTAATTTAACGAGACAAGCGTCGAGTTTCTTGAAAGGAATTTGACTGTGAATTGAATATCTACCTAAAGGAGAGAGTACACAGAGAGCAGGTAAATTGCGAAGTTAGAAACTTGATTTAAATTAAATAGTACTTTAACAATCAGTGGTTTGTGATAATCGTCGAAACTAAAATCTCACGCACGCAAATAGATATACTTTTCGATCCTGTATCAAATATTCCAGTGTAATATATACACAATCAAAAATAAAAAAAGAAAAAAAAGAATCGAAGAGACTTATTAACCCTTTGCACTCGAGAGGCGACTCTCAGTCGCCAATTGGTTCGATAAATCTCGAATAACAACGAAAAGACGAAAATAACAGTTATTTCATTTATTTTTAAACAAACTTCCTTTCTCTTTACATTTTAAATGTTTCATAATACAGCATTGTGTTTAATAAAATGATTATTTTATACATCAGTCTTTGATTCTTCTAAACATCGAGTCAAACGGCTGAATTAGTAACAGCGAAGATAAGTTCGATGTTAGATTGTTTAGAGAGTGATTTAGAAAATTCAATAATTTTATAAACGAGAGATTTGAATGAAATAATCGGTTGAAGGAAACGGCAGATTAGAATAACGGTGAAAAGTGATTCGTGACGAAGTACAGATAAGTCTTACAGATTCTGAGGGAAGATTTGGAAAGATAAAATTCAGAAACGATAAAACAAAGAAAAACTACAGACTCCATAGATGAAGCACAAGTAATTATGCTAAAAAGAAGGTAGAAAAGGCTTGAACTTCAGCGCAAAAGGTTCGAGTTGCAAAGAGTTAACGGGGAAAAATCCAAGAGGCAATTCTTCAAAACAGGGTGAACACACGGCCGACGTCCCGAACGCGGGAAGCTTGAAATTTTAATTCACCTGGCCCGATTACCATAATTTCCCCGTTAGCGTCGTCCTCGTCGCGAAGCTCGATGCTAGCCAGCGCGAGGATTGCACGGTTGCTCGCGCGATAAGAGCACCGTAACATTGAACAAAACGGCAAAAAGTGGTTGGCGGAACAACGAAGCGAGCCAGGAAACTAACCGCGAGAAACCAGGCTGTGGAAGAGGAGGATGAGAAGGTGGAGAAGTAGAGGGACAACGCTCGTTTGATTCGTAAATGAATATCGCAAGGTAGTCGGAACCTCCCCGTGGTAGAATGGACGAAAGAGAAGAGAACGGGAAGAGGGACAACGAGAACTGTGGTTGGATCCGCAAGGTAGATAGAGAGTTGAACGAGAGAGAAGGAGAGGATTCTTCCGGTGCCGTGGCGTTTTTCAATTGGCTTCACGGAAGCTTCCTCGCTTTTATCCAAACCGGCTAGGCGCGGCAAAGTAGAAAAGCTCGGGCTGTGGATGTGTTCTCTCTATTGTCTCTTGGAAAACCGTCGCTTGCTTCCTCGATTCCCGTCAACGACGCCTTTCCTCTACCCCTCGTAGAGACGCTCTTTTATCAACCTGCACGACGTCTCTATACGGCGTATTCGGACCGTTTATAGACGACGTGCGTCGAGTCGTAAACGCAAACGTGAGCAAACCTCGGTTTAGCTGAGTTACAGTTGGAAAATTAGCCTGTCACATCTCACTGCAGTGGTGAAACTCATCTCAACCTATCGTAAAGTGATACCTAATCTCGTGAATTGAACTTTGTCGCGATAGCAACACTCTGTTTTTAAGGAAAAATCGTTTATCTAGATCCTCTACTGGAATTACTTCATTTTCTGTATGAGAAACCCAATGGAGGGCAACGAATCACTAGAAATTAGACTTCAATCAGTTCAAACACCTTCTGTTGGTTGAAATAATGTAGAAATTGTAAGAACAGTCATACGTTTCCGTTCATCTTGACTCGATTTTACTATCTTCACGCTTTGACACAGTCAGTTTAGTTTCAACGTATTCATACAGCACACAACTTCTCGTGAACAAACATATTCAATCAATCATCGATTACCTAGCGACATAAACCGTTTTATTTTAGTAGAAGCTAGTGCAATTTAACATTGCAACAACGCGTTTACGTCATTCAAACTTGCTATGAAAATGGGTCGTTGTTTTCGTAGGAGAATTTTGTTTCACAATGGTTCGAGTTCGTTAGTTAGCAAAATTGTCGTATCTAGGGTTAAATTTTTGTTTTTTGGTGAGGTTTCTTTTTATAAAGTCGAGGTTACACTAACAAACCAGGAACAATTAACGACGCAAACAGCAACATTCGAGTAACAATTCGTGAAAGAACTTTTTATAATATTTTACAATAAATATTAATCGGTTTTTGCTGTCTATTAATCGATCTTTTATTAGCAACGCAACAAATGAATCAATTATCCTCTAATAAGAAAAAACGATCGATCTAGTAAGCCCTATCACGAATTTCCATTAAAAACTTTCATAGTCGTAAGAATAGAGCCAGTATTAAATTGAACGAGACGGTCAGTAAAGTGTTGATAATAATTCGATAGTTGAATCGACGTCTTTTCAAAAAATTCCCAACTGTTGTATTAAAATCTTAACCGTTTGAGTGCGAATCGTCGTTATAGCGACGAATAGGTAATGCGTCAAAATTGCGGTTCGTCGGTTTACCGACGATTGCGTTAGTCAGAGTTTAGCGTTAAACTAGTGAGGATTGGCACGCGATGCGTACTGTTTTGCGAGTTTTATCGACAATTGACATCGTAATTAAAAGTTAAAATTAGCAGAGTTTGGCAAAAAAATATTTTTTGGTGGTTTCGTCTAAAATATACGATTTATGATAAAGAAAAGGTAGCAAATATATGATTTTCAATTAAACCTCATAATTTCGTCTACAAAAATCAAAAAGAAATATTGAAATATGTCATTTTTCAAGGTTTTTATGCTTATACCTATTTGTACCTATTATGAACATTATTTTTTCTCAATTTCTCATAGCAATTTTCACTAAATTTAGCCCAAACCCATAGCACTCAAACGGTTAAGTTATCTTTTAATAAATTTTAATTTTCAAAGAAAACACAATTTTATTCACATTCACAATCAATATTGTTTCTTTATAATACGAAAAGAATGATTAAAATTGATTGATATTTGTCTAAATGAGAGTGTTTTATTTGACAACATCAAGTGAAAATATGTCCCGCAGTTTTCGAACGTTCTCGCCAGAATCGCTTAGCAGTGAAACGGTTAAAGAAGAAACATGTAGGCGTGTAAGTTGGACGAGCCTGTATCCTCACATCTTCGAACAAGCATTGTCGATCGTAAAACGTCGAAAGAGCGAATCGACGCCACAGGAATCGTTTCGATCATCCAGCGAAAGAGAAGTCATTTCGTACGTGCTGGTACAACGTGTGAACACGTTCCTCCAGGTGCTCTTGCCGAGTTGTGCAATTCGGTGGGATGTTTAATAGAGCAAGGAAACGCAACCGAGCTGAAAGGGACGATCAAGTATAACAGGAGGGGAGAAGGATTGCTTGATCGATTGGCGGGTCCATTAGAGTCTGCTGTTTGGTCTGTTGCCTCGGTCAGGTACCTAAACTCTCTGACGGCGAAATGGAAATGGACATGGATCGGTGAACGCGTGCCGCCAGGGAAAAGGTGAAAGAGTAATCGAGGAGTGTCAGTTTGCTAGCTGGGTGGGTTGGTTGTGGCCGCTGGAGAAATTGTCCGAGACGGATGTGATTTTATGGGTGGATAGATGGCGACTTACTTGTACTTTACGAGCTGCTCGAACGTTTATGAGGAATTCGCGATTGGTAATAATTTCGGGATATTTATTGCACGTTCTATCGATTGCAACGGTACATTAACATTTAGATATGTGATTTATCTAATGGCCAAACACGTTGATTTTATACATTCTGGTAGATAAAAGAGGTTGTAAAACATTCTTGTGTAAATTGGAATGAAAATCGAAGGGAATTGCGAAGGTTAAGGAAAACTCTGCTGATTTTCTCGGTTTTCGAATCGTCGTTACAAGTGTAACGATGCGCGCGTGAAAATTAGAGTTGAAAATCAGAGGGAATTGCAAAGGTTAAGGTTAAAACTCTGTGCTAATTTTCCCGGTTTTCCAATCGTCTCTACAATTTCACATTCGACATGTGTCACCGAAATACGCTGCCACTTCGTTGTTTCTACGAATTTCAGTTTCGAATTTTAAAACATTGCATTATCGATTTCCAGAAAAGATGAGAAAAAAAAAAAAGGAAAAATCCTCCCGAGCGTTTCACGCGTGTAACTTTCGTCTGAAATTCGTACGCAGCTATAGTCGATCATAGGGGTGCAGCAGAGGGTTGAGAAATTCCTTAAGCAGAGGTACGATTTCTCCAGGAGGCGAGAGAGGGCTTGATAAATCGCGAAACTTATCGTACGTTCATTTACACCCGTAAGCATCGTTTGTTTCGAGCCAGAAATCATTCGGTCGATACGGGATCGTCGGCGATATCAGAGAAACAGGGTAGAGGAGAGGAAAAAAAAAGGAAGCGCACTTTCCTCTACTATCTGGAGAACTATTTCTCCGGTGTCTGGAAAAGCATTGCCGCTACGATAACGACTGCGAGGGCGAAAGGAGAAAGGGCGAATTTATCGGATTGACGATGGCCGAGGCGGCCGCGTGCACACAGACATTTGTATAAACTCGTGTACGTACGTAGTCTCGTGTCTGGTCAACACCGTTTCGATATGAAGAAGAATTGGTCCGGGGAACGTAGACATTGAAGGCTTTTTTCCCAACTCCCACCCTGCGCCCCTTTGACTGATAACGCGATAACGCGCGGGATAGGGGAACGTCGCCTTTCCTCCAATTAAACGAGAAACGTTGCTACCGTTTCTTTCGGTTCCATCTCTTTTTCCCTCCTCTATTAACCATCCTCGCGGAACACGAGAATACGCGTTTGCGATAAAATTGCTGTGTCCCTTTGATTCACGAGGCTGTTTTGCATTCGATTTTACGAGTGACTTTTGATCGTTTGATTGTTACATCGATTTCTATATATTTCAGACACTTTTCAGCCTTTGTAAAGAATTATTTAGAGGGTAGAATATTTAATTAGAAGGATAGAATGTTATAATTTGCCTCATTAAGGTATTCTTCCGTGCTTAGAAACGTCGCTGTCTTTCTCTTTGAGGACGGTCTTTTCTAATGTGTCATAAGTATGCTCGAGTGACCACAAAATCACACGAACGTTATTCTGAAGAATTGTTTAAACTATCGACACGAAGGAACTCAGAATTTTTCAATGATCAACGTGCATACGATTAGAATTTCGCAATTTCATATTACACAACCTGAGACTTTTCTCGAAAATCACGTTAGACAGGTTCACATTGACGTTCGCGAGCAGATCGTGAACACTGTTCACTCAGAAGGTGATACACCATCGAATCACAGCTCTGCATCTGCATTTGATCAATAGTTCCAACGTTGTAACGTTGTTTGAAAGCAACCTGCGTGCTGTTCGCGAACAGTTGTAGCCAGTGTGGACCCGGCATAAGGATAACAGGCGACAGATCGAAGAAATAGCGTGTCCCGCGTGCTAGGAGGAGCGGGATGGTCGTTTCGGTGGGTTTCGGAGAGGGGTTGTGTACGATGCACCTAGCTCTGCAGCTATTCTAGCGAAGAGCGAGCGATAAGGCCGACGAAAACGGGTGGTAGTAGCCCGTAAATATCGAGAGGGGGTCTGGCCAAACCCTCTTCGTCTACCTCTGTCCTCGCCCTCTAACGTAGTTTATCGCCGGTATCGGAAGTCGCGGAATCAGAGTCGCGCCAATTGTTTTACGGGGTGTGCGCCATCGTGTTCTTCGTTTAGCTCGGAGCCGAGGTTTCGCCGTTTCGCCGACAAGTTAAGACGCTCTTTCTGTATCTCGAATCTCCAGTTTCCTCGAGAAACGTGTACAGGTCTGATAGAAAGTTTCTCGAGGTGGAGGATTGAAAAATTTGGGCAAAGTGGTCGATCACTTTCTTCTAGAATATTTATCGAGGGAAGAAATTCTACCGAATATCGACAAATACTCCTCTCGTAAGCGAGAGGTTAATTCTTGAAAGAAATAGAAACGAAGAATTGTGAATTTTCTCGAGGCGCGAGATGAAACGATTGAAATTACAATAGATCGAAAAGTACCGTTTCTGCAGGATCATCTGATCGCGATCCGCGAGGCTATTGTGCGTTTCTCACAACGGTTGATGATAAAAACGAGCACCGTCTAGCACAGGGACGTATCTCGCACCACGGGGTACCCCGATCGCCGCGATTCAATTATCGAGATCGATATCTGACCGGTCGCGCACAAAACGGACGCGTGTACGAACCAGACACTCCTTTAACTTGAAACACCTTATACGAGCTGTCCGCCCTCTCGCGATGACGCTTACGATCGCGATGATTAATGACGTCACCGACCGGGCGAAAGTACACCGCCATTAACTACAAATGACGGTACAAATGTTCGGTGTAACCCTACAACCCAAAATAAGCAAAGAACAACCTGTTCAATCTTTCGTTTCTTTTTTTTTCTTCTTTCTTCTTCTTCTTCTTCTTTTTTCTCTCCCTTCCTTGTTAGACTGATTTTACGGGGTTTGTAACAGTTAGACGGCGAGCACGAAGAAAAATTGAGCAGATCGAAATCTTGATGGAACAAAGGCGCGTAAACTTCACAATCAATTACCGGATAAACGTACCACGACCCACGCGACTTTGTCTGATCATCGTTAACGCCGCGCAGCACTCCCTTACGGTGTGCAATAAAGAAATGAATGTAAAATAATTCCTGATGGGTTCTCTGTTGGATTTATATACCACTGACGAGAAATGTTCAACGATTTCGGGATTTCGAAGGGTTTTTAGGGTTGATTTCAGTGTATCAAATGGTAGATGAAATTTTTAAATTGTTTATCCGAATTTAAAAGAGATAGGAAAGATCATAATCGTGTTTAATTCTACGAACACATTTCTGTATTACCATTTTAATTTTCTACTTGTTGTATCGAACAGATTCGTCCCTGTATTAAATTCTCTTTTTAGAAAAACTGAACGTCAAGTTAGGATTTCTTTTGTTGACTGCATATTTAACCTTTTGATATGGGTGCATATCCTAGAGATAAATAAATAACTTATCGATGTGGACTGTAGACGCTTATACATCCGATGGAAAGAAAAATCAACTTTTACGATAGATACATAGCTTTATATTCCATACAAACGAGAATAAACAGAATTTTGTTTATGTGGGCTACTTATTCTTTGTTACTCAGATTTATTTTTTCCGATTAGAGACGGTTGTGATTGTTGCAGTAGCATATCGTAATATTTCACTTGCAGTGTACTTTGTTATACTATTCTGTTTCTTCTTGTTATTGTGAATTCTTAAAACGTGTCGAGTAATTATGAAAAAATTGCTCTAAGAGACACCAGTGAACTTCGACGAAGAGACGGATACGAACGAAGATTGTAACGTTGAAACAGAATCGATTTTAAGATACTGTTATTTAAAAAAATGAAAATCTTTCATTTCAATTTGAGGTAGGCAAGGAATTAAAATAGTAACTCAGCGTGAAAAGTTATTCCGTACAAACAGAGCGTTTAAGTTCAGCGAGTTTCTCAATCAAAGAGTTAAGAGTCACTTATCCTAGCGTTGTATTATAAATTAATTAGATTCAGTAATTTTTAACTGTATAAATCTTAACGAAAGTTAATATTACAATTAATTTTTCTTACCGATCGAGCTATTTCCCTTGCATTCCGACGAAAATCTGCGTCACGAGGCTGCATGTTAAAGATGCAAATGGAAAATCGAACGCGAGATCTTCGATGTTAACTGGTAATATCAAATTTCAAATGTAGATGTTAGTTCGAACGCTCGAGGGAACGTGACCTTAATAGTGACTCCCTGCATTAACAAGCAATTAGGCGAGGCGAGTCTCGCGGGGCTAGCCAACGAGAAGTATCGTTACAGTTGTCACGAAGAACCACGCGAAGACTAACGAGAATCGTTGGAAATGTTTATCTTGTCACAAATCGATTGGAGCGGTTCTCGGTGCGGCTTAATTAAATTTGCCGCTTATCTCCGATCGAGACTATACCTGCTGGTTGCACGCGGCGCGTTCGCGAGAGAGTGCGTACGGGGTGGCGAACACCCGCGACGTTCGCTGCCTTTCGACCCGTCAGGACTCATTAATTGAGAAATTAATCATCGGTAATTGTGCTTTTTGCGCGCCGTTTGCCAACTCGTTTTCGAGATAACGCCACGTAAACGCGCGCGTATCGTACGCCCAGTGGCGTATTTTCAGAATTGGCGGGAAAAGCAAAGAGGACTTAATTCGTCAACCAACGAAACTGAATCCTTTTCTAAAGAATTTTCGAATTTCTTTTTTTCTAAAAACAAAAAAAAGAAGAAGATTTTCAGTGAAAAACAACGAGTATCGGCGAATTTTCATTCGCGATAGAGAGCAACAGAAAAGTAGAAGCATCGCCGAAAAATAGTGAAACTCTGCTTCTTTTTTTTTTTTTTCCACGCGAACGTTGCATAAAGAGGAAACGAAAGGCCGCGAGAATAATCGATGCGACCCTTTCGATACACACGTATATCGCGCGAGTCGCGTGAGTAAGGCCAGCGCAATGCGGTCCGACAGGAAGAAGGATTCCGTCGGTTCGTTTGATACTTGCTCGTTTTTCGAGCTTATCTTTCGTCCTCCAGGATTATTGAAAGGTTTCTGTTGAACGTTTCTCTCGTCTCTTGGAATGCATTTATTTTTGTTCCTTTTTTTTACACAAAACACCTTCATTTCTTTATTTTATATAAAGAAATATTTTATACAAAACGCATTCATTTCTGTTAGAAAAGTTTAAAGAAGCGAATGCTTGAGTAGGCCATGTCTTTTGCCGCGTTTCTTCCTTTTTAGAGATGGTTCTGCCTCAGGCATGATTAAGAAATCATTCCAGGATTAAGAAATTATAAAAACAATTGCTATTATTTCCCAGCAACTTTTTCTCACTTTTATTTATGGAATGATACGAAAATATATTCGAATTTGTAAATACGTTGGTAATATACAATTATGTTGTCTCTAACAAATCGATTTCTGGAAGGAAAAATTCGGTTTCTGGTTCACGTAAGAAAACCCCGTAAACCTAGTGTTAAAGAAAAAAGGAATTCAAGTTGCATAGAATCACTCATTTACGCATTTAACGTTAGTTCGTTGCATTGCCAAGTGGATGAAAAAGTTTAAATAAAATATCAAACTGTACGACTATGTGTAACTCTTTCAGTTTAGATGGGTTAAAATATATCCCACTATACATAAAAAACTAAGCAAAAGGTGGGATAGTTTTTAATCTACCTAACCTAACCAAAGAGTTAAGGGGTTAGGTGTAAACGCTTGAAAATATAGGGTAACTTTGGGAATTTTTTGCAGCTAAATGAGAAAACATATGGAAATGCAATTATAGGCCTTCAATCTGTGTTACATAAGGAATATAAACCAATTTTTTTCTTCTAATTTTATTTAAAAATGGCGGCGCTGGAGCTCTGCATATAAAACGATTTTTTTTTTTTAATAGGCCTCTACAGCTTGCAGCATAAATGAGGCAAAATATTTGTATAATCTGCATTAAAGTTGCTAGAGAAGTACGTAGGCATATGTTGAAATATTCATTTTTGTATAAATGGCGAACAGAATTTTTCAGGAAAAGGGAAAATTGTACTAATTCGCTAAGAACAGTCGAAAAATATAAGCTTTCACAATTACCCACGTTTATTTCTGAATCGACTGGTCGTTACAAACACATTTTTTTTTATACACCTTCATTTAAACATTTGGTAATTTCAGAAGTTACATTTTTCTTATTTCTTCTTTTTTCTTGTTTTCATTCATCGACAAGTAGAACAGAGAAAGAACTCACGTTAATAGTTAGAGATAGATCGAGAAAGAACGGCGAGGTATGATTATTTATCGGTATTATTAGCGACAGAAGGCATGGCCTCCGTTCACAGACAGATAGGCGTAGAAGGAATCGTGTATCGATATCGAGGCGCGATAAATACCGCGACGAATGAGCGAGTACAGACACGGCTCGTCCATTACCACTTAAGAAAGCCATGGATCGATGGGAGAGAGCGAAGGTGGGCTCGCGAAACGCGAAACGCCGAACACGTACACCTCGACAAGTTGACTCATCGTCGCGACGCTGCCGGATGCTACGCGAAAAACCGGTATCCGTCGTAGATTAGGGTTCTTATACGATTTCCTTTGCTCGAAGAACCATCGGTTTCCTGGAACTTGGTCATAGGTCGGTTGTTAACCTAACTTTAACGTAACCTCATCCTTTCGAGAACAATTCTTAACGGTTATTTATATTTTCTAATAATTTCGAGAAGTTTTAATAAATGGATATTTTTAACGTTATTAGAGAAATGAAAGGAAATTAAGAACGCGGCGGCCATTTTTGCTAGTTTGTATTAATTAGGTGACTGGTTAATGTTTTATTACGATAACAAGGAGAAGCAAAGATTCTCGAATAATTCTTTAATTTGCGCAGCCTTTTTATTCAACCTTTTTGTATTCGATTTTCTACCGTCAGAGTTGCAACAATATGCATTTTAATTGATCAATTCTTTCTTTTTTAAAAGTGGCCCGAAATTCGTAGAATTCTGGTGAAATGAGTGCGCAAAAATGAAAGATTACTGGAAATATAAACAGGAACATCAAACTGATTAAAAGTAAAATGTGAACTATTCAACAGTTGAATCTTTTTATTAGATCAATAATGAGAGATTAATTTTTATCGAACCTTCGATCTACCAGTGTGTTGTGGTTAATGAAATTTATGTCGGTATAATCAATAATAATTACAATTAGAAAGTTGTTTTAATCGCGAATATTAAAAATGGACTTATTCCACTTAAAAAAAAATTTTTTTGCGATAACGTTTTACAGCTAAAATTCTTTTAATTACTTTATCAAGAAATTGTACTCCGTTGAATGTATGATTATAAATATAAAAAGAGGGTACCTATATTTTACTAAAATTACCATTAATTCATTCTTTTTTTCAAAAGTGGACTTATAAAACTTATAAAATTCTTATATTTCTTTATTTTATTTTTATATGTACGATATCTAAAACATCCGAATATTATTGTCACACCTGCTCGACAAATCAATAAAATGCACTAATTTCGCGAAACACATTTTTTATATATAATCAAATTTTTAGCTTTTATAACACACAGACAAGTGTTTACTTTTGGGAAAAATGCGGCAATACACCTATGCCTTAGCGAGGTTCATTCTACAGGCAGCTCCGTCCGCAAAGGGTTAAACGCGTCTCTTTGGCAGCCGACAATGAACCGTTAAGTTGGGTAGATCGAGGTAGGGAATCGTGGCACGGAGAAATCGTACGAGCCGGCGGCGAACAGGCTGAAAGAGACGAAGAGAAACGAAAGGAGAGGAGAGAAAGAAGGTGAAGGCAATTAGCACACGTTTGTTATGCCATCCGTGAGGAGAAGGTTCGCGATCGCGAAATTCCTGACGCTTAGGCGCCTCCCTTGATTGGCACTTGATGTTCCATCGTCGGACTTTTCTCAAGGCGGTTCTCATCAAACGAAATCCCGCCAGTCCCCTTCTTGAGGGACTGGTCGCCACGTGAAGACACTGCTTAACATCAACAGTCTCTTTCCTCTGGTTCCTTGTCCTTTCCCGCGCACGCGAATCGCATTAAATCGCTCACTCTCTCTTTAACTAATGGCTGCTCGTACCTTCGGAACAGCCAATGATCAGCTTGGTAAATCTCCAATGAGGCTAGACCTCGCTCCTAATCGTCGCCACTAATTTGAATAGCGACGCTGCAGAGATTGCTCTCTGGGATTCCGATGAAGCAACTTGAGGCTGTTTGTGTTGTGAAATAGCAAATTTGTCTTCTTGCGTTTGTGGAACTTTTGTTTCAGATTGAAACTTGTAAAAATGATCTTCTGACTTTGGTTTACTTCTCTTTCCTGGTAAAAGCTTATCACTTCTTTGCAGTATGTATTTTTGGTGAATTTGCACTTTCAGGATCGTTTTTAACGAGGAAGAATGTGACTCTTTCTAAGTGTCGAAGGTTTACCATATATGATTTGAGATATTTTTTTCTGCACACCGATTGGGTGTATAATTGTTCGACACTTTAAACTTGAATATCTCGTTGCAAATGAAAATTTCACACGAGTTAGGTTCTCGTGTCTACCGATAAATGTGCTGAGTTTGAAAAAAATCAGCGACACTGGCAGAAAATATGCGATTCGACGTGGATCGGCTTGTAACCGAGATCGTGGTGAACAGCAAATTAAGTTTCGTATAAAAGAAAAATCTTACTGTACGTTCTTGATTGATGTTTTTTTTTATAGTTTTAAGTGGAAAAATAAATCGATACCGTAGAGTAAGATATCTTAGATCATCTACGATTTCAATAATTGATCTTTAATCGAGGTTAAATCGTCTTTGATTTGAAGCAAGTTACGTAGCAAGTGGTTCACCCTATCGGTAAAGGGTTAATGATATTCCGCAATAGGTAAATTCACCATGGAACCCATTGGTCCTTGTTCGCAAGGATAATTGTTGCGCGAATTGCTTAGTAGGTACGCGGGGGGAATCGTCGATTAGCATTGCGTCGGTTAGGTGAGCGTTTCTGATCGCGTTTGCCGCGAAGTGTCTACGTGGTGTGCATTTAGAGCATCCTGGAGTTCCTCTTGAGTATGCTGTCATGGTACCAGCGAGGCATTCGTAAGAGTCTCCCAGTCAGGTAAAAGGAATTATCTAATGCGTCTGATTGCTTTGAGGTGGACGTCATTTGCAAACAGATGTGTCAAGCTGATCTTCTCTTATGGTTAAGTATTACATTTGCCAGAGGTTTGAGAATGCTATGGGGGTATTGTAAGCTCGCTCTCTTTCTCTCACGCTCTCTCCCGCACTCTCTTGCGCTTTTTTCTCTCTCGCGTTCCCTCTCTCACGCGTTCTCTCTCTCAAGCGCTCTCTCTCACGCGTTCTCTCTTTCACGCGTTCTCTCTCTCACGCGTTCTCTCTTCACGCGTTCTCTCTTCACGCGTTCTCTCTCTCAAGCGGTCTCTCTTCACGCGTTCTCTCTCTCAAGCGGTCTCTCTTCACGCGTTCTCTCTCTCACGCTCTCTTCCTCACGCTCTCTTCCTCACGCGTTCTCTCTCTCGCGCGTTCTCTCTCTCAAGCGCTCTCTCTTCACGCGTTCTCTCTCTCAAGCGGTCTCTCTTCACGCGTTCTCTCTCTCACGCTCTCTTCCTCACGCTCTCTTCCTCACGCGTTCTCTCTCTCGCGCGTTCTCTCTCTCAAGCGCTCTCTCTTCAGGCGTTCTCTCTCTCAAGCGTTCTCTCTTACGCGTTCGCTCTCTCACGCTCTCTTCCTCGCGCGTTCTCCCTCTCGCGTTCTCCCTCGCTCTCTAGAACGTATCCGAACCGATCGGTTTCGCGGCGCAGGGGCGGACAGGGGCGGTCGAGCAAGTCTAGGTAGGAATACGGGTGTTTGAAGTGAGGGCGGAGAGGGATTGCGCAAAGGGAGCAAAAAGGGGTGGCTGGTCTTGTCGGACCGGGGGATCTCAGCTGGTATCCCCGTGCATCTGGGAGACGGCTATGCATTTATGCATGTTTTGCGGGTATCGCATGCTTCTTGCCAATAACGCGGCATTCTACGTGGCACACGACTCGCGCACACTGTACCTCCATTTTCTACTCTCTCTCTTCACCGTTTTCTCAAACTATCACGAGACGATACCCTCTCATGACGATAGATCTGAATCATCTTTACAATCTAAAGAACCTTCCTTTGATCGATTTATACCGTGCCGAATGTAGGAGAAGATTATACTTTATCATCGTCTATTTTACACTTTTCTACTCTAAGGTAATTTTTCTGTGGGTGTTGTTTCGTCATCTATGATGGACAGTTTGCGTGAAGATTGAGCAAGATACGTCCGTTTGGATCGAGTGGCAATGTTAAGAATTTGTTACGAAATTCTCCTGATGTGAAATCGAGAACAGAGATCGAAGAATTCAATTACTCGAAGAAATCGAATATCGTTTACGAAGGGAACGTGTATGGTTTAATGGCAAAGGGACAGTTATTTCTGTTTGGGCTGGTTAAGATTAATCGCGTACGCTGAACGTCTTATCAGCGGGTAATTCCGTTTAATGGTCAGAGTTGACTCTCGGAGATTTTTGTATCGCGAGCAATTGTCATATTCCTGTGTAGTATGTGTATATACATACGTATATGTACATACATATTTCCAAGATCTAAATATACGTGTATACATGTGTATACACGTGTTTGTACGTATACAGGGAGAGAACACTTATTATACCGGGAGTCAGTAATACGTTGAGGCCAGTAAAGTCGTAAGTGGGCCCCGTTAATGGCCGCCGCTGTACAAGATAAGGAATTATTGATCGTAAATAATTTTGTAATGTACGCGACGATAATGTTGCAATCGCTGCCTTTATCGACTCGACATTCCATAGATGCGCGATCAGACGTAAAAAGGAGGTTTTTCGCGGAATTTTTTCACGTTTCGGCTTTGTCCTTACCCGAACGATCCTTTTACCTGACTCACCTTATACACGTGTACTTCTCTACTTAATTACTAAATATATCCTCGCTAAACAGATGTTCTCGGACCTTTATCGAAAAGGGAGAAAAAAGAAGAAGAAGAAAAAATTTCACTCGAATCTTTTAAATATTTACCCGATCATCTTTATTTCTTTTTTTCGTTTCTTTTTCTTTAAAGAATATTTATCACTTTACAAGTTTTCTCAATTGCAAACCGTTATCTGAAAATTCAACGAAAGAACACGCTTGGAAAGCTAGTATGCTATCAGCCACGGAATAATTCCGCGATAAACAGGCGTAACAAAGGAACAGTGGAAAGATAAATATCCATAAGACGGCTATCTTTCACTTCGTTTACCAACCCTTGCTTCGATTATCTTTCTTTTACGTTCGATTAATAAAGTTCCACGGCAACGTGAGTTTCTTGTGTCTAGGTTTGAACGTTTCTCTCGCCCGTTTGAAATTCGAACGAATTAAGATATACACTTATGTATATTTGGCTCAGCTCCTTTTGGTCGCTTCTCATATGTATTAATCGCTATCTGATTTATCGAGAAGTCCATAATTCAGGCCGTCCACGTTGACACGTGAACGTAACCTGGCTATAACACGCTGTGTAATACGGTATACATGTCTCTGTGTGTATGTAAACGGTTATATAGAGGTAGGCTGTCTATATCGTAATTTTATGCACTTCGGTACGATGAATATGGATTCACGGGCCGCGCAACACTGGGTCGTCGATTTATGCGGCCACTCGGTAAACCACTATTTACCGAATAGGCGTGGAATCGAAGAAAAATGTGCACGAGAGTGGCACTCGTATCGGGAGTCACGCGACGGTACTAGGCCTCGAATATACGCACCGCTTTTCTTTGCACGACGATGATACGTTCATTAACCCATTTGCATCAGAGACGTTCAACAGCCAATCGGTCCGTATCACTGGGCATCAACCAGTTTTGTTTAGAAATTAAATATAGTAATAAATTAAAGAGAAAAATCTAGTTGCTGATAATGCACTAAAAGCGCCGAATTTTATTATATATTATTCACGAGAAGTTCGCAGATTTTTTCACGTTTGGCGATAAATTAGATAAGACAGTCGTAGCTTGCGGAATATTCCGCTTACGGATGCAAATGGGTTAAGGTATCGCGTTTTCTGTCTCCGCTGGATTCTACCGTCTCCGATTCCGATCGATTTATTTCGGTCGGATCGGTGTTCGTTTAAAGCGCAAATTTATGCATCTTTTCAACCCCATTTTCTTTTTTTTTAATAGATTTTATTAATTTGAGGTTTTTGATTAAAATTTTGAGCGCGATGCGTCGATGATATATTCATCAACGTTTCGTGTTTTCCGATTTACTTCAGTCGGATCGGTGTTCGTTTAAAGCGCAAATTTATGTATCCCTCCAATTATTTTGTTTCTTTTTTTTTTTTTAATAAAATTTTATTGATTTGTGAGATCAGCTTTCTGATTAAAATATTGAGTGCGATGCGTCGATTTCTTTGCGCGGCGATGATATATTCATCAACGTTTCGTGTTTTCCGTCTCCGGTTTCGATCGATTTTATCCGCAAAAATCGAATTTGCGAGATGAGGTTTTTGATTAAAATTTTGACCGCGACGCGTCGAGTATTTTGGGATCGTTAACGAGAAATATTGGGTTTCGCGTTGACTATTATCGATAACGAAAAATTCTAATCCTTCGACTGCTCTTAGCGCCTGGAATTATAGAGCGCATAGAAGCATTTATAATTAAAATTGCGAGCGCGCGATGCGTTAAATATTTAGAAATCGGCAAGGAATATTAGATTATTCATCGAGTATTATCGATAACGAAAAATTTTCATCCTTCGACTATTATTCCTCGACGAAAGCGTTCTCCGTGTTTTACATTCTATTTATTACAAAATCCCGAGGAGGAAAGTGTTGTGTGTATACATCGTTGATTTTATCCAAACCAGTGTTTCACATTCGAGTGGGTCAGCCGTCAAAGTGTAAAAATATACTTTCTACTATAAACATACCGATAGAAATCAAACGATAAAGAAACAAAAATCTGAACAGCGATTATACGATAATTTCGAATGTTCTCTTTCATCGAATGATCCGATAGATCAGCTATCATCTTTAAGATAAGAATCTTTTTAAATCACCGAATAAATTACCGTTTATATTACAAGACAGGAAACTACCGAAGTGGTTAATTCACGTATAATTCATCCTTCTAGCTGCTACTTTTCCTACACAATTTATCATACCATACGATCGTCTAATCGCGCTTTCTTTCTTTCACTTTGCATATAGTTCGTATCGGTGCTAATTAACACAACATTTTGATAGTGATACACATGTTCCTTTCGTTAGTTCGGTTAGCTAGAATGAAAACTTGGCCGATCTGGTTGCAAATTTAATTAGATCCCCGACAAAGTAGTGAAATATTATTTGATCTAGCAGGGGGGATTAGGGACGGTTGAAACATGTAGTATTTCACAGAAAATGAAAAAGTAGCGACGTATTATCCATCGGTGGCGTAGTATGGAGGTGTAGAAGGGAAAAAGTTTCAAAGAGAGAGATAGATCGAGATCGAAAGAGAGAAAGAGAGAGCTTCAAGGGTCGAGAATCGGAAAAAAGCGAATAATCGCGACGAAGGTTTTCGTGCGAGCCTACCCACATTCCTACCATCGGCTACGAATGTTGCGGGGCTCGTACGAAAAAAAGGGTAGCAGATACGGACGGGACAATCTGATTAGCGCAATCTAATTAACGCTGCTTTTAATGGCGTTCATTAGCACATGCGTCCCTTTCCCCTTGTGTCGCGTTCACCTATGGTCCCTCCTAAGCCTCGAGCCCCCTTCTACACCCCCGTGTACTGCCTCTGCCACCCCTCTTTTCTGCCACATTCACGTTCCGCTGTTAGTTACTCCCGCGCCATTTTCGCAAAGTTCGTTCGTTCACTGTTGATTTTCTGGGAATTGTTTTGTTCAAAATTGGAGATCACGATGATGACGATAGATTAATCCTCTATGGACTCGTGTAACTTTCAGGTCACATTTTAATTTATCGACATTTTATACAGAAGTGCAAACATTGTAGGCCGTTGTTATCTTAAAGTCACATAGCGATTATATCGCGATAAAATTGTTTAACTGGAAAAATTTGTTTTCATTTGCGTGTATAGGTTTATTAATTGCTGATTTTTCGTTCTCCCAATTTCTTGGATTTAAAACAAAAATTCGGCCCATAGAGGGTTAAAATGTATTAACACTTTCACGATTGCTGATTTTTGCGTTGAAACTCTTCATCTGACTCGTGACACAAATTCTGGCTGAAATCCGAGATATAATTCTAATTTTCCTTTTAATTTAAAGAACCGAGGATTCTCAGTTGTAATCAATCTGTAATATATTCGTGTTTCGTATGTAAAATGGCGTTGAAACAATAAGTAACTGATGCTTAAATGTATAGTCAGGAAAAGAAATCATAGGTTAACGGGTTAAGGTAGCTTTGGAATAAAAGATTGCAGTAATCTTTATTTTTTTCATCTTTTCTTTAACCCTTTGTGTCGAGGGTGACTCGACGTCATATTTCGAGAGCCATTGTGTTATGAAAAATATAACTTAACTAATGTAATTAAGTTAAGTAAGAAATGTGTAAATATAAATTAACCCCTTGCCGTGAGAATTTTTAGCTATCAAGTATGTCAGTCTCGAATATTGTCTGAATACAATTTTAAATAAAGTAATACGTCAGTTTTTAGTTAAAACACCTCCATCTTGAATTCAAACTATAGTTCAAACAAAAATTTGAATACTTCTTTTGTCATACCTTGACCATAATCTACGTCACGAGTGAGACTCGTTGTTACGAGGCGATAATTCTATAATTGTAAAATAAAATTATGGAAATTTTGATAATTCTAATCGAGACCGATTAACTGTATAATAGAAAATGTGAATATGAATGTATAATAATTCAAACAACAAATACAGCATAATTTGAAGCATAAAGTAAGATCAAATAAAATAACAAATAAAATAGCGAAAAGATGGCGGAAGGTTTGATTTCAGTATTCATTTAACGTACGAATTCGTAAGTAACACGGCACGCAACAGAAGTTCCTCAGCTTTGAAATTAATCATTTATAACCTACGTTCAAGCGTATTTATTATATAAAAATATCTGAGAATACAATTAGTTAACTTGCAAATTGCACGGAGTAGTTATACGATTTCTCTTTTACATTTCCATCTAATTCTCGCTATTCTTGAAATTTAATACTTTAAATTATTTCATATTAGCTGCAAATATATTCTTTCTTGATAGGAGAAAAAAAAAAAAAAAAATAAATAAATAAAGGAACACTCTCGCTTTGTCCCGTGATATTTCTTAATTTAGTAGCAAGCAGGTGCATACGTCTTCAGAAAGATCGAACCGAGATGCGTTTTATCGTTTAATGTAATTTCTTACAATATAACTTAACTGCGTTGTAGATCTCCCGTTCATTATCGTCGGTCCGTCTCATGGGTGGTATTCTGTATTACCACGATTAATAGGTTTGTCAAAATGGCGCTTAATGAACTGGCCGGGACGTTTGCTAGCGTTACCGTACGATCGTTTATACAACGAAAAACGTCGTAATTGCAGTGGAAATTAAACGGCGACTAGTCAGGCTGGTGTTAACACGAGCGTTACACCAACTTGAAAAGCAAGTAATTAGTTGCTTAGTTCCACAACGTTGAAGTTACTAAACGATTATTAAATGTAAATGATCGAAACTCGAGCAAACATAGTTACAGAATTAAACGCGTATCGTATGATATCCTTTCTTCCTCTGTAACACCTTCTTATTGGTATTCTGTCACATACAAAGCCTATAAAAATCATTTTTCTCAATTGTTTCATCATCAGAGAACGATAAAGACCAAACTCTCTCGATATAGTTAATCGTCGAATTATACAAAATTGATCAAACGCAGATAAATCATCGTTTAGCTTCCTTTTGTCGTATTTCATCGCGTTTAAGTTAACCCCTTGCCTTACAATGACGAGTCACACTCGTCGTATAGATTATGATCAAGATGTGGGAAAAGAAAAATTATATGCCTATTAAATTTGTACTTTTGCACAAATCTCAGCTGAAATTTAAGACCGAGGATCGCCAAATATAAATCATTTATAATATCCTGACTTTTTTTCATATAAAGGTGCTTTGGAACAGTGAATAGCTGAGGTTAACATACGTAATGCCTAAGAAATCGTAAGGCAAGGGGTTAATTAAGCAACATTTCACTTTCATCTACGATAGTTTTAGCCGATATTAACAAGCGATTATTAACTCGGCAAATATGTATTTAGTCGTATTAGAAAATACCGAGTTTCGATATTTCGTATTCAACATCGCTCACATCCTGGAAATCCGACTTGCAACCTGTGAAATTCGCGTAACGGATTTGGCAATCGAGATTCGAGCGTTACGCGGTTCGAATGGTATTAAATAACTGTTCCTTCGAATAAAGAATCGAACACGTTGCTTCTCCACTGTTTCCTTTAAATTGCAAATGCAACTATTCCCCTATCGGTGTATGTTTTAACTTAAAAAGGGAAGGAGAAAGAAAAGAAAAGAAGGAAAAAACACACAGGAGGAAGGAAAAGTAGGTGAAGGTGACAATTCCACGGATTAGAATGGTAGGTTTTATCGTATCGACGATATATTTCGGAGCGAAACGATGTTAATACCGAGCGTTGTACGGCGAGTGCGTGACATTGTATGGATATTAGCCGATTTCGTCGACGATAATCTAACAACTGCTGTACCTTGCCCCTTTTTACGCAAAAATCTTAATTCAGGACGTCGCTGTGGTCCTAAGCAATTATGACCTACATTAGGCTTGATTTAATGCCTCTGTGCTCAACGTTTGTCCTAAAAATAAGAGTGAAAGAGAGAGAGAGAGAGGAAAAAGGAAAAACGAGCTTTGAACGTATAATTTCAATCGTAAAGAAGTTACGGAAATTCTTTGTAGGTTTTATTCGACGTTTTTCGAAGAAGTTGTTGAATAAATTTATTGCGGAATCGTAATCAACGGCGATTACGAATAATTAAACGCTTTGTTTTCGAGCGGGCCGAGTGAAAACAATAATTGCAAATTCAAGTACATATTATTTCGAGATCGTGGAAAGTCAGTGCGACGATAGAGGAACGAAGAGAGAGATTTCTCTGTGTATTCTATGTCAGAGCGCGAAGAGAAAACTTATTTGTTTTCGGCGCATTTCCGTATCTTTCCGCCGCGATACGATGCTCGATACGCATATTCAAAATATTCGAGAATAATCGTTTCCCGATAACGAGTGCGCGGCCTATTAATTAAACGGATCTCAACGTGCCTGGGAATGTATCGTCAAGACACGGGGAAATCTGACGAAAGAATTTTCCCTTCTTCTGAAACTTGCATCTCGAAAGATCGCCAAGCTTCTCAAACTCTGGAAATTCCAAGCGAAACGTCGCAGAGATCAGCTGCAATGTCATTTTCCCTTTTGTATTCTAAGCCTAGGAAATATCAAATACTCTATTATTTCGTATCTTTCTCATTTCGAAATTTTCCGTGGGAAATCCATCAATTTTTCTAGACCTCTAAGAAATACACTTTCCGTAGGTACTAAAGTTTCTTAAAAAGGAAGAATTAATTTCGCTAAAAATAGATCCCTGAAAGTTCTCTCGACGTAACCCAAAATTCCCAAAATTCCTAAAATTCGAAAGAGCAATCTTGTCTCAAAGGAATTCACGAGTAGGTTAGCAAGTTTCCACGCCATTGCACGAAGGAACTTATCACAAGAGCTCGCGGTACCAATCACAGGCGGCCGAAAATGGGCGGCAGCGAACCCTAAAGACACAACTCGCGTTGGAGAGACAAGCAGCGGGTTATAAAACGCCGGTAAGTCACTCGGTCGCGGAAATCTCGTACGAAGGTAAACGTCGTACGCTCGCACGGGCCATGCACAATCGGTTTGATATCCATACAATGCGAAGCCCGCCAAATACAAACGCTCGTTGGCCAAGTTGCTCGCCTGGTCATCTCTCTCTCTCTCTCTCTCTCTCTCTCTTTCTGTATATATATATATATATCTCTGTATCATGGTTACGTGTAGAACAACACACGTGTAGAAAAGTGTCCGTGTCGTAAATACACACTTCTACCACAGACGCACGTGCGCGAATACGGGTACGAACGGCAGCGGAGATAAGGCATGGCACACGTTGCTAGATATGTAGCAGATACCGCGAGCGACGGCCTCTCTACGGCTATACCGACTCTCTGTGTACGACCTACAACTAAAGTAGGCACTACCTACTAGGCCTACTACAACGTGGCTTACAGGGAGTGGTACAAGTACCAGACGCGATCGAGACATCCATGGGAGCAGCCCTCTAGGCTCTCTGGGGTATAATCGTACCGCCGCGACAGAAAGTCGCGAGCTACTGTCGCGCGTTACTTCAACCCTCTATAGACCACTGTGACTTTTAAGTCATGTACCGATGTATCGATATCTTAGCGATTTGTTCAATTTTTTACCGCAGTGTCTTCTTCATTAGGCAATTGTTAATATCAAAGTTCAGGTCTCGCGTTATTTCAACCCCACTGTAGACCACTGTGACTTTTAAGTATCTGTTACGGTAAATGTGATTAATCCTGTGATTATGTATACTTGCCGGTTATTATATATAATCACCATTAAATCTGGTAAATGTTATAAAAGTTCATAGTTTTATTAACATCCATGTGACGTAAAATAACCATTTATTGAAGCTTCAATTGTCAATTATAAAATGTTCTTATTCTAATCTAACTTAGGTTAAGTTATACTTAGACCATTCTGACTTTCAAGTTCCAACGCAAGAGTTACACGATACGTAAGGTAAATTTTATTTGATACAATGCGAGCTCGAACTTTCTTCTTTTTTCTCTGGCTTTGCGCTCTTTTTTACTTAGCTTAAAACTATTTCTATTGATTTTTTGAGAAGCTCCTGGAAGCTCTTAAAAATCAAAGATAACGAAGGACACATTTATCCTGTATTCTTTTTTTCTATTTATCCTACTGTTCGTATTTAAGCATAATAAGGGCCGTCATAGTGATCAAATCTTGTCCTAACGTTCTTCTTTCATCTTTTCCTTTTCAAATCGTGTGCGTGCGTGTATGTACGAGCAGGCGTGCACGCGCGCGTGAAATCATGCGTGCAAAGCCTGTTAAAGCAGGGAGGAGGAAGAGGCGGAGGCGGAGGTTGTAGATGGAGGTTGGTAGAGGACCGAGGACACGATAGCGAGAGCAAGGGATCGGATATCTGTTCGCACGTCATTACCCCAGACTGTGCAGCAGCAGCAGGATCCAACGTTGGTTAGGATCGTTCCAGGACGAGAAGCACTGCCGCCTTCGTGCTGGCGGACGCTCGATCTCCCGTGATCTATGGATCATGGCCCGTTTAATTCCGGCCGCGAGAATCTATCGTCCCCAACCTCCCTTCATCCTCTGGAATCGAGAAGACGCGCCGCGTATTAGACCAATGACGCGGCGTATCTACGCAGATCACGGCGCGTTATTGAAAATCGAATCTCACGGAACGAAGCTTAAAAATGATACATGGACGTGCGATGAAGGGAATTCAGATTTTCCCATGGCGGAAGGAACTTTCGGATTTTCTCTGACGACGGAGTTTAAAGGCTCGTGAATTTATTCGACGTGTTTTTCTGTGTTTTTTTTTTTTTTTATTATTTGTGACTCACACTTTGGAGTCACGGTTGAGTAATCAGTGATTATGGTTCGTTGATTAATCTTAGTCTTTCGTGGGTGGTGAAATGTTATGGCGTGAAAGAGCAGAGGACACTGTTAGATGAGCTTTTTTTTCAATTTATCATTTTCAATATTTGGAATATTAATACTATTCGACTCAAATAAATTCAATTTATGTTAAGTAAGAACTTGATTCAAGGGTGCAGGGATAATACCAGCAGGATTAAAAAAATGTAAAAATTACGATTCTAGGTATATTCGAACTGTTTTTCTGTTTTCAATTTATGAATCACACTATGGTATTCATGATTGAGTAATCAGTGATTACACTTTGTTGATTAATCTTAGTGTTTCGTGGTTG
This sequence comes from Anthophora plumipes, assembly GCA_951804975.1. Classification (NCBI taxonomy): domain Eukaryota; kingdom Metazoa; phylum Arthropoda; class Insecta; order Hymenoptera; family Apidae; genus Anthophora; species Anthophora plumipes. The sequence goes on along the minus strand of OX638122.1, from coordinate 15,689,640 downwards.
GAGGAATGTTATGGAGTGAAAGAGTAAACTGCTAGATGACCTTTCTTTTTTTTATTTCTAATTTTCAATTTTGCTCTCCATTTTTATTCCATCTCGGATTTAAGGACAATGTCAATAAGAATTCAGCGTTTAAAGCGTCTCATTCGACGAAAGTATTGAAAATGGAATTAATTGTTATCGTTGAAGAAAAATCTGACGTGGAATTATCGGTGAGTGTCTTTGTCAAGTGCTTCAGGTTTTGCAATCACGATCTAACAATGAGTAACCCTGTTCCGTTGAATTTCATGGTTATCAGGTATCACTGAGGTACGATGTATACAGTAATCATTATACATTAGTCACAGGACAAGTCCATATCTCTCGATCGCACAATTACGCGTGACATTTTTTCTTTTTTTGTTCATCAGTATCAGCCTCGAGAATCGAAATTCCATTACGATGATTAACTGAATTGTCTCGTTAATATCTCGTACAAACGACGCTTTTACGAAGAATTTACACTTCAAATAAAATTAGTGCTCAACATTTTCGATTCTACTGCCGCCACCACATGTTCGTAATATATTCAAGGTTTATTCCACGTATAGGCAACTTCCGGTCCTCGCTGAAATCACAATTTAATAAACGTTGCATTGACGAATTTTTATAAATTTTATTTGGTGAAAGAGAAATTTACAATTTTACACGCCTTTCACCTATATGTGTGAACAGTTTCTGTGAAATATGACAAATGAAAAATTCGAACCAGAATAACGGACGAAAACCTTGAAAATCCTATGCAGTTATCATTAAGTACCATTGACGTAATTATCCATGATCTCGTGGTTCAGTTACAAGGACAATCCTCGTATTAAATTTTTTATTTAATAATTTATTCATTTCATTCATTTTATTTAATAATTTGACCTTTGACTCGGAGGCGGAACGATAATTTGGCTATTGAATTAGAAAAAGTTACCCATTGTGTACATTTAGATTGAAAAAGAAAAAGGAAATTCGTAAATTTCGTTATAGAGAAGTGTGTCTTTGTTGATCTTATAAAAAACGAGGGCTCAAACAATGAAGTTCTACGGCATCGACGCCTCACTCTTCAGCCTTTCACCGAGCGCGAAAAATCCATAGGAGATCATATCGAGCAAATATTTGAATGATCCTCGTGGCCGATTGCAGCCGAGAATATCGAAGTTTCGCAAGGTAGGAAGAGGAAGAGGAGGCGGTGGTGGGGGCAGATAGGAGAAAAAAGCGAATAGCAGAGAGAGAGAGAAGCGAATAGCAGAGAGAGAGAGAGAGAGAGAGAGAGAGAGGGAGAAAAAAGCGAATAACAGAGAGAGAGAGAGAGAGCGAGAAAGAGAGAGTGAGAGAGAAGCGAATAGCAAAGAGAGCGAGAGAGAGAGAGGGAGAGAGAAAAGCGAATAGTAGAGAGAGAGAGCGAAAAAGAGAGTGAGAGAGAAGCGAATATCAGAGAGAGAGAGAGCGAGAAAGAGAGAGTGAGAGAGAAGCGAATAGCAAAGAGAGCGAGAGCGAGAGAGAGAGAGGGAGAAAAAAGCGAATAACAGAGAGAGAGAGAGTGAGAGTGAGAGAGAAGCGAATAGCAAAGAGAGCGAGAGCGAGAGAGAGAGAGGGAGAGAGAAAAGCGAATAGTAGAGAGAGCGAGCGAGAGAGAGGAAGAAAAAAGCGAATAGCAGAGAGAGAGAGAGAATTGGCGATGATCGTGGCGATGTCTGCTCCGGCAGCGAGACCCAGGGCCAGCAACAATAATCGTCCCTCGTATCGGCCGTGCACGCTCGTTATCGCGGTTATCACCGCGTCCGGTCTCTATCGGCTATCTATGCAAATCGCAGCTAATTATATTTAATTAGATTCGACCACGCCGCTCCCACCGATTACCTCGCGTCCCGCTTCGCGTTTCTACACGGTCTTCGATCCGTGTTCGTGTGCGTTTCGCACAGGGATTCCCGTGTACTCTAACCGAACATGCGTTCATACTATGTAAGTGTGTATACTCGTTCGTGATCATCGGAGTGCTGCGCAAATAAACCTCGGGCGTGGACTTTTGTTGCGCGATTCTGTGCCAATCCACGAGTGAAAAAACCCACAGGAATTTTATTTCTCCTTCTTTCCTTTTTTTATTTCTATTTTCTTTTTGGATATGAAGAATATTATTATAGATTCACCAGCACTTGTCGTGGTTTAGTTTGTTTCTCGAGTCGTTCGAACAAGCAGAGATTCTCGACGGTATTGAATTTTTCATCGTCAGTGAATTAAAGACGATAATTGGATAAGATGGTTGTATTATTGGAAATTAGCGGTGATTTCGAAGATTGGAAGTTTATCGCCGGTAGAGTACACCTGGCTCGAAAGAAATTAAGGTGAAGTTGGATAGCGTGTATCGGCGATACCGAAGGATCGAGGACGATAACGTAAAATCTGGAGAATTTGCCACCGTTTGATAAAATCTCTACTTCTTCGGGTAGAAGTTAATTAAGTAGCGAATATTAAGGCTGATGAGTAACTGAACGATATTGAAACTTCGTCTTCAACTGTACACTTCTTATACGAAGCCAATGATCCATGAACGATAAAGATATCGTTCAATTCTTGTACCTTCTATCAATTCGACTTGTGTAAATCTATCGAGCTTCAGTTTCAAAGGAATAAAGAAGAAAAGAAGAGAGCGTAGAATACGATTCTTGATTAAATACAGGAACGCGTATCAACGACGAATCTGAAGTTGAGAAAACTATTAATCCTCGACTCGATGACTAGGCTTAAACCAGTCCTCGCTACTCTAATCACATCTGTTACATTTGATTTATCATTTACTCTTCGTAAAATCACCGCCGATGAAGATCTGCACACTTCGATAAACTTGAAATCATTTCGCGTATAATCTTCGTTTATCGCAGTGTCCTCGTTTCTTCATCGATTCACACTTTCTCCTTTGACCATTTCTCTCTCTCTCTCTCTCTCTCTCTCTCTCTCTCTCTCTTTGTTTCAATAAAATTCTATATAACGAAAACGACGAGGTTAAAGACTTAGCGTAAACCACCGACGTTTCTCGTAAAGATAACCCGTTTTAGGAGAGAAACGACAGGGTGGAAGGCTCGAGAGATACCCTCTCTCAATTTTCAATCCTTCTCCACACCCACTGTCTTAGACTAGTGTCTCTTCCAGTATTATCGTTTATCGCGGCGTTACACCTTGCAATTACAGCGTCCAGGCACAGTTATGCTTGACCAAGTTAAACGTTTCCATTATTTTATCCACGGATCTCTGATCTTTCTTTTCCATCGATATTTTCATTAATAACCGCATCGAGTATTCTCGTTCGATATCGAACGAAGAACGTAGAGAATCTGAAATGTGTTCCTTCAACCATCTTAAGACGATTCGCTCGTATAATGCGTTCATAAAATACTCTGAATATGTTTACTTTAACTTTTAGATTTTTAAGGCGTGATAATGGTTTACTTGAGGAAATGATAATTTTAATATAATTTAGTTAGAGAGAAATAGAAAGTTTGCGTGTGATTATAATGGTTGATCTTCTATCTGGTGTGATTCTAATTAAGTTGAAGGTATGCTTAGTTAGATGATAAAAACTGCTACTTTCCTATGGAATTTATTTGTGCAGGGTAAAAATCGCCATTTTTTCGAGTTTTTCTGCTGTCAGTGTCAAGAAACGAATCCGATTACCATGTTAACCCTTTCGAATAGAAGTTGAATTTCTTCCCTTCGTAATTAATAGACTGTGTGGAATTTTATGCAAATTCGTATTTTTAAAAATATAGTAAAAAAAAGGTAGAACTTTCCCATAAATGTAGAAAAGTTCTCAGTCTAATGATTAAAAATTAATCAAAATGACAATCGATTATTTTTCATTTCGTTTCTAGCTGAAATGATGTATTTTATATTACGATCAATATATGAACGAAAAAAGAATCGCACGTCTATCAAGTTTGTATAATACTTATATCCTACCTGCAGTTTTCATTCAAGATCGAAGATTATCGAATAAAAATCGCACGTAACATACGTGACGAATAAAAAATCGTACAGCAAAGGTTTAACAACAGTTCTCCGATAAACAAGCATCGACGAATCAACGACGAGTTAACTCGTCCTTCTCAGTTAACAGATTAAAGACTCTACTTACCATAAACCAGCACAGATCGTGTACCAAACATTCAGTAGCCGTTCTATACTCTTCATTTTCATAGAGATATCCCATTGTCGTGCTATCAGCAGAGTATTCGCGTGTACCACAAGTCAGATTACGTCGGTGACCATCTGTTCTCGAATTGTCCTCTCCATTCCCTTTTACCTGTCCCTCTTTCTCTCTCTGCTTTGCTCTCTTCTCCTTCTGGTCAGCATTAACGAGTGTTCTTCGTGATCCACCGGTATATAAACCTACCTGTTGGGTGGCTAGTCGAGAGGTAAGGCCAGCTTCGAATCGACCTTCTCCACCTCCACCTCTTTCTTCTTCTTGTCGTGACCTTCGAGAAAGTTTGATCGAACCCTGACCTCTTCCTCCTCCTCCTCCTCCTCCTCTTCTTCTTCCTTTTCTTCTTCCTCCTCGCTGATCTTTCTTTTTCCTTAACCCTCCGCGAATAAAAGTTACACCCTGAACTGTGCGGGGTTAATTTTAGACCGACTATTATCCATCTACAAACACATCACGCACTTCAGAATCGTGTTTTGCTGATTTTATGATACAATCAGATCAAAGTTGTTGAATATTTATTTGTTAAATAAATACAAGGTTTGATCTAAGTATATATTTATTAATTACTAGTGTATAGATTTACAAAAACGAACAGAAGTGCTGTTCTCAGTTTGAAGGATTCCAAAGAACTATGTATGTCTCGGAAAAGAACCGAGACGTTGAAGGGGTGCAATAAAAACTGGTGTAGTACCCACTCAGGTAATACTGACCCTTGCGAGGGAGGGGACTCTATAACATTAAACATTATATCTATATACATTGCGTATTTTCAACAAAAGTATAACGAAAATGAACGATTTCTTGTTTAAAAACACAAAGATAAGCTAACTTTTGATTAATTCAAAGTCGAAACTGTTTTTTTTTTGGAAGAGAATTTTTTTTAAAACTCTTTATCTTGTAATATATCTGCTCACTTATTAGTGTAAAATAAACATATTGAATCTTAAACAGTAATAGAAACTCTGTCTTGGCGAGATCATTCGTTGCATGATAGGATGCATTTTTAACACATAGAACGACAATGTTTTCGACGTATCGGTGAATTACATTTTGTGCATGCATTTTGAGTCTTGAGATCCTTATTTTACCTCGTTTTCGAGGTGTTTCTTTGAGGAATTTCCGTTCACCAAGTCGTTTTTACGTAAGTCTCTGATTATCTTTTCCGTTCCTTATGTGTTTTTCTACTAACGATAGTCCTAATTTCCTAATCGAGGCTAAATTATCGCTGCACGACACTCCAGCTGCTAAAGAAACCAGATAGATTGCAAATATTTTGAAAAAATACAGTAGTTTTAACCCTTTCATTACTGTTAGAGCCTCTTTAGAGATTTTCTCGTCCTCTTCTATTACTGCACTTTTATCACAATTCATTCCTTCATTTTCAAACCTTCTCAAACAACGAAACAAATTTTACCATTGCAAATTGACCATCTATCTTTCTCTATACACGTTACATACTAAAATCTACCGTAACGAAAGGGTTAAAATCGCTGGGATTAATTTAATCTCAGCTGGTTCATGGAAGGTTAAACCATAGAAGACGAATCTATCCGATCTGACGAATCTGTAACGCTTTCGTTCACGATCCGTCGTGACTCTAGCGAATGTAACTTAAATCCGCCTGCTGTATTAGACGCTCGGTTGATTCCTATAGGCGAACGTGTGCAATTAACGAGTACGATTTTAATTAACGACTTTTTTTATGCGCTCGATTATGTAAATCGTAGAGGGCTGTCGTTAATTGACGTTGCACGGCTTGTGTATCGATCGAAGGTGGTACCACGTTGGAATTTTGTAAAGCTAGTTTTAGGGAGCAGTCGTTTCGGAATTTGTTAATTCCTTGATGCCGCGCGACGCTTTATCGGTCGTTCGTGAATAAATTCTGCGTCCATCTGATAACCTACCTCACTCTCTACCCCCTCTGTCTGTCTAAACGTTTCCAGATAGAACTGGCGCGATTACAAATTTAATAGTACATTCGCCGAGTTCGCCTGTAAATTTCTCCCCGATTATTTTCGCCGCTCGCCGGTGAAATATGGAACGACTGTATCTTCTTTTCCCTTCTTTTTAAATGAACGTCACAGGTGATTTTTCATTGGCCACGTGTCACGATGTTGGATAGGTACGTTTATAGTGTCGAAATCAAAGATTCACACGCAGTGACGTTTTCTCAGTCGAGAGTTACGATTTCTTCGAAGGAAATCTTGAACCCGAATCATTTTTCCATCGCGAATCCGCGAAAAAACGTCGGTGCACGCTGGTTTCGCGTGAGAATTCGTGCACACACGAACGTGGAACAGTGTCCGCGTGGTCTGACCGTGTAAGAGTTGCATTAGTTATCTCGTTCGAGGTGGAGGTGGTTCCGAGGACGATAGGGGAGGAATGCAACCGTTGGTTTATCGACGAAGCGTGGGTTTCGGAGTGCCGTCTTTCTGGCCGAGAATGCAGGTGCTTTATCTCTGCTCTGGCCACGTACAGAGAAGAAGAAGAGGAAGAAGGAGGGGGAAGAAAAAAAAGAAAGAAAGAAGGAAGACGATCCGAAGGATTACTCCGAATAAACTTCTGTCGAGTTGCGTTTCAACCGTATTTAACCGATGATAACAGAAGGCTGGATGGATTTTATATTTCATCGAAAATAAAACAAAACAAAAGAAAGAAGGAGGGAGAGTTAATAATTATCTCAACTGTAAATCTTAGATTTCTTAATCTCGAGGCTACGTTGAAACTTGCCACTCGGCATGGTAGAATATTCGAATCACCGTATAAGTTCCTTTCTTTCCCCTCCTAACTCCCCTGTTTTAGTTTGTAGTTTTAATCCGAACGTGAAACACGATGAAAGCTTCGTAGATAGCCGTGGTTGAACAGGTATAGCGGTAACAATGTGTAATTCCTTTAGTGAAATTGATAATACCGCTGATATGAATAACGAAGAGAACAAAGGCCTTTTTTTTCTTTTTAATTGCACGATAGCGAGGTATTGCAAGTTAATCAATGCACATCTTTCCTTCCTAGAACTGTTCGAATGTGCGTGCCCCATCTGTGTGATTCTCAAAATCGCATCAACAGGTTAAACGTCACGCAGGTCCTTGCAATTCTTTCTCTGGACTTTTCGTTCAGATAGTATTGATCCTCGAAAAATCAGCAATCTTCAATTTAGAATATAATTCCTCATCGTTCGTTGATGGATTTCATTACACAGTTCAGACAGAAACATTTTTTGCAAAATTCGACGGAAATCAGCGTGGCCTTTAAAGCGTTCAGCTCTTCAAATTGAATTTGCGAAGTGAAGAGAGAGGAAAAGAGGAAAGAGGGCAGACGGATTGCTAATATGGACTAGAAAAGTGTGGAAAATGTGGAAAATGTGTGGACATGTATACGGACGATCTTCTTCCTTGCCGTTTCACTTTCTGCTAGAGAAACAGAGGACGTAGCGAGGGGTTCGAGCGTTACAGGAGCGGTGTGTGCAAAAACGGTCGTTCACCCGCTGATGGAAGAGGGAAGAAAAGGAGGGAAGAGGGAAGAAGCAGGTGAAGAGGCGAGAGAGGGTTTAACGAGGCAGGCGCTCAGCCAATGGCACTAATGACGCTAATTAATTGCACCAAAGACAGCGACCAACCATTATGTACTTCTCACGGAAACACGCGAAACTTCGAGGAAGTTTTGTTTAAGTTGCTTCTCTCGTTGTATGGCCGTTACGGTAACTTAAAGTGATCGTCGTGTCGAGTACGGTTATTAGTGTCGTTGGAATTTTATTCGTCTTCTATCGTCACCTGTCATTGTCCTTCTTCGAAATGTTCTTTCTCTTCCGTCTTTCTTCAACCAACTCCGTGAAAGTAAGAAGAAACGGGCCATTAATACGGCAATTTTCTTCGGACACCTGAAATGTGCAAATAGCTATCCCGTGAAGAATATTTATCGCCTTTGGAATTTAATTAGTTACAGTGAAACGATGCATTGTGCGTTTCCTTTTGTTATATAGAGGCATAATTGCTTCTGGATTTCTTTTTCTTCGGGTATGGCAGAGGGAAGCGGTGTTTTTATATTTACAACGATCTACTACTCGAGATCTAACCGGTCTTCCTACGATCTACGATTGTTTCGGACACTGCTTTATCTCACGACTCGAAAAAAGGAAGAAATTTCACCTGTTTTAAACCTGAATATCGACATTTTCCTTGAACCTCTCGAGTCAAGGAAATTATTCGATTGTCCAGAGGTGTAGAGTTGTTTATTTTCTGTGTAATTTTATACAATTTCGAGTTTTCATTTTTCACCATTCTCTTCGGAAGACTTACAGTACGATTTTTCCAAAATTGCTGTGGATGTTTTTTAGCAAAATGTTGTTCAAGGTGCTTTTTCATCTCATTTAAAATTTCCGACTCTGAACTTTCTGCATCAATCATGAACCGTTTGAATAGTTACAGTAGGATTCCAATAAATAACGTAAATTTGTAGTATTTCGAGTATTATTGCCTTTTATAAAGCAACGTCACATGTTGCAAATGCATTTCCTGATTTTCCATCTTTCAAGATGGCACAGAAACATCCAACAGGCGTTTTATCGAAAAAAGAAATAACGAAAAGAACTTTTGGGAGAATCTAATACTTTCGGTTACGTTTTCTTTAACTCAATTTTCTTTCCTCTCAGTTGTTTCATTTTTAATTCACAAAGCAAAGATGTCGCGAGTCGATTTTGCAGCCTGGCAAATTGATTCGCGAGAGATACAGTAGATTTTCGTAGTTCGATCTGAATCCTTAAAAGGCACCAATTCGAATCGCGATAGACGAGTGAACGACTGTCGAGGAACGTGCGATAAGAGAGAGAGGTCGAAGTTCGAGATTCGATAAGGTTACCCGCATTGTTCCTTTCTACTCGTCTTCCGTAAAGAGCAATCAATCTGATGACTTAACTCGCATTATCGGTAGGCTGGCATAAAAATAAGGCAGACGATCGTAGAACCTGTCTCCGTGGCAGAATTTCGTTATCCATGCTTCGATATCTCGCGTGTTAGAAAATAACCGTGAGCACTGCAGTTCCCCGTTGCAGTTGTTCTCGTGCTAGTCACAACGTTCAATCTGGGAACGATCAAGTGTTTAGAGTAGCGGTACGAACTGTTTAGAAAGTGTCTGAAGAAAAATCTGTAATTTAATTGTTTCGATTTTTCAGCAATTTCTCCGATTATAGACGAAAAAGAAAAGAAATTAAAGTTAATAAATGTTTCATCGTTCACTTTTCCCTTTTGTGAAAAGGCAGAATAGCCGGATGAGCTCGAGAGTATTGAAACTGCGAGTCTAAATTATAGGTAACGCGTTAAAAATCGAAAACTACCAAAAGACATTTGATTTCTTTGCTTTCACGCTTGATAACCTAACGCGAACGTTACTCCTCCGTAACCGTGGATAATAAAATCGTTTGGTACGCGTGTTCTCGCGTAAATTTCACCCCGTTTCTATATTTTTTTTTTTTTGTTCCCCCTGGTTCAATCGATGTTATCTGGCATGGTGAATATGTACGCTGACCATCGGCGCGGTTCCCTTATAGAAAATCACCGGTCCATCTCTCTCGTAACCGGGTTTGTCGCCGGACAAAAGCCGTGGCAAGAATGGGCCACCTATGCTCGCCCATTCTTGTTATCATCTCACGGAGGTATTGCTCTGATATCGAATGAATGGCCAGCTTTATGGCCCGATCTCGCAGCCGATACATCGACCGCGTATAACGTGTCTCGCGTATGCTGATTACGCGACCAGATTGCGCTCCTCTTTTCCGAAATATCCAACACTTCCTCCTCTTTTCTCTACGTTCGACGAGTTTACGCTTAATTCTGAATATCCTGCATTTCGGGATGGAAATTTGCCGTTGAAAAATTCTGTTCAAACAACACGATTGTCAATCAACGCGTAAATTTTCATCCTACTTTGTCTGAGTTTAGCGAAACTCTCCGCCGTGATTCCGAAAGACACCTGTGTATATCAACGAAGAGATAACGACAGTTTCCACAGTTACGTTCCGATATTATTTGCATTTATTTACCCGGAGAAATATTCCTCCCGATAGAATGGCACTCTCGATGAGAGATACAGTTCCGATAGGGAGGGAAACGCGAGGGTGGACGACGAGACGACGTTCGCTCGAAGAGGAAACGTAGGCTCGTAACTCGCAATCAGCTCCGCGTTGTTATTAACGTCCCGGCCGAGACACGGTATCAAGGGTGCGAAAAATCCAAGAGGCGAGGTAAAGTTGCCCCATTAAAATACAGTCGGTGGTGTCCCTGAGTAACTCGCTGATACCAAACTTCACGTGTGTATACATACACACACGCTCGATACTTGAGGCCGACTTCTTTTCAACGTTTCCACTTCTGTCGTAATCTCTTTACCTTGGCTATCGAGTGAAATGAGGTTGTCGCGTAAACCTCGGTTTATCGTCGCGAATTACGCGTCGTTTTTCTCCACGGTCTGTGGATCCTACGTACGATTAACACCGTTCGCTGCCGCGCGAAATATTCACGAAATCCTGCAGGTGTGCGAGAATCTCGAAAGCAACATCAACTTCAGAATCCTTTTTCTCGTTTAAATCGTATCAAATATGCAACGTGAGAGGTATATAAACACACAGAGAACAGGCGATATATACTGTATTTAGCTAATAGACTCAAATTCTCAAACAATTCTGAAAAAGCAACGTAAATCTTACCGATTCATCGGAGGACAGCTTTCGAAAAAATCAACCCAACCACCCGGGCAATCTCCCAGTCTGTAGCTATTGCAATTTCCAGCAGAAGTTCCTGGAGGACGAAGAGGATCGTACAGTCTCCGGAGACCAGCGTTGCTGCATCCCCGACCTATATGCTGCATCACCAATACACAAACTCGTTCACCAACACCTGCATCCTCCGCAACAGAACGAAGGGAAAGAGGCGAGATAGATAGAGAGAGAGAGAGAGGAAAGGGTAGTGGCGAGCAGAGGAGAGAGGTGGTCGGTGGTCGGCGGCGGTGTTATCGCGTCGGCCCAGATTGAATATATTTCATATGTTTTCATAACTACCGCAGCCGGGCCGCTACGTCCCGCTATCTGCTCCACCTCCAGCTACACACCTCTTGCTAGAGTCGCTTCTACGACGCCTGTAACACCAGGGGTAGCTCCACACACACACACATAGACACACAGATAGATAGATAGAGAGAGAGAGGAAGGGATGAGAAAGAAAAAGAGATAGGAGAAAAAAAGAGAGACCTAGAGCTATCCAGGCTGGTGGATGCAGGGAGGAAAAGCTGAAGAAGAAGAGAGAGTGTAACACGGCGGTTAGGTAAAAGAGAGAAAGAGGAGGATAGAAGAGGGAGGAAGAGGAGAGTCAGGTTCTGCTGTGGCCACGGGAAATCAACCGTGAGGAGATACCGGTTGACTGATGTGCGCCTTTCTGTTGTAAAACGATAAAGGCGGCGTGGCATTGGTTGGGCCGAGGGTTTCCGATAGCCACCAGCTACCCTTCCTCTCGCCTTCACTCACCCTTTCTAACTGTCCTGGACGAAGAGGCAAAAGGGAAAGAACCAAGCGACACACCGCCGTCCTCCACTAGATGTATTTTACATTGTACAGCTATACTACTGTGTGTTAGCTATGGCTACGTTGGAAATATAGAGAGCGAGAAGAAGAGAGGCGAAGATGGCTAGTGTAAGGGTGGGTTAGAGGAGGTAGAGGTGGAGGTGGTGGTGGTGGTGGAAAGCTCTGAAAACGAAGGATGCTGATCCTGACGCCACTGGCTGAATATTCATCTCGCGTCGCTCGGCCGCTGCACGCCACCACCCGATAACGCCGTCGCGGCTCTCTTATCTATGCCAGCCTTTTCTCCACGCCTCCTGCGGATTGTCATCGAACTGTCTCACTCTTTCTCTCTTTCTCTATCGCTTTTTCGATTGTTCTTCGGTTTCTTACCAAATTGTTCCTTTATTTAGTCCGGGAATTTATTTCGTTCCTTTTTTCCTCTTCGTTTGACCATCTCTCGGTTTCTGTGCCGATTCGTCTGGAGAACATTTTCCTAGGGTCGAGTGATTTAGCTGTGGAATTTAGTTCTCGTTCGCCTGCTTTTGTTTCTCTTTTTATTCACTTCCGTTCGTGAAAATAGACTGGCATCGAGAGTTTGCTTAGTTTTGTGGAGGTATGGATGCTTGGAACGTATTGTGTGAGCGTATTGTAATGAAAATCGAAGTAAAACAGATTGGCGAGATAAATGAAGATACAGAAATCTATAAACTTGGGTAATTCTTTCTTTTGGAAACGAAACTTTGGGTTTTCGGAAGTTTCGTTGCAAACGCGTGTTGAAGTTGACGATCGATCGTAAGAAAACAAATACTTGGAGCGTAAAGGGTTGATATATATTGTACATTTTTACACGTTCATGTTCTCTTAATCATTATTAGATAATAATAGTAGAATTCAGAGAATAAAAGTCTGTGTATAAAATAGAATAAACATTTGAGCGAAAAAGTTCCTTAGCAGTGATGCCAATAAGACTTCTAGCGAATAAATGAGCTAAAATTGATTTTTAACTCTTTGTAGTATTATCAACAGATGCGTCAGGTGTTTGTTATAAAGTTCAATTACCATTACTCCATCGTTTATTGAAAAAAAAAAAAAAAAAAAAAAAAAAAAAAAAAAAAAAATAAAGTAACACTACTTCTAAATCATAGTTGTATTTATTTATCGCTTCAGGTCGATAAATTTGCTCGGCGTAATTTAGTCTTCCGTGCAGTTACACAATCGGCGTTAAAAACTTTCACAAATCATCAACATTATTCCGATCGCTCGATCAACGTCAAATTCGTAAGAAATTCCACAGCAATTCGAACGAAGAAACAGTTCGATACGCGTAAGTGTTTTAACGAAAAGAAAAAAGAAATCGTCACACGAAAACCTGACGAATAAGCAAAGAAGACCAGGCACTTTCCCTCCGCTGGAAGCAACAATTGTCGTTGTGCAACTCGATTTATCAGCCGTGGTCTGCGATTACTGAAAATAGAACGTTCCTGACTGAGATACCGGCGTGCACACGCCGCCAGTCATTATAATTATCTCACAAATTTCTAATCAGCCGCGATTATTTGTCTCGATAGGTTTTACAAGCGCCTTACTCCCCTCTCTTTTTCCTTTCTCTCTCTCTCTCTCTCTCTCTTATTCTACGCGGTTCTTTCGAAAAGGGGGAAGGGTGAACCGATAAAAGAACCGTCGTCGTCGTCTTAATCGCTATGCAAAACAGGAGGCCCGTACGTGGAAAAATGCTCGCATAATTTACTTCATCGATCGTACGATCGGTAAGCGTGATCCACACGATGGTAGCCATGTTGCTCGTTTCTCTCTCCCTCTCTTTCTGTCCCTCTTTCTCTCCTTTGCTCGTTTGATCCTCGTGAAGTGGCGCGAAAATACGAGTCGGTCAGGCGAAGTGGAGCGACGCTTGGGAACGGACGCGACGATAAGAAAGCAAGTCGCCTAGAGTCGTTATCGTTTATCCTTATTTCCAACGCGGGAACTATCTGTAATACGCGCGATACGTATCTTAGACGTTATCCGGCTCGATGGAACGCGACGTGGCCCGCGAGGACTCTCTGTAATTAGAATAGAATTGCTCCTAGAGAATTGCAAAGTTGAAGAAATAACGAGGATCTTGGATGGAAATAACAGTGAAACGGAGAATGAGAGAGAGAGATAGAGATAGATAGAGGAATTCTCTTTGATGAAAAGAATCGTTCTTTATGGTTGATTCGAGAGAATAGAGAATTATTCCTTGAAATTTTTTCTTTTTTTTTTCCTTTTTTTTTTGTGAATTGTGTAGAGTTGTGTTTCGAGTTTAGGCGATAGGGAGATAGGAGAATTGTTGTGTCGAATTGCGCCGGAAATTTCGTGGGCGGTGTGGTGTGATTAGAAGAACCAGTGAGTCACCGAATTCTGGTGATTGGAGCGTTCACAGATTCCCCTGTTAACCCTTTAACGATGTGACTAACTGTTGTGTAGATATCGCGTATTTTTTTTTTTGTTTCCTTTTTTTTCCCTTTTTTTGGTTATCTGAAACTGGTGTAGTAATTGGCTACGGTATCTTTCGCAGAGACCTGATACATTTTTCGAACGAATTATACTTCTTCAAATATTTTGTTCTTTTGGTTTGTCTTTTAAATACGTTACAATAATTTCTTCCGTTAGTTTTTATTTATAAACATGGAAAGCTCGATGCTTTTTATTGTTTTTTAAATTAGCGAGAAATGAACATACTTGCGAGCAGATTATTCCGCTTGCAAATGGGTTAAGATAACTTGAGTGTTTCTAAAAGACGAGTTAACTCGTCATTGATCAACGCTTAAAGTATAACAATTAATGCATAAATGTATTGCCAATTTTCTAGTTACACTGTTGCGCCTTTACTAAATTCGTAAAGTAACTCTTACAAGGTTCGTCACATTTGCAAAAATCAAAATGAAGTAGTTGGTTATTCTCGCTAATTTTCAACTGTAAACTGGAGATCTCCACGTTTAACTCGAGTTTTCTACATTTACAATTTGACATTTTGAAAAATTTTGGAAAATAAGGGTGAATAAACGTTGCAGCGCGATAGTACAGCAACGAAGAAATAAATAAGGTGCAAGTGACAAGGGGATTAAAATTTCTGGTTTTCCATTGATCTTAGCGAATTTCCCGTATAAAAGTCGCTTGGTTGGCGAGCAACGCAGTAACGACGAGTCACCTCTCTCGCCCTCGACGAGCACATAATATACACGTACGGTACGTGTACGCGCGTACGTGTAAGCGAACAGCTACCGAGAGAGAGAGAGAGTGAGTGAGTGAGAGAGAGAGAGAGAGGTGGAGAGAGTTTGTTATCGTTATCGCACGACGTGGCCGCGCGGCGATCGTGATAACGGCTCGCCACCGCTCTTATCGCCGCGCCGGTTTGCTTCGCCCCGTACGTATATTCCGTCGCATCCATTCCAGCTCGCTCCACTTCGCCCGGCCGACTCGTATTTTCGCGCCACTTCACGGACTTCCCGCCAAGGACTGAATTTCCGGGCCCCTCTCGCTCGTTCTTTCGGTCGCGATTTCGAGCCTTTCAATCGACAAATTCTTCCACTCTGTTCCCAAACAATTCTATAGTACAACTTCCTTTTTTTCTTTTTCTGTTGGACAGAGCTTGGTTCGACGAGATTTGTAGGTGCAAATTGACTTTGGGGATTAATTGAGAATGAGGAGATTTTTGGCTGTAAATTGACTTCGGGAATTAATTGAGAATGAGGAGATTTTTAGCTCTAAATTGACTTTGAGGATTAATTGAGAATGAGGAGATTTTTAGCTCTAAATTGACTTCGAAAATGAATTGAGAACGAGGAGATTTTTAACTGTAAATTGACTTCGAGAATGAATTGAGAATGAGGATTTTTTTAGCTGTAAATTGACTTCGGGAATTAATCGAGAATGAGGATTTTTTTAGCTGTAAATTGACTTTGGGAATTAATTGAGAATGAGGAGATTTTTAGCTCTAAATTGACTTTGGGAATTAATTGAGAATGAGGAGATTTTTAACTGTAAATTGACTTCGAGAATGAATTGAGAACGAGGAGAATTTTTAACTGTAAATTGACTTTGAGGATTAATTGAGAATGAGGAGATTTTTAGCTCTAAATTGACTTCGAAAATGAATTGAGAATGAGGAGATTTTTAGCTGTAAATTGACTTTGGGAATTAATTGACGGAAGTTTAGCTTTTACGTGAATTGAAAGGATACAAGGAAGTGCGTTATTTGTTAGAAAAGTTTACAGTTACACTATTTCCATTGTACAGAAAAGAGTAGGTTCATGGACTTCGACAACAGCCATGATAAAAGTTTTTCCGAATTTTTGTATATATCTTTTGAATCACTATCGGAATCCAGAATTCTTAAATAGTCGAGAGAATCTTCACAATTTGAAAAATTATACGAAATAGTTCGCCCAAAACGTTTCATCGATCTCGTTGAAAATTACCTTTCAATCGAAGGTTCGAAAGATCGTGAAATTTATCATAAATTGTAACCAATTATTCACGAATTAATCCCAAACAAAAAAAACAAAAAAACAACCCTCATTTAAAAAAGTTTAAAATTAAAAAGAGAAAAAAACAAGAGAAGGGAAACAGTTTTCAAGAGAATATTTATTATCCTAAGAAACGTGACAATTTACAAAACACTCTCGATCTCTTCTAAATAACTAAACAAACAGAAGAGAAAAATCGTGAACGAGACGAACACACCTCCACTTTGTCGTGTTTGTGCCCGTGAATACACGTCCGTGTGCACGTCCGTTTCGTGGCGGTATTCGAGGGTGATTTGGCGGGATCGCAGATCGCGATAACTCGGCTAAGTAAGATCGAGGTGTCGGCGAAGGAGGGTGGACTGGCACGAGCATAAACTCACCCCTCTTCCTTCGCTCTACCACCAGCGTCGATCCGCAGTTTAGGGGATGCGAGGCACGCGACTGCCGCCCCATTGCGCCGCGTTAGCTTTTCACCCTCTGCCACGTTCTTCGCTTCTCTCTTTTTTTTTTTTCTCCTTCTTTTCTTCCTCTCTTTTTTATTTTTTGGCCCGCTACGAAACCAAACGCCCACCCTTTGGCCACTCGCCATCGAACGAACGAATTCCTTTTACGCTTTCTTCCTTACACTGCGTTCGAAAAGTTCCTTAGAATAATGCTCTCTGTTAAACAGTTTTATGGGTAGACATAATATTATTTTTCAGTACTTCCTCTTCGTCGGAAACGCCTGAAAAATTCCTAGTAGTACAGGATATTGAATATTTATATTGTTTATTTAATATTAAAAAGAGTATCTTTTTGTTCATATTTAAATATACGTACAATATTTATTGCAGATTCAGATAGATATTTTCTCTATCTGAATCAAATGTATTTAATGTATAAAATGTAATCAAAAATATTTCGGAATATTTTTTCTCCGAATATTTATAAAACTTTTGTTTTATGTCACGGGAAAATATTTCGTAATATTCATGTAATATTTTTGTTTTCTAAATGGAATTATTGTTGTATTAGACCAGAATTAATATTAGAAAAATAAATTAGTTTATATAATATTAGAAATTATTATTTAATATTAGACAAAAGATACCTATTTTTCCGAATGTGCAGCAAACATTTAATTTATATTAGATCGATTAATTTATATCGATTGAGATATCGATTAAAAGTATTCGCGTGACGAAATGATAATCATTAATTGGAAAAAAATATTTAACCGATTAATCGTAATTACTAGTAGAAATTGTTATTTATCCATTATCAGGCAGGATTTATGATTTTCTTCTGAAATTGCTTAAATTGGCCATCGTTACACACGGAAATCATTTTTCGAAAAATATATTTTGTCTTCATTCTTCAGTTTCTTTTCTTTCGCAAAAAACATACTCAAATTCCCCTTAGAAGTGTTAACAATGTTTGTTTAAGCACCCGGTATATAGCGTGGGAGCAGAAACTAACTGCTTATAGCATGCACATCCAGTTTTGTTTTTAGTATGACTTTTTTCAAAAGTATGAAAATATGTTCACACATTTTTTACCTATCTGAGTGATGGTTACATCGAATTTGAATCTCTACCCTTATCGAAAAGATCAGCAACAGGGAGGAAACGAAGAAGACTTCTTGGTTATAGATTTAGAGTCCCAACGTGTCACTCCGGAAGTCTCGATCCCTAAAATAGTTCAACTCCTCCAATTACTTAGGATCTTTTTCCAACAAATCTTTTCTCAATCTCGTCGAATTAATTACTAAAAGCCAGCACACTTACGATCTTAATTCTCCATCTTCCTCGATCGCAATACACATTTATCTCCCTTTGGAAATATCAATTTTTTCGAAAAGCGATGGTGAATTAATAACCGTTCGAAAGTAATAATTTCCATGGTCGTGTTCCACGGTTATTTGATTATTTATACGATCACTTTGCATCTTACTCGATCCCCCTTTGGTGTACTATATCGCGGCGTGTTAAATCGCGATTGGCATTGATTGCCGTTTGCACGCGCGAGAAATTTTCCACGGGGCACGATTGTTCCTCTTTCGAACTCTCCCTCCTTTTGCTCTTCTGTAATAGAGTTCGTCGAGCTATTCTTACACATCCCTGATCATCGTTTTATTCATTCCATCAAACACTACGCTGTGTTACATTTTATTTGACGGTCTTCTTCGGTTATTTTTAGATCGTTCCCAAACGTTTTGTATGGGATTCACGGGCTCACGGTTCCCTCGGCCGGTACACGTGTTGGTGGTTCAATGGTACCGTGATTGCGTGGATTACTGTTGCAAGGAAATTGTAACGTGATTAAATATTCCTCGGCCGTGATCAAGATTAGGTGGAACGGGCGCGAGAGAATAGATGAATCTAAAGGAAATGCTAAAATATACCGATCCTCGTGATAAATCGTTAATGGATTCTATGTGGTATATCTCGGCTTGTATATCAACCATGTTAACCTCCCTCTGATAAATAAATAAATATAAAACATCTGGGAACCTGACTTTCCGCTATGAAAAAAAAATAAAGAAAAAGAAAAAAAAAATGAAAAATTAAAATTCCTTCTGCTTTGCTGTTAATAATCATACTTTGTATATTTTAATAATAACGAGAAGATGAATATGAAAATAAAATAACAGCTTCGGTTACGTGGTATAGGGAATTGTTGGATTCTAGATAGATTTACTCGATATTTTGCAACAGTGACGAGAAATTCAACGATATACTACAGTTAAACATCTGTGGATCTAATTTCGAACAAACGAATAATAATTTTAAATAAACAAGTTATCAATCTGTAAGCATAGATCGATAATGGATTCAACAGTTTCAATGGTTTTATTGTTTTCTAACTTGGAATTGAAAACTGAAAAGTTTGAAATATCGTGTATAAAAGTTAAGTATGGAATTCTATTTTGAAAATTGGATTTTTGCATCCCCAGATTTTTTGCAGCGTCCCATTAAGGAATCTTCGGACCTATTGTCGCTCATATCTTCTTATTTTAATTGTTCTGTCACTTTTATACGATTTTACAATCATATTTTAAGTCTTTGATATATAAATCTAAAAAGCAAAGAAAACCAAACCATTTTATCTAATTATGACTTTCCAGTCAGAAAACTGCATCCTGTGATAATAGTAACAAATAAACTAAAATAAATAGAAGAAAAAATAACGATTGTATAAAGTTGTTCCTTCAGCTTTTGTCTGCAGACAATTTGCAAAAGCGTTTACTCTAATATTTCAGGTTAGAGTTGATAATCGTTACCAAGAATATTATTGGCTGCTAGGGAGACATTATACAAGGTGTATGTATAGAAAACAATTGAATTATTTAATAAAATTTCGATATAGTGTTATAGGATTTGAAAGTTACGCGCGCCCTGTTATTTCTTTTTCGCGCGAAATTTGAATATTGCAAGTAAAGCGAACTTTCGCTGTTAATTTTCGTTCGGTACTTACTTTGATTTTCTCTCCGATCTCGCATGTATTTCTTTCACCCTTTTTTCATTCTTTCACTCCCTTATTCTCGCTTTCTCCATTTCTCCGTCTCTCTCTCTTTTTTTTTTTTACGTTGATTTTTACATTTATTCGAAATTTTCGGCGATCACACATTTTTCGTATCCACCCTCTCGATCGAGAAACTTGTTCATTCGTAAATTCTGTTGCTGCACCTGTTCTTTCTCGTTCACGTAACGTTCGTTCGTTTGTCTCCCTGTTAAATAAATTCTCTCTCGTAACGGTATGCTCGAGAGAAACGTAGAGAATTTCTTGCAAAACGGATCGAAAGATCGAGGAACGATGATTCGCTAACTGCATCAGCAGAGTATAAAATACCTGTGCAGATTGAACGGAATTATTTGTAACAGTAAATTTTACTTCCTGCACACCTTTGCCTATTTTACTTTAATTTCAAATTTGATATCAGTTCCATCAGTATACTTTATTTATCTTTATTTACGGTATTCATTATTTGGTATAATCTCCTTAATTCATATCTAATATTTTATTACCAGTAGAAGCTACTCGTCTTCTCTGTGTAATTTATTTTCTGATCGTTCAATCTCTGTTAATGATACATCCTTCGCTTGGAGATTTTTGGAAAATTTTTCTTTACTAAAATTAATAAATATTAATTAATTTTCACCCGTTGTAATTAATAGCAGAGCTACCGAGCTAATAGGCGCGGTGCTAACATCTATATAAATATTAATAAAAAAAAAAGAAAAAAAAAAAGAGAAATGTGTTTGCGTGTGTAACATTCTCTACGATGAGCTCGACAGCGCGTATATCAAAGAGGAAGTAAGTCGTAGTTAGGCTTAGCTAATCAACATTTCCTATAACAAGGAATATAAGTTCCTTTGAAAATTCCACGTGAATTGAACTGTGACGAAATATCGAGATTGTTGAATAATTTCGATTAAACGTTCCATTTTTCATTCTTCGTCGATTTAATCTGTTAGGATGGTGTTCGAGGAATATCCATGTGGGGATAGTAGATCAAGATATCGATCTTCGATCGATTAACACCTCGGTTAGATAAGGTGAAAACACGGTCGATAATCTGAAGGGAACAAGTGGACGATAAGCGCGGCCGTTTCCCCTTTGCAAGCCTGTGAATTACATTATGATAATCACGGTCCCATTAACATATTAATATAATTCAAGCTATAGCGGCGCGTGTAAAAGTGCGATGCGATAATATTCATTTCATTCGACCCATTTCTGCCGTGGCACGCATTAATCACGCGTGATGAGGTAACGAAAACGTTTTTCCTTCGAACGAACGAACGACCACGAGGACAGGAAATTTTCCCTCGAGGGAAACGCGTGTCTACGTTCTCAGGATTTTTCCATCGATTTTCTCGCTTTCGCGTTCCTTTCGAAAGATTGCTCCATTTCTGTGGCTCGCTACGTGAATGTAATAATGGATTAATCAATTTCTAAATGAAGTGAGAGGATGCTTTAGATTGTTGGAAGCGAATCGATGCGTCTTGTCGAATAATTCTCAATTAAATTGAAATTTAAAGGGATGAAAAATTTCTACGGTTTGGGTTTAAAATTCGGTAGGATTATTTGCGAAAAAAGAAAAGGAAAAATGCAACATTCGAAGCGAATCGATGCATCTTGTCGAATAATTCTCAATTAAATTGAAATTTAAAGGGATGAAAAATTTCTACGGTTTGGGTTTAAAATTCGGTAGGATTATTTGCGAAAAAAGAAAAGGAAAAATGCAGTATTCGAAGCGAGTCGAAGCGTCTTGTCGAATAATTCCCAATTAAATTAAAATTAAAAAGAATGAAAAATCATACGGTTTGGGTTTAAAATTTATTAAGCTTATTTAAAAAGAAAAAGAAAAATGGATAGAAAATACATTGGAAACGAGTCGAAGCGTTTTGTCAAATAATTGCTAATTAAATTGAAATTCAGAAGGATAAAAATTAGAAACAAAAAAAGGATAGAAAATACAATGTTTAGGTTGTCTCCATTCGCATCTTAGCTATTCTAATCAGACGTTAGCAATTTCCAATTGCTAAAAAATTTTGCGTTAAGAAGTGTGTCGTACCAGCAATTTTTGCATCTATAAAAATTTCGTATCACCTTCTTCCTATAGAGCTAAAGTTTATTTCAATTATATACTCCTGATTACACTAATTCCATTAGATAAATACACTTTACTTTAGCCTAATCACGTGCATTGATTAGCAAACTTTTCCCAAACACACTCATCGATTTATCATTTCCCTGGAAAATTGTCCAAAAATAAAATTCCATAAAATAAAGAACACTATGAAGCAATTATTAAAAATACAGTTGAAAAATATTCCTGAATTGTAATCTAAAAATTTAAAAATGGTTAATTAATATCTCTGTCACAGACGGGCGAAGAATTTTCGAATCTATCTGCATTCTTTGCTGGTTCACCTGGCGTGTCTCGAAATCGAAATGAATCGCTCGACGATTAATTCACACACACACACATACACACAGTGTTGCGTCTAAGGAGAACAGATTTCAAAAGTGTTCGCGTGCAGGTTCGTGCAGACTCGCGTATTTCTTGACTTTTGCTCGTTTTTCTCTCATTTTCGTCGCGGCACATATTCCGTGGTATTGCGGTAAACACGGTCGAGCTGGTTTTTAGACGTCAGAGCATGGCGATCGAGCGAGCCAGTTCCCAATTAATCGATTTGCTTCGATGGCCAACGCTGTCGAGATCCTATCTCCATATACAACCCACTACTAACCACTTTACCCATTCTG
Organism: Anthophora plumipes; assembly: GCA_951804975.1. NCBI lineage: Eukaryota > Metazoa > Arthropoda > Insecta > Hymenoptera > Apidae > Anthophora > Anthophora plumipes. The sequence continues at coordinate 15,667,109 of OX638122.1, read as the reverse complement.
CACGACTTCATCGACTACGACGATGGAGCAGAGGATGAAACTTTGAAAAATTTATTTTACTCATAATTCCACTGCTCTTATTCTATCACCCAGCTGAGAGTATTTCGATTAGAGAGTTAAAACGCGATCACTTTCCTTTTAAATAGCAACACTTTCGATTTTATGTGTCGATTGTTCACTGATAGCTATCGATATCTTTCGAATTTTCTAAATAATCGAAAGAAAAAGGAAACCTAAGATCTGTTTAAAATCGCGATTAAACGGCCACGTAATCCCGCGAAACGAACCGAATAATTTGTCGGCCGCGAATTCGTCGGATCTTATCGCAGATCGGGGAATTTTTCGCTGGTCGACGATAGGCCTGAATAAATACTCGATTCTCTGGGCGTGTTCGCACTTACGAAATTGCATTCCGACACGACACATTGTCAAACTCTGCCTCCGGCGGGCTCTCTGTCTCGCGCGCGGGAAAAACGGGTCGAACGATAGGAGGAGAAAGCGAAATAGGTGTCGCGAAACGAAAAGTCACTCGGACGTGTGCAACGAGTACGCATGAACGCGCGCTAAAAACGTCACTTAGGACAAAGATCTTGAGAGATCTTTAAATCTGAGAGATCTTACGGGCGAAAGGATTGAAGAAGAAGATGCTCGATACTGCGAAGTAATGAAACTTCAACTTTTTTGCACGTTGTTCATCGTCCTTTGATATACTCCCTCTGTCCCGTAATAATAGTAGCAAAAGAAAATGAATATAGAACGCAGTATTTATTATGGAAAAATTAGATTAAATTAAAAATATTTTTACGCAATTTTTTTAACATTTTTTCTACATTCCATCTAACAATCTAATCCTTATAATTTGTCACGAGAACTCAGTTCGTTTGGTTCAATTTTAAAAAAGTTATTCTGTCTTAAGAGGTGTCCGAATACGCAATTCCGCCAAATTGGAATTATTTCTGAATTTCTTTGTACACTTCATTTAACAAACTAATCCTTATAATTTCTCACGAGAACTCAGTTCGTTTCGTTCAATTTTAGAAAAGTTATTCTGGTTTGAAAGGTGTCCAAATACGCAATTCCATCAAATTGGAATTTTTTCTGAATTTTTTTGTACACTTTATTTAACAAATTAATTCTTATAATTTCTCACGAGAACTCAGTTCGTTTGGTTCAATTTTAGAAAAGTTATTCTGGTTTGAAAGGTGTCCAAATACGCAATTCCATCAAATTGGAATTTTTTCTGAATTTTTTTGTACACTTCATTTAACAAACTAATCCTTATAATTTCTCACGAGAACACAGTTCGTTTGGTCCAATTCTAAAAAAATGTTATTTTGTCCTAAAAGGTGTCCGAATATTAATGAGAGTTACTGAATGTACCAATATAATAATTTTTTACGAAAAGTGGTTCTTTACTACTGAGGGTTTCGAGAGGAGAGGAGGAGCGAAAGGAGAGGGAGGTGGTTTGATTGGAAATGGAGGGAGGCTGGATTCCGAGCAACTGGTCGCAATAAAAAAGAGTTTCTTCACTCCGATGAGAAATTCGATCCTGATCGCGGGGCCTTTTTGCAATTCCTATCGAGTTTCGCGTCGCGGAGACGCGGTCCCGCTTAAATCTCGATTTAATCTCCCCCATGGAGGATTTTTCTTGCCTCCCTCCCTTCTCTTCCTTCATCCTGTTCACCGACACAATCCTTATATAACACGCGTCCCCGTATCGATCCTTGTAAATATATCGAAACTCGGGATGCAATAAGAGTATCCATGTTCGGAATTGTAGAAATTTTGCCGCTCGACTGTTCGCTCAGAAAGAAATCGCCAGTGGTTTCGGCTGATTTACGGATACTTTAGAGTTCCGAATTTCTTGAGAATTTTACGCGAAATAGAAATGTGTATTTCGTAAGCTTCGATCTTTCGTTGAAATCGCCGTGCTTTGGAATTTCGCGCATTTTCGGTGAAAAATTGCAGGTCAGAATCCGCTGCGAAAATTGCATTTTCTCGAAAATTTAGTTTCTCTTCCTCTGTGATAATTGTACTTCTTTGGAACTTTGAAATTTCCTTTCTCTGAAAGCTTTCGTGCACTTTGTTCTATTGAAATTTTACATATTTTCTTTTTTTAACGAAGAGTGGGATTTTGGTAATTTCCTTTCTCCAAAATCGTTCGTGCAATTTACTCTCTCGAAATTTTAAATATTTCCTTTTTTTTTTGTGTAAATGAAATGGGTAATTTTAGAAATTTCCTTTCTCTAAAATTTTTCGTGCAGCTCTTTCGAAATTTTAAGTATTTTTTTGTATTTTAAAGAAAAGTGGAATATTAGAAATTTCTTTTCTCCAAGATTTTTCTTGCAGCTCTCTCAAAATTCCAAGTCTCTTTCTTTATTTTAAGGAAAAGTGGAATGTTAAAAATTTCTTTCCTCAAAAATTTTTCGTACAGCTCCCTCGAAATTTTAACTATTTTTTTGTATTTTAAAGAAAAGTGGAATATTAGAAATTTCTTTTCTCCAAGATTTTTCTTGCAGCTCTCTCAAAATTCCAAGTCTCTTTCTTTATTTTAAGGAAAAGTGGAATGTTAAAAATTTCTTTCCTCAAAAATTTTTCGTGCAGCTCCCTCGAAATTCTAACAATTTTTTTGTACTTTAAAGAAAAGTGGAATTTTAGAAATTTCATTTCTCCAAGATTTTTCTTGCAGCTCTCTCGAAATTTCAAGTCTCTTTCTTTATTTTAACGAAAAGTGGAATTTTAAAAATTTCTTTTCTCCAGAATTTTTCGTGCAGGTTGCTCTCTGGAAATTTCAAGTATTGTTTTCCATTTCGTGAATAGTTTACGCTACGACGGAGTCCAAGAAATTTGTGCAAAAATTGTTCTACAGAAAATGTCGAGTTTGAGCTAATAGTTTCGGCTTGATAACCAGATAGGGAAAATTTCGAGCGATGTCATTGGTAGTGCACCTGTAAAAACGTGATTCCACTTCGAATCGGAAAGGTCACGATTTCCCCCGTGAGATTCATCGGCGAAGAAGCACCTACACAGGATGAGTCACGTAACTGTGCCTGTATCTCCTCGTATCTCCTATTTGGCTGAAGATGTACACGTTACGACACGGTTTATCTTCCTTCAACTTCTTTTCCCCTCCTCGATGCACTAACTGTGCTCGCCTATCGATTAAACGAAACTGTATATTCCTATCCAAAGTAGATCAATTTCAATCACTGTAAAATTAAGAAAAAAAAAAAAAAAAAGAAGAAGAAGAAATCAGCCTGACAAAGTGGAAGTCAGATTTCGAGAAGATAAATATCGTCGTTCGATCAAAGTCTCTCCTCTTCAACCGGATTGCGTAATTCACTGTGTAACGATGCATCAGCAAAACGCAGATTGCACTTTTTTAACCGTGTACACTTCGATAAGAACGAAAAACGTAAGCAGAGATCCCACGGAGATAAATCATGTCTCTTCCTTTTCAACTTGTCAAAAAGGAACGCAACATTTACTTCGCGTCTATCAATGTTGCAGAATCTCCACGTAGCTTCGACTTTTGCGCGAAGAATCATACAATTCTTTCCGAATAGAATATCAAATTCTACTAAATACTAATTTTCGAATGAAAATACACAATATTGCATAAAAATCTGAGCCTTTTAGGCGTTGTAAGTTGCTCGAGAAGTTTGCAAAGAAAGTTCGAAATTCGAGAAATTTCTTACGAATTATTTTACCATTGAAATTCATCTGAACGAAATGAATTGTTCTCGTCCATTAGTTTACCATGCTTTTTACTCTAATAAGTACCTATAACTTAAAAGAAAAATCGTAACCGGAAGCTCAGTTCAGTGTCCAACAACGCAGCCTGCTAAAAGGCGGGAAATTCAAAAGTGAAGTCGCGCGTCTTTCGACAAATTGATTTCTAAGTTCCGCAACTCTCCTTAAAAAAAAAAGAGGATATCATTCTTTCTAACAAACAGAGCAAGGTAGATGTTGATTGTTTAATACCACGAAGATTAGTATAAGTTTCGTTAAATTTCAAGAGAGCAAAACAGAAGAAAACATGTTTCTTTCATACGAGTCTTTTGTTCGACGAGAGTAAGGTGCGAAGAGGGTCGAAGATAGGCAGATAAAGCAGCGAGGAAATATTTATGGTTGCATAGAGAAGGTGAGAGGATCGGAACCATCGCGGAAACGTCGTTAGTGTATCGCGGGCAAACGATTCCTTCCTGGAATGAAAGAAGATGTAGGAAGAAGGCGGGAATGTGGCTAGGAAAAGAAGAAAGAAAAAAAAGGAAATCGGTCGTGACGAAACAGCTCGTTTCCATGCGTCGTTCGCGACGACGCGACGCCGCCGATAAGCTTTACGAGAGCGGGCTCCTTCTTCTCTCTTTTCATCCGCCTCCGTTCCAACCTCTATCGCTTTTCCCGTGGCACGATCAACCTCGAACAACGAGCCACAGGCCGGACTCGACGATTACTCGATGCTTAACTTTCTACAAACGATAAATCGCCTCGTATACTCGAAGAATTTTTAGTTTTATCCTGCTAGCCGATAGAAAACGCGATAGTGATGGAAAGTGGGTATATCTGGCTAGCGCGACGTGGCTTAATCCTCTTTTCTTCCTCAACACTTTTCGGATCCTCTGGTTAATCCTTCGGCGTGGGTTAATTCACGCGTGTGTCTTGGATGATAAACAATCGAACGTTCGTAGGATTAGGAATTTTAAGGATTTTCTTTTTAAGCTTTGTACCGCGAGTGTTAATTGATCTAGCATATTAATCGAATTTTTTCTTAACCCTTTGAGATACGCGATTTTGTTCGCGCTGTGTTCGCAGCTTTGTTTCATTTTATCAGCTATATAACGAAAAATGTATGAATATATATATATATTTTCTTGGAAAAAATATTCTTGGAATAATTAACTAGGGAATGTGATTACTTTATTTCACCGATTTTTACGATATTCAAGCTTGAACTGATCGATTTGTAGTAAGTAACGTGTTAAAAATAGATTACCAATTTTAAGAATACTATTGGGGTAATAGATACAAATTCACTGTGAGAAAAGAAATGCAATTTCTGTCCGACAGTAACTTAACCCTTTCGAAAACACTACTACAAGTATAATCAAGTTTACACACTTGGTACGAAATGAATATCAGCTCCGATAACCACGTCCACCGATATCAATGTTTATCGTATATTCAAATGTTTCCATTGAACTCTTTGATCTACGACAAACCACTCCTCCGGTCTACGACATTTCACACAGAGGAAGTTGAGAATCAACGACCTAAATTACAAAAATATCCGAGCACAGTTACGACGGTGTTCTATGATAAAACGAAGAAGAAGAAGAAAGAGAAAAGAAAGAAGAAAATAGAAAAGAAACAGAATGTTCACATTGTCGCGTTCTGAATGAAAAATCGTAACGATTTCTTTTCTTTCACGTACATATTTACCCAGGGTTTAGCTTTCACGGTTTCTCAGCGCACACCTGTTCCCTTTCCTGTTACAATCATCGCGCTATTACTCGTATTATACCATCCCACGCGACTTCTCAATGAATTACATCGAAATTACCAAGGATTACCACGACTCTGTAACAATTCACCGAGGTTCTCTCTCTCCCATCGTTCATTAGAATTCTTTTCCTTCACCTACAGTCAAACCTAACCAGTTTTTAATTACGCTACCGTATCGCATTGTTAGACGTTAGCTAAATGCACGAACCGGAGAAAGAAGACACGTTTCTTCGTGTCGATGGTATATATATGTATATAGAAGAGTGTAAGCGGGTATCCAGATAAACCAGAGAGACGTGAAAGAGGGCCTGGGTCAGATGAGATTGTAACGCGTGTGTATCGTTCCAGTCGAAGCTTATCATACACGCGATAACACTTGAACGCCCCCAGATCACTCGATAACCACGTTATCGACATCGGCCTCGTCCATCGGTCATCACTGGCTAGCAGCCTGATGGAAAAAGACCAGCTCCTGTTCGTTTCCCTCTCTAATGAAACACTGGCTGTGCTCGTTTCGTCATTGAACATCGACGAAATTCTTTCGATCATCTTACACGGATTCGTTTGAAAATTGCTCGTTCGTTTGTTAGTTAGACGAGAAAGTCTGGAATGAATTTTAAATGATTCGAAGGGAGGCATAGGATAGGTTAATTAATATTTGTTTTTTTTTTCGGTGACATTTGTTCGAAGATTTCGATTTTATTTTTCAGAGAGAATTCTGCAATTTTCTGTGAAATAAATTTTAAACGATTTCAAGAGAGGCATAGGATAGGTCAATTAATATTTGTTTTTTTTCAGCGCCTTTGTTCGAAGATTTCAATTTTATTTTTAACAAAGAATTCTGTGACTTTCTGTGGAATAACTTTTGGATGATTCTACAGGAGGCATAGAATGGATTAATTAAATTTATTCAACACTCTTCGTTAGTCAGAAGTGAGAAAGAAATCACACGTGTTTTACCATTGAAACAGGAAAGAGTTGCAGAAAGTGTTGCTCTGGTCAGAAAATAATTCAATCTCGCTCGAAAATTTCAACATCGCGATAATACTTGGGAGCTTCATCGAATCACCAAATTAACTAAACGGTCACGTTACAAAACCAGAATTGTGCCTTTATTTCTCCTCTGACATTTGCCTCGTCTCGGTGTTGTCATATCGTTTGCATCGTCATTCTCGATCTCGTCCGTTGGAAATCGTTACGCGAGCCACAGAATCGAGATACCGCCTTATCGTCGACGATGGTGATGTTCTGGTATAAATAGTTCCATTACGATATTCCAGTAATAAATCGAGAAAGCTGGAGAGCCAACGCGCGTACAGATGTTTACGGGCACACACGCGCTTGTGTCCGGGATTTATCTTTTTAAAGTAGCCGCTTTGCAACTGTTGACGATTACCAGAGCTTTCTGTTCCCGAGATAAACGCCCGTTGCAATTAACGGCCGCTGTAAATTAGCGAAACTGTTCCGCACGGGGAAAGTTGCCGAACACGGGACACCGAGCGACTTTACGCCCCGAATTATATTTTTCTTCCACTCCTGTTTCGGTACTCTGTGCCTTTAGGTCTGCTTTAGTCGAAAGAACACGCAAATGGAGGAGCTGCAGATTTTTTTTTTCTTCTATTGGGAAATGGAATTGCAATTGCGAAGGTTTTCCAAGGTGTACTTTCATTCTGGATTATTCGGAAAATTTTGTGAGAATTTCGATGATTTAGAGGCTTAAAAATTGCATTTTTCTTATATTTTGCTTCGCTATTTTGTGATTCGAAATGAGTTTAAATGAAAGAAAGTGGAAATAGAAGAACTGAAGGCTTTTCTTTTCTTTCTTGGGAAATGGAATTGCAATTGCGGAGGTTTTCCAAGGTGTACTTTCATTCTGGATTATTTGGAAAATTTTGTGAGAGAATTTATATGATTTAGAGGCTTAAAAATTGCATTTTTTTTTAATTTTTGCTTCGCTATTTTGTGATTCGAAATGAGCTTAAATTGAAGAAAGTGGAAATAGAAGAACTGAAGGCTTTTCTTTTCTTTCTTGGGAAATGGAATTGCAATTGCGGAGGTTTTCCAAGGTGTACTTTCATTCTGGATTATTCGGAAAATTTTGTGAGAATTTCGATGATTTAGAGGCTTAAAAATTGCATTTTTTTTTAATTTTTGCTTCGCTATTTTGTGATTCAAAATGAGCTTAAATTGAAGAAAGTGGAAATAGAAGAACTGAAGGCTTTTCTTTTCTTTCTTGGGAAATGGAATTGCAATTGCGGAGGTTTTCCAAGGTGTACTTTCATTCTGGATTATTTGGAAAATTTTGTGAGAGAATTTATATGATTTAGAGGCTTAAAAATTGCATTTTTCTTGGATTTTGCTTCGGTATTTTGTGATTCGAAATGAGTTTAAATGAAAGAAAATGGAAATAGAAGAACTGAAGGCTTTTCTTTTCTTTCTTGGGAAATGGAATTGCATTTTGGAATACCTAGAGATCTTTTATGAGAAAATATCGACGAGTTTGAGACTTAAAAATATTTCTCGCGTTCATCAGTGCCTCCGAGAGAGTTGAAATTAAACGAAAAGAAAATTTTGTTCCTCTGTTAATTCAGAATAAATTTGAAGTAAATTCTCGCTGAAAGTATTCCACGTATCTGCAGTCAGACGAATTGAAAAATATTCAACGAGATTTCAGTCGATTCCTCAGACAAGTCTAATTACGTAGAAAATAAATGTCCAATGAATGGAAACAGGATCTTGGAACGTTAGTTACGAGCTCAATTTAATTGTAATTAATTTTGGAACATTGAAAGAGGTTTTATTAGGTAATGGACTTTTTATTATTTCTTTTTTTCCATCCATTTTTTCTCCGTTAGCCGTGTATACCTACTTACTCACGTTCGCGTGAGATCACGCGAGCAATAATGCTATCAACTTTATTGCACCGTAATTGCAAGCACAGGGGAATTGTATCGGACGTAACGGTGTGGTGGGTGAGATTCCGTCCTAATCGCTGTCATAAAACGTAACCATGTAAGTGAATATAATGAATGAAAGAGGAAACAAAGATGGGTCGAAGGAACAATGCTGTATTTACTCTAACATGTATATACACTACGTTGCACAGATTGTTTCTATCAAACTCTCTTTTTTATCGTATCTGACCTTTATGCCCTTTTTTCAGAAACACGGAATTGTTACAAAATTTATATACATAACTTGTGAAATTTTTACTTCGTGGCGTTTGATCACGGACGATCCGAATCTACTTAAATAGTACTTCCTTTGTATCACTTGTTTGAAGAATCGCAGTCACATATCGATTCCTCCGATTAACCGTTTCTGTACCAGACGACGTCTGTTCAGTGTCTAAAAGTTTTAGCTAATCTGTCTGCAAACTTGAACAAAGTGTCTTTGCTCTTATCGTTTATCGAGTAATCTATGCTTTCATAGGTGTCGAAGACGTTGTTGAAAAGAATCTTACTATTTACTAAAAATTGGAAGTTTGAAAAAATGGAGTATTCCGTACACAGAGTGTTTCACTTTCCGCAGTCAAAGGGTGAGAGGTAAATCTTGTTGCTGATAATACACTAGAAGCTTCGAATTTTGTTACATATTACTCACGAGAAGTTCGCTCAAAATTTTGACGTTTGGCGATAAATGATAGTCATTTCTACCAGATTATTCCGCGCTGAGTGATAAGTGACAGTCACCCTGTGCAGATCATTCCGTCGAAAGGATGTAGATCGGTTAATATTGGAAATAATAATAAGCGGCGTGGAAGGACGTCTTAACTGTTTGAACATTATAGAACGAGTGAGTGAAAACCCGAAAGTCCGCTGCCCACTTAAGAAAAAGAAAGTTGGAAAACGTCTGTTTATTTTCCAGGGCCTTAGGTATAAATAATTAAAAGCCTATGGACCCGATGACATCTGGTCAGTTCTATTATTCTAGCAAGCAGTGTTTGTCATTCATAACACAATTCATTTTTGCTTACTAGGTGACGGAATGTTATTAGTAACAATCCAACAGTTAATAATACATTATCAACTTTTCTAAACCATAATTGCAACATTTATTTCGTAACCCTGACATCCATTCCACTTGGCCCCGTCCAAAAAAAAAAAAAAAGAAAAAATAAAGATTCCTGAAGGTGTTCTCCGTTTTTCCGCGAGCACGAGAAGAAAGGAAGACGACGCGGCTCGATGGTGGTTGTTCGTAGAAGAAAAAGGATGAATACGGCCCTGACATTCCCCGTGGCAGCGTAGAAGCGGGCCTCGGTATCGGAAAGCCATGGGAAAGAATGAATCCGCAGGAAAGTCATCCGACGCGATGGGACCGTCCGATATCATGGGCCTCGCATAAAACTCGGCTATCTTCGCAATCTGATGCCGCACGAACCAGTTTTCGGTACAGACACGAGGATCCTCGCGGATCTCCGGCCCGTAGGAACCATCTTTCGCCTCCTCCGGAGGGAGGAGGCCTTTTATCCGCCTCGAATCCTCCTCTCTCCGTTTCTCTGAAACAACAGGCCCCTCTCGAGAAAAGAGAAATACTGCCGCGTGGATCGATACCGAACGATCGATCGAGAATGGAGAAAGCGAGAATCGTGCCTCGTTCCTCGGCCTCGAAAGTCGAACGTAGTTAATTGAAAGGAGAACAGAGAAATATAAAAGAACGGTGAAATGAAAGAAAGAGGAGAAATAAAGGAACTATAGGCTTGAGAAAGGATCTAGCTAATCACGCCGGAGGTGTCGATTAGCTCTCGAGAAAACCGGAAGGTACGAGATCCCGCGAATACTCGGCACAGATCGTAGTTTTCGATCCTAATTTTCTCGTATCGAGCCTCGATTAACCTGTTTCTCTCGGTTTTCCTTGATAATCGAGACTCGGATCGCGGGAAAAGTTGTTCCGTTCCTGTTTCCATGCGTTCCGTATGGGCAAACGAAAGTTTTCCGAGGTCAACTTCGCTTCTCGCTGATTAGAAATAGTCTTTCTTAATTTTCTGCTATTTGAACAAGCGCAGTTCTCTATTTCCGATTGTTTCTAGAGCCATTGGAACGTGTATGCTCCACGTGCCAAATTTTAGAGTCATTCTCGAAGTAACAAATATTTTTCCCAAGCACTGGTATGCAAAATTTACAAAATTAAGGAACAAAGAATTTTCGTGGGAAATTGTCGCTTGATCGATATTCAATTGATTTCTCACTGGAAGTGAAGCCATACGATACAAACTTGGCGTGCTTTATCAGTCCACTCGCGAAACAAAAGTGAAACTAGGAAATTCTCTTCGAAGTCGAAGTTTCTCTCTAATCCTCAAATTCTAGCAACCTGAAGTAATTCGTAATTAAATCGTAACATAGTTGCGAGTAAAAGTTGATCAATTTTAAATGGAAAAAGAAAGTAGTTGAGGCTTTTTCCGGGAAACTAGGAAATCGTTATTTTTATGTATTATCGAATTATCTGTGTTAGATCGATTATCTGTGGATACCAAAGATTCTTGTTACAATGTTGAGCAATCCGTTTCCGTAAAATAGAGCGGCAAACGCACATTCCTCGCGCGAAGGTAATTCGAAACGGCGCGCTCGTTCGTCGACCTGCTCGTTTTCATCGAGCGTGTAATCGATCAATCGGTTGTCGGCCGATAATCTAAATCGAAGTGTCGAACTTCATTTACGTTTCGTGCGGCTGGCTATCGGCTCGTTATTCAATTAAATTACGACTACGATTATATATTCGTACAAACCGTGTATATGTGTGTGTATACATCGATGGATCCTGGGTATCTTTCGCCGCAATCTTTTTAAACGCAACGTACACGTCTACGTATACCTGTATAAAATAATAAAAATAATAATAATAATAATTGACGAATTTGAAAAGTGAAAATAAAATGGAAAGGTGAAGAAAAAGAATACAGGTCGATAAAAAGGGCAAAAATAGAGGTTTGGTACATTTGTTTGATGAGGAGGCAAATATTTAGTATGCTTAGCTCGTTCTTTCGATCGTGGATCGATTAACCGGTTTAATCGATCAAACGGGCACGGTTAATTTGCGAGTAGAACGGCTAACAACTACCTGTGAAACTGCAGGTTAAAAGAATTGAGAATCACGGCGTGTTTCAAAGGATAGAGACGTTTCTTTTCTCTCCTTTTCTGTTTTTTTCTTTTTTGCTCATTGAGAAGGATAATTGAAAGCTTCTTGCGAACGAATGAAATACGAGCGATCAATCTTGCGTCAAAGTAGACGTGTAAAATATCTATATTATGGAAAGAAGGGGAATCGAATCCTTCCGATGTTTCAAAAGTCTGAAAACTCGTAACGATCAAAGCCTGGAATGCTAGAAATGGATTACTTTTTAAAAATAATCGATAAATCTAAATTAATTATTTCGTTTCTAATAAAACTCGTAGTCTTGAAACTTGAAACTTCAACATTTTCGCATGAGTAAAATTCTAAATGAAAAAGTTACACAGTATAGAAATATTTTTATTCTCCATTGGGTGAGGGGATCTATTTACAATGTTTCTAATTCGAAAGATCAATTTTGAATTTTATAAATACAACAATTAATGTTCAATTACATTTCAAAATGATCAATTCATTTAAATATCTCGAAACAAGAAAGACTTTGGACCACTTTCACAATCATAGGTACAAATGTACAAATTTGTATATAAATCCTCAGTTTAATAATCAGTTCTTCAACTGCACCGGAAAAAACTAAAAACAAAAAGAAATAACACAAAACAAAAGAAGGAGGAAAGAAAGAAATAAAGATTTCTCCGTTTAAAAAGACCGCCGACAATGCTTGATCATCCCGCAAACGTTCGATCATCTCTATTGGTTGTTCCTGTAGCGTACAACTAGTGCACGCCAATAGAGAATAAGTTACACCTAAACCCGCGCCAATAGCAAACAACATTAGCACGCACCAATAGGGTGCGAGCGCAATTAATACATTAGTTACCTGATGCATGTACTGAAAGGGCACACTTCACGGTCCGCGCTCGGGAAAAGGGCGTATATAAGGACGCCCGAAAAAAAGGTAAAAACAGGTAGTTCAGAACAGCGAACTGAGGGAACTCTGTAACAACGAATAAATCTTGTTCAACACAACATTACACGCTTACGATTGGTGTGTAGTTTGAGAAGCAACGAACCCACATTCCCATCTGCGCTTATAATCGAAGCAGACTATAGGCCGCAAGAAAGGTAGCAGGAAGGACGAAGAAAGGGAGAGAAAGGGTGAGAAAGCGTGTTAAGATGGGAATGAAATTGCGGACGAGCGTAAACAAGCGAGCGAAATTAACCTTCCAATTTCTGCGGCTTGTTGCTAAATAATCGATTGCCGCGTACCAAACTCCGCTTTGCCGCTCTTGCCGCGGCGTTGGCGTGCGGCAACAGGTGTGAGTCGACGAGAGACGTTGTTACACGACGCGGCGGACCTCGCCTGCGTCGGGACGCCCACCGGGATTCCGACCCTCGACCGCAGTTCTTTATTAACGCCCTCCTCTCTTTCCTTTCGTTCTCCGTGCTCGAATGTTTCGTAATTGCTGCGATAGACATTGATGCTGTGTCGCAGATTGTATTTCATTTTAACACGAAACTGTTTTACAGGGCCGCTTCAGAAAATCTAACGCTAAACAATGAAACGCTCTGCGACGAAGAGGTTAGGTTAGGTTACGTTCAGTTCGCTCTGCAACGAAGAGGTTAGTATTCAGCCATACGTGCTACCGACAACATTTCTGATAAAATTACGTCAAGTGAGATGCAGAAGCGGTTGATTAGCGAAGAATTGAAGAATTAAAATCTAATATTACATTCATTTATTAAAATCATTTATTAAAATCAGAAAAACTGTGAAATTAGAACGAAGAAAAATGAATGTACTTCTGTACATTTCTAAAACACGAAAGTGTTTCACAGATGGGGAGCCTTTATGTATTGTCAATCTGCAAAATACTTTCGTGGTTTTAGAAATGTACAGAGGTACATTTAATATTTATTCTTGTGTGTCTGTGTGTTCAATTGTTTTTTTTTCTCTTTTGGAGGGAAAGAAAACACGTTGTTAACATTACCAATCAGCTGATTTTATTCAATACTGTCTAGGTTTTTCCTATTACGCTTATTTAGTTGTACTTTTTCTGGTTCGAATGAATCTTCGTATCCAGTAAAAAGTTCTTCTCCTGATTGAAGTAAAAAATCCTTTCTGGTAATATTTGTTCCCGTGAGTTCTTCGTATAGTAATCCAAGAATTAATTCCAGCTGTATCGAGAATATTAACACTTTACCGATATGTTCAATCTGTTCAATACTGACTCGGTTTTTGTTATCACGCTTATTCTTAGAGCTCTGAAAATTTGTTACTATCACGATCAAAACGAGTTCAACGAAGATTCTTTCTATACATTTTCAAAAGAGGATTGAGAAATGTTTGAGTTGCATTAAAGTATAGTGCATTGAAGCAATACAGTTACTCGAATAGCCAACTAAGAACCGAAGAACCCTTGAAAAAAGATATTCTCAGTTAGAGGGGTTAAATATTAATTAATTTTCAAAATAGCAATTCTACGCGGCGCAGCTTAATAATTCCAGCAATCCAGGCTGGTGAAAGCCTCGAAACACTTCAAGGGGTTAAATATTAATTAATTTTCAAGTGCAACTTATGAAAGCAGCAATTCCACGCGGCGCAGCTTAATAATTCCAGCAATCCAGGCTGGTGAAAGCCTCGAAACACTTCAAGTTCCATAAATTCGACCAACTTCCCAAAAACGTGGAACATTTTCACGGATCCATCAACAGCGGGTCGAGCGGCGTCGATTCAATTCGAGCAGCTTTATCTCGCGATGCAAATACCACGGTAGAAAAGGGAAAGAGGAGAAAAACGAGCACGAGTCTATGCGACGAGCGGTATAATCGGTTGACGGGGCTCGAGGGGCTGGCGCGGCGTCACGACGCATCGTGTGACGGCGGCCGATCGACGCTGGATAAGCCACGGCAACTATTTCGAGTTATAGCTCGGCGAGAGAGTTACGGGCCGCTCGTGGGATTTATTAATCGCGGCGACCGACTGACTCTAACCCTTCCCTCTCTCTCTCTCTCTCTCTCTCTCTCTCTCTCTCTCTCTTTCTTTCTTTCTTCTCTTTTCCATATACGCGTGTATCCGGATTTTTTCCCCCATTTCGATCGAATTTAACACTAGATTTACGGGACACGTCGATTAGACGTGCTCCGGGATTTCACCGACGAAATTCTAAGAAAGTATCTGCTATTATTTTTCAGCAATCTTTGTTAAGTTTTGATAATTGAAGGATACGAGTATATTAATACTTCGACGGCCTTTGTTTTGTGCGAAAATTTACAGAAACAGTATGCTTCAAGACGAAATATGTAACAGATAAACAATATACGTAGAATTGGAGCGCCATTCGCGATCTTTGAGTTTTAAGTTTGCATTTTATCGTTCGTTATTTGTGTAAAAATAAGAGAATGTTTGCCACTGGGATTTTTCACAAATTAGAAGGCAAAAAAGTGAACGAATTAAACCTAGTTTGCAATCTTATGTAGATTAAAAAGTATGCTTCAAGATAAAAAATTGAGTAAGAGACATAGCTAGAACACTCCTTGAATGTCGTTGATTTTTAAATTTGCACTTTATCACTAGTTATTTGCGTGAAAATGAGAAAATTCGTTCCACTTCGGATTTCTTACAAATTCGAAGACAAAAAGCCAAACGAATAAAAAAGAAAAGCAGAGAAAATGTGTTCTTGATCATCTTTGATTTTTAAATTTGCATTTTGTCGCTCATTATTCACGTGAAAATCAGCAGATGCTTTCCACTGGAATTTTTCACAAATTTAAAGACAGAAATGCAAACGAATTACAAAAAAAAAAACAAAAAAAAAAAATAAACAAATAGTGTAAATGCATCCTTAATCTTTGATTTTTAAATTTGCATTTGATTACTCATTACGTGAAAGTCAATTTGTGGGTTGTTGATCTGGTTGTACGAATGAAATCACAAATACATGATTTCAGCAAAAAAAAAAAAAACGCTGATTGAACGAAATTCACGCAAACGTGAAAGTGTCAGGTAGTTTCTAACCTAAATAAATCGATTTTTTGAAGAAAAGATCCGGGTTTCCGTGGAAAACCGTAAGCAAAGTTCGCGTTAACAACTGGACTGAGAGATATTCAGGTTCAGATCGAAAGATAACCGTCGAAAGAAAAATAATATCCACCTCTAGACTCTGTTTCACTCGGTTGAATTCTCTACATTATTCGCGATATTTCTTCTAAATTCGTCGACGTGAAAAATCGCATTCGCGATTTCGCGAAAACCGTGTTAAATATTCGCTTGTAAACGTGGTAATCGAGCATTAACATTTCTATATGCACAGTGGGAAAGATCGAATCTACCTTGACGTAAAATCGCGAAAGTGTTGATATTAAAAGAAGAATAATAATACGGAAAGGCAGAAAAACGACATGGAACAATTAGAAATTGCTACTTTTCTTCTTTCGATCGTATATCTAATTTGATCGCGATTGCAAGAAACCGTTGCAAATTTCCTCGATCGTATCGGTAGGATCTGAAATCGAAACGAAAGAAACTTCTGTGTGTGTACCTAAGCCTCGCCACGAAGGAAATCCACGCCAGTTTACGGATTAATAATTTCCAGATCGTAATCGTTCCGCGACTTCCTCCCCGGCGTACGCTCGCGTATCAATCGCGCCACGAAAGTGTCTGGCTTGGCAGGTTTATCTAATCCGGTTAATAAGGCGGATTAAAAAAAAACAAAAAAGAAAAAAAAAAGTGAACCGTGCACAACTTTCCCCGCTCTAGAATGGATAATTCAACGTTGAGTTTCGTCGATCCTGAAATATTCAACATCGATAAAACACCCGCAAAAGACGTGTTTGCTACTTCTGTCGATCGTATCTTCACCCTGGATGAGTAATTAATGTCTTGTTCATTTGTGAAACGATGGATCGTTATCTGCTTGTAACGTGATTTCGTAGAAATGTTTCATTGTATTATTCTGTGCGTAGTTTCTTCATTTCCCCCTCTCTTTGCCACTCCTTCTTTCTCTTCGATTGTTTCCCTATAATTTCCAACGTGTACAGGGCGTTTTAAAAATTTGCATCGGATACTTTAGCTTGGAAACCTCTTTGCTTCGCAGCTTTAACCCTTTACGCCAGTGATTCCCAAAGTGGGCGCCATGGGGATGGCGATTCAGGGGGACGGTGATTGTATTACATTCTATTCTAAGTTCAATAAATAGTTTCATAATTTCAAAGTTCAATGTTTCTAATTTACACCTTTCTTTACTATATTTTACGAAAACGGTAGAAACATTAATACATATATGTTTCCTATTAATTGCTATTGAAATTGAAGAAAAATTAATTTCCAGGAGGCTCTAAGTAATATTTTTTCTGGAAAGGGGGCGGTAGGACAAAAAAGTTTGGGAACCACTGCTTTACGCGAAGAATTAGCTGGGAAACCTCTTTGTAAATATCATTTTTTTTTTCTCAAACCTTACTAAATTACGTCAAACTGGTTCGGTTAAACAATTTCGCTTTAACCCTTTACGCGAAGAATTTGTCGTCTATTTTGTTACTTCCTCGAATTATTTATATGAAAAATTAATCGGTGTATTAAAAGAGTAATTATAAAATGTAAAAAAGTGTATTGAAATCGGTGTATTCTTTGAAAATTCAACAATTTCTCAGAAGTTTGCTCGGCAAAAGGACCAAATCCGTGACACAAGATTTACTAAATTACATTTTATTTGTACAAACGTTGCGAAAGTGGAGGTTCGTGAAAACATTGCGAAAGTGTAGTTAATCACTTACGAATGTACATTATCGTATCACGAATATGTAATCGCATTTTTTTTTTATATGTTCTTAATCGCGCTATCAGTGTTCTTATCTGCAATTCTTTTAAACATTCGCAATACGGTGTTAGCGTGTTATTCAACATATTCGAGCAGTAAATTAACCCGTTCACGAGCAGATCTCGATTTGGTGTCTACGATTTGTAAGATAACGAGCGAGAATTTGCCAATTAAATCCTTGATCCAAAAAAAAAAAAAAAAAAAAAAAAAAAAAAAAAAAGTAACGAAAGTATAAACTTAAATGATTATGAATACATAAAGAATAACACTTGCACAAATTATACGCTATCGATAAAAAAAAGAAGAAAAAAAAGGAAATAAGAGAAGTTTAACGTTCGAATTGAACGTTTCCTGTGCTCAACTTTTTCTCACCGAATTCCATCGAAACGAATGACTTCTACCAATGATTTTTCAGCGATCCTTCAGGTGAATTTTTCCCTACGACACACACGTCGACGTATTTCACCGTCCAGGCAACATATCGCATTCTCTGCCTACGTGATTTTACACAGGCTCGATAATATACACATGGGTATGTAGAGAAAGTCGAGTGAGTTTTTCACGTTGAAACCAGAGTGACGTGTAATTCTATGTTCGTGAAGAGAGAAGGAGGACGGTGGTATGCAGATTACGATTTGTCGTTAGCCTTGCGATAAACTTTACGCGAACGCTGATATCGACCGATTCGAAACGCATAAACCATCAGTGCCACGTAGTCGATCACTGATACCCTGTGGCCGAACGATCCATGTCGCGTTTCCGCTGGATTTTCCGATCGCCTAAGGCACCAGCCATTGCTGAAACTTGCGTTCTTCCTGATATCTAGCCAGATTCCCAGAATTTCACGTTCTATTAGCCTCGTTGATTATCTATTCATTTCCAACGATCTAACAACATTTTCTTTCTCTACTTTCTTTTTTTTCCCCACACTTCTATCCGTTTGCACGCTGTTTTATATGTTTATGACCAACTTGATACCGAACGCTCAACACTATGCAGTTTGAATATTTTTCTTATTACAGTTCTTTTGAACTATCCTCTTCGAATCTCTTAGACGATCCATAGACCTTATCCATCCTACAGTATCCTAATTTTTCCAAAGAGGAAAGAGGGATTTTTCCAAGAAATAGTATATTTTGGAAATGGATTCGAGAAAGTCGGGAGATGAAAAATCGCGTGAATATTGAAGCGAGAGGAAGACGGTCGCAATTAGGAGACTTTGGCGCGTAATTTTTCCAAAGAGAAAAGAGGGATTTTTCCAAGATTTTTTATATCTTGAAAATGGATTCGAGAAAGTCGGGAGATGGAAAATCGCGAGGATATTGGAGCGAGGGGAAGACTGTCGCAATTAGGAGACTTTGGCGCGTAATTTTTCCAAAGAGAAAAGAGGGATTTTTCCAAGAAATAGTATATTTTGGAAATGGATCCAAGAAGTTCGGGAGATGAAAAATCGCGTGAATATTGAAGCGAGAGGAAGACGGTCGCAATTAGGAGACTTTGGCGCGTAATTTTTCCAAAGAGGAAAGAGGGATTTTTCCAAGATTTTTTATATCTTGAAAATGGATTCGAGAAGGTCGGGAGGTGGAAAATCGCGCGGATATTGGAGCGAGAGGAAGACGGTCGCAATTAGGAGACTTTGGCGCGTAATTTTTCCAAAGAGGAAAGAGGGATTTTTCCAAGATTTTTTATATCTTGAAAATGGATCCGAGAAAGTCGGGAGATGGAAAATCGCGCGGATATTGGAGCGAGGGGAAGACGGTCGCAATTAGGAGAACTTGGAGCGGTGTAGGAGGAACGAGAGAGCCAGGATACGCACCGTTAACGGGGAACGGTGAATAGAAACAATCGAGCGGAGCGTACAATGGGAGCGACAACGGACCCGCCACTTAGAGACGAGCGAACCGCGTTCACATTTGAAAACCCGGCCCCCGGATGGTATCTACGAGATCGGACATATTGTTGAAGCGCGCGCTCGCTCGGATACGCGGAAACCACCGATATCTCTAAGTATGTTATTATTACGTAATGTTGAGTAACAATGGGAACACGGCGATACGCTGGGACTTGTGTACGATAACGTGCGAGTTTTATGGAAACGAACCGTCTTTCGAAGGGACAGATATAGTTGTGCAAGATCTCTTCGGTTAGGTACATACATACTTCTGTCCTGCAAGTCTTTCGACACTTTGTACCTTCAGATTTAACCCTTTCAGCGCGGAGTACTTTTGAAAGCTATGATATCAGAATGTTGATGGAGCATTTTTCCTGGTGATACCGATTTACTGTACAGCTTGCGACTAACAAATAGTAATAAGACTTGGAAAAAAGTGTTTGATAAAGAATTGACTGCTGGTTTCGATCTCTTTTTCTTTTTCGAGACAATTTGGTGTCTTTTCTTTCGAAATCTCCTGTGATCTTCTGCGAGGGATCTGAAAGATCTGTGCGTTCTTTGAAAGGTACTGAGTAGTTTATGTACCGTTATTTCAAGGAATCATTTTTTCTTCTGAGATCTTTCACGATATTCTGCGAGGAACGTGAACAAACCATTTCATCTGCATTCTGTGTTTCTGTAAAAAATTATTGATCATCTTATACAGTAAATAGTCTTTTCAAAATTGATCCCTTAAGTGATTAAGGTGACTGTCAAAAATTCGAGTTTCCTGATAAAGCTAAAACTAAAAACTTGATACAATTTTTGGTTCGGTCACTCTCGAAGAATACAAGGATGATACTTCTCCATTCTAATTATTTAATACATAAGAATATACCGAAAATATCCCACGCAAGTGTGATATTCCACCTCTCACAAACATCTGTGACGAGGAAGAGAAAACTCTGCTTAAATTACAAAGCTAAAACGTTCAGAAACAAGGAAAGAATACTGCGATGAAATAAGTTCCATTGACGTAACACACGAAGAACCCTCGCCCCGTGGGTTCCTCGTCCCACAAACCACCTCCGACCGATTATACAACACTCGTGGCACCCATTAAAAACAAGCTCACGGTGGACCGGTCAGCAGAGAGGCGGTCACGATCGTCCGCGGAAAATTAAATAAAACTCCATTCCAAGCCTAAGCGAGAAACCGAGCGTCCTCGTGACCAATAGATCTGATTAACGCTGCCGGGGCCAAGAGAAATGGATATGAAATCATATTCCATTGCTTGTGTCTCTTGTGTACACGAATACACAGTCGCATCTACAATATACATATATTGTATATAATACATACGTATATATATATAACATGTAACAGATAGAGACAGATAATAGAGACTCGAGCAGGTAAAAGAGAGAGAGAGAGAGAGAGAGGCAGGAGAGAATATAGCAGAGAGCCGTATTACCATCGATAGAGGATATATCGAGGACGGCGTGGCAACGTCAATCGATAGCGACCGTTCGATATCTCGAACCGGGCGAGCACCCGAGGGCGAGACCCCACCTCCTCCGCCGCGTACTTCCATCCGCGCATAATCATCGGCAATAAATCTCGGGTTGCATAAGTGTAACGAGAGATACGGGATCGCAACGCACACAGCCTGAAGCGTTACCGTTCCAGGGCCTTCTGCGCTCTGCGCGTTCGCTTGCTCTACTCGATCGTAGAGGCTCTCACCTCCTCCGCCTCTTTCTCTCTTTTCCTCTCTCCTCCGCCTCCTCTTCTCTCCTTTGTCTCTCTCTCTCTCTCTCTCTCTCTCCTTCGCCTCCATTTCTCTCTCTCTCTTTCTCTCTTTCTCTCTGTCCTTCGCCTCCTTCCCTCTCTTTCTCGCTTTCTCTCTCTCTCTCTCTCTCTCTTTCGCTTCCATTTCTCTCTCTCCCTCTTTTTCTTTCTTCGCCTCCTCTTCTCTCTTTCTCCTCTCGTCACTCCCTCCTTCTTGCTGTTGTTCAATTGCTCGCTCACACTCGCTCGCTCTCTCTCTCTCTCTCTCTTTCTGCGAACCTTCGATCCACGACGACGATGAGGGAAGCGTGAGAGAGCTGGCTGACAGAGCTGCCCGGAGAGATCGAGACGCGTCCGTTCGCGATAACCGGTCCGATTGTTTGCCGGCCCGGGATTTTTGGAATATGATTGTTATTATTATCTGTCCGCGATGCCACGAAGTCTTGCGGCGTCTTCCACGGTGATAGGGGATCGAATCGATCCGCGAGGATTTTTCCTTCTGCCTGAATGGAGTTGCTTGTTTCACGAGGGGATGAAGTAGATAGTAGTCTCTGTAGACGTGGAATGTTGCCGGTGGATTAAATCGATTGGACGGTTCAGACGTTTAACATTGTTGTTAGGTTAGGAGAAATAAACGTTCTCCAACTGGTGGTTAAGATAGAAATTTTATTTGGAAATAATGGAGACTGTCCGCGAAATCATTTTTAATTTTAGGGATATTCTTTCGACATTTTTTCTGACAGCTTGCGAATATTTCGATAAAACCTAGTAGAAAGATCTTTCGAAAAATTGACAATCTTTAATTGAATCTTTCTTCAAAATAATTCAGCGTTCAATGATCTGTCAACGAAAATATAAAAATTCACAAGATGAAGATTAATCGATCTTTCCTTATAAAATATAAGTCTGTTCGCTTCTTTATTCGAAAATTTCTACACAGAAGCACTTGGAACATTTCTTCCATCAGCTGTACACCACGATCGTCAAATCTATTTAAAACTTTCTCCCAAAGAAAGAGTGGAGAAAGAAACGGAAACAAAAAAACCTCCTTCCCATCCGGCATAATTTCAGCGATCATCGAATGGTCGTTTTCCATTCATTCCGCATCCGTGCACCGGCGCGTGTTTTAAATTGTACCAGTTAATTTTATGCTGGTTAATACCGGTCGACCGTTCGAGATATCGAACCAGGAGGGGAGGACCGCCTATCTTTCGGATCTCGATTGACGTGGCAGCCGCATCCCCGATATATCTTTCTATTCGATCCTATCAGCGTCCGCGCTCTATCGTCCGACGACCGGAAACGAAATACGACCGCGAAATACTTTTCGTTGGCTACGATCAAAGCAATCGTTCATCGGTTAATTAATCGATCGTGTCAGCCTGAACCATCGATATCCATTCAATCGGACCAGTAATTACGTTGTAGCCACGATAATTCGCTCGTGCATCTACGAACAGCTTCTTCGCCGCTAATTGCCGTTCCATTAAAATTGACAATTAATACAAATAAAACTCCCTCGGAACGATAAATGGAAACGGAAGGTGATAAAGGCGCGAAACGATGAAATTCTTGAGATCAAGCCGCAAAAGAGTAACAATAAATCGTTAATCGAAGGTTCAGATACACTTGTAAGGAAAATCAGGATAACGATAATGAGCGGTTGAAAAGAGTGGAAGCTTGTATTTTGAACTATACTTCGCGAGTCCTGATACAATTCTGTCTCCTTTGAAAAATCCTAGTCGAGAGAACGATCTCTAGGAAGAGGACACGCAGCAAAAGACTGCACATGACCCACTCAAGCGTTCGCTTTTTCGACTTTTCTAACAGAAGTTTATCTGGCGTCAGTTGCATCTGTCGAGAAGAAAAAAGAATGAAAAAAAAAAATGGAAAACAGTCGTGCACATCTTTCTTCGAGTCACTGTTCGATCCGTCAAGCATCTTATTATCGGCCGTTTCTATTAATTCCACGCGCAATCTAATCGAACATCGAGTTCGCGGAAAAATCATCGCCGCGAGGAAAATGTCGTAGTTTCGCTTACGCGAAAGAGTTGTATAACAGAGTTCGATCGTTGTACGAGTTTCACTTGGACTCGAAGCTTGGAAATATCTTTGTAACGTTCCCTCGATCTTGGATCGAACGATCGTTATCGTTCAAGCGACCAGCAATTACCGCATCCTCGACGCGGTTTCCTTATCGACGCCAGTTCAGATTCTTCTGTCGATCGGTTTCTCGTATATAAATAAGAGCACAAGAATCGTTCGTCTTTTTCACGCTTATTGCACAGGTGAACTCCTCTTTTGCTGCAGCTCTTTTAATTTGTCGTTAATTACTCCGACGTGTCAAGGATCGACTAGCTACTGACGCCTGATCGATCTCTTCATTTATGCACGCCAGATCGTTACGATAATTCCCTTGAAGCAATCTTGGACGATGATGCAAGCCTGTCGGGAATTTTCTCGCCGCGAATCCTTTTGTTTTTCCTCTCTGTCTCGCTCGTTGGCCGATTAAACGAAGGTTGGACTGGAATTCTTCTAATTTTTGTCAGTGAAAAATGTATAACGTAAAATTTTCAGATGGTCGATCTTTTAATTTTTCTTCTTTTTTCTTTTTGTTTCTTTCTGTAATTTTCAGGAAGAATTGTGAATTCTCGACAATGTTTCACCGAGTCAATTATGAAAATCTCTCTTAGTGAGGTGGAAAGATGCGAGATTAAGATATTCTTGTGTAAGGATTATTTAATTTCTACCACTGTTATTTTTAATACAGTAGCAACGAGTATCTAGCGATCAATCTTTCTAGTTTTATCAATCGTATTTATAAATGGTATAAAAAGATACACACTCGGAGTTAACGATTGAGCAGTTTCCGGCGGCGAGTCTTTTTGCTTCCGCTGGTTTTATTTTCCGCGGATCAAATAAGAAGATGTAAGACACCAGGTAACGATTCACATCTTCATCTTCTCTGTAATACCGTGTTGAACAACCATGAACGAAGTAATCGAGCTTGATAACAGTCCGACACGTCGAGCGTGCATGTACAGGGTAATCCTAGCAATTGGGACAAGCTTCGTTTCAAAACCTTCGTTATTTAACCCTATGGAAAACGATTTTATAACATTATTTTCAGTGATATATATCGCGTGCTTTTTCGTTGAGATATAGAAAATACTGAATAGCAATTGATACGAAAGAGTTCTCCAACTCTACTGTCTGATGGGACACTTTTCTTTGCAAATGTATCAGTTCGAATTGGTCATTTGTGTCCTGACCCGGTCTCTAGAATCGCCCTGTATATCTCGCGATACCGAAAATATTGAAAAGCAACGAATACCCAAGAATTACCAGCTCTATTGTCTGATAGAACCCTTTTCTTTGCAAGTGTATCACTTGGAATTGGTAATTTGTGTCCCGACCCGGTTATTAGAATCGCCCTGTATATCTCGCGATACTGAAAATATTGAAAAGCAGTGGAACGAAAGAGTTACCAGCTCTACTGTCTGATGGGACACTTTTCTTCGCAAATAAATCACTTGGAATTGGTAATTTGTGTCCCGACCCGGTCATTAGAATCGCCCTGTATATCTCGCGCTGCTAAAAACATTGAAAAGCAGTGGAACGAAAGAATTACCAGCTCTACTGTCTGATGGGACACTTTTCTTCGCAAATAAATCACTTGGAATTGGTAATTTGTGTCCCGACCCGGTCATTAGAATCGCCCTGTATATCTCGCGCTGCTAAAAACATTGAAAAGCAGTGGAACGAAAGAATTACCAGCTCTATTGTCTGATAGAACCCTTTTCTTTGCAAGTGTATCACTTGGAATTGGTAATTTGTGTCCCGACCCGGTTATTAGAATCGCCCTGTATATCTCGCGCTGCTAAAAACATTGAAAAGCAGTGGAACGAAAGAGTTACCAGCTCTACTGTCTTAGGAGACACTTTTCTTCGCAAATGAATCAATTGGAATTGGTCATCTGTATCCTGACTCGGACACTAGAATCACCCTGTATATCCCCTACCATTTCAACATGTTAGAATTCCCCAGACTGACGAATACGTACTGACGTGTCTACGTCTTAGATCGGTGAATCGCGCCTAACGATCGCACGATTTTTCATGCGATACCGCGGCACGGCTATCGTTAACGAGTATCTCTCTTAATGCCTCTCCCCTTGCGTCCCCTACATCCTCGCAATGTTTCATTACCCTCCATCGCCACACCACTACCACAATCGTTTCTTTCTCTCTATTATTTCTTTTTCTTTCGTTCCTTTTCCTTTTTTTCCTTTCCATTCGTTACCTGTCTTTCCACCTTACGGTTCCCTAGTATCTCTGTCCCTCCTCTGTCACCCTATTCGCCAGTTGTAATCATCCCTCTTCGTTCCTCGAATTCTCGAGCCCTCGACGCCAGCAGCGTTTCGAGCCGGCGGGACGCCCTGGTGGTTATCGTGCTGGCCGATCGCGAAACGGCACCTCGCGATAATTGTGAAATATTAATAATAACGAGGAAACAGGGCTTGGGTATGGCGCAACGCGGCCGTTTACGCGGCCGAATCGCATCTAGACATCGCAGGGCTGTTTCTTTGATCGATCAACGCGTCCGGGGTGGGACGAATTATACAAGATAGTACATTTATACGTATTTCTGATGTCTATGAAAGACTACGGGACTGAAAGAGGGATAAGGTGATCTAGATGTATCGGTTAGATCTATATGCACCGTTTATTTTCTCGAAAATCTTGGATCTTTCGTTCATTAGTTTTGTTTCTTAATCCTCCGTAAAGAACCTCATTCTTTTATGTTAAAGTTTTAATTGTTTTTACAAATTTCGCCTTCCATATATCTCAGGATCGACATCTTTGGATTAAATATCGTTTTATCGGACGAATTTTCTCAGAAATTTCACTTATCAAAAAATGTCAAGTTCTCAAGATCTACACATGTGGATTAAATGTCGTTTTATCGGACAAATTTTCCTCACAAATTTCGTCTCCAAAAAATCTCAGGATCTACACGTTTGGATTAAATTTCGTTTGATCGCATAAATTTTCCACCGTGTTATTCCGCTATTAGTCTTTTATGTTAAAGTCTAATTTTTTCGCAAATTTCGCCTTCCAAATATCTCAGGATCTACATCATCTTTGGATTAAATGTCGTTTTATCGGGCAAATTTTCTCACAAATTTTGCCTCCAAAAAAAAATCTGAAGATCTACACACGTGGATTAAATTTCATCTTATCAGGCAAATTTTCCATCATGTTGTCTTGCTATTAGTACCGTCAGGGTTGCGTAAATTTCAACGAGGCTACGTGCAAGGGTCCAAAATGGCGGCGATCGATTTCCGTAAAGCGGCGATCAATTCGATCGAATCGCCGTCGTAAATCATCGCGAAACGGCCTGGCGTTGAGATAAATGTCGGAAAATTAGAGGGCTCGTCGATCGAGACGTGGCGCGTTAATTGAATACACAGAGCCGAGACACAAAAGTGGTTTGCGCCGCGGCACGGTGATCGATGGCGCACGCGCGTCAGATTTCTTCGAGGGGCACAGATCGACTATAAAGATGACTCTTGCTCTTCCTCCTCTTCTTCTTCTTTATCGTTTAACCTGTAAGCGTACTTTATACGGTTATTTAGCTACAGTGTACATACATCTATAACGTCGCAAGATGGATAATTGTTAAATAAAAGATATTACAACAAATTCAATCGAAGTTTCATTCAATCCTTTCGTTATCTGTCGACACATATAGACACATTTTAATCCTTAAATGACTTCACGCATCTGCACTTCAATTTTCAACGAAACAGATTCTAAATTTCTACGAATTCGAAAGAATTCGATTTTTAAACTTCGAGAATTGAACGTGTATCTTCCGCCGTGCACTTAACGTTCTAAAATCTAAGGTAGTGAAAGGGTTAAAGAGAAAGATAAATCGTGGAAATAAGTTCCAGTGTTGTTTACGACCTTTCACCATTTTTTCCAGCAGTTAAATGCGTTAACGATACATTTCTAACAAGTGTTACGTACATACTTCCGTATCAGTGAAAGATTAACGAGAAAAGAAAAGGAACAGAGAAGAAAAGGAAAAGAACATCCTCGATTCCGTCGAAAATCAACGAAGCGATGGTCCCGTGCTCGCCAGATAAATAGTCGACTATCTCCATTCCGATGGACGAATCGAATAGACGAGGAGAAAGAGAGAATCTGCGGCGAAGCGAGCGTCGATCCGATAAGTCGAACGGGGACGAGGATATGGCTAATCTTTCGGCGATCTTTCGCGAATCAGCCAAGTATCTGCAAGCGCGAGCGAGCTCTGGCTGGCTCTCGTTCGAGGTTATGCTGATAAAGCTTGGTTACATTATTCAGCAGAGAAGAGAGAGAGAAGGAGAGAGAGAGAGAGAGAGAGAAGAGGAGAACGCGTGTACGCAACGAAGCTTCTCCAGCAGCAAGAGAGTCACGCGAAAGCCAACGCGAGAATCCGATTTTGTTCCTGCTTTTATTTCGATTCGACTTTTCGCCTTTCCCTCCCTATCCTCCTGTTCGGTCGCTCGTTTGTGGCGCACCTTGAACGAGCCGTTTTTTCGTGTTTCTATCGTGCCGCTGGGATCAGAGAACGCGTGCAGGATGAGGATACAGGTCTTTATGAGGTGGAGGATCGTCGCTTTTGTGCCTCCATGTGGTTCCAGCCAAGTGTTTTTTTCTATTCTCACAGAGTGATTGAAATTATCAGTTTTTTCTTGTTTGTAAAGTTTAAGAATATTTTCGTGGAATTTTGGAGAGGAAAGAAATTTACTTCTCTTAGAAACTATTGTTTCGTTTGAGATTTGGTAAATATTGTTAAAATTCTAATTGGATTAATATTTAAATATATTCCCAAAAGTTGTAGTTCACGTTAAAATCTCAAATATTCTTCAGAGAGCGTTCTGAATTTCTATTCACGATTTAAAGTATCGGAACATCCCTCACAATTCAATCACCAAACATAATTTATCTCTCTTCCAGTAGAAAAGGAAGATACGTTCAGTTCTCCATGGGAACAGATCAGTGCGTCCACTAGCTGCCATAACTCCGGCAGATTCGACGCGACGGGCACCGAATCCACGGTTGAAAAGGGGTTACGCTGCTGTAAATTTTTCAACGCGACTGAATTAGCATCGCCATAATAAGCCGTATCGCGGCATCGCCGGTACGCTATCATAAATTCCTCGAGCGGTCGCAGATAACTCAGCCCGATAAAAAAAGGCGCGCACACGGACGTACAAACGGTCGCGCGCTTAATACCGTATCCCCTCTCTACATCTCTTTGAATAATTTCCTTCGGAGGGAATAGCCATCGGCAAGGACGAGGCTCGAATTTTTTCTGTTCGACGCAGCCACCTACGGAATCGGCAGAAAACAAATCAGATGGGGAAGGAGGACGAAAATGGAGAGGGAAAGTCGGAGAGGAGAGAGAAGCAGAGATGAGTCTGTCTAGCAGGAGAGGAGATGCAGAGAGAGGCAAAGGAGAGTGCGAGAGACGGAGCGCGTCAAAGAAAACGCGAGAGAGTGAGAGCGCGAGAGAGGCAGAGCGCGCGAGAGACAGAGCGCGAGAGAGGCAGAGCGCGCGAGATTAAACGCGAGAGGGAGAGACCGCGAGAGAGCGAGAGCGCGCGAGAGGCAGAGCACGCGAGATTAAACGCGAGAGGGAGAGACCGCGAGAGAGTGAGAGCGCGAGAGAGCGAGAGCGCGCGAGAGAAAAGGCGAGAGAGCGAGAGCGCGAGAAAGAGAACGCGAGAGAGCGAGAGAACGCGAGAGAAGCAGAGCACGCGAGATAAAACGCGAGAGGGAGAGAGGGGAGAGGGAATCGCCATTGCAGTCGCAGATAAAAGGCTGATAGCAAGATCGATGAAGGCGATAGTCGGAGTTATTACCGGATAGAGGAAGCGAGCAGCTGGGAGAAAGACGGAAACGAACGGACAGACTCGTTCGCTCTTCGATACCTTTCTAACCAACCTACAAGAATTCAAGGGGTGGTGGGTGGTGTAGTTACAGTAAAAGAAAAAAAGTAGAGGCGATTGTAATACATTCGAGTTGGTAGAAGGAACGGGGTGCCGGTATGTATGGTAAGTACTTACGTAGTATATACCGGCACGAAAGGACAGAGAACGTTGGAAATAAAGACGGAACGTGAACGAAGTGCGTTCGAGAAATGAGACTGATAGAGACGGGACACGGATGTGTGGAACTAGCGAGGAGAAGAATAAAGAGAAAAAGAGAGAGAAGAATCGTTTCAGTGTTGAGGCGGGAGAGAGGAGTAGTGGTTCGTACTCGCACGAAGCCCGATAAGCAGAAACAGTTATCAAGAAATGGAAATGACTGATAAAGGCCGGCGGCTCGCCGGCGCTGGAACGCTTTTTAATATTACATTAAGGCGGGATTACAACGACCGCGACGGAATTCGCCCCGTGACGCATCGTGCCGGAGCACGCGAAATTTCACGGCTCGACGGACGATCCGGGACGATTTAATTAACGATCGACCAGTAAAATAGAAGAAACTGGTATATACATGTAGGGGAGAAAAGAAAGAAAGAGAGAGAGATATATAGTTGTGATGCAGAGAACGAAAAAAATCCAAGCTATCCTCAGCGATCGTCGAGGAACGATAAGCGGAGATCGGTTTTGCTATTTGCATTTCGATACGAACCGTTCCGTGTACAGGTCAATTGCTGAATCGATCGCAAGATCGATGTCGATCATCTCTCCGTGAGATTAATGTCACGTGTGATGAGTTTCATTTTCAAATGCTTCAGTTGGAAACGATAATAGCGAGAGTTCGATGAAGGAAGTGAAAATTTCATATGGAAAAAATATAAACAAATTGATCGATTACAATTTTCTATGAGATTCCTTTAGAAAGAAGTAACAGCAACAGTTCGGTTCCTTTAAATCTCCTTTCAGCTTAATAGCTTCAACTTAAACTCATCTAGTTTTTACTAACTATTTTATTTCTATTAATTATTCTACTAATCTAATAATTATAAATATATATATATATATATAAATAATCAATTAAAATAAAATAGTTATAATTGTTTCCAGTTATTACAAGTTTCCGTTTATCTAGTTTTTATTAAATAGAAACTTATCTGCTAGATGTAACCTGTTTCAACGTCACAGTAAATAAAAAGGTAACAGTTTGAGACATCATTGATTGGTTAAGAGTACACAAGGAAACGATTGAAATATAAAGTTAGAAGGATTGACCTGAGGCGCGCACCTTGCGCAACTCGCGATTTTCCGCAAACCACGCGCGTAGGTGTCGATTGCGCGTGGACGTAAAACGCTGAGCACGCTCACGAAGACTATACCTCTATCCACATCACGTGGATTCGGGTTCATCCTCGAATTTCTCTACTTGCGTTCGCGATTCCTCCTCGCGATCTCTCTGCTATTTTGCATAATGGCGTCCGCGCGAGATCGTTTACGACGAGCCTCGCCGTCCTATGCAAATTCCACGCGGCGTTTAACGGCTGAATTACTGTCGATTAAGTGGCAGATCGGTCGAGGATCGTCGCGTAAAAAGTTCGATGGATATTACGGAAGAGAAAGAGAGAGAAAGAGAGAAATATATAGAAAGAAAGAGAGAGAAAAAAACTTGTATCGAACGGTCGAAAATCGAAGTTACCAGCGGATATAGACGCGAGAAGAACGTTTTGGGTCTACCATAAGGGTTCATTGGATTGAGAAATGGACGATTCTTGGAACGACGTGCTGAGAGAGAGAGAGAGAGAGGAGATTTGAACGAGTATGACTTCATAAAGGTAGCTCGAAATGGATTTTATGAAGGTGTTTAGAGTTCTCGCTTCGGGCATTCGTAGATTCGATCTTGGTTCAGCTTGGGTTACTTGTAACCGAGCTTCGTCCAATTGGCAGTTGGATCAGTCTTGGAATATCGGATCAAATGTCCTCATTTTCGAGAGATTCCCTCTATCGCGATTTAATTCGATTACAGATGTTGAGAAGCTTCTATTAATTTGCGGAACTGTGCGCATCTGTGACGATTTAGAAGTATAATTTAATTTTTTCGGAAATATCGGTGAAATGTGTAAATATCTAGAGATGGAAAATTTGCCAAGTTAGGTAATTTTTACAATTGTCGATATATTTAGAAAGATTTCTTACGGGCTCGATTGAGAATAATTTTTCGAGATTAAATATCTCGAATGTAAAATTAACAGTTTTTATCGGTTATTTTTCTTCGTTGTTTACAAGCATTATTATGACACACGAATGTAATTAAAAGTAAGAAATTTTTAATTAAATTGACTGGTGGATTCTTAACGATCGTTGGTCGTTAAATCGTCTGTTTCAGTAACGATTCAGACAGATTGTTTGAGGATTCTAGTCGATTTGTTTTCGTCGTAAATTCGCTTTCAAGCAGCATCGAAAAAACTGATAAAAAGGAAGTTCGAAATGCGAAATTTTTGCGACGATAAAGTTCGCCATAAAATTTATGCAATTTTTACAGGCAGGATATTTATGCGGCAATTTTTTTGTCCACGAATCTATAAACTGTTCATCATCGACGCGATAAAGCGCGCATCATATGCGCACTGCAGCGTTTTTCTCTCTTTTTTCTTTTTTTTGTTCTTTCTTTTTTTTTTTCGATCGTTCAGCAATAATTCGCGAGCATCATATTATTCCAGCGAGTTCTGTGCACGTTCAGCACTCATATCGGCTCGCATCGCTACGCTGACGCGTCATCGGTTTCGTTTCTATTTATTTTTACTAAATCCTGTGACGAGTTAAATAAACCAGCCTTAAAATATGTAACATCCACGCAGCTCTGAATTTTATCATTCGAAATAAACGGATCTGACGAATCGAATGATCTATCGCCGAGAATATTCTTCGTTGGGAATCAAAAAGCGAGAATCATCGCTGAAAAGAAACCATTCTCTATTAATTCAAAAATTGTCAATTTATAGATTGAAGAGAATTACGATTAATTGAAAAGAAAGAATGATAATTCGAAAAATTTTCTTTTAATTTCAAATAAAAAAAGGCAGAAGAGAGATGCAGAGGAATTTTCATAAAAGAATTTGCAGCAAATATTTTCGCTTACAGGAACTATACAATCGTTTCGAGAATTATTTCGTCCTAAACGCGACACGATTTTTCAATTCGGCTGATCGAAGTGGCTCGCAGAAAGATAATTAGCAGGTTGCTAGTTGCTCGTCGCTACGTGATTAATGTTTTAGGTAGCTGGAATCTTTATTCAATCAAAACGTAGACAAAGAAACTTGTTTACGATCGAGGCTCGGGTCCTGTCGACAGACAGAAAACGAGTCATCGTTGCCTCTCTCTTTCTCTCTTCGAAAGAGTTGAACACGATGCTTCGAGTCCAACTGTTTTGACACTCGTCCGTCTCGGTAGGTCCAGGTTGTACCTCTACCTCGTCGGTCTTTTCTTCTTCTCCGGCCTCCGAATTCCATGCCGGCTTATATCGGAATATCTATGGACTCGTCTGGACCACTTTTCGCTTAATCGTCTCCTAACCTTCTTCCACTACTGCCGCCGACGACGACGACGACTTTACCTTTGGGGAACATCTGTACACGGTGTTGCAGAGTTTTTCTATTGGACGTTGGAGTGTCTAGGGATCGTCGTGGATAGGTTTAAAATTGGTGTTCAGTTTGGTGTTTGCGAAGTGGTCAGTTTGGGAAGTAAGCTTCGTGGAAATGAATGTGAAAATGAAATTGGGACACTTGGAGCTTGTGAGAGATCAGTTGGAAAGTAGGAGAGCTTGGAGGCATAGAAATTAATGGAAAATTGAAATCTAGAGAGTGAGAAATTGGAATGATTGATAAGAAGAGCGTAAAATTTTTGAGAAGTAGAAATTGGGAAACTTGGAGCTTGCGAGGAATAGGTAGGAAAATGAGAAATTTTCAAGCACAGAAATTAATGGAAAATTGAAATCTAGAGGATGAGAAATTGGAATGATTGACAGAGCGAGTGTGAAACTTTCGAGACGTAGAAATTGGGAAATTTAGAGCTTACAAGAGTTAAGAAAAACAAAGGGGAAATTTTTGAGGCATACAGATTAATGGAAAGTTAAAATCTAGAGGATGAGAGATTAGAACGATCGATAAGAAGAGCGTAAAATTTTTGAGAAGTAGAAACTGAGACACTTGGAGCTTGCGAGAGATCATTTGGAATCTATGAGAGTTCGGAGGCACAGAAATTAATGGAAAATTGAAATGTAGAGGATGAAAAATGAGAAAAGTGAATAATATAGCGAGTTTGAAACTTTCGAGACGTAGAAATTGGGAAATTTGGAACTTACAATCGCCAAACAAAAAAAGTGGCAAATTTTTTTAGACACAGAAATGAATGGAAAATTGAAATCTAGAGGGTGAAAAATTAGAAGAGTGAATGACAGGACGTATGTGAAATTTTCGAAACGTACAAATTGGGAAATTTAGAGGTTACAATCGCCAAACAAAAAAAGTGGCAAATTTTTTAGACACAGAAGTGAATGGAAAATAGCTAACAAGCTAATGTGAAACTGTCGTGACTTAGAAATTAAAAAAAAGAATTGTAACTTAGTAGATTTTATGTGATGAAAACGATTGGCAGCTTGTATTTTGTGGTATCAGAGACATCGGTGACACGATACGCGTATCGTGGCATGATGAAGCGATGTTTCTCTTGTATGAACAGTCAAAGGAATCACCTCGAAGTTTTAAGGATAATCTAGATGAGAATCTTCTTACTGTGAAAAGCGATACGGCTGTTGGAGGATGTTCAACGATTGCGGTGACGCACGCGAACGTACAAAGGTCGGCTCGTAAATAGTTTAATCTCCGGACGATCAAGCCGGCGTCTGATTAAAACTGTCTCGACTCTGTTAATCATTATCTCCCGTTCGAAAGTACAAAGATGCGTTCTGTTTCAGTTTTTGTCTTTCCTTAAAAATCTAAATGCCGCCTCTTTAACGAGATCTGAAACAGCCTCGCCACTGTTCCGTTTCGTATCAACCTTCGATCACGTCAAAACCACACGGACACGCTCCATGAAATGAAAATTCGTCAACGCTAAGAGAGAATCTATCAATGTCTTGTCTAACAATTACACGACAGTACTTCTCTCGGTGAAATATTCGAAAATCAATCGTAAATAATTATAAATTTTCGTATTTGTTTAAATTCAGAGCTGGATAGTCGATCTGTGAATAGTAATCAATTTATAATCAATAAATTGATCCTTTAGTACCATTAGAAGTCAACGTTGGTAGATTGTTTCTACAGATAGCGTACCATGGGGAACTTCAAAATGTAGAATTCATGATTTATTTATACAGTAAAATCCCATATTCTAGGGACAGGTTCCACGCTCCCCAGTCTATTCACAAATTCGCGGATAATAGCGAACCCTACACAGGATGTTCGGCACCTGTCCACAGAAAATTTAAGCGTTGAATATAGAAGACGATATAAGACTAAAATGAGGAATAAAAAAATTGGTTTCAACGCTTCGTTTTTTATTTATTAACGTTTGAAGTTATCCCTGTAACATAGCAAACCTTCCTACACCAAAGAATATAAGCCACGCGTTTTTCGTAATATATTAAAAGAAACTGAAACGAATTTACGAATTTGTACGTAATTTCTTTGAAACTTCAGACACGAGTGTTGTAAAGAAAAATTTTTTTATTAGAATTTTCAATAGATTGATCGTAGAAGCGTTAATACGTGGTAAACTGTTGAATTAACACTGATGACTGTTTTTTAAAATTTTCTTTGGCAATTTAATTAACATCTTTCTATGGACTTTTAATTTCACTACTTTCCTTGTATTATTTACATTTTTATTTTATTATTTGTACATTCGTCCCAAAAGTGTCAAGACATTCGAAGAATATTCAATTATCAGAGAACATATTATAAATAATACAGACAAACATTTTCCTGAAGATGAGCAGGAAATTTCTACTATGGAAGATGACACAGAGGAAAATAATTATGATTTATTTGTCAACTGACACATTCTTGAAATGTGAAAACTACAGTAAATGGGAAATATGCAGTCAAGAATCCTATAATTTGTAAAAATATGCGGTGGAAAAGAATAAAATGAACATTAATTATTTTTAAATATAAGAAAATATTCGTAATCTTCGCTCCACACTAAGAAATGTGACTTTTTTTAAAGCGGTCGTTGGGGAATAGAGGGTTGGTTTAGTGTTAACACTTTAACGACCGATCACACAACATGTGTGTGATGCTACCACCAAAGGTTGTTGGCCAGTACCACACTCCGTGAGTGATAATTTATGAATGTAAATAAGTGTGGATATTGCTATTGGCTTCGTACTTCATTGTCATGTTTTTCATTTTGGGCAATTGTTGCCTATTTTTAATTTTAGATTTTACACTAGAGTGATGCTCCACGTAAATTATGTAGCAAATATCGGAGCAAGCGCTCTACGTTGATGTAGTACGCTAAGCTACCAATATATTTTATGTGTAAGACATGCAAAATACCATTACATGTAGGTGATTGCTTCAATAATTATCATACAAAGGAGAAATATTAAATTTGTTGTTAAATTGTTGTTGTTTTTTGTTTTCTGGAACCTTTTTCATGAATTTAATAAAGTTCTTTTAAATTAATTCTTCAAAAATACTGACGGCCCCTGACGATGGCTGACTGCGCAGACGTGCGGTCGTTAAAGTGTTAATGATAAAAGGAGGGAGAAAAAAGTAATTTGTCGAGTATTGTACCATAGTGTCGGAATATTAATAAGAGCTAGTGTAAACTGAAAGCGAGCAAGGTTGTAGGCGTCGTCGATAGGCGCGATCGAGGTTACAGAGATGACCCAACAAATGTCCACACGAGCCACCGGTTAGCGATGGCGGAGGTGCAACGGCGTGTACACAGTGAGAAGGCGCACAGTAGTCATTCCTGTGGCACGTCGTGACGGGTCTCGCGGAGTCTCAGACTGCTATCTTCTGACATTGAGGCGGCGGTATCTGTGCCACCAAGTCTCAGCCGTACAACCTGCTGCGACCGAGATATGCCTCTCTCGACCGGCACAACTTTGCGCCGTTTTGACGTGCGCCAGATAACTAACGTCCTCGTCCCTCTCTCTTTCACTCTGCAACTACCTCTTCTTCTTCTTCTTCTTCTTCTTCTTCATCTCGTTCTGTTCTTCTTCGCCCTCTGACATGGTCGAAAGCACGGCCGCGTGGTGTATCTCGAAAACTGAATCGTTGTTTCAAACTGTAGCCGCAATTCTTCCTCGCGGCGAGTGCCGTTTCTTTTATTTCTTTTCTTCTCTCTTTTTGGAAATTTGGGAAGCGTTGTAATTCGTAACTGAAGGTGATAGAAGGTTTATCGTTTGGGCTTAAAGGAAGTGAATGAGAGTGTTATTTGTTCTTTTTGCGATTAATCTGAGGAAGATAGATAATTCATCGTTGGAGCTAAAGAAAGTTTCTTTTGCAAGGTCCGGCATTCGATGCGTTTATTTCTTTTCTTCTTCTTCTTTTTTGCAAATTTGGGAAGCGTTGTAATTCGTAATTGAAGATGATGGAAATTTTATCGTCGGACTTAAAGGAAGTGAATAAGAGTGCTATTTCTTTTTTTTGAAAACTTACAACCTTTTACAAACGAACAAGAGCTTAAAAAAAAGAACCAAAGAATCTCAGAGTTATGTAATTAGTACGTTCAAGTAAGAATTTGCATTTCTCTGATACGTAATAATAAATTCCACAAAAGTTTATAGAAAAATGTCTTCCTGTATTACAGGATCAACGATCCTAAAAGAATCGATTGAACCTGATCCCATACCCCTTCTAACGATCTTCCAATATCTAGAAGCCTCGTGAACCCTTCAATTCGTTTCGCAAAGAAGGCCTACCATCTGACAACCCTTCTCCTTTCGATCCGCGATTTTCTGAAGTTCGCGTGGGGCCAGTAGCCGAGGCAACGAAGAAGAAGAAGAAGGCAGAAAGAGGTTGCTAGCGCGCTTAGGTATAAAGCGATGCGCTAGCAGTCGTTTGACGACATCTATGAATAATTCATGGACGGCGTTTCCTCATACAGCTCGAATGCTCTTCTGAGAACGTGGCAGGACACAGGAAAGCGGCCGATAACGATCTCCTCCCTCTTCCCCTTTCTCCGGTTCTCTCTCTTCTAACGATCCATCCTCGTTCCTCTCGAAACTACCACCGTTTCATCTCGTTCTTGTACATGTGACTCACGCTATCGAACCACCACACCGGCGGATGGCTCGTCACGATGCGTCAGTGCGTCAGATAAAGTCACCGTACGCCGCTTCTCGCCGTATCCTCGTCATTCTCATTGTGTCAGGGCTCGCGCTGGTGACACGTTCGGTCTGTGTCCTACATCGTTGGCTCATTCTTTCCGCCGACGACAACGCGTGAATCCCGAAAATCGCAACGACCAGTCGATGAAGCTCGATCGTTATCTCATTCGACGATCTATCGTTGTTCGAGTACCTGGCTATTGCGGTTTTTTCTCTTGCTCGTTCGAAGGATTAACTACTTGAATTACCGTATTTCCTGAGATACAAGACGCACTGTGAATTGTCAGGTTAGAATTTACCAAAAATACTTGGATCAGACAGAAAAGGAACAAAGTAGAGGTTTTAATGGTAACACTTTGTACAAAGGAAAGAGTGTTATTATCGATATTTGTAATAAAGGCAACCATTTTCTATGGATTTATGGATCATTGTTAATTTTGACTGATTTTTTTATTTTTATTTTTACCGGTAGGACGACACAGCGTGCAAAGGAGATTGATTTTCGTAGGAGATCGTAATTTTTATGGGGCAGAATGGGTGCGTACAGGTGGGAATTATCGAGTATAAATTACACGTGATGGTTGAACGTGTTCGATCTGATAAGTTTAACAGATGTAGTTAATGAAAAAGTACAGGAGGCGATGGGATTGTATTGTGTTAGATTGGAAAGATTGAAATAGTACGTAGTAGAGGCAGTTTTTCACTCGATCAATTGTACGCGGGATTAAAATTGAATTCCAGCTGAAATGGAATGTCTGTCTCTCTGTGTTTCCCTATTTATTTCGAAAACCTTCCGAGCGATCCGAATGAAATTTTCTATGGTTACTATCTGCGACATTTTGTGATTATTTCAAATCAGCTGGTTATTATAGAACCAAGTATTACTCGATGAATTGTGTGTTAATAAGTGTTGAACAGTAATTAACGAACGCGTCCGTTAGTTTTCAAATATTCTCTGCGATGCAACAGCGAATAAAATTTGCATTACAGTCAATTAAATTTCAGTTAATTGTAAATTAAGGTAACGTATGTATAAATTAATATTTGTCATAATTATTTCATTTTTTTATGTATGTCTACTATTATTCGCACGTTCAATGTCGATTTTTATGTAAATTTGCCAATTTCATACTTCAGAACATTTTCTTTCTGTTTTTATAAGATATGTATTCTTTAGTTCTACACTTTTTAGCCGTTTCTCAGCAAATTGAAGAGTTCTATTTTACCAAAAATTTGGTCTCTACTTTCTTCGAGATGGAAATTTCCATTTTTACCTTTTGTCAGCCGTTTGCGGATATTTTTTTCTGATAGTCTTAAAAAATTTTGTCTATTTTCTTCAAGATCGAAATTTCCATTTCTAGATTTTGTCAGCCGTTTGTAAATATTCTTTTCCGATAGTCTTCCGCCTCTTTAAACATTCACATATCTCACTTGACATTTTCCCAGTACTTTTCCCTCTTCGTTAAAATAGAAATATTCAATATCAAAAATGTGCTCCGTTTCCTTCCATCTTCGAGACAACATAACATAGTAAAAAAGCTAATAATTGCAACGAATAAACTTTCAAAAGCCGTGTGAAACAATAATCTTTCGGAATACATACGAATTTTATGTTTCCATAAGATTTGAATTAAAAAATTGATCAATCGACGCATTTTCTTAGGTCAAATTCGGTTGGTTTCGTGTGCTTTCTCTTTTCGTGCACCTTTTACTGGTTCAACGAGATGTTCTTTGTCCGGTATCGACATCTTTCTGGACGCGAACGGTAGAAGGTGTGCGCGCGAGCGCGTTATCCGTGAAATCGTATATACATACGCGATAGGCAAAGTACGTGCCGCGATTATCTCGCCGTTTCGATCGTGTACGCGCGGTGTCTGGCGTGCGTGTGCGTGGGTTCACGAGGGACACGCGTGTGTTCACCCGCCCGCTCCTCTTTTTTCCTCTTCCTGCTCTCGCGTGTATTACGCTCGCGCGTCTCCGCGCGAACTCTACCTTGCATACCCTGTGATTCCTAAATAACCACTCTTTCTCCTCTTTTTTCCGAACGTAGCTGTAAAAGTTCTATTCAAATTGAAGGAACTCACGACCAGAAAAGAATCACACACGTTCCTTCATTCACGCGGATTGTGACGCGTCGATTTTCTTTTTACGTGGATAAAAATCGCGTAAAATTTGCTTGCACGAAGAGAAAAACGTGGTAAAAAAGGAAAACCAGAATGAGTATTATTTTTATATATATATCAATTATAAATATATAATCCATATAAATTAAAATATTCATGATAAATAACATATACATCACTCATAAACTAAAGAAAAAAGTATAGTAAAAAAAGAATAAAAAAATAAGAACATATGTAAATTCTATGTAGGTACTTAATCAACAAAATAAATGGAATAATTCAAATAATTTCAATGTCAAATGCAAAAAAGATTAAAGCTATTAAATAAAAAGGTACTGAAAATTATTATTCAAATCTCTTCTTCGTTGACTCGAAAACAATCTGGTAGAACAAGGAGTTAAAAAAGAAAAGAACAAAAACAAAAAATGGTTAGGGTTATATAATTAGTGCGTTCAAGGAAGAATTTGCGTCTCTGTAATATAATAGAAAATGATATTTATAATAACATAAATATAAAAAGTAGCGTTTAAATAGAGAGATGTATGCAGATTTTATCTTAGTTCTAGTTGGTGATATTTCAGTGAAATTATCGGGCAATTCGTTTTGCTGAAGAGAGAAAATCTCGTTTGTCACAGAGGAAGGTGTGTTCTATAAAAATTGCATTTTAATTGGAACGAATTAACACTTCTTCCCGAGGAAAAAATTGTGCAAACTGTGTTTCACTAGAAATCGTTAATATTCGATAAAGTAGTCGACGAAAAATTTGATAAACTACAAATAAAACTAAAAAAAATTGTTTATCACACTTCAAGTTGAAAGAATGCTTGCATTTAAATCCCATAAAAATTCTACTTAACATAGAGTATTCCAGTTTAATCACAATTTTCTATCCTCGTTGTTATAAATTATGAAAGAAATTAGAATTAAAATCGATTGCTTATTACTAATTTTAATAGTTTTTCTTGAATCTCAACCAGAAAATCTGTGGCCACGAGTCTGACACGTTGTTACAGGGGAAAGGGTTAACAGGTTGTTCTTTGTGAGATTTGTTTTTCGCGGGCCGCCATGTAGAGAAACGCCAGCGAACGCTTTTGTCACCGCGGGTTGCGTCGCGCATGGACGCAGAACAACCGTGCGCTCTTTCCTTTTCCACTCGTTTCTCGGTGTTCTCGTGGCCAGGAGCGTTTTTACAGACGCTATCCGCTACCACGATCGCCGCTAGACCTTAATCTATTTCATTTCGTCTCGTTAACAACACGCTCCGACCAGTGTTCCCTTCTTTACCCGACTTTTTACCCCGTTCAAACGCTGGCGAACAAGTCGGAGGGTTAAGTATCCACGATATCGAGGCCAGATAACCAATTTCACCAGTGAACGTCTTTCCCGATCGCTAAAAAAAGTCCTACTAAATTCTCCCGTCATCGAGAATCGAATTCTAACAGCGAGAAGAAATTTGTTTAACCCTTTCGTGAGAAAAGCAATTATAACTCTTTGGGGTTAGCTGCTTTTGCTTAGTTCTTTTGGGTATGATGGGACATATTTGGGCAGTGAGTGATTCTGTGCAACTTGGGTTGCTTTTCTCTTTAAAATCGTGTGCCACGAAGAGTGTAATATAACCAATAGGAAGAGATTAACGGTACCAGAAGGAAAATAGTACTCGAAGAAATCGTAATTCGCGGTCTATTTTCGGCGAAAACGTCGACGGATCCGCGAGTACCAGGCGCAGACCATTATCTCGCGGCTCGGTGACTCACCGTTTATCTTTACGTTCTCCTAGACGGTATTGTCCGCCGTTATCTTCCGCTATTTACCAAAGAAGAAGCAGTCGATCGGGCAGATAGCGTCCGACTCATTGTCTAAACTCGTTCCTTTCCGATCTCTTAGATCTATTTCTTCCTTCTTTACCTAACTTCTCCTAAACACCAAAACCTTCTTCCTCTATTCTACACACATACACACACAGAATCTACCCCATAAAACCAGAAGAAAGAAAGGACATAAGTAGGAAAAGTATATACTTTGAAATCTATCAGCAAACGGAGAAAATCAATTCACCTGATCCTCCCTCCCTCTATGAATCATTCGAGAGAGAAACAGGACAGCCTGGTAAAGTTGACAATAAACGACCGCCTAAACGTGTTGAACGAATAGAATCGTCTCTATCTCCACGTTTACTCCCGCTCATTTACGTCACCGCGGCTGCCGGCAGAGAGGCTAAGCCCGAGCTCACAATAATTCTATCTATCTATCTATTTATCTTCTTCAGCCTTCAAAAGAAGAGAGAACAATGACGCGGCTCGCGAGACGTTCGGCAATTTGTTGCTGCGAGAGAGAGAGAGAGAGAGAGAGATGGGAGTAAACGAAGAAAGCTCTCTTTCTCTCACTGACTATGATAAAATGGAGGAGGAGCGACTGAGGACGATAGATAGAGCATGGTAGCTTACGTAGAAACGAGTGAAATAGCTTGTGTATATACATGTATCTTTCTATATGCACAAGAGAGAAACAGAGAGATAGTTAGAGCAGAAAGAAAAACAGGGAGAGAGAGAGAGAGAGAGAGAGAGACGGGTGAGTTGTACGCAGTCGAGGTAGCCTCTATCCACAACTGGGATCTAATCTCCCTCGGGAATCTGGCATCCTATACCGGTATCGTTCAGGGAATCTCTCCTCCACCTCCACCTCCCACTTCTTCCTTCACCCTCCTCGTATCTGAGCGCTGACTATGTCCTAGTTTATACACACTTCGATATCCTTGTGATAACGTTTCCAACCAACCCCACCTTTTATTCCTACCTCTGACAGTCACGTTGGATTCTCTCACAGACGCTCGCAATTTCTCCAATACTCTTTCTTTCTCTCTTTCGTACTTTTCTTTCTTTTCTTTCTTTCGTTACTACTACCCCTTTTTAACCCTCGCTATCTATCAACGGTGATACCGTTGACGGATAAAAATGTTTGGAGCGCGGCTATCGATCGCCTGTAGATCCTAGGATTCAGATAGCTGGATATAATCGAAGATGCAGAGATACACGGCGAATTCTCTGTTCGATCGGAGATTACTCGCGGTGGTACGGTAGTGGACGAGAGATATCGCTGGTGAAAATCGGGGGCAGAGAGGAGATCGATGGATGATATTTCAAGGGGCGGTGGAGGTTTATGATGGAGGGTGCCTTTTTTTGGGGGTTTTTTTATTGGATTAGCTTTGGGATAGGGAATTTTTCCCATTTCGAAGCTACGGGTTAAAATTGTGGAAAGGGTTCTCTTCTTTTTTTTATTTAGCTTTTTTACGAGGCAAGTGTCTTTCTCTTTTTCTTAATTACTATTCCAGGCTTCTGTGAGTTAAAATCCTTTTGTAATGGAGGATTCTTTCTTTTTGTGTTGGAGCAGAGAATTTTTCCCATTTTGAAACTGCTGATTGAAATTGTTAAACAGGTTTCTTCCTTCTTTTTTTCATTTTTCAAGGAGGTCGGTGTCTTTCTCTTTTTTTTTAAACTACTATTCGAAGTTTTTATGAGTTAAAATCCTTTTGTAATGGAGGATTCTTTCTTTTTGTGTTGGAGCAGAGAATTTTTCACATTTTGAAACTGCTGATTGAAATTGTTAAACAGGTTTCTTCCTTCTTTTTTTCATTTTTCAAGGAGGTCGGTGTCTTTCTCTTTTTTTTTAAACTACTATTCGAAGTTTTTATGAGTTAAAATCCTTTTGTAATGGAGGATTCTTTCTTTTTGTGTTGGAGCAGAGAATTTTTCACATTTTGAAACTGCTGTTTAAAATTGTTAAAAAGGTTTCTTCCTTCTTTTTTTAATTTTTCAAGGAGACGAGCGTCTTTCTCTTTTGTAAAATTACTATTTCAAGTTTCTGTCAGTTAAAATCGTTTTGTAATGGAGGATTCTTTTTTTGTTTTTTTGTTGGAGCAGACAATTTTTCCTATTTTGAAACTACGAGTCAAAATTGTGAAAAAAGTTTGTTCCCTTTTTTTTTTTTTTTAATTTGTCTAGTAAGCGAGTGTCTTTTCCTATCTTTCAATTACTATTCGAGGTTTCTATGAGTTAAAGTCGTATTCAATTTTGTTTTGGTTTCAGATATGTTTTCTTTTCATTTTGGAAAATCGTACGCAAGAAAGAGTTGCAGTTTGTTAAGCGTATTCTTCGAGGCGAAGATTTGCACAGGCATTATGTCTTTTATCACCATTCACCGAAGCATTGCCGTGTCTTTTCTTATCCCAGCTGATTTATTTATCAGCTCTATCTTCAACTGGTCTGTCCAGTCGGCTGCAATTAATCGTCGCGTTTCTCTATTACAGTCTACTTAAGAAACTACGTGCACCTCTGGTTCGAATCTCGCAACAAGAGCTAGATTTAACCCTTTGCCTTACTAATTTTCTTTTCTTATTTTCTTTCTACGGTTAACACACGTCTGTCTTACCTATTTACAGCTCTGTATTCGATAAGAATCGAGCATAAATTGATATTAAATTTGTAATTAATGTGAAACAACCGGGTTGAATGTGTTTAAAGGTGGATGAGATGTAAGTTATTTTAGAGTTAAATTTCAATCTGAAGTATAGATTAGTTAATCCGCAAGGAAATTTCAAAAATGGTAATCTCCAGGAGTTATCTGATCTCATTTTACATTCAATACCGAATTTCCATAATTTATCGAACTACAGGTTCGTGGTATTACCGAAGAAGGGGGATAAAATACGATCATTCTTTCGTTATATATCACGATTTAAATCTCGAGTGTGTTGCTGTAACGCAGGAGGTTAATTGCTGATTCTTCATCTTTCCTCGAAATATCCACTTTCCCTCGAAAAAAGAAGAAATCGATGAAAACAGCATAGACTGTTATTTCACCTCAAAAATAGCACCATTCACTCTTTAATAAAACTAGTATAATTCACAGAATCCACTTTTCTTAAGAATTTCACGCGACAGATCGTTTCACACCTGTGAAAATTATTTTTTCAGCGCAATTGTTTACAATTCCATTACATCCTAGGCTAATAAAAGCTAAGAAATAAATTGAAACTTGACAGGACACCATAGACTGTCAGCTTATCTCAAAAATAGCACCATTCACTCTTT
This sequence comes from Anthophora plumipes, assembly GCA_951804975.1. NCBI lineage: Eukaryota > Metazoa > Arthropoda > Insecta > Hymenoptera > Apidae > Anthophora > Anthophora plumipes. The sequence goes on along the minus strand of OX638122.1, from coordinate 15,622,535 downwards.
AATAAAACTAGTATAATTCACAGAACCCATTTTTCTTAAGAATTTCACGCGACAGATCGTTTCACACCTGTGAAAATCATTCGTTTAGGGCAATTTTTGCAATTCCGTTACATCCTTGGCTAACAGACAAAATAGAAAAGAAATCGACACTTGAAAAAACACCATAAATAAAAAGCGCTTTCCTTCGTAATTCGGATCACTTGGAATTTTCATCAAAACTGTCTCTGCGTTTCAATTTACTAAACTAATCCTTCCAACTTCTCGCTAGAACACAATTTGTTCGATCGAATTTAAAAAAAGTTACTCTGTTTCAAAGGATGTCATCGAGAGTCACTGTACATAAGAACGTTTCTATAGATTGTATTCTCTTCGAACGTTAGCCGTGTGCAAGTGAACGCGCGCGCTGTTCCACAGTGCTGATTAAAGTGTGTTTATCTTTATTGTAATCGGGCCGGTCATAAAGCGTTCAGCTAACTGGATACTCCGGAAACATTTCCACGGTGAAGCCGCTCGATTCGATCAATCAAGAAAATATTAGAGCATTAAACTCTCTCATCCGTGGACGTCCAAAATTCATCGTACAGACGGTATCGTCTCCTCTTCTTCCTCCTCCTTTTTTCTTTTATTTACCTATGTAATTACGATCCGTGTAAAACTGATAATTATTAGTGAAAATGATAGCTGGCAAGAGGAGATCGCGGAGAAATTGAACGGTGTACACAGTATGTTTTTAGTTGCGTTGATTTATTAAGTGTGCCGTATTGGAAATGTAGCTTGTAAATGGAATTGTTTGGTTAATTGGTCGAGTCGGTTCGTTCCTCGGGAATTATATCTCTGTTATATGTAAATGTGGTAATTTAACCAGTTACTTTGTCTCGATTACTCCGAACGCAAGTGTACCGTACTTTGTTTAATACATATAGACGAAGGTTTAACCTAATAAATTATCCCATTGTAACCGAGCTGTGAAAATCGAAATGTCGCGGACGAGAAAATCCACGAGTCGGCTTTTCGTTATTCTCGATAGATATCATAATCAATTGCTCTATCTTGCTTCTTGCAAACACCAGCAATAGAAATCTTGCGGCATTCGACTTGGTTCGATGCTGAAGGATATTTAAACGAATAGAGAATTGTAATATAGAAAAAATAGATTTTTTCAAGGCTCTACGTTACAGAATAGAAAAGGGATGCCTCCATTTTACGCACGACGAGTATTCTCGTCGAAAACAATTGAAACACTGCATAAACCTTCCTCCAAAAAAAAACCGAGGCCTCGAGAGGAAGTAGAATGGCGAGCAGGGTGGTTTCAGGACAGCGAAACAGTGAGGGAAAGGGTGTGGAAGGGGTAAAAAGATCGCGGAACATTTCGCGAAAACGAGACTGAACTGCAACAGTCAGACATAGAGAAAGAGAGAGAAAGAGAGAGGGAGAGAGGAATATATACGAGTGGTGTCGAGGCTGGAAAGCCTTGAGAGTTGCGGCGCCACTGGATGGAGATAAGGGAGCGTTATCGGCTGCGCGGTGGCTCTTATCAGCGATCGCGCTCTCCGTTCACCTCCTCCCCTTCTCCCACCTCCATCGTCTCCCACCCCTCTGTCTCTCTTTCTCTATCTGTCTCTATCTCTCTTTGCCTATCTCGCTCGCACCCCCGCTACCCTCGCGTAGCCTCGGTTCGCGGCTCAGCGATGCTATCATCTAACTAGCTCCAGCTACTGATTCTATCTCGCGTATCCACCCAGCAGGGCCGCCAACCGAGACCAGGGACGTCGCACGAAAATTCAACGCCCGACTCGACGTCTTTATCCTCGACGTGGACTATTTGTTTTTTTTTTTCTTCTTCTTTCGAGAATCAATTGCGATTTGCCAATTTTTTGGTTCTTTTCTTGGGGAAAGGAGAATTCTTTGGATTGTTTGGATTACATTGTGATTGGAATTTTAATTGATCTGTGGTTAGACTGTTTGTATAAGAGGATGTAGAGTGTTTGAGAAAAGAAATTAGGTTCGTAAGTGATTGTTAGAGATAGAGGAAAGATTGAACGTTAGAAAGGCGCAATCTCTATTGAAATTTCACGAATTATTAAATTTATTAATCTAACGCTTGCTCTATAAGAACGAATTAGACTCGTGGCGTAGATTCTGGCTGAAATTCAATAAAAACAGTTAGATTAGTAACAAATGTTAATTTTAATATTAAGTTCCCCTTTAATTTACGAGACCGAGGATTGTCAATACTAATTAATCTATAATATATCAGCGTCTCGTGTGTAAAATGATTTTGAAGCAACATGTAACTGATGTTTAGATGTATAGTCGGGGAAAGAAATCATGAATGAAAGGGTTTATCCACTTTGACCCGAGTGTCTTCTATTTTTTCTATATTCTCGAGGAAATAATAAACAAAAATAAAAAAGAATTTCTAAAATACATAAAGAATCGTCTGAAATGATAACAAAATGATCGAGGCGTAGAACTTTCCTTCTTTAAGAATGTTAAATATTTAAAATTGTTCAAATACCGAATTCAGTTATCATCGAGTAACAGTTCACAGGTGTTCTCGATGACTCAATTTACTCAATTACAGTTTCGTATTTCTCCCTTGGTGAAAACGTTTACGCAAAATATTCTAGGGCAAATTTGAATTGAAAATCGGCGCAAGTCCTCGTAGGCAGGACGAAGCGTCAGTCGAACGATCACCGGAACGCCACGGTGTGTTGGCTCGATTATAAAATCGAGCGGCCCCCGGTACGCTTGTCTCCCCGATAGCCATCTCGATCGTCAAATGAACGGAACAGCTACAAAATGCAGCCCGTTACGCTTCTCCATAAATCCACGGAACGATTAAAAAACTCTACTAACCCGTTCGACGTTCATACTTCTTCTGTTTGTCGTTGTTAGATAAACCGTTAGTCGTTGCAACGACGAATATTTCCATCTGGAGTTAGATGTAGGGCAAAACATTTGAATAAGTAATATTCGGAGATCTAATTTTGATAGATCATCGAAGGATTAGTAAAAATGAATTCTTTTTTAACTTTCAAGTACAATCGAAATAATTTCCATTACATTTTTCAGCCAGCTTGTGAATATTTCGACTTGAACGACTGTCGAAAAGTGTATCTACACTTGGTATAATTATTGAACACTTTATTAGATAGTGATTTATAGAGAAGAGGTTAGGAATTGTGAGATACCTATCATTCTTTTATTTTTTAGTCTCTAAATAAGTGTAAATAATGCGTAGACTTACGGTTATTTTTAAACAGTAATATAAATTTATTTATTTTTAAAATAATTTTATAAATAAGGTGTATTAAAAATTTAGGTATATATTTTACGTATCAAAACAAGAAAAAAAGTTCCTATAAACATATGCTCTGAAACGCATCTTTATAGAGATATTTACCATCTATTTTGTTGATCACGAACGCCTCGTGGAGGGCAGTTCGAACTCACATTTTCAACTCATTTTTCTGCCGTTGGTATTCATTTCTGGATATATATCCATACGACCTATTTTTCTTGTTTTTTATCCACAATTTCTTTCCAACCCTTCTAACACACCTATCATATACTACACAATAATTATAGTTCCACAACTGAGAGTAAGAATCGCTGGAGTCACAGTTCACCCTCACAGTAAAATTTTGAAAATTTTCTATCACACAGAAAGTGAACGTTTCTTCCATCGATTCGCTTCGTTATCTCTTTTCCTCCTCGTCGAATTCGCTGATACGATAGAGTAGAACACACACACACACACACAGATTCGTACCGCGAATTCCCATAACTCGTTTCCCTTCCAAGCAGATCGATATCTGGTGGAAGAAAAAGGCTCTTGCAGCCGGTCGATCGAGACGAGATAGAAGAAGGAGAAACACAACCACGGGTGCAAGATTTTACGGTGCATCTAGTTAAGAGTCAGGTACGACTATAAAGCTGGTGGTGGAACACCTGGTGGCACGCGGCGACGCGACATCTTCATCCTCTAATAGGCGTCGCGGGGACGAACAGAAACAGAAGGAGTGAAGAAGGGGGATAGAGAAGAGTAGAGAGTCGGTTTGAAAGTTACGAGGCTCCCTGATAGCGCGACGAAGCTTTTACAGTTGCGTGGTATGCGGCTCGGTTGATCTTATAATGTCATTTCTTTTATTAGCACACCGTGTGTCGGCGATAACGAAAGGATACCGTGAAATGCGTCCCTGCAGTTTCTTTCAGCTGTATATATGAATACGTGCTATCATCGAGTATGGTAACCTGTGTTACTCGATTTTTAATCCTTTTTTCTTTTCTTTTTCTTTTCTCTCGGTTTCTTCGTTTTTACTCTTTTCTGTGGAAAGGGATGATTTTCTGCTGGGTTGATGGTTAATGGAGGTTGGCTGCATATTTGTCGGTTCGATAGCGATATCGAACGCGCTGCTTATGTTTGTTTTCCGTGTAATAGCGAGAGGAATAAATCGAATCTGATACGTTCGGACGTGTAACAAATGGAAGGAGTGTCTGTTGTACAATTTACTAGCTCGCGATAAATAAACGCGAGTAGTATGTTAAGTACTGATACATCTGAATTAAGTCGAAAGTAACTGTCTTAATATTACGTATTTGAACACGCGTGACAAATTGTTCGATTGCGACTGTTATTTAAGCTTTTAGGTATGAAGTTACATATGTTATATAAAATTACTGGTTATTTATGCCGGGTAGTAGCCGTTCGCTTGTGTAATATCAAATGTTGTAGGTCGATCGTTCGAGCGATTACTCGAGGGTTGAAGAACTGTGAATTTTTTTTTTTCCTAATTACTGTTATTCAATAAAAATTTGTAAATTTGTTAGTTTCAAAGTCGCGTTGAAATATTTAATTCAGGAAAAATATCGATAAGTTTGGATCCTTCATACTTTACGCTTTTGGATATAAATTTAATCAAATCTTCCTTTCCGAAAATTACTAATTTACCAATAATTTACATAAAAATAGAAGAAAAGATTTATTCTTGATACGTTACTGTCGATGGATCATTTCTTCCAAAATAAATCTGATCTTTTACTAATTATTGTTATTCAATAAAAATTCGTAAATTTATTAGTTTCAAAGTCACGTTGAAATATTGAATTCAAGCAAAAATATCGATAAATTTGGATCCTCGATATTTTACGCTTTTGGATATAAATTTAATCAATCCTTTCTTCCCAAAAATGACTAATTAACCAATAATTCACATAAAAATAGAAGAAAAGATTTATTTCAAATGATTTATCCAAGACAATTTTTCTCCATTTCTTTCCTCCCTCCTCGTCCACCGGAAGTTCTTCGACGAGAGATTTTTCCACGCGTTTCCGCGTCTCTAATACAACCTAATCGCGGTGGTAGATCTAGCTATCGGTAGAATGTTCTGATAGTAAAATGAAACCTTTATGGTTAGCATTTGAGAGCCAACATCTCTCTCTTTCCCTTTTCGTAACTTGCACACGGTTGTTTCTTGGAACCACGAAGGAAGTTGTAACGATTTCGAGCTAATATCAAGTCCCGTCCATTTCAAACGATCCTTCTTCCCCGTTTCGTTTGTCCCATCTTTTTTTCCACGCTCGTTTTAATCGAGGAACGAAGTATCTCGTGTGTGTTGGCGCGGTTGAACGCGTTTATTTTCATAAACGTTGGATTTCGAGAAAAGGAGGGGGGGGAATGCGAGTAATTGTCGGTTAGCACCGATAATTATCGCGCTGTTTGCTCTTTCCTTCTCCTCTCCTCTCTCTTTTTTCCCCACGTTTGAATTACTGGATACCGATCAACGATCTCACTTAAAACGTATCGCAAGGAGTTTGATCGTTTTTTCACCATGTATCACGAAAGCAGTTATATACCGGTGATTAAAGTTCCACGAGTAAATTGCAACTCGGAGCTATCTTTATTCCACACTTTTAATTCCTTCTCGAGTTCGCAGAATTTTCATTTCTTTCCTTTTTTTTTTTTCCTACTTTAACTTCTTGTTTCTTTCTCATGGAGGGAAAAGCTTCTCTTTTTTGTATTTTCTATCTTTTTTTTACGGATTATCGCGAGTTGTTAAAAATATTCGGAGACTCTGAGTCGACTTGTTTTCTTGGAAAGGTGAGCAACAGAGCGTCGATCTAATTTAAACGGTGTCCGTCACACGTGCGCGAAACAGGAAAGGAGAACGTTCTCCAAGCGCCATGGAAATTAACATATCTGACCGATAATCCTTGACGGTCCAGTGGCTCCCTTCGACTTACACCTTCTGCAAAACTGCGTGAAACCGAACAGTGTATATCTACTCTTGTCTCTGCCAATTACAGCTGATCCTGCTGATCGGTGAACGTTGATCCTGTAAATCGGATAGTTTCTTCTTGATCAAATTCGAATTAGGCTCGATCCACGTTATCCATCAATTTTCGATTCACTGTCAGTTCAATCAAATGTTATTCCATTGTTTAGAATACCAGTAAATTTGAGGATCGTCTTAGTAACGATCGAATTAGAGCTAAATCGTTTCATTTCGTTTGAATGATCCCAGTGAAATTTCCAAGACAACATTGTCCGTGTTATTTGATTTGGGAAAAGCCTTGAATCGATGTAAAAGCATATGGAAATGGTTTGGAGATGGAGTATCAATGTTCTTAGGAAAACAGTCGCGTTTCGCGCGTTTCAGATCAGGATACACGTATTGACAGACGTGCGCGACCGATAGAAACAAACGTAACAGGCTGTCTCTTCTTCTGACGAATCGATGCACGCTCGATATAGATGTCTGGATATCGATTGTCACTGTACACAACTGGTATATCTCGATCCTCTGATCCCTTCCTCCATCCGGCTCTCTGTTACACTCGCGTCGACAAATCTCCCACAATTCTTTCCCTTTTCTTTCTTAACCCCTTGCCGTATAATAAAAAGTCTCACTCGTAATGTAAATTATGATCAAGGTGTGACAAAAGAAGTATTTATACATTTATCAAATTTGTATTTCATTCTAACTTCAGAAACCTTTTTTAAAATTCTTTAGAAATTTATCTCACTGCTTAAAACTCACATCAGAGCCCTTGAAAATTCCCTATGTCGTTTGGAATCTATATTAAAGCCCTTTAAAATCACCTATGTTCCTTAGAATCACTTTTAAGCTCACTCAATACTTTCTCCAACCCTTAGAATCCACGTTAGACTAATTGAAAGCTCTCCATATTCCCCTGAAAGTTCTCCTTATCAGATAACACAAAAGAATTCCACAATGGACACGATATGTTCTAAAATCCTGAAAGAACTGTCTATGGAGAAGAAGCTTCTACAATTAGAACTAACACCTGGACTCGTCTTTTCGTTTTTGGAAAAATCTAGTACTCCAAAACGTTCCTCAGGCATCCTCGAATACCGCAAAGAAGATGAGCGCGTAGACCACGCTCCTTGGACCTGTTCCAAAAACCGAATCCCCGATATCTGGCAGTCTCTTTGACCGATTCAACTGGCTACACACCATCGTTCTGACAAGTCTCTCCCTCTCTCACGTGTATGTGTGTGTGTGTTCACAGAGAGACAAAAATCCTCTTCCTTTCCACCCTCTTCACCTTCCCTCTTTCGCTCTCCAGAGGTGCGCTATCTCCATGGAGATAGGGGAGGGAAAAACACTCATTTTTATACCGTCAAAATGTGTTATCTTGCCCGTGCGGCTCGTCTCTGCCTCCGTCCTTCCCTCCCACTGCCTTTTTACCTCTTTTTCCATCCTCCTTTTAGGTCCGTCGTGTCTCTCTAACACAGAGGCACGAACACAGGCACACGCACACCCCGGGGGCGGAATTAACTCGCTAGCAGATATCCACCCTCGAAGCCAGTCACTCGCCTACCAACCACCCCACACGTTTCCACCCTCTCTTTCTCTCTCTCTCGACATTTATATTGTCTGCTGGTCGTCTAGGGGCTGAAAAAAGTGGCCCGTCCTACGTTGCGCTCGGCTGCTACCAGGCTAAGCAAAAGCAGTTCTTTTTCCAGTTCGACACCTTTGGTTAATTCGCGCCACGCTGCGTTTCATGGCATTGGAGAGGTGTGGTGTGTTGAGTGGAATTGTGGATCAGGATTGGCGAGTGTTTTAGCGTTAGCTGTAGTAAATCGAATGTTAGAATCTATGGTAAATTGAGAAACGATTGTTGAAATATGTTATTTTCTTGAATTTTGTTTGGAAAGTTACTGTACGGTAATTTAGAGTCTTCCCTGTCTACAAATCGGTGAATTAATGTATTCAACCCTCTGAGACTTGCATTTTTCTGAACTTGGTGTGTCGAGAAATGATCAACCCCTTTTTTCGTAATTATTTCCTAGCTGATATTCTTTTCTTTTTGGATTATTCTCTTGTTAAACGTGAATTTGTTATTCTTTGATAATAGATAATCAGAATAATTTGCTCTATCCTTCGTTCCATATAAAATGTAAACCCATACTTCGTAATAGTTCCTCAGAAATTTACCAAATTCTACGTTCTAACGCTATCTTCATAAAATCGTTCACTTATCAATAAACAGCGGAGCGTTATAAAGTGGCGAACTTTTCCAAAAATGAATTTTTCTCCCACGTTAAAAAGCTTCGATTTCCACTAGAACGAAGAAAGTTGCTTTCTCCGTCATTCGACTATCTATCTCGTGCATACTCGAGCTTTGACGCACACTTCGAGCAGCTTTATTTCATGCTTCAATTTCCGTTCGACGTGCGTCACGCTCGACCGGACACGAAAGCTCTTCTACGAGCAGAAGCAGGAAGAAGAGGGAAAAGAAAATCGCCTGCATAGCCAGCGAAAAGCTTCGTCGATTTCTCATCGAGCTTCCTAACCAAAACTCGAACCAGACGTTCATTTAATTATTATCACCCCTAATGAATCTCATTCTCCCCTTTCTCTTTCTGCTTCTCATCGTAATGGATTTCTGCAACAACTTCGAATCTCGATCCCCTAGTCATGCAGGTTCCCTCGTCTTCTCTACTCTTCCGCGATACGCGAGCTTCTCGCCTTTGCAAGTCTTTCGAATCGGTGTGATTCGCGAAACGAGGCGACGATGGAAAGTTTCTTCCACGCCTTCGAAATCTTCGATCTACCCGTGGTTAGTTGATGAAGTTTCGAGAGTAGGCTTTGTGTTTCTCGTTTTTAAGAGTTTCCATTGATAACAGAGGATCCCTGCGAGTTAATAGGTTGTCGAAGGGAGAGGGAAATGTTGTGGGAAAATTGATGATGGCGATGATTACCGAGTACGTAGGTTCGTGAGCTCGTGTACATTGTATCTTGCTATTACTAACTTGAACTTTGTGCAATGCAGTTTGAATAGATCTCGATCGTTTCAACGCCCCTTTCCTTCAGTTTCGTCGCTTTTAACGAACTGTTGTCAATTCTTCGAGTCATCGTTTTGTAATGTATTGTAATTATTTGAAATGTTTGATCAACGATTCTCGGTTAGTTATGATATTTTACGTTCAGATCCTCGAGAAAATTGTTAGGAATTTTTTTAAGACAAATTTGAAGGAACAAATGGAAATAAAACACGCTGGAAGACTCTGACGCCTATAGCCAACCCGCCATTTTAATTTCCTCGCTGTATTCTCGCTCTTTTGATAGATACGAAGAGCCTAAGCTCTTCGAAAATTTATTCTACTCATTTCCCCTTGATTAATACTCTCTACTGTTAACTAGAAAATATTTCCAAGCTTCTATCTCACATTAAACATTTTTGAGTTACAAAAATAACACTCTTGAAGAGATCAAACTGTCGAAAAATCTTCTAAAAATATTTTCTAAATTATTCTTAACCCTTAACTTGTATAATTCAGTCTCATGTGACTCCAAGGATCTATGTCTTTCTATTTCTACTTCATTTTATAGTTAAAAGTTCAACTTCCCGTGGATTTGTTATTTTATACACTGTCTGAGAACAAGATGTTCGTAAAGGTTCATCTAGAATCAGATTAACACACTTCTCAGCACTTTTATTTCAGGTTCAATGTACGTTATGTTTGCGAGATGCAAATTATACCAGTTAAGCTTTACGTGTCGAGGCTGAATTCTTCTTACTTTCTTCTTAGCACAATTGTGTTTCACCTGTAGTTTCGCCGATAGTGTTCAGAAGAAAAACAGAAAAAGGGAGAAAAAGCAGTTAACGTCGTTTTAAAATTGTCATTTGAGTTGCTGCATCGAATCGACTGAGAGTCGCCTCTCGAGTTTAAAGGGTTAAGGGTTGATCGGAATGGAAATGGTACTCTTCAGTTGTCACAATGATCCAAAGTATCAGAAAAGTTCAGAAACACGGAATTTCTCGTAGATAATTGCTCCACGACTCGCACGAGCAAAAATGAAGGAACTTGAACGAGCGTTTAAGAAGCGTGACGCGATGGTTGGTCTCTCTTTTTTTTTTTTTTTAAAGAAGAGGGACGAGGTTGAAGAGGACGATTAAACGGCAGGACGTGGCCCGGGGGCTGGCGAACTTTTTAAATACTTTCGAACTTCCTAAGGATGACAAATTGGACGAGGCTCCGCGAAGGTATCGCGATGCTTCTTTCTCCGGCGCGGCCGATTAATTTCGAGTCCTTCCATCTCTCTTGTCTACCTTTAAACGGCTACCCTCTAGTCCTCCTTCCCTCAACGTTTACTCTCTCGCGTTCTCCATTTTGTCACGGCGCGACGGTGGCAATTTGGGTCGCGGGGGAACGATAAGAGGTTTAATTTCTCCGTTTGTCAAAATTTTTTTTCCAACCGTTCCTCCATGTGACGGACGAAGAGAAAGGTCTCCCGAAGATTAAGAGTGGGCAGGACTATCGTTGGAAATTTCTTTGTTAACTCTTGTGCCGTTGGTGTGGCACGATTGTTTCGTTTGAATGGTCGAGGAACAATTTATCGAGCTCGTACGGCACACTGGTGGAGAGTAAATTGCTTCATTATTCCACTGTTTTATTTGTTTCTTTTTTCTTTTTTTCTTTTTCTAGTTTATATAGAACGATACTGTGTCGCCGTGGATATCTTACGAAGCTGGATCTCGATAGCCACTTGATCGAGATAACATCGATACGTGTATATAAACGTAATATAAATCACGTTGGGGATTGTGCTACCGGGCTACTGAGTTCAACATTTAAATGATCGATTCCTGTTATTAGCGATGAATAAATTGTATTGAGGAGAAAAATATGCTTTTGAATTCTGAGATTTCGAAATTCGATGCTTGGACGAATTTTTGCATTTTATTAATCCCTTTGCCGTATTATGAGTCACAAAGTATTTTTGTGACTAAGTATTATTCAGTGAAAGTATTTTTATTATTTTATGTCTGTCAAATTTCTATTTTTACTCTAACTTCAGTTTGAATTTAAGAGTGACGATTGTGGAATAAAAGTCGCCCTATAATATCTCGAATTCTTCTTTATTTAACAGTGAATATTCGATTAAAAAATCGTACAAGAGATTATTAATTAATGATAGAAAAGAAGAATTAAAAAAAAAGAAATGTTGGACAGGTATTCTCATTTTTATAAATTTACGTTAGCAATCTGATTAAAAAATATACAGGTTAAAATTTCTTTGAAATAAATATCCTTTACTTAAATTATTTGTCAACGTAACTCGTTCATACACAAAAATCTGAAAGCAATTATCTCGCTGTCCAACGACAAGGAAAAAAGGAAATATAATCTCTTTCGCTTGGAAATAAATCACGGGACAGAGAATTAAACGGGATTTCACGCACGCACCCCATGAAACTCGATGAATTACCAGCCCCATAAACTTCTAGGAGGCAGAGTGTCGCTGTTCGACGTTTCCCAAACAGACTATGCAAAACGAGGGATCCATTATTCGCGACTAATCGCTCATGAATCAATAGGCGGCGATCGGGCCCGCTGAAACGAAACAATCACGCACCGTTCGAAGGTTGCTCCTCTCTCTCCCTCTCTATTTCTCTCTCTCGATTTCTCTCCCTCTCTATTTCTCTCTCTTTCTCTCGCTCTCTCTTTCACCATTTCTCTCTCGTTCTCTATTTCTCTCTCGTTCTCTATTTCTCTCTCGTTCTCTATTTCTCTCTCTTTCTCTATTTCTCTATCTTTCTCTATTTCTCTCTCTTTCTCTATTTCTCTATCTTTCTCTATTTCTCTCTCTTTCTCTATTTCTCTATCTTTCTCTATTTCTCTCTCTTTCTCTCGCTCTCTCTTTCTCGATTTCTCTCTCTTTCTCTAGCTCTCTATTTCTCTCGCTCTCTATTTCTCTCTCTCTTTCTATTTCTCTCGTTCTCTATTTCTCTCGCTCTCTATTTCTCTCGTTCTCTATTTCTCTCTCTTTCTCTATTTCTCTCTCTTTCTCTCGCTCTCTCTTTCTCTCGCTCTCTCTTTCTCTCGCTCTCTATTTCTCTCGCTCTCTCTTTCTCTATTTCTCTCTCTTTCTCTCACTCTCTCTTTCTCTCGTTCTCTATTTCTCTCGCTCTCTCTTTCTCTCGCTCTCTATTTCTCTCGCTCTCTATTTCTCTCTCCCCTCTATTTCTCTCTCTCTCTCCCTCTCTCTGTCTCTCTGTATTCGACGGTTCAACTCTCGCAGATCTGACCTTTCATAGCTGCAAACGAGCGTATCTTCCGCGAAAACAAAAAGCAAAGCCCACCCAATGCATACATCGACGTACAGAATTTCTCATGGTTTAGTATCGACGACGATTTCTATTTAGCAATCGATCGTGCCTGCCGTTTAGAGGGACGAATTTAGTCGTACACGGGCCACGTGAAATCGTTCGATTGCTATGCCATGAAGTACTTAGTACAGAGAAATCGTGATCAACGAAAGATCGATCCATCAGACGATCGCCAGTTCCTAGTTCGGCTTTCTCCATTCACCGATATTGTGTTTTCTCTCTTTGTCGTCGAAGGATCGTTCTATCGATACTGTTCGAAGAATAAGTCATGAACTGTAAGCGATAGAGATACGATGATTTCGTGGTTTATCGACCGGTTCGTTCGATAACTGTAAATTATAATTTAACCAAGTAAGAACGTTCGAAAAGTCTTCCTGCTGAGAGATCTCGAGAAGTTGCTCCTTCTTCACTCCTACGCGATATCGCTTTATCTAGCGATCGCGTGCTAATCTCAGTGAACTCTTCGATTCGGTTATACAGGGTGTCTTTAACGAATCCTGTTTCAATTGAAGACATTCAGATTTTCAGCGAGATTGATAGTAAGATTTGTACTGTTGCGGAGTGTTGTGTAATAGTGATGAGAACAGAAGAGATGAAACATTATATGGTATATTATAATTCGTGCTGATTTTTAAGTGAACAAACAAATTTCATGTTTCAAAGCATTTTTCTTTTTGTTCTGTGAAATATGTGTTTCTTAGTTTTACCATTTTTCGTCGTTTTTTTCAGTAAATGAAAAATTTCACCTTACCAAACACTTCGTTGCTTTAGTTTCTTCAAGATCGAAATTCTCATTTTTAGATTTTGTCGACCATTTGCGAACAATTTTTTCAAATTACATATATAATTTAATATTTTACCAGTCCTCTTTTCGTTGAAAGAAAAATATTCAACATCAGAAATGTACTCTATTTCCTTCCATCTTCAAGACAGTACAACACCGAGGAGAAACTAGTAATTTCAAATAAATGAAATGATTCCAAATAAATAAATGGTAAAATTGGAAAAAAATTCTAGGTAAATTTGCACGTTGAATAACAGGAATAATTATGTTTCTGCGAGTTTATGCTTCGAGGATGGGACAAGACGTGTCCTCGAAATGTAGTTTGGAGAAGAAAAGCTTTATAGTACAGGATGAAAATAAGCACGAATTTTCCGAGTAACCTAATATTTGTAAAAATTACCAACGAACATTCATAATAAATAAATGGTAAAATTAGGAAAAGATTCTAGGTAAATTTTAATGTTGAACAACGAGTATAATTATATTTCTGCAAGTTCATGCTTCGATGGTGGGACAGAGCGTGTCCTCGAAATATAGTCTGAAGAAGAAGAGCTTTATAGTGCAGGATGTTTCATAGAATTGTTTAGAAAGTTCAAAGCGAGATAGTTCCATTATTATGCCAAAGAGCAACTCTGTACGATTCTGTTTAATTTAGGTACACACTCTGCTCACCTAGTTTCTGAAGAGCCTGGAAAACATTTTCTACGATGTGTTCTTTAATACTAAAAAATAAAATGTATACACAGTTAACCCTCTATAAGCTCGTGTGACTTAAAAGTTGCATATCCATTTATTCATATTTTATACATTATATTTTATTTCTTTATTACTATACTATTCCATCATTCTATTATTACGTTACTGCCAATTAACTTCCTTATATTAATTACCAATTCTTTTTCAACGTTATTCAAGATGTAAAATTGTAATTTTTTTTTCTGATAAGCACAGAAAAATTGGGTTACAGAGGGTTAAAGAACTAAAAATCTTCCAATCACACACATTACAAAAAATTCACGTGTATAAATTAATTCCATAAATTAGTTACTTTTCCACACGCTTCAATGCGAAAGAAATTAAGCACAATTTCAATGTTGAAAGTAATCTTCGTTATTTTTTAATTCATCGATCGACTGAACGAATGTGGCGTGTTTGTAATTGAAACTTTGATATTTGTTTGATACAAAAAATCGAGCAAAGTTTTAAAATCGTGTCTAGAAACGCAGCTTTTTTTTTATTTGTTTATCATTACGGCTGACAGTCGCGAAAATTATAGTCATTTTTGTTCAATGTATTACTGAAGAATAAACAAATAAATGCATTAGTACAGTCCGTACTAATAATGTTTCTTTTCTTATTAATAAAAATGTACAGGACGGCTGTAGCCGTAATTTGCCTACATATCGCCAAAAAATTAATATTCAACACTTTACCGATTTGCTCATTCGATCCAATAGTGACGCGCTTTTGTTATCGCGTTTATTTTTACAGCTCTGAAAATTTTCATTATAGGGTAATTCGTTAATTTGTGGCAACAAAAAGCCGATTAATTGGCTTCCGGTTAGTAAAGTGTTAATATATAATTAATTTTTAATAGTTTACAAATGATCTTCATTATTTTCAACTACCTTCTTCTGTTTATTCGTCGATATAAAGAATACTTTCACCCAGCAAACTGGTAATTTTCAGTAAACGAAGTTCTTTAAAACATTGCAGTGAATGTACCAAACAGATTTTCACCTACAGTTAACAAAAGGAAAGGAGCTGGTATTGTAATTTCATTCAAGAAACATGGTTCCTGTAGATCGATTAAAATGGAACACCCAGTACCAGGTTCGTTCGTCTTTCTTTCGATCTTCGACACTTCCCCGTTTCCGTCTTTCACGACTGCCTACGATGAGATCTCTGTTTCTCTCGCGTGCATATCGAGATGAATCGATGGCTCGAAGGATTCTCGTTCTCTTCGAGTAGTCGAGCTGGAGAAATCCAAAGCGATAGAGGAAGGCTTGGTACCGCCTAGAGATCCTGATCTAAGGATGTTTCCAGGCGTGTGCCTGTTCGTTGGTGCGCGCATTTCTGCAGATTTCTATCGGCCAAGCCGCGACGATATTAACACGAGGAAATGATTTAAAACGGTGCCTCCGGCGGATATTTAATAATCGAAAGTCCGCGGATAGCTCTTAGTTCCTAGGAAGATCGCGCGGCGTAATTGTTTCGAGAACACGTTATCGATGCACGAGGTTATTGCAACGATGGCGTTGAATCTTGCAAAAGGAGCAGCTTCTAATCGAGAATCGTTTTTCGTGCTATTGTTAGAATAGGAAGTAAGAATGTTTTCACATTGTAGGTTAGCGTTAGATCTCGAATTTCATAGATTTCTTTGGATGCGAGGATAAAATACTTTCCATACCGATGTATCACAATTTTCATTCGCGATAGAATTCGTTATAGGAAGTGTTACAATCTATAAAGTACAATTTCAATCAATATATAATCCGAGATCAGTTGGAAATACTTTATCTGTGAACACTAAGTTGACCAATCTTGCGATTCTGTTTCCCAAACGAAGTTTCTAGCTCGCCTATGTGGATTCAACCCTTTCCGCTACGTCGAAGTGACAAATTCGTTAAGTAAACGATAATAAAGAAATCTATAGACGAACGAAACTTCTGATTTTCGAAAGTCTCATTGCAAAAGTGTTTTAAAGAAGAAAGATAAGAGCGCAAAGTTTCAGTCCAGGTAAAATGCACCACCGAAAAGGACATTCTCACCTATAAAATTCCCTAGACAAAGCAAAGCGTGATATGTAACTAAATATCCAGAAAAATTGTTCATCTGTCGCAATCGATTTCACGAGGATTGCATTCCATGTTTGCCTACTTTCCTCCAGCATCGAAAGAACAGGGAAACGAAGCTGATAGGAAGCTCAGATAAGACGTAACAATTCGTATCGTTAGAAATATTAAAGGATTATTGGTAGAAGTATAAGATTGTTAGTTTCCCGTTGCTCGACGAGCGCACGTCATTTCCATGGGCGGCAAAAACCGAGACGAGGAAACGCTCGGCTCGGCGCGGCGTTCTCCAATGCGGTCGCGCGCGCACCGCTCTGGAACATAGCTGCCGCGTGGAAAAAAACACCGAGGATCTGAATACAATCGTGTGAGACATTAAGGCTGGCCGAGAGTGCAACAACATTCACGATTCTCGCATGACCGTAGTTGCGTGGGTGTTTATACGCGTGTGTGTACGTGTGTGCGTGTCCCGCGTATCACGATACAGATAAGAAGCTGGGGTGAGACCATTTAAGGGCATCCAGCGTGCCACCAAAAACGGATAGGTGGCGTACACCATAGGGAAAGCCTTCCCGGTGAAATCGTAAATCTCTTCTTCCCGCGGTCGCCACCGTAATGGCTGCCTCTCTCCTGTTCCCTTACTCTTCGCCAGGGAAACCGTTTCCACCTTCTGTTTTCTCTTTTCACGTGTGATACCATTCCTACTTCCTGTTTATTCGCGCGGACCTGTAGAATAGGGTACGGGATCGCTGAAAATTCGTGAAAATAATTTTTTATGCTATTTCGTACCACTTTAATCGTACATTTTCTGTACGAATTCAATGGAAAATAGCTAATTTCTGAGCTTGCTTTTTCATTTTTTTAACTGTTTCTTTATTTTCAATCTGTCTCTTACGACATTCACGTTACAGCTTCACATTTAAAAAATAATTCCTTATCATTTATTAATGGATCTTGTTAAAACAGTTTAGACAAAGGTTTTTCCCTGCAGGCGTTACAAACTTACCTCTTCGTTAAGTTTATCGTAAGATTCTTTGCAAAATTTTCGAAACTGAACAACTGATCGAAGAGTCTGGAAAGAAACTTGTAGAATGTCTTGTTCGCTTTGTATCGAAAAGTGAGATGCTTGATTTTGTAGAATTACTCTGTGCACGAGAATTGGTTGTGCATCGATCTGAGACTCCAGATCCAGGTTCAATTCGAGGATTTCGTGATAGAATCTCTCTAAGAGGAACTATTTTATCAATTGTTATTTCAGTTCACCGTAAAACTACGCTCTTCCACGATGACAAAGAGACGAAAACGAAAAAAATAATAGAATTCCTCATTTCGTGCAAGCTACAACCACCTTATCCCTCCGCATCAGATTCCATCCATCATAATCCACCGATTCCTCATCCCACAAATATCAATTCATCTTCGCGAATCAGAAAACAATCCTCGTCCCAAGACTCCTCGCAGTAACCAACCAATCGATCTTCCTTTAACTACTTACCTTTCTTTCCCTTTTTCCCCTCTCTCTCTCACACACACACACACACACACACACATACACACTCGTTCATCCGCCATCGAAACGGTTGTTCAGGGCGGAGAGGAAAAAGACACTGGGGATGGTAGGTGGAGAGGGGGTTGGTAAGCGTATAAACGCGAATGAAGCTAATCTCTTGCGGCGAGAGGTAGCAGAGCTGAAGTAACGGTGAAATGAAAAGGCCAGAACGAGAAGAGAGAAAATACATAGGTAGAGTGAGGCACGAGTGGATGTATCGGCAGTAATCGTTGCCAGGCCTATGGCTCGAGTGGCAAGCCAGAGAGAAACGTGCAAGGGAGTTTCTGAATAGGCAGTGCCAGGGGATGTAGATACGCCATGCTCGACGACGCCTGAGCGTGCGATTCGACGAACGGGATGCTCCTTTGTCTTTTCGTTCTGCCATCCTCCCTTCCTCTCTCTCTCTCTCTCTCTCTCTCTCTCTCTCTTCATCTCATCCCTTTTCAGTCCAGTTTGTACGTCCAGGGGGCGGTAGCTCGATGAGCTTACCCACCACTGCCTGATTCAGACAATTATTGTCGATTCGCGGGTTGGAAATTCATCCAGCCGACGCCAGCAGCTTTTTCTGTCGCACGAGACGACTCGATCTCTACTACCACCCTCTGTAATACACCCTCTCCCTCTACCTCTCCTGTCCACCCTTCTTTTCTTTCGCCTGTCTGCTTTCCCCTCGACCAAGCTCCGTTTTTAGAATTATCGAAGCCTTCGTGTCGAGTTCTACTACCTCTCGAGTCAACGCCGGTTTGCTTGTCTTTGGTTTACTAACGGGTGAGAGGAGGGACGGTGAAAGAGGGATGTAATAGGAAATGGATCCAAAGGGAAGGTGCTTGTGAAGATTTATCTGACGCAGCGTGGAGGAGTAAGCAGAAATTAGTCGAGACTTGTGACGATTGAAAGGATTGAGGTAGTTGGTTCTTCGGGAGTGGATAAAATTACTCGTAAACTGTTACTAAAATCTGAACATGAGGATTTCGATCTGAAAGAGAATGAAGAAACAAAATTTTTGGGAAAAACTTAGTAATAAAATTATTCAAAACTGTATCGCCACGGTGACTACAGTCTAAAGCGTTCAAAAGCTCCAGAGGAGCTTTCATTTACAAATTATCATCATCTAAATGTCCACCTTCGATTCTACCAAAATTTCAGCGTAGATTCCCTGATAGATTTCTGTAAAACACCCCGTATATTCCCCATAGAAAAATTAAAGAAGACCACTTCCTTCGAGAAATCGCCGGAAGCGTTCTCTCGAGCGATCGAGGAAAGGGTAAAGTTTGCTAGCGCGATGGCGTCTGGATCATCTCGTAACCTTTCGAAAGAGGAAGGAGATTCGCCCTTTTTCATCTAGGTTCCAACAGCTACCCCGTAACTTTAGAGTCCGGTCGTGAGGATAGGAAGCACGGGGTGGTCGACTCGCTCGACTTGACGCGGCTCTAATTTCCGATAGGACGCGTGACTCGAATCCAAGATGCGGGACACGTGCGCGCCACGAACTTTCAAGCACCGTCCGACATTTTCTTCTTATTCTCGGCCTCCTTATCCTAGGGACACGAGTGGACCTTGCGATTTATCAGAGAGATACCTCTGTTCCGTGTGTTTTTGGGTGGTCTACGCTCCACGTTTCTGGATAATTAGACCCAGTTTAGGGTAATTTCGATCGCGCAGTTACGCTGTTATTATAAAAGGCACCGCTCCAGGAGGATTCTACTCACGACAGAACGGTAATTTCGTTCGTCGTGACGTGACAGGGGAAAAGATACTACGTTTCAGGCAGACTGCAAAAGTTTTTTGAATATAATTGGATCGTAATGATACATCGAGTTTTGTTTTATTCGCGAATCCAGTTATTTTCTACCCTTCCACGTTTTATTGGAAAGCGTTTGCACCTTTTGTCGCGTGTTCTTTCAACCGGGTACTTTTAAGCACAGCCTACCCTCTAAACGCCAAAAAAAAGAAAAGAAATATTTTACTAAAATTAAATCATAATATTAGACAACATAATTCTAATTATTTTATAAATTACGAAAAGTATACAGAGTAAGAAAGTATCATATAATGAAGCGCAAACATACAAGTTGTTATTAAAGAAACCTAAAATCTTCAAATAAAAAGAGAAACGAAAATAATTATATACATTCTAATTTTAAATTAGAATGTCTAGTTTTCATTTAACATTTAATTGTGTTGAATATCTTTTTAATGTAACAACATTGTCCTCAATGAAGCTTCCTATAAATTAAAAGAAAAAATTAAGATTGTTTTTACGTGTTTTATACTTTTAAATAGAAATCTTAAGTATTCAATAAGTTTCCGGTCGGTAAAGTGTTAAACAATATAGACACACGTGTATATCCACCATACACGATGCAAAAACATCTCCGCAATACTAATGAAATCGTTTTTTCCATTGCAGGTAAGTCGAAGCCACGCCATAATCAATTTCAATCCCCGTACAAAATTCTCCACGTTAAGACAAGTGAGTACTCTCTTTCCTCTAACACGATAATTAACGAAAGTCGAGGTTACCCCTCTGATAGTAAACTGATCGTGGCTGATAAGTCACGAACCAGGTTGCTGGTGAAAAAAAAAAAAAAAACAATGGGGGTAGAAGGGAAGATGTCGGTTAGGTGGAAATGAGAAGTAGCCTGAGGGTTGGAAAAAGCTCCGGACAGGACAGCGGCTCGTTCTTCACCGGGTTTCAAGGGAATCCGCCTTAAGAAATCGCTTGGTCCCTTATCACCATAGAGCAGGAATCCTTCTGGTGCAGGCGCGTTCGATCATCGGCAGAAGGAACACCGAGCAGACAGTCAGAGCGATTTGTAACGCCATAGAGAGAGTCTGCAACCACCGATGAGACGGTGGTTCGATTTATCAGCGTGTGTTCACCGCGATGAAAGTAACAGCGAAATATAACTGGTGGAAAATAGAAAAATGAAGACGCTGCGAATTATTGATTCGGCCGATCTATCTTATCCAATGTGTTACCAGAGATTCTTTCCTCGATATTTTGCAGATCCTCGATGGACATTTTGCAGTTTGCATCGAAGTGTTAGGTAGTTGGGAATAGTTATCGATGAATATTAATATTACGAGCATTGAAAACACGAGGATTATTAAATGAAACTTACTGAAAAGGAAACTTTGCAATAGAACGCTCGAAAATCCACTAAACGACGCTCGAATTATTTATAATTTATTTGAGTGGTCTGTGTTATCCAATGTGTTACCAGAGATTCTTTCCTCGATATTTTGCAGATCCTCGATGGACATTTTGCAGTTTGCATCGAAGTGTTAGGTAGTTGGGAATAGTTATCGAGGAATATTAATATTACGAGCATTGAAAACACGAGGATTATTAAATGAAACTTACTGAAAAGGAAACTTTGCAATAGAACGCTCGAAAATCCACTAAACGACGCTCGAATTATTTATAATTTATTTGAGTGGCCTGTGTTATCCAATGTGTTACCAGAGATTGTTTTCTCGATGTTTTGCAATTTGCATCGAAGCGTTAGGTAGTTAGGAATGTTACCGAAGAATAATAATATTACAAACATTCGAAGCACAGAGATTATTAACTCCTTGCCATAAAATAACGAATCACACTCGTGATACAGATTATGATGAAAGTATGACAAAAGAAATATACTTTCAACTCAAGATTGACGATTTCCAAATAAAAACTGTATACAATATTTGAACTTTCTTTTATTTAATACTGGAATAGTGAATATTCGAGACTGATGCGGCGATTGAAAAATCGTAAGACGATTGGTTAAGTGAAACGAACTAAACTTTCCAATAGAACGTTCGAAAATCCACTAAACGACGTTCCAAAAACCACCAAACAAATACCACGTCCCACAATTGATCAATCCATTGCACCACACAGCTTGGAATCCCTTCTATCGTCCGCAAACGATCGGCGCACCCTATAAACTCCTCTCCACCCTTCCAAACAAGTAAGATTTCTCCCTCCCCTAGGTCGGAACATTTATACCCCGAAAAACAGAGCTCGAAAAGGTCAATCTATACTTCTCTCCCTCTCTCTCTCATCGCCAGTATCAGAGAGCAGAAAGTGTCACGTCTGAATCGCGGGTGTAAGGTGGTGGTGTGTGCATCGAGACGTCCACGTTGAAGAGAACCAGATTCAGACAAGCGAGAGGAGGGTGAAAGAGAGGAGAGCAACGAACACGACAGGGTAGTAGAAGCGTAGTACCACCCAGAAACCACCGACGCCGCCGCCCACTCGTGTGGAAAAATGATAGCAGCGTACTGACTGAGTGCCCGTGCTTCTCCCTCCTCTCTTCTCTCTCTTTCTCTCATTCTCTCACTCTCTCCAGTCCTCTTTGAAGCCCCACACCCAGAGAGGGGTGGTTGAGGGTGGACTGTTGGGGGTTGGCTCCCGGTGGCTACGTGGGTGGAGAAACGCGGGGGTTGGCGGCGCGAGAGAAGGGAACGAGATGCCTGCTCCCGATTCCCTTATCGCCGCGGCACAGTTGTGTGTGCCTTTATGAAGATCTGTCAAACTCTCTCTCTCCGTTGCTCCTCTGCTATCCACGGCTAGCCGCCTCTCTTTCCATCTTCGTTACACCCTCGTCTTTCTCCTTGGCAAGCGTCGCTCGTTCCTCTTCCACGGGTGTTGCGGACCTAGGTGTAATGACGTATCGTGTATCTAGCGCACGTCGAAGCCAAACGCTGTTTCTCTGACCTCCCCTCGCCTGTCGCTTCTTTTACTTATCTGCCGCGAACTTTTTTCCCCTCTCCTCGGTTTATTTCGTTGGTGGTGCACGCGTCTGCGAGTTCTGTCTTGGCTGCGTTTTTCTGGGATCCTTTGAGGGATTCTTGGATCCTTAGAATGGAAAACACTGCGAGTTCAGGGTTAGATAGGCGGAGAAGTACTCGAGCGAGTCTAGGAACGAGATTTTTGTGGAATTATAGTCGCGTGATTGAAGTGTCGTTCGATAAGTCACACGATTTTCTGAAAAGTGAAGACACGTCGGAGCTGGCCGAGGAAAAACCCAGAGGCGAGTCATCCTCGCGCGAGCAAGCTGAACTTTGCCTCGAGTAACCTTTGTGGGACTTCCCAGAATGAATTATTTAACAGCAGAAGGATTATATATTAATCAGAATCCTATTTGTACAGAGAAGAGGGAATTTTTTCATTATTTTTATTACTCCTCTAGAAATATCCGATTTAAAATCTTAGAGTGGTGGTTTGTAATGACATTCTTACACATTGGGCCATCGTGTAAGTAAAATCAAAGCCTTTTAATTACCAGCCAGGGTTTCCGGTGTGGAACCAAGTGTGAAACAAGATGGTGAGTTGCAAATTTGACGAATCGTCGTTGGATACGTGTTTAAAATCGCGTCGTTCCAGTAGAGAAAATATGATGCAGTAGAAAATGGCAGATCTGTCGATTAAACTTCAGATGAAATTTCTCGTCGAATCTTGTAAAGTGAATTGTCGAAATGATCATCGAGCTTCTCGAATGAAAAATTCTTCCACATCTTCGTGACATTAATCCCACTCTAAGCGTCCATCTGCATTCCCGAGTACTCGAGCCACCTTGTCAAATCCATCAGAATTCTTCGGCAACCCTCTTCAATCTCGGTGAAGCCTTCCCCGACGTCATAATTCGCTCGAAAGATTCTCGGTTTAAACGGTGCAAACAGGAAGCCAGTTATCTCAAAGGGATCAGTTTCTAAGTGGCGTGAGAGTAGAGGGGATGTGTTCTTCTATCTGGGACGTTCTCTAGGGAGAGAAAGGAATCGAAGACGTTCGGTGGTTCGACGATTCGAAAGGGTATCGGTGAGAGATTAGGCGACGACTTGAGCAGAAGCTGTTGGCAGAAGTTGGCATTATCGCTTTCGGATTCATTGATTCCAGAAGGAGGAACGTCGCGATGCGAGAGGGGTGACTGGAAGACACTGAACTTGCCGCCATTACCGCAGTCGTTATCTGAGCATTTGAATGAAACTGCGATGTCCTACGACGTGTGATATCGCCTCCTCTACTTTCACCTGGTTAACGTTTACGTAGTTCCTGGTGATACGTGCTTTTAGATACCGAAGATTCGATCCGGATAAGTAATTCAGACATTTTTAAGAACGAAGATTAACCACAAGTTGCTGAAGAATTGTTCGAAGTCTATGAAAATTGTACAATAATCTGAACTAACAGTGACGAGAATGTGATTAAATTTGTATTTGATGTAGTCGTGAAAATCTTTTATTTGCCTATTCTTTTCCAAGTCCATTTCTTTGCTGATTTCTTTGAACCCTAGACGTTCGACGTTAATTCTCTATAGAAAAGAGATGTTCGTCGTCCTCAGATTCTTCAATTCAGGTCTATAATGGAGCAATTAAAGCAACATTCGAACATTTCAACGAAACAGCACTAACTGTCACGTTCAAATCACCAGACACCTCCGATAAACCACTCGAAGCGTCTTCTTCCCGAGCAAATTGGTCTCCCAAGACGAAGTGCGTAAAAGCTGCAGAACAATTCATTAAACCAGCCGAAGCACCGAAGGAACAAGCAGTTACCCCGCCCATTCCAGCCAGAGTTGTATAATATAATTAACAGGGACGAGACACGGGAGTAAAATCCCCGTGGAATTCGACGTTCGCTGGCATACAAACACGTACACACGGAGATGGAGGCAAAGGCGAAAAAAAGAAAGAAGAATACGTGAAGGCAGAGAGAGAGAGAGCGAGAGAGAGAGATAAAGACAGAGAGAAATAGGAGAGAAATCGGAGAGAAGAGAGAGAGCTAAAGACAGAGAGAAACTGAAGAGAAGAGAGAACGCCAAAGAGAGCCAGAAGGAGAGAGATTAGAGACGCAATGACAGATGAAGAAGAGAAAGAGAGAGAGAATCCCTAGGCTCTTCTCTAACTCTCCCCTCGCCTTGAGCACAGGGTCCAGGAGGTCCAGAAAGTCCCCCTCCGCTCGGGTAATCCCGTTCAGGGTCGGGGATTTCACGATCGCTAATGAGATTCCGAGTGTCAAAACTCCAGACCTGGTCCCTCCGTGTCTGGGTTACACAGAAACCGAACAGAGCACACGTACGAGACGTGGCCACCAAATAACGGATCGTGGCGATTAGATGAACGCGATAAAGGTGTCCCGAGGTGGGCTACGAGGGAACAGGTATATGCTCCTCCGACTCTTCTTCTTCTTTCTCCTCGTCACTGCTCTTCCGTCTCTGGCTCGTAGTATATCCTCTGTAGAAGAACGAAGGGGAAAAGGGATGCATAAACCGAAGGTGGAAAGAGAAAGATAGAACGTGTGAGGGACGGGGGCGGATTCTACCGAGGGATGGAAGAGGAGGAGGAAGAGGAGGAAGAGGAGAAAGGTGGAGGTGGAGGCTGTGGTGACGGTAGAAGGGAGGAAGTGGCGGAGGACGAGGGCAGAAAAGATAAAGAGAGGACTAAAGAGCGGAGATTAGCGCTAATGCACCATCGAGGGAATGGGATGGTATGGGGGCGAGGTCCATCGTATCTCTCATATTTCAGACCCCCGTGACGTCGCTCGAGATACCGAATCATTCCCACCTAGAGTCGACCGTGTATTTTTAGACAGTCTCTTTTTCTCATCGGCCTTCGCTACGCCGCGAAGAGTGCCTTCCTGTTTCTTCGCGCCCGATCCTCTTCTTCGATGGAATACCATTTTATTCGATCGATCGACGATAAAGTATTATACATGTTTCGTGGGTTTCAATGTTCTGGTTGTTTCTATGTTATTCCTACTGTGTACATCCCTTTCTTCAATTTACGCGACACTTTTTTCATCTGGGTAAATTGTAACATAATTTACGAGGTAGATTTTAGGCGCGATCTTTAAATTATTAAAATCTGTAATTACTAAAAATCGAGTTATAGGGGATTGAACGATCAGCAATTGAAAATTTGAGTAGAAAAAAGTAAAGCAGCAATTGTTGCACTATTACAGCAATAATCATTAATTTTCTTACAATAATTATCAATTTTTCCTTCTGATTGACGCAAAAAGCTCGGATTATAGGGGATTGAACGATCAGTAATTGAAAATTTGAGAAGAAAAAAGTAAAGCAGCAATTGTTGCACTATTGCAGCAATAATCATTAATTTTCTTACAATAATTATGAATTTTTCCTTCTGATTGACGAAAAAAGCTCGGATTATAGGGGATTGAACGATCGACAATTGAAAATTTGAAGAAGAAAAAAGTAAAGCAGCGAATTGATGATTGTAAGAGAGTAAGAATCGACTTTGTACGACGAAAAGGGAATCCTGTTTCGCAAGGGAGCGTGTGCAGCTATTGGGTCGAGCCTAATTGCAAGCGCGGATAGGCGTTCTGATCGAGGCGCGCTGTTATTCTCGATAAATAGCACGGCGGCCCGGTGAAAAGAGCAGGAACGTAAATCGGAGGTTAACGTTTGTCTCGACGTTAACCTTTTCCGCGTGAGGCGTCGACACCTGAGATAAGGAACGTCTGTTAAGGGTACATGGATCCGAGTCTAATAAGCTTCTCTCGGTTTCTGCGAGATAAATATCGGCGGAGGTCTCGCGCCGCGCACACATACGGTATTCCGTGCAACCGTCCAAGTGATTTACAAGGATTCTGGCCCACACATCGCCTGGATCGTTGGGAAAATTATCCTGGGCAAAAATTTCATCGGCAAAACGAGCCTCTCTTTCTCAAGAGAGAAGAAAGAACCATGTAAACTCGTGTCGATTTCAAAATAATTTGTATGAAACGTATAAACGTTCATTCAACCAACAATTTCGTTCCTCTCACTAAATAAAATAATATTCAACTTCAAAATCACTAAAATAAAATTTTCCTCTCGTTCCACCGAGCAATTTTCATCATTTTTCATTTATTAGCCTCGTTTCGCGTGTATTTCATTTCACCTGGAAATCTTTGGCAATTTTTTTTTCCATTCTAATCGACACGAATTGGAAAGCTTTGGCAATTTTCTCCGCCAGTTATTAACTCTCTTCGTTTCCGGTGAATTTCTGCCTTTGTTTTTGCATTCATATTTTCTGGAAAATATTTTTCACCAGTTTCTCCTCGCAGAGGTTTCGTCGAAATGGAGTTTGAAATTGAAACATTTGTCGGTTCTTTTTCTGTTTTTTTTTTTATTTTAATCACTTGAAAATACTGTGATTCAGCGTGAGAGAAGGAGAGGAGGCTGGAGTATTTACAACCGCAGTAAACGCGACTGGAAACGTTGCAAATATCATTCGCGGCAAGATGTCCGCGTTCACCGGGGAGCTTGTAAATCGACTCGTGTAACGTGTTCGCAAATTAACGACGCTTTCAGCGAATCGTTATCCGCTCCGGCTGTCCACGGCTATGTTTTATGGCATTATAAACTTCTCGTAGCGCATTATTGCGGTAAATGTTCGATATCTTTTCGTCCTGTGTATTTCTCAATCAATCGTTCAACCACGAACAATTCTTTCTTGAGTTTCTTGCGTTTTATCGATGCTTCTGAATTGTTTATCCTTAATTTCTGTTCATCGAACTTCATCGATGCTATTCTTCACGAAATTCTACATTTTTCTATACTAATCTTCTCTTTCTTTCTTAACGAGCTCTTTTAAGAAACTCAGAAGAGAGTAAAACACAGTCCAGAAGCTTCTAAACTTTACTTTCCTTCGTAGAACAATATTTTTAACAATCTCGAATCCTTCCATAAAGTAATTTCAAGCTTATAAATTAGTAATTTCATTTTCGTAGAAATTAAACGAAATCTTTCACGCGAGTGAAAGCTTCCTAAGGTAAATAAACCGAGTATCGGTGGAATAAAAAATCTGCAATCGCCGTAGCGTTGACAAATTCTCCCCGAGAAAAACAAACCCTCGCCTTAATCCCCCAATTACCAAACACACGTTCGCCCCATGCAGCAACAGGATGGTCAATCACAGGGTGGCGTCGAAATCAATCACCGATTGCCCTCCGACCATTACATCCTCGATGTCCACTAATATCATCGTCCAAAAAAGAACCCAGAAAAAAGGTAAACAGAAAAAGAATCACGTCGCCCATTCACACGTGCTAGCCTCGCTCCACGTTACGTCCATTTCCATCGCAATTTCCCTCGTAAGTGTAACAGAGAAAGTCTATAGAGAGGAATAGTGTGGCAATGAAAGAGGGTTGGCGGGGAAACGAAACAGAGTCTCGGTACGAGCGTCAGCAGCCAATTCACGGTGGCAGATAACATCGAATATTTTTCGAGCAAATGTTAGCAAACGCCCTGGAAAAAAAAAAAGGAGAGCCAAACCAGTGATTCACAGAGTGAACTGAATGAGAGAGAGGGAGAAATGGTGAATTGGAGAACGGAAGAGGATGATAGAAGAGAGAGAGAGAGAGAGAAAATGGTAAAAGGCCTGGTCCGAACTTTTCGACAATAACCGCCGGCAGGCTGGCCGTTATTGAATTTTTATTGGCGACGACGAGTCAATTTGCGATTAAACTCTCCACCCTGTTACTCTTTCCGCGCGCCACCGACGCGACACGAGTTCGACAGTTCGTTTTAAAAGGAGAGACATCTCGCCTCTTTTCTATTAGCGATCCACAGAGGAAACTGTTCGACTGATGTGAAAGTTCTCAGGGGATGAAGGGTTTCTGGTGTCGCTAGCTTCTTACGGCTGACGTTGGAAATTATCCAACGTCTGTCAGAGTTCTGTTAAGCCTGAGATGATTTTCTGAAATCTGTCGCCGAGGATTTGTGTCTTGAACTGTGGATCAAACGTGAGACTCGAAGAATAATTCTTCTAGTTTTATGCAGAATGTTTGGAAAAATGTTCTATATTTATTGTATGATCAAGACAATTTTTTTTATCAATCCTTTAACAGTTTATCCTCTGACAGTCACGAGCAAAGCGTCGAGTACCGAATAGTTTACATCGAGAGAGATTTTTAGGGAGGAAGTTTGAAAGGAAATATTTTTAAGACTGTGATGTAGGGTTATGTACTTTGTGCTTTAAAAATTATCACATATAACGTAGTTATATTAACCCTTTCGCTGCGGCAGGTTTCAGTAGCAAGGTAGACCTTCAATTTTCGCTCGTAAAATTTGTAAAACTGTCTTGGAAAGTTGAGAAATTAGTAATCTCCGAATTTGTAAAAATGTACAGTTTGAATGTTAAATTCGGAAGGGTGAGTCAAATTTCTGAAACGTCTATAAGCGCCAACAGTATTCAAAGGGTTAAAAAAAGTGAAACGTAAACATATAAAATATACATTTCTTTTTACCACAATGCATGATTTTATTAAACTCAAAGAAAGAAACGAAAAAAAGAGAATATTTAATACTAGACAGTACAATTCTAATTATTTTATAAATTACAAAAAGTACACAAAGTAAGAAAGTATCACATGATAAAGCGTAAACGTACAAGTTGTTCTTACAAAAATCCTAAAATCTCAAAATAAAAAGAAAATGAAAATAAGTATATAGATTCTAATTTTAAATTATATTACTGAAGTGATATGCTATTTTAAAAGATTTATTTTATTTTTATTTTAGTGGTACATAAGCCACAGCCGCTATTTGTTATTAGCAAAAATTAACATGTTTATATACCACACTATTTTTGGTTATAATTTTAGTATGTGGTTTATAAACCACACCTGTGTTTAAAGGATTAAAGGGTTAAAAGGAAAAGAAGTTACCATTCTAATGTCGAACCTAAACATCAAGTTTCCGTCGAGAAACACGTGTCCATCCTACGCAACGACAGGTGAGAATCGTTTCTTTTACGCAACAACCGGTTAAGTGCCATATACGCGAAGAGTCCATTAAGTCCGCACGTGGTGCTTCCGGTTCTCAACCATTCCAAGTCGTTCCCGTTTCCTTGAGAAGCCTCCAAGGGATATACACTACCTCTTCGAACACGTGACAGGACGTCTTCACTATCAACGAGTCTCTCGTGGACTCGAAACCCACGATCAAGCTACTGTTACACGTTCAGACTTCGTAACAATCATTCGTTAATCGTTCTTGAGATAAATCACAAGAATCTTCACTTAATACTTGCGTTAATATTCACGAAGCAATTGCAATGAAATTTTAATTACATTAGCAACCTTCCAGAGAGCTGAAGAGCTCAGGAAACTACCGCAACAAAATTTAAAAAATCTCATTAAATATTTGTTAAATAAAAACCTTGCAAAAATTGGCAAAAATTTCATGCACGCTAATAGTACATCGAAGTAACAATTGAAATGTGAAAAATTAGCAATTACATTCACAGTTGTTGCTTTAGAATAAAGAAATGAATATTTGCACAAATTGCAGAGAAAATTTGCAGTGAATTTTGTTATCGATTTAATCAGATTACAGTAGTTAAAACAGAATATTTCAGTCGAGTTAGGTAGAAGAAATTTATGCTGTGTTTGATTATCGACGAAAAGGGAGAATTGAATTGTTCTGTTTTCTTCAGTTATTTAGTTCGCTGAAACGGAAGTAGGTGTAGTAACAAATGGCGTGCGATAAAGTACGAGCAATTCATTTGCATGATCGTTGAAAATCGCCCATCCATCGAAGCGACCTTTCGAGAGGGTCGCTTTTCACCTGTCGTCACAAAGGGTGGACACGTGTCCACCGAGTGTAAACGACGAATAAACACGCGTGAGGGATGAACTGCGCCTCGTCGACCTCCTGACACGTTCCACGTGCTAGATCACTCCTGACGGGATTTCCGGTTGTTTTTCGAACGCTGCTGTCTGCCTCGTGTGCAAACAGTTCGTTCAAAAGAGGAGAGAAGAAAAAAAGGGACGAACTGAGAGACGAAATTCATCTAGTGTAAAATTACAATACTCCAACTTGATTAAAAAAAAAAAAAGAAATGACTCTTAACCATTTGAGTGCCACGGACCTTTGAAAAAATTCAGTCGAAGAATGCCAAGCGGCGCTTCTTTCGTCTTTTCTTTCCTTTACTCTTTTACGTTACTTTGAATTTTTAATAAATGAAAAAATTCTTTTTAACAACAGCTCGAAACTTACGAAAGCATGAATTTTAATTTAGTTGAACATCCATAAATGGTAACAGTAAAAACACGCATTGACAAAGTTCAGAAGTGTAGTTAGTTCGATTCTACAGACCTATTAGCTGGCACTTTTGGGTATTACTGAACAGGAGAAGCGAGATCGCGCCGCTTGGCACTCAAACGGTTAATACAAGTCAATTTTCATTTCTTTCGAAGTTTCTTTTGAAAAAATACACTTGCTACTCGGAGTAATGGAAGAAGATCGCTGAATATTCTGCACACGGTGTAATTCACAACTTTCCACAGGAATTATTTTCGAAAGATTAAGATCTTTCTCCTTGCCTTACGATTTTTTTATTCTATGCGTGTGTTAACACTTTACCGACCGGCTCATTCTATTCTATAGTGTCTCAGTTTTCGCTATCGCGCTTATTCTTACTGCTTGAAAAATTTTCAATCAAAATTTGCGAGAGAGCTTTACCATATCGTTCACTTTCTCTTATTATAGAGTAATTAAGACATGGGTCAAAAGTGACCCGGCATTGGCTGGGTGAGGGTTAATTAATTTGTTGCGCTGGTAGCGAAAAGTCGATTAATAGACTTCCGGTCGGTGAAGTGTTAACCTTGGCTATTCGCTATTTTAATGCAGCGTTAGATAAAAAAGGAGTTAGGATATTGTAAATGAGTTTGATCTGATAATCCTCAGTCTTAAATCGAAATTGAAGTTTAAACAAAAGGGAAATTTAGTAGGTATATAATTCTTATATTAATTCGTAATATATTAATTATATTGAATAATATATTACAAATTGATATAAGAATTATATGCCTATTATATTAATTAATTATTATATTATATATCAATATTACTATTATATTATAATTATACTAATTAATATATTAATTCGCAATCTGCACTACGAGTGTGCATCGTCATTATCAGATAAAGGGTTATTTTGGATGTAAGTCCTGTTCTCACAAAATTGTTTCTCCAATATTTCCCCAACGTTGCAACTAGCTTCACAAAAAAAAAAAAAAAAGAAACAAATTCCAGCTCATAATTTACTCTTAAAAAAAAAAAATATGCATCTGAGCCTCAGAATTTAATAATTCACTGTGACAGAATGGAAGTAGGATGTAAAGAGTCTCTGAAAAAGTGCAAACACTTTTGAGAAACTTTTACACCCAAGAGAAAGAGAGAACAAAAGGCGAGTGTAGGAAAAATTCAGTTGGAACGATTCGTGAGGAAGGAGCACGACAGTTTCTTTACGTTTCACTTGAATTAGAGTCGGAAGTTCCGTTCGCGGCTATAAAAGGCGTCCGCCATGGCCCTTTTCGAGGCGTTCCGCTTGAAGTTAATGGCTTAATGGCGAGTCGATGTCCGAGCGAAGAGGGCAACATTTCACGGTACGTGGCCAATACGTGCGGGACAATTACACTTCTCTTCGAAGCTCCTTCTGTAGTCCGTTTCGTGGTAAAGGCGACCGATATCGCGAAACGCCGGTTGATAACGGCGCCGCCTCTTATCTTATCACGCGGAAACCCTCGTTTCGCCGTCGCGTCGAGTTCTTCTTCTTCTTCTTCTTCTTCTTTCTGCTTCTTCGTCTTCTTTCTTACCGGCCATATTGCCCGTTGCTGCACGTTCGAGAGTCCTTCCACCTCTGACGGACAGTGGATCCATTTATTCGCAAATGCCAAGGCCGAGGGAAAGATCGACGATCAGAGGTCTCGACGACCGAAGCTCGCGTGGATCCGACGAACGCGTGGATCTTCTGTAAAATGCAATTTGCATGGAAATTCTACGGTTATTCGGTGATCGCTATTTCATCGGAATAAACGGGATTTTTCCAAATTTTCGTGCCATTTCTGGCGACTGGAAAATTTAATAGAGCCCTTAGAATTGTGCAATTGTCACGTGAGATTGGAATTTTGCGTAGACTTTGTGCAGAATGTAATTTACAGGAAATTTGTGTATTTATTCGGTGATTATTTGGTGAAAATAGACAGACAAGAGTTTCCCCAATTTTCGTGCCATTTTTGGCGATTGAAAATTTTAATAAATCGTTTAGAATTCTTTAATTATGATTAACTCGGTGCAGAATATAATTTAAAGGGAATTTGTATATTTATTCGATGATTATTTGGTGAAAATAGACAGACGAAGGTTTTGCAGATTTTCTTGCCATTTTTGGCGACTGGAAAGTTTAATAGAGCGCTTAGAATTGTGCAATTGTCGCGTGAGATTGGGATTTTACCTGGACTTTGTGCAGAATGTAATTTACAGGAAATTTGTGTATTTATTCGGTGATTATTTGGTGAAAATAGACAGACAAGAGTTTCCCCGATTTTCGTGCCATTTTTGGCGATTGAAAATTGTTTAGAATTTTATCGATATTATTTTCTACCGACTGTGGATTCGTACATTTCGAAGATACGCCATTTTTAACGATTGCGACAAAAAGAACTTGATAAACCTAGTGCAAAGAAAAAGATGTTTGTTACATGATACGTTCCGTATCTCTGTAAAGCAAGAACTGCTACCGAATCGATTGGAGATAAAGTTGGTGTTGCAAGACACGAACAAAGATCAATTAATTTTTGCTAAAACCGGGAAAATCATATCGTCTACGCCTGACACAGTGAATAACATCTTATTCTTAAATCTATATCAAGAAACTTCGTTCTATAATTACTGTTAAATACAAACAATTCGTATTTTATCTAATTGCTACAAGTTCGAAACCGTTTATCAATTCATACCAATCTGAAATCAGTTACTAATTTTTTTTTACCATTAGCAATTTCTTTTGCAAATATGCAACTAGAAAAAATTCCTTCTTTGCATCGAAGAAACTAGAAACAGGAAGTCCTCGATATTATCCTCGGGACCATACAAATTTCGTATGATTTATCAATTTACTTCTGCGAACAATTTTTGATAAATTTGCAATTAAAATTGAAGAAATCAAATAGTGATTTAATTCGTAATTAAAGATTTCTTAAATTACCATCTCTTTTCTTAACACTTCGACGTCCGCACATTTTTCCAATATTTACGCAATCGTTCGTACCATAATTAATCGTCACAATACAATTGTTAACAAAAAAAGAAAAGCATTAAGATCACTCGTAATATTTTTTATATATTTCTTCATCACCGGAGAACATTTTCAAGGGTATTTTGTAACACAATAATGGATACAAACTTTCGAAATACGAAGGTAGCAAAGGACGGTGTTAAATTAATAGAAAAATTGGACAACATAGACAATTAATTATTCTCTAAAAAAATAGCATCAGTATGTATTGATATAGAAATATTGGAATTACGAGAAAAATTCCTCTACGCCTAAAAAAAATGGCGGTCTGAAGTCACACGTACGTGACAGCATCAATCAAAGTGTTAAAATTCTGGTTTGAAATTTTAGGCTGAGTATCTTTTCTCTTTCGTATAAACATCTACTTATTATTCGAGTAGATCGAGAATGCGTTAAAGCGTTTCATTTAGAAAACTAATTATCGAGATATAAAAGAAGCATCATCGCGGGAACGCAATTTCCACGTCGGAAACTATCAGCGGGCATTATCGTGGCCGAAATTAATGGTAGAAACAGGCAGCCAAGAGCGGAAGCAGAAGTCCTGAGAGGATGGATTGCCAGATCCTGATCACTGGCCAGTTCAGCGGGACTCCAAAGAGTCCTCGAGATAGCGGAGGCGATTCTCGTGGGGTTGATCGACGATTTGTCAAAGTCTTTCTACGAAACGCCGGTGAAGACGACGGCCACGACAATGCCGTCCGATATTTAACGTTGCACCGCAAAAACCACCGCCTTATAGACCTTCGATCTGCTACCAGGCAAAAACCAACCTCGTCGAATCTGCCTCGTTTACTTTCTTCGAACAACCTTGCTTCAAATTCTAGTCCTATCTCGAGGAAACTTGGGAATTTAATTAATAAGAATCACGAGTGTTGAATTTGTTATTTGTAAATTCGCGGTTCGAATATACAGGATTCGTGAAGAATTCTGAGAGTACTAGTATTTTTAACGAGTTTGCAATCTTATGTAGATTAAAAAGTATGCTCGAAGACAAAACATCGAACAAATAAGAAAAATAGCTAGGGCAATTCTTGATAATCTTTAATTTTTTAATTTGCATTTTATCGCTCGTTATTTACTTGAAACCCAGAGAATCTTGCTACTGGTATTTTTCACAAATCCGAAGATAAGAAAATTGAACGAATTAAAAGTAAGAAAAAGAATAGAGAAAATGTGTTCTTGTTCATCGTTGATTTTTAAGTTTGCATTTTATCACTAATTATCCACGTGGAAATTAGACAATGTTGCCACTGGTATTTTTCACAAATTCGAAGACATGAAAATTGAAAGAATTAAAAATAAGAAAAGAGAAAGAGAGAAAATGTGTTCTTGATCATCTCTGATTCTTAAATTTGCATTTTATCATTCGCTATTTACGTGAAAATCGCAGAATCTTGCGACTGATATTTTTCACAAATATGAAGGCAAATGGAAGTCGAGAAAAACCAAACGAATTACAAAACCCCCCCAAAAAAAGAAAAGAAAAGATAGTATAAACGTGCCGTTGTCCATCTTCGAATCTTAAATTTGTATTTAATTACTCACTATTTACACGATCGATTTAGTTCATCTGGTCGTGCGACCAAAATCACAAATATGTAACGTCTGCCGAGAAAGACTGAACGAAATCACGCAAACGTGACAGCGTTCGTCCAAGTGTTAAGTGGTTCGAAAAAAGAAAAAAGGACCAACGATCAGTTTCGCTCGCGACATCCTTAACAAAATATCCAACTCTTCCTATCGAAAGGGTTAAAGGGTCCCTAGACGTAGCACAGAACCAGGTGCAGAACCGTTGTCCTCCGCATTAAAAAGCGTGGCTACCTCCGCGATAGCAGCAGTCCCGAGTGTGTGTATATCCTCGGCCGCGGATGTCGCAAAACGCCGAGAGCAGCCAGAGCACCGAAGTTCTCCGATAGCCTGATGGTCATTTCTCATTTGTGTAATCTCATGCCACCCTCCTACGCTCTCTCCCTCTCTTTTCCCTCGCCGGTTGGTTCCGGACAGAGGGCAGAAGCTGCTCTTCCGCGGTCACGACGAAAGAGGGGTTTTGCTAGTGGTTCCAGCAACCATTTGTTCCATGGGGATGGTTTTGACGAGGTGAATCTCTCTCTCTCTCTCTCTCCCTCTTTCTCTGTCTCTTTCTCTCTCTCTCTCTCCCTCTCTCTCTCTTTCTACCCCTAATCACCCTCCTTGTAACCCCTTCCTACGCGACACCTCGACCGCAGAGCTAATCATAATTGCGCGGCCACGATAAAAAGTGTCCGGCTCTTTTTCACTGTCCTGATGGCACACCGCGGGCCACTGGTAGACGATGACGAAGCGTGCTACCGCCCTCGGCTATTCAGAGACGAGTGATGCGCTCGTGTAATTGACCCCGAAACGTTTCTCTTAGGACAGAGTGATTTTGTTGGGAAAGATATTCAGCTGAGTATCGATTCGTTGCTCAGAGATTCTGTATATGTTCGTGTATCCCTGGAAAACCTGTATTCTACTAAATCGTACAGTTTTCCTATTGGTATAAGGATGTACATATATGAAGATGGATCTACGTTTTCGCGATTGGTGTCGTTTGTGAGATGACAGAGAGACTTACATTAACCCTCTTTGACTCTTCCACCGACCCATCGATATATTGGCTGCAACTAGAACTTATCATATTTTGAAAAATAGCAAACGAATAGAATTATAAAATTGATCACAAATCGAGATAAATGAACACTTATGTATGCAGCAAAGGAGGAATTTTATACGATTTTACGAAAACGGCGAAATTCAGACTGAACAATGTTAGTAAAAACATGGGAACATTGAAAGACTTGTCAATATTCAGCTAGTTTACAAATTTAGACAGCGTATATATACGCCTCTGGTATATATTAATAAACCACTGAAGGCGTATATATACGCCTTTCGTAAATTAAAGAATTAATTCCGTATGAAAACGCAAATAGGAGAATCCTGATAAAAAGAGAACATTTCCCCAGCAAAGGTCCGAATTTTCTCGCTTGAAAGGGAAGAAAGAAACGTTGAACTATCCGCGGTTTCACGAATCAATGGCCGTGACCGCAACAGAGCGAAAAGACCGCTATCCCTGTCCATCTTCCCGGACAGATGAGAGCATCCACGAGAGATAAGACGATAGGAGAGGAGACGCGAGCAACAACGAGAGAGAGAGAGAGAGAGAAAGAGAGATGAGACTATCTCTCGCGTCGTCTAGACTTGAGAAGCCGTTCCTGGATTTTCTCCCTTGGGACCGTTGGTTATACTCTCAGCTAAGGGGACAGGGGAGGAACAAGAGAGAATCTTGCGAGACAGTGAGACCACTGTTGGATCTGTTTCTCCCCCTCTTCGTTGCCTGGAGGATCTTAACGAATAAGATAACACGGCGCCACGAACTTCTCTCTCATCCTCTCTCTCTCTCTCTCTCTCTCTCTCTCTCTCGTTCTTTCTCACTTGGTTTCTTCAAGTTCGAACAGGCGAACGGTCACCGACACCACGTCGATGATCCATCCCTGCCTGTTCGAGACGTCGCCCAACGCGATTACGCGGAATCTCTTGTCCCCTCGTCGCTTTTTCACGCTTTCGCGCTGAACGATCCTGTTTAGTCCTGCTAATTCGTCGGACGAGTCTGCACGCTCGTGCTTATCGACTCCAGCTCGATCTTTATGACGTATTAATTGCCATTGATGGACCGACTGCGAGAGTGTTTAACAGGGGATGGATCTTATTTATACACTCGGCGAAGACTTACGCGCGGTGAGAATTCGTTTAACTCGATCATCTCTTTGAAAAGTAACGAGATTGCCAGTGTATTAAAATACTCTTCATATTGTGAAGTAAGATACTTCAGTATTGATACAACGCTTGGTTAAGATAGGTGTGATCTAGGCTCGGCCAGATAAATTTCTGAAAATCTACTTTGGAAATTATCTCGAGTACTCTTGTTGAAAGGTCATTCTAGCGATTTTATTAAAATGAAAAAATAATCATGGGGGGGGGAGTGAAATTATACGAATTTGGTGTTGAAATATCTTCAGGACAATAATTCACGTATGAAAAAGT
Organism: Anthophora plumipes; assembly: GCA_951804975.1. NCBI lineage: Eukaryota > Metazoa > Arthropoda > Insecta > Hymenoptera > Apidae > Anthophora > Anthophora plumipes. The sequence continues at coordinate 15,584,623 of OX638122.1, read as the reverse complement.
TCTACGAAGCTGGAGAATTTTCAGAGAAAAGTGCAAAAGCGCTTAGACTGCATTTTCATCCTTTATAAATCTCAGATTCGTCGATTTCTCGCTCGTCGATAATTTCACTTCGTTCACAATCACCTACAGCAATTGTTGAATCACAAAGTCAACTCAGAACTGTCGGATTATACTTGCACTTAGGAATTTATATCTTTACAACTCTTATATTACTACAATGGTGACAAAATTGAAACTGAAAGAAACTGAAATTGTAATTCGATGCTCATTTGCATATTATTCCGCGTATTAGAATCGTCGCGAGTTAGAAAAAGTGAAAAAGAGCGACGCGTCACGTGAAATTCCGCTGGAAAGACACGTTCGTTTGTATCCAGGCAGAAATTGATCGACGGCCGCGTTGAATTTACCGTTCGAATTTAGCAGAATCGAAAGGACGTTAACGATCGTGTCTTTTCCCCTTCCTCTTTCCGCGTGTCTCGCTTTTCCGCATCGCGGCGGGCATTTATCACTTCGGATTTTCGCTGGATCGACGCGTGTTACGTAACACGCGGTAGTACCGGGAGGGCCGCGATATTATTGGTGGGCCAGTGTTCGCGAGGATTGCGAAATTGCGGACAATTATCGTTCGCACGATCGCTAATTACCTGCCAATAAATTATCCCTCGGCGTGGCAATGCTTGAGTTTCGACCAGAAAGGGGAGAGGAGGGAAACCCGTCCAACTTCTATACACGCCCCTCTTTTTCGCTTACCATCGAGCCAGAAAGAGAAAGAAAGTTTCTTCTTTTTAATTAGACCCGCTGCGAATGATTTACGACATCGCGAAACGTTCCAGTCACTTTTGACTACCGGTTAATTGGCTTTTTAAACGTTCCGCTAATATACAACCTACTAGATCGCGAAACTCTGAGCCTCAGCCACGATCGAATCGCTCTATTAATGAATTGAAACGTTGAACAGCTTTTTGGAATTCGGTGCAATTTATAGTGTCCTTCGGTGATGTGTGAATTAGCAGATTGTAATTTCGATTGCAAAAGTTTTGCGGGATTGAAAGGTGGAGGAAATTTGGGTAGATGCTTCTGACGTGTATGTTCAGATTCTACATTTAATTGTAGACACAGTGATTATTTTTATTGTAATATTATAATGTTTATATTGAATATTTTCACATGATTCGGTTTGTGAATGTTTCAAAATTTGAATATATAAAAACTCTAAACTGTGTTGTTGTTTTTGTTTTTACGAAGTGTGTGAATTAGCAGATTGTAATTGCTGCGGCAATTTCGATTGCAAAAGTTTTGCGGGATTGAAAGGTGGAGGAAATTTGGATAGATGCTTCTGACGTGTATGTTCAGATTCTACATTTAATTGTAGATACAGTGATTATTTTTATTGTAATATTATAATGTTTATATTGAATATTTTCACATGATTCGGTTTGTGAATGTTTCAAAATTTGAATATATAAAATCTCTAAACTGTGTTGTTGTTTTTGTTTTTACGAAGTCTGACGCACTCGATGCCTCGACGAATCGAAGCTGTTCTAAAAAACAAAGGATGTCCAACGAAATATGAACCTTTTTGTACCTCCTTTGATGCGTTGAAATTGTAATTTTTATTGTATATTAAAATTACGTTAAATGGTCTTTTTACTGGTTTCTTTTTTTTATATAAGCGACGCCCTAAAATTGGAAAACATCGATTGGAATATAAAATATACATGATTGCGTATTAAATAATTTGAAATAAATGCGAAACTTCAAAAATTTAAACGTGTCCAGAATTAATTCCACCAGTGTACTTGTTGCCTTTAAAATTTCAAAAAAAAAAAATAATTTTCCAGTCGTGTAAATTTTGTCATAATTTACCCATGTAGAAGAGAGACTCGCGTAAAAAAAAAGTGCCGCGTAAATTAAGGAAGAGGTGTGCACAAAGAAAAAGAAAAAGAAAAATAAAGAAAAGCCATAAAAAGGAAGGTTAAAGCAACGTAACCGCGTTTCCTGTCGTAGAATCTAATCGCGAATGCCGAAACGAGCCGTCGGCGACGCACGGTTCACGTCGGAGACAAAGAGTACGGTTATTAGATACAGCCGTACCCTACGTGTCTTACGATCGTCCTTATCGTTATCGCCATTAGTCACGGAACGGCGTGTTACAAGTATCGGGGCCGAGGCGTTATCGTTATCCGTTATCAGGGCTGCGCTATCGGCGAAGTTCAAGCCTCGTGACGGCAGTGACAGGAGCCCAAAAGTCTGCCAATTACACGATATTCTGAAACGCCTTCTTTTTTCCTCTACCAAGATCTGCCAGCAATTCGTTGCAATCGTTGTGACGAAGTGTCTTGATACGATCGGTTGATTACAATGGAATCGTTGTTCGATGACGCGATGCTGCGGTTTGCAGTCCTTATGAAACGAGATTTCGATTGACCGTGTGTTTCCTGATGCGAAGATTAACTCTACGAGGCCTGATACGAGAAAAATATCTCAAACAGACGGAACGTTTATTGTACATGCAAATACTTCATTTCACCGTTTCGAACATTGTACTGTTTCGTTCACACAGAACTACTTCAAACTTAAAAAGACACTGATAAAATAATAGTTTGACAACAGAAATAAAGACACTGACATGAAATAATAGTTTCACAGCAGAAATAAAGAAGGAATAGTTGTTAAGGGGCAAGAATGTTGAGAATATCGGTGATTCTGACGTGGAGAAGTTTGAAGAAGTTTGTGTGTTTAGAAGCAGTGTGTTTAGAAATGGTTTAGAGTGTTCTTAATGTTGAAAATAATAGAGACGAGTGTGATACATGAAAAAGGGATTTGAAGAAATTCTCACATTATTCAACACAGTCAATTTGTATGAAGAGGTTCATACTTTTGGAGATGTTTGATGTGAAGGATGATAGAATTTCAGTGCTTTAGAATAACAGATAGGAAAAATCTTTTCCAACGATTAAAGCAACGAAAAATTAATAAAACTTGAATGGTAGAAGCTCTATAAGAAACGTTCTCAAATCTAACGATTCTTCATGGCTAATTTAAGGCACGTTTAATGCAAAGAATAATAATTACAAATTAGCTAAAGATTATTAAAAGAATTTCGCAACTTTTCCAGTACCAGATTAAACAAACATGAAAATCAGCCTCATCAAACGAAGCCCAACCTTCGAAGGAGGACTTTTCGTCCAAAAAGAAGGCACAGTTTGTACAACGAGAGGAAACCCAGGCATATACGCGATTCCTGTGAAATTGTATCAAAAATGTAATCCTCCTGGCGACAAAGTCTGAAGAAATAATCGTCGATTCACACCTCGTTCCGAAAGGAAGTCGGCCATGTTCCACAGGAACCAGCCTGCTGGCCCGTAGACGCAAAAGGGAAAAGCGGAATGTTTGCCCGAGCATTATCGTGAGACGACAGAACAGACGTGTGTGCGAGAGAGAGAGAGAGAGAGAGAAAGGGAGATAGAGGAAAGCAGAGTGTCAAGGGGACGAAAGCAGAGAGAGAGAGAGAGAGGGAGAGAGGAGAGTGATAACAGGTAGCCATTGCCATGGGTCTTGGTGCCGCTTGAAAACCAGTGATAGCGCTTCCCCGCAGCGACGAACATCTCGCTCCTCTGCGGTTTCGTCTTATCCTCTGCTTTTAAACAGTCTGTACGGAGAAAGGTGTTTTCCGCCTGCTCGACGAAAGTCTCTCGCGCTCGCGTTAAACGCGAATCTGGCCCGCGAAAACGGACGATAGCTCGATGTACGTATAGCTGGTTGAAAATCCTCTTGAAACTCTCTGGATTTGTGGACACGTCGACTGTCCCGTTCTACGGAAGCCTTGGTAAGGCTTCTGGATACAGTTTTAGATAATCCTCAAGGGATACTTGGCAAATAACGAAGTGGAATATTCAAAGAAATTTTTTGGTGAAGACAATTTGAACTTGGAACGTTGAAGAAGAACCTGGGACATGTTGTGCGAGTTGTATCGCGTTTGATGTGAGAAGACAGTCCTTCTACGTGTCACTTACGGTTTCAACGAAGAGAAACAAGCTCTCTTTTTTACTCTGAAAGAGATATCGAAACTTGAACATCTATATCCTGGAACTTAGGCTTCGTTGGTTTGAAGAATAAACTTAGAGTGCAAAGTGTTCAGTGAATAAAACGCATTTAAGCTAGTAATTATCCCTAGGTAGTGCAAGTGACTACAAAAACAAAGAGTTTCGTAAATTCAGTAAAGGAGGAAAAATCGTAGAACGTGAAACTATGCCCTAATCGTCAAACGCCTTCAAACACGATCAAACGAGCTTTAATCTCTCCAATCATTCCTCAACGCTCTCCAATGAAATCCCCAAAGCAATCCCCATGAATAATCGTTAAATTCTACTCGAGAACATTTATTCCATCTGAAAGAAACCACTCACGAATGATTCTCGAAACCGTTCGATGAAAAGAGCATCTCGACTGCACTCTCTTCATTCCTATCCGTCGTCAAAGCGACGAACGCTGCCCGATTGTCCGCATTCAATTACCCTTATCGTTGGTCCAGGTGTCAGAGACGTTATCTATCCTACGCGTGGGGCCGCAGTGGCGAAAATTTCACCTGGCTGGGAACGTGCCTTCTAATTGTCGTGGCTCGTGCGCAATTAGCTGGCGGTTTTCCAGCCGGCGACGCTGTTGCAGGCACACGCGTTGCGCGTGTGCACGATCGATAAGATGCCGATCGTGGCGGCTTATCGGGCAAACGGGTAGATAAGAGTCGGTTCCCGGAGCTGTCGGAGCGAGTGCAGCCTGGCCGCGATACGCGGATTATCCGCGCGGCTCGTTTATTCCCGTACTCTCGCCTACAACGTTACAACGACGACAATCGGCCTACCGGCTTCCTCTTGCTCTCTCTCTCTCTCTCGCTCTCTCGCTCTCTCTACCTCTCTGTATCTATCTATCGTAACGTTCGCGATCGTTGTTGCCCGGATTCAAGTGACATCGTACCACGAAACCGGAGATATTCAGTGGGATTAATTGGCGAAAGGGATCGATCGGTTCGCGATTATTTTCATCTGTAGATGATCGACGAGCGAAAGGAGTTCGGAGATCTGAGAGATTTGTTTCAACTTTCGTTTGATGAAGTTGATGGAGTTGTGTGAGGGATTGATTTGAGGATTGTAACTGAAAGTTCAAAGATTTATTTGAATTTTTATCTGTGAAGCGAGAGACTGATTCAAGGACCGTGGAGATTTGCGACGAAGATAGGAAAGTGTATGGTGATAATTGAATTCTTCTATCCTGTATTTCTGCGAGGATGTGGAAGTGTAATTGAGCATGGATTAAGCGCGTCACAATTGAGACTGCAGTATCATCTACCGGAGGGAAAGTAGGTTTCAACACGCCGTTTCGTTCTTCCTGAAGGAGAAAATAACCATCGAGGGAATACAGATCGGTGGAAAAGAAGAAGAAACGAAAATTGGATTTCCAACAATAGGTTCAACCTACGAAAGAAATTCATCGATCATACGCAAACTTCTCTCAACAGGAACAATAAAACAAAAAGAAACGATCTTCCCGTACTCGAAATCACCAGTACCAGATAACGAAACTCAGCGATAGATCAAACATAAAGCGATACGGATGATTAAAATGCCCGAGATCGATTAAATGATCGATCAAACTGATAGAAGACACAAGTCGTCGTGCTTACGGTTTGCGTGGAACGTAGCAAACTCTCTGAGATCATTCTCAGAAGCTCGTGTCATCGAAGAGGATAGATATTCCTGTGACTAAACTGCAGATACCGTGAATAACGCGTGTGTTTGAATAAACAAGAGACGAGACAGAGATAAATAGCAGAAAAAAGAGAGAGAGAGAGAGAGTGAAACGAACAATGTGTAGCTGTACTCGATCGATTGGATAGAGAACGAATCGTAATCATAGGTTGGCGATCGCGATCGTCGATAGGCGGTGTTCTCGCGAGCCTCGTGTCGATAACGTGACGCGATATCTCGTTTGAATCTGATCGTTTTGTACGATCGGTGGGCCACCTTGAAAATCGGGAGTGCGTGTCGATGGTTGCGCGAGGTTGAGTCAGCCGAATTATATCGCGTGCTCGAGCAAGCCGGAAAAATTGAATGGGACACAGTGCGTGACTGTCAGCCAACGAAAACACAATGTTTCGCGCGATACGTGTGCCATTCGTGCGTGGAATTGGACAATGTTACTCGTTCGTTCTTCGTCCCTGGAAATGAACGATTTGTTAGTGAGCTTTTTTTCCCCCTCCCCTCGTACCTCGTTGGTTTTTCTCGTTTTTCTTTCACTTTTCGAAGAATGAAAGAAGTGTCGGTGGTTGAATAGGTTCCTCCTCTGCTCGAAATGAGTATATTGCTGTGGAGGCAACGCAGGGCGAGCCAGCTGAGGGCGGAAGCTACCTTAAGTTTGACAAGTAAGTAGTTTGAAATTATTTTGGAGTTTCTGTCGCTGTTTGAAGCGTTGTTATTGGGTTAGGCTATGTTTGGAAGAGTCCGTTGAGTGCAATGAAGGATTTGGTGTGTTAAATTCGCACAGTTTGATGGTGTGTGTTTTTGAAACGCGGTGTATAGAGAATTTCTGCCTTTATGAAACGTGGAAATTTGGAGAATTACAATTTTTGAGCTGTTTTGGAGGCTTCGTATAGCGAAGAATGGAATATGAATCTATTGTTCTGAGTTTGGCCATGTTTCAGAGAGTTTGATTTATGAAATTGGCGAAATTTTGTGGTGAATCTTTTTGAAACAGTGTGTACAACAAATTTGTACGTCCATACAGAGTTACACTTTGATTTGTGAGGTGTTTCAGAGGCCTCGAATAATAAAGAATGAAATATTAACCTACTGTACTGTGTTTGATCATGTTTCAGAGAGTTTAATTTATGAAATTGGTAAAGTTTTGTGGTGAATCTTTTGAAACAGGGTGTATAGAAAATTTGTACGCTTATGAAGCGTGGAATGATCAAACATAACACCTACTGTACTATGTTTGATTATGTTTCCGCAAGTTTGACGCGTGAAATTGACGCAGGTTCGTGGTGAATGTTTTTGGAACACTGTGTATATTAAATGTGTAAGTTCATAAAGCAAAGAGCTATGTCTCACGCGTTGTCGGTTGACTATCACTCTATCTTCCTAGCGACGTTATCTCGTGTACACTTCGAAATTTCCCACTCAGTTATGTTAGTAATACATCGTTGTCGGTCATGGTACTTTGGATACTACAAAGTATCAGTTTGGAATAAAAGTGATGCTGTTTAACAATATTTTCTTTAGTAAAATTGTTCGAATATGTTCGAAGTAATTTGTACCAAAACACGTAGAATAAAAGAAAATTTCTATTATAAAAATTCTGCATATTTCGATGAGTAATTGAAACGTTAAACTAAGAACTGCAAAAGTATAGTGAATAATGTACGTAGCAGATACAAATACAGTAATAAATTGTTATATCACAGCTTAAACACAAAATACGAAATATCTTGTTCGATATTTCGCATCTGAAATATCCACGAGGTGTCGTCGATTTATTTCTGCAAAATAAAATGAAATTTCTCATCTCGAAGCATTCGCGAAAATTCGCCAATTTTTTCCCCCCCAAAAAAAAAAAAATGAATAAAATTCCAGATCTTAGATATCCACGGGAAACGGTCACTACTTTTCCCAAAATAAATTAAAATATTCCAAATCCTAGATATCCACGGAAAATTATCGCTCTCTTTCCCAAAATAAAATAAAATAAAATATTCCAGATCCCAAATATCCACGGAAAATTAGCACTTTCTTTCCCAAAAAAAATAAGAAAAGGAAAAAAAGGGAACTCTGGATCGAATTCTTGGTAGCGTAGTATCGATCGATCGCCAGGCGATTTCTCGTCCAGCCGATTCCGGCGGGGGTGATCGAAAGCAGGCGGACAGAGAGAGAAAAAGGAAGGGGTTTCGTCGAACGTTGCCGGTCGCGGCCTCGGAGCGTTAATGGGAGGAGTTCATTAAGATCGCGCGATTACCAGCTTATCGCGGCTAAGCGAGGCTCGTTACTTTGCCGTGACGTCACTTCCTCCCTGTGTCGCCGGCATCGTCGTCCGTTGCCTCTCTTTCCGTCCGTGCTTCCAGCTTTCTGCCCGCCTCTTTTGTTCCCCGAATTCGAGCTTACACGTCTGTTTCCGTTCCCGTTTACCCCACAATCGTCACGAGCCTCTATTTAATTCTATTAAGATGAGAAATGATCAATATATAAAATACACTTTGAATTAGCATAATTTATAAAGCATAACTCTACTGTGTACTCGTCGTTTTTCTAACAGAAGCAGAAAGTACTGAAATTTTACTCGTTTTTCATCAATTTCACGAAACCATCTGCACTCGTCCAAATTATATTTTATTAATTACGTTTTATGTGCATCATGTATATTTTCTAATAGCACAAGGTATTGAATACATATTAAACTTCTTTTCTATATTTAATTTGGAAAGTAATATTTTTTCTTCGAATATTTATAACATATTTATTTTACGTCATGGAAAAATATTTATTTCATAATGTAAAATAAATATTAATGTAATATTGGAAACGGAATATTTGTTTCTAAGGAATACCTTTTTTTCTAATCTACAAAAAATATTTAATTTATGCTAAATACGAATTGTCAATACATCGATTGAAATATTGAATTTTCGTGACAAAGTGATAATCGATAATTGACCGTTTTAAATATCTATGTTATATTTTACGAATGTTTAATTATACTGTGACACAAGAAAATTTGACACAAAAAATCTCGTTTCCCAATTTTTTCCAGTGTCGATCCATTCTTTTCTCGCCACGAACTCATTCGAAATTTATTAAATCCTTTCATTGGATTATTTTTAGAAGCAAAAATACACGGATTAATTAGTAGTGAGCCTTGTTTAAATTAAAAGTACATCGAATAAATTCTTCGTTCAACCTATACACAGAAAAATCACTTATTCACAGAGACGCCGTCTGATTGGATTGGATTTACACCATCGAGCCACGATTAAAAACCAGTATTTGACGGATTTTAATCATCCGCTGATGCAACATTGTCGAGGCTTTGTTAATTACGTTGTATTAAAACCTTCAGTCGAGATGAATTAGCGATGATTGCGGTTTCGGTGATTAAGTTGAAAACTGGTTGCCAAGACTCTCTCTCTCTCTCTTCTCGTTTAATCTCGGGCAAAAAAGGCGGGTGGAACAAATGAGATAGGCTTTTTAAAATTCCAAGCGAATACAACATCCTTGCTCCCTAAAATTTAACATTAATAAACAAGCAAAAGGGACTATAGAACCTTTTTACCCTCACGAAACTCTTAACTTGCTTCGTGCATTTATTGGAAAGGATTTCTCACCGAGTTTGTGCAAACTTTCAAACTCTCAATCCTAAATGAATAGAAAAGCTTTATTCAGAATTTCCTTCTGTTTCCTTTAATTATTCTTTCTTCAGTATTTTCACCTTAGAATTTTCTCACACGCCCAAGATAAAAATATCCAAACAGAGATGATTGTTCGAGAATATTGCAAAGGAGAGATACATAGAGGAATAGGAGATGGTAATCTTTCGCCGTTTCAGCGATCATTGGCTTCCGTTATCGTCCCGTGATCTCGAAATAACGATCTTATTGTCGAGTTTACGATAAGCCTGATAAATTGTCTAGACGATGATTAGTGGTAAGTGCGGGCTAGATCCGAGATCGATCTGGTCATTGATCGATATCGTGACCTCATCGTCCAAGTATTATCTTCACCTGGACTTTGCACACATAGCTCCCTCTATGTTTGTTGATTTCTCCTCCCCGTATCTCTGGAAACTCCGGCTTTTGTAGTGGAGATGTGCCTTGTACGACAATTATCGCGAACGATACTATCGTGACCGATTACGCTCGATTACGCTTCAGATAAACTATGCGCGAGACAGTGTCTATATGGACGAGGTAGGTCGTGATTAAATCTATCGAAGAATTGGAATTTCTGACGAAAGCTTGGAATTTCTCCAGAGGAAGATTACGAAGCAATTTTTTGCCGTAGAAAATTTTGGTTAATCCGGTTACCGTTGATAAGATAATTCAGAAATATTCGAGTATTTCTCTTTTTTTTTCTTTTTCTTTTCTTTTTTCAATGTTTCAGTGGAAACATTTATCTAGCTGCATGGCAAATGGAATCAAAGACGCGGGAGAAATTGTAGTAGGAGACGTTAATCGAAAGATTCGCATCTTATCGGAGACACTCGAGATTCTGCGAACCTCTCTGCACACAAATTCCATCATCCAAACTGAACTCCTTTCTCCTACGAGTTACGTAGACAGATCTGTATTGGTTATCAATAGACTGTCTTTTGAAAAGAAAGTACATCGATGGAAAGTCGTTTCGGTTACTGGATATTACGAAAAATCGCTATAATTTTGATATTTCCTAAATTGTTCTTATACTACGTGTATTCTGTGCAATGTACAAATTCGCAGGAAAATTCTAATTTGATAAACTAACTTCCTCCAGCAGAATTCGAGTTTGAAAACGAATAATTAAGTAAATTTACAAAATGTACATTTTAAATTTTCATTCCATGTGCAAATAAAGAAACAAAAAAAAGGTTGTAAAACGCGTTACAGTTCCTTCGTAATTTTCACAAATTCGAATTTCCTCAAAACTGTTTTCTCCTTTAACAAACTAGTCCTTCCAACTTGTCGCGAGGAGACAATTCGTTCGTTTCGATTTAAAAAAGGGAAAGTTATTCCATTTTAAACAATGTCCAAATATTAACGACAGTTCTCAGTTCGAATTTCCTCCGAGTCGAAGTTGGATCGTCCGAGTACGCGAAACGGAGCGTAGCTCGATCTCCAAGCGGAGCAGACGCGAGTCGAAGCGATCGGTGCAACGATTTCGAGGACAAGGGAAGGCCGAGGAGGAAAGAGGAAGGCTAAACAACGCTCGTAAGACAGAGAAGGAAGGAGAAGGGTGGCGTGGAGGGTTCCACGAAAGGCAAGAACGAAATAAACGATAAGAGGGACGCCGGGTTAACCAACAAGCAAATTAACACGTGGGAGGGTCCGATCGGCAAATGAGATAATTGTGCAACGAGGGGCCCCTCAGGGCTCACTCTTTCTGTCCCTCTTCACCTCTCCATCTCTGTTTATCCTACTTAGTCCTCCAAGTATCGTTTCAATGGCGATTCATCCGCTCTCTTCGTTCATCTGCTCGCTCATGGAGCTTCACGAGCCACGAGGCGATCGGTAGAGGCGTGTTACCGATGGATGGGGACCCATCGATGGATCGATCTATCGATCCATGCTGCTACGCCTGCTGTACCGGCCCTCTCTTCCTCTTTCACCTGGCTCTTTACCCTATTCTCTGTCCCTCTCTCTCTCTCTCTTTCTCGTTTGCTCTCGTCCTTCGCACACCTCGCCCTCGCCATCGAGATTATAGGTGAGCACCGACAGCCACGGGCTTCTTCCAATACTTTGTAAGTTTATTTGCGATCCGGCTGTTTGTATCTTTATTTATGAAATCCTGGCAGAGGGGCCTTCGTTCCTTTTTCTTCTTCTTCTTCTTCTTGGAGGGAAAGAGGAAGATGGTTGCGCTGTCTCGTTCTGCAGTTTATGCTTGGCACGAAATTAATTATGCTACAGGAGGAAGAGAGAGAGAGAGAGAGAGAGGTGAAGTACCGGAAGGATAATGAGCGATCAATCGCGGATGGAGAGATACTCGTGTGCGTGAACTTTGTTGCACGAAGAACACGTTGATCGAACTGATCTCGTTTTCTGTCGTTTCTTTTCGAGTGTTATTGGAACGTGTTCTCCTGTCTCGACGTTTCTCTGTCATACGGGGCGTGTTCCCTGTGATACTTCGAATATTTATTCTCTCTGTTTGGTGGTATTCGTGATGGAGAAATCGAGGCTCAGGCTGGTCTCTTTCAACCCTTCGATTATCAGATTATTCTTTCTGCTGGAGAGAATAAAATGTGGGCAACTCTCGAGTAGAAAGAGGCAACGTTAACTTGATTTTACTGGACCTCTGGAAGCATGGTTAGTTAATTTCGACGTTTTTTTAATTATTAAGTACATCGATGTACTAAAAGAAGAAACTGAAATCCACGTAGCTTCTTGAAAATCAGAATCAATGTAAAATTCCCGAGAACTCCAGTTTCATTCGAATCCACGAGAAAGAAATCTTACTTGGATCATTGATTAGGAGCTTTCTACTCAAATATCTATATTATTTTATATATAAACTTCTTTTTTTTTTAAAGTACTATTGTATATTACTCATAAAATGCTTATTTTATATATAGAGTTCTATCTTTTTTTAAATATTGTCATGCAATGATCGGAGGAAAAGTTCCATACGCATCTTTTCTTCGTTTCGAAATGAAGCTTTCACTTTTTTCAAAGTGCTGAAATCGACTTTGTTCAACATTTAAAAAAATATATATTTCAACGATTTTATGAATTTTATTTTAACAAACTGTCTTAACGAATGAAAAATGTAGCACCGGGCTACTACATAGGGTTAAATGATCGTAAGCAAAAAGAAAAACGTACACTATATAGGAATTTAAATCGTCAACGCTATGACTGAAGAAAAAGGAGAAACAATTTTCGATCACGCGATATTCTCTAGCTGTTGAAGCAACATCAATTAAACCTATGAGACTAAAGAACCCCTTTTCCGTGGCACAAAATGGGGCGAGAGTGCAAAGGGTGGCGGCGGAGTAAAGAGGAGGGCATAGAGTTCCGATAAACCGGGCCGATAACACGGTTCCAAACATTTGCCCGCGATAAGATCCCCTATCTCCTGAGAAAGCCCGGTTTTTATGCTCGTGCACGTTCTCCGTGTCCGTTTCTCCGCAAAAGCAGCCACCACCGGGGTCTGCCACTCTCGAACGATATCTCTAAGAAGGAAAGGGATGAACGACACTGTGAACACCGTGACAGAGACGAGGATAAAAGAAGAGACAGGAGGAAAAGAGGAACAGAGAGAGAGAGAGAAAGTGAGAAGCATAGCTCGTCTGGTATGGGCCCACGGTGTTGTTGTAGTACCGGCTTCAGATAGAGATAGCTATTTTTAATGGAAGTTCCTTCGAGTGCTCGAGCGTCGATAACCGACCGCCTATCTACCGGCTGATATTTTTAATATCGGAAACGGCCAGATGGGGTGGCAGCGGAGGAGAGAGGGTCAGCTAGCTAGATAAGTCTTCTCTCTCTGAGCAGAGTCGCCGATAGCGTGGATCCATAGGTTCTACGTGTGTATGTGTGTCTACGTCTGTCTCTTTTCCATCCATTTTTCATACCTCTCCTCCTTTATCTCGTTATAGACCACCACTGTTCCTCAATGGTTCTCGTTTCTTTTTTTCTTTTTTGCCCTTTAGTTAGCTTTTCCCCCTTTTTTGGTGCTCTCGAGATCGTGATCTATCTTGAGGAACGTTTTTGGATCACGGATTGATCGCGATGACGAGGAGACGTGAAGATTCTGTGGAAAATGATTCGAATTTGGAGAGGTTTAGGATGATTTTGGAGAGAACAGGGTAGTTCTCCCCGCGTTACGAAGAAAATGAATTTTGACAATTCACTAGATAAATTACTTTGATTTGTCTACGTGATATGACGACTTCAAGGGTTGCAAATGTAAGATTGTTACTAACGAGGGAATATTTCTAAGTGGTAATCGCCAATATTGATGAAACTTATGCAGTAATTTTCCAAAAAATATTTTACGAGTATCATCCCTTTTTTTTTTTCTTTTTTATCGAGAATCGTTTACGGGCAAACATAATCCTCAAGGTTAAAAATAGCGAACACATTTAAGCTTAACACCTTGAATATTATCAGAAACAGAGGAACGGTGTGTATCGATGAGTTTCATATTTCTCGACGTCAAAATCTGTAATCGTCGCTCTAATAATTTTGAATAAATATTATTAGCATGATTCTCAACAAATACAATTGGCATTAATTGATTCTCCCTTTACTTCCTGATATGTTCCTTTCCGAATTTTGTAAATATCATTCTTACCTTTTTTTAAATAATTGTTTTCTCAAACCTTATTAAATTACATCAAATTCGTTCGATATACTTCGCCTAGGTACAATTCTTTCGGCCAGCACAAAAAGGATTAATCTCTAGGCTCATTTCTGCTTATTGAAGGGGTGAAAGTATATTTCAGAAAGTCGAAAGAATGTTCTTGAACTTGAACACAGAGGAAGTAGCTCGATCTTTATTCGTACGAACAAACGATGGTATTGAATGGTCTGTGTGTCGTTGGCAGTGCCAGAATCTCGTGAACCATTTATCGTGGATCTAGAGCCAACAACAATTAGCCGGGGGGTCAGAGTTCGGTGCTCGGTGCTGGCCCTGCCACGATGGGCGGGTTTGCATCGCATCGAGGGCGATCCGAGTAAACAAATCATAAAGGCCGACGTTGGAAGGCCTCCCTTTCGAACGATCTCCTTCTCTCCTCGCGAACCTGGTCCCGTCGATCTGATCTCTGACGTACTGCGTGCGTGATCCAGCCTTAATGGGAAACAACGCACGAGAATTTCTCGAAGAAAATTATCGAGTGTATCTCCTCGAAAGCGACCTGCGATCTAGACGAATTCCGTTCGTTTCTCGTAGAAATTTTAGGAAATACTATTCTGCCAAAGAGCCAACGAGGCTCCTTTGAAGCTACGAACGCTAGAATCCACGATTCGTAGAGTCTTCCGCGTTCTTCTCGTTTTGATAAACTTCCTCTTCGAAGATAGTTGCAGAAAATAGTGCACTTTTCAGCGTAAATTCTTCTCCGAAGCTTCTTCTTCTTCTTCTTCGTCCTCTTCGAACGCACACGTGTATCCTCTGCGCAATAATTCTGTCTCCCTTCGATTCTTCACGTTTCTCTCACTCTCTCGCATTGGTCCCTTCCTTCTCTGGTCCAGCTCTTATCCTTTCGCGGGATGAGAACCCGAGATGCCCTCCTGCAGATACAAATGGGTACCTATGCCAACGGCGCAACCTGTTATTATACATTCCCCTATACAAACAACGTGTTAATCGGACCCGCGCCTTTCTCCTTCTTCCTCCATCGCGAGAGCACAGGCTATCGGGCTATACGCGCCGTGGAAACCGATTTATCGATCGTTCCGCGTGCACTTCTTCTCGTTCGCCAGTGGTCCGTGTGTTACGATGGTAAATTGGAATACACGGGTTAACCTCTGCTACACTGAGATTTCGACCGATTTCAACGATTCCGACTGTTCTCTATCCGCTTTCGTAAGCACTTCTCGCCCGTTTCGAGATGGCGAAACTGCTCTCGAGAGTGAAATACGCACTCTCGAGAGTTACTGTTGTGGTCAGGGAAGAAGAGAACATATTTGTACGTTTATTTGTACATACGTTATCATCTAGTAAAATTTCTTTCGTTGATTTTGAGGAATTTGTATCGAAATTTTCAAGAACAATCTAAGAACAATTTAAAGCCTCGGAGTATCGCTTATAGATAATGTACATTCGATAACACGAGCGGGCAGAAACCGAGTGTAATTCAATTTCACAAGATAGTAGTCCAGCCCCATAAAGAATGAAACTTCACAACAACGACGACAATATACAAGGGAGGATCTTCTCTCCTGGCTAACGACGTGTCGTAACGTCCGAGACTCTCTCGCCTCCAGCAAGGCTCCGCTTCGTCGCTTACGACGAAGGCTTTTCATAATGCACCGTGGACTCATGGTGTGCACGGGACCACTTATCGAAAGATCGACCGTGGATCGATGATCCTCGAACGGTTCACAGTGGATTTTCAGGGCGTTTCGTGGTTCGTTCTAGAGGGGTAGCGGTGTGCGCATAGCCGATGCTGAAGATCGGACAGCGATCGAGGTGTATATGAAGGAGAGAGGACTAGAGAGAGAGAGAGAGAGAGCCTGGGGCGTCTTCGAGATCGAGACGATGTGCATCAGGTGCATCGGGACCGGACCACGAAGCCCTGTGCACCGACGATGCAATGCAGATATCGGATACTGCATCCATGCTTCTTCCTCTCTCCCTCTTTCTCTCGCTCTCCTCTTTATTTTTCTTTCTATCACTTTCTCTCTCTCGGTTTTTCTCTCCGCCTCTCTCTCTCTTCTCTTCTAGGTCTCTCTCTCCACTGTCTCTCTTTCTCCTCTGCCTCTCTCTCTCTCTCTCTCTCTCCTTTGCCTCTCTCTCCACTGTCTCTCTCTCTCTCCTCTACCTCTCTCTCTCCACTGTCTCTCTCTCTCCTCTGCCTCTCTCTGTGCCTCTCTCTCTCTCTGTGTGTCTCTCTCCTCTGTCTCTCTTCTCTGCTCTGCCTCTCTTTCTCCACTGTCTCTCATTCTCCTTTGCCCCTCTCTCTCTCTCCTTTGCCTCTCTCTCTTCTCTGTCTGTCTGTCTCTCTCTCTGATCCTTGCACGGTTTCATCGCTGTTTTTGTCCCGTAATTAAATGCCTTCCAAAAACTGGGCAAATTGTAATCATCAACGACGTACCTCCATGAACTGCCATAACCATTCCCATCAGAATCAATTAAACCACTCAGTACCACCCACATGTGTTGATTAAACGACGCTTGCTACTTCCGAGTGTTGTAAATACTCGTTGAAGTAGTTTCTCTCGAATTGTATAACATTGACCTGTATTTATGAATGAAATGGAGTAACACACACTTGTATTAAAACGTATATTTACAATTATAAACAATACAATTAGTATTGTTCGAGACTTTCGGGCGTAAGCCGTGTCCAGGAAGACACTATTGTGGCTGAGGACGTTTTGAAACTAGTGTGCGTCAGAAAATTACCCTCTTTTATAGTACCCAAGTGCATATTGATCAGCCATTCAGGTTTTAATTGGTCAGCTGATCAATTGAAAAGTATAAACAATGTTTAAAGTGTACATACACTCTAAAATATTGTATCTTTGCGAACGAATGTATCCTGTATGCTACTTGCACCACCGTATATTTACTATACTCTAGATCTGATGCGCAGAACAGTTATTCTCTTACACGAGGAAGAGACAGAGTATATGTAAATTTAGGTTGAAACATAGCAATTATAAATTGACAAGCGATCACCGAACTTTTTCGCCGTAGCCATTCCACATAGAAATCCTCATCTACGTTATTTTCCTTCCCGCTATAGCTGACTGTTCTCCGGCACCCTATTCCACCCTCCTCTCTCTCCGGTTGAATTCCACGGAATTCCGCGGCTGTGGTGACTGGCGGTGGCGACCGCGTGCGCTTCGCGATAAGCACTCTCTCTCCTCCACCTACCTCCCTAACCAGCACGAACCTAAACCGACTGGTTTGGTCTACCGTCATCCTCGAGGAAAGTTTTTGGGGAGTGTAGCAGGGCCTCGAACGAAAAGCCCCGCGAGTCGATCGATCTCTCGCGCATCGCGGATTCGTTATCTTTATCCAGAGAGTGGCGCACGATGCCCGTCCCTCTCTTCCCTCCCCTTCTCTTCGCGATATATCTGATTGGACGATGGAGTTCCTCCTTTCAGTCGTGTTAGCAAGAGAAGGAGGTGGAGGTGGTGGAGGTGGAGGATTGGGGGTAATTTTAAAACGATCCGAAACCGGAGGATTTCACTGCGCCACAGTTTATTTATGGTCGCGCGAGGGTGCCTAGAGAGATGGCTGTCTTATCGGGCACGGCCGATAATTGCCCGGTTTTTGCAGAAGGGATACCAGTCAGGAAGAGGTCGATGGCTTTTCGTGCTTGGTTTTCAACGGTGTTTCGCGAGAACGTGGTAGATTTGAGTGTACGAGTTTTATTCACGTTCGATGATCCTACGGGTTTTTAGCCTCGATTGGCCAGGGTCAGGCGATCATTTTACTGTTGAATCGTTCGAGTTTGCTTTCGGGACGAGTTTTCAAGATATACCTCGCATGTTTACGAATCACGTGTTCGACACATTCGATGGTTTCGTATATTATGAAGTTACTAATATATATATATATATATATATATATATATATATATATATATATATATATATATATATTATATATTTAGATATAAAGATTTAAGAATTTACAAATTTACGTAGATTCCAAGATTCATAGATGTATACAGTTAAATTCTAACCTTTAAAGATTATAAAATGCCTAAATATTTATCAATTGGACTTTAAGTCGCTATAAATTCGATAAGCAAGAAAGTACCTTCGAATTGACGAACGAAACACCGTGTTCGAGGCTTAAAGATGAGTAACAGCAAAGAACTAAGAATTTTCTGTTCTTGGAAAAGTAGAACTGGATATCTTAAAATCATCAGAAGCAAAGAGTACATCTTATACTCTCGCAATATTTCTTCCACCGTCTATACCATCGATTCCATCCACAGATTTCCCTGTGAACGACGCCCCAATAATTTCGCCTATCAATTCCCTATTACAGAGAGCCTGGGGAATCGTCTGCGTATCAATCTGAACAACAACAAAAAAAGCACGCACACGCAGAGAAAGCAAAAAAAAAAAAAAAAAAATATGGAAAAAGAAATGGAAGAGAATGGAAGGGATGCACTCTCCCATGTCGGGTTTATCTCGAACCTCGGCTCATCGGCTCCTCTGCTTCATGCATCGATGTCCTTTATCGACTGTTCGGCATGTCCCGGGAACATTACCGCCTGGTTGATTGATATACAAAGTTGACAAAGTGCGCGACGTCGGTTGTCTACGTGTCTCGTGTTCCTCTTCGTCGTCGTCGTCGTCGAGGTAATGGCGCGGCAACCGTATCTCGCCATTGTACCCCAACGTTCTCTCTTTCTATGAGCGTGTACCTCTCTATTCGGTATCTTGCCTGGAAAAGGAATCCGTGGATCATTCGCGAGACGATTCCACCTTGATTTATCACGTAGATTCGTTTCTCTTGCGGAATACGAAACAGATATATACACGATCGAAGAGTGGAGATTTAATTCGTGATTCTCAGAGGGTTCATTATTTTCTCAGATTGATCAACGTGGCTAATTCTACTCGAAGAAGCTACTTTTCTTGCAGCATGTTAATATTTTGATTGTCAGATGAAGTTAGAAAGAAAAGTTTGTTAGATCAAACGCGATTAGACAAAGCAGGCTTCTAAGAATGAAATATGACTGGATGTACATCAGCTCGTAGGAAAAATATGTAAACATAAGCATGTGCTTCCTGAAATGATCTAGAAAATTAGTAATAAATTTTTAATTTTCACGTTTCATTTACAAAAAGAAATCCGTACAGTATTAGTGCTATAATCGTTGAAATTATTATCAAAAGTTTCTACAATGTCGAAAAGAGAAAGCAAAGTACGTATTTTTTAGCGAATCAGATACTAGTGAAGAGGAAACCTGTGTTACGGGATTTATCAAAATTTCTAAAGTAGCGATGTAGAAGAATTGAGATTTTTCAGAATAGGAAATATAAATAGAGTTATGTGTTCAGATTCGGACTCGGATATTGATAAATGCAACAGTAGCGATGCTGAATTTTCTCCAAACGATATAGATCAGATTTGACAAGAATTGATGATCGAAGAAGAGATCGAAGTTGATTGTATCTTTCGGAATATATGTGAACTTCGTATATTTGAATATATTCAAACGTCACCTATGGAAAATCGGCACGAACTTTCCGGACAACCTAATAATTGTCACCTTTATACAAGTAACGTAGCTTATTGGGAACTTTTCATGTCACTCGAATTCAAGTGACGTGGCAATCAAATTGTTAAGGAAAAATTGCTTCATTCAGCCTTACGTTTTAGAGAAATTCTCAAAAAATCGGAAAAAATCGGAAAATCTCGGCCTACCGAGAAACTAGATTTGGGAACTTTTGCAAACTCCCAAGGT
Organism: Anthophora plumipes; assembly: GCA_951804975.1. Classification (NCBI taxonomy): domain Eukaryota; kingdom Metazoa; phylum Arthropoda; class Insecta; order Hymenoptera; family Apidae; genus Anthophora; species Anthophora plumipes. The sequence goes on along the minus strand of OX638122.1, from coordinate 15,564,790 downwards.
TCACAAAAAATTCAAAAGGCCTGTTCCTATTAACACTAGATTTACGGGCTTTTCTTGTGTGAACCAGAAACTGAATCTTTCCTTCCAGAAATCGGTTTGTTAGAGACAACATAACTGTATATTACTAACATATTTACAAATTCGGATATATTTTCGTATCATTCCATAAATAAAAGTAAGAAAAAGTTGCTAATAGGAAATAATAAGAATCGTTTTTGTAATTTCTCTCGTGAAATCACAAATCCGTCGAATTGACGTGTCTCGTAAATCTAGTGTTAAATGTATAAATCTAACCAATTCATTTGCAAAGTTACTAGTAAATTAATTTTCTTAAAAAAAAAAAAAAAAGAAAAGAATTCAGTTCCATTGCAACACAATGCAAAAAACCAGTCCACAATCGCCGTCTAAGAATCTGAAAAGTAAAATAGCTCCGAAGGAGGAAGAAAAATAAAGAGACTCTCCTGAATGGTTACGCGGGGCCTCGATATTTTCCTACTTAACGATCCTAAAAATTTACGCCGCTGTTATCGGCGATCTTGCGTCTCTACAGAGCTTCGAAGACGCACACTTTCGAATCGTCGTTTAACTATACAGACGGAATCGGTACACCTACACGTGTCTTCTACCGCGACCCGGTTCTTTCTCGGCCTGGCTCCACGCGAAACGAGAGAAATAAGAGAGAGGGAGAGACGCAGCACTTCCTTATCTCCCGTAACGACTGCTCGTTATTAATCGGCGCGCGCTGTTCGAGATACCGTAGCTTCTCCTCACCCTTCTCCCACCTTTCTAACTCTGCCGCGCACCCTTGGCTGTCTTGCATCGTGCCCTCTTCGAATCGTATACTTCCATCAGGAGTCTGCTCGATATATTAGGTGTACAAATAAGTTCGCTGCCTTTTTTTTTTTTTATTATATATTCGATGTTTATTCACAAAACGAAGGAATGTACGTTACATTTCGAAGTAATCGCTGGTTACTTTCTACAGTTCTAGGGAAATTTGGGGAGCGGGAATGAGCGCTCGACTCTGAAATAAAACGTGGGCTTCTTCTTTCTCTTCCCTCCCTCTTTCACCCTCTCTCTTTCTCTTTCTTTTCCCCTCTTCCCCCTCTCACTCTTCCTCTCTTTCCCACCCTCTCTCTCTCTCCATCTCTCTCTCTTCCCCCGCTCTCACTCCCCCCTCGTACTCTTCCTCTCTCTCCCTCTCTCCCTCTCTCCATCTCTCTCTCTTCCCCTCTCTTCCCCCTCTTTCTCTCTCTCCCTCTCCCTCTCTCTTTCCCCTTTTCCTCTCTCTCACGCCTCTCCCTCTCTCCCTCACTCTCCCTCTCCCTCTCTCCCCCTCTCTTCCTCTCTCGTTCCCTCTCTCTTCCTCTCTCGCTCTCTCTCTCTTCCCCCGCTCTCACTCCCCCCTCTCACTCTTCCTCTCGCTCTCTCCATCTCTCTCTCTTCCCCCGCTCTCACTCTTCCTCTCTCTCCCTCTTTCCCTCTCTCCATCTCTCTCTCTCTTCCCCTCTCTCTTCGCCCTCTCTCTTCGCCCTCTTTCTCTCTCTCCCTCTCGCTCTCTCTCTCTTCCTCTCTCTCTCTATCTTCCTCTCTCTGTCTCTTTCTCACTTTCTCTCTCTCTCTCATTCATATCTATAGGGATGGCCGAGCGTGAACGCGTGGTTTGTGCGAATGGATACATCGCGTAGTGCGGTGATTAGGATAATATACAGTATTAAATAGAACATAAAACGAAGACCGTTCGAGTTTACTATACTGTAGAGAGGGTTGTTGCATGCAGGATAGCGTATTATCACGATTGTACCGTGTACAGTGTAGTTTTTGCATAACAAAAGTAAGAATTTCGAAAGCTTCTCGAGCCTCTTACCCTTGTTCCCGCACACCCATTTCCGTATCGACTCGCGATACCAGCGAATTCGGCAATGCATGTGCGTCTCGCCTCCCGTACACAGGATGATTTATTATTTTTATCTCGCCACGGCACCTCGCCCGGGCTACCAGCAAGCAGGCGACGAAGAAAGATGTCCTGATCGGCCCGGAATCATTCCGCACCGGTCACAGGAACCTCTCTACATGCTACCATAATGCCAACACAACTCTGCTGCTTCGAAATCGTTAAAAAGAAAGAAGGAAAATAGAATAAGAGCATCGTAATTTATCAGAAATTTCCTTCGTATGAAAATCGAATCTTCCTTTCAACTAGAAGATAATTGTTTTTAAGCTACAATCTTAAAAATGTCACGAAGAGTTTGAATTGTGCACAAAGTCCCACCATGACAAATAAAAAAGAAAAAAAGGAAAAGAAAGAAAGAGGATCGTAAGTTACATTTATCAGAAATTTCTTTGGTATGAAAGTCGAATCCTTTCAGCAAGATGATAATTATTCTTAACCTACAATCTGAAAAATTTCACTAGACAAACGTTGCTAAAGGAAATGATCACTTTTTTCAATGAGCAAGTTTCGAATGAAAGTTAGCAAGAAGAAAATTCTCTTCTGTCTTCAGATAACTGTTACAAAAGTCTGAGGAAAAAGAAAGAGTGTCAGTATTATGTAAAAAGTTCCAGAATTTTGGTCCAAACCTTGCCAATTCAATTCTCGTTTGGCTTTCTCAAATTTTTCCTCGGTTCATAGATTTCTCCCCTATCAAATTTCCACGTTTCGTTAATCTATCGTTAACAAAGAAAAACAGAAGAATCCTGCTTCAACGAAGAAAAAATCGTAACTTCCAAACTCCGCAGAACTAGCCAGCGACCACGCGGAAAGATTAGAGAGGTAGCAGCGAAAGAGAGAGTTGGCAGGAAATACGGGGCAATTCGCGGAAGCTGTAATCGTCTAGAATCGTCGACTAGCTCGCGTTAAAGCTTGCGATCGCGTCGCATTAGCGTCCGTGACGTTAGGGAAACGTACGGTGGCGTGCAAAAGTGGCCGATAAGTCGTCTTGGGTCGTCGATTTGGCGACGAGAGTGGGGGTTTCTCGCTTGTACGGTTATCTTTCAGACGTGCCTTGCAATCGTTACCTACCTCTAACTAACTGCTCGATGAAAAGCTCGTCGTGGATCCTTGGACGTATTTCTCCATCGTCACCGTGGAGAACGAGGGGCAAAGAAAGAAAAAAGAAAAGAAAAGAAGAAAGAAAAAGAAACAGAATGCTCGATAACGCGCGAAATATAACCCTTTATGGAGGTACGCTCATTAAAATCTAACCTAACCGACGTGAATTACACGTTAGAAAGAGAAAGAGAGAGAAAAGCAGGGAACAGTAACGATTGTCGACGAGGAGAGAAACTCGTAGTAGCGGTAAGATCCGTGAAATTATGGGACACGAGCTGGTATCAATAATCGATTAATATCGGCCCGGGTTAAATACGATCCCTGTGGCATTACTCGCCCGATAAGTCGTCGATAATTCTGGCAGTGGTTGGTCCTGGGACCGTTAACTAACGACTCGATGAAAAGCTCGTTGTTGAAGCTTTTACCCATTTGGATAGAGACCCTCGGATGGATATTAAGGCTGCCTCTGATATTCCTCTCGCTTGATCGCTAAGAAATTACCTAGAAATATACGATCCTCGTGACAGGAGCATCCTTTCGTAATTCATTTCCTCCTTCTGTGCAACCTACGCGTGATCTACAATTTATCGTAAAACATCGAACTGCTCAGGAAATAAAAATCATTACACTTTGTTGTAACCTGTATTGAAATTCTACAGTTCGGTCATAAATGTCTAAAAATTGTCGAAACGAAGGATTAGACAATACTGACCTGTAGATTAGATTATAACATTTGAATTTCGAGCATTTGACCACCAGAAGAGCCATAATTCTATCTGCAATATGACAAATTGCTTAAATAACAATTTTCCTACTCTCTCGACAAGTTAATCATCCACAGAACATCGAAAAACATCAATACACTTCGACCATCTCCATTACAGACCTAGACAGCGAATAGAAACAGAGAAAAAATTCATGAAACAGTATGTAGAGACACTTCTGTGATTTCTATTCAACGTTAAATTCGAGATTACATTCGACAGACACATTGATCTAAACATTAGGTACACAGTAGTTGTAATTATACTTGTTGAAATATTTCTAAGTAAAATATACATCATGTGATACATCATTCGAGTTATGCAGTCCACTGTACATCTCGCAACCTTCGAAAGGCTTCACTGTATTTTGCAAAAGGTAGTTTGTAGGATGGATAAGGTCTATGAGGGATTTGGAGAAGTATTAACTGATACACAGTCTCTATTTATTTTCTCCAGCGTCTGTTCAACGTTACAACACACTCTTTTCTATGTCTTTTCCATCGCCCATTCGATTTTTAAGCGTTTCTATCACTTTGATGAAACTGTTTTCTGAACGTCGTTTTTCCACGTTTCATTGTGGTAACAAGGTTTATGAGGCGACAATTACTACCCTCTAGAACTCTCATCGTCCCAATCAACACAGCTGTCGAACACGTAAGCCGTTAAAACCCTAAGCTCTTAAATTTTCCCACAAGTTCGAAGCCCGCGGAAAATACTCGTCGACATTCCTCTCCGCAATCTTCGAACCGTGAAATCGGTAACGCTGTCGAAAGAAAAAGAAAAGAAAAGAGAGGAAAGAAAACTGAACGCGGTTGTCTCATTACGGATAATCAATAACCGATACATTATCGGGTTAGTTCTCAGAGGAGACGATCAGGAGGGGTTAGTAGCTGATCTCTGTGCCAGCTAGCAAGCTGTGGAGAGTCTCTCGTTGAAACGGGGACGTTCAGAGGTTCCGATTTACACAAGTATATTGAATTTATTGAGATGAGCCTAGGGATAGCGGCCAGGAGGATATTAGCTGCCTACCAACCGCCCCGACGTTTCATACGATCCGTTTCTCCCTCGGTTTCGCGTCGCATTTCAACCGAACCACTCCTCTTACCCTGTCGACACACCTTCCACCTCCATTTTACCAACGTTCAGAGACCACCACCTCCTTGAACGTCCTACGTTCGCGCATTTATTAAGATCGCTCGGCTGATTTATACCCTGGTCCTGATAGGAAGGCCGACTGACGACGTTACGGGGGTGGGTTTTCAATGGCGATTCAAAGTAAATCTAATATAATATCGAGACTTGAAGCCTCGATTATCAGAATGCTAGAGAGAGAGAGAAGCTCTACGACGTCTTGACGATTCAATTTAACTGTGGCGTGTGTTTGGAGAAAGGGATTCCAAGGGGTGGAATGTGGATAGGATGTGGTGAAGGGATGGTGGTGGATATTTATGGGGTTGGTTTTGGATTGTAGTCTCGTACGGGGGATATTTGCCGGATTTACACTGCCAGAGTCCCGGTTTGGGATTGTACAGGTATTTTGAAAGTAAATTCGTTGGGCATTTAACCAGTTAACTGCGTTAATCGCTGCGGAATAAAGCTTTGGATCGACGTGTATACTCGTCGTGTGAAATAAAAGATTGTCATTTACTACGAAAACTCGAAATCTCGGTGAAAAGTGATCAAAATGTTTTCTTTATATTACGAATAAAATTTCTATGTATTTTATTCAAAAATAAACTGAGTTGATTATTTTCCCTAATACCGAGTGCCAGTTTGTGTGATACTTTGCTTCGAAAAGTAGCAAGAATTTTTTTTTTAATTATTTTTCTTCCTCTAATTTTTCTCGTTTACGAATTTTATGATTTTTCGACAATTTCTGTGTTTTTAGTAACAGTTACCTTCTCAACAATGAATTGTTAATTTTTTTTATCGAATGAAAATGTAATCCTTCCTTTTTTTTATTTTCTGTTGCTTTATCTTTTACGTGAAATTTATAATAGGAGCATTTACCTTGCGTGTATACTCGTCGTTGATTTTAATTACGCGTCCAGCGAGGGATTTTTAAAACTAAATTCCACAGTTAATTGGTTACACAATTATTTTTATGAATTTTATTATTGAACGAATCTGTTAGATCGCGGTGAATTGCTACTGAATTTTGTATCGTGAGAAAGTGTCTTAGAGGCTTTTATTTAATTTTCTTTCATATTTTTCTATAAATCTAATGTTTACCTTTATTGCAAAATTTTTGAAACATTAGACTTAAGGAACAGTTGTATAGTGTAGATGAGACTTCGATAACTGTCTCCAAATTTCTTTCAGACTTTTGGAAAGCTTAAAACAGTAAAAAAATTGAATTCGAAGTAAAAATATAGCAATACGAATTAAGAAATTCAGAATGATGTGTTATTCTTGCAAAAATTAATTCTTTAACTGCTATGGACGCATATGTACGTCTGCCTAAAGCTATCAATGCGGACTATGGACGTATATATACGTTCAACGATTATTTCTCTCTTATACTTCCCATAAAAATAAAAACCAGTATAATTCCAAGAAGAAATGAATATATTTCGTGTCAATATGGTACAGGTGAAGAATTAAAATAGCAATTTAATTACACATGGTATGAGAAAGTTCACGCTACGTAAAAAAGTACTCCGCACATCCAGAACGTTTCAGTTTCAAGTATTCCGCAGTGAAAGAGTCAGGAAAAGATTTAAAATATCGCAAATATTCCAACCTGCCAAAATTCCAAGATGAAAGTATATTTCTAACGAATTAATTTCTTTCTGTTACAGGTAAGTTCTCAGCCTCGCAAACGGTAGTCCCAGTCTAAGCTTCGTAAGTCCATAATTACACGAAACCACTCGAACATTACGAAATAAACAATCGAGAAAGAGTATCGAAAGATTTTCGAATGTTCGAAATGCACAAATCGAACATAGGAATGGTGTTGCGTCTCTCGATGCAATTTCTCCGAGGATTTTATCATCGTGCACGATTTTTGGTGGCTGACCGACGCGGAGACGTCGACGTCGCGACGACGATCCTCCGGGGTAATCGGTGGCGGCAGCCACCGAGGAACGGTGCGGATTCTGCGGCTCTGCTAGCGCGATTTCGAGCTGTCCTTATCTTCGGCGACCAGCCGTGGTTCTACAACTTAACCCTTCCAAGGCAACACAGCGCAGAGATTACCTTTGCTAGAGCTTCACCTCTCCTTTCCCTAGTTCCTCCCTCGTCCCATGGAATCCCACGCGTCCTGTCTCCTTCTGAATCTTCTGACGCGGATACGTTCCACTCTTCGACTACAATCTTGCTTCCTCCTCTGACTCTTCGATTTCGACGGATTCTCGATGATTTCCGATGATTCAGTAACAACAGAATCCTTTCTTTGTGTCAATTTTTAGGCCTTAAATTGGCATAAACGTCAGCAATATACTTATCACTTGTTAACTCATTGCTCAACGTACTTTCAGAGTTCGAACATTTTCGAGCTCGACGGTAAATTTAATACAGTGCTTCTCTAGTGTTTATTATGGTTTAATATACGATTAGAAATTGGTTTCTGTGATGTCGAGATGCTGAATACTTTGCACAGTATCGATAGATATCGAAATAAATTCCGATGTCAACGTAACTTCAATCTGGTGAATGTATTTCTCTGATATCCTGTCGCGGATAGAAGGAGGGATGTACGCGTGATTGAAAAGAAGCTGCCAACGTCTGATAAAACGCGGGATAAGGGTGCAGTGACGAATATAAATATGAAAATCGGGTGGAACGAGTCCCTCCTCGAGCTTTCTCTCTTCTACTTTCTACGAAGAGGAACGCAACTACTTTTCTTCCATCTGTAGCCTAAATAGCTGTCAATTAACCAAACTGTATCAGTCTGAATGATGTGAAATAGAAGAATAGTGAAACAACAAATGAAATTATCAACTTGCAAAATTTTTCTCCCATTGGAAATTTCGCGAAGGGAAAGTAATGATTAAAGTGCGAATTTTTAAGCTGTCCCTTTTAATTTTTTTCTTTATTTCTTTATCAATCTGTTCCATCTCCCAGCAGTAATATTTTTAGAATTTTCAACCTGTAAAATTGTTCTCCCTTTGGAAATTTCGCGAAGGGAAAGTAATGATTAAAGTGTGAATTTTCAAGCTGTCCCTTTTAATTTTTTTCTTTATTTCTTTATCAGTCTATTCCATCTCCCAGCAGTAATATTTTTAGAAATTTTCTCCCTTTGGAAATTTCGCGAAGGGAAAGTAATGATTAAAGTGCGAATTTTCAAGCTGTCCCTTTTAATTTTTTTCTTTATTTCTTCATCAATCTGTTCCATCTCCCAGCAGGAATATTTGTAAAATTGTCAATAGAGTAATAGGTTTAGAATTTTGCATAAAACATTTTTCTAAACGAAGCAACACTTCGTGTCGACAATATTCAACGCGAACACCACTCACAGTCCACACAAAATCTATCATATAACAGTTCAATTCGACAGAAATTAAATATCTGGATGTAAAAGAGAAAAACACGAGTCAGATTTGTTCTAAACAATTGTGTTTATTGAACATTAAAATTCGTTAAAATTGTAGACACCTGAAAAAGTACAAATTTGGCACTTTTTTAACATCCTGACACTTTAAAGATTTTACCATTTCGTTTATTCAATCTGGACACGTTTAATACGCCCCAAAAAAAAAGAGAAAAGAACTTCAAACACTTTTCAGCTCAAAAATAGTGCTTCTTCTTCAAATATCCCTCTCAAATTTTCTTCCTACACCTTTGTTCTCATCCAAAAATCAACGAAACGGGTCTCAACGATCACAGTTGAAAAGTGGGACACGTCTAAATCTTAATTTTCGCATGTCCTTTCGATAACTCGTTGAAACTTCGCCACTCGCGACTACGTCTACGATGAAGAAGAGAGGAGAGAGAGGTCTCGGAGATTCGGACGCGTGTAGGGTGGTATTTAGATATTCTAATGGCCGCCTGATAACAAGACGCCACGGCGCACGAGATAAAGACGATGCCCCCGTCGAGGACGCGACGCTGCGCGTCGCTGATAACGCGGAGCCACGCTCGTTGTTTACGTATACGACGTTACATGCACGTAAGGGTATATCTCGCGTACGAAACGGTGTGCGTGGCACACGTGCATACCACCGCGATTATTGGTGCAGCGAATATTAATGTAACGATTATGTGCGGAACGACGCCCGGTGAAAAAGCGCCGCGACGTTTCCTCGCGGAATTCATATTCCTCGAGGCCTTTTTCCTGCATCGAACCAACTTGTGCAAGTCTCAAAACTCTCATCGATGCCTTCTGTTTGAGAAAGTTGATTGTTAATTGCAATTTAAGAGCGAATTCTGTGTGAAGAAATTATTGTAGACTAATTTCGGAAGGAATGAAAGTCGTTTAAACCCTTTCGAATATGGTTTCGCTGTATGGACAGTTGAATCGCGAATACTGGAAGTACTTTAGAAGGAACGTACACATCACCGTGACAAAAAACATGAAGATAATACTATACTGTATAAATGAGAGGCGTTTAACCCTTTTGGATACGAAAAGACTGTTCCAAGCGTCATTACAGACCCTACAAAACCTACCTTTTTATCCTTTAATAAGAAAAAATATCATTTGGCACGGTACAATGAAAGCTGGAAGAATTGAACCGCGAAAAATCCTCCTGTACGTAAACTTGAGTTTCTCTTCTACTTCCCGCGCTTCTTTCTCCCTTGTCGATTTCAAATCAACGAATAAGAACCACCGAAAAGTTTCCTCTGAACAGTAAATTCCTCCCTTTCTCCCTGAATCTCTCAGATATCTAAAGCCCGCGGCTCGTAACTCCCGAAGTCGCGTATCGCGGCCTAATTGGAGATCGACTGTATACAGACGAGCATGCTCTCCTCGTTTCGTCGTCGCGAGAGCAAAAGCGAAACGAGAGCCAAGAACCGTAGAGAGCAGTGCCACCAGAGACAGAGACATTAGCATAAGGGAAGGCTGATTTATAATTATAGTCGACGAAGTTCGGGATGCCGGGCACGCAACTATCGTCCACAAGGCCCGGAGGATCGCTTTGCACCAGCCTTGGCTGATTAACATATCTACGGCCGGACACCGAGCTGGGGATAACGTTCAACACGTTCCAGCCACGACTTTATTCCCCGTGAGCAGTGAGCGTGTGCTCGCACGTGGGTGTGCACGGAGGCTTAATCCGTGCTCCTTTGTCGACCAAACAGATCCTGCGCGTCCGGTTTGCAACTCCATCTTTCTCTCTCTCTCTCTCTCTCTTCGCCTCGTGACTCTTGGGTAACTGGATCGCGGGTGGACGATCGCCATTGGTAATCAGAGAAGTTCTCTCTTTCTCTCTCTTTCTCTTGCTCTTCATCCGCGAGCTCTGACCACCTCGATACCGCGATTTCTTCACGAATAACCGATAAGCCGTTGGAAAAGCTTCGAGTCATTTTACGATCGCTATCGCAACGGTACGAGCCTCCTTATCGCTCGTTGCAGCTGGACCAAAGATTGGTATCTTACGGTAGATTCGCTTGAACATGGCGGAGGTGTGGATTATTGAATTTTAGGGGCTCGTAAAGGAGAGTGTTTCCAATTGAGGGTTAGTCTAAGGTGTGGGTCGAGTGTGGATAATTTGCGATGTCATTCGTTGGTTCAATTGTTCGAGGATTGGTTCTGTTTTCTGGAGGTGGAGTAATATGATATTTGTAACGTGATATATAGCGACTTTCAGTTCTGGCAGATAATAGCCAAGGTTATGTAGCTTTTGTTACACTATGGTTGAAATATACCGAACGAGACGTGAAGGGAAAGGATTCCCCATAGAAAACTGTGTCTGAACAGTGTGAAAATATCGATAAAAGTCTGAAAATCATCAATGAAAGTTACAAAATAAATGTAGTCATTTCAATGAAATTTATTAAGACATTCTAAGCAAAAATATGGCTTGACTTTTTTGGTCAAATTCCTGGCTGTTTTGCGTCCGAAAAGCTTTAAACTTGTGTCGTAACATCCTGAACAATATCTTCGAACTTTATGCACGTCTCCTTTTTTTGTGATTGATGAACAATTCTCCTTTCGATATGGATTGGAATTTCCTCATCTAACTGCCATGTGAGTGCAATTGTCTACGAAATGCCGTGACTGGTACTATTTTTCCTGTTACTTCTTGAAAAATGAACAAGGCAGAAAGGAAAAGGTCAGCAATATCGACAATATCACCGCGCTCAACGTGTTAACCACTTGCTAACCCCATACTTTGACGAGTCTGACTCGTGATAAAAATTTTAGGCCAAACTTGAATATCACGAGTTTGACTCGTATCGACATTTCGAACCAAACATGGCTATCTCGTACTCACAATCAGTCGCAAGACATGTTTCAAGTTCCGACACTCTGTCTCCTCCGCTTTGGCTCCTTTTTCGACTATTCGGGCCCATCGTTTGGACCCAGATTCTTGCTAGGTAAATTGGTATGGCAAGAGGTTAATCAGAAACGGACGATGCAAGAACGAGTTAGCGAAAGGTTGAAGTAGGGTAGGAGGAATAGTCTCTTCAGAAGTGTGACTGCAGCGTAGAGAAGGGGTGCTCGACTAGGAGGAAGGCGCGTGCAGAGGGTGGCAGTAACCCATAGGGTGGCTCGACAGCCGAAGCTATGCGGATCTGGCTTATCTCGAACTCGCAGACGCGTCGCAATCGATATATCTCGCGGAGGCTTCTCTCGATAGGTGTCTACCCTGGCGACATTCGCGCTGTAGAACACCCACGCGAACCTTTCTCGCTCTTTGCTCACGCTAGTTCAACTGAGAGCACATCTTCCACGTGTGTCTATGCTTGTGTGTACGTATAAAGAGAGAGACATAGACATAGGATTCTCTCTAGCTTCTCTTTCTCTCTCTATCCTCGAACCACTGCAGAAAAGATCAATTTTAGATTCGCAGCGATTTATAACTTCCTCTAATATGGCACCCGATATCATCTCTCTTCCCAGCTTCCCTCTCTGTCTGTCTCTGTTCCCTCCAAACTCTCCCTTCTCTTCTTTCATCTCCCTTTCTCTCTGTCTCTCTGATGAGTTAGATACCTTCTCTGTTGCTCTATCGAACGCTCGTGGATCTTCGAGGACCGCTTTCCACGTGAACGAGCCCAGGCATTTGGATCCTCTTTGTGGATTATTTGTTTCCATATTCCCGGGACAGTCGCGTTAGGCCGTGAGCAGAGAGTCGATTCACTAGCTGAAAATGGCTTTCATTCGCCGGATTTGCACCCGTTAAAGGGGTGGTTCCTTCGGATGGATACTCTTCGACCAGCTGACTGCGGAAATAGATCCCGGAATGGGAGTAGAGAGAAAGGGATCCGAGAGGAACGTCACGCGGAAATCCTTCCGTCTTAGTCCCTTTGTACTTGGTCGATGGTAGCCTGTGCGGAATCATCGTGTTCCAATTAAACGTTCTTTCACCGATAGAGTCCTCGCAGTGTTTTAAACCAAACTGTTTCGAAAGTACAGATGCGTCAGATGACGAGGAGTTCTCAGGAAAAATGTGCAATACGATGTTTGAATAGAAAAGTACTATAGAATCCTGAGGAACCCTAAATTTCAGGCTATCCCATCTAACTTGAGACACTCTATTTTCTACGATAGGAAAAAAACACTAGAGAAAGATGACACTCAGCTCGAAGGAGTAAAGAATCTTGCTCGAAGCAATTATCTTCGAAATTTCAAAATCCTCGAAATTCGAAAGAAAATTCGAGTAGATCTCTTGCTGCAAGCTTGACATGAGCGATTTCCAAGTATTCCTACCATTCTATGGCAACAAAGATTCCATCAAACCTAGAGGAATCGACTGAAATAAACCAGCAGCAAAGATGAAACCTAGCGATCGTGCGAAAGTGTCGAATGAACGAGCGAAGAAGATAGAAAGAAAGGTAGTAGTGTATAAGCGAATCGTTATCGGTATCGGTGATCGTCGTAATCTCGTGACAAAGAGTCTCATTCGATGGGAACGTGTGGCAGAGAGGGAACGAGGGTCCGTTCGGGTTAAATTAATTTGGGACTCGAAACCGAGAGACCTGTCCGGTCCGGGCTACAACTTAATTGGACGCAATGGAAACTGGTCCTTCGAAGGGGGCGAAACGTGCTCGCGGGCAGGAAGGAAGGATCCGGGGCATGCGCCTCGGAAGAAGAGAATTTTAATTGGCGGCAATTTGTCGACTCCTCGAGAGGGTGGAATCCCCCAGGTTCCGAGCTGTGGCTACTTAGCTTCAGCCGAATGACCACTTTGTACGCCGTCAGACTAGTCGTTTTGAAGGGTCAGTTGTTGCTTGTTCCATCGCGATCTTCCTTCTTTCTCTTCCTTTTCTCTTCTACTCTGTATCGTTCCTCTCTCCTGAGGTACATTTCTCACCAGAGCTTTCGTTTTTGCTTCTTCCACAAACTTTTACAAGGTGATTACGGTTTAGATTGTTTTTTAGTCAGGTACTTCCGAGTCTCTTAAAATGTCCTGGAGATCGTTGGAATTTTACAGGAGCTTGTGTTCACTGTTGAGAGAGAATAAGACACGCTCTGACGAAAGTAGTAACGCCACGTGCCTCTCCCGCGTGAAAAATGCCCAGAAATATCGAGAAAATTCGCGATATTCTATACGTATTCGATAACAACACACGTAGCACAATGAACGAACATTTTCACAGTTTGTATACACGCCTGTCGCAGCCAAAGGGTTAGATTCGAGTTAATTATCTTTCGATACAAATTCTAGATGACTCTTTGTACCTCTTTATAGCTCCTTTTTATTTCTCTTTAGTATTTTCTCCGTGATACAAACTGAACGCTTTTTAGAGAAGTAAGAATTGATGGAAATAAGAATTGGCAAAATTCTAGTCCCCTTGCACGAGAATACTGTGGATTCGTAGGTTTTAAAGGGTCGAAATATAGGAACTTGAGAGTGGAACTAAAAGTCTTCGAATCAACGATCAAATGTCTGTAAGAATCGAGGAAAAATTTGAAGGACCAAGCGTGAATCACGTTGGGAACTTCGAACGCCTTTAATTGAAACGCTCTTTTAATTTTCCCGACTGTTACACGGTCCTTTTCGACGAGTATGGAATCCTACATACGGCAGACTACTTTTCGATGCGAGGATAGGTAAAGGAAGCAGTAGGATGAACTGATAGGTATCATCGACGGCGTCCATGCTCATTATATTCCACGGATGGCTCGTGGCTCGGTCACGACGTCGCGACGACTTCCAGCAGGACGACGATCCATCACGTTTTCACGCGAATTCCGTGCACGATCGCGTCGTACCGTGCAATTAATGCCTCGCTACCAGCTACATCGAACGTGTCGATGACAGTCTTACCCTTCTTCTCTCTCCCTCTCTTTCTTACATTTTCTTTCTTTTTCTTTTTTGTTCCTTCTGTGTCAAGAATACGCCGAATTTCACGTCTGCAATTACCGTAAAAAGTGTACACCGTGTGATCAACCATTTGCCCAAGCTTCCTTTCTATCTATCTTTCTCAGAAAGTTCTTCCAAGAAAGTTAAGAAGTTGCCTGATCTTAATTATTAATTTATTCGCGTTCCAGTAAAGGGGATAATTTATTCGTACGCGACTCGATCCCCCGGTTTAATCGTTTTCGTGTGGCAACAGCGGACGCTTATTCGCCGAGGTAGAGGAAGTATGGTTTTTGTCTCCGTTCTTTTCGCGTGCAAGCGTAGTTTATTGACCGAGCAAATTTACAGAGGCAAATTTCGGCGGAGCACGTTTTAATGGAGATGCATGCGCGTATGCAAATCCGTAATTGAATATCGAAGACTGGGCGGGCCGCGTAAGTTAAACGCCACTTTTCGCTGACCACGCCGCCGCCGCCGGACTCGCCGCTTTAAATTTCGCGTCGTTTTTGCCTGAACGTGTCCATTACACCGGCAAGAGAGCTTCCCCCTTCTCGATGCTTTCTAATTTCTTTTTTCTTCTCTCGTTTCTCGAGCTTATACCACGCAGATTAAGTCTTTTCGGCGGTGATTGACTTCGTAGATTCGTTCTAGTTTTCTTTTTCCTTTTTTCAGCGATTTGTTACATTGAAGCACGACGACGGAGGAGTAACTTGTAATTTTGTAAGGGCAGTTTTCTCGCTCGTGAAACAACTTCTCACATGGTGGAACAGAGAGCGATCGCGATGCTCGATGGGCGATAATTCGACGTGAAAAGTTTATAGATTGAAATTGTGTAGCTTTTATAGATATCCATTTGTGTTTCAATGATACTATAAAAATTGATGGACTAAATCAGTTTGTTTCGACGACAGGATGAAAATTCGAGGGTTAAAATATCGTGCAGCATTTAGAGAAATCTGTTTCCTGTTTTGTGATGGAAGTTGCTCGAGTATTTTTGAAGTAAACGTAAAGTTTTCTACACTAATTTTAGATACTTCCGTAATTAATTATTTTCTCGATTTTTATTAAAGAAGAAGTAAGGATTGATATCGCGCGTAATTCCAAAAAATCGAGAGATGAAAAATCAACGATTTTCGACTGAAAAATCACAGATTTTAGAACACAGAGGCGTTCTAATTCAGAATCAGCAACGAAACGAAGAAAATCCAGTCGGTCTCGCGTCATTAGTGGCGTTTCACAGGGCAAATGAGCGAAATTGTTACGGAAAGTTGGTCAAACGTGTATCGTAAGATGATTTATGCGAAGCTTGTTAAGTATTTTGCGAAAATGCATAAACGCGGGGAATAGGTAGCTGTTATTATTGCTATAAAGACGACAAAAAGGAGGAAAAATGCGCGGTTAAGCAAACGAAAGGGATATCTGGCGAATCGGAGAAGTAGAGGCGGATACAAATGAGCCTTTCTTAGCTGCTTCGGCACGGAATTGGCTCGTTTAAGGCCGCTTTTGAAATACGCACTGGAGCATGATTGCGGCTGCAATCAGCCGCATTTGAAATCCTCGAATGCCGCACTAGAATAGACCCGCCCGTTTTAGGGTTGCGATCTATCGTACAGTTTGCGTGCAAAATTACGCCGTTGCACGCGTCTATGTCGTTAAAATAATTTCCCTTTTAATTGGAAGTAAATTTCCGAATGGTCTCCCTTAAAAAAAAAAAAAAAAAAAAAAGAAACAGAAAAAAACACACTTCTTTCTTCTTTAACCGCTGAACAGCTTTTCTCTCCTTCGACTTTTCTCATTCTCCTTCTTACCTCGCTCCTATATTTCCATATTTGTTTTCTTTTCACGGAGTTCTTCAGCCTACAGTTTTTCAAAATCTCACGAAAGAGGAGGAGATGCCCGAGTTCCTCGTTAATCTATTAGAGAACTATAATCATCACTCCGTGACACCACGGTAATTCCGTCACCGCTGTGATTACCGTTCTTCGAGAAAAATTCCCTCACGCAACACTTTCAGTCCCCCTTTTATTTCAAAAGATGCATACTCTGTAACACTTCGCCAACCCACAGAAAGATCATAGCAATAATTACGAAACCGACGAGATTCGTGGAACAGAAAGACCGTATAGCCACCAGTGTTATAATCCACGGATGCCTTCTGGTTAAACTCGTAAATAAACTGTAACCACCTATTATACGTCGAGTTTTCCTCAAAAAACTGTCGGATAATTGTACCGAGAAAAATTCCGAAACGGAAGAATGTGTAAAGCGCGAACGAAATCGCTGGTGTCTCTCTCGTAACGTTCAATTACACCCCATTACTTGACGCGTTTCAGAGACACCGTGACCATCTTGTACCCTCTGGTTTCACGTCGTTACCGATTAAACGAAGGGAGAGGATAGGGAGTAAAGATGATCGTGTGATTACCTTGACAATCCTGTGGTTAATAAATTCGTAAAGGGTCCCGTTTAAACGTGGGACGTGTTTAAAGGGGAAGAAAAGAGTAGTCCTCATCGCGTGCAGGCTAACGCCAGAAGGCATGGCGACCGATCGGTATTCATTACGTTAATATCACGTCATCTGTGATGGCATATCCTGTAATCAAGCGGCTCGCGCCGCGCTTGGCCACCCCCTGGAGCGAGGAGCAACCTGGCGAAGCTCGCGGCTCTTGCTATGTTATTAGAAGAGCATCCGGCGACGGGCCAAGGAAAGGTAGACAGCGAGTAATACGGGTAGTAAGGCTCATTGAGATTTATGGTGGACCGTCTTCTAACCGCACCTGCTCGTTACGCCTCGCGTTGCTAAACGCCACGACCACGTCGTTACACACCTTCGTTCCTACGGTTCGAAGAGACTGGTCGAGTGGATGAGCTGCTTAACCAGCTGTTTCTTCCCTATTTACCAGTGTACCTGGTTCACGGTCTGTTCCTCTTCGATTACCGTGACAGGGAAAGTGGATGGGTTTTTATTGAGCTCCGTGACTCGATTCTAGTGGAATCCCTCGAGCGTGGAAATGGTGATGGTTCTGAAAGAAATTCCTGTCGTTCGAAAGGTCTAACTGGATTACGTTGCTCAGAGTTTGCTGGAATTTTTGTTTAACGCTGAAACAACCAAATAACTCGAGGGAATTTCGATGTTTTTGTATTTTATTGAGCTTCGTGACTCGATTCTAATGAAATCTTTCGAGTATGGAAATGACGATGGTTCTGAGAGGAATTTGGGTAGTTCGAAAGGTCTAGTTGGATGACGTTGCTTGAGGTTTTATAGAATTTTATTTAACATTAAGCCAACGAAACTTATCAAGGAAACTTGAATGTTTTATTAAGGCTTTAATTTTTAATGGCTTTTTATTAAGCTCTGCGTCCTGTTTCTGGTGTTCTTTGAGCCTTAAAATGAAGTTTGAGATAGTATTTGAAAAAGTTGTAAGGGTTTGAAGGATAAAGATGGACGAATTTAAATATTCCTAGTTTATTTGAACATTTCTACAAAGGAAACTTGGAAATTGTAAATCCAAGAGCAACGATAAACTAGGATTTTCACGAGTTTGAAAGCGATTGTGAGCAACGTGTGCCATGTTTGATTTCGTTTGAGATATTCGCGCATTCACCAAAGCGACAACACCTCTCCATAGAAAATTTGAAAGAAATTCAGAATATGTGAATTTCCTAACAAAACCTGTTCTAACCTCGTTAATTATCAATCAGATACGAATTTCAACCTATTTTTTCCAATTGAACAAAAGACAACAGCTTTTCGATCTGTATAATAAAAAACAAAAAAATGGCACAAACTAAAATAATCCCACGGTAAAGGAAGAACATAGCGATGTTGCATACTTATCGCTTATCGATACCAATCTCTTCGTCCTCGAAGCATTCTACCATTTCCCCGTATCTCCTAGAAGCGGATACAAAGCTTGCGCCCGCGTCGAGTAATAACTCGTCGATAACTAATGGTCTGAGAATGTTTGAGAAAAATCTGCGTAGCTTGTACATAGAGTCAAAGGATCGTGGAAGGGAAAACGGAGAGAAGTCCACCTCCGCCAAACATGGTAGGTTGTTCCATCCTGATCTCCCAAGCGAAACTGTCCTGAACTCTCTCGTCCGCTCTTCCTTTCTCCGCGGGAAGCGCGACAGATGCGGGAACTCTGATATACGCGCGGCGCGTACCTGAAGGAGGGGTGCGTTTCAGGTGGATACGGTACCCAGCCCGCTCATAAATAGTCGATTCCACGCCGCCCTCGATCGTGCTGATCGCGGTCAACCACTTTTCAACCAGCCGGCATTATTTATGGAAAACGAAGAGTCTCGATGCTCGGGAATCCTTTCTCTGATGAATTCGAATTGGTCTCTGGCATTTACTCACCTCTGTGTTTTGTCAAAGTGTACAATACTGTGTACAATGGGTATATGGGAATGTGAACAATTTCTTTTATGGGAAAATTGACAAAATCTTGGTAAATTATTAAAGAGCGAAGCGAAGATCGTGTAGGAAGACTTTGTTGATGAATATTAAGAAAGTATTGAGCAAAATTAGACTTCTTCGATAGATTTAACAATCTACCTGGACTCTGAGTTTAATAATTTAGTAAGGTGAACAGAATGTATTGGATAATTCACGTTCGATAGAAATATTTTACGTAATTTACATAGTTACTTACGGTTTATCTACGGAAAGCCTGTTAATAGGCTATTCTTGACAGCCTAATTTTATAATTACCCTTCCGTTTATATTGCTAATAATAATTCAACATGCAGAGTAAGTAATACTTCATACTTTTATTCCAAAGTTGCCGAGCTTTAGGATTAAGAGCGCCCATTTTCACGCGATAAGCAAAACCGAGTCTGCATTACCGGACACAATCTGCGCTCGAATCAGTTTCTCCGTTCCATGTATAAATTCAATTTCGCAAGCGGTAGGCAGAGTGTTGATGTAACAAATTTCGTTCAAGAAGAATTTGTACAGTTCGAAAGAAAGTGTTCTTTTCGTCGAATTTCAATCTAATGAAACAAAGATGTGATTCCTCAAAAACCCGACAAAATCGCCTCAATCCTCTCAAAACCCCATATTTCTCGATATGGAGAAAATCCAGCCCGAAAATTTGCCATAGAAAGACAGTCAGCTCTTAAAAGAGTGTTAAGGATCATTCAGTTCGACCGGAAGTTGCGCTTAATTCCCACGAAACCCGACAAATTCGCCTCAATGCTCTCAAACCCCATGTTTCTCGATATGGAGAAAATCTAGCCCGAAAATTTGCCATAGAAAGACAGTCAGCTCTTAAAAGAGTGTTAAGGATCATTCAGTTCGACCGGAAGTTGCGCTCAATTCCCATTAAACCCGACAAAATCGCCTCAATCCTCTAAAACCCCATGTTTCTCGATATCGAGGAAAACCAGTTCAAAAATTTGCCATAGAAAGACAGTCAGCTCTTAAAAGAATGTTAAGGATCATTCATTTCGACCGGAAGTTGCGCTCAATTCCCACGAAACCCGACAAAATCGCCTCAATGCTCTCAAACCCCATGTTTCTCGATATCGAGGAAAACCAGTTCAAAAATTTGCCATAGAAAGACAGTCAGCTCTTAAAAGAGTGTTAAGGATAATTAAGCTCAATCAGGTTTAGGATACAGACATGATTCTTCCCTATATTTCAGATTAACCCTTCAACTACGGAGTACTTGAAACTGAAACTCTCTGTGAGGACGAAATACTTTTTCGCGTAGCGTGAGCTTCGCCATACCATGATCGATTATACAATGTGCAACTAAATTACTATTTTAATTCTTCACCTACCTCAAATTGAAACGAAACATTTCTACTTTCTTTCAAAAATATATTGTTTATGTAGAAATGTTAATCTTCTTACTGTTACTTCTTGAATCATGAACAAATCTGAACGAAAAGGACAGGAATATCAGCAATATCGCTACGCTCAACGTGTTAAGGGGAAAATTCGTTCGCTAGATCACGCAATAGATCGAGACAGTCATGTCGGAATTACTATTAAACAAAGAGGTTCCACAGGTCGCTTGAGAGAAACACGAGGTTAAGTCGATCGAGGTGGTGCATGGATAATTGGCAAGAGAGGTTGCGTCCGCCATGCATGCCTCACCGTAGTAAAGAGGAAGGAGAAAAGAAGGCGAGAAGTCGAAGGTGAAGGAAGAAGAGAGAAAACAGGATCGACAAGGATCTTCCGATCCTGGCGACGGTTCGAGGGCTTGCTCGTTGGCCAGGCCTGATCTATGAATGGGACCAGGCATCGGAGGAGGTCGTCGGTGCCGATTGGTCGAGACTGGTACCACTCTGGTACCACATCGACCAATCGTCCGTTGGTCTCTCTCCTCTCTCTGGAGGAGTCTTCGTATCAAGATACACCTGGGCCACCTCCTCTTCCGTCTCCTTTTTCTCCTTTTGCCCCTTTCTCTCCCCCACCTCCCTCTCACTCTCTCTCTCTCTCTCTCTACCGTTTTCTTTCCTCCTGTTCTTCCTCCGTTTTTATCTTTGGCCCCGTTGCCGTGCGCTGTGTTGCTTCTCGTTGCTTCTCGTTGCTTCTCGTCGGTGTACTATGGCATCTGCTGCTCTTCTTCCACGCTCTTCTTCCACACGCGTTACTGATGATCGTCGATGAAACGATTAGGGGTGGAAGAGCGTGCTTTCGTGGAGGATCCGCGTGATTCAGTTTCGAGCGTGGGAGATTGAAAGTTGCTTGGAAATGGTTTTGGATCGGGTGTTTGTAATTGGGCGAACTTGTTCCTGTTTTCGTGTATACCTGTGAGATTCTTTTCGAGTGGTATCGGTTCGTGGTTTTTTTGTGTAAGTTTGCGATTGGAGATTTTGGAGAACGTTGGAGTAGGTACGTTTGGTTCGACTGGTTCTACAACTTCGCGATAAATGTTTCTTCGGTTGAGAAGTGTATTGCATTATCGCACGTTTCTTTTTCTTTTTCTTATATCGGTATTAAAACTTGGTTGAGAGATTGTTGAGGCATTTACTTTGCGTTTTGTTTATTCCTATAGGTGTTAAATTTGTAAGTTCTTTCTTGAATGGTGGATTTTTCGGCAAATTTTGTGTTTCTGGAAATACTGTGAAGTAGAATTTTGGTAGAAAATTATTTCACCTAGCAAATATTTTATGAAAAACACTGTAATTTGGATCACTTGTATATTTTTTTTCATATTACGTGCATTCTGTGCAACTTAGTGCTTTTAAGTTTTATACAAGTGCATAAAAATTCGCAGACTACTCGTCACTTTGAGTAGACATTTTTCAGAGCGCTATTATAAAATTTTTGTTCCCTTTTTTCGCCAGATTTGCAATCCTTTGATACCTAACTGTACTGAAAATATTACCAAAAATTTAAAAAACCCTGTGAATAGTCAGTTTTCCCCATATGAAATGCTACTATAAAATTTTCATTTTTCTTTCCCCAGATTTTCAGTTCTTCGATACCTAACTGTACTGAAAATAAAAAAACACTGTGAATAGTCCATTTTCCCCATATAAAAAGCTACTACAAACTTTTCTTTCTTTTTTTCCCGCCTGATTTTCAGTTCTGAATAGTCAGTTTTTCCCATATAAAACGCTGCTACAAAATTTTCATTTTTCTTTCGCCAGATTTTCAGTTCTTCGATACCTAACTGTACTGAAAGTGTTGAAAATAAAAAATAACGTGAATAGTCAGTTTTCCCCATACAAAATGCTACTATAAAATTTTCTTTCTTTTTTTTTCGCCAGACTTGTAGTCCTTCGATACCTAATTGTACTGTAAGTATTATTGAAAATAAAAAAAAACACTGTGAATAGTCAATTTTTCCCTATCAATTGTCATTATTTCTGCATTCACGAATCTTCTCACGATAATGAATTTATTATACTCCTCCACGACCTCGTTCTCTTCCCCTCTTCGGATCCTCGTTTCTCCTCCTCTTCCTCGTACTTCTCTTCACGAAGGATGATGCGGATCCCCTCGAGTTCGCGTGAGCATTGTTTGGAAATACGCGGCTGATCAGCGCCGATATACGAAGCGGTTTCACCCTCTCCCTCCTCCCTCCCTGGCTGGGCTGGCCGATTTTTGCTCGTTCGTCCTCCCTTTTTCGTTTGCGTGCCTCGATCTCCGGCTGGATCGTATCCGTAACGCGTGCACACGCCTCGTCTTGTACGCAATTTGTTCCCTTCGACGGAGGAACGCCGCGTTCCACCAAGCTGGATTTCTCTTCCTCCTGATCTTCTTTTTATTTTCTCCCTCTCACTCTCTCTTTCTCCTCTCTCGCTCACTCGCCCTTTCAAGAGACTCTCTCTCTTTTTTCTCCTCTTCGTCCTCCTCTTTTCGTTTCCTCTTCGGTCACGGAATCGCGATGGAATCGCCGGCGTAACACAAATACTCCACACTGAGCAATTTCTTTCTCGAGTGTTTTATTCCTGTGTTTTGGGTGACGCGAGAGCAAAGGGTGCCGGATAACCTGGCGAACTTTTCCTCGTAGAAAGCGAATGAGAAGATCCCTTCAAGAATATTTTGAATCGTTTCGAGGACAGAGGAACATTCGCGAGATTTGCAAGATCTCAGTTGGGAAAATGGGAAATTTTATTTCTACTCGAAGAGCGAAGATTCAAAGATTTATTTCTCAAGGCTCCGCGAATCGTTTCTTCTCCTTTCAAGTCGCGTGAAACAACGAAAAGAATAGTATTTCGTTCGTTCTTCAACGTGTCGTGGCAAGGAGAGAACAGGGAGGCCCGTTTTCTTCATCTTCTCCCCTTCTATCTGAGAGCGAAGGCGAGCCACGACGATAACGAGGCTGAGCGAGTAAATTTCCTGCCATTAGCCGCGCGAAAATAAAGGACGAGGGAGATATTAAATTAGCGGCTCGTCGGCTCGCGTGTCTTCTTCTCCACCGCCATACGAAAATCAGCCTCGAGTGTCTCTTCCACGCTTCAATTTGCTCGCGTCGCTGTCGTTCCTTGATTTGTGACACGTCAGGTATAATGAGAATATTAATTAAACAGGTAAAAATATCCAAAATTGAACAGAAACGTGTATTTTGCAATTTTCCCATTAATCTGCACTCGTCGAATCTTGATCTGATTCATTCGGAAGATTACCGATGCTGTTTTCCATGAAATTCTAGGAATAGAATAATTTTCGCCTTAGATTAACACAGAATTCTTCCCGAATGAAAGATTTATATACAATCAGCTGATCTTTGTGCAAATTTACATTTTCCAGAATACAGTAAACAAGAAAAGTAGAATTTCGTTAAGATTTCGCCTAATAATTTGGATATTTCGCATATCCTTCGCATTACATGTACTCTGTGTTAAAATAAATTGCCTACAAATGCACAAAAATCCGCATTTGAAAAGATTCTTGAAATTTCACATTCCTCTTACTCGGAAAATTGAAGATCCCTATTTCTTTGAATTACTACAAATCCCTTCGTTCCGAAAAACTCAGATCAAGCGACATCCTTCAAAATCTGCTTTCGATTTCTTCTCCCCGAGCCTAGAAAAGAGAAGGAAACGGAACTCGGAGCAGCGTGACGCACAGATCAACTTGGGTGCACGCGTCAGGTTGGATCGATCGGTTCGCCTGTGCAAACTAAACGCAGCGACGTTTAACGATCCCCGTATACCGAGGCAAGAAGTTAGAGCAGCAAGAAGTCCTAGGGCTAAAGCTGAACAAGACCAATCGGGACACGATTACAAAACAAAGAAAGAAAGAAAAGAAGAAGAGAGGCAAAGGAACAAGGCTCACCGCTTGCTACGAGGTCCTAGATGACCTCGAGCAACTCTGGATCGAGCTCGATCTCCGAAAGATCTCTTCCTCTCTCTCTCTGTTACTCTTTCAACGACTAACGAGACGTTTTCCCTGCGGTGGATTTATCGTCGAGTTCAGTCGCCAGACATCGGTTCGAAGAGCACGGCGAAACCGGCGATTCGCACGTCGCGGACCCGTTTCTCGCGCTAATCGTTGCCTGGTCGACACCGATCCAGCGATCACCATCCACGCATTCCCTTCAAAGGATATCCCCATTGACGTGACCACGTCACGGTCGACGAGAATCGAAAGGTCCCTGGCATTTCGTTTTCTCTCGCTGAGAGCCACTTGGACTTTCGACTATCTTGCCTTTTTTATCCGACTCGCGATTGGGTTAGGCTTCTTGCCACTTGGTTTGTTGCTACTTGTAAAGCTTATACGTACACCAGCTTTTATTTCTAATACTTGTACTTTTGTATCGACGTACTTTATTTACGCGATGTTCATTAAAAATGAAATCCACGTGGAACGGATACTCCGCGACGAGTATTAGAACGCTAACTGTTCTACGAGCAGAGAGACGGGAAGCTTAGAAAAAGAATTCAATTATAATTAATTTTATTTAAATATAATTTAACACGTTGACTGGTGCTTTTCAGGATTCCGGTGTAAAAAGTCTTATTATTAAACATAGTACACTGTTATAGTACATAGTAATCATCAAAAAGTATATAGAATGTGTTTATTATCACAAACAATAAAAATATTCTTTTACTTGTTGATTTTGTAATATAAACTTTGTATTATTATCTTTTCTGTTCGTTTATTGATCAATTTTCTGTTCACGTAAGCCAATAATGATTGTTTCTTCTCTTCCCTGAGGCTATCTATTCATGTTTACACTGACAGACTCAGTCTATCAAAAGATGAATCGAAAAGCAGTAAATTAAGAGACAAAGGAAGCATCAAAAAAGAGGAGCCCCGAATTTCGAAAGGGAGCAAACTCGAAACACACGAAAATGAAAGACAAAGGCAAAAGAAACGGAAGAATACAGGAGAAAACAGCAACGGAACCGGGATTGAAAAATACGCGGTTGACTAAGCGTTGAGAGACGAAGGAAGCATCGAAAAAGGGAGGCAAAATTTCGAAAGGGAGCAAACACGAAACACACAAACTTAAAAGACAAAGAACGCAAGGCGTTCTGCAAGAAAGAGAGACGAAAAGGGAGAATTGAGAAAAGAAAAGGAAAGGTAGAGGAGAAAACGGGTATTCTGCGAGGAAAACAGCAACGGAACCAGGAAAGAAAGGAGAGTCATGGGGGTGGAAGGGTGGTTGGGTGGTCGTCGAAGGTAGCCAGCGAGCAGTAAAGTGGCCAAGTCAAAGGGATCGTAATCGGGCGACGCGAAAAAGCGGCTGCAAGTAAAAAGAATAATAATCTGCCGGTGGAAAGGCTGCCGGCTGGATTTTCTAGAGGCGAGGAATGGCAGTTGGGGAGCGTGGCGTGATAACCCTTTCGTTATCGGGGGTTGAATAGGGGGCGGGTGGGAGCTTAGCAGCGGACCAGGCGATCCCAGACCCTGATAACGGCCCGATGTCTGATAACTCACACTCTACATTATAATACACAGCACAGGCTGCCAGGGCCTCTCTCTGTTGTTGTTGTTGCTGCTGCTGCTGCTGCTGCTGCTGCTGGTGGTACTCTGCTGTTGCTGCTGATAGCTTTTACAGTGGGGGATGAATGAAGAGGGTTGTACTGGGTGATTAAAAAGTACCAGAAAATGCTTACGTTCCTCTCCATAGATGTCACGATTACTAATATAACGTCCTGTAGAATTGCCAACTGTTCCTTTCAAACGAGTTTATTCAATTTGCAACGATCTCGCAGAGGCAAGGATCGTTGATTAGCTTGAGATCATTGAGAAACTCGACGATGAAAATTACGTCGAATTTCCAAGTATTTCGAGCGACGAAGATGACACTGTGTCGAATTAAAAAGAAAAGGATTGTTTCGAATTACAGCGACGGTAGTGATATCGAATAAAGTTTCCTTTCATCTTCTGAAACGTTGTTACATTTTTCGTTAACCCTTTACACTCGAGAGGTGACTCTCAGTCGCCACTTTGTTCTATACAGCAACTCTAATGACAATTCAGGGATGAACAATTTGATAAATGAGAGATTTGAATTAAATAATTGATTCGAGAGAACAGGAGATTGGAATAAAACAAGAAAAAAAAAAATGAAATTGATTTTAACAGTACACAGGAAAGACAGAGCTCAGATTCTGAGGAAAGATCAGGAAGAATAAAGTTCAGACACGATGAAAAAAATTACAAAATCGCAAGTAGATGTAAATTATAATAAAAACATTGGATTTCTCGAATTTCAATCGACAAAATCGTAGGTGAAACACAAAGAATTATGCGAAAAAGCAGCTAAAAGAAACTCAACTTCAGCACGAAGACTTCGAGTGCAAAGGGTTAAGCAATTTGAAACAAATACGTATTTCTAAAACTTACATCTACTAGCTTTTACTTCCAATATGTTTTCTTCTTCACTGACAGACTTTATTCCCGCGATTTTCGTTCCACGTGGAACAGATACTCCTCCTAAATCGAGAAACGAGTGTACTTTCAAATACCTTCGATTAAATAGGTAACAATTCACATCGAAGGGATGAAGTTCCTCTCTTAGAGTAGCGAAAAAATTCGCTGTGAGTTCTATTCGTCCGAACTGTGAAAAACACGAGGAATTAGAAGCCAGGCAGTAGAGGGTGGATTCTTCGTGGCATACAGATTCGTGACTCGTTCCAACGGAACACTAACCAGGTTACCGCGAGTTTCCAACGCGAGGGTTTTGCGGAGAGAGTAGAGAGAGAGAGAGAGAGAGAGAGAAGAAGAGAAAGAGAAAGACTCGAACGCTGGACCCGTTTGATAACGACTGCCAGCCACCACGTATCTTGGACCCTGCAGGCTTTATTATAAACCTTCTCCTTCACCGACTCCGGCAACACCCTTCTTCCTCCTTCTTCGACCAAAGCTTTCTCTCTCTCTCTCGACTGCTTCCTTCTCGAATTACGAGTATAATCCTGTAAATAGAAAACAAGATAAGCAAATGCTTTCAACGAGCGCTTAAATCAACCGCGCCGACGGGAACGATGATGATGTCAGTGAATTTTAGGTTGAACACGACCGACAAACGAATCCTCTTCGCGGCACAATTTCTTTTATTCGTTTATTCCTGTAACTTCCGCTCGTGTAAGGAATAATCAGGATAACGGTGGTGAGCGGTTAAATAACGAAATAAACGTGGGCGGTTAAAACAGAGTGAAAGCTTATATTTTTGAACTGTACTTCGCGAGTGCTGATACAATTCTCCCTTTCCTGAGAAAACCTAGTCAAGAGGACCCCCTTGACAATATGGCTTTTCTTAGCCTTGAGGCAGAACTATCCCTAGGAAGGGGAAACGCAGCAGAAGACTGCACATGGGCCCACTCAAGCCTTCGCTTTTCGGATTTTTCTAACACTCGTAATAACCAAGATCGATGGAAATGCTAATTGCTATTAAAAAGATCGTGCAGGGAGAGCAAACTTTCGTAGGATTTCTGACGAAGCTAAGTTCGTTCAGTCTATTATCCTTGGAAAGGGTGAAATTTCAAATTCAGTCTGTTACCCTTTCCTCGAAAGAGCAGTTGCAAATCTTGTAGATAGAGCAAACATCAGGCTAAATTGGAAAAAGGGGCGAAAATGGTGGACAAACGACAGAAAGACAGAAAGGTGGTGGCAGTAGAAGGGCAAGAAGTGCAAGGAGGCGCGATGGTGGAGGAAGGAGAAAAAGAAGATGAACGAAAAGGAGGAGGGAGAAGATGGTGAAGAAGAGAGGAGAAGGTAGAGAAAGAAGAGGAGGTGTTGCAACTCTGTATGCCTCTCGCGAGAAGGGCTATACGGTGGTGGGACCTCTTTATCGTGATCCCCGTCCTGCAGCTCAGCTCCTCATTAGCTTGGCCGCTCATCAATCACTCGTCCACGACCACCGTCTCGTAAAGTCTCGGCCCCCATATCGGCGCAACCTGGGTACCCTGCTTCGAGAGCTATCTCTCACCGCGGCCAGTGAAACAGAGAGAGGGGATCCGTCCGTTTCGTACGTACGTACGTAAGTACATCAACCAATCTATATATGTATACACGCATATATATGTATGTACGTACATAGACTTGCCAAAAAAAAAAGAAAATAAAAAATTAAGAAACAAAGCAATTACAGAAATTTTTTAATTTTATAATTCGTTAAATATAATTACAAGTATTTTATAAATATTTCCCGTGGAACTGTTGAAAGGTTTCATTTCATTTCAACTGAAGAAGAAATTAACCCTCGTTATGTCACGTGACTTGGGTGTAACGTATTCATTTGTATTTTGTAAATGTTATTTTATTTGTTTTTGCTGCTGTACTACTTCGTTGTGTTGTTAAAGTACTGTTGTATTGTATCAACAATAAATTTATTTATAATTTTAATTCAATTTTAATGGAAAGAGAAATTAATCCTCGTTGTGTCACGTGACTTGGATGCAACGTATTCATTTGTATTTTACAAATGTTATTTTTTTTTTGTTTATTGTTGTATTATTATAGTAGAAACAATCTGTTCCTTTGTAATTTTAATTGAATTTTAACTGAGAAAGATTAACCCTCGTTATGTCATATGACTTGAATATAACGTGTTCATTTGTATTTGTTATACTATTTCGTGAGGTTATTGTAGCTATACATGATTAATAATCAGTTTCTTTATAGCGATTAGTTTATTTATTTAAGTTTTTTTTGTCGTGAACGAAGAATATAGAGCCATAGAGGGTTAATTCAATATCTAATTCGTGTACCTATAATAATTAACCCCTTCTCTCTCACTGTATCTATAACTATATTATATAATATTTATAAAATATTAGAAACAAATGTTACCTAAACACATTTTCTCTATATTCCACAGTTTAAAAGTATCTACATAATTGCATTAGATTTCTGTTCCCTTCAAATGCTACCAAAATGGACGCAAATGTAAGAAGAAAGTCACTGAAAGTTCCTTAAATGTAAAAATAATTTTATCGATTGTTTCTTTATAAATGAAAGGATTAAAAAAACGATTATTTCTTGATTTCTTAATTTTTGTCGGTAAACATTCTTTCCCTTTATGCCTTCGAGTTCTTTCTTTCTCTGTTCTATCAATTCCTTACATCCTTTATCGATTCATTGTCTTCTTATATATATTTCTTCTTCGTTTTACTTTGTTTTCCACGCTCGATCACCGCTCGTCTCCTCTTTCTCTCTTCGTCTCCTGTGTGAAGACTGGTTTCGCCTGGCTTCGAAAAAGAGATACGGTGTCCCAATATTTGGACCATGGATCGCGGGACCTGTCCCTTCTCCATGCAGAGATTCGATCGACAGACCACTCCTGCGTTTCGCTTCCTCTCCCCAAACCCCGGCTGATCGATCGAGATATCGGCTGCGAGAGGAGGACGAGAAAGCTACAGCTGGTCTCCTCTCGCTTTGGTAGCTACGCGAAATTCGTCTTCGTTTCCGCTCGATCGACTCCCGCGATCCGATTACGACCAATTGCGATTTGTTTCGCCCGTGAAACAAAGTTCCTTCTTATTAAAGGTTCTCCGAATTATCGAAACTTCCCTACTTTTCCGGCAATTCTGCCCCTATTAATTGCACAACTTTCGACAACGATAGGGTACCAGAGAAATTTGAAAGCTGCAGTAAGATCGAAATAAGAATCCTTACTCGCGTAATTCTCCGTGACACAGATTTCCAACTCACTTCTAACCGCGACAAATTCAACTCTGTCACAGATAGATTTCCTCGCCAAAGAAATTCTTCTGTGAAATCGATATCCAATCACGATCTACACCGTGCACCAGGGTGTACCATCGACGAGATCAAAGACAACGCGAGAAAAGAAAAAAGAAAAATAGGAAAGGATAGAAAGATCCATCGAGGAAACGCAAAACGGTGGGCAAGTTTCAGCAAGTTTCTCCTCAAGTGCCGATACTCCTTAATCACTGCTCGCTATTCCTCTCTCTCTCTCTCTCTCTCTCTCTCTCTCTCTCTCGTTCTCCACGGGACCATGGGTTCAGAACGTTCCTCGACCAGCCAACCAGCATCTTCCCCGAAATACGTCCAAGACCTGGGGGAGAGAGAGCCGATTCTTCGTAGATACCAAAGTATCTTCTTGCCAGAGACGCGGTTAATCTTCGGTCGGGAGTCCTGGCCCTCATATAGCTCGATATTGTTTAACTTGCCTCGTTATCGCTAGATGCACTCTATAGCCATCTCTCCAGGGGTGGAAGATAGCGTGCACCTTCGAACGTTCTCCCTCTACCACTACCTCCTCCTCTTCCCTCTTTGGCTCTACCAGCTACCCTCCTTCTCCACGAGAGAGAGTCGAGTTGCTTAAAGGGGGTTGAGGGAGCGGCTGGAAGGGAGCTGCATCCAGCTGATAACACCTTCTGGACTGATAACGAGCCGGCCAGGCACTCTCTCTCTCTCTCTTACTCTTTCTCTGTCTCTCTCTCTCTCTCATCCTACGTACACTCTCCTCGAGCAGCCCCCTCAAGGCTGCTTGCCTCTTCCCTCTTTTCCTCCTCGCACTGTGTTTCTACGACGTCGCGAATTCCCTGCGAGCCTCTCTCACGACTTCTTCGCAGAGTCGTAGTCGATGGAAGTTACCCGCGAAAATTCCACCTCTGCGTATTGTCGGGAACTTGGGAGGATTGTGTGATACAGGGTGACGAGATTTTGAGGATGTTTCGAGGTGAACTCTATCTTGTTTCGTTTCAACTGGTCGTTTTACGGTGTACTCTTTCGGGGTTCCATTGATAAACGAACGGTTTCGTTAGAAATCAGTAGGAAATTTTTCAGCAACTATACTGCAACGATAATCTAGAGACAGTTCGTCAGGTAAGAAAACGAGAGAAGTGCGATTTTCACGTATTTTCGACTGAATTTTTGCAATTCGAACGGTTAAGCAACTCCAGTAAGGTGCAATATAAAAAAACAAAAAAGAAAATGGTGGATGAAGAAGGAAATTACAAAGAGCCTATAGAAACGCCACTTTCTCAAGGACTAAAATCTTTTTCGCGTACTTTCTACTGAATTTTTGACACTCGAACGGTTAAATAACTCGCGTAAGGTACAATGCAAAAAAGAAAAATGGTGGATGAAGAAGGAAATTACAAAGGGCTTACAGAAACGCCGCTTTCTCGAGGACGAAAATCTTTTTCGCGTATTTTTGACAGTCGAACGGTTAAGTAACTCGCGTAAGTTACAATATAAAAAAGAAAATGGTGGATGAAGAAGAAAATTACAAAGAGCTTATAGAAACGCCGCTTCCTCGGGGACGGAAATAATTTTCGCCAAGTCTATCGAGACATCTCGAGGCCCCGTTTATTCGAAATCTCGCACGCGAGGAGGATGCACAACGGACGCATTGTGCCAAGGGCCCAGATATCTCCGTGTCTCCTTATCGTCTGCGACGCCGGAGACCGGCTCGCCAGGCGTCCAGACGCCTCTCGTCTCTCCGCGATTCCTTCACACCGACCTTCTCTCGCTTTTCCCTGCAACCCCTCCGCGTTCCTTGAACGTGCACCTTTCTCGAGGAGAAAACGGCCAGGGACCGTTTCTTCCTTCACGCGGAAGATAAAGCCGACGATTAGACCGCGGCTGAAAAAGTTTCCTAATCGACAGATAAGAATTTCGCGTGACTCGCCGACTTTCTCGCGGATTATTTCGACCTCAGGACTCCAATTCACCGCTATAACCCTTCATTCCACCGGATTTTAGGGTTAAACGGCATTGTACGCGGAAGTTGTAATCGCTCCAATTGGAACATTATCATTTTCCTTCTTCCTTTCTTTGTTTCTCTTTTTTTTTTCACCGCTCGTTCGTTGCTCTTCTTCTTTCTCGCTTTAATAGCTGGGCGCTTTGTCTGAATTAATCCTCAATTACAGACATCTGTCTTTAAGAGGTTCTTACAGGCGTGTAGATTCTCACTCTACTTTGTAAGTTTATTTTTATCGAATCGATGTGATATGAAAAGAAATTTGAACGTTTTGCGATACTCGTTTGAGTCTAATTCCCCGGAAATCGAAGCAGATATTGGGATGACACTAATTTCAAGACAGTTAAGGATCGTCGTTGCGTAAAAACAGAATTTTATTGAACAGAGATGTAATGGTATGTGATGTGCGCGTGATAAAACGGAGATAGAACTCGAGGATGAGATCTATAGGGCTATTTGAGTGTTTTAGGAAGGTGAACTTTGCGATATGACTGTGTAGAAGTGTTGGAAGATGAGTCCAGCATGACTAACGGCGAAAGTTGGTGACTAGTTGTCGATACAGATAATAAGAAGGAAACTATTTGAAGATATAACACTTTGAACTACGAGTAGTGCACTTTTTCAGAGGAATTTTTAAAAACAAGTTCTGTTTGAACTTCTCTAGATAAATATATTTCTTCACACTTCGTAGACAAGTCTAATTCTTTCAAAAAATCAGAGAAAAATTCAGAGATACTTATCGAACTATTATATTATACAAATGTTTGTTAAATCGAATGTTTAAAACGTTTCTCGATAAAAGTAGATATTCCTTTCGAGGGAATGTAGGAGTGAAATTACACTTGGCAAGGAAACGAGAATGTTTCTGTGATCGAGCAAACCTCCTTACACAAATGAACCTGGTCCAAAGATAGCGAAGACATCACTTTGCACTCGTGTTTATTTTCAATTATCCGTCTCATTTGTAAAATCGCCTACGAAATTTTCTATCGACACTTACCGAACACTCTGTCGAGCAATACTTCGTCTAATTCTCGAAACGAAATTCAGCGAAATTCGAGTTATTCGTAGTTTCTTCACCGTAACCCAGGTGCGAACGTTCGAAAGGAAACGAGAGAGGAAAAGAGCCAGCGGGAAATCAGAATCCGCTTATAGTTCACGACACGTCCGCGATAAAGCTTATCGATCCGATGGGAAACGAGAAGAGACGCGAACGTAGAGAGTAAGCGTCAGAGCTAACTTCGTTGTGACACGGTCCAACAAAGAAAATCGGCCGGTTTCGTGGAATCTCATGGCGCGCCATGAAATATCCGCGTCGCGGAGGTAGCAATTGCCAGCGATTATGGTATCTCTGTTGGACGGGGAAATAAAATTTCATTCCTCGACGGGATGCATTATCGTAGGGAACTGATGGAAGAACTCTCTCTCTCTCTCTCTCTCTTGTTCTTACACAGACGATGATTCATCGACCGACTATTTCTCGCTTCCATACTCGTGTTCACATACATGGTGCATATAAACACATGTATATGTGTGTACGTACGTGTATATCTGTTTGCGAAGAAGAGATGTTGGCGCGAAGAACGATTAGAGTTCTTCTCCCGGATTCTTCTCTGTTATTGGACGAGATATCGCGCGATTTATCGCTCTATTTTTGCGTCGCAACCTTGGATCATCGACGTGTTTCCGTGTTGCGCTCACGAGCGCAATCTGTCGCAATCGAGTCATTTGGAACTTTGATAGTCCGGCTATGGATCTCTCGTGCACTCGTCGAGAGGTTACCATTATTTCTCGTAACATTAGGTCAACCTTTGATCGAAACAAGACTTTTCGAATACACCTATACCTTGCTATACAGCCTTTTTTAATTATGGCACTTTTTCAATTTACGGCCCACAATGTTTGTTTTTTTAAATGGCCAAAAAAGGTCTGTACTGCGAGAATTCCAGCTTCTCCCTTTAGACAGCACTGCTACATTCCATCTCACGAAAATATGAGGAACGTTTGGCACATTGTCATCATTTTACTGCGTTGTCGCTTTAGTATATTAATTTATAAACAATTGTAACAGATCCAATTGAATTTGTATGGTTTTGTATCGGAATAATTGATTCGTTATACGGTTTTTCGCTTTATGTAAATTTTCTGTAAATAATAAATGTTCCACTCGAACAGTGATTCGCAATTAATGTTGCAAGGACGCTTAATAAATTAATGTGATACAAGTTTCTCAGCCCTTTGCCTTGTAATAACTGTGAGAAACTTTCCGTACACCATTTGACTTCAGTTTTAATTTCCAAGTGTGAGGATTATCGAATAGCATAAATTACATCACAGGGGGTGAAATTTCGAACTTTTTTTTTCTAGTAATCTCTACTTTGAACAGTTGATATTTATCGTACAGAAATGAAACTGTTTTTCGGTTAATTTCACTCGCGGATAATCCTGAAACCACTCGCGACGAAGTTTCTCGGCTGACGTGTCTCCTCCGCGAGCACACACACTTGCGAAGAGAGAAAGAGAGAGGCTTCTTCGCGCGACACGTCGCCATAAACCAGGAACCAGAAGAAGGAACAATTAACGAGGCGGTGTGGAGTGAAGCGAGAGAGGTCCGTTCGGTTCGATTCTCCATTAGACTGACGGATGAGCCTCGATTAGGCTTCCCTGGATAACGAATGGTGTGCATCGTGGCCAGGCTGGAAGAAAAGGCTGTGCCGAAAAAGGAAAAGCAAGGAAGCGCGTGCGAAAACGAGACAACGATACGCACACGCGAACGAAAAAGGGAGAGGAAGAAGTACGGGGAAAAAAGAAGTAAAAGAAGATGAAAAGTTCGAGTAAGAGGACCAAAAAAGGAGGCAAGAACAGTCAAAGAAGATTACTCTCTCCCTCTTTATTTTTGAAAGAAGAAAAGAGGTGGTAGGGGGGTTGAAACATAAAGCATAAGCAATAACGAGGTTCCGTACTATCATCGACCTATCGGAAATAATTATTCTCGTTCTATCGAGTCAACTCTCTCTCTCTTTCTCTCGAAGATGAAGAGAAAGAAGAAGAAGAAGAAGAAGAAGAAGAGGGTGGACACGAGCGAAAGGGAGCAGAAAGAGGGGAGTATAAGTAAGTATAAGTGACTTTGCCACACGGTCCACAGATAATGCCAAGGGCCACCTTCCAGGAATTAGTATTTATTGTGACGCGATTCAGATAGCGGTCACGGTACGCCCCTGGCGTACCTGGGGCCCCCAGTCCCACGAATTATGGTTTTCAATATGATGACGGTTTCGTATCTGCCGACCGACCTCGCTTCTCTCCTCTCTTTCTCTTCTTTTCCTCCACCTTCTCCTCTTCCTCCTCCTCCTACCGACGCCACGAGAGGAGCAGAGCGTCCGCCTTTCTCTTCGGCAGCCTTCGAGATATACCTCGTCCGCGGAGCTCGTAAACCGTCTAAAAGGCTTCGACGATTTTTGCCTTCCCGACGTTGCTCGCACGCACCAGAACCATCGTCCACGGACTTCCTCCCCTTCTCCTACCCTCTTGTACTCTCTTGCAAATTTCTTTCACTCTTCTGAGCCTCCTCTTTGTCAGGGTGCTTTTAATGGGGTTAATCGGTGTCTTTTGAGGATCACTACCTAGGTGGATTCGCGGAGTTAGAGGATTCTGGACTTAGAGAGCTATGAACGTAGCTGAGATACTCGTAGTTTTGGAAATAAAAGTATCAACTCACGTATATGCGAAGAAATTGTAAGTTTGATGGGAATGGAAGAAGGAGAGTATGGAGAAGTATACCTTAAGAATGAGGAAATGCAGGAACAGAAACAGAGATACTGGAATGCCAACTTCAAACTACCTGGAACACACTTTCTTAATTCGTTCCGTTAGCCAATGAATACAGCGGCGAAGATTAGAGACCTCAACTTCGTTCAAATTGTATTCATATTGTAATGAAGCGAATTAATAAACTGAATAAAAGTAGATGAATTCGCGAAATGTGTCGGAGTTGATAAATCGATCAAAAACAGAATAATCAAAGCACAAAGGGTTACTACAAAAAAAAACCCCAAAAAATTGACTGGTAATACTGTGATGTTAAAATAGTACAATAGTACAGCAATAAACAAATAAAAAGACATATATATAAAATATCCACAAATGGATATGTAACTTTTTGTATATTTGAAGTCACGCTTTGTCGTCTGTTTCCCTATTTTCGAAACAGGAAAAGCGTTGATTTTATTTCAAAATTTTTCCTACGCTCTTTTCCCCCTCTCAGAACTATGCTTAATGGATCCCCGATGTTCCAAACTAGACGACACTAATTTCCCAACGAGGAGGAACGACGCGTCCGTCGCGGCGCAAGATTTACCGACATAATTCTAAAAGTCGTCGCTTTTCTCCCCGGTATCTCTCGCGATGGCGAGCGAGAATGGCAGAGGGAAAAAGACGGATTGGGGCAACTGAAGGGATAGGTAGAGGAGGGGAGGTGCTATCATCGGTACGTAAGCACGAAATATCGCGACATCGTAGTGGCTGTACGCTGTAAAAATATTTTAAGCGGCTCCCGAAGGCAACGGGTCGGGGGTGGTTTAGTGGCGGCGCCTGAAAAAGCACGATTACGTTTACGACTTCCCTCTCCGTCTGTCGGCTCAACCCTCCGTCTGCCTTTTCCCACGAACCATCGCCATACCGGTGGAACATGCCTGGATCTCGTCGCGTGCACGACAAATTTTTCTATCGGATATCTCTTCTTCGAATTATATCTTAATTAAACCAACCCTTTCCTCTGACACGCGGATATTGGTACACAAACGGTGTTTTCTTCGTTTTAACTCGTCAATACGAGTTTCCGATCTCTGTAAGATACTGTATCTCTAATTTTCCATTTTTTCTTCACGTTTACAAGTTAAATTGAAAAACGTTGATTTAATTTATTCATTGTTTAAATCAACGTCGAATTTTATCTGTATTACTTAGTAAAACAAATGTAACTTTTTTTAAACATCGGTCATTTGATTGATGTACATGAATCATCGACAGGTTTAGTGTTAAGGTAGAACAGAGAGATTTTATTTTTTACTGATTTCATTCACTGGATATACCACAGACTCACTTTATCGAATTGTATCTTGATGATAAGGAAATCAAATTGCGCGTTTTGCTGAGTTTTGTAGCTTTATTATAATGATCAAGTAGATAGAAATTTATATGTAATTGTTACTACTATATTTTTTAATTGCTGTGAATTTTATAATATACTATATAAAATATATAACTATATAGTTATATCGATGGAATAAGTGCATTATTACTTTAAACTGTTCTTTGTCCTAAATTATTCCTAATTATTTATTGGAATTATTCCGGAGTGAAATATTCAATTTCTCAAACATGCGATTCAGTCACTTCGTCGTGAATCTCGCAAACTCACGTTTGTCGTGCTTCTGCGTCCTTAAACGATATTTCCTCCATTCTTTCTAAATTATCAGGTGAACCAAGTGTGTTCAGTAAAAAGTACAAACGCAAAAAAATTAACATACAGAATTTACTATAGGAGTAATTACAGTGACTAATTAGATCACAATTTTCACTGTTAAAAAATCCTCGAAACGACGAACTTCTCTTATCAACACGATCCAAGTGTATCTGTCCTTCGTCTATCGTCCAGCCCTCGTCCCTTCCATGACCAGCAATAAAATCTCTCCCTAAACCTTCACGTGACTCTCTTCTTTCTCGCGATCTCTGGCTCCGCGCAGTCGATTCAAAGTTTCGCGATAAAATCCGCGATATCGCGTCAGAGGGCGATAGATGAGCAAAAGGGGAAGATAGCCTTTGATGCAACTGGCTGCTGAGAGAACGAGAGGGGTGGAAGATGAGGTGGGGGTGGCAGAGAGAGATAAGCTCGATTATGATCCCCGGTGGTTAAAGTCGAAGTTTTTACGGTAGATAAGGTCGTAGGAATGGGTTGCGCGAAGATAATGCTTCACCCTCTCGCTCTGTGTTTTCACAGTGTTGCTTTTTTTTCTCGATGCCGCGCCATTTTTCTTAATAAGGCCCTGCTAAAGCCTCTTTTACGTCGCGACGTCGACGCTTGACCCGATTTTTCACACCGGCGATAAGCTCTCGTGCATTCTTCAGCTGTGAAACAAACGCGATCGTGTCGATCTTCTGAGCGATGCGTCGCTGAAGGGTGAATTAACGCGAATGCTAATACAGTTACTCGTTTCTTCTTCCTTTCTTTCGTGTCGCGGAGGTATCGTTGAATTTCTTTTACTTCTGGATCGTGTAACGTCAGACTTTGTATGTAGCAAAAATTGTAGTAAAAATTTAACACTTAGCCAACCACGTATTTCTCACAAACGACGCGAAGTAGTAACTTTCTTCGCTTCGAAGACTCAAAGAGTCCTTTTACATTTCCGGTGAGGATGTTTTCTTCCGCCATCCGTTAAAATCTCGTACAAGTTTATATATATATTTTTTTTTTAATCGTTCATGCAGCGATTTCTTTCAAAAACTGGGAAAGATATTCAAACATACTAATCCAGCTTTCATATTAACCCTTTCACTGCGAAACATTTGAAACTGAAACGCTCTGTGAGGATGGAATATTTTTTCTTAGCGTGAGCTTTGTCATACCATGATCGATTATACAATGTGCAACTAAATTACTATTTTAATTCTTCACCTACGCCAAATTGAAACGAAACATTTTCATTCCGTTTCGGAAATATGCTGTTTATTTAAAAATATTAATCTTCCAACCTTCGTCGTTACAATTCTCGTTCAAATCTTACTCTCTTCATCTAGTTCACTATCGTCTCTTATTCTAAGTTCTTCAAAACTACTCGAAATTTTTCAAGTTTCAGGATAATAGAAAATAATGAAATATTATATGCTACTGCAACAATTACAACTCTCTACGAAATAAAGAATTCTTTCATTTTCATTGATACGCAATACAAAGATATGTGTCTATCTTAAAAGTGTTTTTAATATTTCTCGTTTTCATAAAAGGTGTAAGACAGAAACAATCGCTGAACGCATAAAAGAGTCCATAGTCTATATCGATAGGTTTAGAGAGACGTATATATGCGTCCATAGGAGTTAAAGTGTTAAAAATCGAATGATTCAAAGCTCCCGCGATCTCCCGCATAAATATCAATTGACAGAGAGGAGGGGAGTGGCGGTAACTCACGAGAATACCGATAAACGACAGAAAATTAACTTCCACTCTCGCCGTTCCCCGACTTCCTCAGACACTCGATAAAAATCCATTTCCACGTATCTCCGTCTTCCTCCTGCCGATTTACGACTCCGTCGACCCTCCTCCTTCTCTGCCTCACGAGCAACACCGTCGAAACGAGCCCCAATATCGTCGAAATTGAGCGATTCCAGCCGTTCCTCTCTCGTACGAAGTGAAGTAGCAACTTCCACCCCTTGCTCGCGCACCCTTCGAACGTTACTTTACAACCTCGATGGCAAACGAACGTACGTGACGATTCTAAACGGTCTGCAACCGCGTGCATAATCCATCTGGTGTAATTTTTACGTGTTGTACTTCGGAGAACTCGTGAAGGATCTGTTCGCGTTTAGACATCTGGAATTGTAGCTTTTAATCACTTGTCGGATGTATTTTTTAATCGATTTCTATGCTCGTCTTAAATTCGAACTGAAGTTAACATTAAACTAAAAATACAAATCTGACAGATACACGGTATTTTCTTTTTGTTATTGCAGAGCTAATGGTTGATCAGGCGGTGATTTAAGTAGCAACGCTCTTTCTTTTTTTTTTGTATTCTATGAAACAGAAGGTAAAGGGGTCTAGAAAGCTAAAAAAAAAAGGCTTTCTGCATGAATTTTTTTTCTAAAAACTACTCGATGGATGTTGTTCCGGTTTTTGTTATTTGTTGTACGTATATTGAACTGTCTAAATGAATTTTTATGAGCAATTGTAGTGACATATATAGAAGTTAGAGCTGAAATACGCAGGCGCTTTAAAAAATGTTTCTTTAAATTTGCGAGCACGGTAGCGACTCGTAAAATCGTTTGAAACAAAAAATCCAGAGATCATTTTAAAGTTTATGAGTGTAGTTTCTATATGAATTTAATATCCGGGAAGATTTCTGCAAAGAAAAATTTCAAAATCGCTGATAGAAGTGAAATTTTCGATTTTCGCCTAAAATTTTCGCCTTGTTTTATTTATAACTTTTTGTAAAGATTAAATTTGGCC
This sequence comes from Anthophora plumipes, assembly GCA_951804975.1. Classification (NCBI taxonomy): domain Eukaryota; kingdom Metazoa; phylum Arthropoda; class Insecta; order Hymenoptera; family Apidae; genus Anthophora; species Anthophora plumipes. The sequence goes on along the minus strand of OX638122.1, from coordinate 15,524,753 downwards.
TAACTGCGGATGACGAGTTAACTCGTCATTGATACCACGATACTTAGAACGCCAATAGGGTGTTTATTAATTATTTTTTTTAAATGTACTCTTCTATTAAATATCAAATATACCATATTTACAATTGCGAAATCTAAAATAATGCAAGTACTTTTGAATCTTGCTAATTTTTAATTATAAACTGCAGAGATTCAGTTTTCGCTTGAGAGGGGAACCCAGTTAAAAGGTTAATTATTGATCTGATTAAGCTTTAGAAGTGATACAAGTTTCAACCCTTTATTCCCTACGATTTTCTCAATCTTCATCCCCAATTAATACTTCAGCGTCGAATTATTACGCAGGGAACCAAAATAATAGAACACAGAGAAGGATTCAACCGTTTGCGCTGCGAGTTTCAGTGTATTTTTGGTTTATATGTTTATTTTTTCTTATTCACAATCGCAATTAACATATTTTCTTTGTAATACAAAAAGAATGATTAAAATTGATTGATATTTGTCTAAATGAGAGTGTTTTATTTGACAACATTATGTTTTCCTTTAAAGAAATCAAAATATGTACCGCAATTTTCGTGCATTCTTGCAAAAATTGCTTAGCACTAAAACATTTAAAGAACATCGAGGCATATTTCAGAATCCCAGAGCTGTGAATTTCATTTAGTGATGCTTTTCCATTGTACCTCTATAAACATACTTTACGAGAATTTAGAATTCTCGTAGGAAATATAGAAGAGCATCTTCGAATGTTTTCATTAAGATCGTCAAGTTTTATCATCTTTAAGTATCAGTTAACCCGGACTCTTTCGCAGTCTATAATTCTGTATCGTCGTACTTTTACTGCCATTCGACACTCTCCCTGTGTCCCCCTTTCGTTCACCTGCATCGTTTTTATGGTCTGTATACAAGGTTCTTAGAACATTTTAGCGGCTACTAGATGTACCGGTCTGGTTATACTGAGATATAACGGCGAGCTTAACTCTGGGCACGTATAAGTACGTGAGAGTTCGCGACGCGGGGGATTGTTCGTGGACACGCTCGTAAATAACACTATTCGACTTTTCGATACTTTTCTTGGGTAGTTTTACGACGATCCAACCCTCCGAACGTTTTCAACAGTTTCACCTTTTACCTGGAACTCAAGACGGTAACGTTGCTTCCTTCAATTGTACAGTAGAGCGTTGATAATTGCACGAAACGGAACTGAAAACTCTCAGAGATACAAATTAACTATAGAAATAATAGTATCTCAAGTGTGACACGAAGGTTGAATAGTTTGATCGATTAATTGCATAAAATTGTAAGTTTCGAGTAAAAACTCCGTTCAGTGATTGAACAACAGATACGTGTCCATCTGAGAGTTGCTCTCGAGAATACTATCGAGTACGTCGAATAGTGAAAAATGAAATTTCAAAGAAAGAAAATCAGAAGGCTAGGTTCTCCAGTGCTTCGTTGCATTCTTAGAAAGCACTCTTCTAAAGCTAGAATGTGATTGAATACATCGAGCCACTCAAAATCCACGAGGATTTATCCTATCGATTAATTCATCTCTCCTATCGATGAATTCATCTCTCCTCAAAATTACCGCGAAGTACTTATCGATCTCTCTCTCGAGAACTCTCGAACAGTGAAAAATAGAGCATCGAAAGAAAGAAAATCGCGTTCTCCGATGTTTCCAAAGCCAGCATGTGATTTAATACCTCGAGCTAATCGAAATCCACGGGGGATCAATTAATCCTCTTAACCAAGTACTTAAGAACGTTCTCCCCGTGAAAAATCCCCGTTTCCGCTCGAGGCACGAGCTCTAGCCAGGATGAAACGTCTCGCGTCACTCGCCTCGATTCTTTCGGGTTCTCTGAGGAAAATCGAAAAAGTGGACATGGTGGCCGAGTGTTGAGGATGGTGGAAGGTGAGGTGGCGGGATATACCGGGTCCTCCCATTGATGATTATTCATTCGGTCGACTTCCAGAGCGGTTCGATATCGATCTTAAAACGTCGTTCAGAAGGTAGGCGAGAAGTGTCCTGGTCAGATACGAAATCTCTGGTGTGTCCGTTCACCGTCGTCTTCTTCGTCGTCGTCGTCGTCGTCGTCGTTCACAAGCAACTCTGTCGCGAGTGGAGAAAACAGAGATATGCACGACGTAGAAACAGAACGAGAGAGAGAGAGATGAAACGAGTCCGTGGTTTAATGTATGCACGTCGAGGTCCTGCCGAGCGATAATTGCCCGATGTGGCATTGCCTTCGTGGCAACGAGCATTGGTCACGTCTCAATGTTTAAGCCGCGTTCACAGTGTCGTCCCCGATTGATTCGCCGCTTTTTACGATCGAGAGGATATCGCGAGATTTCTTTCTCGTTTGTAACAATTCTTCCACTTGATTAGCATATATGATTAATCCGGTGATTACGTATAATTATCCATAACTTTACCAAAATTCGTCCAGTTTACGTAGCTGCTTTGCTTCTATCTTAACGTAGACCATAGACAATAATGAACAACACACAGTCTGTTCGTTATTTGCGGTCTCTGTCAATATCTGAATACATAATCTTCTTTTTTTCTACAATTATTTTCTCTACTCAGGTCTTTCAAGCCTATCACGGTATCGTAAGACTTTTTCACAGGATATCCACGACAAGAAGGCTCGCAAAAGCTCGTCCATACTGTCGGCCGTTTCTCATGGCCGATCACAGCTTTGCTACATGTATCTACATACACACATATGTATATATATATATATATAGACGAGGCGTGTGCGGCTGTTGGTCCTCTTTGGAAATTTGTAAAGAGTCGAATCGACTCGATCGTAGCCGAACAGAGGGCCGAAAGGTAACGAGACTAAAGATTGACCGGATCAGATACGAGCCGGGTAGGACCGGCCAGTCCAGATCCTCGAGATAGGAGAATTTAATAACCTGCTACGTGGCGGAGAGGGAGTACAGCAGGCCGATGGGGTGGCTGGAAGGTGGTAGAGGGAGGGGGTGCAATAATATCGAGAGATATCGATCTTTAATTAGGCACGCAGCGCGGGAACGAGAGATTAGATCTCTAGCTAGACGAGAAGCGAGTTCTGGCCATCTTCTCTCTCTCTCTCTCTCTCTCTCTCTCTATTACTCACTGTTTCTGCTCCTCGTTCTCTCTGTCTCACTCTTTTTCTCCTATCTTCTTACTTTTTTTCCTTTCCTTTTCTATCCTCTCCTCTCTCTAACTTGCACGAGTTCTTTCTTCCTTTCGTTCTTTCTCTTTGGTCCTTTTGCTTGAGGTAGATCTTTCGGCTACGCGGAGAGTAGTATCGTCTGCTGCCACAATGAGACTCGATCCAGATCCATTTTCGTTGATTGTATCGAAAGAATGAAGAAAGGGAGTTCGATGGTATCTTGGGGCGAGCCAAGGCTCCGCTGGGATATTTTGTGAATATAATTGCCGTGGATTTGTTTTATTTGGAGAGACCGGGAGCGTCGAGAGGCTTTGTCGAGTAAGGTATATATATATATAGCGAATGGTTTCTCGAGGCTTATCTTCACGGTGGCGGGGAACGCGTGGAAACATCGGCGACCGGTTGTTACGCAGCTTCCTGTACGCTCGACAATGCTCGATCGACAAAAATCACCTCTGCCCTCTTTTTATTCGACTCGATTGTCTTCATATTGCTTCCGAATGTCTCTGCTCGAATCAGCTTTGGGGAAGAGAAATTCGATTGAATTAAGACGAAACTGTCTTTGTGAAAGTATCTGATTCAAACCTATAGATACAAGCTGAATGGAACTTGCAAGTTAGTTTGGACTTTCTCACATTTTTGAAATTTTGAAATTTCAAAGTTTAAAATTTGTTAATTTGAAGGTTTTCCAAATTTTCCAATCGCTCTGTGAAATCATTGACAAACATGTGATAGTGTCACTTCATTACTAAGATAGTAATGGAAATCATGCCATTTAATGGCAATTATTACAATAACCCAATTACAAGTGGTGATATTGAAAGCTTGAAACATGTAAAATGAATTAACGGAGAATTGATCGTGTACTCACGTTGAAATTAGCCAATGAAGAATCTTGGATCTTCGAATATAGAGTGTATAATATACAAAATGTGTCGTTGCAACGATCGCCTTTCATCACCAGCGAAGCTCGATGTTTCGAGAAAAGTACCATTCTTGCATTAAAGACAGACTCCGCTTCGTTTTTCTCCGCGTTATTTCATTCAGGCAATAATCGTGCTGAAATTATAAAAGCTGCACAGCTGATGAAGCTGATGAAAAAAGACAAAATAACAGACCACCGGTGAACAAATTTCGCGGCGGTTCGTTTAAAATTCAGCCGGAAAAAAGTTGATGAACGTTTCGGAAATGCTTATTATTACAAGTTGGAAAAGAAGTAAGTAAGAATCGTGATAGGGTACACGAGGAGGAATGTATGATGTGTGTGTATACATACACACAGGTTTGATGGTGTTTTATTCCGTGCAGAAAACGGGAATCCGGAATTTTAATCGAAGAAGGAGGCGGCAGATAATTTTCAACGCGTGTACGCAGCACGAGCCCGGTGCAACCACGCGCATTGAATATGCAGAGGGGCCAGGATATGCTTTATACGTGTCGACGATTAAGCCTTGAAAGATGGGGCAGTCATTAAGAGATACCAGCCGTTGACACCGCGGAGACACTCGAACAGATAAACCTTCTCTTTTTCCCTTAACCTGCTCGCGCCTCTCCGCGTGCCTACACGCCACCTTTCTCTGTCTACCCTTTGCGATTCGACGCGACATTTCTCCATTTTTATTTTCCCTTTCTTGCCTTTTTCGTTTTTTCCACGACTATTTTGCATCCGGTATTTTAAACGAATTCGAGAAAGCCAGTCTTGGTTGGACTGTACGATAATTCGCCGCAATTATGGTGGATCGTAGGGTCACGGAGTTGGAACGAAGCTTTGAGGGATGTGGAAGATGTGTTGGGGTGGTTTGGAAAAGTGAATGGGGAACGTGGAGGAGATTTTTCATTGAGCTTGGCGAATTCTTGGAATTGCGGTGAATTGGTAAGGTTTTTGGAAGTGGTGCTTTTCGAAATGTAGAAATTTCGAAGTGGGAGCTTTTGAATTGCTAATTTTGGGATTACTTGGTGTTTTAATTAACTGACGTTCGAAATGGGACTTATGGAATTGCGGAAAGTTTGGAATTAGGCAGCTTTCCAAATGGAACTTCCAGAATTGGGAAATTTTGAATAAATAAACTTGGAATTTCGAGCTTTCGAATTGTTAACTTTGCAATTGAACCAAGTTCGAGTTGCAAAGCTTTCGAAATGGAAGTTATCGAATTGCAGACGTTTGAAATTGGATAATTTTCGAAATGAAACTTCTGAAATTGGGAAATTTTGAGTGAGCAAACTTGGAACTTCGAGCTTTCGAATTGGTAACTTTGCAATTGAACAAACATCCAATTGGAAAGCTTTCGAAGTGGAAAGTTATCGAATTGCAAAGGTTTGGAGTTGAATAGCTTTCGAAATGGAACTTCTGAAATTCTAAAAATGAAAAATTGCGTGCTTTCGGATAAGAAAAATTGCAAATCAGCCACCCTCCGAATTTTCAATCGTTTCTAAATCAAGTACTTTCGAATTCAGCTTGTAAATTTTCACTTTTCAAATGTATCATTCCCCAATCAACGTATTTCAAAATTTTCTCAACATCGTTTAATAGAACTTTTTAATTGCCACGGTAAAAATCGAAACGGTATGAGAATTATTCGACGTTTCCATCTTTCGAGCCAAAGTTACACAAAGAGACGTACGCACATGGCGTCTCCTCATGGTGGCGGGCCTGATTTCTGGTTTTCATCGGTACCAGAAAAAAAATCACCAGCAAAAGCAGTGAAAACCAAGCTCGGTGACAGATGGCGAGTACTGATAACGTCCCTCGAAGGTTCTGCTAGCAAGCGAAACGACCTGCACGGATCCTGTTCCTGTCGCGAGATAAAAGAAGAAACAGCTGCGTCCCGGGCGCTGATCGGAGATCGTTCCCCCATACGAGAATGCTTTCGACGTAGGACAATCGTATGGAAATTTATGGGGATCATTTGTTTATCTATTTATTCGACCGGTAAAATGGACAATGAACGGAATCGAACATCGGTTTGACGTGTAACCGAGCCTAGAAACTCCTCGATCATTCTCAGCCGTCTAATCAAAAACGTCATCTAAATTGCACGATAACTAAACCAATTAACAATGGAAAAAAATTGCCATCAAAAGGAAGAATTATCGAATATCACAACGTAGAATTGTGATAGAAAAAAGAAAAGTGGAATTGTTTGAAATTTACAATGATAATACGTTCAATTAGAGTTGATATCAGAAGGAAGGAACTTATTATCGTCTCGAGTAAATAAAAATTCTTAGATAACAGAATGGAGAATAATGTAATTTAATAAATGTATCAACAGAAGTTGAAAGAACACAAAGCTGACAGAAACTATCGATAGAATCGAAATGAATCCACGTAATTTTTATTTATAGATCACAAATCATCCCTTAAATCCTTCTCAACACTTGCATAAGAGAATTGTGGGTCTTTTTAGACCCAAGAATTAATTTCTTCCCTCTATTTTTCATATCAAAGTTACTGATATTCCTTATACACTTCGCAACCAATCAGAATACGTTTTATTGATATTTCTCAAGCAACGATCCTGAGTTTAACAGATAAGACTGTTTAGATCCAAGAATTAATTTCTTTTTATCGATTCTTTTCCTCTATTTTCTTTAACGTCACAGTTTCTGGTATTTCTTACACACTTCAGAACTGATTACATTTCATCGATATTTTTCAAACAGCGATCCTGAGTTTAGTAGATAAGACTTTAGATCCAAGAATTAATTTCTTTTTATTCGTTCTTTCCCTCTATTTTCATTAACGTCAGAATTCCTGGTATTCCTTGACGATTGATTAAATTTCAACGATATTTCTCAAACAGCGATTCTAAGTTTAATAGATGAGATTGTTTCAATCACAGGAGTGTTGATCTTAATTAAGAACAGAAATACTGACATTTGAAACGAATCCTTTCAACAGGTATCAACGAGAACAATCCTCGATTAAACACCGTCATTAGAACCTAATAATAACCGGGTAATAGGAATAATAATGGGTAGCCATTAAGCTTTATTCAGTGAGCTCAATGAACTAATAATATTCCTGGCTAGTAATTGGCGTGTACATTCGTTTGGATCTACCGATCAAGTAATTAAGTGGTAAATGGCTGAAAGTCGAAATGTTACGCTATCTCGTCACGATATCGCCGACCGGGATTTATCGTCGCCCTTTAGCATAATCACTATCATTATTGTCCTACGTGGTGTGCACACACGTCACGTGAAACACGGACGCTCCAACACGCGACGCGTTTGCATTCGTCGTTCGACTGGTGGTTCCGTAACGAAACAGAAAAAAGAAAGAAAGAAACAAAAAAAAACGGTCGTTTCTTGATCACCGATAATTAAATTCTCGTATCGATCCATCCTGATAAAAAGGAAAAAAAAGAGAGAGAGAGAGAGAGAGAAAGTTTCTCTCGTTCGTCCTTTCGTGAGAAATTTATACACCTGAAGATTGAATTCTCAAGGAAGGAGAAAACACGGTGGATAATTTTTTAACGAGAGATCCGCGAGTTCGATTAAGCTGGATTTGATTCGATTCACAAGGCGAGTGATATAACACTATGGTGACACGATCAATCTGGTCTGGGTCATTACGATCGGTGACTCACGTCGCTATTTATAATTTACTGGTTAATCGTCGACGACTCTGTGATTTCGCTTTGACGAGATCGAGGAAAGAAATCGTTGTTTCAGATTTGATTATTTCATTCGAGGAAGCGGCTGAGTTGTGTACGCTGAAAATTGAATATGTGGGATTGTGAATTGGAACAATCGAATCAAATTGCGATCGAGAAAATCATGTGGAATGTTTGAAGATTTTTTAAGTATTGTAGTTTGATGTGAACGAAATGTTGGAATATTTAGAGATTTAGAGATTATTCATTTTTAAGCTTTCGAGACTCTTAAGAGACGCTTAATCGGAGATTCTAAATGCGCGACGGGGAGTTGCAAGGAATTTTCTTAAAATTCCACGAACCCAACCGATCGTCTTTTACAGTTAAAGAAAGGAGTAAATTAGAAGGACACAGATATCGAAAGAAATACAACAGAAATAGGGAAAGAGTGGCTGAGAAAGCAGATGGAACCATTAAAAGACGCCACGTCCGCGAAATGGAAGAGCCGAAATGCACGGCGGGGAGTTGCAATTTTCTTAAAATTCCACGAGCCGGGAGGCAATTCGAGGCAACGTGTCGCTACAACGTATGACATCCACGTATAGTCCATGCGTGTTGATACGCAGATGAGAGAGAGAGAGAGAGAGAGAGAGAGAGAGAGAGAGAGATGGAAGACGAAGACGCGGTGGACGTAGTAAGAGCTTTGCATGAATAATGTCCTCCACGACGTGATCTGAACTTCTTGGAAGGGATGGACTTGAAACCGTGGACGGTCTTCTCGTACAAGAATCCTCTCCTTCCTCCACCGTGCTTGCCTCTCTGCCACCCTCTTTCGAGTCGTACGATCGAGTCGAACGAGGCAGGAGTGTAGCCAGGCCCGGAATAAAGGCAGATCGAAGATATCGGATCGATCGGAGGTAGATTTGCGTTTTAATGAGGTGTGCTTGCGCCCGCGATGCCCGCTGAATCTTGAAGAGTTAAGTGTAACGGGACGAATTGAATTGATCGATTGCATCGGCGTTTAATTGAATCGGAACATGGACAGTTTCGTTTCTCGAGACGTCGTCCTGGTAAATTGCGCATAATGTTGTACTACAACCGTCTCGAGATCCTTGTTTGTTGGCCTACACGATCCATCCTCTCCGTGTATACACTATTCGAAGAAAGATTCCTTCTGTAACGCTAATACGTCTTCTTTTACAATTCCGAGATGATAATCTCGGAAATATGTACAACTTTCAACGTAGGCTTCTCAGTAGGCTTCTTTTACAATTCTGATCTGTTCCGGTGAAGATTGAACCTTGTGACTCGAGTCACTTAACTTTCCAATCTGCAGATTCTCTTCGATATATCTTTAAATCCTGGTTTTTCTTAACTTTTATCGTCGTTCCAATGCACTTCTGCGAAAGGTTCCAAGAGAAACGAGTTCCTTTCTCTGTTTCGACTAGATTGATCCTTAATTTTCCTACTTTCTTCTCTAGTTTCCACGTTTGACGTACTCTTAGCTCATTCCTTTCATCTTTATCCTCTTTATTTACTCCAATATAGGTTGCAGAAGGTTCCATCACACGCGAGATCCTAAAGGAACCAAGGCCAACTCCGTCGAAGCACACCTTGCAATAAAACCACGAAATCCGTGTCTCTTCTCTCGAAACAAGCTCGTGTGTGCATCGACGAACGAACTCGGCTCTAAAATCAATTTCCACCTCCCCCGAAATCATGGCACCATCAGCGTCAAGTCTGGTCTCTATCTGTCCCCTTGCTCTTTTGGTAATGGCTAGCTGTGAACCGTCACCCGAAACAGGGACGACTGTCAACGTCAAGGAACGTTGGATCGAAGGTTCCTCGAGCAGGAACAAGAAACGTAACAGGAGCGAAAGATCAAGGGGGAGGGCGCGACACGAGGAAGAAACAGTCTCTCTCTCGACTCGCGGCGTAGGAGCCGATGAGAAGGTTGCGACTTGAGCTCTCACTTAGCAGCCGCAGTGTCACGATCGGGACGGCTGCATTAGCATATCTCCACGATGCAAGCGTGTAGAGCAGAGAGAAAAAGACTTGGTGGCTTGGCCTAGCAGCGCGAGAAAGAGAGGAAGAAGGAGTTGGAGGAGGTAGAGGAGGTGATGGTGGAGGGACAGAAAGAGAAAAGCAAAGTGTTCATGGATGCATCGGTACGGAGTGGCATGCATCTCTGGCATGGGTCGTGGCCCCGTGAAAAGAGGGCGCACACTACTATAATACGACTCTAAGGAAAGAAGAAGAAGAAGAAGAAGAGGAAGAAGAGGAGGAGAAGACTCACTCAGGCCTCACCAGCCCTGCCTGTTACCTGTACGTCGCGTGTTTGCCTACCCGCGTCACGATCAGGATCCTATTTGCATAGCGCCGATGAAGCTGCTACCGTTGCGCTCGTTTTCCTGCCACCGCTGTACCTTCGACTTCTTCTTCTTCCTCCTCCTCCTCCTCCTTTTACTTCTTCTTCTTCTTCGTGCGAGCATACGCGTCCAGTTTGCACGGAGATGACGGAGGAGAACGATGAGGACCGATGTGGAGAAAACGCGGTAGCTGATGATTCCTCGTGACGTTGTTGGATCGAGAAACAATTGGAGATGACGGAAGAAAGGAACTGGGTAGAACCTGTGGGTTCTTTCAGAGATAAAATCTTGGGAAAGGGGAAACTTTTTTCATCCAGTTTGTTTTATATCTTTTAAGAGGTAAATTGAGACTTGTTCTCTTATACACGAGTATTTTCATCGTTCTACGACGATAAAGATAATTTCGAAGCGTTCGTCGAGATCGTGGAAATTTCGATCTCTCGGAAGAAAGAAGGAAGTTCAACCCTCGGTTTATCAAACACAGGCTAGGAAGGATCGAAGGAACAAAAGAGTATCAAGAATGCTCGTGGAACAGTAACGAATCACACCCAGCTAGTTAGTTGTTCCTAAATTCAATTAAAAGCAGCTCGACAAAGGGAACAATGGCGGCAAAGTGCAAGGAGAGCTTCCGAACTCCGTTTCTCACGCGGCTGTTCGTTTCTCGCATAAAGCGGGGCCGAAGGTGTACACGGGCGCGGTATCGGTTCTGAGAATGGCTTATCAGCCCGCGGATATGTTAATGGCGGCCGTGTTTGCCTCCTTCCACAACCCGCCACCACTAACACCACCGTCTCCGTCTTCTTTTCTGAGATATATTACACCCTCGGCAAACCCGGAGGTGGTTGGTGGAGGTTGTAGTAGGTGGTTGTTGGCGAGCAAGGTGCACACAGCCCCTCTCGATCGGCCTCTCGAACCTTTGCATGCACGTGCAATTAAGAATGGTCGGAGGCCCGGTAACGAGAATGAAAGGTAGATAGTAGGCGGCTTCGACGAGTCCACACGCCGGCGTTTAATAGTTCACTTCGTGGGACATCGTACTCTCCGGTCTCTTGATAGAGCTGTTTCAACCGGGGGGCGAAATGCCTTCGTGGAAGATAACCGACGATTTGTGATTTAAACGAATTGTAACGATACGAGAAGTTCAGTCGTAAGGGGAGTTCAGTTTGTAGGTGAATATTAATCAAATAAAACAAGTTTCACAGAGGCGAAGAAGCGAAGAACGATCTGCAAATCTGATCTAGGTAACGAGAGAAAGAATTCTCCGGTGTTGGTATAAAATAATTAATAGATTGATTGAAGAATTGTGTAATTATAGTACTAGATTATGTAAAAAGAAAATAGGTAAACTATGAGATTTGTTGAATAAAATAATAAAACAATCGTTTGTCTCTTTACTTATTGTAAAACTCGTACTTTCGACTACACAATGCGGAAATCGAACCCGCGACGTCCAGACTGACATGCCGGGACACTTTTACGCTCATAATTAACGTATTTTTATTGATTTCTTCACTGTTATTGCTTCTTTTTGATGTATATGAAGTTTCCAATCGTATCATATAAAAAATTCCATTATCCTCTACTCGATTTCATAACTTACGTCCTATTAAAGCAACGAGTTCATCGTCCTCGGAGGGTTGACTCACGAAAAACCAATTTATTCAATGGCGTATCGTTAACAGTTCGCGAAACATCCCGTTGCCAAGCCAAGCAACAAGCTCCGAACACACCATCGACACCTCGAATCTCCTTACATCGAGTCTTACTTCTCCCTTCGATGATCCTCGCGCGGATATCCACCGCGGTGGGACAAAACGTAGCGCGGCTCGCCAGGTGGGTTGTCCTCGAAATCGGGACGACACGCGTATCGTCCGTCGAATTACCCGGATGCTTTAATTGCCTGCCTGGGTGAGGCTTGTCTCTCTCTCCTTATCTCTCTCTCAGACTCGGTCTCTTTCTGACTCTCTTTCTCTCACTCCCTGAATCTTTCACTCACTGACTCTCTCACTCTCCGAGTCTCTCACTCTCTGAGTCTCTCACTTTTTCACTCTCTCATTCTCCGAGTCTCTCGCTCTTTCACTCTCTCATTCTCCGAGTCTCTCACTCTCCGAGTCTCTCGCTCTTTCACTCTCTCATTCTCCGAATCTCTCACTCTCCGAATCTCTCACTCTCCGAGTCTCTCGCTCTTTCACTCTCTGACTCTCCGAGTCTCTCACTCTCCGAGTCTCTCGCTCTCTGAGTTTCTCACTCTCTCACTCTCTCACTCCGAGTCCCTCAGTCTCCCTCCCTCCCGCGAGCGAGAAAGGTGAAAGAAGATGGCGGAGGGGGAGGAGAGGAGGGAAGGAGGAGGTGAGATGCCGAGGGAGATTAGGCAAAGGGTTGCAGCGCACTTCTAGCCTATCCTGAGCTCGCATCTAGAGCCTGGTCGTGTTCCTTCTGCCTCTCTGTAAATAAGCGGTCATCGATGGATCGGACCAGCTCGCCAGCACCACCGCGTTCCTCTTCCTTTCTTTCTTGTTCCTCCTCGTCCTCTCCCTCCTTTTCCTAATGCTATCTTCCTTCGAGTCTCTATTTCTTCCAGTCCCAAGCTTGTCGTCGTTGTACTTCGACGGGGGAACGAGAGACAGAGAGGAAAAATTCTTAATTGCACGCGCGTTACAAGCTACCTGGGACCGCGAGACACGCTCGTCTCGCGTTCACGCGCGAGCTTTGTTGCGATGAAATTGATCAAAATTGTATGGATACTTCTGCTCGTTTCGTTCGATCCTTTTGTATTACTATTCGTTGAGAGATTAGAATTTTTTCCTCTTTGTTAATCCTGATCAGAAGGATGCGTATGTAATACGTGAGTAGACAAACAAGGAATTAGAAAAAACCAGGTAATTTAGTAAAAAGACTAATTTTATATTTCGTACATCTTTTTTTATTTCTTTTTATTAGTGGATCGAGGTTTAAGTAACATCAAATACGATGTACAATATTATATATACAAATTGTACAATTCATCGAGTATAATGAAATCTGAATAGAGAAAAAGAAATGGGTTTAGGTATTTTTTACTTCCCCTTTTTATTATGATAAGTGGCGAACTATATGGCTTCGTTGATAAGGTGTTAATATAGTATAGGCTGTGACTGTTTACGCCTACAGGTCTGCGTTTAAAATAAACTGGGTTTGAAAGAAGGAAGGCGAGGCAAAGATCAAACGCGAGATATGGGGTAGGGTGACAGAGCAGTTAAACATAGCAGCAGGGGTTGCTCCTTAATGGCCTTGCGCAGAAAATTGATTTCGGACGCACTTTACTTCATCATTGAGGTGTTGTAGGAATTTTTATTCATATTTTCCAAATTTCAATGAATCTTTTCGACTCAAACTTCCTTAGAAACTCGAGCTTCGAGACTTTGAAATTAATGTTCAAAGTAGATTAGCTGGGGAACTTTGAATTAGCTGTGGACTTTTCGAATATTCGAATTTTCAAGTATTTAAATTTTCGAATATTTTATTTTCGAATATTCCAATTTTTGAATATTTAAATTTTCAAATATTCCAATTTTCGAATATTTCAGTTTTCAAATATTCCAATTTTCGAATATTCTAAGTTTCGCATTTTCCAATTTTAAAGTATTCCAATTTTTGAATATTCCAATTTACGAATATTTAAGTTTTCAAATATTCCAATTTTCGGATATTCTAAATTTCGCATTTTCCAATTTTAAACTATTCCAATTTTCGAATATTTAAATTTTCGAGTATTCCAATTTTCGAATATTCCAGTTTCCGAATATTTAAATTTTCAAATATTCCAATTTTCGGATATTCTAAATTTCGCATTTTCCAATTTTAAACTATTCCAATTTTCGAATATTTCAATTTTCGAGTATTCCAATTTTCAAATATCCAAACACACAATTTCTCCTAATTCAAACCCATCGCTGCGATGCTCCTCGTGATCCCATCACAAACAGAGCCACTTTTAGTAACGGGAAAGAGTTAAACAGAAATTCCCAAAGAATTCCCCGAAAGAAACAGGTGCGTTTCACAGTGGAATCTCGTCAACCCCCTAGCGATCGTCGAGCTTATCCGAGATTTCGACGCAAGAACGAGAACAGCAGCAGCAGCAGCAGCAGCCCCTTTTCAGCGTCGAAGCGACACGCCGCGCCGCGACGCACCAGCTCGAATGGTGGGGGTCAGTAGAGGCGTGCAAAGGGTGCAGTCAAGGGTGGGGTGTCCTGGTAGAGGGATAGATAGATGAATAGAGAGAGATAGGATGAAGAGAGAGAAGGGAACAGAGGGTACGCAAAAGCTGGCGTGGCGAGCAACCATTAGGGAGCCGAACGGCCATAGAGACGCATCGTTTAGACGTGCGTGCGATCGCTTATTTTTCTTTTTCTTCTTTTTTCTCTCACTTTCTACCGTTGCCCTCTGCTTCCGGTTTGCCTACTTGGCTCCTCCACGTGGATCCTCTTCGTCACCTAATATTATGGTCGTTTCTCGGGAATCGGTGGATCGTCGTTGGGATTACTCGAAGAAATGTACGAACGCAATTAACATTCTTTAATCTAATCGTACAATTAATTCCAGCAATATTAACCCTTTCAACAAATATTAATCAGTTACTATATTCAACCTAACACGTGAAATCTGTTACTTCGGCTGTACAATCTTTAAATCTCGCGACAGTGTTATCGAAAGGCTCCGAAAGTATAGTGCAAGCGAACTTTCAATGTAAAACATAATTAGTACAACGTAGAAATCACCAGGAAAGATTTTCCAGGATTTCCATCGTTGTTTTTGTCTCCATTGGTGTTAAATTTCATTTCAGTATGAAATGGAGGGAAAGTAACGATTGAAAATTGTGACAATTGATCTGAATAATGAGGTGTCGTTTAACAGAGGGGAGAGTAAAGGTGACGTTTGATGGTTTCAGGGGAGGATGAGGAATGGAGCGACTCGGAGAAGACACCATCGGTGAGCAGTGGCGTGGAGGGCGGTGGATCGGCGGTCTCCAGCCCGATCGCGCCGATCGTCGAAGAGGAATCGAGCCTTCCGCCACCACCGAGATTGAATCCACCGTCCTCGGTCGCGATCGCGAATTCGGCGGCTGAGGATATCAGATTGAGGCTCAGCGTGCTCTCTGAGGATGCACGGAAACGGCTGGCTAGTCTTACCGAAGATATTGAGGTTGAACGTCACGATATTAATTAATCTTACACAACGTGTTGCAAAAATTTAAATCCTTCTTCCTTTCCTTTTTTTTTTCATTTTAAATATTTTGCCAATTTATTAAGGCAACGACAGGTTTTAACGATTGATAATTTTAAAATACTCTTCATTAGTAAGAATAGACTTTCAAATATCGTTTTCTTCTTTGAAAAGGCACAAATGAATTTTTATAATCTTTAAAAATACGAAAGAAAGACTGTTGTTATAAATTCAGGTTGCAAGAAGCTTGAGAGATCGACATGCGACACCGAGAGCGAATCAGACGCGGGAATCGAGTCCAAAAGACACGGATGAGGATTCGAGTATGGTCGTTGTCAAGGAGGAGGATTGTCAGCCTAGATCATCTTCCTCCTCGACGTCGTCGACCAGAAGAAGAGAATCTGTGTGTAGGAGGGACTCTGAGGATTCCTCGAGGCGATCGAACACAGACGATCCACCGTCTGAAAAGAAACTGAAGCTCGACGACGAAACAGCACCAAGACTGAGACTCAATGCTAGTCTGGCGACGGA
Organism: Anthophora plumipes; assembly: GCA_951804975.1. Lineage (NCBI taxonomy): Eukaryota > Metazoa > Arthropoda > Insecta > Hymenoptera > Apidae > Anthophora > Anthophora plumipes. Next base: position 15,508,899 of record OX638122.1, on the reverse strand, counting down.
TCCTGCACTTCGACCCGCCGCTGTAGCCACACTCACCGTCAAACCGGAGAATACCTCGCCGCCGAATCCTGTACCGCCACTTCCGGCTGGTCTCCAAAATGGTAAATTTCCCTCGAGGAATTTTTTTAAGAATTTCTTTCTGTTTCGTTAATTCGATGTAAAGTGAATTATGTGAAATCTCACGAGGAAGGTCAGGCGACCCGGAAATTCAAAGAATTATGAAATTCTGCATACCTAATACATCTTTGTTTTTTTTTTTTATGGATTCCATAATCCGGTTTTATGGGAATCACCCTTTGAAGAAAGTTCAAAAATATCTTCGAGAATCGTGAGAGATGTTTGGGAAAGATTGAACAAAAATTGCATCGTTTTATTGCGTTTAATTAAATTTCGTTGTGATATTACAAAAAAATATACATAGATTTTGGATTATTCCTCCTCACCATTAAAAAAAATTGTTTATGATACTACACATGCTGAAATGATATCTTTCTCTAAATTAGAAAAAGAGTAACATCTAGACGAAGATGTAAGTCTACATTCGCTCAGTGAAACAATCAAATTGCTATCGTTCCTGAGACACTAAATTCTAAATTCTCAATCTAAAATGTTCATTCGAAAAAAAAAAAAATTTCAGCGATCGCGTCAGGCCGTCTGTTCGTGCTACCAACCGACGGGAAAGAGACGATCACCGTTGAACCAGCGAGGCCAGCGCCGCTGATTTGCCCGCCGTGCGGGATCCGCTTCAGCTCGGCTAGTACTCTCGAGGCGCATCGCACCTTTTACTGTGCTCATCGGCCTCGGCTCGAAGAAGACACGACCAACGAGGAGGACGAGGAGAAAACGAACAAGTTCGAAGTGAGAAAAGCGTATGCTTGCCCGCACTGTTCGTACAGCGCGGACAAGAAAGTCTCGTTGAACAGACACATGAGGATGCACGCTGCTTCTCCTGCACCACCCACGATACCAACAGCACCTACCACTGCTACAACACCCGGAACTGGTGCGGCAACAGCCGCGAATGGTTCGTTAAACGAGGAGGCAGAGAGATACTGCAGAAACTGCGACATACGATTCAGCTCTCTGAAGACATACAGAGCGCATAAAACGCATTACTGTAGCACCAGGCATGTGGTTAAGGATACACCACCAGCTGCAACAGTAGCATCTTCGTCGGTGAAAGCTTCACCACCTACCAGCGCGAGTCCTGGAGAATCACCACCGCCACAACCTTGCCTGGCACTACCCACCAATCCTATTCTGATCGTGCCGTACTCGCTGTTCCGTGGAGCAAGTGTCCTCGCCGCGCCTACTCTACCTGCGCCTGACACCGCGTGCTTCCTTCTACCGAACGGTTTGTACTTCAATTCTAATGTATGGTTTACGTGTTGGCTTGTCGGATAAGTCTTAACCCTATTCACTCGTAAATCTTAACACAAATGCTTGAAGCTTTTGTGCTGAAATTGAACTTTTCTTAGGTTCAACATAATTACTTGTGTTTCATTTATGACTTTGTGAAAATTCGAGAAATCCAATGATTCTGTTAGGATTCACAGTTATTTACAATTCTGTAGTCTTTCTCGTTGTTTCTGAAATTTATTCTTCCTGATCTTTTTGAACTGTAACACGTATCGGTTTCGCTTTTCACTGTTACTCTAATCAAGTTACTCTAATTATTCGATTCAAATCTCTGATTTATGAAATGATTGATTTGGTCTTGGAGTAATTTAAAATTGAACTTGTTCTTCGTTGAAATTGGCGTTAAACATTTCTTTAGACACGAATTGTAAACCAAATATGCGCCATTTTGTTCAATTATCTTTTACCGTCTATTGGCTAGTGGCATTATTCCATCCGTGTAGAATTTCTGATAGAATAGAATTTTCTTCGAATTCCGAATTTACAAGAATACTAGTGACAAGTTTTTTATTATTCTTTCTTACAGGTCATCTTCAACCAATGACCAGAGGCCTCGCTACGACAGCACCGAACGCAGTGGTAGAACCACCTCCGGTTCTTCGAGCAGCGAACAAACCAACGACGCCAGCGTCGGTCGTGGCGTCGTCCACATCGCCATCAGGTTCGGCACCTCTCGATCTCAGCGTGAGAAAGTCACCGGCTCACCAGGACGAGAAAGAGAACAGGGTATCGCCGGCACCTTCTTCTCTGCCTCCACCTCCAGGCAGTCCTCGCTCCAGAGGAAGCGGAAGTCCTAGAGCAAGGTCAATTGGCTCTGCTCCAACAGCAACTGGTACCGTTCCACCTCCTCCACCAACGGAACTAGCTTTGAGGCTGGCTGAACTTCCACCCCCGCCTGTTCCTGGAGTCCTTGTTAAACAGGGCGTGTCGAGGTAAGGTACTCTACCGTTTTCTTTTTTTTTTTTTTTTGTTGTTTCTCCTGACGCTTTGACGTGACGTTTTTGATATCGACGAATAAATATGGGGTCTTTCAACGAAAGCAAAAGGAAATCTAGTACTTGTTGCTTTATTTTAACCTAACCGAGAACCAGTCGGGGTTAAATTAATCCTAACGATTCTAAAACTACCCTATTTCTGTCGAAATATCTGCAATCGAGTTTCTTAAGTAGTTAAAGTTCGCTAACTTAGTCTTGGTTAAGAAATTAAGACTGTCGTTGGTAGAAAAACACATAAAGATAATCGGAGACTAGCCCGAGACTTTCAGAGTGTGACTTTTATTCACCTAGTTCGCGGAGAGTTAAATTCAATAGCACACGTGAAATACAATATCAGATAAATGATGGAGTGAACACTCCAAGCCCAATTTCCGAAGACCCTATATATGGCAAACAGTAAAAACAGCTATGAAGAATGTTCTTTTCTTCCTTTCGGTAAATTTTCATCGAGAATTGTACGGATTGTTCAGATGCAAGGAGTGCAACATCGTGTTCTGCCGACATGAAAACTTCGTCGCGCATAAGAAGCACTATTGTCAGGCAAGAGAAACAACGGTCAGTAATAGTCCTCCGCCACCTGGTACTCCTTCACCTCCTTTGGTTCAGCTAATTTGCGCAGCATGCGGTATCAAGTTCGCCTCCATGGATAATCTAGTAGCTCACCAAGCGTTCTACTGTCCCAAGAGGCCAGAACCTCAGGAACATCACTCGAGATGTTCCAAGTGCAAGGTTAGTTACTCCTTGCCTTCATCATTTCTCAAACCTGAAAACTCTCTCGGTGTTCTCTGTTCATCATCGTAATTCTCTATTTCACAGGCTATAATCGAAGCTGGCAGTACCCACACCTGCAGCAGCGGACCCACAGGTGGCTGGAGATGTCCGGTTTGTGGTGCAGTTAGTCCAACAGCTGGGGCAGCTCAGCGTCACATGGACGCGCACCAAGGTGTGAAAGCTTTCAGGTGCACGATCTGTCGTTACAAAGGGAACACGTTACGCGGCATGAGAACACACATTAAGATGCACTTCGAGAAACGAGGAACCGATCTACAGGTACTTAGAAACAACTATCAGACTCTTCATCGTCTACACCAGTGCTCCGTAATCGCTATACCGAGGCACACTAGCCGTTCAAGTCCCAAGAGCCATTGAAAAAACACTGTCGAAAAGACCTAAGCGGCTCCATAGCGCTTTCCTTAACCCTTATCACTCCAAGAATTTTACAGAGTGATTTGTAACCAACTGATGTTTAAATTAACTTTGCTTAAATAGGCGTAAGTAAATACCAAACAACAATCTTTATATTTAAATTCAAAGAGGAAATTTTTTTACATGTAATCTATAACTATATATATTTTTGTTCTTCTATTGGTATACAATTCGAACTGCTTTATATAAAACTTAAAGTAAATATCTACATACATAGAGGTATTTTATTGTGTTTTTTTATCTAATAAACATATATACGTATTATTGTAATTTATGTATTTGCAAGCTTTTATTTGTGTGCCGCGGAATTATCGAAAAAGCGGAGCATTGTTCTATACAATCAGCTCATCGATATAAACCTGCATCAATCGATCAATCTTACAGGAAGAAAATTACATAACGTGCGTACTCGATGACGAAACGGTTTTACCTACACCAGAACCACCTCCAGCTACCACACCGGAGGAAATTCCAGCGGAGGTGCAGGTGAACGGTAAGACAGAGGTTCGAAAGAGTCCTCAGCCACCTCCGCCACCACCACCTCCGACGGTGACGAACAAGGTGAAACAAGAACGCGAGGACACACCACCTCCTGAGGAAAGTCTGGATCCAAGCAAAAGCGGTCCACGGTACTGCAGGTCTTGCGACATCAGCTTCAATTATCTGAGCACCTTCATCGCACACAAGAAGTTCTACTGTTCCAGCCACGCCGGGGAAGCGAGCAACAATAACAACAACAACAACAACAATAACTCGAGCAGCCACGCGACGACGCCTCCGAGCGGCAGGACCGAGGCGTCTGTTCTTTAAAGGGACTTCACTCGGGATGGGACTGTTAATTGTTGCCAGTTTTTTTATATATATATTAGGTCGTCCAAAAAGTTCGTGCTGATTTTTAATAAATAGCGTTTGAATATATTACAACATATAAAATTGTATGAAAACATAAAGTTCGCATGTATTCTGACAGATTATTGTTTCACGTGTCTTTTAAAAGTTTATACGTTACAATTACTAGTTTCTTTTCAATGTTATACTGTCTTGAAGATGGAAGGAATTTAGAGTACACTGACATTGAGTATTTTTCTTTCAATGAAAAGGGGAAAGTACTGGAATTTCGTTTTTAAAGAAACAAAGTAAAATGGAATTTTTTAATTTGTTGGAAAAACGACGAAAAATTGTACAATTAAAAAATGCATACCTTATAGAATAAAAAGAAAATGCTTTGAAGTATGAGATTGGTTTATTTACATAAAAATCGGCACGAATTTTCCGGATAACTCCATATATACACAGGGTGTCCGATTTAGTTGACTTATCAGTTGTGTGATTTCTGTTGATCCAGGGAATTGTTTGTACTTATGTAAGTTGTGCTGTCCGACGTTGGTGTTTGTATATACGCGCGGTGCGTGAACAGACTCTGCGTATGGTAGTGAAAGGATGTTTAAAGAGAGGACGACAGGTTGAAACGATCGTTGGCGAGATCCTTTCGATGGTTCACTTTGGGATGAAACGTTGGAGGAGATTGGAAATATAAATGTACCACAGTGAACTGTCGAATGGAGGAATGTTCAGGTTACGAATTGGAGAGGGGGGAGATCTTTGTCGTGGTTAGGTCTCGTACGCCATCGATCGATATATAAAAACAAAAATAAATAAATAAATAAAAAAAGGTGTGCAATCTCATGACTCTTCAATAATCTCGTAGTTGTAACTGATAATCGACACATACCTAAGGAATTACGGAAAAAAAGTAACGATGAGTGTAAAATGTTGTACAGTAGACAAGAGTAGAGTATTACGGTACGATATTAGTAATAATCCTGAATGATACCAATTCCCCCAGCTTGTGAAATAAACGCTAAGTTGCAATATGACATTTAATATATATATATAAATAATTTTATATATATATATATAAATAATTTCATTGTCCATAAGTCGCGCTCATATTACCGACGAGTAAGTACGTTGATAACTGTATCCAGACTGCCATATAAGAAAGAACGACGGATCGTGAGTAGTTTTCTGTCGATAAAAAAGAAAAAAAGAAAAAAAAAAAGAAGTGAACCGATGGCCCGTAGTATTTCTAATTGGAAACAAAGGATACGGTGTAAATTGGATCCCCTTACCAACGCATTTGCTTCGTTAACATTGCAATCAAAAAAAGGAATGGCATCGCATGTACTTGTATACAAGTGACGGATTCGTTGCAAGCGCGTAAATGTAAAAATTAGAATTAAGGCCAGTGTTACACGTATACGCAACGTACTATTCATATCACATAACGAGTTCGTTAAAACGTCATGAATCTTTCTCCGTGTGTGAACGAATCGATGACGAGAGAGAGAAAGAGTGAGAAAGAGAGAGAGAGAGAGAGAGAGAGAGAGAGAGAGAGAGTGAAAAAGTGTGAAAGAGAGCGAGAGAAAGGTGGAGAGAACGATACGCGAAAATGTTGTAATCCGAACGTTGTATCCCGACGTTGAACCGATCGCGGCAACGTTCCTGAAGAAAAATCTCAGTTACACGGAAATTGTTTTTTCATATTTCGGCGAGTAGAATAGTCAGATAAACCGCGAGCGTTTCGCAGATACTTTTATAAAAGGTAATTGTTATGTTATTTACAGGCCTCCCGCTAATTGCTGTCTAAAGGAAAGTGAGAACCCACGATAATTCCATTTACGAAATAAATACGAAAGATTTGATAACACATTCACGGTGAAGCTACTTTATTGCTGAAACATTTGTAAATCTCTTATCTGGTACTTCCAACAGTTTGTTATACATTATAAATCTGGTATATTATTATATGCCATATCGTCGAAGAAACGGTTCTTTTTCTAAAACACCTACAACACACCTTCCTTTCGTCGCTACGACGTCTAGGTTTACCTTTTATTGTTTTTATTTTGATAGACGAATTTTACATACAAAGTATATCTATATATAAATAATGTAATAAATATATAGACGTAAATAAAATTCTAAGATCTTTATGACCCTCTTACTTCTACGTAGTGGGAGAAATAATTGTCACACGCGAGAACTTTGGTTTCAGAAACAGGTTTAATTACAAAACGGAAAGTATTGATTTTTTTACGTTACACAGTATCAAAACGGTCGCGATAACACAATTGATCATTTAATCATTTTACGTCGGTACAAAAAGACTTACATACAATTAAATTATACCGCTGTACATCTTACAATCTAATGTTATTTTCGTTATCAATTGAAGGTTTGTTACTTGCTGCCTCTATTCTAAGTACCATTAATTACAATCGTCTTTATTTTCATCTGAATCAGATGTACATAAATTTTCATGATCCTCATCCTCATCTTCCTCTAATTGTTCTTTAACTTTTGCCTTATACCTTGCATATTTATAACCATAAGCATTCACATCTGATTCATCTACTGCATAGATAAAATCATCTTCCTCTGACAAATCAGATCCATCCTCTAGTCTCATATTCATAACAGCTTCCCTCATATCATCCTCGTCGATTGATCCTTCAGAGTGACTGGAATCTGGGTAATCATTCCTCCAATTTGACTCAGAATTAGAATCCTCTGATTCACATTGAACTTCTGAATAACCATTGTCTCTATAATTATCAAAAACTAATTCCTGATCATACGGATGAACAGATACTTTGTCATCTAGGTAGATGTCATTCTCAGTTTGTACATAATATAAATCATATACATAACTATCATCCTGTGAAATATCATACACATATTAAATAAATCGTTTTTCATTTAAACAAGCTGCAAAACAAAAAAGATAGTAAGAAAACAGTGTTCACCTCTTCTGCAGAAACATTATTTGCTATAGACTTTGAATCTTCCACATCTATGACTGTCATCCCTTTCTCCTCAGAGTCTTCAACAGTAGAGTTATCCAAAGAACGAAAACAATTAATTACTTTGTAACGATTCTCCGCCGAAGCTTGTTTCGTTGTTTCCCTTAATTTGTTTATAACATCAACGTGATGTTGCTTGAAATTTGCTTTCAACTCATCTTTGTCGTAATTTCGTATAATATGCTCGACGCTATCCTCCTATCGAAGAAACGTTAATTCAATTCTACCGTAATATTCAAATCCTTTAAGAATAATTGTTTTTAAATAAAAACCTGTTTTTTAACGGTTCCAGCAAATTTTGCGACGCTGGTTAAAGAATCCGGTAACGTTGCCTCTGTTTCCTCATTTTTCGCAGTTTTCTGTCGTTTATACGAAATTACCAAAGCGTTTAAAGGTTCGTCCTCGTGTCTACGTTTCACGCGTAATATCGCTGCCATTTTTTCCGTATTTCTTTAATCAAAATACTTAATAAAACGTTTACACGCTCACGTCTTTACTTTAATCTGTACTACTTAGTTTGACATTCACGCTATAGTACAAAGTTAGTCGTATTTTGAGGTTAGAATCGTTTTCAGCAGTCGACATATCGATTATCATTCGCTGGCCTGGTCAGCAACAACGCTGGCAGGGCGTAGAAATTCTCGGTATGTTTTCGACTTGGAATTTGTTCATTTTCTTCATATTAAACGATTTATGAAAGCCTGATCGTTGATTTCGCTTAAAATGAAGCGTTAAATATTATCGCAAAACATGGCGCAATCTATTTTCGACGCTCTATCAGGTAAAACTTTTCTATCGTAGAAATAGGTGGGGTTAACCAACAAGTATCTTAATTTATCTTTCCCTCTGAATGAAAATTTAGATACTATTTCAGGTATATAGGAGCGTTATTTTTTTCTTCATTACAGGTGTATCGTTGGACAGTCCTTCTGTGCAATCGTTATTAGAGTCTCAGACTTTAATAACCGAAGTTGAACAGTCAGGTAGGTTAACGATGGGGTTATTATCTGATAACCTATTGACGTAAGATCTTTCCGTCGGAATAGTCCGTGTACGATAAATTTACGACGAATATTTTCGCATTCCGTGTTTAGCAATTGATCAAGATGAGGAAGATATATTTCAATGCGGGAAATGCAAGAGCCAATTTACGTCGTTGCACATGTTTGTGTTGCACAAAAGGACACACCAAAAGGCCCAAGAGCAAACGGTAGATTTGAGTCAGTTTTTGGTGAACGACGAGAGTCAGACTGTTCACGCGGAAGACAATAGCGAAGATGTAACCCAATTTAATCCACAAGAAACATTTGTTCAAAATGATCAACTCAGTGAACCAATTATACTTGAAGAATCAGATATGCTCTTTAGGTAAATTATAATTATCCTAGAAGTAATTAATATGTAACAAATGATCAATTTCCTTTTTCAATGAAAGACATATCCTTATATCTGTTACAGCATGGATCAAGAGGGTGCTAATTACTTTACAACAGATTCCACATTTAGTGTTCCAATTATATTAAGTTCAGAAGGTTTGGATACTTTTGCAAACTCTACTATTCCAGGGGACAATGAACCCATGAAAGATGATTCAAACGAAGTACCTCATGTTCTCCAAAGTGATATTTCTCAAGAACAAAATATTAATGATACAGATAAAGTTGATATATCAATGACTGACAGTCTAATAGAGAGTCCAACAACAGAATCAGAAATTTCTACTAATCAAATGCAAAATTTAAAGGTATTGATTATATGATAAATTGTACCATATTGTTGTTTTTTTGTTTAATTATTATTATTAAAATTCGAGTATTCTTCGATCGAAATCGAAATTTTCTTTGTTGCAGTATAAGTGTGGTTACTGCAGCAAGCAATTTTCGAAGAAATTTTATTGGCAACAGCACGAACGTTCTCATACAGGGGAGAAACCATATCAGTGTGTTGTATGCGGACGTGCATTCGCACAAAAATCAAACGTTAAGAAGCATATGTCGTCGCATAAAGTGTGGCCAGGCACCGCTATACACTCGTTGCCACCAGAGGTATTTTAAATATTTCGGCACGCTTCTACGTCCCCTCCCCCCTTTTCTCCATCTCCCCTTTTTTTAATAGTTTACCATTGGCTAGGCACCACCAGACGGAAGCATAGATCGTACCTATCATTGTCAGTTTTGCAAAGAAATATTTGACTCGTACAAAGCTCTAAAGGGCCACCTTATAGTCTCTCACCTAGCACTAAAAGTGTACAAATGTGTGCAAAGTAGTTGTAGTATGATGTTTGCCGAGCTCGAAGATTTCTTGGAGCATACCCGCAGCCATAAACGATCGGAGTATCGTTGCCACGTGTGCGGGGAAGTGTTTAATACTCTCTCCGATCTGGGCCTCCATCAATATGCTCACTCCGTCCAAAAACAGAAAACAACAGAGAAATATTACTGTTGTTCCGTTTGTAAATCCTCCTTTTCGAATTTGGAGGCGTTGCAACACCATACAGAAACGACGACGCACGATTATGCCTGTCTCCATTGCGGAAAAAGTTTCCTGATCGAACGATTCTTGCGACGTCATTTAAAAACGCACGCCTCATCCGCACGATTTGCCTGCGAGGATTGCGGGAAGGCCTTTAAAACTGAGCAATACTTAGCCAATCATAAGTTAATACATAGCGAGGAAACGCCGTTCCTATGTCCGGTGAGTGATATCCAGATCGACTAGGAGGATCGATCAATTTTTTTCTCATATTTTTCATACGTTTTAATTTCATTTATCGCAGCATTGTCCAGCTAGATTCAAGCGAAAGGATCGTTTGGGCCGTCACATGCTAATTCACGATCTGACAAAGAGATTGAAGTGCCCGTTCAGAGGTTACTTAGGCTGTATGAGCGAATTTTCACGGCCTGACAAATTAAAGCGTCATCTCCTGACGCACAGCAATATCAAAAGATTTAGTTGTAGTCATTGTAATCGTAATTTCCATCGGGCACAAGCTCTTAAGCATCACGAAATGAACAAACACAGTTTGAAATGCGAGATTTGTTCACACGTAAGTATCCCCCGTTCGAATATGTTCACAGAGAAATGAACGAATTAAAATAACATATTGATCTCTCGAAATTCACGTTACCAGGCATTTAAAACTAAAGAGCAATTGCTAACTCATAATTGCGACCAGTCGAACGAGACTAAGAAACATATGAGTTCACAGTTACCTAAGAAAGCTTCTGGATCATTTAAACCAAGGAAACCCACTCCAAAGAGGCAAACATCATCGAAGACTGCAATTGGACTTGCCGATAAGGAAAAACTAGAGAAATTTAAGGCTGACGAAATACAAAGAAAAGTATGTATTATATTAGGTGTATCAGCGAACGAAAATTTATTATTGTTATACGGAAACTTTTAACGTGATCCGTTCGTCTCCTTAGATCACCTCTGAAATGTTAAAGTCTGATGACTACAAAGACGAAACCTGTACCAAAAAGCTAGAGAACATTTCCGTATCAAAGGAGATCGGTTCAACGATTGAAGCACTGATCAAAACCGACGCAGCGGACAATGAAATCAAACGCAACACTGACATATATTCGGTACAACAAACGAGCGAATAGAATTTTTAAAATATATTTTTTAATTGTATTTAAATTATAATATAGTCTTAGGCTGTAGATAAGTTATACTACGTGCAATGGGATCATTGGCAAACTGCAAGTTGCATTTTATAATAGTATATAATATTTTGTAGTTTACATATCTGTGATAATTGTATTATAAAATATATTAATATAAGTAACTTATATCTATCTATCTCAAATATTTTTAATGTCGCCTATCCTTTAGGCCCGTTTGAAATTTATGGATGTATTAAAGAAAACGATGTTTGTGTCGATCTCGATTTATTTCATTCAACCTACCCTCCCTTTTTATCACGCATCTTTCTTACGAATTAGTATACCTAACACTTTACCGACCGGAAGTCTATTAATCGGTGTCTTGCTCCTAGCGTAACAAATTAATTAATTACCCTATAATAAGAGAAAGTGAACGATATAGTAAACCCTCGTACGAATTTTGATTAAAAATTTTTAGAGCTATAAAAGTAAGCGCAATATAGCAAAAATCGAGCTAATATTGAATTGAATGAGACGGTCGGTAAAGTGTTAAACGGAACACCAACGGCGAGGTGTAACAAAGGATGTAACAATATCGTACAACGCGGATGTTGGAATATATTCTCGAGATAATTTCCCGAAGGATGTGGTTAGGCAAAACCATAATCAACCATCCCCTTCCTTGAATTAGCCTTCTTAATTCTATTTAGTAGGAAAAAAGCCGTGTTCTTATACGTTGCTAATAAAACGGCGTTTCGTTGAAAGTTTGGTATACAAACAAATTACAGTGTTGTAAATTGTATTTGAAAAAAAATGCCTTCTCGGGGATCTTATCAAATTACTAGAGTAGAGGAGGGTAAAGCAGCCGAGCGGGATGAATCTTACAAAAGTTGCATTACGACGTTATTAATATTTCTTTGCCTCTGTATTATCCTCATCATCGCTAGCTTACCGTGGAGAACGTCCAACATTTATCCGACGGAAAAAGATGAGCACGTAGGAACAGCGCAGGTAAGTCTCATTTTAAACGTTGAAAATAATCGAAAAGAGAAAATTGTGATATAATCGGATTGACATGTAGCATCATCTTCGCGAACACGAGGTGGAACGTCATACTGAAAGAGTGACGACAGCTACGACAACTACAACTACGACAACTAAACGTTACCTAGATTCTACAATTATATCTCCGGGTGAATCAAATTCATCTTCTGTTGATGAAACGAATTCATCTTCCGCGGATGAATCGAATTCATCCTCCGTGGATAAATCGAAAGTGTTAGAAATCACAACGTTACCCTTCGAGGTATCGACTCAGCAATACGACGTAGAAACTGTTACAAATTTGAACGAGAGTAATTCATTCGAATTTAATAAACTGTTGAACGAGGAGGTTACCACAGAAGGTGTATCGATCAACGTAACAACCGATAACGAGTCTACAATTGAGAAACAATTGTACGACGATTCAACGATTGATTCGGTCGTGGAAAGTAACGCATTCACTTCAACTACGGAAGTATACGAAAAAAATGCTACGGAAGTTTCTGTTACTTCGAATTCAAATTCGATTACCGAGGAAACCTCGTTCGATAAATACGAGACTACGACGTACAATGATGTTACCGAATTTACAACAGAGAATGAGGAAAATATCACGATGGAATCCACCGCTGAAAGCTTCAGCAATTCACATGCTCAATCTACAACACCGAATATGGTGAAGCATCCCACCACAAGCGAATCTGTAATTACAACTACCCCTTCACCGGTTAATAGACAAGTATGTGAAACAGGTGAATGCAAGAATTTAGCAAGCAAAATGTTGTTCTACATGAATCACACGATGACCGATCCGTGCGATGATTTTTACGAATACGCTTGCGGTAACTTCGAGGCCAATCCGCAAACTATAGAAAGGGATTTGGAGGATGTGGCTTATCAACGTATTTTGCGTGCGTATCGTTCAAAATTCTGTATTACTGGAGGAAAGAAAACGAAGGAGAATTGAACTCTTTACGAGATCTTCGTATAATTTAAGTTCAAAATAAATCATCTTTTTCTATCAATTTTTTTCCTTCGTTTTTTAATAGCTAAAAATACAGTGAGTTCTAAAGAAAATTTTTTTACGCGCAATGCTTCTTTGTAATTTCGTTTATCAGGACAAATGCAGGTGGAAAATTACGAAGGTAAATCGACACTTTTCTCGAAGTACTACAACAGCTGCGTAGAATACGAAAACGTGAATATAACGGAAAGGATCAAGCTGGGTAAATTGGATAAAAATACACTAACTAAACTCTAGTGTCGAGTATATACGTTTTAATGTACATAGGTGGTGTGTATATATATATATATATATATATATATATATATATATAATATATTCGTTACAGCGAGAGAAGAGTTAGACAGGATAGGAAAGTTTTACACTAGCAGCAGTTGGACAAATCATCATACAAACTTCACCGAGCTACTCGTTAAACTATTATTAAACAACAGGTAGGAGAGATTATAGACAACGGATCGTACAAAAATATCGCACGTCGCGTTCGTCTGATAATATATTTCGCTTTTTCTTTTTTTTTGTAATTTTCCTAGAGCTTTATTGTTCGACGTCACTCCAGACCTGGACGAGTACTCTTCGGAGCAGTTCACCTTTAAAATAGGTCCTACAGTGGACAACGATCTGTTCGATACGGAGAAATTCGAAACGGACGATCCCTGTTACGCAAGTCAATTCGAGAGGGAAGAAGAGACGGTGGACTTAGAGGAGCTATACACGGAATACAAAACGTGCAAAGTATATAAATATGTGTACAATATTAATACATTTCGCATGTTGTAATATCTTTTTTTTTTTTTGCGAATGTTTCCAATCTCCGTACAAAATATACTTTTTTCTCAGTTACGTTTAAGTTCAATTGTAAGATATATTTACCAACGATGGTTAAACAAGTATCTACGGCGCGAAATGTGTTAAAAAAGAAGGGAGAAGAAAATCTATGGAACACGCTCTTGTACTGGTATAAATACAAGCTCCTTTCGCTTTTGTTAGAACAACACGCAAAAATTCATTAAATCCATCCAGGAAGCCTTGGTAGCGTTAGATGTGTTCAACGGACAGAACGAGTCGAACATATACATTACGTACATCACCATCGATCTGGAGATAATGCACAATTTTTTCGCGGTAAGGCTTCGTCTGAATTGCTCTCGTGAATATGTATTTACATGTCTCCCTCTTCTTCGTGACGTTTCAGAATTTCCCGTCTAGGGACAAAATACGCGAGGCATATCTTACGAATAACTACACGCTCGTCACTATCAAAGATCTGAAGGAAAAATTCCCAGTTGTAAGGGTGAAACTTTATACGCGCGTAACTTCGTCATCCTTTAAATTATACAAATTGATATGTGTTCTGTAACGTGTTTTCAAGGTAAATTGGTCGCAACTAATTTATAATCTAACGAAGAAGGAGATTGTACCGGAAACAAGGGCGCAGGTTTACTTCTACGACGCCCTGGCCGCAGGATTGAAAAGTCTGGACGACTTATGGGAAACAGAACCGATGGTATTGCATAACGCATTATTAGGATTGTATGCACGCAATCTTTATCACGAGGTATCCTCTCGTTTTTCCTGATTGTTCTCTCGATCTTTCGACTTCTTGTTTCTTTTTGATTTTTCTAAATGTCTTGCTTGTTTCTCAGTTAGTTTTATCGAAACACCGAGATGTTAAAAGACACTGCATTCACGTAGCCATGAAACTTTTAATCCCGGAAGCCTCAGATTTGTATATCTCTTCGTTCACGAAGGATCAACTCGAGTATATGAATAAGACTGTAAGAGTTCGTTTTATCTAATATACAAGAAGTCTGTTCATAGGATAACTAATAATCTCGTTTGAACGTGTGAATTAACAGATACACAGTTTGTTCGGAGAACTTAAAGAAACGCTAAAATTAAAAATCAAGGAGGTAGAATGGGCTACAGAAGAGGGACGTAATACGTTAACCGCGAAAATAGATAGCCTGAAAGTTGTCGTGCCAAATATTTCATATTTCACCAATAGTTCGACTTATATGAGCCAAGCAAAGAAAGTACGAGAAATGAAATTGTTCACTTTTTGTAGAAGATTAATAGCAATTGCTTCCTATCGTAATATTTTAATATTTTCAAATTCAGGTAAATTTATCGGACAACTATTTCACGAATACGGTGACTCTGATGCAAAGGTATCGAAAGCTAATATACCCGGAATTCTTAACAAATCCAGTTTCTCCGGAACAAATGTAAGTTGCCTTATAATTAAATCTAATGTATACGAAACGTTATTACGTTGTTGTATTATACGAGCTACTGTGTAGTTGGACACACTACGCAACACCGTACCAGTCCAAAGGGCTCGCGATTTATGGACTAAATCTCGTTGTAATACCGTTCGGTGTGACAGACTGGTCCATGAACTATGACGAGGACTCCTTTGATTACATAACATTGGCAACACTTGGTAACGCAATAGCACACCAAATTGCTCATCATTTCGACGGAAATGGTATATTAACAATATGTAACTTTATAATAGCGTTAACTGAGAGATCAATGTTGTTATAAATTAGTAACGATAGATTCGTCGAGGAAATTCAGAAAGAAAGTTTGTCGTTCAAAAATGTCAAACAATATACCATTATAATGTATTACTCTGTACATTATTAGGTATCTATTATTGGAATGGAACACGCGATGCCAAGAACTTTTTGTTAAACGACGACGATTCTATGTACATGAATTTCAAGGAGTACATTGACAATCAGAGAAATGTCTTCGATCGAAATCCTATGAGTATGACGTTAGCGTCCACAGGACAAACCGTGCGTTACGAGGTAAAATTGATACATTCGTTTCTCCTATAAAATTATGCCGTAGAAAATAATTACTTCAAAGTAAATTAGACACGGTCTTAAAAGCACGTAATAACTTTTGTTTTTCCCCCCCTCTCGTCATCGTTTTTTTCTTTTTTTGTTTAAATTCGTTTCAGATCTCGCAATTGACACTGAACGAACGACTCTCCGAGGCAATGGGACTCAGATTAGCTTATGATACTTTGGATCGACTGAGATCACCCGAGGAAGTTCATCTTCCTTGGCTTGAACTTAATGTCGAGCAGTTATTCTATCTCGCCTATGCTCAGGTACTCTTGTTACAGTAAAATTTACGGCGTTAGTATATTAAATAAAAACTACAGTCGCTATGATAATTACCATACGTGGAAATTTTTCATCACGATTCTTACAGATGCACTGTACGAAGACACCACTTACATCATCGTACGTATCGTTACACGAGAACGAACAGCTACCCAGTCGAATTCGTATTTTCGTCTCTGCGTTCAATAACAGGCTTGTCGGCGAGGCTTGGAACTGTCCGGAAGGTTCACGGATAATGCCAAGTTACTCTTGCAGCGCATTTCCGTATCTTGAGTGTAACGAAACGACCAAAACAGCCGAAGCGATGGAAGTAACTATCATGCGTAAATGATACAGCGACTGATTTCACTTTTTTTTTTGTTTTACTGTTATAAGGAAGCGTGATTATTAAGTGGTAACAACGCTCTTCGTTTATTCTGAGGAACAAGTTTCTTTTTTCTTTCTTTCTTTTTTTTTTATAACATTCACACGCAAACAGACGCAGTATGCAAAAATCGGACGAGCACATACATTCATCATCAGCCTAGTAAATTTGCTTAACTTCTTTTCGACTAGAACATTTGTCGGTGAAAACAATTCACCATTAAGTCTGTCGCTTTTTGTCATGAACCTGTTCATAATTGTTTTTTCTCCAGCAAATCCATAGATTTTGTAGAGTGAACCATGTCCCCTGGAACATAGATCAATTGCTACAAATGTGTAATTAATATTGTAATTTAAAGGGACCAATGATGGACTGAGCTGTGACGAAATATTTGTATTAATTTGAGTATACACTCATGCATTATTCATAAAGTATCATTTTACGTTTATTATCGTATTATCCGTATGTACTTGTAAATTCCGACGTAACACGGTAAAAAATGCATACAGAAATTCGTAATTCTCAATGCTGAAAACAAAATCAAACGCATCCATGACACGGTTTATTTAGTTTTGACATCGTTCATGGCAGTTAAGTAACAGATTGCAGAATGTTTAAATAGCACTGCTGCTTTATATTTAGTAGTCAGTTAATTATAAGTCAATAGCCCAGTGCACTATCGGCTTAAACGTTATTTACAATTTCGAAAAGTTGTAGTAGACATAGACACATACCACTGCTAAGGGTTACATCCAGATGGCTGTTGTCTAGTTGAGAAATGCATTGTTTCGAAGTAGCTTTCTTTTCCGTCTGAAAGGACGAGAGCCATGCAAAGAGACATTGAAAAAAAAAAAAACGTGACACAAATGGATCATACAGTTAGTTGGAAAATGAACAATGTCAAATTCAACTCTAAAACCACAAACCACATACCTCAAAGTACCGGTGCCATAAAACACAGCCATAGACACAGAGAACTGAGACTAGAGATTGGCATAGTAACCATAGAAGAATGTTTAATGCTTGAGTACGCTCAAATAATGCAGCACCATGCCTTATACATAGCAATGCTTCTGTAACCATAATTGCACCATAGACCCAACACTGTGTCCCTACTCTACTACATGTTGGATCTGTTACAAACATGTAGTATTGCCTGTAATTATATTAAAATATTATACCTCATGAAACAATAGATCATAGAATAAATTGTTATGGTTGTTTAAATAAATTTTTATATATTTTACGGAAATATAATTTGTTTCCTTGGAAATGTTCCTTACCTAACAGAGGGTGCTACAATTACTCCAATTAACACCAATCTTGTTACAACAAATGGATGAGAAGGTGGAAATTCATATACATGCTTCAGGAAAAATGTATTTAGTTCTGAAACCTGCCAGAAAATTACCAACTGGCATAAAGCAACAAATCTCATATATGTACAGGTTGGATCCAACCATCTAACAGCAGTCCAACTGCCAGGAGTGAATTGTAGCATTGCTCTCTTTAATTTTCCAGTGGTGCTCTCAATATCAAGAATGCTCACCCACTTGTACTCTCTCATCTCCAAAAGGGAGCAAATTTTCAATCCAACCCAAATACCTAATCCATTACAGACAACTACATCTAATATGAAAGCATCCCACCAGCATTCCACAAAATTTGGTAGTAAATGAGCAAATGCTATCTCTGTTACTTCCCACATAACACTGATTGCCCAAAGAATACCAAGATGACGGATGAGAATTGCTTTAAATGTCCATCCTAGGAAATGGGCTACTGCAAATACATCCATGTGATTCCATATCTTCTCTACTGTAATTTCTGAACAATTAACACCGTATTCTTTGTCCATATCAATGTGAAATGATGCCAAGCTAGGATCAATCCAAACAAAGATCTTTCTAACTGTATCATAATCTTGAAATAGTAAAAACAACAGGCCCATTAAATATAGGACACTGCATCCAAATACAAGCCTCCAGACAACCGGGTGAGGTCTTGTAAATGGTCCATTTGGAAATGTGAGAATTGATATGATAAGAAAGAAGAATATGATGCAAAGTATTCCAGCCCAAATATTGTCCTCGACGTTGGTAGTATTCCTGAATTAAATCAACATTGATATATTTATACGATATAAAAATTTATGAAGCATGAAATATATTGAATATTCAGTTACCTCGTGAACGCGGAATATATTACAGCACCGATCGCGATTAGAAGCAACGTAATGCTGTGAGGCTTATAAAAGAATTCGATCGAAATATCATCAACCGGTCTTTCATTGATATTTGGAAAACTATCGGTAGCGTGTCGTAATTTATGCCCTTCAATATTATCCGTACTACTCCGGCAATTTACAACCTTCTTTTCGTCAGACTTGACAAGTCTCTCTAAGAGACTGTCATCTAGGCATTCTTCGTTAGTTGTCATCCCAATAGAGTAATTGTCCGTTTCAAATTCGTATTCTGAACATTTCACACGTTGTTTCGCACCGTTTTCACCTTCGGACTTTGTGCACGTTATCACGCTTATCGAGCAACTTACAAATTCACTTAACCACACATGAACGAAAGTTCAGACAGGAAAGTACTACGGTGATCAGTTTACTTCCGCTAGCGGGAGACTGCGGTTAAATAAAAAAAGAACACTTAATCAATCGCTTTGCTTGCGCGTCAGCTGATTGGATATACGAAAGAACTTCTTTGCAAGCAAGCCTTTACATATAAATCAAACAGCTGTACAGATGTCATGACTACTTCTTTACGTGAAGTAGGTTCGTCCCGCCTATTTCATCGCCACATTATTATTTCTACATACTTTCTTTAAAAAGTTCTCGTATTTGTAACAAAAAGAATGGCGGATTATTTGGATGCTGAAGCGGAGGAGAGCGAGGTAAGCGAATAAAATATTTGAAATAGATAAAAGACGGGGACGTTCGGTTTCGTATAACCTAACACTCTTACGATCTTCCAGGAGGAAGAGGAATTGGATGTTAACGAAAGGAAGAAACTTAAAAAATTAAAAGCGATGCGCGACAGCGACGACGAAGATGACGATGACGGTACGAAAAGATCTGTGAAAGTATACATGCTTCAAGAAAGAATGTACATACTGGTTGCTATAAGACTCATACTTCTAGGGTCTTGATGTTTCTAGAAACTGTTACTTCATACGTTACGATAAAGATTTATTTAGTATTGATAATACTCGAATTTATGTTACATAGGAATAGTTTTATTTGAATTTCACGTATTTTAAATATTTAGAGGATGAAGGGGAAATCCCAGGGCTTATTGATGATAATCCAATTGATGATGATAATGATGAAGACAGTGATGGTTCGGATAATTCCGGGAAACGTAAAAAAAGCGATGATGAAGATTTTGATGATCGTTTGGAAGATGAGGATTATGATCTACTTGAAGAAAATTTAGGAGTTAAAGTTGAAAGAGTATGTGTAATTTTTTTTTCCTTTTTTCTTCTTCTTCATACATCAGTGTAATTTCATAACATCATTTAATTGTTTAGAAACATCGTTTTAAACGTTTACGTAGAATACAAGATGAGGAATCAGAAGGGGAAGAAGAGAAAGAGGCAGATGATGAAAGAGATGCTATTGCCAATGAATTGTTCCAAGGCTCTGGAGAAGTGAGCATTTAAATCAAATTTATACCTGATTTTATTCAAAATTAATCAAATACCTATCCTCATTTATAGGAAGATGAGGAAAGAAGTGAAGTTAGCCACAGGGGTGAAGTGGAGGCATTTGATGAAGAAGAAAGTGAAGATGAGGATGACTTCATTGTAGATGGAGATGGAATACCTATAACTGAAAAAAGAAAGAAGAAAAAACATATTTTTTCGGACGCGTAAGAATAGCTCGCATTATAAAAAAAAAAAGAGCGCGCGAAATTTATTCGTAATGTAACCACTTGTATTTCTATTACAGCGCATTGCAAGAAGCACAGGATATTTTTGGTATCGATTTTGACTATGAAGAGTTTGGAAAGTATGGAGAAAACGAGTTTGAAGAGGAGGAAGAGGAAGAGGAAGATGAGTATCTTCACGATGAAATAGAAGACCGACCGAGACGATCAAAGAAACATTTGAAGAAAAAGAGCACAAAGAAGAGTATCTTCGAAATATACGAACCTAGCGAACTTATACGTGGGCATTTCACCGACGTAGACAACGAGGTAAGATAACTATTTTAATTTCTTATGCTAATTTATAAGTGTTGCTTAAATTATCATAACTTGCATATTTCAGATCCGCACGACAGATATTCCTGAACGTATGCAACTTCGTACCGTTCCTATTACACCGACAGCAGAAGGATCGGATGAGTTAGATTTCGAGGCAGAATGGATATACAAACAGGCATTCTGTCAGCCGACAATTTCCATACAAGATGCTCATTTAAATGAGGAAGCCAAAGAAAGAGCTAAGAAGGGTCCGCAAACTGTCGGCAAAATTAAGAAAGCTTTGGATTTCATACGTAATCAAAACTTCGAAGTTCCTTTTATCTCGTTTTATAGAAAGGAATACGTATTGCCGGAATTAAATATCAACGATCTATGGAAGATTTATAAATTCGATGCAAAGTGGTGTCAGCTTAAGCAAAGAAAAGAAAATCTTTTGAAATTATTTGAAAAAATGAGAGACTATCAATTAGATGAGATCATGAAAAATCCCGATGCTCCGTTACCCGATAGTGTACGAGTTATTAAAGACGAGGATATCGAGAGGCTTAAAAGTGCTCAAACTTTTGAAGAACTGAGCGACATTTATCGACATTTCATGCTCTATTATAATCAGGATGTACATGCTATGCAAGAAAGTATGCGTAAAAAGGAGAAAGAAGCGCGACAGAAAGCTAAGGAAGAGAAAAGGAGGCAACAAATCGCAGAAGCCGAAGAAAACGGTGAAGATCCTCCTGAAGAAATTCCTGACGTGGAAGATGAAGAAGAACCAATGGACGATACATTGAAGAAGCCGGTTAGGAAAGGTCCTTATTATATTTGCAGAAAAGCTGGCTTAGATGGGCTAGCAAAAAAATTTGGTCTCTCTCCGGAGCAGTTTGCCGAAAATCTGCGAGATAATTATCAACGTCACGAGGTGGATCAGGATCCAACGGAACCTACCGTAATAGCTAGTGACTTTACTTCGGCTATTTTCAAAATAAACGAAGAAGTGCTTGAAGCCACACAGTTAATGGTCGCAGTCCAATTAGCGCATGAACCATTAGTACGGAAATGCGTTAGAGAAATGTACATGGAGAGAGCAAAGATATGCGTGAAACCAACTAAAAAGGGAATGAAGGAAATCGATGAAAGTCACGCGATCTATTCTATGAAATATCTTAAGGACAAGCCTGTACGGGATCTTGTCGGTGATCAATTCTTAAAGTTAATCATAGCAGAAGAGGATAAACTAGTTACAATTTCGTTTAGCGATATGATAGAAGGAAATACTAGTAACAATTACCTCGATGAAATAAAGCAATTGTATTACAGGGATGAATTTAGTAAAAGTGTGCAGGATTGGAACGCACTGAGAACTGGTAGCGTTGAGTTAGCTTTAAATCGTATTGTCATACCGCAGCTGAAGAAGGAGCTGCGGAATAATCTTATAACGGAGGCAAAAGAATGCATTATGAAAGCCTGTTGTCGTAAAATGTACAACTGGATAAAAATTGCGCCGTACGCTTGCGAATACCCCGACGAAGACGACGAGGATTGGAACACTGGTAGAGGAATTCGCGTGATGGGTTTGGCTTATGTACCTGATCCATCTCAGGCTGCGTTCACTTGCATAATCTCCCCAGAAGGGGAATGCACAGATTACCTGAGATTGCCGCATTTATTGAAACGTAAGAACAGCTTTAGGGAAAATGAGAAAATGATGAAGGAGGCCGATTTGTTGGCGCTTAGAAATTTTATCGCCACCAAGAAACCGCATATTATAGTGGTTAGCGGCGAATCCAGGGAAGCGTTAATGATAGTATCCGATTTGAAGGAATGTATTTCCAATTTGACTGAGGACGAGCAATTCCCCACGGTCCAAGTAGAGATATTAGATAATGAACTTGCTAAAGTATTTTCTAATAGTAACAGAGGTATAGCAGAATTTAGGGACTATCCAGAGTTGTTAAGGCAAGCTATATCTTTAGCAAGGAGATTACAGGATCCTTTGTTGGAATTCTCCCAATTGTGCACCATAGATGAAGAAATAATGTGCCTTAAGTATCATCCTTTGCAAGATCAACTTCCTAAAGAAGATCTTATAGAGAATTTATATTTAGAGTTTATAAATCGTATAAACGAGGTGGGCGTAGATTTGAACAGAGCGGTTCAGCAGCCTTACACGGCGAACTTAGTACAATTTGTGTGTGGCCTGGGTCCTAGGAAAAGTCAAGCGTTGCTTAAAATTCTAAAGCAAACTAATCAGAGACTAGAGAATAGAACGCAGCTCATAACTGCGTGTCACATGGGACCTAAAGTATTCGTTAATTGTGCTGGTTTTATTAAGATAGATACAAATAGCTTAGGAGACAGCACAGAGGCGTACGTGGAAGTGTTGGACGGTTCGCGTGTCCACCCAGAAACCTACGAATGGGCTAGAAAAATGGCGGTAGACGCTTTAGAATACGACGACGAGGACGCGAATCCTGCTGGTGCTTTAGAGGAGATTCTCGAATCTCCGGAAAGGTTGAAAGATTTAGATCTAGATGCATTTGCAGAGGAGCTTGAGAGACAAGGCTTTGGTAACAAGTGTATCACTCTGTATGATATAAGAGCCGAATTGAACTCTAGATACAAAGATCTGCGTGTTCCTTATCAATCTTTAAACACTGAAAAGTTATTCGACGTTTTGACGAAAGAGACTCCAGAAAGTTTCTACGTTGGCAAATTGATTATGGCAACGGTTGTTGGTATAAGTCATAGAAAACCGCAAGGTGATCAACTGGACCAAGCAAATCCTGTTCGAAACGACGAGACCGGATTATGGCAATGTCCGTTCTGTTTGAAAAACGATTTCCCAGAATTGTCAGAAGTCTGGAATCACTTTGACGCCGGCGCTTGTCCGGGAAAAGCGACAGGAGTTCGTTTGAGATTGGACAACGGGATATCCGGTTATATTCATGTAAAAAATTTATCGGATAAGCACGTTGCCAATCCAGAAGAAAGAGTACGAATCGGTCAAGTAATTCATTGTCGCATAATAAAGATCGAAGTGGAACGATTTAGCGTCGAATGTACTAGCAAGACAAGCGATCTTCTCGATAAGAATCACGAATGGCGGTAGTGTATCAAAAACGTCGCAAAAAAAAATTTGTTTTTAACGCTTCTGATAATTTTTAAGAGTAACATTTTATGTGTATTATTTTCAGGCCGCAGAGAGACGTTTACTACGACTCAGAGGCAGAGGAAAATGACAAGAAGGTAGAAGAGGACGTGAAGAAAGCACAGCAAAGGCAAACTTATGTGAAACGTGTTATAATTCACCCCAGCTTCCATAATGTAAGCTTTGCAGAAGTTGAGAAGTTGATGCAAACCGTGAAGCAAGGAGAAGCGATAATACGACCAAGTAGTAAAGGAGCCGATCATTTGACCGTAACGTGGAAAGTTACAGAAAATATTTATCAGCACATCGATATAAGAGAAGAGGGCAAAGAGAATACATTCTCTTTGGGTCGCAGTTTATGGATCGGTAACGAAGAATTCGAGGACTTGGATGAAATTATCGCGAGACACATTAATCCGATGTCTGCATACGTTTCGGAACTTTTGGATTTCAAGTATTACAAGCCAGAGATAGAGGGTATTAAAGATAAAGCGGAAGAAATCTTAAAGGAGCAGAAAAAGCAAAATCCTGGTGGAATTCCATACATTGTGTCCGCTGCTAAGGTAAGTACATTTAAGAATGATCAATATACCTTTGTGTTTCTACAATTTTGTGTTCCATGTTTCAGAACTATCCTGGGAAATTTTTACTTTCCTATTTACCACGGGTTCGTTGCCGTCATGAGTACGTTACCGTAACACCGGACGGTTACCGATTCAGAAGCCAAATGTTCAGTAGAGTAAACGACTTATTCCGCTGGTTCAAGGAACACTTCAGAGATCCTATACCAGGTCAAAGTACACCTGGTACTCCACATGGAGCTATGACTTCCAGAACGCCGTATAACGGTACTCCAGGAGTAAATGGTAAATTTCATATTACTTTGATATTGAATGATAATTATTCGTTCGCTCAATTTTGTTCTTTTTATTTTAGGCGTGAACTCAGACGCGATACAAAGAGTTGCACAAAGTATGCCACACCACCTGCTACATTCCCTCTCGAAAGTAGCGAATCAAACTCCCCATTACCCACCGTACACTCCAGGAACTGCCAGTGTTAATAATTACGGAATCTATGGAAGTACACCGTATACTCCTTCCGGTCAAACTCCATTTATGACCCCATATCCTACTCCACATCATACACCTCATCATCCACAAACACCTAGCCATTCTCAAGGACCATTCTTACAACCTATTCCTCCTGCGATGAATCCAAACTCACATAGAACTACGAGACCGCATAGATCTGTCAATGCTACGTCCGATACGACGAATTGGACAAAAGCAGCGGAAGCATGGGCACGTTCAAAGCAGTCTACTTCGAAAGAATTGTAAGTTCGACAGGTTTTAATCGTCGGTGTTTAAATAATAATACGATATCGTTGTTAAAATTTTAGCAACAGTACTCCGAGATACAACGAGTCTAGGAAAACGCCAAGGAATCAAGATGCCCAAAATGATAGGATAATACCGCGCATTAGAACGCCGTCTGCTCGTACTCCGTCTTACAAATCTCCAAGAGGAACTCCATTCACGAATTCTAGTCCACGGAGTATGTCCCTCAGTGGAGATGGTACCCCATTGTACGACGAAAGTTGAGGGAATATATCCTACATGTAACTAGGAAAATTGGTTACCTGAAACTATACTCTATTGACAAAAAAAAGAAAAAACAAAAAAAAAGAGTATGTTCGAACATTGTGTATGATCTTTATTTTTTATCAATCGGCATAGATTGCTTTCTATAATGTCAAGTATTTATTACAAGTACAAAATATAGAACATTTCTAGAAGGTTTTCTAGATGTATCGTTAACGAATATTTCAATCGTGGCTTGAGCTAAAGATATTTAAGTTACACAAAACAAACAAAGAACGAAATTGGTTTAATGTACTTTTCATACTTCAGTTCGGTAAGAAAGTTATTTTTCAATCATGAAACTGTTCAGTAATCTTTTATCATATTGAATGTTAATATTTAGAGTATTCTACCTCAGTGAAATTACATTTTTTAAACAAAGAATTATATACAGTACACCGACACATGTTTGCTCAATATATATATCGTAATTAACGTTTAGTTTTCATTGATCATGACATTCAAATACAGATACTGTCCTAATGGAGAAGTAAGTCTTAAGTTTTTATTTGTACAAGAAACGATTTGATACAAATGTATTATTACTATTAGCAATATGCAATTTTGACATATATTTTACTATGGAAGATTAGTAACATTAAACATATATTAAGTAAAATGTTTCCTTCTTTCAATCATTTATGGTCGAATAATTTCATTTGCAGATATTTCGATATGTCGTTTACTTTTTATCATTTTTCATCACTTTTTTTATCGTAGATATTTAACCGTTTATATGTTCAAGCGTAGACGCACGTACAGTGCTAAATATTTCGTGTAGTAATTTGTGAATTTCAGCGAGTAATCTCGACGATTTAAATTGGCAGCTAGTTAGGAAAAATTAATTCGACAAAATTGTACGATCCGAAGCAATTGACACAAAAACGCGAATAACAGCGTAGTTAAAGTCCTAACGAATATATGGAGTCTTGTAAAATCATCGAAACCAGTTATAACGACTCGGCCATATTTGGAACGGATTTTTACGTTCTTATGGTCGCACAACGGTCACAACTTCCCACACATCGGTACGCACGTTGCTGGAGATGCAGACATATGATTCATCCAGAATGAATCGTTTCTTTCTTTTTTTTTTTTTCAACGGTGTAACTGTGGTCTCAGTCGAAAATATCGGCGCGTGTATTTTTATAATAGTTCCAGGTATTACAATTAGGAACCACAAACGTATCCATTACGAATTATTATCCTTCCAATTGTGAAAATCGAACGAAACAACTTCCAACAGTTGCGACACATTTATAACAAGTTCAATAAAATGTATTACAAAACACATTTCGCGTTTTAAATCCGTTACTCTTTAAATATGAACGAATTACGTAATAAACGATCTTTTTCCTTTGATAATGTTAGGTTTAAATATCCTTAAGACAGAGTGGCAAGTATCAACGGAATGATAAATGAAACAAACGTAAAAAATAATCATTGCCTTGTTCTGACGGGATTTATTTGTAATAATTATGTCTTTAAACAATGAAAACGGTACTGCGAATGCGTAGTAAAGGATCCGCGTGACACGTCCTGTTACGATTCAGCCCAACGCTTCGAATTCAAACGGACCAATCTCTACGAACCGATCGCTTCGACCGACCAATGGAAACTCGTGAACATTCGAACACTTCGACAAACTGTACGTATGTGTTGTATGTGTAGCCAAGCGGTGGGTAGTGTGAATATCTGGAATACACAGGGCTACTTGCATGTCGCAATAAAAGCAGCCAGCGAGTCCAGCGACCGTTCAAATCTCCTTGCATCATTGTCTCGTGTTGTGCGTGTTCGTTCCTACTGCAGGATCTGCACTCAGTGATCGGTAATCGCTTCTTTGTTCTGTCGAGGTGAAAACAGGTAAGTCGAACGCATTCGTTTGAAATGTGTAGACGACGATAAGTTTCCGTGGTGACAAAGGGACGCTACATAGCGGAACAAAGAGACGCCGGTTATATACGCGTTTACATGTGTACAATCAGAATTTTTTAATCGATATTCAATAAGAAACAAAGGAAGTTCTGGTTGTTTTTGTTCGACGACAATCCTTAATCGACATCTTCCGCATTCGATTTTCCAGCGTGACTGCGGTATGTTTTCTTGAACGCGATCATGCGTAGAAGTAATTCGTAACTTCGGCTTTCCACAGGCGTGTTTAAACGAGTTTATCCGGAGTTTTTTTTTCTCTCTCCGTTTTCTTTTTTGTTTCTGCAAAGTACAAAGAGAGACACTGAAAATTACGTTCGGTCTGGTCATTGACCGGCAAAGTCTAGGTACGTTTGACATATTTTCGTGACAGTGCGACGTTACATAGAGAATCTTGTACAACTTCGAATACCGTTTCGCCCCGTTTACATAAGAATAGGAGATGCGCAATAAAACGGGTTGCTCGGAACTCTGTTCCGAATTTATATTATCCCTTTGTATTACTGTTGGATAAAGAATGAAAGTAGTGGAATATTATAAATGATTTTGCTTGATAGTACTGGATTTAGTGACACTTCTCGATTTTCGAAAGTTTCAAGCGTAATATATAAATAGCATCGTTGCTTGCTTCTCTACTTCCTTTGTTCGAAATGAATTTCCATGGAATTATCGCAACAGCAATTATGAAACGCTTATAAACAATGAAACGATTTTATAAAAATTAGGGACATCTCGACGAGATTTTCATTAAACTTTTTGTCGTTTTATAAAATCAAGAGTACTTTTTTTACAGCGTAACTTCGCAATGGCTACCGCTACTGAATCACCCGTCAACAACGAACGTAAGTCACGAAATATCCGTGCAACATTAACCATTTATTCTCCATAATAATTTCAATTTATAACAATAAATAATTAATAATTTAAAATAAATAATTTCGTTTCGATAAAAATTTATCTTGTAATTATAAAATGTTCATCATACTCACCTAAAATCAATAAATAATTAATACTCTAAGGAAAAGAAAAAAACAACACGGATATATTATAAATATAACGATATTAACCGTTTATTTTCCATAACAATTTCAAGAATTAATCGGCGATACCTATACGCAATAAAAATTTCTTTCGTTTCGATAAAGATTTATCTTGTCGTTATTATAAAATGTTTATCATTCTCACTTACCTAAAATCAATAAATAATTGATAGCCTAAGAAAATAAACCCAACACGAATATATATCTGAAATATATCATTTGCATGTTTTTAAATATTTTTAATCTAATCTGCATGTGCTCTATAATAACGGTTCGTTTAATACTGTATTGTTTGCTACATTATTCCACGATACACTTATATACTCTCGTGACAACGGCGACCTTCTTCGAGCCATTGTTTGCGAAAGGCTTCTTGAATCGCCATGAGTAACGAACCCGAAATCCCTTCTGCCGAACAAAGAGGTGAGAGAGACGCGTTCACGTATCGTGTGTGCAACGTGATTTTTACCCGTGTAGATGGCAAAAGTCAACGGTATTGCGAAGGATCCTTAATTAGGAAGGCGATGCAGACGGCTAGTAGGAACACACCCTAAGGCAGCGGAAAGTAGATAGTTGCCGAGAAGAGGTCAGAGCCCTCCATTGGCGTCCTCGGAGAAGTGCAGCCTGCACTTCGCCGTGGCAACTGCAGCTTGACTCGACTGCGGTACTCGAACGCCTTTCAGTGTTGCTCAACTAAACTGCGTTTACTCCGATAGAATAAATCATTGTTTCGATACTTCTTTTTCTTTCTAATCATCAAAGTATACTTATTCTTACCTATGAAACAAGTAAACATACTTATTCCTAAAATCGTTTAAATACAGCGGATTAATTTAAAAAAAAAAAAAAAAAAAAAAAGAAAGAACACGGACGAACCGAGTGTACAGTTCAGATTTTACGCTACTGAGAAATTATTTCGCCATTTAAGCACAGGAGTTCCTTTTTTTTTTACGGCAATCCAGATGGTTCCGCAATGCGAATAATCAACCGCGTAACAATCGTATATTGATCTCCCATTAGCAGCATATACACGATGTAACGAAGTATTGTCGCGTGTATCGATAAATACTGTCTCACAATGGAACTGTATACTCGGCGAAAGGAATACACAACGTGGTCGTAAATCAAAGGATCAAGTAGCGGCACTTATCGATGCAGTGGCACTCATTACCAGTGTTGCTATGCGGTATCCTAAATTCCTTTTTTTTTTCTTTTTTTCAAAAATTAAACCAATGAAATACTAATCGGGCCTTCCACGTTCGAATCGTTTGCCTTCGATTTCTATCGATAAGAAATCGAGGCACGTTCTTATCTACTCGTATTTCTATCGATTCCCCTGTCGATACGTACGTAAACTTAAACACTCGATCGATCTTACTACTTCGTCGTATTCCTTCAACGAACTATACATTATACTACCCGTGACTGACAGTTTCCAGTCTTTATTTTCTCATATTTCTTTCGATTCCCCCTCGAACACTCGGAACGTGTTTACTTTAACGCTTGACCGATTTTACTGTCACGATGTATATTTCGTTCCACCGACTAATACTACCATCGCGACCAGCAAGTAACACTCGCCATGTTTCTCTGCCGCTAAAAACACGGGCCTCTCTCGTACCATGCGATAGAAGACACCAAAGTCTTTCTGTTGCACACGTGAGAGAGAAAGACCAGCTCGGTTGACTCTCGGCCCGGCTTTAAGGCAGCGTACACATCGTGGCATTGAAGTGCGTAGGTTAATCCGATTACCCGTTAAAGCGTGTAAAGATATATCGGGTGAAATATCCATTTCCGCGATGGAGAAACTTGTCTCTCGTTGAACACGATATGTATATATGTACATAGAAAAAGTTTTTAAAGGGGAAGTTCCACGGAGACGTGAATAAAAAGCCACGTCTCGAAACTATGCATTCTTCTCGACTGAACGATTTCTTTCAACCTCTTCTTCCTTTTTTTCCCCCCGTTAACGCCTTTTTAGATCCAATTAAATGTAACGAGCGAGCGAAGCTCATTAAACGTCCTACGAGATCAACATTCCATGGGTTCGCCTTTTTTCTTTTTTTTTTCTTTTTCCAATGGTTAACAGATCTTCTAATTAACCGTGATCTAATGGTTATCGTTTATCCGTTTAGCGTAATAATTCGTCTGGAATGTAGAAGCTTCGAATGCGTCGGGTTGTAAATTTTCCAGTCGTTTGCGAAGTAGCGAGTTCTGTTTTTTTTTTCTTTTCTTTTTCACAGGCAGTTCGATCGGAATACATACGTCGCTTCGATTTCTGCGCGCAATTTACCACGATTCGTGACCAGTGGAAAAAGGGGGCTGTTGCATTATTAAACATCGCCTGTTCCCTCATTCCGAGTTCTGAAAATATTCCACCGATATTGATCCCCAAGTGTGGAAGATTCATTCACTTCGCCTGGCCGTTATCCTTCGACCGTAATGCGTCACGGTGGTTCCTACCGTTGCAATTGTTCGATCGTTTCCGCCGAATGGAAAACTTTACGGAACACACACACACACACGATTGGACGTTTCTACCGTTTATGTCCCACATTTTTCTACCTTCGATTTCCTATACACTTATCTATTGTGTATAAAGGTTCGATTGATTCTGCTTCAGTTCGTGGCTTATTAAAACGCCTGCACGAATAATCGGAAAGATGGAAGAAATATGAATGATTCACTGTGAAGATCCCAAGGGTTTGGCATAAGACACTGTTTCCTACGAAATAGCAATCTGTAGAGGCAAAATAATATTGATGAATTTTTTGAGGGAGATGTTTCATTAGGTAGATTCTTTCTCTGATCTCGTGATTCAGTTGAGTCATCGAATAAAGAGAGAGGGAAGAAAGGGGTATAAGAGCGAAGACGAAGTTAACGTTTCATCTTAGAATATCGTTAAATCGAGAGGCTTTTGTATATTCCGTTGGTTCAAGTAAAATTGAAGTGGGCAGGTGCTTAACACAGATACCAGGAACAATCGAAACGAGATTTCTCAGCAACTTCTTCTTCGGGTGGCGTATAGTGCAAAGTCGTCGGTTCGAAGATCGCGTTCACAGCGTGTCGCAACCAAGCAAGGGCAGGATCCCAAAGCTGGGCAGGGCTTGATTTATAAATCGGTGTCGCGAAATAGGGCGCTGGTTATGTAAAATCTTTGCAAACTCCCGAAATCAATAAGCCAAGGGAAATTGAATCGTTGACCCTAAAGTACTTGGAAGTTTCCAACTAATTCCGTGCAATTGGTCGCGTATTTTCCTTTTTATTTTCCTTCTCCAGGAAGAATTTCCCTGTGAAGAGAGGAATTTAAGTTTTCGAGAACGAAACGTTGAACGTGCAAGCTTATTTGAAAATACCGGGAGGAAAAGAAACAAAAGGTACACAACAAAGAGAAAAGAAAGATTTTTCAAAAGAAATATTGTGTGAGACAGGTCAGCTATACGATTGCCATGTAAGCACCTGTTTGAAATAGGTCGATGGAGCCAGAAAAAAGAAAAAAACGTGTAAGCTTTTGACGCGAAGCATTATCTAAAGCACAAAATTTTAACAATAGGATCACTGGCTTGAAATCCGGATGAATAAATGTGCAGCCTAAACAGAAGTGCACTTCTTCGCGGAATAAGCGTACGAGTATCGAAGTTAATTAAACTTCAAAGAAAACAGATTTTTAGAGGATGTCTCGACGTTGTTTCGAGGGTCTGCATTATCGAGTGTCTCTACATTCTACGAATGTAGTCATGATCAAAGCGAGCTGAAGATTTCAAAAACACACCTGTGCAATACAGACACTTTCACTAAACATTATTTAACCTGTTCAAACTAATTAAACAACACTTCCAAATATTATCCAACAAACAGATTAACTCGTTTCCCCCCAATTACAACCGGTTAACTAAAAGCTCGTCGTTTCGTGTGAGTGCAATGTACAACTTTAGGAAGAAATCAATTCGCAGCGTATAAGAAGCTCCGCAAAGGTGGATATATCTCGTGCAGTAACAATTAGACCAACTCCGACCATCATATCTAATATAATTCCACCTATACCAGATCCTAGGAAAAAAGGTTGAGGAACTCAAATTGGCACGTGGAGAACTCGCGATCAAACCTCTTCAACCCTCTCGTTTACCTAAACCCTGAATTCCACAAACACGATTGCGACAATACACTTCCTATACCAGAACTCGCGAACTCGCGATCGAACCTCTTCAACCCTCTCATTTACCTAAACCCCAAATTCCACAAACACGATTGCGTCAATATACTTCCTATACCAGATCCTATGAAAAGGGTTGAGGAACTCGAATTGGCTCGCGGAGAACTCGCGATCGAACCTCTTCAACCCTCTCATTTACCTAAACCCCAAATTCCACAAACACGATTGCGTCAATATACTTCCTATACCACATCCTATGAAAAGGGTTGAGGAACTCGAATTGGCTCGCGGAGAACTCGCGATCGAACCTCTTCAACCCCGTCATTTACCTAAAGCCCGAATCCCACAAACACGATTGCGACAATCGATGTGTAAATTAGATTGAAATGTCCATCCTCCCTCTCAAAAAATAAAAGAACAAAAGGGAGGAAAGTATCGCACATTGATCAGGGGGGAACCTGTGTGCCGGTATAGGGAGAGGCTTAGCCAAAAGTATAAGAGGCTCCTGGTGAGTTGGTTAGGGGTTGGACAGATGGTGTTCAAACGCCTCCACGCAGGCTTCCACACGTGCCTAGCGACCGGCAGGCAGCCGGGTCCACAGTATAGGCATGTTAAGCTTGCTCGAGGTGGAGGTTGGAGGTTGGAGGTTGGAGGTTAGAAGAGAGGTGGAAGGGTGGATTGTCGTCGGGTAGGCTGGCCACTGCAGCGAAGGCTGGTGGTCTGTACCGGTGTTGGGGGCGCAAGAGGCGCAAGTGGGAGGATATTGAGCGACGCCGGGCGTCGTGGCGCACTGTACGGATCAGTCTCCCTCCAGCCACCGCCCCAGATACGAGTTCAAGCCACTTTCGGCCCTCCTCTCTTTGCTAGTCGGACGTGTTCCTCTCGGCCGACCTTTTTCTGCGCTCTGCAACTCTCTCTTCCCCCTTGTTTTATTTTACACTAATCCGCGTATCCCGTAGTAGCCAACACGCGTCGAAGCTTTTTTTTATATTTCGTTTTATAACACGGGGAGAACAGCTCGCGGATAACGGAAAGGCAATCGTATACGATAGAAACATGCTGATCGATCTTGTGCGCGACTCGGTGCTGCAGTGCTTCTGTCACAGCTGCAAGGCACCCTTGGGCATCGTAGGTGAGTTCTCTAATGTGTTTTTCAATCTTTTGGATGCTTTCTTCTCTTTCGTTCTGATTCGCAAAAGTCAGATGCAACCGTTTCTTTGTGTTCAGATATTTTCCTCTTTTTTTCTTCTTCTTCTTTTTGGTGTGTCTTTTGTCACGGTGGGGATCGTTTTAAGTTATGCGGAGAACTAGAAGGGGAGGAGTCTCGATGCCGCGGTGAATGACTCCTGCGATCGAGGTGATCCGCTAAACTCATGGGCAACAGAGAATTATTTTAATCAAACTTTTATATGGTATCATCGCACCTGATACTGTGCGGAATTCTTTCGCCTTCGTTTCCGTCTATATTTCACGGAATAGGATTTGAATTAATTATACAATTATTCTATGAGACTGTTATATAGTATTCAATCTAATTTATTCTTTGTTCTTTTTTATCTTTATACGTGTATTATTTGAGAAAAAGAAAAAAATGCGAATTGCATAGTAAACGTCTACACTAGGGGATTGAACTCGGCGTCAAGTTCGAACGATTCTCATGCACGGAGAAGCGTGACAATTATATCCTGCTCTCGGGCCTCCCCTAATAGTCCTGTTTAAATAGAACTTGCCTTTCAAACTTGATGGCCGGCATATTTTTACCGCAGTCCTACGGTGGTCGATATCACGCTGGTATCGTATTATCCTAGGCACCTGCAGTTCGATCAATTTCTCTACCCTCTACCAATCGGTGATACCCTCACCTATGTGTATCAACTATCAAACGAAAACCATATTACAACCGGTATCGTTAATTCTCCATTTATTTCGTAGAATTTTTTATTAATAAATTGATAGAAGTCTCGTTTACGAATTCAAAGAGTCCTCGAGAATCGACCAAACATTAATAGTAACTTTAAAAGCTATAAGAAGCGGTGTATTACCGCGTTAGAATCGATATATTCCTCGTTTTAATTCATAAGTCACCCTGAACTTCTACGAATCGTACCGGTAAAGATCGCAAGGAAAGTTAGTTGGTACGCACGTGCTTCCACGGCGGATCAACTATAGAAAACGATCGGGGTGCGGCCCAAGATGGCTACCCCTTGGTTGTATTGGCCCGATAGCGAGGAGAGAGAGAAAGAGAGAGACGGTTGCATCGATTTTCCAATAATTAAACCACGGATCCCCGTGTTTCCGTTGGTCCCTACGGTAATACGGCACTCTCATTGATTCTCAATTTTCAAAGCGGGAGATAGAAGGGGCAACGCGCCCTTTAAGAAGCCTAGCGGCAAAGGAAAGCCGCGGACCAAGCAGCCGAAGAAAGTGAAATTCATTAGTGAGTATATACATATATATATATATATATATATATATATCTCTCTCGATTCTTAATTAACACCGAGAGCGTTATTTCTCATTTTCGAGGAGAAATCATGCAAAATAACGTGCACGAAAAAGAGAAAATATTTCATCCTTATTCAACCAGGATATTCACTTTTTTTTTTATGTTATATACATTCGATACGCATTGCAGAATTGATGAGAAAAAAAATTAGCCCAACTTTCGATCGATTGTATCCCCCGTACAAAATTGCACTCGGTAAAGTGCAACGAACTCAACGTACACATGTGTCCTATGTATATATATGTGGATTATATATATACACAATGTATACGGTCGCCAATATGTCGCTCAGTGAATTATAAATCGAAGTTGGCGAATGTCGAAGAGAAAAACGTTCCTGCCTCTGGCGGTGTGTGTTCTATGGTGGTTAGAGGGTGGCCGCCGCCGTTGAAAGGTGCGTGTGCCGACGCTAGACGTCGAGGCGCCTAGAGACAATCGTCCCGTGGGCTGATCGATCCTTCTCCTTCTCGCGTTTCTGAGTCATACTTCCGTAACTCTGTACTACGCTATCAAGCGAAACCCAACCCTCTCTACCTCCCGAAGGTGGACTGAACCCGAGATATCTTCCGTTAGAGTGGATTGCGTCTCGTCGCTCTCTGCCAGACTGGATGCTTTTAATTGCATCTCACTTGTGATAGCGGGAGGAGGAGAGAGGGGTTCGCGTGAAATAATGATGAATGAATTATGGAAATTCAATGGCGGTCGTTACGCGTATGCAAATTTTTGGTGCTGGATTACAAGTGGCGGTAATTGATTAAACTGTTGGCTCGAGGAACGTTTAATCGTTCGGTTATTTCGTAGCAAACGAGCGTGCGTTTCGACTTCTGACACAGGATGCTCGTAAATTGATCGTGTATTTTGAGGAATCTGTTATATATTTTTGTACGAAAATAAATATATTTTTTGTAATTTTTTTTTTTTTCTTGCGGACTGACTTTTCATTTAGGCGACGTTGATTCTCGAAAAATTAGCAGTTTCAGATTTAAAAAATAATTCCCTATATCATTCGTTACTGGATTTCATTGAGAAAGTTTAAACAAAGGTGTGGCTTTCCCTTGCAGACGTTATAAAGTTACCACTTTCTTCGTTAAATTTATTGTAACATTGTTTGCGAAATTTTCAAAACTGAATCGTTAATCGAAGAGTCGATCGAAGTCGGCGCTTAACGTGTTAATATTTTCCTTTTGAAAATTATACGTTTATTTCTTTTTTTTTTTTTTTTTTTTTTCGAAATTAAGTCACGATCGAACGAGGTTGTAACATCCTGTACGAAAGGAATGAGATACAGCGCAATTAGAAAAGAATTTCTAAGGCGATTTCACAGACCCGGTTCTACGCACAATGCAATTTGTACATTGCTGAACGAATTCGTTCTTGTGCAAATAAACTGAAATCATACGAGATATTAACGCGAAATTAACGAGAAATCCACGATTAATTTTGAAACACCCATTGTTTGCGATAAAAAGAAAGTTAGCATAAAAAATTCCGCCCGGTTTCATCGGAGCAATTAATTTTGAAACCAAGTACACATGTACAACATCTTAAAAACCAGATAAAATGTAACAATAGAAATGGAATAAAATTGTATTCATAATAAAGCATCGTTTAAAACTCGTTATGGGGAATAAGTGGTTAATTACTACGTTGCGCATTGAATGATACATTTCAATTAATCAATTTTACTCGTTAAACACGTCCCATAGCGACGGAAATTCGATGCCAGGAGAAATCCAAGGGTGGATTGTGCTACGAAGTAATCTTAGCAGAGCCAACAGTGCCGAAGAGAGCACCGTCGCCGCCACAGACGACTCCGACTCAACAAGTCGCTATTGAGGACAAGCTTAGAGCAGCAGAGGAGAGAAGACTTTCCCTGGAAGCTCATAAGCTTGCTGCCCTCGCCGCTAAGCTTAGCAAAATTGAAGAGGCCGCTCGCAAGAAGGATGATCTTAGCGCCGCTTTCATTGCCGCGACTCGCGAATCTTTGGACGCTAAGATGAACAATACGGAAGAAAAGCGAGAAGCTCACATCGCGGAATTGAAGAACAAGTTGAAAGAACACGTTAGTTGACATTCTTCATTTTCATCTTTTTATTCGTATCATCTTTCATCTTTTTCTCATTCTCTCTCTCTCGCTCTCTTTTTCTCTCTCATTTCCCCGTTATTCACTTTTCTATGTTTTCCTTACAGTTAGAAAGTGTGGAGAAGACACGTTTGAGCTTGGAACAACAGACTCAGGAAGTTCGTTGTGCCGTTGAAGAGAAGCTGAAGTCGGCTGCTGCTCAACGCGATGAGAATATCAAGAGGATGCTGGTTCGTCTTAAGGAACATGTTAGTTCAGATAATTATTTCTGCGAATTTTCACGTGTACAGATTTCTTTTTTATTTCTCGAGGCATTTATTGTATATGTGTATCTTTGAAATTTTTAGGAGGAACAAGTGGCTCGTGTACGCCAGGGAATAACCGAGCGCGTACAACAGCTCGAATTTCAGATTCAGGACAAGTTGGATCAGGCTCACGAACGCCGTCAGAACATCGAGCGTGAACAAAAGGAGAAGCTGCGTAATTATGTAAGTCCTGTCGATTATCCGTTCAACTTAGACCTTTGATATTAGTCCTATGGGTTTTTTTTTTCTCTATTGGATTGTTCTTTTTTCCTTTCTTTTTTGGCCAGTATCAGGAAGGATTTCTCGCTTCTGTAGAAAAGTATATTATGTATATATATATATTAAATACACACACACACGTATATATCTGGTTCTTCGTCAAGACTCAATAACGAGAGTGTCTTTTTCTTTTTTTTTTTTTTAATGGTATTTATTCCGTGATTGATTTCTAATAGTGGAAATCCTTTCTCACAAACGTCTGTCGACAATGTTTTACCCAACAAGGGAATTTAAAATGGTCGTTTAGAACACCGTGAAGATAGCAAAAGTGCGTCAGATGGCGAACAGCGCCATGAGAGAACTTCTGGTGAAACAGTACGAATTTGACAGGAGGGTTTCTACTGCGGAGCAGAACCGACAGCGAGAGATTCAACGTCGTGTGCAGGCTATTCGCCAGCATGTAATTTCGTCCTCTTTCTGTTGATTCATAAATTTAATTGTCTCTTCGTACCCTCGCTTCGCCCCGCCCCCCCCACCCCCCTCGTATAACCTTATACAGTTGCAAGATGTTTGCTTATTATATCAATTTCGCTGATTAAGTTTCATTAGGATAATATCCCTGTGCCCGTCAGTAGAGGCTACCACGAATATTGTCGTTAAAAAATTTTTCCTAAATTTTTTAAACCGTGCTTTGCCATATTTTAGTTGCAGAGGATATATATATATATATGTATAGGAGATCATTTTCTGCATAATTACGTATATCGAATTTTATTTGTCACATTTCTGTTTCTTTTTTTTTTCAGCATGAACCTGCATTTATGAGCTGTTACCTCATAGATGTTAGATTTGAGTTATGCTCAGTTTCTGGCATGTTACACTTGAACATATTTTTCTGTATTAGAATAGTCGAACTGTTTTGTATGTATCTGTGGTTTTATAAAATTCTTTTGTGTTTTCTTGTTCGATAGGAGAGGCGTGCTGAACTTGTAAGACAGAACAAAGCAGCTCTGTCCGAGCAATCTGCCCTGCCAGCTGAGAAGGAAACTGCCAGCTCTGGGTAAACGTAACGTTCGCCATTCTCGATCGCGATCCTCGTTAAAATATCTTTTCGCCGTTACAAAAACAAAAACGAAAAAAAAACAGAATCGAAGAAAGAGAGGAAAGCGAGATTCGACTTTTACGGGCTTGCAGAGAGAGTCACTCGCCAGATCATCGGAGTTACGTGTTAAAACATTGGAAATCGATTAAAAAGGAGTCGCACTCGCTGTGCTTTAATCCCTTCGAGACTCCATTACGCTTTGTGCCATTTTCATTTTGCTGGAAGAAAATTACGGAGAACTTTATAATGCAAGCGGTTATTAGTAGCTGGAGAGATTTTTGCAATTTTAACCGATTTTATTTCAACCACAGTGGATGAGGGACTATAAAATTATCCGATTAGATAAAACTATTTGAAAACAATTCAAAGGAAACATTTATATATAACGAAAGAATTAACCATATTTCTTTCCTCTCGCTTTATATACTTGTGCAAAATGGAAAAATCACTGCCTTCGATCTAACTATCCACAGTTTTTCTTATTTTTTTTCTGTTCTGTCCTTTTGTTTTTCTTTCGTTTTGTTCTTCGAGATTCGTGCAAAAGAAAAGGACAAAACACGTGCAAACTTCAGTTGAACGATAACTGCGTGTAAGATTTTATTTTCAGTTCTGATGTGCCTACCAACTTACACGATTGTGGATCTTCTAGAAAGATGGCATTAAAATGAATACATTATGTGTTTGTGACTGATTGTATATGTCGGAGTAATTAATATTTTACGATTTTTATAATGCGCATGTTTGTTCGGTATACTTTGATTAATTTCAGTTCGTATTTAACAGCTTATGGTGTTAAATACGTAATTACCCCGTTAAAGAACCATTTCACTTCCATTCGAGATCGACCAAAATCATGATTATCGAACTCTCGAATGCTCGGAATTTTTTTTTTCTTAATCATGTTAAAGTATTCTTTAATCTTAAGTTCTTTTATATATATATATATAGCTTTTTGGTGTTCTGTTCGTTATTAAAAAGGTTGCTTTTCGTTCATAGAGAGTAATGATAGAATACTACCGCTACAATTAGACTTTAAGTGGTAATTGCGACCATATGTGTGTACACATACCACATATATATAGCTGATGATGTGTATGGTATGTGCTGACATGTAAGTACACTTACAATATATATATAAATATATATATAATAGTGCTTTATACTAGGCTTTGAAAACTTTCAAAATCATTTTGTACTCGATCATTGTAATATTACTGCCCTTTAAACTGAACAAGAACATTCACAAAATATGTAGTTTAATTGAATATGATAATATGATGCTTCTGTGATGACTTAATTATTTGTCAAAATGTGTAGTGTTTAAGTGAGAGTGTGAGGGAGAGAAAGGAGAGAGGAGAGAGAGAGAGACATTTGGTTCCTCTACGCTCGTATGGATACCGTGGCTAGGGGCCTTAATTTTATTCGTATTATATATCATCGCTGGAACGTATTTAAAAGGGTGAACAAAGAAAAGGAAAGGAAGTAACAAAACACCGTACCGGGGGCAAAGTTTTCCACGAAAAACTTTCCTTCTCATAAATGAAATAGGCAGCTGGTGGTTCCTCGGCCTTCTTAGATACTCGTATACATATATATAATATAATGGGAATACCATATAACAAGGGGAGGAAACTTTTAGCTTTGGTCACGGTATCGTCGTAAAATGAAACGGGGGTATAAAAAAAAGAAAAAAAAAAAGAACACGTCGCAGTGATATTGCAACCGATACCCTACGGTCTTAGATATTGAAACTACACAGATTTTTACAAAGGGCTATTTGCAGAAGTGCTAAACGCGAGAAAAAAAAAGAGAATAAATTAATTGAAAGAGAAACGGAGATCGAAAGGGAGGAGGAAAAAAAAATTAGAGGAAACATTAGAACTTTTACGTCGACGAGTATGCAACTGTAACCTCTACATTGTCGGAGTGTTGCGGTTAAGTTCGCCACGTGTTGCAAACGTCTGAGAGAAAGAGACAAGAACACCTAAACCCAGGTGGGTTTCGTTTTTCTTTTCGCGGTTGACCACACGCGGCGGATAACGTCTATTTTTGCATAATTGTTGTGATCTTTTGCAAAATGTATTTCGTATAATTATTATATAGATGCCCGATGTATGTACGTTATGATTGTCTTTTTCGACTTGCGTTACGATATATAAATATATATATATAGATTTCTACGCGATGGTATATATATATATGATACGGTTAGCTACAATGTACGTATGGTTTCTTGTGAGCTTTGATAATTGTCTTATAGCAGAGCGATTAAGAAAAGGGAATCGATCCTGGCGAAATAAATTTCTATACGAACACGAAAAGAGATCGTCGCGAG
Organism: Anthophora plumipes; assembly: GCA_951804975.1. NCBI lineage: Eukaryota > Metazoa > Arthropoda > Insecta > Hymenoptera > Apidae > Anthophora > Anthophora plumipes. The sequence continues at coordinate 15,467,556 of OX638122.1, read as the reverse complement.
AAACCAATTTCTTATACGATACATTGGTCACCTTCGATATTCTTCGTTTGAACTGTTTAGTTTGGGATATTGTGCGTTCGAAAGAGAACCTGATTGTGTGAAGTAAAAGGCCATACCTACACGCACTTACGCTTTGCTTTTTTTTTCTTACAAATTTCCCATCGACTGTTCCTTTTCCCGATAACATAAGTTACAAGATTCTCATTCGTTGATAGTATCGAATTTTATAAAACTATATTAATTAGAATTTTTATCTTTTTTTAAAACGCGTACTTTTGGCGCTATGATTTTGTAGTTTAAAGTTGGAAGGTAACCAACTGCCGGTAAAACAGATTATTTTAAAATCTCATCAGCGCGGCACTGTTTATCGCAGATCACGAGGCCCTGTCCATCGAAAAGAACGTATAAAAGTTCATATAACGACAATTTTAGCTTGTCCATCAGCGTTTAAGTATACCAATTTCCTAAGAGAGTATCTTATGCGAGTAGGTTTATTTTAAATGTGCCTGTAGCTTTGTAATTTCACATATAAGTAATAGAAACGTAAGGACAGCCTAGTTACGCCACCGAAATCTATGTGACGTCACAGGCTGTCGAATGGCCGAAAGCCAAAGGCTAAACGAAACGACGAGACAGGCTTTATAGCAGAGTAGGTAGAGGGCAAATGGCTGCCGTGCGGGTGAATAATAATGCGTAGTCAGTGTAGGACAAGTGATAAAAATCGTGATAAAGTGCGTGTACGATGTTACTAAAGGGTCGATTATCGGAGAAGAAGAACCGGAGGCATCATGGGAAAAACACCAAAGCCACAGCCGGTAAGTGGATAGATTGGTATGCCAGGAAATTTGCGAAATGGTTCGCCTGCCAGTCGACGAGATAGCCCTGCTGCGTTCTCAGTCCCTCTAATCGTTTTCCATGGTATCAACACAACATGGCCGAACCGTCTGGTGATTAATTACGTGGTTTCGACTATGTTCAGTGTATAACTAATAAACCGAATTTCGAACGAAAGTGTATTCGACAAAACAAAAAGAAAAAAAAAATGATATTCCACTTTTATCGGAAAAAAAATTCATTGAGATTTTCCCTCGTGAAACGATGCAATGTCAAAATGAATATCTTACAGAGTAAGACTTCTTTTTTTCTCCCTACATTTGTTTACGAAATTCTATAAGAAAAAAAATGCGCATTTATAGTGATGTCAGTTATCAAGGTTATGCATAAAAGCACGCACACTTTTTGAGAATCCGTGTATTTACAATTCGCCGAGGAAAGATTGCGAGTGATCTTTTATGGTAACGCGTTAAATTGAACAGTGAAACGATTAAGGTAGAATGCCGCGGTTCCATACATTACTGTCAAGGATAAAACACACTACAAAACATGTAGTGAGGTTATGCTGTTTCAATATGGACGCCTCATACGCCGCATGTATAAATGCATCTCGTTTCCGTGTATTGGTAAACATGATTCACACAGTTGCTTCTGATACCTCATAGATATCAGTCGGATGCATATTACTCGGTCTTCGGAATAAATTAACCAATGTTACGCGATAATAAGACTAAATATTTAATTTCAAATCAAACCATAGAATGAGCTACAATGTTGGCTATACCACCATCGACATGCAAGCGATTATCAACGAATCTGAACTTCGTCCCTTCGTTCGACATGCTCTATTGTTGACGATGAAATACCATCGCTATCACTTAACACTTAACCCATGGTTATTTTCTCCTCACGGATAAAACACCATGCCTTCATAGAATTTGATCACATTAGAGTCTGTCAGACATTGGCCTTTATAGACATATTAACCCGCGTATAAGCTACTGTTGCTTCTGAACAGCTTCAATTCGAATCGATTCTTATTTTCCCGAATAGTTATATCATTCCTATATAAAACTAATTCTATATCTTGCATTTAATTCCAAGTAAATACGTTTCCGAGAATTCTGGTTAATAGATACGGTTAGTTAGTTGATATTTAATTACGCGAGTTTACTAGAAGGAATACGCCATGAAATTAATACTATATAGATGCGCAACATTAACTCGTTAGACGTCTCGCGGTACATACACATACCGATTAACCTGCATGTTACGCATACGATATTTAACCGCGTTCCTAATGTCAATAATATCATCTCGTTTAAATCCTACGCAGTATCATTATACGCGCACGATTAAATGTTGCTTTCACTTTTCCTCCAAATATATATAACACCCTTTTCGCGAATTCACAAATTTCCTACTGACGATCGGTCAGTTAACCTGTTCGATCATTTCTACGTACGAAATGAAATTACCAGATTTTTGACTATTCTATCTTGTTACGCGAGAATTAATCGAGCGCGACTCTCTTACCGCGAGAGACTATTTCGACGAGATGAGTTTTGTTTCGCTGTACGTCACACGGAAGGTGCGTGTTAGTGAAACCGTGAAAATGCATTCTTAGCATGCTGCGATAAGAATAGAGCAAGTAAGATAGAGTAAGATAACAAATAGAGGAGAGGTACGTACACGATCGTACGTAATCTGCACGTTTCTGTGTGCGCGGCGCGCGTTTGCGTGTCTTATGTGTTTGTGTGTCCGCGCATACCGTCACCGTTGCCATCGTATGGAAACATACATCTACTACTCTCCACACAAGGATAATTGTTATAAGTGCACGTGTTGCCATGACGATAAAGACGCGGATCGATGTTTTTAACCCGGCGGAACGCATCAAGTCGATTTCGCGTCCGATACCTTGCGATATTTCTGTCTTCGTATTGCGCTTTTCCGTTCCTTTACCGTGCCATATGCCTACAACTTGATCGATCGTACTTACCACTGGCTATGCAGCTTCTATCGTGATAGAATTGGAAAGTTTGAAACCGGTAACGACTATCGTCCATGTTCTTCGTAGTTTCCTCAATGTATCGTTTCTTTCTTTCTTTTTTCGTCTTTCTTCCTTCGAACTTTACTTTGTCAGATAACGTACGGAGACAATGAATGCCACTGTCTCGGTAAATAGTACTTTATTTGTACGGGAATAATGACGAATAGAAATCGGTTGTTTAGATAATTCCACGAGCATGTCATCTGTTATCAACCGAATTATAATTCGATTTTACTTCGCCCGGTTTCGAAGGAACATCAAGGAAATGCGATGTACGAGTGTCGTTCATTTAAGAAAGGATAAAGACCGATTCACATGGAGTACGGTCATCGATAAAAGCACTAATTGTCATTCGCACTCGTTAGTAATATTCGTCCGGGAGCTATGTGACCCTTGACATTTTTCAGACATCTTTTTTTTTTTTCTTTTCTCAGCAATCGTTCTGTGTTACGCTTTCGAACGTGGGTTATTATACCAACCCGAAAATTTCTTCGCTTTCGGTAATAATTATTAACGATTCTCCGTAGCATGTAGAAGCTGCGTTAAACCGAGATATAATGCTGTCCTTGAAAGTCTGTTAATTTCGCGACAATATCGGCGGAGCCGACGATGATTTTTCATGCGTCGAAAACGTTTTGGTCATTGACCAACTTCATGGTCTAGTTATAGTACCATCTTTCTCTTTCCTTTTTTAAGTTATTATTCCGATATGATAGCGACGTTGTGATATCGACGCGTTGTAACATCCAGTTACATAAACTATGCTCGAGCGTAAAGGCTGTTCTAAAATGAATTGTCGAAACGTATATGGATACAGTATCTCCTCTCAGGTATCCCTGAATAACGGTACAAGCGTGGACAAATTAAGCGGAGCTAGTCTTCGTGTTTCAACGTGTATATTTAATTCTCATAACACCTCAAAGGGGGTAGCTGGAAGCCTAAAAAAATCGGGTGAATCTCACTTTTTTTTTTGCCTATAAATATTTAATGAAAAACAAAGATTTTTAGAAGGATCATTAAGCAACATCTTAACTCTATTTCCATATTTTTTTTATTGTATAAAAATACAAAATGGTAGAGTTGTATAACATTATTAGAGAGAATAAAACAGAAAAAAGTATCGCTTCTGTGAATTCGATTTAACACTGCCCTCGTTACGTTCCCGATAAAAATCATATCCGACGGAGATATCGAACGGAATAATTATCGATCTATCCACGACGATTCAGTTTCCGAGATATTAAGTGTCGATTGCTGTATTACGTTCCAACTATTACCATTAACGCGGCAAACATAGTAATTTTACGGCACGGTAAACACGCCGATACATAGCGTGACACACGTCTATAATGAATGAAACGCTGATTACCGTGAATAGCAAAAATTATTCTCGTTGATAAATAGAAGAAGAAGAAGAAGAAGAAAAGGAACAGGAACGAGAAGGTCTCTCCTCATAAAGCTCAACTTATATTATACATCGACGGTTTTCATCATTGTAGAATACTTTTTTACAGAATAACTTTCTTACTATACAAACTTCAAGATAAAATAACTTTTTTTTTTTTTTTAATTCTTTGCTCTTCAATGGCGCTTCTCCGATATATCGTTGTTGAAACGTAGCGAGCAATACAGAGGAGGGATTAATTAACGGGCATTGAACGAAAGAATACATCAATTGAGCCCTTATCGAAATTGTCCAAAGTTCTACGAACGCGGCGGCGTTTAATTGAAGGCAACGAACGAGGCACGCACAGAGGTTAGCGGGCGGTTGTGAATCGAAACGAGCGTTTTAATACCGATGCAGAGCCATTTGAATAATAATCGTTTTATCGATTTGTATTGACGCAGCCGTTTGCATACTTTCAGAGCCGCAACGTATCGATCAGCCTAACTTGTTTCACAATACAAATGAAAAGTATCTTTGAAAATTTCTTCTGACTAAACTTACCGTCTTTTCTTCATTTCTTAAAATATTCTTTTCTTTCTTGTTCCTTTTTTTTTCCTCCTCCTTTGTCGAATTATTTTATTAGCCGGACGTGACTATATTTCTGTCGTGACTAGATTTCGGGGCTTAATTTTGGGTATTTGGATGCGAATGCACACGCCGCTGAAATTATCATACGCTTAAAAGTTGTCAAGGACCGGCGAATCCTTTTTCGTGGGTCAGGCAGCAACGGTCGAAGGAATAACGGTCGATGAATCCAGCGACGGGCGTTAAACGACTCAAGGTCTTTGTAATGTAGCCTCAATCACCGTCAATCTACACTTATCTTAACAATTTATAGCGTTGCCACCTTCTCCATGCTCGACGCAGCCTTTCCCATTCTCGATTTCTGTTTGAACCACATTTTTCTTGCTTTCTTTATCCTTCTTTTTTCTTCAACACGTTAAGCGCCACGTTGATTTCGATCGACTTCTCGTTAAGCCGTTCTCTTCTCGAAAGTTTCGCAGTGTTACGGTAAATTTGAGAAAGAAAGTGGTAACCTTATGACGTCTGCAGAGGAAAAGAAATTCTTTTTTTAAACTGTTTCAATGGAATCCATTAACCCTTTGTCCTAAAACAACGAGCTAGACATAGATTCAGACTCAGATTCGACAGAAATAGTTATATTATTAATAAACATTAAATTTAATTCTAACTTTCCTTTTAATTTTTAAGATCAAGGATTGACAATTGTAATTAATCTACGATACATTAACATTTGTTACGTAAAATTATACTGAAACAATAAGAAGCTGACGCTTAGATGTATAGTTGGCAAAAGAAATCGTAAATTAAGGAATAATAAGGAATTATTTTCTAAATTTGAAAAATCTAGTCCTCAGGGACCCGAATGGCGCTTAACCCTTTACCTTACGATTTATTAAGCATTACGAATATTAATCTCAGTTATTCACTGTGTGAAAAAAGTCAGGATATTATAAAAGATTCGTATTTGGCGATTCTCGGTCTTGAATTTGAAATTTGCGCCAAAATATAAATTCAACAGACATATAATCTTTCTTTTTTTATCATAATTCACACTGCGAGTACGACTCGTGATTGTAAGGCAAGGGGTTAACGTGTTAATCAGATACTTTCAAATAAATCTTCGTTAATTTTCCTTTAACACCGATATACGCGTGGCAGGACGAAGCGCGGGAATTTCAAAAACGGAAAAAATCGGAAGGACAAATAAAATGTTTTACAAGATCGATAATAGTAGCGATCATTCTCTTTTCTCAGAGTTCTATATCGTAGATTGAAATTTTGTTTGTTAACTCGATTCTCCAGTTGGAAATTCACTCGGGAGAACGTTTTTCTCTCTCTCTCTCTCTCTCTCTCTCTTTCTCCACTCAGTCCACTGCATTTCATTTGGCCTACAATTTCTGCCTGACCACAGAGGGACGGCTGGCGCCGCGGCGCCCGACACCGTCTCTCTAGATTCTATCGGCGTTGTCGTGGTTTATCGCGGGGCTACATTTAGCGGGAAAATCGTGCCGTTTAATTAATGGCCACCCACGTTGCAGAAATATCTGCACGCGAGTTTGTCACCAGGAACATATTTTCTTATTATAAAATTCAACAAATGCGATTGGTAAAAGCTCTTTCTTACTTCTAATAATTTCGATATCCTTTTCATACGATGTTTCACCGATACTTTCTACTAGTCGGATAACTTTCGAAGATCGTTGAATTACGAATTAGGGAGAAATGTTGGTTACCTAATATCAGAAATCGTTTTGGATACTTTCGTGATGATATTCGTATTGTAGTTGACGAAAAGTGTGCCTGTATTTCGCTTCCTGTCGAGGCTGAAACTGCAAACGCACACATTCGCACTAGCAGAAAACTTTTATCGCGTTCGCGTCATTCTACGACGATTCGCGGCTCTTTCTGCATCGCACGTGATAATGCACAAGCGTTATCTATTAGCATAAATTCCTGCATTCCGTTGAATTTCACGTACGAGATCTGTCAATTGTTCAGAATTGCAAAAAGTTTAATTTAAAGAAAAAAAGAGGAAGAAAGTGTTTATTTTTTTCGTTCCTCTTTTTAGATCTTCGAGAATAGCTTTAGATTTACTTCCTAGTTTCGTAGTTAATTAGATTAACATTTAGACAAAGAGTATTTGATAATTCTGCGTTGACTATTCAACGAAGTGTTTGCATTGTTCTCCGTTCTCTTCTTGTTCTAACGTGTATTCATTAATCTTACACCTTACGAAGTATTTCATTATTTATTACGACGATTTCACAAGAACATTCGTTCACAAGAACACTACGAACCAATAAACTACGTGTATTTTTATACAATCCAACAGTACCTGCGCTTCACTTATTAGGAAAAAGCGCCAAAGTTGCACAAACGCAACATTTAACGTAACACAAAGTCTGGCGATCGAAAAAAAATTTCTATAGCAATTACATTCTTTCTTACACACTTCTACGAATAATAAATAATTACATCTATATAAATTCCTTTATTCCTCTACTTGGTACTAAATGTATTGAAAAAGAAAGCACAATTTTCTACACGATCTACTTAAAAACAAACAGAAAAAATGAAAAGTGACATAAAAATTAATCTAGAACTGTTTCAAGAAACATATATATCATACTTTCGGGCGGACCATTGATAATTTTCTGTTAGATTGTCGGGAATGTTTCAATTAGAAACAGCGATCACTCCGATCGATAAAGTTATCATACTGACTGACCTAAAAAAAAAAAAAAAAAAAAGAGGCAGACATTCCACATATCGTAGTCCAATGAGATCGATCGCAGTTGAGGGCATGTTTGTGCGAGCGAAAGCGTGATCGCTTACGTAACGCGAATTTTTCATAGTTTCGAGCGCGTTGAACCGATTTATCAATAACACGCGACCGCCATTTTTTCCCTTTTTCATTTTCCTCTGCTTCTTCGTCCTCGCGATTATGTTATAACGTGTTACTAATCGCGAAGACCGGTCCTCGCGATTGACGCGAGCGAAACGAAAGAGAGAGAGAGAGAGAGAGAATAAAAGTGGCATACTTGCGTCACAAACGATTTCGTTTTTGCGTTTGTTTACATATCGGCCGTCGCATTTCTTTCTATGCCGCAATTATATATGCGACAACAGATCGCGATGCATAAATTTCTTTTTCTCTTTTTTCCTTTTTTTCCTTTTTTTTTTTTTTAAACCAGATCGAACGTGCTGGAAGAAATCGTCGGGTTATATGGAAAACAGTTGGCATTGTTGGCGATATTTGTAGGAAATGTATTTTCGGAAGTTATTTCCGACGTTTTCTGCATATCGCGATCGATCGATCGGCGATCATTGCCACCCGAGAATACTATTGATAACTATGTTGATTCACGAATGAACGGGGAGAATTCTAACGCGTATTATAATGCAGCAAGAGAAAGAGATTTTCCTTATTATCTGGGTTAAAGTTCTTCTGAATATCATACAGTAGCATTATGTTTGGGAAAGGAATGAATTGTAAATTTATTTATGAGGATCGTAATTCTTCTGGTACGAAATTAAACTTCTGTTGCTCGGGAAAGGTATGAAACTACAAATTCAACGATATATTTAGTTTATTTTTATCCTTGCGATCGTATACGATTCAAACGATATGATAGATCGAAGAATTACAAATCGTATAGAACATATAAATTATATTCTGAAAGATTTGTATCACACGAGTGCAATATTATCCGGCAGAAATTAAAACAAAAAACTGTAGAACAATGTAGGTATTGTAAAAAAAAAAATTCAATAGTATATTCAATTTATTAAAAAATTGATAAATATCAACAAGTATAAATAAAATAGAAAAATCTGTTGGATTAATGCGTGAAACATAAAAAAACAAGGTTGTAGAATAATGTAGCTGTATTATATATCCTTAATTGAAATGCGATAGTTAATATGTTCGAATGAAATTTTACGAAATCTGAATTGTAGAATCGTGAGAACTAAACGCTAGGTGTAACGGCTTAAAACGTTGTACAGAATTAATTATTCATTGTTCAACGTGACAGACATTGAAACACGGTGAATGCAAATATACGTTGCGTTTGTTACACGTACGATACAATTTGAATTCTGCATTCTCCGCATCTCCATCTAGATTTCTCTGAATATTCCGCAACGATAATCTCCGGCATCGTTACAATTTTCTACGTCTTTACAAAGATTTACGGTTACAATATGAAAAACGAAACATCGCGTTTATTCTTCGTTGAAAGCGATTAAAGCCGTTAGGTTAGTAATTTTTACGTAAATAGAGAAACCGGAATAATTGTGCGACAGGTTTCACTCTCAATGCGACAATTCTCTCATCGAAATTACTAACTTAACACTTTATTGACTAGAAGCCTATTAATCGGCTTTTTGCTGTCAACGTAACAAATTAATTAAATCTCGTCCAACCAATGCTGGATTACTTTTGATCCATGTCTTAATTATCCTGTAATAAGAGAAAGTGAACGATTTGGTAAAGTTCTATCGCGAATTTTGATTAAAAATTTTTAGAGCTGTAAGAATAAGTGAAACAGCGAAAACTGAATCAGTATTGAATAGAATGAGCTGGTCGGCAATAAGTGACAAGCGAAATAACAAGAGAGTGAAGAAGTTGGAATAATTATGCGATAAGTTTCACTCTCTATGCGATAATTCTGTCGTCGAAATTACTGAGTTAATCGAAATAACAAGAGAGTGAAGAAGTTGGAATAATTGTGCAATAAGTTTCACTCTCGATGCGACAAAAAGGCCGTTTACCGGCGTATCTGGCCAGATCGTAAGATTTCCCGCGAAACAGGGAGAGCGTCTGGCGGTGTTTCTGCTCTCGTTCGCAATTTCCGCGTTGCCTCGCCAAACTTTCGAGCCGTCGTCGAGTCTGGAATGCGTTCGCCTGTTTGTTTCGTGCGTCACTTTTCGCTCACGAAACTTACGAATCGTATGGTTCAACTCCGTTGATGGAAAAGAAAAAGAAAAGAGAAACCGAAACATCCTCTCGTGGACCCGCTTGTTTTTTCAGCCGGCCAAGGAAAATCCGTTTTTTGATTACGACGCAGCCCGGTGTCCTCTTCGCGGCTAAGAGAAGAATCCGGAGTTACGAGGAAAACCAGTTTATGTTGGCGTCGTTCACCAACTCAACCCTTCGCTTTGTCCCTCTTTCGTATTCGCAAAGCGCGTTTCAATCGACCTTGCTCGCTGTACATTCGCGGAATTAAGCAAAGAGCAAATATGAAATATCGGAGTTGTCCTCCTACGACTGATGTCCAATCTCACCTTGAAAATATCTCGCTTTCCTCTACATCTTCGTGGATTTCACCGAAAGATTCTCTCCTTTTGTGTCGTCTCATTTTCTTTCTTTTACGGTTTATTTTATGGCAATGGGAATTTTAAAGATACATTTTCTTGGAGGTTGCAGAGGAATATCTTAACGAAATATTAGCTGGAAACATTGGAATTACCTGTTTGATAAACTTTTCAGTATCGAGGCTGATCGAACTTTCAGATTTCTTTTCTTTGCTTCGAGGAATTTGTTACTATTTATTAAAATCCTCGTTTTTCGGCTTAGGATGACTTCCAGCTACATTTTTTCTATTTACAATGCTTCATAGATATCTTACCATGATAATCTTAACTTTTATATATTAAATTACTTATCTTGTATCAATTATCCAGAAAATTTGTTTATCTGTGGATTTAAAAAGAAGATAGAGCAATTCTGTGCAATTTCGCGCCTCATATCTTTCGAATGGTATCAAAGTAACCATTTTCTATCTTTTTAACAACTAATGTACGTTCATTCGATGCGTTGGTACACTCGAGCTGTTCACTGCGAGAATGTTCAAGTGAATCCAGAGAAATTAGAGGTAATTAACTGTTCCGAACGACGAACGGCTACGCCGAAGGCAATTAAGAAGAAGAACGGACTCAAAGTCTCTTAGGGATGAAATATTGCACGCTCAAATAGTAATATATTTCATTTCAGAAGAAAAAGAATGCAACGGTGAATTCTTATTGCACCAAGTTGCATAAACTTTCGTCTCCCTTTTTCTTTTCGTTCTCTCTTTTTTCTCTCCTTTTCTTATTCTCGGTCTATCAGCGAGAAAATTCGATGGAAATATATCGGATCGAGGCAGATGGAGGACATTCACGGAGACATTCTTAGAATTCGATTTAATTTCACGAATGATAACGTGAAATCTTTCAGAATTCTGTGCAACTCGTCAGAAATCTTTCAGAATTCTGTGCATCGAAACTTGGAAGAAAAACAACGCTTCTTCCTCATAAATACGCAAATTTTCCTCTCTGTTCGATAAAACTTTTCTGTGATCTATTTAACCACTTACGATTCTTACTTAAACACATGAAACGGGTGAAAAAACAATTTTTTCTTTTAATTTATAAGAAGCTTTATCGAAGATAATGTTAGTACATTAAAAAAGTATTCAAACAAATTAAATGTTAAATCCAGAGATGTGGTTTTTTCTTCACTAAGATTGGTCAACGTAATATTACGTACCTGGATGTTAAGTGGTTAATGATAATTCGATAATTATCCTTGATCTTTATTTTAACGGACGAGAAATAATTTATATAAAATTCGTAAGTAATCTAAAACTTGGCAGAGATCCGAGAAAACTGTTTGGAAAGATGTATGTTAAGTGTCGTTTGTTATACGAAATCAATTCGTAAGAACGATACTTCGCAACAGTGAACGTGACGAGTTTCATTTCAGTGAGAAAACAGAGAGAAGTGTTTGACACGGATTAATAAGGGCAATTGCAGTCGTTAAAAACCCCCCAGCGTTTTCTGTTGCTCCGTGAACGTACACCTCGGTCGCGGTTCCCCTTTGACGTTAATTAATGGGCAGATCGCTTGTCTTGATAAACGAGAATTGAATTTTGAAGTGTCGTTAAAACTGATCCGTGATAAGTGAACTCGATTCGACATCGATCGAGCACAGTTACATGTTGTTTCGTTCGTTTCAACTGGAAATTCCGTGATTAAATACAGTTCTTCATTCTTTAAATCCTCTTCCTCAATTTTTTTCCTTCTATACGAAGACATTTCGAGACGGTTGTACGATCTCTTCTTCTTGCAACAACCTTATCGTCGATTATAATTTATCGGAAATCCTGTTCAGGATACTTTCGAGTTGCAACGTTACATGTCGAATGATTTACGCGTTAAATACTCTCGCGTAGAGAGAGAGAGAGAGAGAGAGAGATGTTAGAGAGTTTCTTGAAATTGATGAACCTGTTGAATACCAGCTGGATTTTTCTATCGGGATCCTCGATTACATTTGATGCACGCTGTTTCGCGAGATGCTTGATTGATAATGATTTTTCTTTCTAAAAAGAAGAACTTTCACCGTTAACCCTGGTCGTAGCAGAGTTACTTAACAGATAGAAGAAGTAATATTTGTTGGTTTTGATCTTTCAAGCGTATTCCATGTGACGGAGAGCAAGTATTAAGATTCGTTTCGGTACTGTGGAAATTTGTAATGTTCGTAATTCGTTGGGAAATTAGGGAAAATTTATAAGAACGTTGGGAAAATGGCGAAAATTCGCAGGAGCGTTGGGAAATTTGTAAAAATTCATCAGAGCGTTGGGAAATCGATGAAAATTCACCAGAGCGTTAGAAAATTAAAGAAAGGTCACCGGAGCGTGGGGAAATTAGTAAACATTGATTAGAGCATTGTGAAAATTCACTAAAGCGTTGGGAAATTTGTTAAAATTGACCAGGGCGTTGTGAGAATTCACTAAAACGTTGGGAAATTGGTAAAAATTCACGAAAGCGCTGGGAAAATTGCTAGATATTCACGAAAGCGTTGGAAAATTGGTAAAAATTCACCAAAGCGTTAGAAAATTAAAGAAAAGTCACTGGAGCGTGGGGAAATTGGTAAAAATTGGTCAGAACATCGTGAAAATTCACTAAAGCGTTGGGAAATTGGTAAACATTCACAAAAGCTTTGGAAAAATTGGTAGATATTCACGAAAGCGTTGGGAAATTGATAAAAATTCATCAGAGCGTTGGGAAATTGGTAAAAATTCACGAAAGTGCCGGGAAAATTGTTAGATATTCACGAAAGCGTTGGAAAATTGGTAAAAATTCACCAAAGCGTTAGAAAATTAAAGAAAAGTCACTGGAGCGAGGGGAAATTGGTAAAAATTGGTCAGAACATCGTGAAAATTCACTAAAGCGTTGGGAAATTGGTAAACATTCACAAAAGCTTTGGAAAAATTGGTAGATATTCACGAAAGCGTTGGGAAATTGATAAAAATTCATCAGAGCGTTGGGAAATTGGTAAAAATTCACGAAAGTGCCGGGAAAATTGTTAGATATTCACGAAAGCGTTGGAAAATTGGTAAAAATTCACCAAAGCGTTAGAAAATTAAAGAAAAGTCACTGGAGCATGGGGAAATTAGTAAAAATTGATCAGAGCATTGTGAAAATTCATTAAAGCGTTCGGAAATTGGTAAAAATCCACAAAAGCGTTGGGAACGCGGTAAAAATCCACAGGAGTGTTGGGAAATCGGTAAAAGTTCACAAAAGTATGCGAACAAAAATATTTATTCGATCAAGACGTTTTATTACAAGAATTAGATAAAAAGTGCGAGCGTAGAAGATAACGAAACCGCAGGTATTTGGTTAAAAAGCGGGAACGAGAGGGTTTAATGTTTGAACGGTTGACGTATATATGCGCGTGTCCTGTTTTCCGTTTCGATTTTAGAGGAATTTCGTGTCGCCGCCATAATAACAAAGGTATTTACAAGGATGCAGAGATTGGATCAATGTTAAAAGGAGAAAAGATGGTATAAAAACATCGATCTGCGGTTTCTCTCGATCCTCCCACTCAGTATCCCTTTTTGTTCCCTATAAACATCGACTTCAACCGGTCTCCGACTGTGAAATCGTTCCAAAGTTCAGTTTCCTCGTTTAATTCGTTCAATTAATTAGATCTACAAATTACCGTGACAATTAACGAAAGAATGTTCTAACAAAAGTGTTTCTATTAAGCCTGTAATCCTTCGAAAAAGTTAGATAAGTTCAAATATGAACTTTTTATTCGATTAATTCGGATAATTCGAATATTTGAAGTGTTTCGATTTCAAATTCAGTTGAATAATTCGTAGATTTCGAGGTATTCGAAGCTGAGATCTAAATTCTTCTGGTTTCGAAATTTAAATTCAAACTCCACTGGTACTCGAGTATTTGAATTGTCGAATTTTCATGACAGCCCGGGTGTCGATAGTTCCATTATTGGCAGCACTGCACGCGAGGGGTTAAAATCTAATTGTCACTTTCGATTTGGACAGCACAAAGACAGTTTTATCGTTGTTTAAACAACGCTTCTAATAAAATCTATCCTCGTATCTGAAATCACACCGTGAGGGAAGATCAGTCTTTCACAGGTCAAAGAGTAAACCATTCTTCACAGACCCTAAACCATCGACTTCCTGTATCGATCACGAATGAAAAAGAAAAAAAAGTATCAATAATTTTTATAAATAGCCACACTTATCTTCCCTCTCCACGCAAGAACAATACAAACCCGATAAAAATCTCATTTTCGTGTCTCGAATAAATCAAATCGTGAAAGAATTATTTTTGGAAAGTGTTCAACCGTCGTTTCTTTACTAAACTTTTTTTCTTCTTACATCTGATCACCCTGTATACTTTTAAGTATCAACAATACGTCTTTCAACTGTTTATACATCTGGAGAAATTAATCAGAGTAGATTTTTGAATTATAAATTTCATACGAGTGATCATATTTTTTTTTTTCTCTTTTATCGTTTCATTTTCTTTTTTTTTTTTTAAATGTAACATCAGATGATTTAGTTTCATTGACTTTTAGTTTCCATTGTTTAAACCATAAATTGGTTTTATCTAGATAATTTTGCAGTATTTTCAGAGGCCATAGGTTTGTTTGAGTATGTATAGGAGAGAGGGGGCTGCGTGTATGCCTGGTAACAATTTTCCAGCAAGCAAACCAATGGTAACGGGAAGAAACTGCTCGATTGTTAATAGAAATTCGTTCCTAATTGATCGTCAGGGTCGTTGACGTGTTCCGTCCGCAAAGAGTAATCGTCTACCAGGTGCGATAAGACGACTGACGAGACGGCGGTGCTTACCGTCGACTGTGATAGACCCAGGTCACCGACACTCCTATATGCGACTGACGTCGAAACAAGCATTAAACTGTATGAGCATAGCGGTCTCAAGGCTGTTCCCGGTGTCACCTCGAAAAGCTACCTGTAATTCACTTCGAAACGAGCTAGGAACAAGTGGAGGTGTCCTTGACGAAATTTCGATACCGATCGATGTTAACAGAGACACGACGGAACATTGCCATTTCGAAAATTTGCAACTTTGCCTGCGAAATGCCATAGGGATCTTTTAGAAAATATTTTTAGTGCCTCGCTTAATTTTTTTTTTTTTTTTTTTTTTTGGAGGTGTAGAGCAGACGAATATTACATAATTGGGAAATTCGAATCTTTTTACTTGGAAATTGCGACAGCGAGTTTTGGAAATATTGCAGGCACAATGAAAATTGTAATTTTTCAAAAATAGTGATTTTCTGAATTCTTTTGCGAATATCAGAGATTTGAAAAATTGAGATCTTCATAGGTGAAGATAAAACGGATATTGTATCGTTTAAAAATTGGAATCTGTGTGTTTAAATATTGCGACAGCGAGTTTTGGAAATATTGCAGGCACAATGAAAATTGTAATTTTTCAAAAATAGTGATTTTCTGAATTCTTTTGCGAATATCAGAGATTTGAAAAATTGAGATCTTCATAGGTGAAGATAAAACGGATATTATATCGTTTAAAAATTGGAATCTTGGTTTTTAGAAATAGTAACAGCAATTTTTGGAAATATCTAAGATACAATGGAACTGTAATTTTTTCAAAAATAGCGGTGTAATAAATTCTTTTCGAATATGGAAGGAACATCGGATATTCGAAGAATCGAGATTCTCATAATCCAGAAGTATTCCATTATTCCCGAGGAATAGGTGAAAATAGAAAGAGCTCGAAAATTCGAGAAGTCGAATTCGCTCAATTTAGATTCCGAAATTCTAAATTAGGGAGCGCGTTACCATACACTTTCGACGAAAATTGCCGTGTTTGCTCTGCAAACATTTGCATTCCCAGTGAACGGTGTACCTTTCCTTCGTCCAATTTAAAGGGTCTAATTTCTTCACTGAAATATTCAAATTTCTCTACTGTAAGATAGTTAGTACCTCCCATAGAATAGATATCATCGTACACAGAGGTGTCTTTTGTTCCTCTATCACGGTTTGTAAAAAAAAAAAAGGAGCACGTGTCATTTTTAGTTCTCAGTCAGTTTTTAAAAAGGGACAGCGCGAATGTATCGTCACAGGTCGTGATCCACGTGTATTAATTAACATTTTACATAACACACAGTGGCTGTTAGCGTGTCGTAAGAGATTCGACACGATGAGTTTGTGGCCCGGCAACGATTACGAAACGCGTTTAAATGCGTTGCCCGCCTGTTAATTTACGGCCAGGGGATGTTTCGACATTGATCGCTTTTCGATGGAGTTTTTATCTTTCACATGGTAAAGAAAAAAAGAAAAAAATAGAGAGAAAGAAACAACTTAATCTGCTTCCGTGTTCCTTTTACCTTTTATCATCATCCTTCTCTCGAAACCTTGATCGATCCTCGATCGAAACTATTCCTCGAGTATCATTCGTTAATTAATTACAGAAAAGTTCGTCGAATTTTCATAGTATTACTTGGTTTCTTCTTTATCAATACAAATTATAGGCTCTTCTGTCAGCATGATTGAATTTATGGTACAACGATAAAACGTTTCGTTTAAATTCCACAGGTTGTTCGTCGATAGATCATTTCTAAATAACGAAAGAGACACCGAGATTCGTAAATTCGATCGCATCGTGTATTAATAGGTGTAATCACGATGATTCTTCGTTAATTTTGCGTAAAAACTGCGACAAAACAACGTTCCTCACTCTACACTTTCTCCGATATTTCCAAATCAGCCTGTTGTCTCCATCGATCGTTTAACAATTCGAACAATATGCTTCTTCCCTTCTTTTCACCTAACTTTTCTTCCTCTTCTTTTTGATTTGTTTATCTGTATTCATCCTGTTGAATTCACGAGCCGTGTGTTTTGTTTGATTGGCAGGTGGGGAGAGCGTCTATTAACTTCATAAGTTGTCGCGCGATAGTTCACAGGTACGTATAGAAATAGGCGTGGCTTTTAGATTGGCGATTCTGTTCAGGTACGTAACAAAAAAAAAAGAGAAAAAAAAAGAACGAGAGAAAAAAGAATTGTAAAAGTTCGATATCTCGACGGTAGGTTTGAACTTGAGAATTGAACGTTCTCACAGCGGTGTTTCTACGCTAAGCGAATTTATTTATCGACGATATCGCGAGATTCTAAAACCGTAGGTGGTAAAAGCAGGTTGTTCCTTAGGGGTCCCTCTTTTTCAGCGAATATTGTTCGCAGACGAAAACACGATAACATTGTAAATCCAGCCGAAGTTTGTGCAAACAAGTAAGAAGGTAGCAAATGGGGTAAATAGGATCAAGTCTTTTTTTTTATTATCTTTTTTTCTTCCCTTCTTTTCATTTTGTTTTTCAGCGTATTTCCTGTTATTATAATCAATCCTATTCGAGTGTATCTTCGCAGTTAGGTTAGGTTAGTTCCTTTCATGTTGTTCCATGTAAATTTCCATTTCCTCTAGCTGCATCTCTCTCGTCTTTATCTTTCGTCTGTAACATATTCAATCGCGACGATACAGAGAAACGGCTACCTGTAAAAATTTATTGTGAAACATTCCTTTTTCTAATATTATCGCAACCGAAGGGAGAATATTTCAAAATTCGTAAAAATTCACGAAAGCATCGGAAAGATTGGCGGAAAGCGTTGGGAAATTGATAAAAATTCGCTAGAGCGTTAGAAAATTGAAGGAAGGTTACCAGAGCTTTGGGAAATTAGTAAAAATTGATCACAGCGTTGTGAAAATTCATTACAGCGTTGGGAAATTGGTAAAAATTCACGAAAGCGCTGGGAAAATTGAAGAAAAATCACCAGAGCGTTGGGAAATTAGTAAAAATTCACCAGAGCGTTAGAAAATTGAAGAAAAATCACCAGAGCGTTGGGAAATTAATAAAAATTGGCCAGAGCGTTGTGAAAATTCACTAAAACGTTGGGAAATTTGTGAAAATTCACTAAAGCGCTGGGAAAATTGGTAAAAATTCACGAAAGCGTTGGGAAACTGATAAAAATTCACCAGAACGTTAGAAAATTGAAGAAAGGTCACCAGAACGTTGGGAAATTAGCAAAATTTGATCACAGCGTTGTGAAAATTCACTAAAGCGTTGGGAAATTTTTAAAAATTGATCACAGCATTGTGAAAATTCACTAAAGCGAAGGGAGATATTTCTCTAAATTCGTTTCGTACAAGACATCCTGTACAATGTACTCGAGCGTAGAACATTTAAAAATTCAGCAATAAATCGTCGTATTAAATATATGAATAAATTATTATAATATCGAAGGAAGCGTCGCCGTTTGTATGGCGACAACGATTCGCCAGAAACGAAGCGGCGAAAGAAGGTCGTCAGATAATAACTAATACTAACGACGCTGATACTGCTGCTTTTCTAGCCTCGCACACGTGACTTCTGTTCGCGACCGTTAATCCCTATTTACACCGTCTCGTTTCGACGATAACTTATGCAAACGCGGCGATGTTCCCTCTGTAACGAAGCGACGAATCGACAGAGGTTGGCCGAAAAACGTCTCGATTCTTAAAATGATGGAAAACTATCCGATCAATCGCGAGTTTCTGCGATCGAGACGTTTGCCTCTCGTTTTCGAAAGATTTCCCGCAACGATCCGCGGATCCATTATCGCCATGCAATTAAATTATAATTCGAGACGGAAGTAAATCAGCGTGGCTGTTGATCAGACGTTTAATAGCCGATTCTTCTCTTTTTCTTTATTCAATTTGGTCGATTAAGCTGCTCGTTTAATTCGATTTTCCTTGATATTTAATATGGGAAACTGATGTATAGCAAGATGATTAAATTACGTTAGAGAAAATTAATTTTCATCGATAATCGGAAGGTTTATGAAATATATTTCAATTAGTAGATACATCTGCGCTCAGATCGCGAGGAAAACGACGCATTTCAATCTCTAATTCATCGATTTCCATAAAATAACTGACTAATTTCTGCGAATGTATTCTAATCCACTGAAACGTACGACTGCTTAAAGTTTGATCGCTAGTACATTCGACTGATCAATTGATTTAGACAAGCAGCATTATTTGCTTCATTAATTATACACAGTATAATTTCTGATCGATTAAACTCGACACACGGTTCCTCTCGGACAGTACGACAGGAAAACACGCTTCGGTGTTCTCCATCGTCGCGAGTATAAAAGGTGAGAGGTGAGATCTTTCGAGAAAATACGTTAATTAATTACGAAACACCTGTACATTTTGCCACTTCGTTAATTATTTCCCAGTAATATATTTCTCAACGTTGAAAAAAGCAAATGAAATAAAAGAACCTCCTCGATATTTTCCTTTAATACAATTCTCAATATAACTTCTGCTCTCGAAAATCATCGTTGAAGAGAGAAAGAATCTCGTAGATCCAAACAAGGCAAACACACGCAGTGTCCTCCCGTGAATCATAGTAATTAATTACCTTGGCCTCGAGATGCCAGATAAAAGTTAATCTGAAAATTCGACACTCAATCTTCTCCTTGCTTGTTCCACTTTCCACGACGTCTGCATTAAAAGAGAGGAAAAGGAATGAAACGAGAAAAAGAGGAAAAAAAAAGAAAGGGGGAAAATTCAGCGCGTAGAAATGAGCTGGTGAAATGAAGGAGGAGGAGAAGGAGGTGAAAAGAAAATGTTGCGCGCGGCTGATCGACCTTTTGGGTCACTTCGATTCAAGACGTAGTAATTTTAGAACTAAACAGAAGAATTCGATACACGAGGGTAAGAGGAGAAGGAGACGCGGTTCTCCGCTTCTAGCGAGCCATTGTTCTCGTTATCAACAGTTTGCAAATGGCGACAGTGTGAGAACCACGGCTGCGATAGTAGGCCGTTCCACCTATCGATAAATCCTCGAGCCACGGTTCGAGAAAACCGCGACTGTGTTTAATGCTCGTCTCAATCGCTCAGTCTGAGCGAATGACCCGTAATAATTCTGCCTCGATTATACTGTTCCCGTGACTGACTCTTCGACGAATCAAAACCGCTTGTTTCTTCGCGAGACGACACGGAGGGAGGAACTTTGCTATTCGAAGGATAGCGTGGACCTTGCTTTTTCCTTCTTTCGTTTATTTCTTTGTTTATTCAAAATCGAATTTCTCTTTTCTCAGTCACGTTACGAGGAAATTTGTGTTGTTACACTTGAAGGGAAACGGAAATATCGATTCTCATGAAGAAATGGGAAACACTCTCGTGTTTCATTCGATTTTCTGTATTTCTTTTGGAATTAAAAGAAAGGGAGTAATTAAGTACGACAGAGAATCGAATAATCTTGTAGATCGTTAAATTCTCGATTCTTTTACGCAATTGTTTTTTTTCCCTTTCTTTTTATATAAAATTGAATAAAACGTGAAAAACCGTTGGGAAATGTTTGTTCGCGATTGTATATATTGTTTCCTAGCTCTTTGAAATCAGACGAACGAACAATTTGTAATAATATCGTTTGCACATGACTGTTTTTATTTGTCCGATTTTTCAAGGATGACTATTTATTTCAGTAGGGAAATTACGTTCGCGTTGTATTTATCATAGTAGAAATTAGAAGGCGACAATTAAACTGTGTTTGTACTAGAAAGGTTAATTGACCGGGATTTATGGCATTCGTAGCGATTCAACCAGCCTGCTCCCAGGTATTACGGTCTTTCTACAGGAACTCAATAAATGCCATCGACGCGCGTGTTTCGCCTGTAACACAGGTAATCGCTATTGTTATTTGTGAAAAGATAACAATGGACGGATTGTCTACCGTGACGTTATACAACCGCGAGCTCTTTTCAGAATGAAATTCGAGGAACAATGAGCGGAATATCAGTTTTCCCTGCCTCGAGGCTTGTGACAGATTTCTTTTTTTTTTTCTTTCTCTTCTTCCTTTTTCGTCTGTCATTCCTCGCGAATGCACGAGTCATTCTCGATATAATCACTGTATCCAAACTTTCTACATAAAAAGAGAGGGGGCAAAAAAAAAAAATATATATATATATGTATATATATCAATCCTCTTCCACATTGGAAAGAGGAAAGAAAGAAAGTAATACATACTTGAGCTAATTACGTTAATTACAAACTTGATAAAATAACAAAGAGTAGCTTTTGTTCTCGATAATCCGGTTAATCTCATTCTCGAGACGCAACCCTGAACGATTCAATCAGAGAATCGTCAATGTAAGTTTTCTCCAAGAGTGTCGCGCGAATCGTTCGATCGCTTCGGGTTCAATTGGATCAAGCGAGTTGCATTTCGAAAGAATACACCGGCTTTATCGTTGAAAACAATTTATTGGCAGCGCCGTGTCGATAACGATTGTCGACATGCCAAACAGGCTCGCATGGCCGACTTACTGGCCACCCTATCGCCGCGTGCAATCCAAAGGGGACGTAAACATACTACTGTCGATCAGAATGACGCATTTTCCTTGATGACGAATTTTTCATATACACACGACCTATGTAGACAAAATTCCTCGTTAAAAGTTCTTCTAATCAACGAACGATGATAACACGTTCGTAGTGTAGGTACTGTTTCAATAAGAGTACCGATTTATTGCACAGTAGACACTCGTGTAACACGATGAACCTGCTGAGTTCACTTTTCAAACACGAATGAAATTACTTCATTTTGATTTTTGCTAATGTCAATATAATCTGTTTTATATTTAACACAGGTGTAAGAGTACAGTTAGAAATGAATAATTATCTTTATATATGAACTATTGTGTTTTAAGTGTTGATTGATCAATGACGAGTTAACTCGTCTTCCACAGTTAAATGTTAATACGTTACATGCTAGAGGAAATTGAGCTGTAAAAATATAGAGGCGTGCTCGAGGAATTATGGATTCAAAGTGTAGAGTGATGTAATGTTAGTATAAATAGTTTAAAAAATTTCTGATAAATTATAGAAGTTTTCAAATCTTTTTTTACAGTCGCTTAAAATCATAGCAATATGTTTCCTGATAATAAACAAATCCATTTTAAGTGTATTTTCCATTTTATCCTTGCTCTTCAAATACGTGATACATAATTTGATCATCTTCTGTTCATGTGTGAGAAAATCTTATTTTATTTTATAGAAAATTTAGCAAAATAAATAATCAAATTTATTATGTACCCAATTAATTTAAATGTTTACTTTATAGAAATTTAGCAAAATAAATAACCAGAAAACTTTACTATGTACCCAATTAATCTAAATTTTTGCTTCACAAAGTAAATTATCAGACAAATTTACCATATAGCTAATTAATTTAAATTTTTACTTCGTAGAAATTTAGCAAAATAAATAATCAGACAAATTTATCGTGTACATAGTTAATAATCATATGTAATTCGTTTGATTTTGAAATGCAGACAATCCTTGTATTTTATTATTTAGCGTATTGTATAATACGTGTATATGGAAAGCAACGGTCGTAATATCTTTCGACACGTTGCAGAACTGGCGTTATACGGGAGTCTGCAGTATACCGTCGATCGTCATCCAACGATCCACGATCGTGTCATACGTGCACAGTCATCAAGGCTCGTTGACGGTGAACGCACCGAATAACAGTTAAAGCTATGCAACAGAAAGAGAGATAGAGAGAGAGAGAGAGAGAGAGAGAAAGAGAGGAGAACGATGATAAATAAGCACGACGACGGGTCATCGTCCAGCGAGAGACGAGATTTATGTTCAACGAGCCGAACGAGACTGTCGATCGTTCTCCTCTTCGAGCACACTCACGCGCGAAATCTCGCTCTCTCTGTGATCGTATACTGGCGTCATCGCCAACCCCTCTTTGGACCTATGGCTTCGTTACGAATCGAGAACGTGCCTTACAACCGTGCATCGGCCACCCTATTTAGATCCTCTCGCCTTATCGATGCTTCCGTGCTCTCTCTTTCAGGTTTCGTTCCGAACATTGTTTCTTGAGGATTCCTCTCTCCTCCTATAGGGATGTTCGTTGAATTCGAAGCTGGAAATAATTATTCTATTGTCCCCGTTGTGTAACAGATACTATGTATAATTTGTACGATACAAAGGAAATGATTAAAGAAAGAAAGAAAAGAGAAGACAGGGAAAATTCATATTTTAATATCGAAATATTCGAAAGCTGATAGAAAAATGACATCGACGATATTGTAGAAATTATTTCGACAATCGATTTATATTTATTATTTTCTTAATAAAATTTTCAAGCTACTCAAAAGTCGGAAAGAATTGACTTCTGATAATTTATGAACTTTTATTATTTCATCCTTGATTCAAATCGTTCGGTAAAATTTCCATTGTGCCATACAAGGTGACTATAGTTGTTTCGAAAATTCATTTATAATGTTTCTCGTTTCGTAGAGAAAAAAGATTAACTCAGTACTGAGAATTTAAAGAAAATCAGAACAAGTATTTCGCCAGTTGAAACGTTCGAATTAAGATCGTTCGTTCTATTCGAAATAAAAGTTGACGTTTCCATTGTATATATCGATTACTTCTTTCCTCTTCGACTGCTTAGACGGTTCCATCGGTTTCTTCCGTCTTTCCAATATTTGCTCGACCTTCGATCACCAAGGCATGTAATCGAACTTTTCTTCCGATCGAAAAGAATAGATGAAAATGTCCATTATTACACGCTGTATGAACTATACACATCGCAAAGATTCCCGTGAAATATTACCGAAATTCTATAATAGTCTATCGTAAATTATCCGAGATTTAGATAGGCTACTTCGAAACTATTATGAGTCATCTTATCTTCCTATAGGAATTGAATGACTAATAGGATGTCGAATAGTGCCCTAAGGGTGTCGATATTTCGTAGAAACAATTAGTTTTAAGGAGGATACGAAATCGAAAGTTAATTATTCGAGAATGTTTCGTTTAACGTCTGGCTGTTGTAAACAGCCATGTCTCCGTTTCAGTATGGAAAGCAAATAATCGACACGTGCCGCAACGAACCCATTAGATGTGCAAAGTCTTTTATATTCAAATCCGTTTCGTTTCGTTTACGAGACAATGCGTCTGACGATTTCGTTCGACACCATTTACGCGACAGCATGCGTGTACCTTCATATCCACGTTTGCGTCACACGTTTTACACGAGTGCACGCGATCCTTTTTTCCTTCAACAACGGTATTTACATGCATATCCGTGGGCAAGTGTGTGTTAGCATACACGATTGCCACGATGGCTGGGATCCAAATGTGATCTGAATCAGGGATCTATCAGAAATATCGATCTCCTTCTTTCTATCTGATATCGAAGAAATTGGGGGATAAAAAAAAAGGCGTCTCTTTCGTACTTTTGCCATCTCAGTTTCCAATTTTTGAGAAATTTGCAGCAAAAGTCTTTGCAAATCCTCAAGTCTCTTCTTAAACTGTTTTTTGTTGATATTTAGAAACGCGATAATTTGTCACATTTGGACACCTCTAATTTTTCCTCAGAAATTTTGTTAATTACTAAATAGCGGAGTATTTTTTTTTTTGTTCATTTTTCGAAATTTAGGAACTTATAAATTTTTCCAACCTTAGCCATCTTCGTTGAGAAATTGTCGAGTATCTTTGCATGTTGGAAGAGTTTTTGCAAAGATGGCGATAGAAATCTCAGGAGAATCTTTCTTACCTTGTTTTAACGAAAATTTGACTTTTAATTTTGGATAATTAGGTTTTCTAGAATTAAATAGAAGAAAGGGAAGATCTCTCACGCGAGAGATCAATGGGATCTGTTGCGGTTCTGTGAAGTCAAAGTTGCGCCGCAAACAACGTCCTATCTGAGAACAATTATTTACGATTATCGAAGAGGGCTCGAGCTGGCAAACACGCCGCAACGCGACGCGACGCGGCGCGACTCGACGCGTAGACGGCGTCCCCATGCACGTTGGACTTTATTGCATCCGCTGATTCACTCTTTGTGTTAATAGTTGCACTATTACGCGCTGTGTTAACGTTCCTTTTATTTACATACGGGGAAATCCATCGGTGACTATACATTGTCGTTCCTTCTATTATACACTGGACGTAAGAAGAAAAAAAATCTTTCTCATTCTCTTATTTAGGGGAATATTAACCCTCTAATTCCTAACTCCGTCTCTAGACAGAATTTACGCGAGTCGCCATAAAAAATATATTTCATAATTTCTTAATACAATTTTTTTATTAGAGTGTAAACCAAACTTCATTATACTTTTAAGTTTTTTCGATTTGGCAATACTACACTCTGTATAACCATCGTTACAGTTGTAACAGAAAATTTCACGTGCTTGGACGTTTTTTTTTTTTTTTTTTTTTATAATCGAAAGGAATAACGAACTTCAGATTCGTTTTTCTCGACCCCAAATTAGTGTATTCTGATTTTTTGAGATGAAACAAAAAATTGTGAGATTAGAGGGTTAAGTATTTTCCTCGAGGCTTTAAAAATTGACGTAAACAAACCAGACAGTGTATTAAAAATTAATCTAATACTAACACAATTAGAAGTGTTTGACGCTGTATACGAAGATCCCATCGATGTTATCTTTACAACAGCTTTATTGCACAGAAATCGTCTATAAGAGACATTATGCAATCGTGATCGTTTCTTTTTTTCTTTTTTTTTTCACGTATGTGTCACGATCACTGATTCATAATCGTCCGCAAATACGTGCACAGTGTATCGAAGAACATTACTCGGTAGTGTTTTATCTTCGTTCGCGGTTATGATTAATAAGTTCAACTATTCCAAGTGCTTCTGCATTGGTCACACTATAAATAATATTTCCAACGAATCACGTTCACAAGAAATCGATACAAGTAAGAGTTCGTTTAATGGTTCATTTTTAACACGTTAAACGCCACGCTAATTTTACATAGCTTGCCCATAGCGCCAATATGAATTTACGGCAACTCGTAATGTGAGCCCATAATATTTAAATATACATATTATATATATATATATATATATATATATATATATATATATATATATATATATATATAAATAAAACTATTTTTACATTTTCTATCGTTGCATTAATTTCTTCATACCATTGTAGTAACGATGATGATATTAAAAAATTTAAATATACTGAAAATTACTCGAATTATGGGTTTCTAGTGATCTTGGCTCCTCCGGGTCACCGGTGACCCCCATGGCGTTCAACGTGTTAATAGATAATTCGATATAAGCCAATTTTTTCGTTTGTGTATATATATATATATATATATACGTACAGAAATGTTCGTAAACGTTTAAAAATAAGCAAACACGCTGAAAATCGTGTGCACGTTTCGACCGATGCATATTACGCTTCGGTATAATCGCTCTAATCGCACGTAACGATCGGATTATGAGATTAATCGACGGATTCAGGATAATAATGGCTGCGGGAAATGCCACGTAACGCGCACGCTCCTAACGACGCTTCGTTGATTCTGGCAGGCGATGTGAATGACAAAGAAAAATGACGTAACACTGTTGAGAGTAACGTGAAGAATATGAAAATGTGGTTGTATCTCGTTTGTTACTTGTTATACGTCGAGTGTCACCTGTAGAGGTAACAG
Organism: Anthophora plumipes; assembly: GCA_951804975.1. NCBI lineage: Eukaryota > Metazoa > Arthropoda > Insecta > Hymenoptera > Apidae > Anthophora > Anthophora plumipes. Next base: position 15,440,881 of record OX638122.1, on the reverse strand, counting down.
ATTCGAGCTTGCGGTTTCCGGTCGACACGTTACAGTTCACCAGTAGTCACGTGACGTCACGATCGATGACAGAAATTATGCCACGTTATGTTTGCACGCTAATTGATCGCGTCAGCCTTTCGATTATCTAATCGTATCCAGACGTGCTTCCTCGAGCAACACGGTGCTCCTCCAGCTGTCGCTACTCCGGCTAGTCGTGTATACTGGGTGTGCTATATATTTCTCGAGGAATTTTCATTAACCGTTTGAGTACCATGGATCTTTGTAAAAATTCTGTTGAAGAATTTCAAGCGGCGCGATCACTTTCGTGTTTCTTTTCTTTCTCTCGTTTACGTTATTTCTAATTTTTAGTAAATGAAAAAATTCCTTTTAACAGTAGCTCGAAGCTTACGAAAGCATAGATTTTCATTTAGTACAACCTTGATAAATGGTAATAGTAAAGAGAAGCATCAACAAAGTTCAAACGTGTTGCTAGTTTGATTTTACAGAGCGATTGGCTGGCACTTTTATGAATTGAACAGGAGAAACGCGATTAATCAATTTCGCAGAGGAAAATGAGATAGGGAAATGCGACGTGTGGGAAATTCGGGAAATCTAGAATTGCTTCGTCTTGGAAATGAACACAGAAACAAACGGAGAATTCTGAAATTCGAGAAATTGATACTTCTTCACGAAGATTTCGATCTATCGCCTTTTCAATTCTACACCCGAGAGAATTTGCAGAAAAATTCGCGAGTCTTAGAATTCTCCCACGTGTTCGTTAGACATGGATGCTAGAGTGATTTCCGGAAAGCAGCCGTGTCATCGTGTTGCACGAAAGGAAATTATGAAAATGGACGTAGCACAATTTGTCTCGAACGAGAAATATCGCCGGTTGCTAATTGTATTACGCGTTATTTCGCCAATGTTATCAATCCACCTCCAGCTCGAGACCAATTTAAACATACTAGTATTTCTCGTTCCAATCTCGTTTCTTTGCTCGTTGAAGCGAGCATTTTTATAGCTACAACCGCGATTTTGCAACGAAGAGAGCGTTATAACCGTCGGTCGTTGCGAAACGAAGAAAAGAGCTATGAAAAAGAATGAAAAAGATATACAAAAAAAAAAAAGAAAAAAAGAAGGAATATCAGCACGGTGTCGTTATGTAAAATTAGAATGCCCTCGCGCGGTACAGGCATCTCGTAGATCACACGACGATGACGATCTGGAAATGGAGCACACCGTGTTTTCATTTGCATACGTTCTACGATGTGTGTCTCTGATTCTCTCTGGTCGGCACCAATTGCTCCGTAGCTCTTCTGTATTCTTCAGCTTACGCGTCTTTAATACCCCAATGAGAAAATCCGATTACTGGGCCGATCGGTCGATGATCCGTGACAATAAGAAGCCGATCGATCGAAGGTGTGTTATGGTTATTTCTGAGACACGGCTTATGCAGATGGAAGTGAAACAGAATATTCTTTCAGGCATTTATCGTGTAAAGGAAGCAGAGTTTAGAATTAAACGCTACTTTCTCTTTTTCTCATTAATTTTCTATATTATTTAATTCTGTAACATCCCTCTTGTTCGTGGTGATTTGAATTTTATTACTTTTTTTATCATTCTAAAATTCGTCGTTCTTTATTTAATTTTCCGACAGATTTATCAACTTCCATACACTCCTGCGACGAAGGTTAGGAAAACGCAGAAGTTTCACTTCCGAAGAGAAAAAAATTACACACCTTCGTGAATTTATTTACTTTGTTTAAGTATAAATGAAATTTGAGCGGATTTATGGCGTTTGTTACGAATGTCTCTGTAGTGGCGTGTAAAGGGTGAATATATTCTGGGGTGATCAACCCTCGACTTCCGGTGCCCGGGTCCATTCGGACCCGGGCGTTAAGAAAAGAGCGTTTTTCTCACATTTTCGAGGAAATAAAAAATTTCTAACTTAGGTGCAAAACGGATCCGGAAATGGTCTCCTTGCCAACGAGTCTCATTCGTGACGTAGATTATGATCAAGGTGTGACGATGGAAATGAGTGGAGGTGTTAAGGATCGAAATGAATATTTTTTGAATCAGTAAAACTGAATCGAGAATCGAAAGCTGTCGATAAGTTTTCCACAGTATCTTTCTTCACTCTGAATCTTAAATACAGTGCTGCGTATAGAGTGATTTACAAAATCCTCTTAAGATTTCCTTAAATTTCTTAAAATTGTAACAATCTGATTGTTCACAAAAATGTGTCACGGAGAAGCAACGACGAAGAAATGATAATATTTCGAGAAGAGACATCATGCCACGCGACGTCACATGAAGGGGTACTCGAAGCTAATAACCACCCTTTTTATAAAGTGCCTCGCTTCTTTTTTTTCTTTTTTTTCTTTTTTTTAATTTGATATCCTTATCAAGATTAGTTACGCGGCGATAACATTGTTTCGCTCGCGGAGACATGCTCTTGTCGACAGACGGTTTAGACGTTTCAGAATCTTTAGCCTTCGCTCGGTGTAACGCTCAAGTGGCCGAAGCCCCGAATCTATTTATCACACGTGTCACGTTTTTTTTTATCTCCCTTCGAATTAATTTACTCTCGTTGTTGTTCACACAGAGGAGAGATCTATCTGAAGATCTCTAATAATCGTGCGACCGTGACGCGTGTTCTCTCGATAGATACGATTCGAAACCGAAGTTTTCAAATATCTGTCTCTCTGTCGTCGATTTTCGCACATTTTTTTACCACTTTTTTATACAACGAACGATTCACGTATGATTGACATCGCGAATGCAAATTGAACTCCGTCGATCGTGCTATAAATGCTTCGTAACTCGAATTAAAATTGTATTCTTTCTCAGAAATAAGCTCGTGCAACAGTTGGCCGTCGAAGTTCCCATAAATATAACTCTCCAGTTCGTAAAATATCGAAATAGAGTTCGATAATTATTGAATACCTAACACCGTGTGACTTTAATACCACGTATCTATTCATCTGTATTTTATAAATCGTATTTTATACGTTCATCACCGTATTGTTCGCTAGATTTACGAGAACCTGCCGATTGCTATTATCTCTCAGCAATGTTTGCTGACTTTAAAATAAAATTATTATAATTGTTGCACATGATCTTTTTTTATCCTCTAGGTAAAATTACCTTGTCGTAGATAACGATTTTAAATAAAAACTAGAATATTTCAGTTTCATTTTATGATAACACCGCGCATAGAGTTGCGCTAAATTTAATTGTCTGCACGCGTAAGATTCTTCAAGATTTAATCGTAATTTAATGTTTCACGATCTTCCAAAATTCCCCGTTCTTTTCACCTTCGTTGTATCAATTATGCAAACGAAGAGATTTCCTAAAAAAAAAAAAAAAAATGCCACGGAATCATATCGCAGAGACAGTCTCTACTGGTCGTAAGTATTCTTGTTGAAACGAGCTTCGCGGCCACGCTCGTGACAGATTTTTCTGCTCACGTGAGTTAGACAGTTGAACTATTTCGACAACACTAACACGCCCGTACACGCTCACGCCTCTACGCGTGTATACTCTAAACCGATCGTGAATCGAGATGAAACACCCGCGACCACCGACCATCGTCGATACCAGCTCGTGGTCGAGTGTGTAGATTAGTATCCGTTTGTAGATTAGTGTACGAGACGATAAGGAACTGGCTACGTCAGGTTCGCAAGCATTCGCGACGATTGGTGAGTGTTCGATGAAAAAGAAATCTTATACACACGAGGATAGATACGCTGCCACCAGAGTATGTGACTTCGATTAGAGCGACCTTAATGTCGAGGGTCACAAGTCTCCCGACCGTTGCTTTTAGATGGACATCGTCGCAGATTTGTTTATTCGCAGCTATTAACAATCGCGTCCCTCGAAATGATCGCTTCAGATTGTGTATATTGCCTCTTCATTTCTTCTTTTTCTTTTCTTTTCTTCTCAGTCGATTCGTATTCCTTTCCCAACCGAAATTAGGAATCTTTCTGACGAAACGCTCGCGAGTTGTTGCACATTTCGTAGATCGAAAGGATGTGAATGATCCATGATAAGAACGCTAAATTGTAGCCCTTTTCACTGGCGTCACTGTGCTCTAACGTGCAGAACTTTTAAGCGTAAACTTCAAGGTTCGTTTGTATCGCAATAAAGAAACTTTGGTGAAAAGATCAATTAATCGATGAGAGTGTGAGGTGTCCAAATTCATACCGAATTCCGGTATTCTCTATTTAAAGTTACAGAAAATTGCGATTATTCATCGTTGCTCTAGCATTCAGCGAGCTTGATACACCTTTCTTTTCTACCATATTCCCATAACGATTAACCTATTTGCCACCTATTAATAGGAGCCTCCGTGACAGGAAAATGAATAATTTATCTCGAAGGAGAAAAAAAAAGGGAAAGAAAAGGAGGGGAAATATCATTGAAAGAAAGGTTTCCACATATCGGTGGAAACTGCATAGGATATCTCTTCGTCGATGTTTAATTAATGCAAAAGCGTTACGTTCGTTGTAAAATTATCGTCGACAAATGGACACCGAGTAACAGTTAACCCTAATTAATCGTATAACCACGAGAACTGATGGTTTTTTAAGTTTGCCCTGTTATCGAATTATCGTTGTCTCGGTTCATAGATAAAATCGCGAGATCGTCGTGCGTGACTATCGTTTAGAACGACAAACAACGTTCACCGTTCCCGTTGTATCTTGAATCACACGTATTCGAATAATTAAATAACACGTTCGATTAATTCGTCGAAATTTTCGATCTCTTTTTCTAAACAGAGCTAAAGAAACGACGAAAAGAAAAGATGAAGAAATAATTACTCTCCATCGTTAAGACAGAGCTTGTTTTCGCCGATCGATGTTACATAACGTTACGTTGAATTAGCCATTCGGTTTTTAATCATCGTCGCGAAATTGCGTTTGCAATTAAACTAAGCAGATAACGTGGACCGTTCATCCAGTTCATCGTCCTGACCTTGCGTAATTTCAGAAGGCTTCTCGAGACTTCTTCCATCTAATATACGTACACGTATCAGAATCGCACGGGTTTCTTTTTGCTCGCGATGATGCCAATCGGTTAACGAGCGTTACAATGTCATTAACGTTCTAATTAAAAGATTCTACGAGAACTTTTCCTCTGATCAGCCCTCCGTACCGCGGCAAATGGTCGATTGAATAGCAGAGTAGGAATTGCTGGATTTACTGCTTTTTCTGTCTGTTCAGAAGAAATTATGTTACTTAATCTGATTCAACGAAGCTTATATAGCCTTTTAATAGGTGAAATTGAAACAGTAGCGATTAAACGGTGTGTTCAGAAATTTTGTTCGAGTTTAACAACTGTTTGGGGAATGAAAGATCACGGGATTAAGAATTAATCCCTTGATCTTGAGATTCACTTGAGAATCGAACGAGATCGCGTCTCGTGGCCTAGTTTTTCCGGATAATTTAGCGTATTCACTTTTCTCTCGAAACTTCTGCGCGTAAATTTAGGAAAATTCGGTCAAGCGTTATTTTTGCATGAACTTCTCCGGTGTTATTTATCTAGGTTAATTTTACAAACGTTTGACTTGAAGGAAAAAGGGAGACAGTGAAAGGTAAGAAAGGTTCGAATTTTTGTTTTAAGGATTTTGTTTTTTTTTTTCTGGAATAATTGGAAGTTGAAAATTTAATCGAACACCAGTTCTACAGAGGAATTTCACGATTATCTTCTACTGAGAATAATTTCATATTCTTTTCTTTTTGTTTCTTAAAAAGTTACTCGAGTACACGTGCGCCAGTTTGAAGCGTGTTCGCCATTTCTGCGCGATGACGTATCGACTCGACAGACAACGGTAGAACTGTAAAATTGGTGTAAAAAAAAAAAAGAAAAAAAATAGAAAGAGAGCTGAAACGCGACGGCCAATTAGAGCTGCGAGAGAACAAAGTGGCTCGTTTCGACCCGGCCTCTTCTGCTTGAAGGGCCAATGTTGTATCGTTCGCAATTATTCGAACGATAATGAATTCTAACTTAACTCACCAGTCGTACAGTTACTCGTTAAGCAAACATCTGTATCCATGGCAGATAAGTTTAAGTATTTCGCCGATTTTCTGGGCGAGAGTTGCTCGAAAATTCATTTCGACGCTCGCCAATTAGAGCGCGCACGCCTTTTCAAGCGTTTGTATACCTGTTGCTTCGTTCCAGCGAGAAACGAATCCATTACCAACGTTCAAATTCAATTTCTTTCTTTTCCTTTTTCTCTTCTTTCGGACTATTTAATTATCACTCTTGTCCAAAGTGGTTGAAACAAAGCCTCCCTTATTTCACGCTCAAAGAAGCCTCGCAGACGAGAATTTTTCGCCACGAATTAAAATTTGAGGAAAGGAAAATTAGACAAATCTCGTTAATATTTGCTAATTTCTTTCTCTCTCGGTTTTCGTAAAAGAGTGAAATTTCTTTGAGACAAGTATCACAGAGCAAGTTCAATTCTCTACTCTGAGACACCTCGTGCATTCTTTCCAACTAGAAGAGAAGCTTCTCTCTTTCGATATTCAAATTCTCCAAAGCATCGAACACGTTCCGCGCCACGTGTATATATGTAAAATATAATATGTTCAAAAGAGGATCATAGTGTCAACAGTTCAACCCATATCGATATTCTCCTCTAATTCGTTACTTCCACATCACTTTTTACCTTTGCTTCAAACACTCTTCCGAGACTTAATCCTCCTCCTCCAAGATAACGCAAAAATTCTTCCCTTTCCCTATAAATTCATAAATAAATAAAAAGAGAATGAAAATCATCGAACGATAAATTCTCAAATTTTCCTCTTTCTAACGCTCGACTATTCGAACCAATTAGAAATTGCTGGCGTTCACCTTCCTCGAAAAGGGACGTTCTGAGGGGAGGGCCAGCAAATTGCCATTGCTTGAGAAATCGGCTCGAACATTGTGTCGACAAGTGGCGTGCAACTGCGTCAAGCGAAGCCAGTAGCTTCGAGAGATGCGATAAATAGACAGTCGGGTAATTAGCGGCTGCTGATTGGTCACCTTCCTCCTCGATATATCCGAGGCTGGTCGGGGATGCAGGAGCGTATAAACGTGTTGCGTGGCCGTCGTATGGTGGGGGCTTATTTACTCGCTATTCAAACCATGCCGGGTTGGCCGATCGTCGACAAGACGAGGCAACGGCAGTCCGCGTCTGACACTCGTTGCGATCGCGCTATACGTTTCGAACGATGCGATCGATCCTCTCTCTGATCGTCCTTCCCTGTCGGAACAGTTCTAGACTGCTGGTGTTGTGCTGAGAGAGAGAGGAAAAAAAAAAAAAAAAGCAAAAGTGTTCCTTTTCATTCTTTTTTGTTCAAATAAAAAAAATACACTCGAACTACATCTTCTTCTCTTTTTCTCTTTTAAATACATCATCGTTTTCTCAGTTTCGATGTTCCTCCACAGTCTGTCGACTGCAAGAACGGAGAATCTCATTCGGTACGAAAAGTTCGATCGATCGAAACATTTGTTGTGTGATTGAAAAGAGAAAAAAGTCGATACGGAGTTAACAAGTGACTTGTTTGTTGGTACGTTCGAGTCGGTCGTGATCGAAAGAGTTCCGAAGACACGCATGTGCCGCGAAATTGACATGGAACATCTCGTTCGTGTGGAGAGATTGTGCGACAAAGTGAAAGCGTTCCGATCGATCGTTTTAATCGCGGGGAATCGTCGAACATCGCGTGAAATTTACGGTTGAGAGGTAACTAGAGGGAAGGGGAAAAGGAGAAAGGAAAAGGGGGATAAATAAAGGAAATAAAAAGGAAAGGATAATAGAAAGAAAGAAAGTAAGAGAGAGAGAGAGAGAGATAGAACGAAAGAGTGATAGATTACTTTGGGCCCAGAGGTCCTTGGGGACCTGATGGCACCCGATCTTGAGAAAAGACGACAGGAACTCAGGAGGACCAGCAGCGGTATCTTGGAATCAGGACACGAACACTTTCAAATGCTCCTGCAGCTCCGATGCACCGGAAACGCACTGGCTGAGCCTTATCGACACGGTAAACTCGATCTCCACCTGCGCATGATTATTTGCTATTTAATATTCAACCAGTCGATCGTTAACCAGATAGCCTGGGTAATTGATATTTCAAGCTGGAACAAAATACCAGTTATACGGTATTTTGAATATTCTTTCGTTTTTTTTATTCTGTTAAATTTTTTTTCTCTCCTCTTTCAACTTGTTTTTTCTTTTTTCTTTTTTTTTTTTCTTTTTTACACAGCCTTCCTGTTCTCGCGTTTCCTTCGAGACTTGGTATATATCTCGCGTTCGATATTTGCATCGACGTTTCAACGATCACGTTCCGCATATGTATACGTACATAAAGGAGGATAGTTTCAAATTCATTTCTGCGATTATCGTTTCGCGAAAAATTCTACTCGACGATTTCTTTTCGTCCCGGTTTATCTTCGAGTTCAAGAAACTCGCATCGAGTGGCGCTTCGGTTCTCGAATGTCAGTTTTCTTTGGATTTAAGAGACCTTACACGCGTATTATATCATCGTGATGAGGTGGATAGATTCCAACCTTGGATGTATGTATATTATATGTATGTTTTTATCAGTTTCTTTTTTTTTTTTTGCGACTCCGGAATGTCAAGGTTTTCATATGCCCGTGGGTTAGTCTATAATGGGGGATTAAATAAATTATGATAAATTCGATGAAAAAGTGATAACAGTTTTTACATTTGGCCAACTTTCTCTCTTTAATAAATGTCTATCCTCAGGCCAAGTCCACGGTTCCGCTTGTTTATACTCTCGCCGATGGGGAACGTCTTGGTTCCTCCTTTTTCTTTCCTTTCTTTCTTTCTTTTCTTTTTTTCTTATCATTTTAACCCAACTTCTCTCTCTCTCCCTCGCAGCGACACGATTATTCTGCTCCAAATTCCATAAATTTATCTGCTCTTCTTTTTTAAAAACGTGAACGAAGCGTCTTTATATAAGTCTCCAACAGCAAGAGTTCAACGAAAGCTTTCTCGTCCGAAACAGTGCATTATTTTCACTTCTGCTGAATCTTCGATAAGATTCATTTTGTACAAATTGACAAATATCGATGGACAATTTTTCAAATCATTGTAATTATTCGTATGTATAAAAATCTACTCGAAATCATCGTTTATTGGTACAGTTAATTACGACTGGTAATTTATTAGTACCCTAAGATATTCTCTTATCTTAGTATTCCTAGTAAAACTCTCAATCATTCCTCAACCATTATTCTCTATTATTTTTTTGTCTTTTCAATCTAACTTTACATCTTTCTAAATAAAAATCTACCAGAGTTACGTTCGATTTCCTCAGCCAGTTTTCTCAATGACCAACACAAACATGCTTCGTGCAACATGATTAATCGAACTCGTAAAATTCGTGTCACAGTACGTCCACGCTAGCTTTACACGAAACTTCCTAAGAAGTTAATTATATTTCCATGTTATTTTTCCGCCGTTATCTTCATAGCCAGATATGTTATTGTTAGAAACATTCCCGCCTGTTGTTTCGTCTCTCTAACACCCGGGAAATCGACGCGTTCGCGCGTTCAGATAACCTTTGAGGACGTCTCGACGCCTTTTACCACCTCCACCACCCATCGTCCTCACATCCACGATCTTCTTTTCTTCCTCTTTTCCTTCATCAGCTCAACGAGCACAATAAATCACTGCCCTCGCGCCCGTTCTTCCTCGCCCTTGATACAAACTCCTCTTTTCTCCCCCTGGCGTCCACCTTTATCACACGCTTACGATTCACACTCGTTCTCGACGCAGGCGGACGAGGCTCGACTGCGCGAGACGCGATCGCGAATCGCGATACTCCGGTTATCGCGGCTGAAAAGTGCTTTTGCGCGGTCGTTGCCAGGCGAATAGGAAGAAGGGAGAACCAATCCGCTTCAGAACCACGCGAATCCGCCTCGAAACAGCTCTGACCAATCCTAACTGCTGCTGGTTTCTTCACGAGCTTCGGCATCGTGATTTTCTCCCGAGCCTTTCGAACAATCGCGGTGAAATATTTCATCGTTCTTCCTCTTCTTTCACTTTTTCTACTTTAGTCTATTCGATGACTACTTGGACTGTTTGGTAAGAATTTTCGAGGGTCTACTGTTGTAGATTAGATACCCTGTCTGATCGTAGACGGACCTTTTCTACTTGACAGGGTTCGCCGAGTTTAAACCCTTTTAGTGCCGAACAATGATTTATCGTTGTTAGTTGCAGTTGCTAAAAGTGTCAGCGATTACTATTTGAATTAATGTTAAATAAATTACCGTATTTTCTGGCCCATAAGACTCACTCTTTTTTACTCCAAAGCTATAGAAAAAGGTTGTCTTTATTTGCAAATGTCGATAATAACACTGTTTTATTTGTACAACGTGTTATTATTAAAACAGGTACTTTGATCCTTTTCTGTCTGATTCGAGTGTTTTTCGTAAATTCTAACCTGATAAATCATAATGCGTGGAAATATGGACAAATAATTGAAAATGCTGTATTTATGCTTTATACTAGAGATTTTGCATCAGACTACGAGCAAACGATGATTCTTTTTACTTGCAAATATTGTTTATCAAAGAAAACTGATCTTTCCATTTTTTCTAACGATTTTGAATAAATGTTAGTATGATTTTCAACAAATATTGAAATACAATTGGCATTAATTCATTCTCCCCTTATTTCGTAATACTTGAATTTTGTAAATATTCTTACTTTTTTTTTGCGATTTTTTTCTCAAACCTTACTAAATTACGTCAAATTGGTTCGCTATTCTTCGCTTTTTGGTACAATTCGTTCGATCGGCACTAAAAGGGTTAAGGCGAGAAATTTTTTACGATTTTTTTACGACAGACGAAAATTCTGTTGTCTAGTTTCTTGTTGAATGTATAGCTAATGTATCTCGAAGCAAAATTTGTCATGCTTTTCGTTCAGATTATCTGAGAAACATGTGTCTGAATCGAGGAAAGTGTTTTTATTTATTTATTTTTCTTATTTTTCTTGAAGAAAGAAAATTGCTGTGTATTGGAAATTAGTAATGTGATATTAACGAAAGCTTATCGCACGCGAATTTGTACAGATATCAGTAAACGAGCGTGTTCCTTTTTCGTATCCCAAACACGCTGCGATAGCAGAGGTTACGGGATTGTGTAATTCATTCTAATCGTCGATTGTTATTTAATAGACTAAGAAAAACCTGAATGGCTGCAGAAAAACATTCGATCGTCAATTTCAGCAATAGTCCACGCGATTTTAACGATACACCTTCGTTCGCAATCGTGTTTTTACGAACGTACTATTGCATTTCCATCGGTGATATAATCGAAGGGGGGGGAAAAAAGAGAGGAAAATTGCCTTCGACGTTATTACAATGTATCTCATTTTCTTTCTCGCTCTGTTTGTTTCTTTGCCGACATACTTGAAATTCTTTCAGATCCACGATCGACCGTGAGATTATACAATGCGTTCGATTTTAGAAGCAAGAGAAACATGTTAAAAAGAAAGATAGAATATGGAATCAGATTTAAACGATTCTCGAAAGTACATCGAATTAACAGATGAAATATCTCTCCAGTGATTTCGATGATCGTTTTTTTCCCTCTGATTTTTTTTATCGAATTAGCATACGCGAAGGATCGATGATCTAGCTGTAGGCGTTGTGACCTTTCGACGGATTGATTTCTCGATCCTACCTGTCCACACCAGGTTTCGTGTTACCTGAGCGTAGCCAATCAGGTGACTCGACGTTAAAATTAACGCAAATTAACGCTGTGTCCCTGATATATCCGATCGAACGCTGAAAAATCGTTTTATCGCAAACTATTAGATAGGTCAGGCATTGCTTACATAAAACAATAATCATTCTCGAATGTTTTCACCTAGAAAAAGAATTCTCGTTCGTTTGAAGATGTAAATAAAAAGAATTTGCATATATTGTCGATATATTTTTCATTCCTATTGTCTCCTGATTCGACGATTAATTAAAAGCCTCTTTCATAATGGGCTGACAGCAAAAAGGAAAAGTTCGAGGGAACAAGTTATACATTTTATTAGGCGCATAAACATGAAACTGTCAGAATTTGTTATTTACGAGGTAATACGTCCACTACATTCGTTTCTGTCACGTTTCGCGTATAATTCTGACAAATGGTGAATAAAAATGATATAAAATTTGAGAATGAGGAAAGAATCGACTTGAAAGATTCTACAATGGATATTAAAATCAATTTACGATAGACAATGAATTCCTTTACGAATCCTAAACGAATTAAAATGAATCGGAGACTTGATAGATCCAGAATGATATAAGAAATACAACGAAACAGGCTGTAAATCGTTTCTAAGGAACTCTGTCGTTGGGAATAGTTCTGTTGTACCGATGCAAATCGAAGTTTTCACTGATATTCAATCGAGATCGATTAACACGGAGGCTCGTGTTCGCGTTGAAAGCGTTTCTAAGATCTTCCTAGTCGTCTAAACGTTTCCTGGAACGTAGGTGAGACTTTTATTCTATCGTGAAACACTAGATAGAGGAGGAATCGCGATGCATACTACGAATTCTTCGCGATATTGTCTAACATGTCAGCGCATTTTCCATAGAAAGATACTACGCATTTTCCGTCACGAACGAAATTCCGTATTCTCGGCTGAAAACGCCGTATAAGTTATCGCTGCTCACGCCTTGGATCCTATGGTATAAATCGAATCCGGCTGTTAACATATCCGCGATGGCCGTGCTCGAATTACATCTGAGAAATTAGCCTGATAACCTTCTTGTTAAACTGTAATTTGAGGGGCTATTTCGGGTCACGTTCCCTATCAGCGTTATGTTTAATAATAGACTGATTTTTCCGCCGCGCGAGTGACGCAATTTTCTGCTCTGGATATAGATCTGCTGTGGAACTCGTTTTTTCGTAACTGCCCATTTGAAAAATCCTTCGTTCGGGTTCTGCGCTTTCTGCTGTCGTTGTTTCGAACCTCTGCGATCTCTCGCGCGAGATCCATTACAAATGTGACGATAAGACACAAGCAAATGGAGAAATAAAGAAATAACGGTAGAGTTTCTGTCGTCTAAGAAAAAGTTCAATCTTTTCGCCTGCTGGATCAAGTATTTGGAAAATGCAAAGTATGTAAAAAGTCAAGGGTTTAGAGAAAAAGGAAAATCGACTTGTCTCAGCTCGATATTTAACAGGGAACGCCACTCTGAGGCGTCAAAAAAATGGGTAAAGTTTGGGAATTTTTTTTATAAGTAACTACTAAATGAAAAATGTAGCCTTTTTTTAGAGAATATAAATGTAACTTTCAGCTTTATTTTGCAATTTTTTCAAAGTAAAATCGTACAAAATGGCGAAGCTATTCGCTATTTCCGGAACCGCTTCTGGTAGATCGTTGATTGTTGGCAGCCACAGTTGGCAAGAACTGGGTGGTCTGAAATATACAAAATTTATTGATTTATAAACTAGAAACTATTATTTAAAATGTAGCCTACGATTTTTTTGTATATCTCAATTACTTAATTTTTTATAAACGTTTAAAGTTGTTTTTTGGGAGGTAAAAATGATTACTTTTCCTTCAAACTTCGGTCATTTCTACAATTATTAAAATTTTCGAAAAATCACACGCTAACGAGCAAATCCTAAGACTTTTAATTTTTTCTGAAAAATCTGACCAGTAGGATCCTCGCCAGTCAAAATCCTCTACCTTAGGTACGTTCGATTACGATAAATCTAAGCAGAAGGATTCTCGCCATCCTGACTCCAATGCCTCGCAAATTTGTCTCTCTTCCTTGTCTACCTTTCGACTTTGACAAACTTTGCCAGATAAATCTCAGTTATCTCGACCCAAGCGCATCGAGTCAGACGTTCAACGCTCTACTCAGCTTCTACAAAAATCCTTTGCTCGCTCGCCAAGCGGATAGCGGCGTTTCGTTTGATCAAGAAGTCGAATAGAAACACGCGTTACGATTTTGCGCACAAATCGAAGCTCGATAAAGTAGACGGGTTACAGCCTCTTTTATAACGCGGCCATCCATCCGTCGACGAGATCTCGCGCCATGAACGTCGGCCACGTGCACGTGTTACGAACATGTGCTCCTGCCGCGCGAGTGCGAAGTCTACGCATAAAGCGGCGCTCATTAATAATGCGCATGTACACATTGTTGAGTAATATATACGCTCGTACGCTCGGCTAACAGTACAGTTGATACAACTGGCGACGCGACCAGAATCCGATTAAGAAGCTGGAGAGAGAGAGAGGGAGTTGACTTGACTAGACTTGGCCTAGCGATGATTGCTCGACGAGCAACGTCGAAAGCTGGATACAAGTTTCTTCTTCTAGTTCTGTTCTTTTTTTTAGTTCCTTTTTCTGACTGGTTTTTTCTTTTTTTTTTTACGTAATTTTTCGTCGACAACGGTGGTGCGTTTCTCGGTTCGTCGGAGGAGGAATGAATTATCGTTGATATAACCACTGATTTTGTAATCCTGAGTTCTGTACAGTGGTATGGATTATTGTTATCAGATGTAGGAATGTTGTTTGAAGCGAAAAGTAACGGACGAATAGAAATAAGAAACGAAAGGGTTGACAAATTGTCAAACGAGATAGTTTTCCTTGCGATGATTTATATACAGTGGGTGATCAAATTATTATTGATCGAAATTATGTATCACTTATTTGAAGTTTGAACAAGAATATAATTGCAAGCACACTTAAAATGAATTCTTTTTTTTTTTTTTTTTATTACGAAAGGTATTGTTATGTTTGTAATGAAATGTAGCAAAGATTTTTAAAAGTTTTTGCAAGTAATTAAAAATTCACGTCACTTCACACTTTCACACTTCTTTATTTTTTCTAGTTTTCTTTTATTCCTGCATCACGATATTTACTTTCGATTGATTTAGAACGATGAAAACTTTTCGACTCTTTTTCTGGAAATTTTTCTATAATTCTCGATTGATCTCAAATATTTGGCTAATAGTTTTACAATTATTCTACTCTGTTAAATAATAAACAGACTGCGGATTTTTATGCAAATTCATATTTTTACGAATATAGTAATAGTACAGGAATTTCTAATTTGTGTAGAAAATTATTTCACTTATCAGGTATTATAAAAAATGCTATAACTTGAATAATTTTTTTATATTACGTGCATTCTATGTGATATTGCGCCTACATAATGCATAAATAATCCACAGTTTAGTAATAATCGACGGAAACTTCAAAAGGCGAAAGGTTAATTTAATATTACTATTAAGACACCTCGTGGTAAGTGGTACGGTATATGCATAACAGGTAGAAAGACACAGCGCACAGGTGAAACAGAAGAAATCAAAGTTTGTTGCGCAAACAGATTAAAATCTCGATTTCTAAAAGAGACATTTGTATCGCAACGCAGAAATCTGAAACGTGTGTGATTCAATCTGTTCGTTACTTAGCAGAAACGATATTACATCAATTCGAAGCAAAAGAAAAAAAAGAAAAAGGAAACTGTGTTAGTAAAAGTAACGAAAAATATATACAATCTAAATCGAACATTAGCTTTCGCGTAAACCTCGTCAAGAGATATATAAAAAAATAAAAAAACGCAAAAAAAAAGTATCCTTATAATCACCCTATCATTATCTAAGACTCTAGACCCTTTCTAGATTAATATTATTATTCTAGATTAATATAATTATTTCTAGACCCTTTGGGATTAAAAGATGATAAAGCATAGGTGTTAATCGAGGAGAATTTTTTTAAAACGGTCATTTAATCGCTCATGCTAGAAATAAGTATATGTGAAGTGTCAATAGGTTTAGTGTTAACTGTGTCGAAAAGTAAGAGCATCGAGTGATCCCTAGTGTATTAACCCTTTGCATTCCTATGGTGCCTCTATGGAGATATTCATTACATACACCATAAATCCGTTTAAATTTTACTTACATTTAAACAAAGCAAATTGAACAAATAGATAAAAATTAATAAATTCACGAAGGTGTATAATTTTTTTTCCCCAAAGTGACACTTTTTCGTTTTTCAAAGTTTCGTCGCAGAAGTGTGTTAAAATTGATAAATTGAGAAAATTGACTCGGAGCTCAAAGGGTTAATTCTTAGAGTAGAGGATGAGAGAGAAAGATTTGATTAAAAAGGTGCGTTGACTCACGTCTCGATCGTACCACAGAGAATACCGATAAAATATGAAAACGTCGTCGTTTCTTCAACACACATAATCCGCCTTCTGTGTATCCATACCGCAGACAACAAACCTTGATAACGACCCAAGCTCCGATAAAAAGTTAATATTTATTTACTAAAATGTTAATTCTACTGTTGTGGTTGTTGCGAATGTGTACATATTGAACTCGAGGTTGCAAGGGATCAAGTATTCTTTTTCTCCTTTTTCTTTTCTCTTTTCTTCAGTGTCAATGAAACGGGTTATTATAACGGCGTCGTCGCTACTCTCTTGATTAAAACGAATAACGTTGACGACGACGATGAATAAACAACATGTCGAATGTTATTTGAACGAAAATCAGATGTTATTGCTTGAGTAATTTTTCTTTGGACTTGGTTATATTGTTGTGCAGCATGCACTTTTTCAGAAGTGTTGGAAGACTTATTGAATGTGAAACGAATCTAAATCTAGTCGTTACAAGATTCTCGAGATTCTGAAGGGAATTATTCTGTTTGGAGTTTGGTCTTTTGAAAATTGTCTCCGCGCGTTGCTGGAAGTTTCTCAATTATTCAGAATTCTTTTCTCATTAGGCTATTTTTGAATCTTTAAGACTGAATATCTTAGGTTCCTTCGTTTCCCGAATTTGGCTCCATTTTTTTTTTTTTTTTAATAGTACTGAAGCTTTTCTTTCTCTCTCTTTCCAATATTTTGTTTTTTCTTGATCTATCTAGGACGTTTGCTATTATTTTGAAATTGGGCAATTGTCTTGGCTTTTTCTAGAATTATTTCCTTTTTAGCTTCGAATTCATATTTTGTTTTTAACTCTGGAAATGATTTTTATTAAAATACTGAAATTTACTTTCCGGAAATCACACGTTTATAAAGCGCGACTGTAAGAGAAATATTGTCAAAAGTAAAGCTCTGAATTATATAAAAAAGAAGGGAAGGATAAGAAATTCTGTGGAATTGTAGCAGTTGAAAGATTCCAATGAAATGTTCAATTACACTTTTAATAATCCACTTGGTCCAACTCGATCATGTTGCGCCAAATCGATCTCGTGTCGCGTGGAAATCAGCTGACACGTGGTCTCGTTCGAAAGAAATAAAGAAAGGAAAGGTAAAAAAACGTAGACGCGGATTTCGTAACGCGTTTTCCTTGCTCGAACGTGAATTATCACCGATGCTCGATTTGGAACCAGTCGAATCGTCTGCTCGATGCGTTTAAAGCACCCGAACGACCTACTCTATTCCATTTTTCGTCACACGTTCATACGTTTCTTATTGACACAGCTGTCTTTATTGGCACGAGAGCATAGACATCCTCAATTTTAATAGCTTCGCGATTTCTCGTACATCAAGGCCGAGAAATTCAGAATCTAGATAGATTTTCTAGCGAAACTATTCCTTTATCCTTGAAACATTCAGTTCTTTTCTTTTTTCTCTTCTCGTAACCTCGCGAATTTTACCGTCAACCTGATCGTGTCTTTTTAAATAGATCTATCGACTCTGTGCCTTTAGAAATGCAGAGAATTGTGTCACTCAAGCCTCTGTCGTAAGAATCGACGAAACATGGACATTTGAAACGATATTATGAAAAATTTGGAAAGCTTCCTGTTGATCGAATCGTAAATTCGATTTTCTGACAGATAACAGTATACTTGAAAGGGACTGAGACTTCATAGTTTCTGTGAAAGTAGCGGAATGTGAAAGATAAGAATCCGTTGGTATGATAGAGATAGTACTAGGTAGGCTTATGTTTCGTAAACGAGAAGACAACGTGTTCGAAGACGGTATTGGTACAATGGAACGTTAATAGTACATACTTTCTGCTCGGTTCAACCGTTAGAAACAAGTTTTATCTGGTAGATTTTGGAAAAATCGCCGAGCAGCTTGTTCCCCTTATCTCCCTATCGCTACTTCTAGAGCAATGATCTAGCAGTAAGTTGTTTAACTTGCGATTAGGCCAGTTTAACCGTAGAGAGACCTAAGAATAGCAAGAATTTCTGCAATTATACAACTTCCTGCGAATATATAATTTTGGAATTTCCAGCTGATATTAATAAAATAACAACGCCAACTCCTTGTTCCGTCTCGCTATCACTTTGTAGAATCCATCAGTAGTAAAAGTAAACTCCTTTTTGGAATTTATCTATGGAATTCGAGTAACGTAATCTTGCTCGAAATTACTGATTAACTATGAATCTTTCACCGATATTAAACAATCCGTCGTTGAATTCTTAACAAATTACAGCTGAACGAATTTATCTAATCTAACCGATGAATATTCAATTATAAAAATTAATACCGAGGAAAGGTTTCAAGCAAAGCTCGTCCTATCTGACGTGTGTAGTGGTGAAAAAAGAGAAATTACAAGTGACCGAAAATCACACAAGTTTCTTTAATCAAACGTTACTTAACCGATGGTTACGTTAAATTCCATTCACGCGTGCAATTTGAAATTCCCGCGAAATGAATGATCATTACCCTAGTCGCAGTGTAGAGTGGAAAATGAGTAAAATAACGGCCGAGGGGAGGAAGAAGTAAGCGAATGGAAGGAGGCGGTTACTTCCGCGCGCGGCGATCGTACGCGATAAGGATCGAGAGGGAATCGATCGGCACAGGTAACAATATCCTTGAGACTCGAGAGGCGTCATAGTTAGCGCGCGGTCCGACGCTCTGTTTGCCGTGCAATAGTAACGATGTTTATCGATCCTGTTATCGGTAGTACGCTTGCAAATGCACGGAGCCTCGACGAGTTCGAGGACGAGCCGCGGAGACGTAAATACACGGCGGGGGAAGGACGTCGGAGGCCTAATTCCAGAAAGAAATAAAAAAAAAAAAAAAAAAAAATCCAATAAAATAGAAGAGAGAGGACAATTTTTTTTTACGAATGAACCAATTTTCTTTTTTGCATCTCGTTTTGTTGTTCTCGTCGGATTCTGCGAAACTGATTTTGACAGAGGCAAACGCGCGCGTGCAAAAGCTCCGTCGTCGTCGCGATCATTATCTTCGAAATTATCTTTATTGTTGCACGACGATTATTCGAACCCAGGCAGTTTGATATCGCTGTTGTTCACGTTGTCATCTCTTCAGGGTTGGTTTTTTTTTTGGTAGTTTGTAGACAAAGAGCGGAGAACGGCTTCTCGTCGACATCGATCTCTGGAATATTGCTGAAGGGTCGCGATAAGATTGCCGAGCATCGTCGAACGTTCTAGTCTGTCGACTTTTCAAGCTCCAGTTGATAGAGAAAATTCTCCTGTTTACCGGGGTTTAAAGTGAAGCGAAAGAACCCTCTGGAGGGGGAGGTTTGAGTTTTTAAACGATGCAGAGGAATAAATTGGGCGGTAAATGGTAAACGTAGCGAGGTGTGATTTATGCGAAAGGCCGTGGAGCTTTTATGGTATTGCAAGGGTGGCTGCTGGTTCAATTATTCTAAGTGGTGCATCCAGTTTTCGGGACAGAAGTGGGGAATGTAATTTTGAGTTACTCGAGACAGCTCGGATTGATTCAATTTCCCTTGGAGCTCGTATATAGAATTAATTGATGATACGTAAATCGAGTCTCTACACTTTTCGGCGAAATAAAAGTTGGACAAATTTCAATAATAAAATCACACTTGACTATTCTAAGAAACGAATGTCAGACACAAAGAAAAATGTTGACGAAACACTTCTCTCCTTCGATTAAAATATAGTAAATCGGTTGAGCATTATTTTGCCAATTAAATTCCCTCGCATTTTCGCAATTTACGAGCCAACCTATTCATCCACCACGATGATTCACCGAAATCTCCAGCGAAGCGGAACGAAAGGGAAATAAACGAGAGCAGGTGCATACAGTAAAAACGAAAAGGGAAAAATGAGGTGGCAAAAAGAAAAAAAAAGGGGGGGGGGGGGAAAACTAGGAAAAATTCCCTTCGCATCGAAACGCGACCCTCGGCGCCCGAAGCTCAGCGATACACAAAACGCGTGTCTCGTAATTACGTCGCGGCGGTAATTAAATTCCGCGTACGGTCGCGATTTATCCGTGGTATGTGTGAATATCTCTCTCTGTGTGTGTGTGTGTATATATATATGGGGGGAAAAGCGGAATAACGAGGCGGCGTGAGGCGACGACGAGCTTTGAAAACGGCGAAGAGAGATCGTCGGGGAACCCGCACGGGTCGTTGACATCGTTCCGTGATTTTCCTCGACGATCACATAGATGCACCTTACACGTGTGTGCACGTGGCCATTACGTCGGCCCGCGCCCACCCCCTATTGGCGGCATGGCGGGGTGAACCCCCTCACCACCAGTTGCATGTGCGATTGCAACTTCACCCCCACACAATTATCCCATCCAGTAGTCGAGCTGTTCTATAGATAGACCGATATGCTGCTCTCTCTTTCTCTCTCTCTTTCTTTTCCTCCATCCTTGTCCTTTTCATTTATTTCGCTATCTCCTCTCTGTGTCTGTCTATCCTTGTCTCTCTCTTTTGCTTCTCGCTCCCTCTCTCTCTCTCTCGCTATCTTGCTTCTCTCTCTCTCTCTCTCTTTCTCTCTTTTGCTTTTCACTCTCTTTTGCTTCTCTCTCTCTCTCTCTTTCTCTCTCTCACGCTCGCTCTCTCTCCCTCTCTTTTGCTTCTCTCTTTCTCTCGCTCTCTCTTGCTTCTCGCTCTCTCTTTCTCTCTTTCTCTCTTTTGCTTTTCACTCTCTTTTGCTTCTCTCTCTCTCTCTCTTTGTAGGCGCGTATGTTGTTCGTTTCTTGATACGTGTATATTTCTCATTTGTTCACTCGTTCGTTTTGCGTGCAGTTTCTCGCCGTCGAAGCACATTTTTCCGTGTTTATCTACGCGCCGGAGGTTGTTTCTCGCGCGAGCCGTATATCACGGATACACTTTATTTGCGAGGATAATTGTTGAGCTCGCGCTTATTTTAAATTGCTCGCGAGACGGAGAAACATCGAGAGAGGGCACTCTTTGTGTTGAGGTAGACAGTGTGAGGATGATGAGACTTTTCAGATTTTTTCTATTGATAAATTCTTTTGTTCATTTATTCGCTTTCTCTTACTTTTAGGGGAGTGTGATGCGATGGTCGTTTTTCGCAGTGGCTTGAAACGTTCGAGTAGACGATTTGAATGTTTGTTGGGCTAAGTTGAAGGATGTATTAGAGAGCACTTGAGAAGAATATCGGAGTAGAGGTTCACGGAAATAGGAGCGTTGGATACCTTGAAACGCAAGGTAGAATTTTATCGGCGGAAATAGGTTCAGTGACAATCATCTGAAACCTATGGCGAAGCGTATAGGCAGAGCTGTGTGTCGTTAATTATATGATAAAAATAAAATTTTTTATCAAATAATATTAGAATTATCAATCGTGTCAATTTTATACGAATTGATTTAAGCCACACGCTTTAAGCAAATTTCGTTCTTCAACTTTGTATGCTCAAATCATCACATCCACCTCCTATATATCAAAAAATAATTTCAACAAATAAATCATTTCACTCGAAGCTTTTACAATGTAGCTCGTAACTTAACTAAAACCACCAAACATTCTAAAATTGAGAATCCTTCGCTAATCACCAGGAAAGTCAACGATGCCTTCTTCGAAATTTTGAACGATTATAATTCCAATAAGATTTCTCTCGAATTTTCTAAAACGCGGCTCTTAACTTTGCCAAAATCACAAAATATAACAAAATCGAGAAATCTTCAAGAGTCACCGGAAGAATCAACAGTTTCTTCGAAATTCTAAGCAAAGATTTCTCTCAGATTTTCTACAATACGACTCGTAACTTCATCATAATCACGAAACATCGGAAAATCGAGAAACCTTCGACAATCACGAGAAAAGTCTCAAAGATCCTCTTTTAAAAAATAAAATTAAAACAATATCTTCAAGTAGATTTCATTTCAGAACTCGGGAGTTTGATCAAAAGCCATCAAATTTCGAGAAAGCCTTTCAAACCTTCCCATAGAAGTGAGAGATCCGTCGAAAACAAAACGAGCCGATAGAAAGGGAGTAAAAAAATATCAAAATGAATCCCTGATAGGCGTATTGTTCGTTCCATTTGTTGATCGCTGGCGGGGCCGGTTAATCGTCGCGAGATAAACCCGTCTTTTTACCCTGGCCACGAAGAGAGAGGAGCGTGTAATCATCGATCTCCGCCGGACTTTGTACGGTTCGATGTCTGCTTGGCAGCCGCGTGTATCGGCCTGTTGCGGAAAAATGAAAATCACGAGCAATAGAGTAGTCGCCTTTGGTTCGCGTCTAAAAACTCTCCTTCGATCTCGTTTCCTCTCCACCAACAATTTATAATTAACCCTTTGCCCTATAACAACGTGCTAGACTCGTGACGTAGATTCTGGCTGAGGTTTGACAAAAATAGTTATATTAGTAACAAACGTCAAATATAATTCTATTTTTTCTTTTCATTTATTAGACTGAGGATTGGTACTTGTAATTAATCTATAGTACATTAGCGTGTTTTTATGGAAAATGGTATTAAAATGGTGAATAGCTGATGCTTAGATGTATAGTCAGGAAATAAGATCGTAGATCAATGGGTTAAACACACCGCTCGAATTTTCCTCTATTTTCCAACCCTCCCACGCGACGAAAGCTCACGTTCACGGTGAAAAGTCGCGCGATAATACGCAACACGTTATCGATCCGTCTGCTCCGTTATTCGCCACGTTCTTTTCACAAAGCTTTCGGCCAGAAATTATGTAACTGACTTCGTGAATCATAAACGACGACGATCTGTTCTTGACGCGGGATTCGTGGTTTATATTCGACCACGAGAGACGTCACGTTACGTATTCTTACGCTTCTGCTTGCAAGCCTTGAACTTCGTCTCCGCGATCTCTGCATTGTACGAATTGAAATGATTTCCTTACTGTAACGTCAGAGGTGCTGATTTAACATTGCACGTTTCGACTGAACGGATCGAAGCTTGCCTTGGATTACGACGATCGTTCGCTCGTTTCGTTTTCATGTTACATTTCAATTTCGAAAATTCCATCTTACACAATAACAATCATCGAGATGCGGTATTTCTCTGACGATTCTCGTGTTTCAAATCGTATCATTTCTCCCGTGACGTAAGAAACTAGCAATCCCCTTGGAACAGCGTGCACTTGTGTTTTCAAAGGATATTTTTCTCAATGAAACGAGGTAGCTTCTCCGATAAACGAACTTTTACGTTTCAACTGGTTGATTCTTTCGCGCTTAGTGTCGGATAATCCACGAAATGATTGACAAATAATTCTTCATCAGAGAAATATTGACGTCTAGGATCTTCCTCGCGAAAGGTTTAAATAAAATAAATAAGTGTTACATCTCGACAAACATAGTCGAATATGAGATCCATTTCTTTAAGTAAGCACAATTCTCGATTAAAAGTACTTTTATTAAAATACGATACATGTCTCAAATGTACGATGTGTACACTTTTCCAAGATATTAGAAACGATAACAAAACAGATAAAGTTTCATCGTAATAAAATAAAAATGAAAAGTATACAAAATCATGATTTCAAAAATTGATCGCCTAATATGAGATCCAGGTTTCAATCTTGTCAAAAGATATTCTACGACTGCAACGTTCGAGATTTCTCCGTAACAGAGTTAGGCTAAGGTCTCATGTTAGGATACTTTACCCTATTGTTAAGCAGTATCGAAGGGTTAAGCAAAACTTCACATCTTCAGCGACAACTTTCCATCAATTCGAGGAATTGAAACTACTTATTGTTGTATATGAACAAAGCCCTTCTTCTCTAGGTAACAATGCAAGAGGAAGATCGTCAACGGTGACAGGATCTGTTCCAAGGAGCACCGTCACTTCGAGCAATCGCGCACACTCCGCTACGAGGAGGATCAGCCATCAGCAACGCCAACAACAGCAACAGCACCAACAACAACCACAAGCACAGCAACAACAGCAACAGTCGAGGATACCCTTGGGATCCTTACGAAGCTCGGATGAGCACGGATCAAGAGCAAACTCTGCACAGGACGTTTGCGACAATTCGAACGATTCTGGGCTTGGTTTCGAGGAACGTCAGCAACACCTCACGAACGCAAACGTTAGTGGATTAATAAGTACACAGTGGTTTTCATTAATATTCTGGCACGTTTTGAAACGAAATAATTTTTTTTAAATTGAACCAAATGTACTGAGTTTAGAAGTTAGAAGGATTAGCTTACTTTCGATTTATCGGAATTATAGACGAAACGTTGTGAAGGACTTCGATTTTTATTATTTTCAATCGTTTGGAGCTCACAGAAGCGCTAACCGATTTCACTGAAATTTTCAGCGTGTGTATAATTTACGTAAATCGACAAACTGTACTTTCTGAGCTTTCATTATGGGTTCAGATAAAAAAAAAAAAAAAGGTTGTAAATGGCGACTGTTTCTTTTGTCTTAATTTGGACCAGTTGGAATTTTTCGAAATTATTTGTGCGCGTCGTTTAGTGAACTCGTTTGGTCCAATTTTAAAAAAAGTTATTTTGGTTTAAATGGTGTCCGAATATTCGAAATATTCGAGTAATTCTTTGCATTCGAAAGTCTTTTTTGCTATGGGGAAGTAAAATAATTGGAGAGAATAAAATTCCTCGTTAAATAAAATTGATGGAATTCTTTTTAAAGCTACTGTTTTATCTTTTTTTTTTTTTTATTATTTTACTAATTAGTGATTTAATATGTGGTGAACAGTTTATGGTGGTTCATAGAACTGCTGTTTTGCAAAATAGAATTTTAATTAAACATTTAATGATTGCTTCTTAGCAGATACTTGAATGCAAATGGTCAACCTTTCGTTTCACATTTGTGGATTCATACTCTGCAAAGTTTAATCCTTTTTTCCTTCTATGTTTTAATCATTTTTCCGAGCATACGTTGAAGTTAAATACCATTTCTTTTTTCCTAATTTGTGAGGGAAAAAATTAAATTTCGCGAACTCGGAATACGCGACGAATAAGTGCAACCACTTCTTATCGTAATTAATCGCAATTAACGTAATATTACAAATTATAAAAATTTCGTATTAGTACATTTGTAAACGTTGAATTTTGTGATCGTCACTTTTGCTGAATTTATTATCTCGATGAAGTAAATCAATGGAAGATCGAGGATCGAGTACCGTCTGCCAGAAGATTTTGATAATTCGTCGATACTGCGGGATTAAAACGTGAAATTTCGTTTGAAATTTTCTGCACACGATTCTGCGTTTATTGCTGAACCTCGATATTCATCGCTCGATTCACGATTATTTTTTAATCAATTTTAACACATTTCCAAAGCTCGTTTTACCAAAGAATGGTTTCAATCTTACACTTCACCCTGTAATTATCATTTACCATCAGTAATATCTTCTAATTGGAAATTACTGGAGACCGTAAAATCTACTGAAAGAAATAATAACTATTTCGATCGATCAACTTTCTGTTATCACATTTCAAAAAAGAAAGAAAACAAAAAATGAAATAAAGAAACTGTCGTCCATTCAATCCAATTTCCTTCAAACATTCTCACACAATTTCTACATCATCCTAACACAAATGGCGCTAGCCGGTTTTGTTTATACATCGCGGGTTATCACGAGCATGACAAAAGGGGGCTAGCAGAAGCAACGAGCTCTGTGTTATCGTCGATTATCACTTCGAAATGGCGTTACACTCGTCCCGTTATCTCCGTACGTATCGTTCTTCTAGTCAGCGAATTTCCCCGATTCTCACAAATTTCGAAAAGCAAAAAACAATATAACAAAATTAGTAACTTAATCTTTCATCCAATTACTCTCATTCTCAAAACCAGTCAACGTCCTGTTGAAAGAAATATTAGAATGCTATCGGAAATTTGCAGAATAGCAAAGTATCGTGTCGTATATACAAGATAGACTCACGCTTTTCTCCTTTTTCTTTGGCAATTTCTTTTTTCCCTTTCGTTATTATCGCGGTACACAACACGCACATATACACACGCGCGTGTACTCGTGCTGTCAAGGCGATCTCTCTTTAATTGATATCGATACATGCAACGATAACTTATTCTCAGGCAGTTTGGTTGCGTAACAACGCGATATACGGATAACAAGCAGCGACGCGCGATCCTCGGCCACGTAGGATACGCTACCGTTGCGCTATAATACGGCCACCATCGCTACAGATTAAACGTTTTAATAATACGCTACTTGCAACGCGACCGCGATATTATCCCCGCGATAATTGGGTAAATGTTACGGACACGACAGGTTGATGATATTGACCCAAAGCAGCCAGTTTCTGATACCGTAGTGTCGGATAGAGCCGGGTTAGCCTGGGATGGCTTGTTTTTCAAATTGAAATTCAATTCGAGGAGAATCAGAAAGCAAAAAGAATATTTTTACCACCAACGTCACTTCACAAGCGGAACTTTCTCAGTCGTAGAGTTTGACACGTTTAAAATGGAAGCGAAGTGCTTGTTATCCCGAATTTTTCATTTTCTAATCTTTCGTCGTTTGTTAATACTTAGCCAACCGTGTATTTTTCACTAACGACATGAAATAGTAATTTTTTCTTCGCTTGAAAGACTTAAAGAGTCCCTCTACATTTCCAGTGAGGATGTTTTCATCCGTTAAAATCTCGTAAAAGCTTATATATATATATATTTTTTAATAATTATTCAGAGTCATTTGCTGTTTTATACATCGATCTACTATATCCACCACCAATCAGATGTACTAATCATTCATACCTAAACTTATATGTTTATCTATACATCGATAATAGATATAAATTCATGGCTACACTTTTAGAGTTTCTAACTATACTCACAGTCATATTTATATCTTATTATATACGTTGCATTCAGCCTGCCATTTATAGTACAACAATAGAGACATTTATACGCATAATTCAGAGCTTAGATCGACACCATACACCTGGTACATTAACAATTCACGTCTATATACTCTGCCCTAAAGAAAACAATACCCTAAAAAATCACTATTATTCTTTCTACCCCCTTATTTCCACCCTGAAACGTCACTCTAAACGAGGTCTCCGAACATTTCCCAAGAGAGAAGATCTCCCTGTGATCGAAGCCCGTGAAGCTTCCCCTCTTTGTTGCGCCACTTGATGGTGCACGTGCAAGCGTGCTCTAATGCGATCACGCGTCTCTGCCACGGGATCGGTGTTCGTTGTCGAATCAACGACCAACACTGACCGATCTCTAACGGTAGTTGAACCCAACCACACGATCAGAATAGTCTGATTCGTTCAATTGATCAGACCCAGGAGGAGAAGTACAGTAGTTGAACGCGTGCTACCACACTTTATAAACAATTCCTCTCTGTTTGGTTGCTTAACAGGCTTGGAACGGCGCCGGCGAGGAGGACTCGAAGAGGAGGAAGATGGACATCAAGCTTGAGTCTGAGGACGCGAATTTCGCCTTTCCAGAGGTTGCCCATACAACGAGCCCTGAGAGCAAAACAGCCAGCAGGGGTACGTCGAATGGAATAGGGGGATTGGCGACCATTTCCGGAAGTAGAACGGGAAATGGAGGGAGTGGAAGAGTTGTCGAGGTCTCAAGAGCTCGTCCAGGCTTGGGAGTTCTCTCGAAGAGGACGCCTACTGCTCAACAGGGTCCTATCACACTCACTTCTCAACTATGTACGTGTCGAACACGTGTTTGTTCCTATTATTCTGTTTTTTCTCTCTCTTTCTTTTTCTTTTTCTTTTTTTTTTTTTTGGTCATTCCTACGGATAACCCTTTCCACACGCATTATCGGAACGTTGAAACAGAGAAGGCTGGGTTTATCGATCTCGTTCGAGGAGTGAGCCGCTCCTCTCCGATTCCGTAGACGGGTTCGAAAATTTATTACCGTTGATATTGCGGTTTTTTGGTGGAGATAGTAACAGAGCAGCGAGGTCTCCGCGAGGTCACAAGGCAGAGATAACACGATGTCTGTTATATTAGAGATGTTCTTGAAATCCTCCCGGGGGGAGAATTTACGAGAAGAGGGAACTTTTCGAAAGAACGACAGAGAGGAGGCGATTTACGCGTCGACAGTTTGTTTATATTGTCGGGCCTGTGTTAATTGTCATTTTTCGGCGATGGCGCGATTCCGAGTTGTTAGATAAACTTCACAGCGTTCGGTAATTTCGCGTGAATTCCTACGCTTGCTTGTTTTGCATCTAGATCTCTAGACTGTGAGTCGAAGAGTGCGGAGACCGATTTTCTGACTGATCTTAGAGGATGATGATAACCTTCGGCTGTTCGCGACTCTTTTCTTTATCCTCCTCGGCCATATTGTCCCTGGTCTCTTCTCACTTTTCTGTTTGTCTGGCTGGTTTGATTGGCGAAACTAGTTTCGATAAGCCTGTTTCCGGCGAAATTGTCCACCCCTCAGCCCCTCGCTCCTCACTGTCTCTTTCTCTTTCTCTTTTTCTCTCTTTCTGTCTCGCTTTTGCCACGACGATACGCGTTATCTGCGTTGTTTAGGAACCGTTTAGTCCCGGTTAAAATAAATCATCGATATTCTTTCGTTGATATCAAACAGCGATAGAGAATGTAGGTCAAACGAGACTTTATGTAATCGCGTACACCACATATTGTTTCCTCTCCCTCGTTTTATTATAATGAGAACTCTTCCTGACACCTTTTCATTTTTTTTTTTTCTCTCCTCGATATATACACATTTCGCTGTTGTGTACAGTATTACCTCATCTCCGTATGTCTGTAAAAATTATAATTAAACCAGTGTTATCCGCAAATGGAATACGTTACACAATTACGTCTCTTAAGTTAGCATGAAAGAAATCGACGCGTTCTCTTTTTTCTTTTTTCTTTTTTTCCTTTTTTCTCACATCGAGTAATCTACACGCTTATTAAGACACGCGTCTCCATCGCGTAAACTAATAAAATGTCGTCGTCATCCTTTATTTCTGTACGCTGATAAACGAAAATAGAGACAAAATCTACGTACTCTAATCGAGATGGTTCTTCTTGTACGATTAACAGGTAGTGCTTCCACAGATGGAAAGGTTCAACTGCAGATTATTTGCCAACCGGAGCAACAGCACAGAGCTCGTTATCAGACAGAGGGATCTAGAGGAGCGGTGAAGGATCGTACAGGAAATGGTTTTCCAATTGTACGTCTGGTTGGTTACGATAAACCTACCACACTTCAAGTTTTCATCGGCACAGATCTTGGCCGCGTCGCGCCTCATATGTTCTATCAAGCGTGCCGTGTGAGCGGGAAGAATTCAACGCCATGTATCGAGCGTAAAATCGATGGTACCATTGTGATAGAGGTGGATATGGATCCAACGAAGGATATGATGGTCACGTGTGACTGTGTTGGTATATTGAAAGAGAGAAACGTCGATGTGGAGCATAGATTCCCACAGGAGGCTGGTGTCCTCCAGGGACGTAGCAAGAAAAAATCGACACGTTGTCGAATGGTCTTTCGTACGACGATAACTCATCCTGATGGTACCACGGAGACTCTGCAAGTTTGTTCTCAACCTATAGTTTGCAGTAAATATCGCTACAAAAAATTATAGGAATTATCCTTAATGAAAGTAACCATAGTCTCGTTGTTATCAAAAACCAATAATTTTCAGCTCAACCGCCCGGTATACCGGAGATCTGCAAGAAATCACTCACGTCCTGCCCCTGCACTGGAGGATTAGAATTATTTATACTTGGAAAGAATTTCCTCAAAGATACTCGCGTAGTGTTTCAATTAGACAACGACGATCTGTCGAGTAGTTTAGAGCCTCACTGGGAATGCGCGGTGATACCCGACAAGGAGTTCCTTCAACAAACTCATTTGGTATGCGTGGTACCAGCTTATAGGCGGCAAGATCTAGCGCCTACGGAAACTGTCAGCGTGAAATTGTACGCGGTGTCCTCTGGAAAAACGAGCGAACCTCACACGTTCCTCTACACCGCTGCATCTACACCACCTGAACCATCTGTAGGCAAAATTGAACCTATAACACCGCCATTGGCAACCACAAATGGCGATACTACGTTAGCAACGTCTCCTACAGCGGTATCTCTAACTACAGGTGTATCATCAAACAGTAAGTGTCTTTTCTCTATCATTGAACAAAACGTTTAATTTCTTGAATGAATTGTTACGTTGTACATATTGTTCCAGCTTTGATCAACCAAGCAGCTGCAGGAACACCGAACTTCTTGGCCACTATGCCACCTCAACAACCATCCTCTCAGACAACAGAGGCTTTGAAGAATGATCCAAGCCCACCACCAGTCACTGCTTCGTCCCAGGTAACGCCTGTGATGATGTGGGCAGCGCAGAGTCCGAATTGTCAAAATTCACCACCTGACGTGATGATGCCACCCCCAGCATTGGTAGCGAATCCTCTTCTAAATCGTAGATCATCCTCGAACCTTCAGTTAATTCTTCCGGATAATTTGAAGACGGAAGTGTTAGACGAGAACAGTGAGAATAGTATGATCAGCGAGAATAGTATGCAAAGTATACCGACGCCTACAGCGAACAGTTCCACGGGTACCAGCCCGTTGCAACAGTTGGTGAACGAGAATTCAAGGGAAACACCGCAGGCAAACATGATCAGATCGGTCCCAGTTGCAGCGAATAACTCGCCTGTACAAGAGGCAGTGAATCTCCTTGGTGTGGTCGATCTAATGCGGAACCAGCACACCTTGTCGATGGTGTCCACTCACCCAAACACCTTCGGAGGTATGCACGAACCGTCTCAAGTCAAAGTTCTAAGTCCCCATCATATCAGCAAAGAAACTAACCCGATGTTGCCGACAGAAGGCAGTCCTAAC
Organism: Anthophora plumipes; assembly: GCA_951804975.1. Lineage (NCBI taxonomy): Eukaryota > Metazoa > Arthropoda > Insecta > Hymenoptera > Apidae > Anthophora > Anthophora plumipes. The sequence goes on along the minus strand of OX638122.1, from coordinate 15,409,949 downwards.
GGAACACTTCAAGGCGGCGGTGTCGTTGATCTACGGATGAAACATCATCAATCGGAGTATGGTACACTGTCGAACTTCACCGGATCACCGAATGGTCAGCTACCAGCACAGAGTGGTCACAGCGTAGAGAAATACTTGAACCACATCGAGTCGAACGTGAAAGAGGTTGATAGTCAGGAGAATGGGTTCGTGGGTACTATACAGCAACGAGCTTCCATTATCACGACAGGACGTCAACCACAACAGGGACAAGCTTCTACTATTTTAGCATCACCTCCTCAAGGGGTTAAGTTAGACACTCTAGTTAACACTGCCGCGGAATCTCATCAGCTGGTGTCCCCGTTGCGCACCGTTAACCCGACTAGTAACGCTATGATGAGCCACGTTTCCGCGGTCCCCGATCACGAAACGATCCCAAGCCCCCAACAGAACAGAACTAGCCCGCCAATTCCTGTCAAAACGATGCTCCTAGAAGCGTTGATGCCGCCACAGACGGTGCAACCTTTGACAGGAAACGGTGCCGCGTCCGTTTCGTCACCCGCGTCGGTGGTTCCAGAACAGACTAACGGCGATAGTCTACTGACCACCATAAACGCGGCTCTCCTGCCGACGATGCAGGAGCCAGCCGTAACTGCATCTGGTACGTCGAATGCTAACGTAACAGTAGCATCTCATAATCCGTTACAAGTTACGAACGAGACTATGTCGACAGCGGCGGAACATATTCCGCAGATCCAAGGTCTTATTCAGCAAGATGTTGTAGCGATGCAACAGGCACAGCAAGTGGAGCAGGTCGTTGCTCAGGCGCAGCAACAAGTAGAGCAGGTTGTCGCTCAGGCACAACAGCAAGCTGTTCAAGCTGTCCAACAGGCACAGCAGCAAGTGGTCCAGCATGTGGTGCAGCACGCTCAAGTTGTCCAGCAGGCTGTGCAACAGGTGCAAGCGGTGCAGCAGGTTCAGGCTGTACCAGCGGTACAGCAGGCTGTGCAACAGGCTACTCAGGAAGTGGTTCAACAAGCGGTGCAGCAAGCTACGCAAGAAGTGGTGCAACAGGTTCAGGCAGTTCAGCAGGCGGTACAACAGGCACAAGCTGCCCAGGCTATGCAGCAAGCTGTACAGCAAGATATCGGTTCGATGTTAAATCAACCGGCAGGTTTCGTTGCAGAGGCTAGCTCTGCATTGGCAAGCGGAGCTGCACAAGAACCGTCGCAGCAGAGGTTAACGAACGCTGCTGAGCAAGCGATTAATAATGTAATTACTAATGCTACTCAAGATATAATTAACAATCGACCGATTACCACGACAACCGCGCACGCCATCATCGCTACGAAGAATATATTGAACAGCGTGGCTACTCAAAGTGCGCAGTTAATGAACAGTGCTATGGAGGGTATTCTTCCTAAATCTCCCTCAAGTCAGAATAATATCGTCGAACAGGTCGCGAGTAAATCGCCACCGGTTGCATTACCCGTAACTCCCAACAGACAGAACGTAAACCCACCTATAGCGAACACAGCAAATAGTGCGAACGGTACGACGGTTAGAAAGCAGGAAGACGGTATGTTGCCCCAAGAGTTAACCTCGATGTCCGAACATGATCTGTTGAGCTACATAAACCCGAGCTGCTTCGATCCGCAGAACGGTTTCCTTATGTAGTACTGCCGTATTCTTGTCATTAAAAATATTCTAATTGTGTATTTGACGTATCCACGGATACGAACGTGTATGAGAGAGAGGGAGAGCTTGTGAGAAAAATAGAGAGAGAGAGAGAAAACTGAATGAAAGTAATTAAATTCCAACCAAGTCGAGTATGAAAAAATATATACGATTCTTGGCTCGGTACGAGTTATATATATTTGTGCCACATTGTCGTTTCAGACTTTGTATGTGATAGGTATGAAATCCGTTTTTATATGATGAAAATGGACGAAGTTAGCACCACCTTTGTAACAACTGAAGAAAGAAAGAAAGAAACAAACCACTATTATCATTGTTAAGTAAGACGGGCGCACGAGAGCGCGACAATTAGGGTTTTCCTTTTAATTCTTCCTTTTTCTACGAGTTGTCGAATGTGATAATTCATTTTATTTATCTCCATCGAAACGTCTCTTGCGCATCCAGAGGTGCCTTTTTTCTCTATATATGTAAAAAGTATCAGAGATCGTTCTTTCTCTTTGCAGAAGAGATGAAGGAAAAAAAAAAAAAAGAAAGGAGCACCCGCGAAGTACGATACCGCGTGTGTAATGTATTGTATAATAATCGACAATGTACTGACTTCACTCATATTCGAAATCGCGGAGGTTTAACCGCGAGGGGAATTGAGTGTAGTTAACAGATGAAACGAAAAGAAAAAAAGAAGAAGAAGAAAGAGTTACGTTTTTTCACAGTACCTTCAAACGTAGTTAAATCCTACGAGTTCATTAAATAACATTAATGCATCTTTTTTCTTGACTTGATTTCATTCTAACAAATGAATCATCTTGTTGTTTGATGTCGTTTCTATTATTATTATTATATATATATATCTATATTATATATGTAGTATATACGTAGCATATATTACAAAAACATATATATTACGATATATATTACATATATATTGTTTTTAAGTATAATATATTTCGTATGTTGTTTAATAATTAAAACAATTTTTTTTTGTTGATAATTAATACCAATTAATAGAATTATTATGTGATTGCGTTGATGATGTTATCGATAACTGCTAGGACAAATACAAAACGACAGAGAGATTATATTATACATCAGTACGAAGAGTAACTAATATAGAAATATATATATATATATATCGTCGAGATTTATATATATGTATATAGAAATTTCTATACAATATTCTATATATATATATATATATAGATATATATGTGCATATAAATATAAATATATATATATATGTATATCTATATATTTTTTACGTTTACCCAAAGAGAGAAGCAGAGATGATCAGATGAAGTGAGCTTATTAAAGATATAAACGAAATCTATATTATATATACATATATATATTGTAACGTTACGTTACGCCGGGGATTTCCCCCTTTGTTCAAAGTAAGGGGTGCTATGTACCGCGTGTACGAATACTCGCCAACATTATCTAGTAGAAGACAGATTTTATAATGAAACTATTGAAACGTTTATTGTCGTGATAATGTCTTTGTAGCAAAGTATATATTTTATATCGAGCATCTATTCACGTGTCACGTGTTTTTAAGCGAGCCGTCAATGAAAAAAATGAAAAAGGAAAGAAAAGAAAAGAAAATAGGACGAGTGCTGCATTAATCGAGTAAACAGATCATTATACTATGTGGCATGTACTTCGTGAAATTGTTTGTAATACGATTACTGTACACTGTACGCACATCTCTAGCATTGTCAGCCTAAACATTGAGAAAACAAAATTCATAGACAATGTATTTATCATTTTTGCTCCTGTAAGTCAAATAAATGTTTCACAGCATCGCTTTTCTCGGATGATTTTCTCAACTGACATGGGTATGGATTTATTAGTATTAGACTATGAATAAACTTTGAAAGAATTAGCATATTGTATTTTATCCATTTTTGTACAGCATTTACACACGCATTCATATTTTTCTTTTTGTAGTTTTTTCTTTGCAAACGTGATTAATTTTCAATAGGTTTAAATTAAATTAACATGCTAGCATTACTTCAGTTATACACTCTGCCACTTTCCCTTTTCACCCTTCACTCTGCCTTCTTTCAACAATTTGTCAAGATGATGTTCCACATTGTAGGCTGCTGCCTCCCACATGATTTTTGAGGTGTCCTAAAAATATCAAGCTTGTTACATATGTTACATATAAATAACTATTCTAAACTAAATAATAACAATTACCAAGTACATATGTTTCACAATCTCCATTTCAGAGATTGTAGTATCTTTCGCATTTTCTTGTAGAATATTTAAAATTTCATTTTCCCGTTTTAATCTATGTTGAATATAATAATTAATAACAGCTTCTGGGTCCTTTATCACTGGCCCATGACCTGGATAAATTGTGCTTGGCTTCATAGCCATGATCTTCTTCAAGGAAGCCATGTATGTGAATAAATCTTCAAAAATAGCTGTTCCTTCTCCCAGAATACAATCCCCGCAGAAAAGTGTATTCTCATTTTCTAACATAAGGGAAGCATGATCTGTAGAATGTCCTGGAGTATGCTCCACCCGAATTTTAGCACCTTCTACTTCCACTATCTGTTTATCTTTCAAATTCTGCCAAATTGTTTTCTTTTCAGTTTCACTGGGACCATTATCTTCAGGTGCTCTAGGTAATTTCCATACTGTACTGGAAGTTCCTATCGAGTTCATTGTTTCTAACAAATGTTGCACAGAATTGACACCTCCCAAATGATCTTTGTGCCAATGTGTTACTACTAAATGCTCAATAGTTGCTTTCTCTTCTTCCAGTACTTGGCGTAACACTGCTGTGTACTCTTTGGCAGTTTCTTCCTCACCAGCATCTATCAGTATACGTCTGCGAATAAAACGTTGATTTAAATCAGACGTGTTTCTAACAAATTTTGTTTTATAAAATAAAATTAACGTTCGATTAGCGTACCTGGTGCCACTGCCAACGAGGTAAGTGTTGGTACCTTGTAACGTCATCATACCCGGATTGCATCCTAGTATTCGTATCACTGTCTGAGATAATCTTGATATTACGGGTAAATCTGTCAGAGGTTTCATGGTTGAATTACGATCAGAATTCTATCGACTATATATTATACGTGACTGTGTCGTACGATCGGTAATATAACACTACGACGATTACTAGTTGTTATACCGAGATAAACATTTCACAATCCCTCGCGCCATTACATTTTCATGTCAAATATATATGATTGCAACGTCACGGAGTTCGCTGCAACAAATAGGTGGCAATACTTATTCTTATCTTGTCATGTGAGTACACGCTGATTAAGTATTTAGCGAACTGTTTAGGTATTAGGTTAAGCAACATGTAATTCACGTTAGACGGAGAGAAATTGTTGCAAGGAGACGGTACAATATTGTTTCAAAGTTGATTCATAGCTTCGCGCTAAATCCCTACCTATGTCAATCCCGAATATCGTGGCGTAAGTCTTTATTGAACATTTCCGACTCTCTATCGAGTATTATCTCTCGTTCATTGTTGCGTTGACTGATAGACTTTAAATAATCGTAAGCGTAAAAACTTTTAAAATGTTTCAATGTCCTCGAAGATATACGGTATGCTTCATGAATATGTAAATATGTGTAAATTTCAAAATTAAACGATAAATGTATCGGTTTACTTGTGTAAGCACCCTAAACTTGGATTATCCTTAATCTAGCACTCTAAATTATCCTTGGTCAGATATTTCTATAACTGTTTTATTATAATTTTATAACGGGTCGATTTATTAGACGAATTATAGTTTGCACCTAGGTGCATAGTCAAAATACTTTTGGTTAATGAATTTTACTATTCTGCTATATACGTAGCTTTGCCAAAATTCGTCCTATAACCTAATCGTTACGTAACTATCGCCTTTTTGTGCATGAATTGTATATAAGTTCGTATGAGAGTATTAATGCGTTTAAGGGATACAAAGAATATTTACTTTCACGTTTGTCGTAATTTTATTGATAATCGTTCCCGAGTATTTATCGATCATCGTGAAAATTGAATTTTCTAGGCATCGTTCATAGGAGAGATGATATTTCATTAATTACGAATGATATATGAATAGATACTACTGCAGTGTACTAGCAATAGTCAATATTGTAGTTTCCCTTCTTAGAAATAAGCAAATTTACTGCTGGATCATTGTAATTTATATAATAAATTCATAAACACACTTATTGTGATAATTTAATTTAAAATACCCTTCCCATAAATCGTTCTTTGGACATAATCGCTCCTATCGGCCAGTTTTCATAAGAAAATTAATATAACAATCCAATTCAATCATTGCTATAATTAAATACAGTAATTAAAAGTGATTTTTCAAAATTTCGTTGCTCTAAAGATATCGTTGCGCCATCTATCGGAAAAATCACGGTACTAAACTAGCCTGCAAATTTGGGCGGAATATGTGGCGCCATCTAGCGAGAAGATGCTATTACTAAATCCGAAAACCCAACTCTGGATTTAGCCCCTTGAATAGTACAAATTTTCACCGCTAGATGGTACTACACGTACTGCCCAGGAGGTAGTGCCGCCTAGCGGAGAATATTGGTACTATTCAAGGGGCTAAATCCAGAGTTGATTTTCCAAGTTTAGTTATAGCACCTTGACGCTAGATGGCACTGCCTGTACTGCCCAGTCAGTGGTACCCTCTGGTGACCAAAGATTGAACTACTGATGGGGCTGAATTAAGAGTTGATTTTTGGAGGTTAGTAATAGTACCTTCTCGCTAGATGGCGCCACGATAGATTTGTGAAGGAGGGAATTTTGAAAAATTTGTTTTAATTAGATAGCGGAATGCGAAATTCATTCAATAATGATTGCTTATTGCTGTAGACGTTCTAAACTGTCAGGTACACCATAGAATGTCGGCAAATTTGTTTTAAAGCAGCAGTATTTCAATTTTTAGTTTGTAATAGTAGTTGAATAGTATTTGTTTAAAGCAGATTGTTATATATCTGGACAATACTTTTTCGGTTACTTATGGGATGCTGCAGGTGTATGAAAATGGGCACGGTTTGTGAATTTTTTTGGTGGGTAAATACTGCACAGAGAATTCTGAGTTTTTTTGAGGTTACAGAGGCAGCCTTTTTCTTTTAGTTGCAATTTTTGGAGTGTAAATATGTTTCAAAATGGCGGAGTTATTTGCCATTTACTGAACCTCTGCTGTAGCTGGTCAATAGGTATCCGTCATTGCCGGAAAGGCTCAGAACGTCCGAAATAAAATTTATTTTTTGTTTATTCATAAATTATAATTCATCCTTCACTGTTTTACCTGAGGTTTTTCGAGAAATTGCAATTATTTTAGAAATGGTGGCTGTTTGAATGTGAGAAGATCTCGTTTTACCAAGAAAAATGGTCTTTAAACCTTTCTAAAACTTTAAATAGTTGAGCTATCGAGAAAATTTTATGCCGCTTTGTAGATAGTACATTTTTCTTCAAGTAGCAACAAGAATTTTGTATTTCCGACTTTCCAATTCTTGTCAGCAATGGCGGTTAGCAGTCGTTGATTTTCCTGAATATATTAGAGGTGCCAGTTTTACCTGAAGATTATTTACAATTTCTCCGCCATTTTGCAACATTTTTACTTTAAAAAAATTGATAAAGTAAGCTGAGAATTACATTCATATCCTCTATAAAAATTGTAATTTTTCGTTCAACCGTTACCTGTGAAAAAAATTCTCAAAGTTAGGATTCCTAATACACCTGTGAAGTTGGGCAGGTGAAACCGAAGAAAATGAGAAATTAGCAAATGAAAAAAGAAGGGGAAAATGAGAAATAGGACAAAGTGATAAATAGGAAAATGAAAAAGATGAGCAAATGAAAAAAACGCGAAATAAAAATGAGAAAATAAAGAAAGAGGGAATGAGAAGATGAAGAAAAGAAGAGAACGAAGAAAATGGGAAAATGAGAAGCTCGAGGTTGATTTTCATGTCTCTTTATATATTATTAAATGTGAACAAACGTGAACAACATTTACAATCGTATAATCGGCCGAATAATATTATAATAGGATCGGGCTAGAGCTTAAGTACACGACAAGTTCAACTCGATTTGATTATCATATCGACGCCATCTTTTCTCAGCCTGACGTTAAATGCGGTTGCTTCGTTAATAGTATTTCAAGAAGGATCGTTTAATTATCCTCGGGAATTGTTATTGCATTAAATACGACAACATCTGTTCGTTATATCTGCGATATATAGTATACATATTTGCATCTCACGTTAATGCTATTTACTTTTGATTCTTTGTCTCTCGTTTTAATAACTCCTTCCTCGTGAAATTAATCATTTCGTTGTTAATTATCTGTTCAATTCTCTCTCTCTCTCTTCCTTTCTTTTTTTTTTATAAAATATTACACGTCACGACGGAAGGAATCACGGTTCATGGATCACACTCAACGAGCCTACGATCTCGTTGGAAAAGAAAAATTGTAACGTGAAACAGGCGAAAAATATTCATCACAATCGATCGCGAATCTTATCGAATAAAATATTAAATCCTACGAAAGTACAATCAATAATTACAGTCACTTAATTACATAATTACAGAATCATAATTTACATGTACAGAACTGAATGCCGCTAATTGAACATACTGGGGTCCCTTGTTCTTCTTTTTCGAGAAAAAGTTCTGTATTTTTCTTTCTTTTTTTCTTTTAAGAAAATCAACGATCACTAATGTAATCGGAAGTTTTATAGACGGTGTCTTCGACCTGGCGATTCGAATGGAAGAAATACGACGGAAATGTAGAGATATGGTTGTTGTAAATTTAATAAAAAATGATTACAGCGTAATAACTAGTGTCTGAATAATTCAAAATATTTTGCGTTATATTTCGATAATGTTTATCGATAATCAAACAAAATTTCAGCCATTCACATCGATTGGTATCTTTGAATCGCGTGAAAAGTTCTTGAAAATCACTTCAAAACCTTTCAATACTATATTCAACTCAAACAGCAATCATTTCCTACTTCAGTTTCTTCAATTAAAATTAAATTTAATCCTTAAGCAAAATTAAAAAATTTCTTTTTAATTAAAATAAAAAAACAAGAAATTTCTTCTTTTTAATTAAAGTTGAAAACAGAGTTTTCGTACACACGAGGAGGATACGAAAGTAGAGAGCAGCTCGAAGGGAAAATTATTGTTGCAATTATCATCTTTTAAAAGCAATAAATACTGTAGATGAATTTTTTTAAAAATTCACTCGAAAAAGAAATTCCCTTCGAAAAAGTGTCATTTTACATTTTCTATCGATTCTCCCACGTAGATTCGCCAGTTCTGAGATACCCTGTATAAAATCCTTTCCTTTTAGGCCGTCACTTCGCTCGACGAACACTTGTCGAACATCGCGTCCAACACCTGCGTGAATTTCAGATGCCTCTCTTCCGGTGCCACCGTTGCACCACGACTTCCCCATAAGAATTTTATATGAAATTCCGTTCTGAACGCGTCTGATAAGAGCTCGTCGCTTCTGGACCCTTCGAGAACGATTTCAGCATTCCTGCGGAACAACGGAAGATTCTCCGCCATTTTTCGAGCTGATTCCAAGTGAGACCAGACGATAGATAGGCCACAGTCTGGTGCAGAATTCTCCCAGGGCGATAGAATCGCTCCTGCCAGGCCTGATGGTGTCACCGTTCCTGCAAAAAATATTAAATTACAATTAAAATATCGATATTCTCTTTTCAAAATGAAAATCAATTTTTTTTCTATACGTCATCCAATTAACTAATCCTTCTAACTTCCCCTCAAAAAAGAAACTCAAGTCGTTTGGTCGAATTTAGAAAAAGTTCTACCATTTGAACCCTTTACAGTTCTATATCCAATGTGACTCGAATTGTATCACAATTATATAATACAAAATGTAAATAACATTTGCAACATAATTAACAGAATGTAAATATTTCTTCGTCTTAAGTTAACGTCTAAACTCCTTTCGTGAATATTATTATTAAAACGCGGGAGAAATAAAACTCGTTTTCTACGAATTGTAGGTTAGGTGCAAAGGTTTAAAGAGCTTGCGATTACTTTTCTCTAAAGATTGCCTAAAACCTCATGAAACTTATCACCAACTGACCCAAAATATCTTCTGGCCCTCGTTCTCCTAGCAGAGCAATAGGCAGCAGGTGTGGAAGCGTGGTATTCGGTGCCTGAGGATTGGTACACTCGTTCATTGCGCGCAACGTTGGTCTGAGCTTCGCTTCGAAGCTGAAAGCCTCGTCTGTATGCTTCTGCCTAAGTAAATGCCAGGTATTCGCGAGCCTCTGTATCTGTGGTAGACACAAGCCGAGCATAACACCGCAAAAACCATACAAATTCCCCAAAGCTGTCTTCGTATCGATGGCAACCTTGATCCATTTGCTAATAGTAGCAGCTCTCTCGATAGCGGTGGCTCCAGCCAGCACAGTCACCGCGACAACAAGCTTCAAACACTCTGATCTCTCGATCAAATCGATCCTAGCCTGTCTACCATGTGGCAGTGTCGCTAATTCGATACCACTCAGGCCGTTTCTATTACCAGCACCTGGTTGAAGAGCTAACTCCAGGTCGATCTTCGTCAGATGTGAGGCTAACACTCTTGGAGCTGAATCGTGAAGCATTCCAGACACTCCTCTCAATGCAGTTGGATCTAAAGGTCTGTGTTCACCAGCTGGTAAAAGCAAAGTGGTGAATCCTTCGATATCCAAAGCTGTGGTGATTTCTAACGAAGGAGCAGCTACAACCAATTGCTCCTCTCCAGATAATTCGTATTCGTTCCCATTGTTTCCATTGGTACCATCGTTGCTCGTATTGTAATGACTTCTGATCACTACTCCTTTTATCGGAACAGAGGAGGAAGGATTACTGGCGCCGCCAGAATTATTTGTTTCGAACTCACTGTCCCCGGAACCATTTCCACTGTCGCTTCCAGAGGCTTGGTAGCCTTGATGATGATGATGGTGGTGATGGTGATGATGATGAGCATGATGTTGATGATTAGGTGCATAAGGGACCCTTGGTGGTTTCGGTGGAGCTGTTCCATGAGAGTTCTGATGGTTCAAATTCGGCGGTTGAAGCTGTGGTTGCTGTTGTTGCTGAAGAGCAGGGTCTGAGATCACCCTGGTGATCTTCTGACGACCTAGGGATAAGGAACACGACGGTGGCTGGTTTTGTATCGGTGGAACACGAGGTAGAGTGCTCGATTGAACTGGTCCGTGAGGTGTTGCTTGTTGATTTGACGTTTGACGAGCTTCATGTTGATCTGTGGGATGATGCTGAGCTGTCAACGAGTGACTTCGTTGCTGTTTTCGAGGCAATCTAGGTGGTGAACCGGTGGATATGGACGAAGAGGAGGGGCTGGAACAGTGTTGGCTATTCGTGGGACCTGAGACACAGGTTAAGGGCACAGATCTTGGTTTCGGGGTGATTATACGAGCGCCACTCGCTTGGCTTATGGGACGACCACTGCCCACGTAGAAAGTTATCAGATCGGCTACCGTGTCGAACGCCTCGTCTTCGAACTGGTATTGGGCCCTTTCGTACACCGTTTCGGGTTGGATCACCACCTGTTGGAAGACATTTTAATAACAATATTTAACATATTCAATCAAATTTTACTTAATTATAAATTTTCGTATGTTGATAATTTTATAAATTTCATGTATTATATATTTTATACAGGCAAATGCAATCGTTGTAACGCGAAATTCATCGAAACAATTGAATTCGTCGTTAATGTTTATTTAGAAGTTGATATCTGTCGATTTCACGTTGAATAAATTTTTTTATAGTCACGAAAAAAATTCGAGCTATAGAGGGTTACTATCTACTCTCTTTTATTAATTTTATACTCCTAAATTTCACACTTTTTCTCGCGATTTTTAGAATTCTCTATTTTTCAGATTTCGTGGACAGTAATTTTTGTTAGTTTTTGCATTTTTTTCTTGTTTTTTAATTTCTACGGATCTACGAAGTATAGGTTGATACGAGAAATCGTGAATTTCGAGGGAACTCACCCTGTTGATGACGAAATGAAGAGGTTGGCCCTTCCATCGGACCGTGAGGACGTAGTTTCCGGGCTGAGAGGCACAGTCTCGGACTAAAAAGTCACCGTCGTTCGGCACTTCCGTCTCAGCGCCTTTTCTACCGCCTCTGAGAGTGCTACCGTGGTACCAGGCGTGAGATCTCAGATCTCTGGGGTCAAGAAGTCGAAGTTCTCGCTCCAGAAGCTTACGAGTCGACTCCTCTGGTGGATCCTAGATCAGATAGGCGAGAATAGGAATTTTAAATTAGGTTATTCGAGATGTTCCAGAAGAATGCAGGTTATTAGACATTCGAATACGAAAGAGGTGTGCTGGAATTATCATTTTACTAAATATTAATGCCTTTATGCTTTCTTAAAAGACAGCCATTTCTTTATCGTACAAATTTGGAATTCTTTCGTTTGTTTAAAATTTTACTCGGCTGATTCTCGTGAATAAAATCTTCTCGCTAATAAATCTTTCACTTCAGACATTCAATTGTAAAATTCGTTTCACTCGAAAACTGAATATTTGCGTATTCCTGTCTTTTTCTATTGCACGATGTGTTCGATGTGACTTTAATTCGATGCAAAGTATGTATAAGAGAAGGTTCCACCATTGTTTCGAGCGAATTATTCACGTAAGACAGTCGTATGAATCAATGAAGAAGTGTCTCGACTGTACGAGAGTAGAAGATTGGCTTAATAAGAACAGCCTTGAGTGGCCAGCCTATAAAGGGATCAACGAAGTCAGCGTTCATGTGTACAACTTATCAGTGGCTTAGCGTGTCACGTGTGAAAGCTGGATCATCAAATCGGCAGCATAAACGAATCAATTATCATATTCTTTCGAGGAGTTCGTCGCTTCTTATTAATTCCGTCTCGAGTGTAATCAAACCGCTGTTATTTTGACATCTCGTAACACTTCGATATCTCTTTCCTCTTCATCGGCAATTTCAAATATACGCTAGCGACACCGATCACTTCTTTTCACCAAATTTAAATGTGGAAAGAAGAAAAATACAGAAGAAAATTAGAAGTCAAGCAGGTAATTCGAACATGTTCGCTAGAACTGAAAGCAATCGTTGAAATTATCTTTCAATGCTGTCACAAATTCGACACGTTCGTGTATTATACATAAATTACGATTAAAATGATTTATTGTCAATTTAATTTTTGAAAAATAAAGTAATCTTCTCGTACAACTAAGTGGCATAAGTGAATAACATTTGGATATAAGAGAGAAACTTTTTAATCACTTTTTAAGTTAGATAAAAGGTTCTTTTTAATGTTGAATTAATTTCTCGATCAAACGATGTACTTGAAAATTGTCAAATAAAATTCTCCATTGAATGCTTCACCAAACAAAAACAAAAAAAAACAGGAAGAGATCATTTAAATTGAATAACACACTCACCATTGGTAGATTCGAATAGTCGTTGCTGTCAACCCTTTTCGCAGCGAATTCTTCGCGGTTCTCCCTTCTATTCACCGCCTCCTCCTCTTCCTCCTCTTCCTCGACCTTTACCTCCGACGACCTGCGTCGAAAAATCAAGTTTACACCGTGTATCCCTCACATTTCGCCACCGTCACCACCTTCCAACCCTTCTTTTCTTTCAATTCGAACCACCACCCCGTTTTTCACAACATTAGGAAAAATAGAAAAGGAAGAAAGAAAGAAAGAAAGAAAGCACTTTCTTCGTCCAACGATCTTTGTGTACGAAAAATTCCACTGTAAACCCGCGAGAAAAACCGTAAGGATAGATAGGGTTTGGCCACACGGCTCTCAGGCCGAGCGCGCGCACCCCACTGAACTAATATGCGTGGAAAGCCACGACGAGAGCAGGGCCGTGTTTTTTGAGGACTCGAGGGGCGCCCCGCGGCGTATTAATAGAACAAAGTAGAAGCTAATTCGACTCGGTCGTCGTTCACTTCTAGCCAACGAAAATATTTCTCCTCTCCGTGCCGAAATCCAACTATGATTCCATTAAAATTCTTCGTTCTTCGTTTAGATAACTTTAAAATAATTACCAAACCATCTTCTGTTCCTATTTAAATTCCAAACTCTTCTTTTTTGTCTTTTAGAATGTAACATTGGAAGATTGACAATTTTCCTCTGTGTTTTGTTTATCTTTTTTTTTTTTTAATTTATAAGTGTATGGGGTGTTACATTTTTGCTAAGTACGCCACTGAATGGAACCCATGGTGTCCCGTCGCGTTCTCACCCACGCCTGCGTTTTCTCCGTTCTCTCGAGTGGCTTTCAGCGTCGAGTTGACACCGACCGTTCGATCAGTGAACTCGACCAACGGCTCTCTCTCTCTCTCTCTCTCTCTCTCTCTCTCTCTCTCTCTTGATTTTACAACGATCCGGTCGTTTGGAAATTTCGGCGTTATCGCGTCGTCACGTTTACGTCTAGCCGATACAAGCGGAGGATTATTGATCTGTTCGGGAAAGAGGGTGTTGCATATGGGGGAGCTGGCGCGCTTGCGTCGCCACAGACCGCTCGATAACTGTAATAAAACGCATCTGTGCAGTTTGTTTCGATCCTACTGTATTCGAGAAACAGGGGCTGCATACCTTGGGTCGATTTTAGGAACCCTGCTGCATGACGATGCCTGATATTTCAAGTCTGTTTCTTTTTTTTTTTTTTTTTTTTTTTTTTGAATATTGAACGGAACGATCGAATGTTGCTGAGAACGTTGATTACTGATAGACTGAGAATTTTGGTGAGAGAAACTCAGCTCACGTCGATTGATTCGAATGAGAGAAATTTCGCTGGAAATTTCTTGAGGTTTGCAAACTTTCTTCTGAGAATTTCTGTGCAATTTGCATTTTGCAGCGAATACAATACGAGGTTGGTAATATGTTACAATAAAACGATCTAACGAGGAAATAAAAATAATGTACGGTTTGTATAAAATGTATCGTTTCTTCTCTTCGAAAGAAAACTTTTGCTTTTCGAAATGTTCACTGAAAAGAGTGCAATGATGGTATGAAAAGATTGTTCAGAGTGCAAAATGGTTAATAATTGAACGTCAACGAAATAGAGAAACTGATATATTGCAATCTTTTGTTTTTTGTAAAGAGAAAGTTTCTCGAGTAAAATATCTGAGATGTTGCGTTGACTTGTGTGTTTTATTAGGGCAACGTGTAAATAATGTAAAAGGGGTGAGAAACTTGTTTTATCTTCGTTTAATTACCGGAATATGTCGGTTGTATGTTTTTCTGCGTTCTCGTGAAAACAGGTGGGAAAAAAGGAAAACAAATTTGACGAAGAACCCTAGTGAACATCCGCTCTTATTTGGTTAGCACAAGCTCGAACACGTGGGCACCGTCTTGAAGAATTTGAAACGTGGCTCCCTAAATCTATTTCTATTCAATTCTAAGTATTAATCTCCGTTTTTCGATAGCTTTGTCTTTGAAATCGATCTGTTTGTTATATTGTTTTATACACGCTTGGTATCTCACGATTATGTTGACTGTTTGATAATCTCTCGTTGAAATATTTTGCCGCGTGATAAAGATTGAAGTGTTTGAACATGATTTCTGCAGTTGCGTTTATTATAAATATCGCTAGACTTGTTGAAATATACCCTGTTCGAAATTAATCCACCATTTCTGTTTCAAATTTGAATTAGTCTGCCAATTTTGAGTATTTTCCTGATTCTTTGTAAACTTGAAATTGACATTATGGAGATCAGTAACAATTCACCTCGTCTCGATTGATTTGTACCATAAAAGTTTCATTAAAAAGTTCTTAACAAACCATAAACTTTTTTCTGAAAATTTTTGTATAATTTGCAGTTCACAGTGATTGTAATTTTTTTGCGGATAGTGTAGTTACCTATTTTTCTAAATTTTTTCACGTATCTTAATTGTTTTTCGTTTGTCACACAAGGTTGTCTATTTAAATAGGGTTATTTAAATATTTCTTCGAGTTGTTGTGACGCAAAAAATATTTTTGTAGTAATCTGTATAATTTTAGGAAACGAATCAGAGGGAGGAAAAAATGTTTCAACGATTCTTTTCGATACTCGTGCTTTTTTTATCTACGATTGCAATTTTTTTTATCGTATCATACAGCTGACCAAAAAATACTATACTATAATATAAATAATACTATACTACAGTTACTTGTAACTTCAACTTTCTCGAGCATTTCATTTATCGAAATAATGCTCATTTCTGTAAGCAACACCTTTTATCCAAGAACAAAAAAAAAAAAGAAACGAAGGATTGAATTTGTCAGACAATGCTCACTCAATTAAATTATAATTTTTGAAAAATAATTTCACGAAGAAAATGTGATACACGAAAAATTCCCTTTTCGAACCTCTTGAGTTCCAGAATTGATTTTAGGCAAACCATAACAACGTCCGTTTACGCACTTTCACGCAGGCTATTACACATTTAGCCTTCTCTATCAACGAATCCCCTCTGCTTATATATAGAATTTAACAGCCACCGTAGCAAATTGCAAACGAAAACGATTTTCAGCCAGCATTATAAATAGGCATGGCGAGGATGCAGCCGGCACCGAGAAAGATTCGTAGAAATTCGCCACGTGCCTTATCTTCTCGCTCTCTAATGTCACCGCGACAGGATTCCGCGCGTTATCTTCAATTCGTTCGAGTGAAACTATTCACGTATGCACGCGTCCCTTCGGGCAATCCTGCTCGCGTTTTATCGACAATGCTTTCCCTCGACGTTCCGAGAAAATCGTGGGGAGCCCGCGAGATCACCAGTCATTGAAATCACCGGTGATTCACGTCATACTCGGACTGAAAGCAATCTTCGTTGGAGCAAAATTGTACCTTTAATAGTAACTTTAATATTAATCCCTTGGCCTACGATTTCTTTTGCTGACTAATACATCTAAGCTTTAGCTATTCACTGTTTTAATACCATTTCGCATAAAACACACTAATGTACTATAGATTAATTACAATTACCACTCCTCAATCTCACAAACTAAAAGGAAAGGTTAAATTAAATTAGCTAGAATCTATCACGAGTTTAGTACGTTGTTATAGGGTAAAGGGTTAACAATCTTTGAATTGAATTGTTAAAATATCCCGTGGGAATTTTGTGAGATATTGATTAAAAATGAAACCAAGAATTCTACTCTTTCTGCAAGTATCAATGACGCGAAACAGTTCGAAACGGTACTTTTTCATATTTTTAACCTCGAAATATTATCATTAATTTTTTGTCACTATCGAGGCACATGTGTATCTATTTTTGTTAACTTTATTAGAATTAAAATTACAAAAATTATTTATTTTAAATTTTCGTATAAAAGATCGCGTTTCAGGGTTAATATTTGACCCGGTGGAATTTTATTCCAGCGAGTTTGATAAGTTTGCAAATGTCAAGGGATAGGCTGTTAAAAAACCCTTGCAAAATCGAAGGTAATCGATACGATAAGATTACGTATGGTTGCAGAGCGAGATCGATCGTATTTGACATTGATTTTTGAAGTATCGTTGCACCAGGTGTCATCGATTTATTTTTCTGAGATTATTCGAAAGATGGTCTTCGAAAAAAACGTTTAATCTCCATTCAACAAACAGCACAGATAAAAACGTGAAATTATTTACAAAAGAAGAAGAAAAGAAATTTCTCGATTACCATAAAATTGAACAATACTTCAATCCCGTTTACAAAAATCAAGTTTTATCTCTGAGACAATTAAGGATGCATGAAAATTTGCATACTCGAGTATCTCATTCACCCTAACTAAAACCCATCATTAATGTCATCATAAACGACCACCTGGTTGTTCAAAACACCATAAAATGAATCAATTTTCTCGTTACTTTACACTTAATTAACCACGCTCGATTTACTCTAGTATTTATAATATTTATGTTGCTTTTGCTATGATACAAAGTTATTAATAATTCGTACACCGATATTCGGTTAAATCTCTTTTAGAATACCGGACAAGGATCGTGATTGTCGGAGAGATTTGAAAAAGGGATTACAAGGCACAGTGTAAGGATACAAGTAGGTATCCGGGAACGTTTCATAGTTTTCCCCATTCTGTCCTTCCGTTATGGGATTCCCGTGCATGCTCGACCGAGAGAGGACGTCACTTTGAAGGCAAAGATCGAGGAAAACCGGTTCGAGACCTGTCGGCTCCATTATATTCCCGTACCGGTACCTCGGCGTACCCTCCGACAGGCTAATTCATAACTTATAACGCGAGAATTTCGACTCGAAACGCTGGAAAAAGCCCTTCGAAGGTCCTTCTACGATCCTTTGTACCTGCATCCCTTTTTCTAAACGTACACGTGAAACCTAAGGCGGATTAAAACGTGCGATTCTTTCAGAGTCGTCGGTTAACCAGGATCTTTATACAGAAACGAGGAAATTAATTTTGAAATTGAAGATTCTACGAATATCGCATATTAATTTACATGTGCACTTGTTAACACTGGTATTTAAACTAAAAAAAGGAAATTCTGCCTTTTTTTGTACATAATGTTGGAGAAACTGGATTGCGGAGGAACAGTGATAGAAAAATCAAGCGAGTGATCCTTAAAATGAAAAGATTTATCGTTACAAAGGAAGGAAAAAATTTCATTAATTAGCTAATTTAATATTTCATTTATTTCATTTTTCTTTCACGTTGAAATAGATGAGTTTAATTAAATAATTGATTAAATTATGGTTTCTTCTCGATTTACACGGGTTTTCTTACAAAAAGCCATGATTTTTACACGGAATTCTGAGGAACTGATCTTCCATGTGAATCAGGATCTAATGCATCCAAGTGTGCAATAATTTAAAAAAAAAATAACCTTCATAAAATTTCGTTCAATTTTTTATATATCAAAGAAACTTCAAGTTCTGTTTTTTTTTCACGAAATAATTCAAGTGGTCAATAATCTATTTCTGTGTCAGGAGATAATTAAATTAGATATCGAGTTTACTTATTCATTTTTTTGTTCTCACTGAAATTAAATTGAAGTTTCATGAAATTCTGAATTTAAGAGTCGACGAGGATAAAAGATGGACGAGCAGAGTGTTCAACTGTTTGTTTCTTTCGACGATTAGAGTGGTTAGGTTTGTGGTTAGTTAGCATGTTAGCGATGTATACCTTCTGTTTTCCTCAGTTAGATCTTCCGGCGACGGCGGCGTCACGATGAGCGATGGCTCCTTCTGTATAATTACTTCCGGCTGTAGGTGTATCGTGTGTCGCTTTTGATGGAGATCCTTACAAGAGGCTGAAGAGGATATGCCGTTTCTCTTTCGACGTCGGCCACTGGCGCCTAGATTTTGCAGGGTGCCCATGGATGGAAACCGGAAGCTCCATGCTATACCTGGAGAACATTGAAACGTATAACCCTGTTATTAAAGTCTCCAGATCTACTTTCCATAAATAAACTAAACTAGTTTTGCCTGGAAACGTCTGCACAGTTTAAAGTTTCCTGTTTGCAAGCTTCTCGAACTACATATAAATTAATCCTTGCGTTTCTCTTTTTCCTTTGAATTCCTGTTAAGAACTAGCAGATGCAAAGTAACTTTGCTGAATCATTGCTTGCTTCTTTTTAATAAAAAAGTTATTAAGAAATTTTCTAGCAGTTCTCTGTCTCTCTCTGTCTAAAAAAAAGAGAGTAACTTCGAAGAAGAAGATATTTCGTTACTGAAAAATATGAAATTAATTGTGGAAAGGTGACAAATGATCTACTCTTTGGAACACGTTATTCGCGTTTAAATTTCTATATAAAGAAGGGAAACGTTACTCTTCTACCACAGTATGATTAGATTAGAATCCACACATCGACAGAAAGAACCAAATCGGTTAATTTTGACTAGGGAAACAAGAATGAATCGTCGAGAACAGATTCGTTTATTAAGAAATAAAAATTGTATCCAAGTAGCTGGGCACTTTCCACGTTATTCTTCGAATACTCACGCATGCCGGTACTTTTCTGCGCGCCACGATCCTTTTCGCTCACGATCATCGCCAATTCGCGCGCCACTCACTTCGCGGCCGAATCGTGTCAGCTCTTACGGATTACGTCACACAGCTCTGTCTCGTTAATTATTTCACGTTCGATATTATACGACGCGTGAATCGTGCGCGAATCGGCGGAACGTGCTCGATCGGGACTGTTTTAAAACCGTCGATCTGCTATCGCGAAGCAGGGATACCAACGCCCCTCCATCGTCGCCGTGTCAAACGGTTTTATCGGTCGTCGTACAACGTAAACGCGTACGATCGGTGCAGTTAATGCCTTTTATCTGCTTCCTCCCTCCCTCTTCGCCTGTCAACGATTCAAGCGAAGCGTCGCCATGTAAACGCTCATCCTGCACTCCTTTCATTGTCCATTTGTCAATATTTCGAGAAGCGTGGCTCTCGTTAATCGAAATTCAATCCTCTGCTTCTCTTTTTACTTCGTAATTTTCCACTTTGTCCACTTGTTCATTAATTTTCCAAGGATTCTGTGAAAATAACGGAAAGAAACCGTACGTAGATTGTTTATCGACGCCTCCAATTTAATTTAATTCAATCCTTTTCTCCGTTTTCTAATTTTCCCAAATTTTTCACTTTGTCTACACTTATTTATTGATCTTCCAAAATGAAACCGTGTGTAAATTATTTATTGTTAATCGCAGAATTTTCACTGGAATTTGTGGTTGAATCTTCACACTCTGACTTCTAAGTTAACTTAATTTTGATTGAGCTGAATTTTAAACTCTTTAGGGTTCAAGATCGACGCTTCCAGTTTAAACTTTCCTTTTCTTTTGAGGACACATTGCTTTCACATCCCTTCAACTCGAAGCGATCGAACTGTTCGATCTATCTTACACCACGATTGATTAATCCACTTCACGATTATCTAGCCTCTTCGAAAACGAAGAAGAAAACAGTGAGCTCGTTGAAAAACCGTCTCCTCTAATCTAATCGTTGGTTTCGCTTTCTAGAAGCGTTGCGAGAGCCAGCTGGACTCGTCTTGAGTTGGAATTCCAGTTGGAATCACTGCATCATTCACGTTTCACGGGGAACGCGATCGCAGGTGCAGCCACTGAACGACTACGCTCGTTATTTACCTCCTGGAATCTCTCTTTCACGATCGTTCAAGTGTCCCTTACAAATCGATTCATTCACGATCTACTTTGTCTACTCTTTTTTTTTTTTTTTTTTTTTTTTAAGAGGAGAAAAAAGGTGTCACTTTTACAAATCTGATTTGTACAAATTGTAAAATAGTGGATCACGTGCAGATCGTTCGAACAGTTGGCCAGAAACTGAAGTGTTCGGCTCACTTTCGCTTCGATTCGTTTATCTTCGCTCGCCTTCACACGCGCGGATATAAACCTGTTCTCTCGAGCCTTTCCACTCGCGAACACCGGCGAGCGTTCCCCCGTTTGACTTCGCGATTTTTCGCAGGGTATTTTCAGACGAGTAAAAGGTTCCCGAACAACCTCTCAACCTCGAGCACGTTCGATCTTTTATCCTCATTTTTCTTCTTCTTTTTTTGTTTTTATAGCGGATACGTTCCACCTTTTGGAATTGTTTGCGAGTTGTTCGAGAACCGCGGCGCGACACTCTGAGCGCATTCTTAGCCACGAAACCGTACCTGTTCCAGAACGTTTCTAAACACCCGTTCCGCTCTATTTTCAGGAGCACGCTTCGAGTGGCAGCCGCACGTAACACGGTTTCCTTTTTGCTCGCGGCAAACTGCTACAGCTGAAAGTGTATTTATGGGCTGTCCCGTCGACAGATTTTCCTTTTGTTACGTTTCCGGGAGAAGCCTCTTTTGTTTCCCCTGTGACTGTAACTGTAATCGCGTTGCAGACGGAGATTTAGCAACTCGACGAATTTTTCGATCGATATTTCAATCAGCGCTTCGATGAATTTTCAATTTGAACTTTTAGATGGAAAAATGTGAATCGAAAGCCTTTCAATTCGGTGTTTTGTAACTTTTAAACGCGAGAATATCTACCGATTGCTCGAACGTCGTCAAGTTTCATCATGAAAATGAAGAAACGCGTGAAAGGTGTTGAACGAAGTGTTTTTAAATACTTATCGTACATCTAAGTATGTTTCTTTTTTTTTTTTTTGCTGAGTTGCAACGTAGACATTTGTATCGTAATCGCGTCGTTATCTTTCCCAGTCGGCACAGACACCTAAAGTCAATTATAAATATACATCAGCTGGTTTATTAGTTAGATATTTACGATCTATACGAAGAATTTGATTTTTATATATGGAACAGACACATCTACTTAACTTCAGTTGCATACTTTAGACGTGTGTATCGTTTGTTCGTCCATGATAACAGAGACGTGATGAAAAATTCTTTGAGCTCGAAATGTCAACGATAGATCACCGAGACAATGGTCCCATTCATTCCAGCGTTATGCACATTTATCATTTCCTCTCGATCGATAAATCTGCATAATCAAACTGAATTGACATCGTTCACACCCGAACAAACGAACGAGGAAGAAAATAAAGAGTCTTTATCTTCCCTCATAAATAATTTATTCATATTCTCAACCTATCGAAGAAACAATAAAGGGACATTTCTTCTCTATTCTTCCCAGTCGTTCCTTTCCTCGAAAAAGGATACTTCCTAACCTAACCACACAACTCTACCATAAACAAACGATTTATGTTTTCAGTGTCTTCTTCTCGAGTGTCCAAGAGACTTTCCTCTCGTAGAATATTTTCCTCGACCACCTAGTGTACAATATTTTCCAGACATTTCCAAAAATTTCACCATGTATACCTGAGAAGAACAAAAAAAAAAAAAAAAAGAAAAGGAACTAAAGGAGACCCGTTGTGAGGTCTCGGAAAGGACAGGCAGGACACTCTTGGGAGAAAGAGACGAAACGAGGCTGGTCGAGGACGAAAAAGCAAGAGGTTGGAATGCAGGTGTGTTTTGCGCCGCTTGTTCGCTCGGTTGCTAGTCGACATAATACCTGGCGACGCTGATAAGCGCACCGTTTGCCCAGATAACTATGCAACGTTTGGAGAGTCACTATCGACCGAAAAAGTAGCGATAGCCGCCGTTTCTCGTACTCGAATAAAGTAGCGAGAACGGAGCCACCGTTCGAAATATTTCCACTGAATTAAACGCTCGCTTAATCACATTAAAATTCACATTCTAATGGCAATATAGCAATTCTTGTAAAATTTCTATACTAAAATTATATTTAAACCACAAACATATATTTTAAATCGTTCGCTACCAGTGTCACATATGCGTGACGCACTTCTGATGATAGATTGGTATTGTCTAGATATAATGCATCGTAGAAAAATCATAGTTCATGTATTTAATGCATATTACATGGTGCACAGATGCAAGCTTAAATCTTACTATGTAAAACTGATGAAAATATAGATACTAAGTATGTAAGTAAAAATAATGCAAAGGATAGGAGATGTCTGAACAGAACTGTGGTAGAGAATGTGTTAAATGTATTGTTTAATTAGTGTCATTATTAACCTGGGTCATTGATGGTTCAAAAAATATTGGCAAATGTTTTAAACATTTGACTTACTGTACGATTGCACAATTTAGCAGAGACAGAATTTTTGTAGACTGTTAGAAGATCTGCGAAAAAATTATTCTTGAATGTAAAGAAATGAAGTACGAAAGATTTTTGAGAAATTATGTTTCTTCCATTTGGAAAATAGCAATTTGCCAGGAAGTTAATATCGGAAGTTGTAATTTTCCTTCCGTTCGATTTCCCTCGGGTGAAGATTTATTTCATACACGCGCTACACGTGTATTTACTCGTTCATTTTTGAATATTCCACCGGAGTAAAGGATTTTTATCTGACCCGAAGCGAGGCAGAGATTTCTCCACGGTTACATCGAAATTCTCGGTAACACGTTGCTTACTGTCAGCTGTGTACAACAAACTGGTACCGATTGAGATTCCAGTCGCGTGGCAAACGCGCATATAATTACGCGGCCACGGAGGAAACATGGGGGGAGGGAATCACGGTGCACGTTTCACGCACGTGAATAAAGGTTCTTTTTTAACGATACGCGCGAAGAATCGGCCTCGGTTTTCAATGACAAAGGAAAGCTCGTTTTTCTTCGTATCGAGCTCGCCGTAACTGTTATCGCATTACAAAACGCTTCTTCGACATTTCATTTTCCACCACGTTCAATTTTCACGATCGTACGAAAGAATTATTTCTAAGGATTACAAAGACGAAGATGAATATTTATCGTTGAGAAGTTTCGAAGCTACTGTTGTATGAAAAATTTATGAACCTGTCGCAACAGGTGTATTCTAACGTACAATTCAATTGCCTTGCTAATTCTACCAGGTGAAACATGTGTCTTAAAAGCTTACGCATAATTTACAATAGAGCTAGGCACGTTAGATGATAATAATTCATCTCTAACATCAACTTGCACTTCCGTACAAGTGAAATAGAAAATATTCTACAGTTTGAAGATACTCTACGGTGGATTTATCGTCTGTTTAGCATACCGTCGCGTTTCAAGTCTTCGTTTACACGTTGAACCCTATAAGCGAGTGCGTAAATATCCACGGCGACACGTGTTTATCTCAACGTTCGCCGGTGCAACACTCGGTTTTTATCTGGCGTACAACAAGCGAGAGAAGGAACTACCGTACGACCTACATCCCACGTTTAGCATACTTCGTACCAGTTTCGATTTTGAAACAAAACTCCGACGCGTTTCTGAAGCCGCGAGCTGGTAGGCGGCTCGCCGTGATAAACGTTCGATACGCCAGGTGACTTATCGTCGCGTCCTGTTTCGGCTCTTTGATTACGAATGATTTTTCGTCGCTTTTTTTCTTTTTCGACACGTTGCATAACACGAGACTCGAAACGAGGTATCGAATCGTACAGGTGAGCCTCGTTTCTTATACATCGACATCGATCGATCAGAAATTGTTTCTCTTTCGTGAGGTAATTAACGCATTGTTCACGGTACACTCATTTCCGGTACATAAGCGCAGCTATTCAATGTGAACGAAATTTTTTAAATTGTGAATTGTAGATTAAATCCTTTAACGTTATCCGATAATTGGATAACGTTTACAGTCTTTTGCGCTTGAGAAATGAAAAACTCTGATTTTCGTCTTCCATCTTCAATATTTAGCAAGTGATAAACGTCGACAACGCGTCGACACGTTCTTCGTCGCGGGAAATCTTCTACAGAATTTTGAAATGATATTAAAAGACATTAACTTCAGAGCACTAAAGAGGAGGAATTGCTCTAACAAATTCTCCTCTTCGTCTTTTTCTTTTTTTATATCGTTAGATTCATTTCAAGTGAGAAAATTGAAAAAAAACGAAGTCACACGATTTACTGAAATGATAAATAAGGAAATGGAGTGGAGGTACTATACATTAATTAATTTACAGGTTGTAAAGGTAATATAAATATTAAAAAAGACAGATTTAGAAATTAAAATAAATTCTTGCAATTTTAACGTTAATAAAGTTAGCAGAAAAATATAAATGTTAGTTTTATTGCAGTTCTGCTTCGTTCTAATGAAAGTTACGCTATCAGAAACTATACTGAACTACACCGATGAGAGCACACGTGGCAGAGAACCTGTTAATATTCAGAGTAGGATGTTTCGGTACGGTCGCTGGAGAAAGTTGGTTAATTGGTTATTGTACCGCGTGTATGAGAGGGTTTCTTAATTGTACTACTATGTTATTAGGTACACGAGCAAGTAATAAATCAATTTCTTAATTGTTCAAGTAATTTTTACTGTTTTTGAATACGCTCTTCTGTCTTTTTCCAAGTGAATGACAGATTTTACGTTTCCTCGTGACGAAAATTATATATTTACGTGTGTGAAAAGGTAATTGTATTTTAGAATAGGATTATATTTGAATTAGCATAGCTCAGTGATAGATAAATGTACAAACGTGAGTTCACGTGGCTCTCTTACTCGCCACGAAATCCCTCAACGAGCACGTGCTCTGTGAATCACTACGACTCATCGCTCCTTTCCTGAATACGCCTAGAACTTCGTCACTTTTATTGCACTGGTCAAACATAAAGTTACCATAAAATCCTCGACGAACTTTGAACACACAAAAAAAAAGCAAGATAAAAAATACACTTCACTATAATCAATTAAAAACTTCATCATCATTCAAGAAATGGTTTCTGAACTCTCTGCAGAACTTCAGAACTTCGTTTGCATACAAAAAAACACTTCTGAACCTGTTTTACCTGAATCAAAAATTTCGTCTCCAATAAAAGACACTGTTCACAATAATCCTCGATCAATTATCAACTCCTTACTACACTGTATCACAAATTCACATCCACGTGGCTCCATCGACTAGCCACCACGTTAACTCACACGAATACACTTACGATTTAACCAAATGACAAAATTCTCCATGAGAAAATCGCCAGAAAATAGCTTGGAAAAAACGAAAGCCACACTAACCCTCGAAACTACAATTTTCTCACAAACACATTTCACAAGGATGTTAAATCGCTTTCTACAAACCTGTTAAATACACTTCGAAGAAGAAAAAAAAAAAAAGAAAAAGGAAACACGTCGAAGAAGTATACAATTCCAAAATGAAAAAGAAAGTGAAAGAAAGAAAAAAAGGAAAATGAAGAATGTTGCACTGACTCTGGCTTCTGCGGGACTTCAGTTTGCTGGCGGTCTTCCCCATGATTCTGGCGGGTGCATGGGGGCTCACGTTGCACCGATTCCAGGTAAAAGAGGCGTTCCACGCGCGGTCGTAGCCTCGTCGACGTTCCACCGCGACCCTAGCATAATGCGATACCGATGCTGACTGACTGACTTGGCCGCGAAACTAAAGAGACGGGTACGTCACGATAGACAGAGAGAGAGAGAGAGAGAGACAAGTGGTACTCGTCGTCGTTGTCGTTGTTGCACGACACACAGCGTACGAGCGCCACCAAGAGAATGTCAGACGAGAATGGAGAGAGGGAACACTGTGCCTAGCCAGAAAGAGGACGGGGAACTTTGTCGTTTCTACAGAGAAACGTTTGATAAAATGAGATAGAACAACAGGGGACACTTGGAGAGGGGCGACGAGGCCGGCTTAATGAGAGAGGATGAGTAACGGGTCGGTTTGATTCCGAGCGATTAATAAACCAGCCTGTAGAACGACGAGGAATTGGGTAATCGATTGAACAGGGCGAAAGGTGAGAGTTTCTATGATATTCGAGGGGAGTAATTTCGATTGGATATGGTTTGAGGAAGTTTGAAAAGGAGATACTCGATTGGACGATGGAATTTGAGTTGCTGAGGGTTCGAGGAAGTTTCAGATTCAGGTGAAATTTAGATTGATCGAGTTTGAAGAAGTTTGAAATGGGTAAACGAGAATTTTGAAGTTTGAACTGATTTGAATGGACGATAGAATTTCTGTTTGCTGGGGTTTCGATACGTAGGATAGAGAAAATAAATTTTAAGTGCTTGAATTTGAGTTGATCGAGGTTTGACAAAGTTTGAGAAGAAGAAACATGAACGTGAGATCGATGTGAAAGTGTTTAGAAGAATTGACGATCGCTTTGAAATTAATAAGAATAATCTGAGGGTTAGCTTTTCTACAATTGACCTAGATTCTGACTAGCGATGGTCCGAATAATTAGACCAAGCTTACAATGAGCATTGGTGTTCTTGAGCGTTAATCTCCGGTGTCGACATCCTTCATATAGAACGTACATATGAGAAAAACTCTGGCAAATAGCGGCGGCAGCTATGAAGAGCTTAATCAGTCGAGACAAGTACTAGTTGCTTCGATACGAAATAATTAACGTAGGCCGGGGAGCATAAACGAGATTGAATTGAGCGATCAACGAAGACAGCAACCAGCCACGATAAATTCATACCGACTGAAATATATGTTACATCTTCGAATTTATTTTATATTTCAACATCTGACTAAAAGAAAGAACAGAAAAAAACAAATGTATAAAGGAAGCACGTGTTTTCAAAACGTTACGCCAGTTTTGCACACATGGAAGATTACTCGAAAAGAGAGAGAGAGAAAAAGGAAGAGAAAACGAGAAGGAGAATGCAACGTTTGCGGTGGAGAGGGGAAAGGACAGGGCTGTGATTGTTACATGTGGCGTACCAGAGGTTAGGTTACCGAGAGAGACAGAGATGTTCAAAAGGTGGCGGGACAAAGATGAAACAGAGAGATAATGAAACGACGCAAGCGACTGTTTAATAAGCGATATCGATAAAACTGTAAACAGAGAAAGGAATTCGTTACTGCGGTGTTCGCGAGCTCGACGAAGAAAAAACAAAAGTCTACAAGCAACGATAAAACTCGTTTCTGCATTTTAATCGTGGCCTGTGAGCGGGAAAAAAATTCAATGTCGTTTTGTTCGAGCCACGAGGAACAAGGTACGAGGAGATAAATTAAATTAGCAATTAAATTGCATTCCTCGAAAATAACACCGAAGCAAAATCAAACGAAAAATTGAACATTGTGAACCTTTGAAATATAGGATAATTGCTATTGTATTTTCACTTTTATATTAATTTTCGCGTGGAATTAGGAAGGATTAATCGAAGGGGTAGACGGTTTTATCGAGAAACCGGGAGGAAAAGCACAAGTGTTTCGCACACGCGTTGAAACAACAGTGTCGTCATCGAGAACCCGGACTTGTTCCAGCCAACGGACGTTATTCGCTTATTTACGATCGAGAAAAAACCGGAATGCATCGTGCTCGGCGCGAGTTGCAGCAAGGACGCGCGACACAATCGCGAATTAGCCGCGTGAAATCGCCGCGGCGATCCTCTCTTTACGCTTTCGATTCTCTCTTTGCTCCTTCATTCTCCTCGCGATACATTATAATGTCAATAATTCACAAATTAATCACTCAAGTGTTTTAAACATTACTCCTTGCGTCGAAAATTAGCCTCGTGAAATATCCAAGCCTTCATTTTACTCGCGATACATAATAATTGATCGCTCGAACGTTTAATCGAGCATTGAACGAGTGTAATATTGCAATGAATTATTATTGGCGAATCTAGGGGTTTTTATTAGGCGCCAATCAAATAGAAAACGCGACATTTCACGTTGATACAGTATCGATGGTATTTACGATCTCGTGCAGAGCGTTTTTCCATCGTTCACGAAGAGAGGTCGAGGTTCCTCGTTCGAGAATCGATCGGAGTACGCATAAAGAGACCGCCGGAGAATTATTGCCGTGAGCTTACGTCAGTCACAACGGTACAAATTGCTGGATAGGAGCAAGGTTGCGGCTATAAACGTACGATCATTCAGCGTTCACGCTGCCTGGACGCTTTCATGCGTGTCTTCCAGTCGTAAAACGAGAACCGCAATAAACTTACTTAACAACCTTATTCTCGATTCCTGGGGAAATTCGATATGACTGTTACTCCGCAACTTGGCTCGACCCACCATCTTTTAATTTACCCTTCAATTCTATTTTAATCAATCATTAAACGACATCAATCAACGTCTGCAATTAACCTCGAATATTAATCTATCATCCTCCATTGCTTTCCCCAAGATAACCGGTCATTTTTAAATTTTTAAATTATCGTGTACTCCTCGAATTATAAATGTATTTTTGAAATAATAAATACCTGTAATGTGCTCGAAATTACGTGAGATTGATATTTGAAAGTGCCTGTAGGTAGGCAACCAGGCTCTACAGTGCAACAGGTTGTGTTCCTAGAACTTCGAACAGGTTTTTAAGGAAACTATATCCCCATAAAAACTTTTACTCTATCAGAAAATGATAATAAAGAGTCCAAAATGCAGCTGAATTAATCACAGAAATTTTAGCGCAAGATTGATGTATAGAGAAAATAAGAAAATTAAAAATGGAACAAAAATCGTGATACTTTAGGCCACTTTTTATTGGTGCGAACTTACCAGAATACATCGAGTTTTACAATCAATATTCTCTATGGGGAACGATGTATCGCCGGACGATCGTTCACTTTGCTCTCTATACAACGTAGATACGTAGAATAAATGACAATGTATACACGCTCGGGCACGGCGCGTGTTTTACGAGACTCGGTGAACGTGCTCGTGTCTGTAGGCTACGAGATAGTACAGATTCGTACTCGTTTCGAATTGTTAATACCACGAACAAAAAAAAAAAAAGGAAAGAAGAAAGGAACGAGAAACAAGTAAGAACAACAGAATTTTCATCCGTTTCTCTTGGATGCGTGAAAGAATGCATAAGTATACGTTCGGATATAAAAATCTGAATAGACAACATCGCCCGACCACGAGACTGCAACTTACATGCTAAATTGTTAGAGTTAAATAGTATATCTTTCACAAAAAACAGATTTCTTTCTCTTTTTTTTTTTATCGTTCTTCTTACCACCTTTATCCAACATCTCTCGTTTATCTTTAAACAGTTAAAGTCTACCTTTGTTGCCTCAGAAGTCTGAAAATATGGCTGGATCCCTGATTAATTTCATCGTCAGAATCATCGATCGTTTTTTCTCGATCAATTATTCTCACACTTTGCGACAATTAATATACATTCCATTTACTTTTCTTTTCCTCTCTTGAATATAATCATCATATCACGATAATTGTTATGGTTATAATGTTACACATATAATATGTATATTACACAGTAGAGATTATAATGACTCGTACAATTTTCTTCTCGTACATGGGTCCGACGACGACGTTAATGAAAAATCCGTTATCCAGAAAAATACTATACACACATTATATATCTCACGTACATTTCTCTCTCTTTCTCTCTCTGTCTCTCTGTTTTTCTCTTATTTTTTTTTCTATTTTCCTTAATTTTCTCTCACTTCTACTTTGCCCTTCTTTCCACACACACACACACACACACACACACACACATATGTTTGTTCGCAAGCTTCACAAGGAGTCGATTAATCGTAAAATGAAACGCGTGCAGCGTGTGCTACGGGTAAAAATGATCGAGTGGAATTATGTAATTGGCGCGACAGGTCGCGTTCGCGACGTCGAGAAAACTGTGTTATGCAATTCACGTATTAAAGGTTAAATTATAATTATAACCTGGAAACATTCGGAGGGATTAACTTGTAGAGGAAATAAATATTTCCTCTCTTAGTTTAATAGCTTTCAGAATGATATATAATATAATAATACTCTCTAATTCATACATCACTCAGATTGTCAAAAAAAGATATTTTCTCCCCATTTTAAGCTCTTTTAGAGTGAAATATACAATTTTTTATATTTTTCAACTCATGCGTAATTGAAACTGCGAAAGAATACATTTTCTCCCAATTCTAAGCTCTTCCAGAACGAAATGTACAATTTTATATGTTCTTTATTTCATACGTAACTGAAATTGCAAAACAGAAAAATATTTTCTCCTCATTCTAAGCTCCTCCAGAATGAAATATACGATTTTTTATATTTTTCAACTCATGCGTAATTGAAACTGCGAAAGAATACATTTTCTCCCAATTCTAAGCTCTTCCAGAACGAAATGTACAATTTTATATGTTCTTTATTTCATACGTAACTGAAATTGCAAAACAGAAAAATATTTTCTCCTCATTCTAAGCTCCTCCAGAATGAAATATACGATTTTTTATATTTTTCAACTCATGCGTAATTGAAACTGCGAAAGAATACATTTTCTCCCAATTCTAAGCTCTTCCAGAACGAAATGTACAATTTTATATGTTCTTTATTTCATACGTAACTGAAATTGCAAAACAGAAAAATATTTTCTCCTCATTCTAAGCTCCTCCAGAATGAAATATACGATTTTTTATATTTTTCAACTCATGCGTAATTGAAACTGCGAAAGAATACATTTTCTCCCAATTCTAAGCTCTTCCAGAACGAAATGTACAATTTTATATGTTCTTTATTTCATACGTAACTGAAATTACAAAACAGAAAAATATTTTCTCCTCGTTCTAAGCTCCTCCAGAATGAAATGTACGATTTTTTATATTTTTTTTTTCAGTTCATACGTAATCAAAATTCTCCCGAGTCGCCGCGAATCGCGCAGTCACACGCGAAAAAGTATCACCACGTTGATCGTACAAAAAGGCTGCTTCTCATCCGATAGAAAAAACAGATTTGGCAATGGGCGGGAGAGCTCGATCTAAATCACGCACGTGAAATATCGTTGCTTCGGCGCGAGGTACAAAAGAACTCGTACATCTTGAACAATAGTAATCGTTTGAAAAGACAAGTGTATAGACAGGTACTGTATTATGTTTCAGATTGACTCGATCCTATCGTCGAGATTTTTGTTTTTTTATTAAACTCTTTCTCTCTCTCTTTCACTCTCCCTCTCTCTCTTCCCATTTCTATCGTCTCACTGTTGAATCTCACGACGAGTTTGCAACGAGGACAAAATTACCATAGAATCCTCGAAAAAAAAGAAAAGAAAAAGAACGACGTCCATCTTAGAGGCTTCGAGAATGTCGTTTCGTTAGTAAATATAATCGAGGTTTCACGTTCCAGCAAAGAATCGTTAGATTTCCTATATTACTGCTAAAACTTCGAACAAATCATACTAAAACCATGGAACAAACGTATCGAAACCGATAAGAAAAGGACGAAGAATAAAAAGTCGACGATTAACTTCTTAGAAAAGCAAGAGAGATCTATCAAGTTATTTTATTCCTTTTTCTTTACGATATTCTCTATCCTCTATTTAAGTAGAAGCGTAAATCAATCGAAGAAGATGAAAATGAAAGAAAAAGGGACGTTGAAGTAAAACATATCCCGCGAGAATATTCGCAAAAAATCGAGAAACCATTGAATACACGTATTCGACGCTCGTTCTATAATACTTTCATGTGTTTCGAGTTTCGATTTCCTCCGGAAATCCGTGTAAATTACAATCGTTAATTACACACCTAGTTAGAGCGCGGGTTCTGTCGTATGGAAGAATCGACAGAGGCCGCTCGATCGATCGCTTCCACCGTTTCTTTCCTCGAGGAACGAACACGCGGACATTGCTCCCCTGGGAATACTTTCTAATTTCCTAGTTGGAAAGCTGCTCGTACGCCGTTTGTTCCGCGGACACTGGGAAAGATAATGGTACCGGAAGTGGATGGTACCAGACTAAATATTTGCTCTTTCAAGAGCAACAGTTCTCTCTATATTGCTTATCAAGCTCTTCTCTTCGTTTTCTTTGTTCTTTTGATTTCTGAAAGATTTATTTGAAGTTACGAAGTGACAATTGCATCTCGTTTAACGTTTCCTTGTCAAATTTCTACGGAGAAATCGGCGAAAGGTGGTTGAATCTGTGAAACAATAGGCCTGTTCTGTCGTTGTTGAAGAATACAAGGTGTAGAAGTTACGATAGAAAGTGTTCAATGCTATGAAAATTTCGTACTTCGACGTAAAGTGTCGACGAAGTTTTCTTCGAGCCGCGATCAATTCGTTCCTCCAGCTAGAAATCTTCGAAACCGATCGATTTTCAACGAGACAAAGAATGTGGTTGCTTAAAGATTATCGAGACTTTTTCGAGACAATTACGCCGATTTACTTTTATACACTGTGTTATAACATGGCTAACATTTACGCTAACCTATAGTTTCGGTTCGTTACCCCATGACGAAATGAACTGGGGAGATTATGCGTGTATCATCTATGAGCAATATCTGTTCAGAGATATTGAACGTTCTCGAGAAAACAAAAAGAGCTCAGTTCCATCTTGGAGAACTGTGAATAATCGTCAACAGCGAGATGCTGTTTATAATCTACATCTATTGTACGTACAAATTGTTCGAACGTACTTCGATCGTCTGCCATTTGGTGAAAATGCAACGGGTAAAAGTACAATTGACAAGTTGATAAAAAAAAAAAAAAGAAATCGTTCTCCCGATATTCTCTGTAGTAATTCCTCTCTGCGCTGAAAGCTTCGTTCGCTCGTCGTTATCCAAAATATCTCTCAAGACGGCCATTTTTACGGAATGCCGTCGCACGCGAAAATTTCTTCCCCTTTTTTTTACGAAACTTACCTTGTTTCATAAAATTTCATTTATTCGTGAATATTTCAATTTGGCGCACCTCTCGATCATCGTTTCTCGAAATAATCAGATTTACGAGAAATGGGAATTTATTTTCCAGTTTTTTATATATTCAAGATTTTCAAGATTTCTGGATATCGATAGGTGAAAGAGTTTCCAAAATGAAAATTCACGAAGATTCTTTCGTTTCTTTCTTTTATCGTCTTCGATTAACGAAGCTTTAAATATTCGAACTGGCTGCTCGTTTCATTGCAAAGCGTCGTGGGAGCACGATTAATGGTATATTCTTGCTCGTAGTGGTTCATGGAGAAACAGTCAGCCTGGTTTGTGCGCAATCACGTGAATCTCTGGTCCTCATGGGATTATTGTGAAGACCTCTCTCGCCCGACGTCGAGGCTCGTTTCCGCCATTTTACAGCAACACGCAAGCGGAACCTTGCATCACCTCCGAGATGAACATCGGCGTGCCTGCTCCAAGCCCTCCGTCAGTCTTCTGGTGCTCGTTTTTGTCGTACTCGCAGTCGAAGTAACAACTCTGCGAAGGAAATTCTCAATTTTCCTTTGATCGTTCAAAATAGCTAGAATAACTAGAAGTAATTTTTGCAAATAAAACTCAGGAAAACGAAGAAACAAAAAAAAACAACATAGGAATAAATGTCGAAGCTTAAAAATGTCTAGCTCAGAAATTTCATTTCTTAGGATTCCAGACGCACAGGAATTCTCAGTGCAGATTCGCGACAGAATTTATAATGTTTCTTTATTGCAAATAATCGATATAGTGAAAGATGGAATAATAATGGATAAAGTTTGAAAATTTTCAGATATTTTTACGGTGAGATAGAACAATTCCGAGTATTTGAATATTTATCTTAGAGTTTCAACTTTGAAGTTCCTCCCTGTTTTAAAAACCCGGAAGGAATTTCAGAGTGAAAGAACGAAGTTCGAGAAAAGTAGGAAGATGGTGGTGGAAACGTTGAAAATATGCAGCTTTGAAGATTCCTCCGTATAGCGTGGACAAGTTACCTGACAGTCCAAGCATCTGCAGTGGTCGCTCATCTTGCAAGTGATGCCCCACTGTTTCGCCACCGCTCTGTACAACTCTTTGCTCGACTTGTGAAGGATCTTGGGCGCTTTTGTTCTATTATCTTCACCAGACGCGTCGTTGCCTAGGTTCTTCCCTCCCTCGTACTTCTGTGCCTCTGCTGCGTGCTCCAGCCGTGTCTAAAATTACGTCGAAATATTAGAGAAAGCCCCGGCAGAACTAGAATTTACATCGAATTTACTTAGCTTAAATAAATTGGCCATAACTTCGAATACATCTTTTATTATAAGAATTATTCGATATTCGGTCTGTTGGAAAATTAGCTCGTTTCTCGTGGCTCTAAAAATTGCTAAAAACGTGTAATTGTTTAATTTCACACTTCTAGAATTTTACAGAGAAAACTCTGAGATTATGAGAGAAAATTTGTCCACGATTTTCAGAAGAAACATCGCGAATATCGTTCGGAATTTTTAAAGCTCAGAATCTCATCTTTTATAGCGCTTAAAAGTTACATCTGTATTTTATAGATTACATTTTGTTTGTTTATTACTACACTATTGCATCGTTACATTATTACATTGCGAACCAGTTAATTGTTTGGACTAACTATCAATTCTTGTTCTTCAACATTTGTCTAGATGCAAAATTGTAATCAACTTATAATTTTTCTTCTCGTAAACACAGAAAAATCGAGGTATAGAGGGTTAAGTTTGCAAGATGAACGATAAATTGACGATTATTTCAATAAAAATGAACTATCGAAAACACGAGGGTTGTATCTCGAGGAACAAAGTGAAGTTAGAAATATTCGTATAAAAGCTCAATGTTCCAACAGATCCGTTATCTGAAAATCATCACTCGAGTTCTTTATCTCGAACGTTTCGACGAACGAGTTAGCTCTTTATTCTGTTAGGTCAACCCAGATCTTCACCTGTTCGATAACGTGCTCGTAGGACGGTGGCGGGGAGCTCGGTATAGCCTGTTCGTTCCTCACCATCAGACTATTCGAATCGAACATCGACGATTTTATATTAGATTCAGTATCCGTGGTCAATTGCAGTCGATTTATCGGTAGCTGAACGTTCTTTCCTTTCGCGTTATCCTCTTCCTCCTCCTCCTCGTCTTGACCGTTTGCCTCCTCTTCGTGTTCCGTGTCGCTCGTGTCCTTTTCGGTAACTTCTTTCTCGTAATGCTTATCCTTCTCGATTTCACCCTCTAGTTCCTTCTCCTTCTCCTTTTCGCGATCCTTATCATCGTTGCTGCGTGATTTCGACATCTTCGAGAAGGGGAACTTAAACGGCGCCAGTTTGACTGCTTTCACTTCGACTTTGCTCCTCGTCTAGCGATCAGAGTGATTGTTAAAAGTTGCTCGTTAGGTTGCTGGAAATTGAAGGTTTTTTGGAAACGGCGGAGGAGACTCTGAAGGATGACGAGGGTCGAAGAGTGGTCAAACGTTGGGACAAGTGTCTCGATTCTAATGGAAATAACGTGAAATTCTCCTTTAGAATTGGAAAATGTAAAAATATTCTTTTCATTCCTCTTAGTTTATTTTAGAATTATCTGGAGATTCGTGACACAATTATTCTTTCAGTTTGATCAATTCAAAATGTTCGAATACACCTTCGCTCTCTCTGTATATCGAAACCATTCGCGTTAGAAGATTTCTATAAAGATTTTCAAAGAAGAAGAAACAATTCTTCGTCACTCTGAGTCACTCACACATTCCTATCCTCACGAAAATCTTTCTCAAAGCTACGATCATCTCCACAAATTCTCATCCTCGAGGAGAGAAAAGAAGAAAACCGAGAAATCTCAAAAATTCGCAGTGAGGCTTGATCGAAAAGTGGCTCGCTTCTTCCATCATCTTCTTTAGCTTCCTTATCTCTCGAACCGCGACATCCTCGACCGATTCTCGTCGGCCAGCAGCAACGAGGACGCAAAGAGAAGCAAAGTGCGGTAGAAAAACAAGAAAAACCGAGGAAAAAAGGGAGTAGAGAGGGAAAGGAGAAAGAAAAAAGATACACACACATAGACAAGAGATACAAGCGCACGGAGGATGCAAGATAGGTGCACAGAGGCGGAAGAGGAGCGGAAGGGGCAGAGGAGGAACGAGTGTCCCTCCGTACGAGTGCACCGGGTGCATCTGTCGTTGACCCAGTGGCCGAGTTTCCCCGTTTATCGGTCGACCTGGCGCAGTTGCGGCTGACTTTAAAGCTGTCGACTTCTCCGGAGATTTAAACTCTCGATCCTTACGCGAATTCGACGATTTCCACCCTCTTCTCTCCTCTGGAGTAGAAGAATTAGCGTGACCGAGGATAACACGCGAACGTTTACGGATCGAATCGATGTATGTACGAGAAGACACGATCGAGGCGTCGTGACGCCTGACCTATCTCGCGATCTGCCCTGAATCTCGATTGTATTCCGATACAGGTGAACTGGATACGCTGCGGTCTGTATTGGATACACCGCCGCGATACGCTTGTTGGTTATATCGAAGAATATGCGATACTGAGAGATGCATACAGGGCAACGTGAAAGTAAAGTGAGTGTACGTTTCGTTAGTTTCAGCTTTATCGATCGTTGAGTTGATATCTCGGTTAGAACTTTTCATAACTGAGATGCAGATGCTAAAGAATTAGCTCGAATCATCTTGCTGCACGTTTCACGCTCGATTCGCCTAGTGGAAACATTGTGAATAGGGAATAGGCTGATTTTATAAGAGGGGTGTAACTTCAATGGTGGTTATTTTCATTTTAAACCAATTTCTTATGGACACTTTCGAAATATATGAAATGAAAATTTAAACGTACGTCTTGGAAAACATAAGATATTAATTGAGCTTGTAATAAAAAAGTTATTTTTACAATTTTTGAAATATTAGTGGTAAATTGTTGTACATTGCAACTTTAAACACATTTTTTATTAACGAACCTTGGATATGATCAACGTTTATAATAGTGGATTTTAACGAACACTTTATTTTTTAATAAACAAATTATTCATTCTTGAATGAACTTCATCTTTTCGAAACTTATACGAGCAAATTGAAGTGGACTAAACATGATTTCTTTAAATCTGTCATACATTCCATACAGAATTCACCAGTAAGAGCACAATCAAAAAGAAACTAGGCTAATTCTACGTGAATAAATTATCACACTTAGATAGACTCTTTTGAAACGCACTTAGATGAAAATTAACAGAGTTTAAACACCAAAATTGATTTTTCTCCTTCCACAATTAATTAACAGAAATTAGATTTGTAAAAAGAAAAGTGATAAAAACAATTTACTTAGCCATTGCCTCTGGAATTACTTTAAAATATCATCCACGACGAAATACTCGAACGACCTAATCTGAAAGTTGTTTGAAAATAAAGAAGCATAAGGAAAAATTCAATTTCCCTTGGTTCTTCAAACGTTGTCGTCGCGCGAAGGATCATTTCCACTAAAGGGACCACGGTTTCCTTTCCCGAGTGTAATTCTCCGTTTCACGAAATGGAAATTCTTTCTGTCTACCTGGTCGCGACAATGTCTGTGTAGAGTGACGGTAGAATGTTTCAACGCCGGAAGCGTCAGTCAGCCGTGGGACAGGTTTAATTCGACGCCTCGGTCGACATCCTCTGAAGGAACGCTTTTAAAAATATATCACCTTGGAGGCAGGAGGAAAACGTGGGCCTGCGACAATACAGCACAGTGTCATTCTTCTTCTCTCTTTTTTCTTTTTTTTTCTTTTTTTTTTTTACTACGCGTACAACGTACGAGAAGAAGCGGTACGCTTGCGATCGACGGCGTTGAGCAATTAGGTAGAATTACTTCGCGTGGGTGAAGGAGGAACGAAATGTTTCGACTCGCTTGTAGAACAGTGTGGGACGGGGAAATGTGTAGTGATCTACAAAGTGAACGTTAAACAGTCTTTTACGTTTCCAACGCGAGCAATTTATGGCATGTCGCGATTACTCCGTTTAACAGACGCGTTCGCCAGATTGTTTCAGCGAAAAGTCTCCCGGAATGGAACGACGATCAAACATTGTACGACTTAACAGCATTCTTAGCCATGGAATTCCTCTTTTTTTTTCTTTAGGGGTATCATAATAAAAAACTCGCGCTCTATCCAGGAAACGTAATTCCAAAATTATGTCAACAATTTTTCACATACTTCTGGAGAATTACACTAGACAAAGTCATTTTTAACGATGAAATTTCTTTTTCTTCAGATACCATAATAAAAAAACTCGCGCTCTATAGGGGAAACGCAATCTCAAAATTATGTTAGCAATTTTTCGTGCATTTAAAGAAATTACACTGGACAAAGTGATTTTTAGCGATAGAATTTCTTCTTTTCCAAATACTATAATACAGAATTCGCGTTCTATCAGAGAAACACAATCTCAAAATTATGTCAGCAATTTTTCGTACATCTAAAGAAACGATTTTCGACAAAACAAGGTTGAATTTTCCTGTGAAACTGTAACATTTTTCTGTTCTAAAATTTCACGAGACAGCCAGAATAGCTGGATTAATTTCCGAGGGAAATCAGGTTGGATTTTTCATCGATTACAGTCGAAGGAAAGAAAGGAACGGGGGTTTGACAGATCGGGTATGCGGTAACAGAAGAAGAAGTAGCTGAGGTCCGTGGCGGTCAGACAAGCGGAA
Organism: Anthophora plumipes; assembly: GCA_951804975.1. NCBI lineage: Eukaryota > Metazoa > Arthropoda > Insecta > Hymenoptera > Apidae > Anthophora > Anthophora plumipes. Next base: position 15,370,584 of record OX638122.1, on the reverse strand, counting down.
GATCATTAGGGATGGGCGAATGGGTAAGAGCGAAATCACGCGTGGTCGAGCAAGTAGAACGTGACTGTTTGTGTGCAGACATGCAGAGTAGAATCCTGTCTAGGGTCTGACAAGTGTAACATGCCTGTAATAGTGTTGTAGCTCTACACGAGACCGTGCGCAACCTGACAGCAACAGTGGAATCAAGTAGACAAGTTTACTAGTGGAATGAACCTGTTGTTAGTCGGACACTAGATAATATAACACTATCTATTAGATATCTGTCAATCGAATATTCCAAAGAATTTTTGAAAAATAAAACCATCTCTCATCGTTAATATCATCGATACATTAATATTTTCCTACTTCTACTATTTCGTATTTGCATTTCTATCTCAAATACGTAGTTTCACATTGAACTTCGTGTTAAAGTAACAATTTCGATGATTGCCTGACATTTTCTGGCAGCTTGAATGAGAAAACGTAAACGCGAGGCATCTCGGTGGAATTTTATTAAAAAAAAAAAAGAAGAAAAAATAGAATACTCGCGAAAGGTAAACGAGATCTTCATCAAAACTTCCTCCATTCTTGAGTTTGTCCAGGAATTAAAGAAGCAAACAAGAGCGAAGCAATCGTACACGTTAAGCCCGCGACAGAATGGCCGGAAAGTTTACAATCCGACGAAGTTTCCATAGCGCTTGAATTGGAGCAAGGACGTCCGCCGCGCGAACATCTGAATGTCTTCGGAGTACCAGGCAGGAAGCAATAAAAAGGAGAGAGAGTGAGAGAGAAGGATATGAAAGAGAAAGGAGAAAGAAGACAGAAAGTGCAAGAGAGAAAGAGAGAGAGAGAAAAACTCGCGGCAATTGTATCGCGGATATTGTGTCACACTTCGTGCACGATATCACTGCCGCGGTTCTATTTTGCTTCCGGTTCCTGAACCAAGTAGATTCTATCTTCCTCTTTCCACTGGAATCGCTGCCTCCGGCGTGAGAGGTGCGACAGAATCCATCGAACGAACGTGGAAAATATAGAAGGAAGTTGAAACTGTGAAGTAGCACCTCGTGGAATTTCCCTTGCACATTTTTAACGCTTCTTTCAATTCCAATTGAATTTCGAAATCAGAAAATTACGCCTCTTAACGCAATTGTGGACATCAGGTGATATTTTATTTATAATCATTCTGCAACACTTGAGGATTTCGAAATAGCAACTGTTCAATTATTTTTTTAAATATTAACCCACATTTTCGACATTCTAAGGTAGATTATTGTCTCCACGATAATATTTTTTCACATGTAAAAAAATTGTATTTTCATTAGGTAGGTGTTTTTTCTTTTCTTTTTTTTTCGTTCGGATACAGTCTCTGTTTTCAAAGTCCTTATAGCATTGAAGGAAAATAATCCCGATGAAATTTTCAGCATCACTGGCATAGATCTACAAAATATATTTTTCAAACTTTTTCACTACCAGCTGAGAGAAAAAGGTTACAAGAAATGACCTTTGCTATTTTCCTTGCAATTTAACCAAATTTCAATTTCTTCAAAAGCTTTTTCACACGTCATCTAGTAAACTAATCCTTCTAGCCTCTCAAAAAATAAAATTGAAGTCATCTTGTTTAGGTTGCAATTTTAAAAAAATTATTACATTTTTTTCAATATTTTACTTTATCTGTGTGATAATACCTCTTCCCGCCTAAAAACAACGTATTCAATTTGTACACATCATTTTTCCCACAATTCTTTTGCAATTATTTAACAAAAAGTACCGAAAACAATCGATGGAAAGAAATTTGAGCAAAATTATAGGAAGATCGCAAGCTCGAAAGTTCACAAGAAGGCACCTAATTTCCAAGTAATTCTTTCGCAATTATTTAACAAAAAGTACCGAAAACAATCGATGGAAAGAAATTTGAGCAAAATTACAGGAGGATCGCAAGCTCGAAAGTTCACAAGACACACCTAATATTCAAGTAATTTTTTCGCAATTATTTAACAAAAAGTACCGAAAACAATCGATGGAAAGAGCGAAACCACAGGAAGATCGCAAGCTCGAAAGTTCACAAGAAGACACTCGAGGCACATTGCCTAACGCCAAGCAAATCGCCTCGTTTCCTCATCCATCGTCGAAAGAGGAAGAAGGAGGAAGGGGAGGTTATCGAAGGAACAGCGAGGATTCGTTACGATTTGAAATCGTTGCTCGCTTGAAGAGAGGCAGCGCGCGTCGGATACAGGTCGTCGAAATAAGACGAGTACTCGACGAGTTCGCGCGAGGGGAACGAACCAAGTAGCTGGTAAAGTAGGTTGCACCCCGTGGTGGGTAGAAATCCAGAGGAATCAATGGCCGTACACCCCTCGATAGAAGTGGACTGTCTCATGTCAGTGGCCCCAGCTAGTGCACCGTCATCCTGAGCTCGCACCTTTCGTCCTAGTTTCTCGTTCGTTCTTACCCACCCTCTCCTCTCCTTCCTGACAACCTTTCGTGTTCCGTTTCATCCCTTCCCCCACTTTCTGCTTACTATATGAGTGCATCGTAGATATTTATCTAACTGGCGTTCTCCTCTGTCTGTACATTTGGATCTATGTGCCTTCTTCTACCCTCTGAACTGCGTTCAACTGTGCACTAGGGTCATTTGTACCTGAAACTTCGCGACTCTAACCCTTTCGCTACGACAGTCTTAAGTAGAAAGGTAGATACGTTCAATTTTCAGCTGTAAAATATGTCAAACTCTCCCTGAGAGTTTAGGAACGAGAAATGTTCAAGTTTGTGGAAATATGAAGTTTGTTTTGTTCAATTAAAATGGAAATGTGTAAAGAATAAAATGCAGGTGAAAGAGAGGTAATAGAAAAATTCCAGGGAAATTTCCAAACGTCTATAGGCAACAGTAATCAAAGGGTTAATATGAAGATGTACTATTTTGAGGTTCAAGATAATTTTCCTCAATTTTGATGCACTTCAGAGTGCTTTTCTGCCATTATTGAAAACCATTTCTCGAAGTTATTACGCGATCATAGGAACGAGAGATATTTTAACGAAGAACGAGAGAAGTTTTATAAGGATGTCGTAATGATTTAATAAAAAATGTACGAAAGGTGTAGACGATAAAGTATGTGTATGAAATGTTGATTCAAACATCGGTAGAAAATTCGGTAGAAATTTATGAGATCACTTAATACACAGTTCGAGAAGCTCTCCTACTTTTATAACGATCGAACTTCTTTCTCAAATAAATCTCTCCGATCTTCAATTACGATTGAATTTTATTAAAATGAACAAATCAAATGTTTCCTCCCGTTTCTACAAAAATTCCCTGCACCCGTTTCTCCCTCGAACTCTGTCGTCGCGAGAAAGTTTTGCGTGCTCACGTACAATGCATCAATTTCTACTTGCGGCAGCAGTCTTTGGATTGCAAACGAGGCTGACCAGACGATTTCTCTTCCTCCAGTCGAGCAGATCTTTTTCAAGAACGCTCGGAAGATTGATGCTCGCTGATGGTTGAAATAGGGAAATGGAAATTTCGACGTGGTTTTGGTTAAAGTGAGAGGAAAGGGGATTTGAATGCTGTGATTTTACCACGGCGGAAGGGAAATCGTGGATGAACCGTCGAGGGCATTATATTACAGGTATTTCAACGTGGATGAATTTTCTCGCGAATTTTCAAGTGGATAACATTCGTTCACGGGCTGCTTCGTTTTCCAGTCAGTTTACCTGGTGAACCTTAATTAGCGGACTAAGCGCCATCAGTTTTTACGGTCCTTGAGGTCTTCCAACGAACACCTTTAATCTGGTTTACATCTCTACGAAATTTCCCCCTCAAGCAGCGTCTCTGTTTTCTTGCAAATATGTTAAGAAGCTCTTTTGAAGAATTTATTATAATATTCGTAATACCTTTTACTACCATCTAGACTAATTTAAACGAAGATTCGACTCGAATATGTATTTCCTGAATTTTATTTAACCCTTCGAAGACGATAGAAAAAATTACGCGCCAAATTTATATTTCGTTATTCACGAAATTAAATTCACAAGTTTAATTGTTCATTAATTATTCATAAAAGGTAACAGTAAACTGATATGTTTTTCAGTGACGAAAACATCGTGACACTTTATTTATATTTTATTCGAGGAAAATATAACTTTTATGTGTTTTAATTTGAGAAATTAATTGAAGTACTGATACAAGTAATCGCTCAGTTAATTTATAATTTATTTTCGTCGATATAATTTGTGTAAGAGGTTGAATTTCCTTCATTAATATAGTAGAACCTCTGTAAGACCAGAACTTCGATCATTCTCTTCCGCTTCGCTGTGAAAACCCGTACAAATCCAAGTATAAAGCTTCTTATAATTGGAGTCATTTACTTTTTGTTCAAAATTGATCTCCCCTTTATGTTTACACGTGTAAGTAAAGCTAATCAACTCGTGAATATGTCTTTCGTCTAATATCCATTGAAATCGGAAAACCTAATTCACGTGTGAAGCCTCTGCAAGTCGAATTTTCGTTCATCACACCTCGTCAACTTCTCTCACTCGGAAACTTCGATAAGTCGAAGCCTCGGTAATTCGAGAATTCCAACTCTTCCCTTCAGATTCGAGTTACCAAAGTTCTACAGCATTTCCAACCAAAAAAACATATATATATATATATAAATTTGAAAATTAATCAAACGAAAGTGCTTCTACCGCACGAATAAATGTACAACTAATTCTCTATACTTTTAATTAAATCAAGCTTCGCCATAACAAAACGACGAAGCCGTACGCATGTTCACGTTGTGAAACAATCCGGAAACAATCCACCAGGAACATTTCCACAGCGAAACCATGCACCAACGTCACTTTTGTATTCCTCTAACCGTTTGTTTCCTACACTCCTCATTTTTCCCCCATTTTCCTCCATTCTCCTCCTCGTGAAGTTTCACCATTAGAGGAGGCATTGTCTCGCGGATAACAAACATCTTCAGCTTGGTGTCCTTTCATGCAGGGAACTTCTGGCCCCGCCATTGTGGCGTCTTTTCGCGGAAGTTTCGTCTGAACAAGCTGGTAGCTCAAGTCTGCAACGATACTAAACTCCCGAAGGTGACGGGGTAATCTTGGTGTCTTCAACGAAGCGAAAGTTTCCCCTAGCCAAGCATCAACTAGAAATCTCGCTAGCTATCTTACAACTAACGGGAGAAGAGGGAAACAATTCCGCGTTTTGGAAGTTTCAACGTTCCATGATACCGCGAATTATTTAATTCCACAGTGGAAACATTTACACTGTGATCGTTTTCTTTTTTGATAATCTTGCTTACGATTTCTACATCGAAACGAGATAATTGGAAAAAATTCGGGAGGTTCTACGATCGTTCCGTCTCTCAATTTGGAGAAAAATGAATAATTCATTGCCCCTTCTGCGGTTGCACTCTATAAAACGTCCAGCTTTGAACGAAGTGAATTTTAATTTCGATTTAATACCAATACGATAGGAAAATTTCCATAGGAATCGATGTGAAAAATTGTTGCCTGAATAACGTGAGATGTGACAAGCCTGGTTTCTATTTTAACGTGTTTCGTAGTTGTATTTCAACTTCTGTAATTGAAATATCCAGGTCGCCTTATATTCAGCGACTTTGTTAATGAAGAAAGCATTCTTTGCGTTTTGTACGGAACAATTGAAATTCTTAAGCAGCCTCGTTTCGCTGGATTTTCGTTCCTTCTCGCGCGAGAAAGAGATTCCTCGCGCAGATTAGCCTTGTCGAGATTACGCGCTTTGTTCGTGACAGTGTTATTTTTTTAAAGAGATTCCCGGCTGCTACTGATTTTTTTCCCCTCTTTTCGTAGCGTTTTTTCGGTGGAATTGTTACGCGTTAAATATGCAGGATTCGTTTGCACGAGGAAAACACCGGTCGAGAGCGTTTTGTATTTTTGATCGAGTTCCGAACTTCGAACGGGCTTTGGAAGATTCCCCAGGGAAGTTCGGTGAATAATTGAGCATGGTTCCGTGCACGTAGTTTGTCGTTCGACGAGAAATTTTGAAGTTAAAGAACAATTTTTAAATAATCTTCAAATTAGAACAAAATTAGAACGCCTTCGTTCATCGTATCAGCAATGCCAACTATGGAATTTTACTATACAAAAGTTTTCCAACCTATCGCTTTCAAACTTCGTTTATATATTTCCACATCCTTTCTAAAGCTGTGTGAATTTTTTCAAAGAAATTTACTCAATAGTTCCGGTAATATTAATATTTCCTTTATGTAACGTTCGCATTGTTCGGTACGAAACAGAAATCAAAATGTACAAATCGAATATTACATTTTCCCTCTGTCATGGAGTAACTTGAAACGATATTAACAATTGGAAAATGGAAAACATCTTTCAAATTTTCCATTGAAATACAAGAAAATAGTTGTTGCATTGTTTCTGTATTTTTTTTCTTTTTTTCTAAGTTTGATTTTCGATAAAATTACCAGAAGAAGTAGGAGAAGGTGTCATTTAGCGGTAACCGTTTGGTCAAGACGCGAAAGCTGCACGGCGTGCGCAAAAACGGTTCGTAATGGATGAGAAATAGCCGGGAAATGGTCGCGAAAGGCACGGGGTGAAAAGATGTAGAGGGTCGTAATAAATACGAGCGACGTTGAACGGCAGATAAAGACGATCGAGCGTTCGGGAAGAAACCATAAATGTGACTTTTATGTAAGCTCAGCGACATCGAATCTTCGCCTAGGGAATTTCACATCTAGGGGGAAAGCCAGCAGGGGTGATATTTTCCTACCTCGAGGACAATACTAGCTGATAACGAAGACTCTAGCCCATTCAGAAATAATTTTCCATTGAAAGTTTCTCATTTATCCTTCTTACCACCATTTTTTTTCAATTCTTTCAATCCATTCAGAACTGTAGGAATGTCAGGATACAGATATTTCTCTTTTTACACGGATTTTAATAGTAATTTATGTATATAAATATCAAATTTCTTAATAATAGAATATTTCTGTGCTTTGAAGACTTTCACTTTGTACTTTGGCTCTGTATTTCTTTCACTGAGCTTGCAAGCGACTCTTGCATCCTCTTTCATTCCTTCATTCGCTTATTTTCTCTTTCTCTATTCTGCTATTTTCTTTTTTGATTTACGTAGACATTCTTAAAAACACATTTGTCACATTTATTCAAAGTTTTCGAACGATACTCTCAAACACTCGGTCTGAACACTTTTCCTTCACACTGCGGCTCAAATATTCTCCGTTCAAACACTTCAAAATGAATGTTAAAATCTATCGTTCTATAGAC